>OZ030008.1:75195000-76447500 GCA_964023405.1 Apodemus agrarius | reverse complement strand
TTAAAGGCACAGAGGCACACTGAAAAACACCACAAAGCTTACAGGGAAAAAAGAATGCTCTCCTTTGGGCCTAGAATATCAAGATTACATGTAATATGGTGGTATGTACTTCTTAAGATGAGCCATTTAGAAAGCAGACCAAAGTGAGGAGACAGTGTTCTGCTGAAATATCACTGCTTGGAGCTCCTGTGTAGATGGACAGAGCCATTTTCTTTTTAAGCCCTGGGTGTGGCACTGGGGAAAGACCACTGCAGTCATATTTATCACTATGTTTGATGGGCTGGCCTGGGTACTTGGCTTATCTATATGAACTGCTCAGGTAGTTAACTAAAACTACTTACATGGAGGTTGGTGACATATTATAACCCCATTGCTCAGAAGGCTGAGGCAGGAGGATCACAGTTCACAAAGTTTGAGCTGTACAGAGAGACCCTGCCTCAAACAAAGAATGCCTACTTATAGAGTATGAGCATTAAACAAAATGCAGTGCTACTGGTGCATGAAAAACAAGTATTTTAAAAAATTATTTTTATTTTGTGTATATGGGTGTTTTGTCTGCATGCCTCTCTGTGTACCATGTGTGTGCCTGGTGCCCATGGAAGCCAGAAAGGAGATTAGATTCTCTAGAACTGGAGTTAGAGATGGTTGTGAGCCACTATGAAGGTGCTGGGAATCAAACCTGGGTCCTCTGGAAGAGCAGTCAGTGCTCTAACTGCTGATCCATTTAAGTCTCCAAACTCGTCTTAAGAACACAGCTGCAGGCCGTTTGATACTTTGCTGAGTGGTATAAGATGGTATACATTCACAGTAGTGGAAGTAGATGCTTTAGAGGCTTTCTAAGGGAGAGTGAATTCTTACTTTGAATATCTTTTATGAAATAGCTCTTTTAAAAATGAAAGGATAGTTGGAATTTCTTCAAATAATACATTTTTTCAACCCTTGTAAAGTAATATTAATGTTAATTATAATTGTCTCACTCATTCAGGATAGGATTTAAATGGAGGATTTCTATATAATTAAATATCAGACCACCAAGAAAACTCAAAATGAAACTTTTAATAAAGCTTTTAATAAGTTCTCTCTACTTGCTTTTTTTTACTAGAAGGAATATGCACGAGGACCCTGGAGTGACTAGTGCAGTCAGCACACTGGGCCAAGTGCACTTCTGCCTGTCTTTTCATAGGCACAAGCACACATGATTAGTTCTCATCATGTAGAGTCAGTTAACCGATATATCAAGGAAGTTTGTTAAAGAGATGAATTAAAGTAAGTCAGAAACTTATACCCAGACAGCTCGACAGATAATATACCATGCCAGGGACATGTTATCTAATGTCTTTACATTTTTTTTTTTTTAAGTTTTGCTACTTTGTCAACTTACCAGTAACAGAAGGAAAATCAAAGCCAGATCCTTTCATCCAAAATGTTTAACATGGGGTGAGGCCTTGCATATCTTGTGACAAGTACTACCTGATAAAACGTGTGTGGTAGGTTAAAAAAAAAAAAAGCATGAAAAGAGAAGGGTCTAGGCTGGTAACGCCTGTGGGGATAATAATATACTTTAATTGAGCCATATGGTACAATTATTATTTACAAAACCTAGGCAGTATAATCCCAAATTCCTGCAAGTCTGTCTATATGAGTCTTAACCTCTTCCCTGTACAACAGAGACTCCATGGCTGGAGCAATGAGCATCAAACAGAAGTGTGACCCACACATCCAATTAGAGGGTTGGGTGTTATGATGATCTTTGAGGAATTTACCCAGGAAGAGGAAACTCAACTTTGGGATGGCATTGTTAAAATTAGGAGTTGGAATGTAAACATAGAATATAGAAAATAAAAATTAAAAAAAAATTAGGAGGTGAAACAGAGCTAAGTAAGTTCAGGTTGTGCTGGAAGGTGTTCATAACCACGGCATGCATACAGCAACAATATTAACCACAGATTAACTTGAAATTAAACATAAGGCTTATCAATGACATTAAGCATAAAATTACTTAATACTGTCTTGAAATGCTTTAGTAATTATATCAGCTAGGATGGAAAAGACATAACTGTCAGCTTGAAATTTACAGCATTAAGTCAAATAAATTTTGATTCCTCATATAGATCCAAAGGGATGGTGATAATCTAATATATGCTCCACAATACAGCATTTTATTACTTTCTCTTTTAATAAAATGTATCAGTATATATTTATATAGAAATATAATAAACTGCTATCCTCTACTTCTAGGGGTAATTTTTCTTTTTCTAGAAATCAGGATGCTTCCTTCTCTCAGAAGAGTCTGAGCAGTCAGGTCTGGCATCTTGTTATGAGTCCCATTAGGCCCAGGGTCTTTCAATTACCCTCAAGTGGCATTTGGGAGCACTTCACCTCTGACAAGTTGAGCGTGCTTGTGTGTAGTGCGTGAGTGTTTGCAGCCTCAGAGCGTGGGCGCTGAAGAGGGATGCTCAAACACCCCAAGAGCTCATTAGCCTCGCCCCTTGTCATCTCTGCAAAGCACGAAGAGGCTGAGAGCCTCTGTGGGGATGAGTGGGGTGGAGGGTGTGCAATACATCGTGTGAGGGAGGAGCAGCACACACACTCGTCAGCTCCCAGACAACAGGCCTCCACTCTGCACTCCTGTCACTAAAAGCATCATGCTTGCTCTGGGAGATCTGAGAAAAATCTGTACTTGGAAAGAATTCAGAGAAGCAAAAATGTAACTAAGATCTCTATTTCACCAGATTTAGACTCCTTTCCTCTTGCTTTGAAATCTGCTTTTTCTGAGGTCAACTCAAATCCCAGAGGATGTATTTTTAGCTCCTTCCAAGACATGTCATACTGTAGTTACACTCCAGAAAGTATACACTAAATCAATCTTTCAGTGACTGTGAACAGAAACACAGTGACGTAGGCAGTTATACTGACTTTGATAGCTCTGCAATTCTGAAGTCAAACCACAGTATAGCAAGATAAACTTTTTGGTGATTCTTTTAGTTTTTCACTGGAATTTTGTCAAATCATTGGAATTGCCTAATTGGAAGATGGTGATGTAGTGGATACTTGCAATACTGTATTAGATCTTCTGATTATTAACAAAAAGTTGGCTGGCACTACAGGGAAGATCATGCTGGAGATAGAGCCTTCATTGATCAATTTTGTCAAAGTCTGGGTTATTATTTCCCAAAGTCTTATTATTTCCAAGTTCCATCTGCCAGGAATAGTGCATTACCCTGTATGATTTTTAACAATAGATATGTTTCCTATACTGTTCAAATTCTTCAATTAAAATTTTAGTCCCTAGCCAGGCATGATAGGTAGCACACACTTTGAATCTGAATCCTAGCACTCAGAGCCAGAGGCAGGTGGGTCTCTCTGAATTTTAAGTCTACATGAGTTTCAGGCCAGCCAGGGCTACATAGTGAGTCTCAGTCTCTCTCTCTCTCTCTCTCTCTCTCTCTCTCTCTCTCTCTCTCTCTCTCTCTCTCACACACACACACACACACACACACACACACACACACGTTGCCTCTCTTTTACCAGATTTTTCCAAAATGTTGAGGTGGAAGAAGACACATCGATGGGGATTTGGAAGATGATTACTAAGGATTATCTGAAATTAGTTTTCCAGTGGGAATATTATAAGACTCATGCAGGAATTTGGTGGTTGAAGGAACTTGAGGCTTTGTCTTGGCCCCACCTGTAGTAGCATTACAAATAGAGGCCAACGCCTTTTGTGTTCATCATTTGGAATGCATATCTTACTGAGCTGAGGGAGGACCTAGGAACAGTAGATACCTAAGACTACTCAGACAAAAAGAAAAGGGTGGTTCTTAGGAGTTCCTTGCTTCTTTCAGTCTTTATAATGTAAGGTATTTTCTGTGTGAAGATATTGACTGAAGGCTGAACAATCCTGCAGAGATCTTTAAGGAAGAGAAGGTATATTCGTTCTGCATGTTCAAGCAGACACTGTCTGCCTGAGGAAAGGTAAGCCCCGAATAAAGGGAGCTGAGTGTGGACTGAAAGCTCAACACCTGGAGAGCGTAAGAAACCAAAGTAAAACAGTCAAGATTTATTTATTTATTTTTACAACAGAAGACATTTAAATGAACCTTGTTTAAAAAACAAAACAAAACAAAAAAATAAGCCATCAGGAAGATACCTCAACAGGAAACAAACCAAGAAAGTATGTATTTCTTATTCCTTGAGGACTCTGAAAAATTGGGTAGAGAGTAGAAAATGTTGACAACAACATCCCAGCAGCAAACACCTTTGAAAAATTTAATTAATAAATAGGAAAAATCTCTGTGAAAGTGAACTGAGCAAAGAACAAATAGCAGGGCACAGCCATCTAGGTCAGACTGGACCTTAGGCAAGATGAGGAAGGGCTCAGAATCTCCTCTACCTCAGGTTGGCCCAGGGAAAGGCTATTGGGACAGGGAAAGGAGGTATTTCAGCTGCTCTTCCTAGAGGCACCAGGAAAAACAAAACTAAAACAATCCAAAATGGTTCCTACAAAGTCTAGCAAAACAAAACAAAAAACCCCCAAACCCAAAGCCAAGCCTAACTGTGAGTGCTGAAGGCTGGGACTACCCATGTGGAAGCTGGTTTGACCGCTGTTCTGTTCATCCACAACAGCTGGAGAGTGCCTGCCTGCCAGCCTAGCAACCCTCCAGCTCCCAGAAGGGGCTTCACCTACTTCCTAGGAGACACGAAGGTTTTGGGAAGCTGACAGTGAACACAGCAGTTTAAAACATGTTCCACAGAAACAAACAAAAGACGACAGAGCTCTAGACTATTCATTTAGTTTTGTTTTGTAGTTGCGGTCGTGACTATGTGGCTACATTTATGTAGTTAGTTTTGAGTATTCCTCAGTGGTCCCTGTTTCACTTATAATCCCTCATTTCTTTGGAAAGCTCAAAGGCACATATGGGGAAACTTCCAAATTCCTAAGATAGAATAGAAATAAATGTTAAATAATGTGTGTTTAAAAGATCACTAGTTACAATTAGGAATCACTGACAGAGGACGTAGTTTGGTATAATAGTTGTGTGGACCTGTATAAAAGATTTAGCTCTAAGTTACTGGGGAAAATAGCTCAGAATGAAGCCAGCATGGTTGTAAAGGGAGACACAGATGAGCATGGGTGATCGTGTGCATGTGTCTATGTATCAGCTGCATTTTAATCTTACTTTACAAAATCAGGTTTTGTTAACTTCTCATTGAAAGGGTCTTTGGTACATGTTTCTTTTCTTCCTAACCTTTAACACAATTTTTGATGCTTTCAAAACTCCAGACTTAATAGTACCCAAGTCTTTGCTGTTTCCCCAAATCTGTGCTGTGGACCTCCAAGATAGTACGTGCTAAGGGGTGCTTTTTGACACTGCCACAACCCCACAGTGCTTCAGTGTGCTCCATGTCTTTCATGGTATTGCTCAGATCAGTTATGATCTCTAACAAGTAGTTTCTTTAATGCCCATTTTCAGAGTGTAAGTGTGCAACTGGCAAGTTATACACTTCTTTGCTTGAGTTCTGTTTTTCTCTTATCAGGAAGATCCTCCTCTTTCAGTGGCCTTATACTAATTATCCTATTTCTTGTAGACCTTGCTGAGCCACAATCACACACCACACTAGACAATTTTACACTTCATTATATGGATGGCTGTTTCACATCAGCTTGCTTATGTTAGTAGGCTAAGGGAAGAAGGGAGAATTATTTGAGAAGGAATACATCAATAATATTCATTGCAGTGTCCACTAAGATAAATGTCATTCAGAAACCTATGCTGTAAGATCTTGAAGGTCTAGACACTATTCCCTTACTGTGAGGGAATGCAATTAAGGAACTTGTTTGTTTCAGAAAGGGCAGACAGCCGAAGGGTGTTTTAAAATTAGCTCATAGGACTCATGATCTATGACTTTCAATTATTGCTTTACATATTATAAGAAAGTGATGTTTCTGGCTATACAACAAGTATAATTTTAAGTAATAGCTGTGCTTTAACCTCATTTGTAGGAGTCGTCTGGTACTAAACATTAAATGGGCTTTTAGGGCTCGATACTAACTTGTCTTCCAACTCTACTTTCTACTACTTGGTTCCTAAGTTACTTACAAAAATCTTTTTATTTTTTATCTTATTTTTTATTTTATTTTTATTTATTTTCTATATTCTTTGTTTACATTCCAAAGGCTTTCCCCTTTCCCAGTTCCCCCCTTACCATATGTCCCATAAGTCCTCCCCCCTGCCTATTCCCCAATCACCGTCCCCCCCCCTCCCACACACACACCATTTCTCTGTTCTGGTACTCTCCTACAAAACTGGATCCAGTCTTTTCAGGACCAGGGTCCTCTCCTTCCTTCTTCTTGGGAATCTTTTGACTTGCTAATTGTGCCTTGAGTATTCAGAGCTTCTGGGCTCACTAATATCCACTTATCAGTGATTGCATTTCATGTGTATTCTTTTGTAATTGGGTTAACTCACTTAGGATGATATTTTCCAGATCCAACCATTTGCCTACAAATTGCATGAATTCATTATTTTTAATTGCTGAGTAGTATTCCATTGTATAAATATACCACATTTTCTGTATCCATTCCTCCTTTGAGGGACATCTGGGCTCCTTCCAACTTCTGGCTATTATAAATAAGGCTGCTATGAATATAGTGGAGCATGTGTCTTTATTGTATGCAGGGGAATCCTCTGGGTATATGTCCAGAAGTGGTATGCCAGGGTCCTCTGGAAGTGTCATGCCCAATTTTCTGAGGAACCGCCAGACTGATTTCCAGAGCGGTTGTACCATCTTGCAATCCCACCAACAGTGGAGGAGTGTTCCTCACAAAAATCTTTTAATACTGTAGTAACTCTCTGAACCCCACACCCCAGAGAGAATAGCAATGTTTATGGCATGTCTTTGTGACATATTTGGGGTTATTGCTGGGACTGAGCTCAACTGGTTCTTCCACTTCACCCTCCTGAATATCTGTATTACATCATGCTGACTCAAAAAGGAACAGACTGGGGCTGGAGAGATGGCGCAACAGTTAAGAGCACTGGCTGCTCTTCCAGAGTGCATGAAAACAGGGCACTCATATACATAAAATAAATAAATCTTTAAAAAAAGGCAGTCAACCTTGAGACAGCACAAACTAACTATGAGAAGATAATATTCCTTTTGAGGGACTTTGGCAGTACAGAAACCCAAAAGCAAACCTCATACTCTATTGAGCTCTGGAGTAGCTAACTTCCCATTATTGTGTATCTGTTTCTTGCTCTGGCCAACCCGATGTCTGTTATTAAGGCATCATATGACATAAGTGCATCTAAGCAGCTCAGGATAAAACACAACAAATCATCTTGCTGAAATTCTCTTACAGAGTTGAACAGTTAGTGTGTAGTACTAAAGGGTTGGCACATCCTACGTCTTTGGCATGTAAATGCCTATTGGGTTTAGACTTATGTTCTTTAAATGATGCCAATGTGTACTTCTCACCTTCTTAAATATAGCAGAATTTCTTAGGATGCCAAACAAAAATCCATCCTATGGGAATAAATCATGCCAACAGTTTAATGGTACATGGAAGCAATACTGGAACAACCTGAGAGGGGAAATCATCTTTTCCCAGTCACAGACTAAGGCCTCCTAAGTGAAAATTAATTGTGGCTCTAGAGATTTTTTTTTGGTTAATGTTAGGTCAGAATGCCAAATCAGGTAATTCAGTGCAGATTTCAGAGTCAGTGCTATATGCTTCTCCAACTACATAGCCTCTAGATATAACCCACTTTCTTAAAGATTCTCTTGGCAACCGTGTTTGCTGTTTCAGAGCCTCAGAGCAAAGCGCACCAGTGAAGCTGGAAAGAAAAAAATATCAACGTTCATTTTCAGAATTGGAGTGGTGATCAAGCTAATAAAGCCTCTGAGTAAATATTGAAACATACATGTTGGTTATGTGAACTAAATGGAAAGGGTGATATTTGTCACACAGTCTGGATTTGCTTGTGCTCTGGCAAGTATGGACAGAGGGATTGGAAGTGTAGCAGGCCACAAAGGTAGCCTATGGAGTTAGTGAATTGATGGTGTTTCAGTATTATTTATATACTTTAACTTTAGAAATGTTTCTAAAATCATGGTGACCTACTATGAATTTAACAGGAGAGTCTACAAAATAAATCATTAGTAAAGTAAAACTACCAAACAGAAGTTGAGTAGGTTGTAGTTAAAATAGCTTCTCATTAATGACCTTGGACACAAACAAGAATGTGTAGAGTTTTGTAAAGATGTTACCCATGTCAAAAAAACAGATTCTGAGGTTAGCTCAAGAAAATCATACTTGAAACAATGGTAAACAGAACAAACCACAGTGAGGTATCATAAAAACAGAGCATTTCTGATATTTAAGATACACAGCAATTTCACAGATTGAAAATAAACATCTGAGTCAACTTAGTAAAGAATGCGTTTCAATGCAATAGCCATGTTTGTTTTTCAAAAATTATTAGGTTCAGAGACTTCATTGCCTTTATTATGATGGCTGCTAAACCTTTACTGGTGTTACCCCTTTCAGTAAAAATGTGTTAAAACACTTCTGTCCTTGGTTATGAAAATGTCTGCATTTAAGTTCAAACCAACTTGATTTTTCTATTTTGAAACAAGACCCACTCCCAATGAATGAGGTGCACCTGACTGTTAACATCAGCGCAGCACTATACTTTTCAGGGCAGAAAACATCTCCAAAACTTTTCAAGTTGCCTAATTTTATCCGTGCTAAAAAGCAATTCTTTATTTTCCTTTTTTTCCAAACCCATACCAAAGCAGTCTTCCTGTGTTTTGACAAATTTGCCTGTTTTTTTTTTATTTTTTTATTTTTTAAACATCTTACAGGTAGAATCAGGCAGTACTGTATGTGACTGGGTTCATCCATTTTGCACTGTGTTCTCACAGGCACTCAATTGTACGATATATGTAGGCATAATTTAGCATATTCCATGGCTATTTTATTTATTTGTTCACAGACACGTGAGTTGTTCTCAGCTCCTGGCTGCTGTGAATAATTCTGTAACTAGCATGGAACACAAATATCTAGTTGAGATCCTGATTTTATTCTTTTAGTAAAATACTCCTAAAAGTGGGATTGTGGGCATCATATAGATGTTCTACTTTTCCCCCTTGAGGTCCAAATACTGTTTTCCATAATTGACACAAATGTTCACATTCCTACAATAATGTATAAAGACTTCAAGTATTTTCTCATTTTCCTAGATATGTTGATTCTATTTTTTTCCAGCATTGAGAGATATTTAGTCTGATATAGTCCCATTTGCTTATTTTTGTTTTTATTGTTTGTGCTTCTAAAAAATGGTTTAATCTTTGTTTTATGTGTTTTGGCTGCATGTATGTCTGTGGACCCTGTGCACTCCTGGTGCCTTCAGAAGCCAGAAGAGGGTGCTGGATCTCTTGGAACTGAAGTTACAGACAATTGTGAGATACAATATGGGTGCTAGAAATCAAATGTGGGTCCTTTGAAAGACCCAGCCAATCTACCAGCAGTTCTGGGGATGACACTAGGGCCTTAGGCATGTTAGGGAAGCATGCTATCACACCATCACTACCTAGATCCCTATGCCCTACCCTGGTATTCCTTTTAAGAAGCTAAGGCTAGCTTCAAGCTTTCAATCCTCCTGCCTCCTCTCATGGGTGTTGGGATGTGAGGTGTTTTCCAGCATCAGCATGCCAAGCTTTGTTGCCTGTATTTCTGATACATGTCCATCAAGTCATGGACGGGTCATGGCCATAAAGCTCTTGTCTTGTGCTTTCTTTTAGAAACTTTAGATTCAGGCCTCAAGGTTAAGCCTTTAACCCATGTGGAATTAATTTTTGTATATGGTGTATTCTTTAGGCCAACTTCACTCCTGCATGCAGATATCCAGTCTCCCCAACATTATTTGTTGAAGATGTCCTAAGTTCCTTACTGTAAATTCTTGATGCCATTGTCAAGGACCATTTGACTGTATATATGTGACCCCTTGGCCTTTTCTTCTGTCTCATTAAGTCTGTATACATGCTGAGGCTGTTTTCTGTACTATATCTTTGTAATAAGAGTATTAAATCAGGAAATCTGGGGTCCCCAGCCTCAAGGTCCTTCACCATTCTGATGAATTTTAGCACTATCCTCACCATTTTCCCACTGGGATTTTATCAGGAGTCTATTGAGATTGAGGATTACCGAGTAGCATGTTTAAAAAACTGTAAATCTTCAAATCTATGAACATAGGATTTCCTTTTATTTATTTGTATCTACTTTACTTTCGTTTTTGCAGAGTTTTATAGTTTCCTGTGAACAATTCTTTTGCCTCCTTTGTTAACTTTATTACTAAATGTTTTAAACTTTGATATCTTATAACTGGAATTGTTTTCTCAATATTTTGATTCTTCTGTACTGTTATAGAGAAATATATATATATATATATATACATGGATGTATATATACTATATATATATATATGTATATAAACATATAGTTTTGTATGGTGTCTGCCTTTATCCTGAGACACTGATAAACTTACTACTTCTGTTTGTGTGGTGTATATACGTGCAGGTAAAATCTAGACCTTTAAACATATAATATCATGACACTTCAAGCAGAGACAATTTTTTTGACACAGATACCTTTTTATGTATTTATTTTCCTTCAATTGTTTAGGCTAGAGCTTCCAGTATTATGTTGAATGGAAGTGACAAGTATCCTTGGTTTGCTCCTAATATATAGGAAAAGGTTTCAATCTTTCACTGGCTATGTTGACTGTATATTTTTCATATGTGACTGTATGTTTTTGCTTTGTTTTTGAGATGGTATCTCTCTACATAGTACTGGCAGTCCTGGCTCCTCATTGTAGACCAGGAAAGCCTCGAACTCACAAAGATTCATCTGCCTCCCAAGTGCTGGGATTAAAGGTATGTGCCACTGAGGTTGGCTTTTATGGTTTTTATTTTAATATTGATGTAATTTCCTTCTATACATAGGTGATTATTTATAGCATGAAAACATATTGTCTTAGCTAGGCATGTTTTGGTATGTACCTATTATGCCAGCATTTGTGAAGCAGAGGCAGGCTATCTCTAGGAATTCAAGCCAGGCTGGGCTACATGGTAAGTCTCAGGCTAGTTAAGCTAAATAGCAAGATTCTGACTTGCTAAACACAAACACAACAACAACAACAACAACAACAACAACAACAATAAAAAACAAGTCAAGGCAAGGCAAACAAAGATGTCAACTTTTGTAAAAGGAGTTTATGCAAATATTTAAAAGATCAGTCATTGTTGTATGCTCCATTGATTTCTGTATGTTGAAACATCTATGTATCTCAGGGCTACTGGGTCATAGTATATAACCCTTTTCAAGTATTGCTGAATTTAGTTTGCTGTTTTTTTTAAATGATGATTTTTGCATCTATATTGCCAGAGATAATTTTTTTTTTGTGGCATGTTTTTCTGGCTTTTCCTTCAGAGTAATGTTGGCCTCATAAAATGAATTTGGATGTGTTCCCTCCTCTTCACTTTTATTTGGAAGAGTTTGAGAAGAATTGGCATTAATTCTTTTCAAAATGTTGGTAGAATTCACCAGTGAAGCCATCTGCTCCTAGGATTTTCTTTGTTGCAAGGTTTTTTGATGACTACTGAAATCTTGTAGCACAGCTATTCAGATTTTCAAATTCTTCATGAATTAGTTTTATCAGGTTATATATTTCTAGGAGTCTACTTTTAAATCACACAACATTTGCCTTGTCCTTTTTCTAATTATTTTTTTCTGTAGTATCAGTTCTAACACCCTTCTCATTTTTGAATCTACTTGAGTCTTCTTTCTTTCTTCCTTACTCCAGCTAAGTTTGGTCAGCTCATTGAAGTTTTTGAACCATCTCTTAGTTTTTTTTTTTTTCTTCCTATTTTCAATTACTTTCATTTCTTTTGTAATAGCTAACATGGTGGCTGTTTCCTCTTTCCTACTAACTTTGCTTCTGGTTCTGTTTTTCTACAACAGTGCCCTATGTGCTTGAGATTTTTATTTTAGTTTAATGTGTACTTTGATAGACTTTTTTTTTGCTTTTATTTGTCTCAAGGTTTCTAGTTTTCATATATCTATGAATTTCTTGTGATTTCTGTTAGTAGTATAGTTTCATCCCCTTAATATCAGATATTTACTTGGTATAATCTGAGTCTTTAAGTTAAGATAGTTTTGTGACTGAACATGGGATCTTCATGAGAGAAGCTCCAGTTATCCTTGAGGAAAACATGTATTGCGTGGTTGGGTGAGATGCTTTGCATGTCTGGTAGGTCTCTGTGTTCTGTTCAAGTCGTCTTTCCTTGTTGACCTTTGGTCTGGATAATCTACCCACTGATGAAATAGCCTACTATTTTGTTTACTGTCTAATTCAGTTCTATCAATGTCTGTTTCATGCATTTGGTGCAAACATATTTATACCTTCCTGGTAAAATTATCTGTTTGTTGTTATACAACATCCCTGTTTTTGGTCTCTTGTGACAGTTTGCAATGAAAAGTCCTAAATTCCTTTGGCTTTATTCACACTTTTCACTCCTAATTGGCTCCTTTGACTGGGTAATTTCAAGTGGCATCTCTTCCAGTTCACTGATTCTTTCTTTGGCTTCATCAGTTCTGCTGTCAAACCACTACTGAAATTTTCATTTCAGTTCTTGCATCCTTTAGCCCCATAATCAGTTTATGTTCTTTTTTTTTTTTTTTTTAAGTTTTCCATTTCTTTGTTGAAATTCTCTTTTCCATTTCCCAAGCTTGCTGAATATCTCTGTGATACTTTGAATTCTTTCTTGGTAATTTATATATTTCCATTTTATTTATATTATTATTACTGTAAGAGTTTGTTTCTAGAGATTTAGGTTGTTTCTTTGATCATGCTAGACCTGTTTCTTCATCTTCCCTGTGTTGGCATTAACACATTTGAAAATAACAACTGCCTCTTCCAGTCTTTTCAGACTGGTTTGTATAATAAGAGACTTACTAATCAGCCCAGTAAGGGATTCTGGGACCTATTGATTTTTTTCTGTGTTATGTCTGTTGTTAACTTTTAGGATTGGAGGGATTGGCTGGTTTCGTTTTGCTAAGAAACTGGTTCATTCTTTCTCTCTCCATTGCCTTTTGACTGCAAGTCAGGTCTTTTAAAGCAGCCGAAGGCAACCAGGCCTTTCCCCCTTCCCTTCACTCTCAGTAGTCCCTAGGCATCTAGAGTAGTTTTGGTTCCATCGTTTTCCCAAGTCAGGATAGAAGCCAACTAGCTGCCCATCCCAAAAGCTGGAATGCTGGATGTGTGTTCTGCTCTTCTCCTTCCGAGAGACTACCAAGCTCTGTTGTCCCATGTCAGCTTCCCAGAGGTCTCTGTTCTCATGGCCCCCATGCACATAAAGCGTGCAAAATCCTTCAATGCTCCAAAAGAAACAAAAAAACAGGCAGTCTTTGGGGAGTTCCTCCTGGAAGTCAGGACACCAGATGTATGGGTCATTCTTCTTTTCCCTTGCAAGAGAGAATCAAGTAGCTGGGGATTTCCTCAGGAACTGATGACCCCTCTAAAATTCACACTGATGTAACCACAAAGACAATAATATTAAGAAGTGGGGTACTTGAGAGGTGACTAAATTATGACAGCCTACTCTCTTAAATAGAGCAGTACCATGAAAAAAGGTTTGTCAGGGCTGTCAGGCTTCCTTTGACACTCCCATTCCTTCTGACACATGAGACACCCAGATGCAAGAGTGGGCCACCACTAGACACTGAATCTCCAACCATTCATTCACTACTGCCAGAACGGTGAGAAATGAAAAGGAAATCAACTTCTATGACTTAAGGATTATACGATCTGGTGTTTTGTCATAGCAGTGCAAATAAGTTGAACTATCTGAAAGGGCTCTGAGCAGAGGAGGTACAGAATTTCCTAGCAGTCCAGATGTTCTTTTCTTGAAACCCTCCTCCTAACTGGTTTCTGTTTTTTTTTTTTCCCCCCCGTCCAAGAGCTTACACATACATTGGCAATTGATAACTCTGCAGGGAGAAAAAAAAAAGAGCTGGGGCTTCTTATTCTAATATATTGCTACTGGTCACTAGCAGTGACCTACTGGTCACTTAGGCTGGCTTCCCTTCACTGGGCTTTTAATAATAAAATCTCATTGAACAATGGCTACAAGGCTGTCTGAAGGTAGACAAACCTCAGCCAGACTAATGGCATTCTAGTCCATGTGAATTATGTGTAGAGATAATAGATAGAAGAAACAGAAACGTGTTAGGAAAGACTGTTCATAGAACCCTCTTCACACGTTTACTTACAAGTAGTATGATAATTCTGAGTAAGTTCATGGGTCTTTTAATGGAAATGGCTAAGCATATAAGGATGATACTCAGTCTTTGTATTATAGTATAAAAAGGTCAACTCATTAACTAGTTCAAGCACTTGTTCATACAAAAGACCCCAAACCCTTCCTATTGATCACCATTACAGTCAAAAAAAAAAAAAAAAAAAAAGAACAGAAGAATATAACAATAGCTTTTGTGATCAAAGCCTTAATTAGCTTGTATATCATGGATGATGTACATTCACTCAAAACATAATTATTTATGTATTATTTCATTTTATTTTTGCAAGATGCTTGTTATGTAGAGCAGAGGAAATGGATTCACATATAGTTTTATTGCTAGCAGTACATAGGTCTTAATTGCGGAAACAATCTGTTCCGAGCGTTGGAGCTCTCAGACTGTTTATATGATGCACATAGCTATTATGACTGACAGTAAACATCCCATCTTATAAAACTTCGTAAACACTTTGCATGTACGCTTTTCTTAGCCCTTACATATGAATAAATACATTCTAGTATAAGCTAGAATTATTATTTTTAAGGATTAAATGTTTTTTCCTTTTGGCTTTGGTTTTTCCTTTGTATTGATGGAGAATGATTACCAAGAATTGAAATTTTTAATGTACAAGACTCTAATGTGTAAGACTACTCTATGTTTTAATAGAAATGAATTATTCTACAACTTCTTTCTGCCAGGAAGTGATTCAAATAGAAAACCCAGCTTACCTTTCTAGACTCAGGATGTGATTTATCATGAGGTGAGTAGATCAGATTGTACTCTTTCAACCCACCTTTAATTTTGGTTTCCAAACAATCTATATCTCTTTCGATGCTAAAAGCACTGAAAGTACACACAAGCACTAAGGAAAATCTTAAAATTTCCTGAAATGCATTAGTCATCCTATTTCTGTAACAAATACCATGTTTGTTTATGACAGTCTACATCATTAATCTAGATAAATACATGCACAAATGAAGGGAGCTGGGTTTGCTGTGTTGCCCATTGCCCAGCAACCCATGGTTACAGCTGTTGTGCAGTGGAGACTGGGCAGGGCCTTCGAGCTTCTGCAGCATATGCTACTTTTTATACTAGCAGCAGCCCAGGCAGGACAGACGGTCATTAATAGTTAACAACTCAACACTTGGGATACAATTTCAATAATTTTTCTTTCCTAAAATGATAACGTTTGTTCTAATTTAAGTGATAGGTATGCATAAGCTTTAGAAATTGTATTTATGTGTTTAAAACAAATAATTGAGTTTAAAAAACAAAACTATATATGCCTACTGTTAATTTTATGCTATCATTGTTTAAAGGTAACTTTTATGAACTTTGAAAAATTCATAAAATTCTAACATAGAATAGTTACTAATAATAGTAACATGTTCACAATTACTAATATAAAATGTTATAAACACATGCATAAAACAAAACCAGAGTGTATCCTCAATTTCAAACTTCCTGGATCTGCCCTCAGAGGTAGATCTTTCCTTTGTATTTTTAATACAGTATTCTTTACTATTATAAGTACTTTCAGAGTGAGTTGTTAAAAAGTGCTAAGGAAAATCTTAACATTTCCTGAAACACATTAGCCATCCTATTTCCATAATCATAACATGTTCTGTTATAGTAATTTGATTCTAGTAAGCAAACAAAAAAAAACCCCTCCATTCTAAAACCCAGAAACCTAACTCTTTAAAATTTATATATATATATATATATATATATATATATATAAAACTATTATTATCAATAAATAATTGACCCAGGAAATATAACATAAAAGATGATAAAACAAAACCAAGCCTTTTTAGCAACTTAGATTTAAACACAAAGTCTTTATTTTTCTTTACTTTGGATTTTAATTTTTTAGGACAAGGTAGTGTCAAGATGCTGTCCAGATGGGCCTAAACTAGAAATCTCTTACCTAAGCCTCCCATGTGGCTGGCAAATGGCTACTGAAACTTTCACCAGTAGTCTATTGTTGAAGGTAAGGCCTGTTTCCTTTAAAAGCTTTTCTTATAAATTAAAAAAGCAATATCATAGCAGTATTTCATGCTTCACTTAAAATTACAAGTACTTTTTTTTTTTTTTAAATTTAGATGAGATCTTTCAATGGGAAACACACTGTAGGTGTATGAATTAGACTGCATACCCCAGCTAACCAGTCTGCTCTTCGGCAGATGTGCATATGGGGTTCCTGCTCTGAATGCTGGCTGCTGGGCAGCATTTGTGCAGCAGAGAAGCTGAAGATGTACTCTTTGTCACTACCTGCCTTGTGACAACAGCAAGTCTCTGTCTTTCTGAGTCAGCTGCTTTATTATTCAATTGGGCATAATCTCTAAAAGTATAAAGACAAGACATATATTCACTACACACACTGACACTAATAATTACGTATAAGGGAGAGACCTGGGTCCAAGAATGGGAGGGATACAATAGCTTTTGTTGCTAGGTCTCTTGAGAAGTTGGGGATAATTCATAAACAAAGGGAAAGTCTTTTTGATATTCAATGAAGGTGGTTATTTTATCTTTTACTCCTGTAAGGAGAAGTGCATAATCAGAAAGAATGAGATTCAATTCTCCTCAATTTTTTCCTTCTATACGACAGCTAGCTTGAAAAAATAAATTGGTATTGTTAATCCGCAAAATTCTATGTATATAAAATGAAATTAATATCTGCCTTTCATAATTTAAAAAATTAGTTATTAATTATTATATGTAAACAATTCCATTCTTCCAAGGTGGGGGGAACTTTTATTTGTGCTATTTTTAAAGTTAAAAAATACTCTAAGCACAGTCTTTTTTCCTTTCTTCTTTCCTCCTTCTTCTTTGGGGGGGCACAGTTTCTCTGTTTAATTCCCTAATGTCCTGGCATTCACTCTGTAGACCAGGCTGCAGATCCACCTGCTTTTGCCTCCTAAGGCCTAGAATTAAAGGCTGTGCCACCATGCCTAGCTTCCTTTTTTTCTTACAAGTCTAAACCTAAGGACACAGGTACTAAAGTTTCTTAAGACTGAAAAAGTTACTTACAGTTTAAAATTACAAAATTATATAATTTTGATAAACTATATATCTACACAGTAAATTACTTGGATGTCAATATTGTGAAATTATTAAATTTAAATTCCTTATGGTCTTTTGTTATAAAAGATAATTCATTTTAAATATGTGATCAAATTAAGCTCAAAAAGATATAATTCAAGTTTAGAGACCAAGGAACTATTTTCTTCTCAGAAAGAGTTTATTGGTTATATTTTTGTTTTTAAGAAAAATACAATATTAATATAAAAACCAAAACACCCATCTATTTTCTTAAACTGCATGGCCTAATGGTTATCCAAGTGAGAGGTGCTAGGTTAAACAAGGTTATTTATCTTGTTCTTTGGCACTTCCGTATTTCTTTAACTACAGATTTCTTTTTTTTTTGTTTTGTTTTTTAAACATTTACTTATTTATTTATTATATTTATATGAATACACTATAGCTGTCTTCAAACACATCAGAAGAGGGAGTTGGATCCCATTACAGATGGTTGTGAGCCACCATGTGGTCACTGGGAATTGAACTCAGGACCTCTGGAAGAGCAGTGTTCTTCTTAACTGCTGAGACATCTCTCCAGCCCTAACTACAGATTTTTAAGTGTAGAGTGCATTTATCGTTTTGTTTTTTTTTTCTTGAGACAGTGTTTCTTTGTATAGCCCTGTTTGTTTTGGAACCTGCTTGGTAGATCAGGCTGGCCCCAAACTCACAGAAATTCATCTGTCTCTGCCTCCTGAGTGCTGGGATTAAAGGCCACCATCACTCTGGCCTGGGGAACTTTTGACAGGCTTGGTACCACACAGCCTCCATTTGGAATATGCTGGCACAACCTATGCTATAAGACTAGTCATACAATAAAAGAAACATCCCTAATGAAAGCTGTGGAGAGGATTCTGGGTAAAGAGTGTGCCTCATAAGCATGAGAGCCTGCATTCAGATCCTCAGATCCACGGAACCCTCTGGCCAGCCAGGGTAGCCAATCAGTAAGGTCCAGGTTCACTGAGATAAACTGTCTTAAAACTTGAGGAGGAGTATGATAGAGGGAGACACTTAGTATCAACCTGTAGCTTCTATAAGCACATAGACACATACATGTATGCATACATGTACACAAACACTACACTTGTAAAATGAGAAGAGGTCCTAGATGACCCCAGCATCACTCATCATTTTTCTTTCATGTGCTCCCTGCATCTTGCCGCCCTTACTTCCTTTGAAAACTACTATAATATTATTTCTGTGGGTTTTCTTCCACCCAGTTTGGCACCTGGCTTGGACTGCCTTTCCCTCCTCTCTGTTTCCCACTGTCCTGTAATATTCCTGACTTGAGCTCTCAGCCTCGCCCCCATTTGGGTGTTCCCCACTTTATTTTTCTCATTTTAGATACTACTTTTGCACTGCAAAAAAGCTTGCTTATATAGCCTAGATCTCCTCAATTTCAACCTCTATCTTCTCTCTCTCTCTTTTTTTTGACTAAGATGGTTTATAATCCTGATTTTTTGAAAAATCTTTCTTGATATATCATTCTTCTTCAGTAAGCATTTATAGGATCTTAGATATTTTCCCTCCAAAGAACAGAGGAACTAATAATTTTTTTTTTGAGACAGGGTCTTACAATCCTGTCTGGACTAGAACTCACTGTGTATATCAGGATGGTCTCAAACTCACATGGAATTCCAACAGCCTCTGCCTTCTAAGTTCTGGGAATTAAAGGCATGCACCATCATTCCCAGTTTAACATTTTAATCTTTCTTTTTTAACACAATATTTTCATTGATTCTTTAGGAATTTCACATCACATACCTCATCACACTCATTCCCCAGTCCTTCCAAGTCTGTCCCCATCCTTGTGATCCTCCCCCAAAGAATATAGAAAATAAAAATAATAGAAGAAGCCCCAAGTCTAATTCATGTTATCTATATATTCACTGGAGCATGGTCAAACTATCAGTGGACTGCCTGTAAAGAAAACTGAGTGGACCCCTTTCCATACCCCCGTCAGAAGCCATTAATCATGGAGAGTTAATTTCTACATCCTTATTACACTTTTTAAGAGTTCTTTTCTCTTAAAAAGAGAAGAGTTTCTCTCTCTCTCTCTCTCTCTCTCTCTCTCTCTCTCTCTCTCTCCCTCTCTCCCTCTCTCTCTCTTTCTCTGTGTGTTTTGGTATAGGGTTGAGTTGTCACACAAGCCTTCCATGTCCTTCTTTCTCAATTATGTGTCTGCAATCAACAATATCACTGCAAACCTAGCTTCTATGCTCTTTACAGTCAGCAGGAACTTGGATCATGGGTTTCCACATGGATTTCTGGCAACAGTACAGACCAGGAACATGGCCCTGGCCGCAGTAGGACAGGGGGCAAGGGACTTGGATGTTACCTAGACCTTGGATAGCACCATGGCCTCACGTAGTTACAGGTTAATCACATCAACATGGCCTCTGGTGGTAGCATGGCCTATAGAGATCAACATGGCTTCGGAGGGCAACCCAGACCACAAATTATCTGCTTAGCCTTTGGTGGTAACAGGAGTCACAGACATCAACACAGACTCCAGCTGCAAATGGCCCTTGGCCCCAGACCTGGCCCTTGGTGTAGGCATCACCATGGCCTTAGGTGGCAGTGCAGGCCACTCACATGAGTCTGGTCTTCACTGCTGTGTGTTCCATCATGTCTCCAGATAAGCCTATCTCCACAGTGTAGGGATCACTCCATTTTTTCTCTTTCCCATTTTTTTTATTTGGGAAATTAGTGGTACACACCAATCGGCAGCACATTGAAAGCTGGGTGGCCTTTAATTTATTCTTTATGTGTGTTTCTCAGGGATTTTTGCTCTGTGTCTAAACATTCCTTCTGCCATCATATAACTATGACAGCAGAGAGTGGCAGACTGGCTGGTATTCTTGACACAATAAGCAATTCTTGATAATCATGAAGACTAAATGAGACTCAAAGAGAGGCTTCA
Organism: Apodemus agrarius; assembly: GCA_964023405.1. NCBI lineage: Eukaryota > Metazoa > Chordata > Mammalia > Rodentia > Muridae > Apodemus > Apodemus agrarius. Next base: position 76,427,131 of record OZ030008.1, on the reverse strand, counting down.
GCAACTGGGATCAGATTCTTGCCAAGTGTGGAAGGTGCCATAGCCATCACCCCCACCTCCACTAGAGAAGTCTGAGGAAGGGGATCAGGAAAGGACCGTTGCTAAGAAGTACAGTGCTTCTGGCACAGGAGCTTATGCTCTTGAAGCTGGTTTCAAAGGTGCTAGTAGGGATCCAAGAGACTAACTTAAAGACTACGTTTGCAGGATTCAAGACTGGCAACGTGTTCCTGTTTAACATCAGACTAGGCAGAGAATGTTCTGGTCTGTCTCTGTGGCCATGGAACAAGAGAGACTTGCAGGGTAAGGTAAAGCAGAGAAAGGGTTGTGGCAAGCAGGTTGCATATCTGGTTTTACCAGGAAAGGATATTAGGAATTCCTGCAGCACAAATTGAACTGCTGGGTTCAGCTTGATGGTGTTCTGCCTAAGATGGCAACCTTTCTGATAAGGAGAACCCATCAGCAAAGGCAGGTGAGCATACCTCTGTGGATGGGCCTCTGATTGTCAATATCAAAGGTAGTCAGGAGAGTAGCCATAATCAAGACAGCTCTGAAGAGTGGCCTGTAAATAAACACATACAGTGTGTCTGCTGCTTTATTCTAACATGACAAACTAGGGGAACTAGGTCATATACAGAGGGAGAACCAGAAACTTCATAACCAGACTCCACTCTCCAACCTTTACCATCTCCAGTAGTGAGGGTCCTGCATTTGGTAAACTGGCAGATTAGATTGTATGGAGGCTAGAAGCTTGGTTAGCAGACTGAGGCGGCATGCCTCACAGACAACGTGAGAATGGGACAGGTTTACAAACAATTGACCATAAAGCTGTGTAACATGATAACGGCATAGTTACAGAGCAAGAATGATTTGACAGAGCAGGGGGAAGTTACTACAAGTTGAATTTCTCAGCCAACTGGTTAAAAATGCTTGCCTTGACTTTTTATTTTCTGCTTTTGTAGGGCAGTATCTATCCTGTGGAGTTGAAGAAAATCAGTGAAAGGGTGTGTGAGATAGCCCAGTATATAAAGCCACAAAGCCTGGCAATCTGAGTTTGATGCCTGAGACTCACAAGGCAATTCTTGGCAACTTGCTGACTTCCACATATTCATTCTCTCTCTCTCTCTCTCTCTCTCTCTCTCTCTCTCTCTCTCTCTCTCTCACACACACACACACACACACACACACACACACACACACACTAAGAACAATAAGAATAAAAGTGGAGAAGTAAATTAGGGGCCCTGGTCCTGGTTCTTGTGAGTTATTAGGAGCCATCTTGTTGGTCATTTGAATACAGGAAGCTTATAGCATGTTACTTTTGAATTGTATTTTGACTGATGAGTTAGACAAGATTACACATCAATCCCTCCATTAGTTTGTCAAGATTTTATAAGTTCAATTAAAGTATAATAAAGTAAAAGTAATAATGATTAAAATAAAATGGGTACAGCCAACATTAGTATTTATACAAAGAAACATATCCCCACTTTTAATAAAAGGCGGGATAGAAAAGGAAATGACGTCAGCAGTAAGGTAATGCTGACTGCTGGTCCCCCTCATCCCATGCTCTGGTCTACTCCAGACTTCTCAAGAAGTGAAACTGCATACACCAAGAAGACAGCACACATCCCTGTCACTCAGCCTCTATTGTTTTTCATCATATATTTTGATACATGGTTTCTTCCTGAGCCTGAATCTTTTGCTCCACTACTGGCCAAATGGCTACAAATTTTCACCTGTCTTTGCTCTCCCAGTGTGGGGTTCCAGATACATGCTGCTGTGTCTGTCTTTTATGTGGACTCTGCCGATCCAAATTCATGTCTTTGTTTTCAGGAAGCAAGCATTTCTTAGGTCTCTAATTTAAAATAGCCTCAATAAGCTCAATATTTCTGAGACCACCATTCTCTTCTATTTATATAGAGAAAATATATCTCCTCTTCCCTAAATTCTTCCATGTTAATTATTAGTACTTTGGGTGAATGAATAAATATATAAAACAAAACAATTTAATTATTTAGATATTTAAATATATGTAGATCTTATAACATGGTAATGATATAAATTAAAAAAAAATTCCAGTCACAATTTAAATCATCAGTACTTTTCATGATGGTCGATGCAGTTGTTTGCAATGGGCTGTGTCCCAGGCTGCACTGGGTGTATGGAAGTGAGCACGTAAAGATTAGCATTATAGGAACTGATATGCCATTGCCAATTATTTAAACTATACAGACAGATAAAGGCTGATAAAATAACATAAAATAAAAAAATAGCAATATCAAGAACTTATGAATTAGATACATGGTTTATTTTAATCACGCTATATAATGTACTTCAACAGGATTCTCAATGGAGCCATTTCATTATTTGCTCCCTTCTATTTTTTGATTGATTGTCCCCAGGGTCTGCCAACTTTGAATCTTCTATCCACAGAATTCCCCATAAGACTTGCTACTTGTTCAAAAGTATGCTGAATGAAGGAAAACCGATCCAGATTCTAGCTGAGGAGCTGGGAGGTGTCATCATGGGATGAAGGGAAAATCAGGTGAATGAAGTTTTAGAAACAGAGTACTTTAGGGGTGGGGAGGAGAAGCCAAGAAGTTTACAAACCAGAAGTGATACTGTGGTAGAACACAAATGATGAATGAGGCTAGACCCCACTATAGACTATGATCTGATGTTTCTGTTAATGGTCACAGGTTAATAGCCCATCAAGATATGGAAGAATCTACAGGCATAAGGCAGCCTGGCATCAGACTAGATTTACACCCAGGTACATACCAAAGCCTTGAAACAGGAACCTCAGAACCCACTTACAATTGCTGAAGGGAGACTGGTGATTTATCTTAGTCTAGAGTATAGCTTTCCATACAAAAGCATTCAGCCATACAAACACCACCGCCCACAAATAAAGCCTGGTTGTATACTCGGAAGAGAAAGTCTTAAGCAAAATGTGAGTCAGTTTCCAAAGCTGTCACAGATAAGAATCAAAACCTCTGACACAAAATGGGGGGCGAGGGGCTCCCAGGAGCCATGTGAGTGATAGGTCCTTGTGGGGAAAGACATCAGCAGCCCCTCCCCGGCCCTACCACCATAACTCCCTGGACGTAGCTTCTGCTGCTGGGCAGGAGAGCAAGGAGGACATGACTTCATTCCATCTGCTACTTGGCACTGAGTTCCCTGTAGCCTTGTCTTGTGGTGTGAATCTGCTCAAGCCCTGGCACTCTCTCCAACTTTTCTTCCAAGCTCTGCTGCTTGGTTTTTTACCAGTACAGATTCTGCCGTGGCAGTGACAGCCATTGGTGCATGCTTTGGAAGCCATTTTAATGTTCATTTTCTGAACATTAAAATGTTCAGGACTGAACAACCTCAGTTGGTTAGTCTCCTTTCACTTATGATGTAAATTTCTCAGGGATCCCAGTTTTAGGTGAGAACTTGTAAATCTCTAACATTTTAGTACTTCTCACCAACTGTCCCCTTAACCTTTTAGACCTTTTAGATTTGTGGACTGACTAGGGTATGAGGGTGCTAGGGTGCATGGCTGAGTCAGGAGGCTGCCATTTCAGCATAAGTCAAAGAAAACAACACGAAGAATTCCCAACTGATTTGAGATTCGTCAAACAATAGCACTAACTCATGATTCCACAGATGAAGTAAGCGGGGTACACACTGCCATGGTCAAAGAGAAGGAAAAAAAATCAAAAGGCACAGCTATGATTGTAATAGCGTGAATGGTATTTGAAATGGAGTTGGGGCTGTTTACATGTTAGCTTAGAGCTACAGCAAGCCTGTGCTAATTACAATGATTTGTCTCAAAGGTTTGACTCGACAGTCACAGGAACTGTGGTGCAGTTCTGCGCCTAGCTCTTTGCTTCAGCCTCTTCTATTACCAGGCAATTATCCAATTACTTGAAAAAATGGGTGAAGAACTTGTCAGTATAGCTTCACTTCATCAGAACTACGCCAGAACACTTAACAAAAATACGTGAAAAAAACCCAATTTATTATTTAGCTCTGTCTGTCGGTCTGTCTGTCTCTTTCTTCCTGACAGTTTTACTATATAGCTAGGATAGGCTTAAACTTGAGAGTCTCCTGTCTCTGCTTCCTGAGTCCTGGTATTATAGGTGTGTACTGTGACATCCAGGCCTGAGATATTCTCCCCTTTAAATAAAAAGATCATTCTACTAATTTGTAGTGTGTGTGTGCTTTCATTATGATTTCTCTCAAACAGTATTTTATTGTAAAAATTTTAAGTATGCAAAGTTGAGTTTTCATAGAGAACTCATATGTAAATATCACCATGGACTGAGCAACTGACATTTCTATTTTTTCTTTAAATATCTTAACATTTGTACATCTAACAATCTATCAATTTGTTGGTAAATCTCAGTTTCAGACAGCAGGGTGTTTTACCTGTAACTACTTTAGTTCATATATCACTAGTTAGAACACTTATGTCTTTCAAAAATAAAATTATCAGTGTAGAGGGAGGCTAATAAAAGAGCTTGCAGAACCAATATGCAGACCTGATTTGGGATCTCTAGTATTGATATTAAAAAGAAGCTACGGTGACCTTGTCTGCAATTCCAGAACTGGAAATGTGGAAAGAGACTGAGGAATGAGGCGAACACCCACATGGGTTTCTGGCCCTTCTTTCAGCCCTTGGTTTTATCTGCCCTCTTCTCAGTCTCCTCAACTAGCCAGGGTGGTTTACAGAATGGTACACAGCATTTGCTATTTCACATCCCCCAAAGAGAGACCCATTGCAGGCACTTGTTATCTGAGAGTATAATTTAGCCCGCACAGTTGGAATGCCTAGCTGTACAAGGCACCTGCACTGCTGTGGAAGACTGAGACCACCTGTGTTCTTTGTTGGCACTCACAACTGCAAGGTGTCACTGAAGATGGGCTCCACAGATTCACCCATCATATTATGGGGCACTTATTTCATGCCAGGGACACTTTCAGGCATTTTGCATATTCCTTTAACCTTCTTGCCCAATTTCATGATACAGGTGTATTTATCCCATACAGTAAATGAAGAAGCTTTGAGGCACAGATGAGTGGTGAGTATTCGGAAGTAGAAAGCACACATTCTTTCCTAGAGCAGTGCACTTAGTTACTATACTGACAGGCTTCTCACGGTATCCATAGATACCTGTAACTCTAACATACAGGCATTGGCTTGGTACTCAGGTCTTCTTCTGACCTTCCTGTGAGGGATAATCATTAACTCAGCTCTTGTGTTGCATGAACTTATTATGATCGTCGCAGCCACCATTTACTGAGTGCTTGCCATGTGTCAGATCTCGGTCTAAGTATTTAATGTATACTTAATCTCTTTAACAACACTCTGAGGTAGGAAAGGAAAACTAGGCTTACATGTAAACAATAAAAAATTGAACATTAAAAGAACAGATTCCAACCAAAGGTTGTCTCCCTCTGCTAGATGCAGCATGTTTTTAGCTTCAGTTTTAGATATAGCTCCCTTGAAAGCAGGGACCACGTCTTTCTTTGTTTAGTCTGTTATGCTTTAGTTTGTATGCTGTTATACAAGTCTGTTTGGTCTTGTATGCTATGTTATGTCCATCCTGCTGGAAGGGGAGAAGTGCTTGTTTGGATGGATACAAGTAACATCTCACATAGCTTAGCCCAGCTCACCGTGAAGACACCAGGGAGCTCCTATTACTGTGTCTTTAGGACATTTACTCATGGTTTCCAGTGATCCTTTACTTAAAGGGGAATATAGCAGACTACAGGGACAGTTACAGATCAAAAAGCAGTATTATCTAAAAGTAGTTATTAACAGTTTCTGCCGCACACTAGATAATAAATGAATTTACTAGCACCTCTTTTGAAATCTGTCTCTCCCTCCTTCTTTCTTCTCCTCTCCTCTCCTCTCCTCTCCTCTCCTCTCCTCTCCTCTCCTCTCCTCTCCTCTCCTCTCCTCTCCTCTCCTCTCCTCTCCCCTCCCCTCCCCTCCTCTTCTCTCCTCTGCCCTCCCCTCCCCTTCTCTCCTCTCTTCTCCCTTCCTTATCTCTTTATGCAGCTGAGATGGAGTTTATTAGGCAAAGATTTTATTTTAAATATAAATTTAAATATGAGATTTAACACAGATTGGTGTTTAGGGGAAGCACACTGCACACTTGAGTGTGGGTACAGGCTCCTCAAGACAGAGTACATGTCTTAATAAATGCTATATATATAATTTTGGTGATCACTGAGGTTACATCCTAAAGGGCTTGTAAGGATTTTTTTTTTCCTTTTCAGTAATGAGGTGGTAGGTGGCTCTATAGGCCAAGAAGGGGTGAAAGCATGCTTACTATATGAGGTTACACTGGTTTATTATTATTATTATTATTATTATTATTATTATTATAAATGAGTTTACAGTCTGACTTGAGAGATACACAGAAAATTGCAGATTTTATAGATGGACCATACTACACTCTTGGGACTTAAGCATTTTCCCCCTTTTATACTACTCTTTCTTGAAATATCTTTACATAAAAGGATATATAATAGCACACTGCCTGTATTTAGTCAATCTTTCTAGCAAATTTTGATATTTTGTTTGCATTCTTGATTCTCAGCTGGTGAATGACTTACCTTTTAGAGGGCTCCTTTCATTTTCTGTGTCCTTTAACTTTCCCTGTCTTTCCTGATCAGTCCCTGCTTTTTCTCATCATTGCCTGCACCAGACTGAAGTCAACTTAGAGAGGAAGCCAACCTCTGGGGATGTTGACCTAACAATATTTTGGAACACATGTACAATGATTAAGTTTATTTTTTGTTTTGTTTTTCGAGACAGGGTTTCTCTGTGTAGCCTTGGCGTTTATTTTTTTATTTCATTCAGCAACACTATTATTCTGGATCCTCCTGTTGTTATGACACAAGTGCTGGGATTACAGGTATATGTGATACCTGGACTTTTTCTTTTGTTGGGACATGATCTTACTAAGTGGTTCAGGCTGCCCTGGAACTATTATGTCGCCCATAGTGGCCTCAAACACAGCACCTTCCTCCTTTAGCCTCCCAAGTATCTGGGTCACAACAATCAATTTTAGCATATGTTTTGGAAAAATATTTACAGGTATTTTTTGTGTTTGTTTTCACATGCTGTATTTAATCTAATTTTGTCTCAAACTCAGCTGCAGTGAGAAATATAATATTTTAAAAGATAAAATTCCCATTTGAGCCAGAAAAGTAGCTCTTCTGCCTCTCTGTTCAAATAGCAGTTGGTGTCAAATATGAAATAATGTATGGTCAGGCTAGCCCTAAGTTAGGATGCTGGTTTATCTGGGTGGGTCCTCTGTGGTCACATGGGTCCTGAGAGTTAATGGAGGGCAGAAGAAGAGAGGACCAGGCAGATGGTAGCAGGACAACCCAGTCAATTCCCACTGGCTATAGAAAGAGTATGTACACTAAGGAATGCACAGCCTCTAGTACCTATAAGAGCATAGCAATGCATCCTTCCCTGCACACCCCAGAAGGCACATGGACCAGTTAGCCTTTTGATTTTAACCTCATAACATTAGTTTTGGTCTTTTGCTTTCTACATAAGGAAGAACAACTCTGTTTTGTTTGAGCAATTAAGCCTATGTAGTGGTAGGAGACTAATATAGTACTTAAATAATGCTGTAATTTTGCATAAACACATGGTTTTAAGAAGTTATAGTGTGAATAACAGTGGGGACATTTAGATTGCATTTGGTAGAGAAGTCAAGATGAAATACACAAACTTTATATTACATGCTCATTATTTACCATTATTTTTAATGAGCTTGGTTAGAAACAATGTAATTCATGCTTTAGTCACTAGAGATGCCTTGTTTGTAAACATGGTAAATAGACAAGAAAGAATTTTATTTATAGCAGAAGAGGTGCTTAAAAAATTTAAATTATTTTTTAGACAGGCCTGAAAGCCAGGCTGGTCTCAGGCTCATGTGATTGTTGTGTCTGCTCATCTGGGTATCTCTCCTTATGCCATCTCTGTTCTACCTGCAGTGTTCTTTTTCTTCTCTTCCTTGCTTAATCTGCACAGATTGACAAATTGCACAGCAGTCATTGAACATCCACTGCCTTCTAGTCTCAAACTGCACCTCCTCTCCACTGCTTGGTACTCTGTCGTTCCAGTCCTTTGACCATCACTCAGTATCATTCCAGTTTGTTTGCTTAGTTTCCCTACTTAGCACCTTATGATCAAAGATGGTAGATGGCTTTATGAACTTTATTATAATATACTCTGCTTTTTATATGCTAGAACTTTCTAAAAAAAAAGTTGAAAACCAACAACCAGATCACTAAGTCAAAGAAGACTCCCTTCTTTCTATGTGAGAAGCATTTGCTTTCTCAGTTTCTAGGTGCCTCCTTCCCCAGCACAGCAAGGTGGCTGAGCTGATTCACCTCTAGAGTTAGACTTGATTAAGTTGAAGAAACACATCACGAAAGATGCAAAATCATGTTCAAAGGCCTGTGGCCTCATGCAGTGCATAGATTGGTGTGTGACGTCTATAGATTGATGTCTTGGCATTCACACTAAGCTTTTACTGACTGTGTATATGACCTGGGAACTTTGAAACCTTCACTTGTGTCACTGAAACAGGATTTCTTGTTCACACATTTCTGGCAAGAAATGATTGAAGCAGAAGGTTTTCATAAAGAAAAAGTTAGAATCAATAGATAAAACTTTCTATTACTAGTTTACAGCATGAAATATTAACAGCACAAAATGTTAATTAATTTCTAATTCTCTATTCTATTATTTAGATTTCATAAAGGTTGATTGGACTTGATCCATCATTTTACGGAAAATTAATTATTTCAAATACATGCACCACTTTATGCAACCTGCCTGATTTGCATTGAGGAAAATTCAGCAGAAGTAATTGAGGCACAAGCAAATACTGGCACTGACTGAACTCAATTTTCATTCCAAATTTCTGCAAAATCCCAAGGCACAACAATATCAGATGCAAGGGGGAAAACAAACAAAAGCCGTGTGAAAAGGGAACATGAAGAGAGAATATTACAAGAATCAGAGAACAAAGGGATTGCAAAACTATTTCAGTGCCTAGATGAGCAGTGAGGGCTTCATTCAGGCAAGGTGGGAAAAGATATCATATGGCATCCTGACAACTGATGTCTTCATTTAAATGTAAGAATTTACATTCTAATTAGAAAGAATTTACATCTTAATCAGAGCAGCTGTATTATCTTGTTACTGTTTTTTTCAAAGGTAATGAACTACAGTACTGCTGTGCCTTTTCAACCAGAAACTAAACAGACAGCATCCAGTGTTATTTTATAGCTTACCTGCTGTAAGCTGTTATTAATATTTTCAAAGATTAAATTCTAACTAAAATCTTTTACAATATGTAACTGACATCACTAGAATACTGCAAGGGCTAACTTAAAGTATTTAAACCCCATTTCATCTTGTGTGTTAAGTATACTTATTTATCAAGTTAATAGCAGCCTTTTCTGACTTATTAATACAATGTCATTTTCAATCAGGAAATGTGGCAAGAAACTCTAAAGCAACTGCATCCCAGGCAAAACCTTTCCATATTTACAGTGGGCTGGAAGAGATGCTTCCTGAATTAAGCTCTGCCTAGTCCAAACCATGTCAACTCAAGCACTTTCTTCTCTCTCTCTCTCTCTCTCTCTCTCTCTCTCTCTCTCTCTCTCTCTCTGATGCGTAACAAGAAAAGGCAACAAGATAATATTCTGCTTGCATTTGAGATGACTTTGTTAGTATTGCATTAATAACACATCTGACATACTACTACACAAATACACACCACTCTGCTGGCGTCAGGACTGCCACAGGCAGTGAGATTAAAGTGAAGAATACATCGTTCTACACTCCACTCTAGGTTGTTCCCAACGACAGTACTGAGACTTAGGGATCAGTACTTGGTGATATCTTTGCAGAATCAAGCCTATCAGTCACAGGGAATCAGCCTGAGCTCACTGACCCATGGTTTAGAAGAAATTGGGCTTGGCCTAAAAGAAATCGAGCAGGGGGAAAATTACAAGTGTTAATAAAAATGTAAAATGCCACCTTTGTCCCCTGCACTATGGATCTTCAGGCTACAGACACTTACTTTCATCAACTGCATCATTAATATGGGGCTTTAGTATGAGCCAGCTAGATGACAATTTTCAGGTTTACCATTTAGCTGGTTATGTAATATAATTGTTTTATAAAGAAAAAGCAAACAAAAGGCCTAAAGATATACCTACCTGCTGATTAAATAACTGACTGACTTGTTAAGTCATTCAAAATATTTTTTTAAAAAAAATCACTGAGTCTAAAATAGCTCTGAGAGACAATTATACACATACATACATAAAAACAGATCACATGTCAGTTTGCTTTATTTTTAAAAAGAATACAATAATTGCAGATAGATGAAAAGGACTGAATTAATCTTGTGAAGTTGTCCTAAGCTAGGCCACTCTGATGACAAAAAGGAGATGAGCATTGGTTCACTGCTGCTGTCGCTTGTCTCTATCACATTCAGTATAGAGAGGAAAGGATTCACATGGGCCTGACTGAATGACTGGCTGAGATGGCTGGATACAGCTGTCAGACACTGTCAGCCCCCTTTTAGAAGGTTATTTTGTCTATGGCTCTCCTGTATTATTTGTTACAAGGATACTCAACCCCACAAGTACAGAGTGCCTTCAGTCTCAAAGTGTCCCAGAGACTTCTGCTTTATGGAATGCATCTTCCTTTTTAAGAATGATTCTCTAAAAAGAAATACATTTTATATTTTGTACTTATACCTACTGAAAAGCATATTTTAGCACGCTTTTACTTAGCACACAGGGGAGTGCTATTCTACCAACAATTTCTGATTGGCCTCATGTTTACATAATCATAAATGTTCATGTCCAGGGAATAGTTATTTATTTATTTATTTTTTTGGTTTTTCGAGACAGGGTTTCTCTGTGTAGCCCTGGCTGTCCTGGAACTCACTCTGTAGACCAGGCTGGCCTCGAACTCAGAAATCCGCCTGCCTCTGCCTCCCAAGTGCTGGGATTACAGGCGTGCGCCACCACGCCCAGCTCAGGGAATAGTTAGATGTGATAAATCACAATAGATAGTTTTACTTTCTCATTTTCCTCATCACTTTTGATTTGGATTATCACTGTTACTTCCTAATTAGATTCCTGCTTGGCCTTGGGCTTCAGCTGGTCGAGGTGTGAATCCCGGGTTTGAGCACTGTGCTTCATATATCAGGCACAGTAGAGCATGTCTCTAATTCTAGCACCTGGGAGGTAGATCTAGGAGTTCAAGACAACTTTAGATATGTAATGAGTGTGAAGCCAGCTTGAGATAGAAATGATCCTGTCCCAAAGGAAACCAACCAAGCAACCAAGCAAGCAAGCAACCAACCAACCAACTAACCAAATAGAAACTGGTTCATAGATGGTCTTGCCATATAATTCTTATGTATTGATAATTGTAACAATGGTTTTATGGAGCTGATGGCCTAAAGTTGAGGGAAGTTAAGGGAAAGAATGAATCATGATTTTTTTCTATCTACTTCTCTAGAATGATGGTAACCAGACTTAGGTACTGGCAGTTGGTGATATTATTGAAAAGTCAAGTCCATCATTCATAAGGAAATTAGCCTGGCTCAGTGATACATGGTTTACTCTAAACTCCCCCAGTCACATGATGAGAAATGATATAGCCATGTAGTCTTGAATACGTTACTCTTTGGGTCTTATTTTTTTTTCAGCTGTCATGTGTAAAAAGTTTGTTAATGGTCTTTTTTTCCCTTAAAATATAACTGACTCCAGTCTTAATCATCATTTCTATTTGTTGTGTCTTAGTTATTTTATAACCAATTAATATCTTACTTTTCTATCAATAATAATCTAAAAATCATTTTTCTTCTTTCTGTTCATCTAAGTCCTGCTCATTTGAAGAATGATTACCATTCTCATTTTACACTCAATGAATTAGAGACTATATGCTGGAATGCAACAAATAAATGGGAGGAACATGGCTTCCTAGCTCCAGGAGTGTCCTGTGTTGGGGGCGGTAAGAAGCTCCTAACAAAGATTGTTACAGCTGCAAGGAAGATAGCAGCTGGCTTGCCTATGGGAGCATATGCATGCACTACTCTTTAAATAGTATCAGAGAATATTTAAGTCCTATGATACTCTTGCTGCAGAACAATAATTATACCCATTATTATTTTAAGTTGTTTTTGAGGTTGAGTTAACTCTTGCAAAAGATTTAGGCATGGGTCCCAGCATCAAGTGGCTTATAACCACCTATAACTCTAGTTCCAGGGAATCTAAAACTCTCCTAGTCTCCACAGGCATGTGCATCTAAGTGATGTATACCTATTCATGCAGACACACATACATGAACATAAAAAATTTTGAAAAATATAAGCAAAATAAAAATGTACACTACATTATAAAAGGGACAAGCAATGATTTAGTCCTTAAAGGCTTCTTTCCCTTTAAGCCCTGGGTATGGTCTACTGACATGCAAGGTAGGACAATGGGAGACATTGCAGCTATAATTCAAAGATAAAGTCCATTCTGAAGCCCATCAACAGTGGAGGCTTACTCTATGTTCTGGTTTTCTTTTGCTCTTGCTTGTTAGTTTTAACTGACACCTTGATACAACTTAGAATTATTAAATCTGTTAAACACAGGACATAAATACAATTCATATGTCATTTATTTTTTTCCAAGTGGGATCTCTCCTGGAAGTTACTACATAGATTAGTTACTACACCTGCCTCTGCCTTCTGAGTACTGGAATTAAAAGTGTGGAGCAGGGTGTTCAGTTGTCATTTGTTTTACATGTGGTAAAATCAAGCCTTAGACTAGTTAATATTTCTGGTATAATATTCAGGATATTAGTATTCCTACTGATAAGAATTATGTTTCAATTATTCATAGGACAAGTTTCATATATTTATAGAACATACAATTCTGAAAATTTGACATTGTTCCACTGCATAAAAAATTTAAAAGACAATATAACCATTATTCTAATTCATTAAGATAGGTAATAATAACCAGATAAAAGCTGTTGAGAAAATTTAGTACTTATAACATTTTAAAGAAATTATTGAAATGTCTAAGTAGATTTTGATTTTGTAATTCAAGAATACAAAACAATTAAAAAAGATTTATTTTTATTTTTTTTTAATTTTATTTTCTGTATTCTTTGTTTACATTCCAAAGATTTTCCCCTTTCCCAGTTCCCCCCCCCGCCCCCCACCATACGCCCCATAAGTCCTCTCTCCCCCAACTATTCCCCAATCACTCCCCCCACCATTTCTCTGTTCTGGATCTACAAAAGTGGAGCCAATCTTTTCAGGCCCAAGGTCCTCTCTTTTCTTCTTCTTGGGAATCATTTGACTTGCTAATTGTGCCTTGAGTATTTAGGGCTTCTGGGCTCATTAATATCCACTTATCAGTGATTGCATTTCATGTGTATTCTTTTGTGATTGGGTTAACTCGCTTAGGATGATATTTTCCAGATCTAACCATTTGCCTACAAATTGCATGAATTCATTATTTTTAATTGCTGAGTAGTATTCCATTGTATAAATATACCACATTTTCTGTATCCATTCCTCCTTTGAGGGATATCTGGGCTCCTTCCAACTTCTGGCTATTATAAACAAGGCTGCTATGAACATAGTGGAGCATGTGTCTTTATTGTATGCAGGGGAATCCTCTGGGTATATGCCCAGGAGTGGTATGCCAGGGTCCTCTGGAAGTGACAATGGCCATCTTGCCAAAAGCAATCTACAGATTCAATGCAATCCCCATCAAAATCCCAACTCAGTTCTTCATAGATCTAGAAAGAGCAATTCTCAAATTCATCTGAAGCAACAAAAAACCCAGGATAGTTAAAACTATTCTCAACAATAAAAGGACTTCTGGGGGAATCAATATCCCTGACCTCAAGCAGTACTACAGAGCAATTGTGTTAAAAACTGCATGGTATTGGTACAGCAACAGGCAAGAAGATTTATTTATTTTTTAAATTTTATGAGTATGACTGTTTTGTCTATAGTAATGTCATCCACAGGGGCCAGAAGAATCCCCTGGAACTGGTGTTAAAGACAATTATAAGCTCCTGTGTGGGTGCTAAGAACCAAACCCAGGTCCTCTGTAGGAGCAGCAAGTGTTCTTAATCACTGAGCCATCTTTCCTGCTCTACAACAATGATTTTTAAGCCCAAACTAGTGTTTATACAAAATTAGTATGAATAAGTCACTTAAATATAATTCATTTATGTGATGACCTTGAAACTCTTATATCAGAATAATCTTTAGGTCTTATCCTATTTTACATAAAATTAAGTTCACAAAGTAATGGCAAATATTTTAAAGACATACATAAAACTTAGTGTTTTCTTTCACTTAAATTGGAATATGTTTCAAGAAGTAAAAATAGGAGTTTTATATCTTCTGTTTGAATCAGCTACATTAAAACAAATCAACCAACCAACTAGGTTCTCAAATGATGGGATACTTCACCTGATGCATTTGCAATAAACAGCTGCATGAAAGCTAAATGTGTTGTTTTCAATTCTTGATCACCATTGAAGGTTGAGAAAATACACAGATGGCACAGGCCATAAAAATATAATTAAGCTTTGCAACATTGTCTTTACCAGTTCTCAGAGTTTTGAGTGTGAGAGCAAACATTATCTTGAAACAAAGTTTGCTTGTTCAATGAAAGACACCACAGACAGTTGTCTCAGCCTGTCCTCACAGACAGGGTCCTCACTTGAACAGAATTAATGAAGGGGAGAGCATTTTAGCCTAAGAAACCCAACTACACCAATTTCTTTTCAATCATACACTTTGGTTTTTTCAAAAATTTAAACTGTGAGGTGGAGAGCCGACTCAGCACTTAGGAGCATTCGCTGCTCCTGCAGAGGACTGGAGTTCAGTTGCTCGCACCCAAAGCAGGGGCTTACAACTGTAAACTATTCGCCATTACTTTGTGAACTTAAAGATTTGCTCTTTGTTTCACTCTCAACAACAGTACTTACAAAACTCACAATGAAATCCACATGCTATGTGGTTATGGTGGTACTTCTATCTACAAATAAAACCATCTAAACTTAGTTCAGGACAAAATTAAGACTTTAATCACACCCAATCAGAACCCTACCAAAGGCAGTAGAAATTGCTAATGTCTGACTGTATATCATTATTATTTTTGCATGTAATATATTTTCTAGAAATGTTGTATATGAGTACTGTATTTACATTATGATCATCTTGTTTTCTCTCTTCAATTCTTTCTATGTCCCTCAGTTCCCTCTCAACTTCATGCCCTCTTCTTTAATTGTTACTTACACATACATGCACACACACATACATGTAAATACAACTTGCTGAGAACATACAGTATTGTGTGTAGGGTGGACTCCTTGGGATTGGATCAAGGGCTCATCCCTGGAGAAAAACGGACTCGTTATCTCTTAGCAGCCATCAGTTGGCTGTAGCTTTTCATTTAGGGATTGGACCTTGTGAGATTTCCCCCATACACATTGGCATGACAACTGTCATGTCATTGTACAGGTCTTTATTTAGGTGATCATACTATTAAGATTTCATGGGTTCAGTTCATTGTCAGATACAGAAAACACTATCAAGCAGATGTCTTGATTCTTGGATACTTTTCAATCCCTCTTCTGTAATGTTCCCTGAACTTTAGGCATAGGGGTTATAAGGTAGATGTGTCAATTAGGGATGGGCTCTCCTTGGTCAGATGCTCTTTGCATTTTGACCCATTGTAGATTTCTGTGATAACTTTGAAATCTCAAGGACTCTTTTGACTGGATCAAAAGGAGGCTTCCCAAGATTGGCTCTGGTGTTTTGTTAGGTAGTCTATGACTCTTTGGGTGAATATTGTCACTCCAAGTAGCATAGCTTCATTTAAATTATTTATATATAGATATGCATGCACATACATTTATATGTGTCTTTATGTATATTTGTAAATAAACACAAAATAATGTTTCCTATGGCTTTCTTCATCATTGTCTTACTTTTGCATCAGTAAGAACTGATTAGATAGATGGATTGTAAGAGATAAAGAAGATTGTCACACTTTTTTTCAGAAAGTTGAAAAAGAATTAGTTCAGTTGAAAAAAAAAAAAGACCTATTGAACTTTAGTAACAATTCTGCTGCATGTAGGAAACTGCTTTGTTTTGAAGAAAATAATACACATGGCCTCAATAGCAGTTTATATTTAACAGAACTAAATGGTCACATTTTCAAGTAAAATACGCCTTGGCATTTGAACAGCTGTTATATCTAAGTCAGAACTGAATAGTGTTGTTTAACCTTCCCAGCTGTAGCGGGGGTGGTTTGTTAGTCTATTCCAGCATAAAATATGCATAGTATACTTAAATTTGAAACTTTAAACACATATTTGTATTAAACTGATAAATTTTAGTCATATAAGACTATTTTAGATAAAGGCTTTATCTTTCTGTGAGTTACTTATTATTCTCAACTATATTGCATGTCTCAGAAGACTTTGGCTAATTAAAAGATCCTTCTAAACCCTTATACTTAGGTCATATATTTTAAACTTTATTTTTAATAATGAATAAAAATATATATATTTTCTCTCTATATGGTATACAATAGTATTCCTGCAATCACAGGAAATTTGAATCACATTTTCCCCCTGTCTCATAATCTTGTTGCAGAATTTTGATAACAGAACAAAATAGAATGAAGAGAGGGTAAGGCAAGAGCCAGGATTGCTTCATCCCACAAGACAAAAGCTACCAGGGGCTGTGAACAACATGTCTATAGACCATGAGTCATCTCTCCCTCACTCCTTCCCTCTCTCCCTCCCTCCCACCCTCCCTCTTCAGCCTTGCGTTTTGAGGAGCTCAGAGTAACAGTGACAGTGATCTAGAAAACATTTCTTGTACCTAGATACCATTGTTTTCTATCCCTTCTCTGACACACAGAAAAGTGTATGTGGAAGGCCTATTGGTAAGAGTTAATTCTAGGGCTTGGGCATATGAAGGGTAAAATGAAAATAAAATTATTACAGAAAGTAAGGAGTTACCAAAAGAGTGACCAAGACATAAGAAAAGACACAGAGCCACACTGAAGTGTTCACTAAATTTTGGTAATTTGAACATGAGAAAAAACACTGGACTATAAACCATTAAATAATCTGTACTGATATGGATGAATACACAAATAGGTAGACAGATTTCTTCTCTACAGAATCCTAACTGAAACACAGAAGGAATGGTGAAAACAGAAAATTATCACTTGACAGTCACAGATGTGTTCAATTCAGATGAAACTTTAGTTCAGTACGAGGAAGACAAAAGCGAGGTGCAGGAGCTGTCATTCTCCTGGGAAGGAAACAAAGACCTAAAGATCATTCTTCTAAAGTAATAGTCAGTCACTGTTCATCAACAAGAGACCTACTTATGACCCACCCACCCAGTAGGTATGCACAGTGAGTGGGATGTGTGGTGTGTGTCAGCACTCCCCTTCCCTGACAAACATCTGACCTACTGCTGGGTGAGAAGCTCAGCTAGGCTGTGGGAAATTAGTGAGGAGCATGGCATTGTGGTTTCTACGAATCTGGGCACATGGGACTTTAACTGAAATGCAGTGTTTCTATAAAGTACAGGATGCTATGG
Organism: Apodemus agrarius; assembly: GCA_964023405.1. Classification (NCBI taxonomy): domain Eukaryota; kingdom Metazoa; phylum Chordata; class Mammalia; order Rodentia; family Muridae; genus Apodemus; species Apodemus agrarius. The sequence goes on along the minus strand of OZ030008.1, from coordinate 76,409,438 downwards.
AAACACACACTGGAGGCATTGACTTCAGTGTGGATAGGCCAGAGAAGTCTGACCTACATTAAGTTACAGCCTAAAGGATACCCAGAAGTTAGCCTGCTTGGAAAAAAAAAACAAGGGGACAAGCTAAAGTTGTTAGAGGTGTCAGGTTGCCAGCAGAGGCTACCACTGTTTTGTGATGCCCTTGGGGAATTGAAGGAATTCAAATGCTCCCCACAAGAAAACATCTGTTTTGCTCACCTACTCCTGTCCTTGATCCTAAATCTTAAGCAAAGCCAGAGTAGAGAACAGGCAACCATCACTCTTTACTCTTTCAAAATAAGCAATGGGGTCAAGATGTAAATGGTCAATGGATTACTTAGGACTTTATTGTGCCCTTGAAATAGGAACATTAAGTCTTTTAGCTCCATATCATTTTTTTTTATTTTTTTAATTTCTTTATTGGATATATTCTATATTTACGTTTCATTTCCCTTTTTCTGGTTCCCCGCCCCCCCAAAGGTCCCACATGCCCCTTTCCCTCCCCTTGTTCCCCCATCCACCCCTTCCCACTTCCCTGTACTGGTATTCCCCTACACTGATGCTTTGAGCCTTTCTAGCACCAGGGTCCACTCCTTCCTTCTTGTTGGACATCATTTGGTATGTGGATTATGTCTTTGGTGGCCCAAGATTCTAGGCTAATATCCACTTATCAGTGAGTGCATACCATGGGTATTCTTTTGAGACTGGGTTACCTCACTTAGTATGATGTTCTCCAGTTCCATCCATTTGTCTAAGAATTTCATGAATTCATTGTTTCTAATGGCTGAATAGTACTCCACTGTGTATATATACCACATTTTTTGTATCCATTCCTCCGTTGAGGGACATCTGGGTTCTTTCCAGCTTCTCGCTATTATAAATAAGGCTGCTATGAATAGAGTGGAGCATGTATTCTTATTGCATGCTGGGGAATCTCCTGGGTCATATCTTTGCAATATATTACTTGAGGTTTGAGCTAGAGCAATTCAACAACATAAGGAGGTCAAAGGGATACAAATTGGAAAGGAAGAAGTCAAACTATAGCTATTTTCAGATGATAAGATAGTATACTTAAGTGACCCAAAAAACTCCACCAGAGAACTCCTACAGTTGATAAACAACTTCAGCAAAGTGGCTGGTTATAAAATCAACTCAAGCAAATCAGTAGCCTTCCTATACGCAAAGGATAAGCAGGCTGAGAAAGAAATTAGGGAAATGACACCCTTCACAATAGCCACAAACAATATAAAGTATCTTGGTGTGACTCTAACCAAACAAGTCTTCAGGTCTCTGAAGAAGGAAATCAAAGAAGACCTCAGAAAATGGAAAAATCTTCCATGCTCATGGATTGGCAGGATTAATATAGTAAAAATGGCCATCTTGCCAAAAGCAATATACAGATTTAATGCAATTCCCATCAAAATCCCAACTCAGTTCTTCATAGAGTTAGAAAGAGCAATTCTCAAATTCATCTGTAATAACAAAAAACCCAGGATAGCTAAAACTATTCTCAACAATAATAGAACTTCTGGGGGAATCACTATCCCAGACCTCAGGCGGTACGACAGAGCAGTAGTGTTAAAAACTGCATGGTATTGGTACAGTGACAGGCAGGTGGATCAATGGAGTAAGATTGAGGACCCAGAAATGAACCCAAACACCTATGGTCACTTGGTCTTTGACAAAGGAGTTGAAACCATCCAGTGGAAAAAAGAGAGCCTTTTCAACAAACTGTGCTGGCTCAACTGGAGGTCAGCATGCAGAAGAATTTGAATTGATCCATTCTTATTTCCTTGTACTAAGCTCAATTCCAAGTGGATCAAGGATCTCCACATAAAACCATACACACAGAAACTAATAGAAAAGAAACTGGGGAAGACCCTTGAGGACATGGGCACAGGGGGAAAGTTCCTGAACAGAACACCAATAGCTTATGCTCTAAGATCAGGAATAGACAAATGGGACCTCATAAAATTACAAAGTTTCTGTAAGGCAAAGGACACTGTCAAAAGGACAAAATGGCAACCAACAAATTGGGAAAAGATCTTCACCAATCCTACATCTGACAGAGGGCTAATATCCAATATATACAAAGAACTCAAGAAGTTAGACTTCAGAGAGCCAAATAACCATATTAAAAAATGGAGTACAGAGCTAAACAAAGAATTTTCACCTGAAGAACTTTGAGTGGCTGAGAAGTACCTTAAGAAATGTTCAGCATCATTAGTCATTAGGGAAATGCAAATCAAAACAACCCTGAGATTTCACCTCACACCAGTCAGAATGGCTAAGATTAAAAACTCAGGAGACTTGGCGAGGATGTGAAGAAAGAGGAACACTCTTCCACTTTTGGTGGGATTGCAAGCTGGTACAACCACTCTGGAAATCAGTCTGGAGGTTCCTCACAAAACTGGGCATGACACTTCCAGAGGACCCTGTTATACTACTCCTGGGCATATACCCAGAGGATTCCCATGCATGCAATAAGGACACATGCTCCACTATGTTCATTGCAGCCTCATTTATAATAGCCAGAAGCTGGAAAGAACCCAGATGTCCCTCAATGGAGGAAATGGATACGGAAAATGTGGTATATACACACAATGGAGTACTACTCAGCCATTAGAAACAATGAATTCATGAAATTCTTAGGTAAATGGTTGGATTTGGAAAATATCATCCTAGGTGAGGTAACCGAATCACAAAAGAACACACATGGAATGCAGTCACTGATAAGTGGATATTAGCCTAGAAGCTCTGAATACCCAAGACACAATTCACATATCAAATCAATCCCAAGAAGAAGGAAAAAGAGGGCTATGGTCCTGGAAAGGCTTGAAGCAGCATTGTAAGGGATTACCAGGACAGAGAAGTGGGAGGGGTTGATTGGAGAATGGGCAGAGGGAAGAGGGCTTATGGGACTTATGGGGAGGGGGGAACTGGGAAAGGGAAAATCATTAGGAATGTAAACAAAGAATATAGAAAAAAAAGAATTATCATGAGAGAGGAGTAAATATAAAAAAATGTTGAATGAATTGTAAAATAAAAATAAACTTAAAAGACCTGTGTTAAAAAAAAAGTCTTTTGAGGGCTTGGAGGATGGCTCAGTTGATTAAAGCGCTTTCTAAGAATCAGGAGAATCAGATTTCAGATCCCCAGATCTACATAAATGTGAAATGAACACACAGCTTGTAATTCAGTAAGCTGCTTACAAGGCTGGGCCATCTAAGGGAGCTCTGGGCTGGACTGGGAGACTCTGCCTCCAAGAGCATAAGGTAGGAAAGCAACTGAGGAAGACTAGCCACATCACCATGGAGCATTCTCCCTCTCTCCTCTCTCCTCCTCCCTCTCCTCTCCTCCTCCTCTCTCCTCTCCTCTCCTCTCCTCTCCTTTCCTCTCCTCTCCTCTCCTCTCCTCTCTCCTTACCTTGCCTCCCCTCCCCTCTCTCTCCCCTCCCCTCCTCTGTCCCTTCCCCATTTCTCTCTCTCTCTCTCTCTCTCTCTCTCTCTCTCTCTCTCTCTCTCTCTCTCTCTCTCTTTCTCCGTCCCTCCCTCCCTCCCTCTCTCCCTCTGTGTGTGTGCAGGCATGGGCACATGTGCATGGATTTGGATTTTTCTGTTTCCTACAACTTACATGAAGAGGTTGAAAGAAACAGTCTATAGTTTTCTCTCCAATTTAAATAATGTGGAGTTCAATTAAAAAAAAAAACAACAACCCACAAAACAAACAACAAACAAACCAGGCACTGAAAGTGCTAGAAGAAAACACACAGCAGATACCCTACAAGATATAACAGTAGGAAAGGACTTTCTGAATAGGACTCCATTTGCTGAGGGTTAAAGTCAACAATAAAATGAAAAGGCTTTTTTGCATAGAAAAGGAAAACAATCAATTGGGTAAAGAGGAAGACCAAAGTGGGAGAGAATCTCTGTTAATAATGAAGATTCATATCCAGAATATATAAAGAACCAAAAACCAAAACGAAAGCAAAAGAAGAAAACCCCCAAAAGGTAAAAAAAAAAAAAAAATGACCATTCAAAAGGTGAGTTATAGATTTGAAGAGAGAGCTCTCAAAAAGAAATAGAAATTGAAATGGCTAAGAAATATCTCAAAAAAAATTCAGCATTGTGTTTGGGTTTTATGTCTGTAAAGAAACACCACGACCAAGGAGACTCTTACAAAGGGAGCCATTTAATTGGGGCTGGCTTACAGTTCAAAGGGTTAGTCATCATTGTCTCAGTGGGAGAGGCAGCTGAGAGTTAGTTCTCCATCCAGATTGGCAGGGAGCAGGAAGTGAACTGGCTTGAGCTTCTGAGACCTCAAAGTTCACCTTCTAGTGACACACTTCCTCCAAAAAAGCTACACCTATTCCAACAACAGCACCTCCTAATAGTGCCACTCCCTATGGATCAAGGATTCAAACATATGAGTCTATGGGGACATTCCTATCCAAACAAACACAAACATCATTGGCAATTAGGGAACTGTAAATCAAAATTTTGAGACTTCATCTTACCCAAGCCAGATGACTAAGATCAACAAGCTGACAGATAACAAATGCTGCAGAAAATGTGGAGAAAGGGGAATCTTCATTCTCTGTTGCTGAGGTTGCAAATTGGTACAACTGTAATGGAAATCAGTGTACAAAATTTCTCAAAACCTAAAATATAAATAAGTTGCAAGCCTCATTGGCATATGCCCAAAGGATGTGAGATCTAGCCATGCTAGCCATGTTCACTGATGATAGATACACAACAGGAATGCAAAGAACTCAAATGTCATTCAACTGACGAATGGATAGCGAATATATAATATTAAACACTATGGAATACTATTCAGCTGTAAAGAAAAATGAAATCATTAAATCCATTACAGATAAATGGATAAAACTAGAAAATCTGAGTGGGGTGGCCTGGATGCAGGTATACTAAACACTGAATATTCTCTCTCATCTGTGTTCTTGGCTTCAGATCTTCAGATATAGGTAAATAACTTGGAGTAACCACAGAAAGCAGGAAAGTGAAGGAGAGTCCATTGGGAGCTGGGCATGGTGATGTATACCTTTAATTCTAGCATTGCACTTTAGACATGGGACATAGAGGACCTGAGCTGTTCTGAACTGAAAGCCTCTGGACGAGCTTTTATAGTACCGGAAGGTGCTAAGCAAACTTCCTAAAGAGAGAATCAACCAGTTGCCCTATGAAGCTATGATGACTGTGAACCACAATTTGACTGGGATGGTAGGATAACTCTGAAAGTGTAATGGTGGCACTCATATCTTACTTGTAACCAAGAGTTGTCTAATTGGATGTTAGGCCTGATCAGCAGAAAAGAAACTATGCCTGGTAATTTAATAGTGGTAACTTACTACCACTATTTTACTAACCTATCTTAATTCCTAACTGTATTCAAAATATTGATCATTATACTCACAGATAAGTATAACTCTAATCCTTAATCAAATAAGCTTCTCTTTGTAACAAAATCCACAACTGGTCCAAATACAGAGAGTAGCACATCTTGGGATGCTCTGCCCTGATACGATACGACTCCTGTACATGAGACCCAGTGAACATGGTGGATGAGGGTATGGAAAGATTGTAAGAGCTAGAGGAACAGAAAGGTTCTTATGCGATTGTCTCCTAGAAGTGACAAGGAAACTTTATCCATGATACTTGGAAGTGGGCAGGGCCAGACAAAGAACTCTAGGCAGCTAAGGAATATAGAGAATGGGAAAAGTAGTCTTCCCCAGAAATGGGCCTTTGAATTAGTTACTCAGTACTTGATGGTAAGCCATGAAATCACAAATACAAGCAACACAATGAATTCATTGCATGTGTGTGTGTGTGTGCATGCGCTCACCTGCTCTCTCTCTCTCTCTCTCTCTCTCTCTCTCTCTCTCTCTCACACACACACACACACACACACACACACACACAGAGAGAGAGAGAGAGAGAGAGAGAGAGAGAGAGAGAGAGAGAGGCTGAATTTGAGAAAGAGCAGGGAGGAGATATGGAAGGATTTGAGGGAGAAAAGGGAAGTGGAAAAACAATGTAATATTTTAACTTTTTAAAAAAGGCATCAGGATAATTTCTATGCCGTTCCTCTGAGCCCTGAATTCTTTGTTACTTCAGAAAAGTTTGAGTTCAGATCCTATCTTGTGAGATTTCTTCACTGGTCTCTGAGTAAGACTTCTCCACTAAAAAGAAAGCTTCAAGAGTGTTGGGATACATTGTGGGAATTTGTGTCTCTATACCTTCAATTGTTAACTCGATAATTGCAGAAAACTAAATGCTGGCAGGATATTGGTATTTGGTATTTCTATGGCCCATCACCTGTCTCATATTTTGTAAATATTTGTTATTCTTCACCTGCCCATGGTAATCCAGAATTGTATCTGTTTGGCTGTAATAAAGATCTGATGACCACCAAAAATAAAATAAAATAAAATAAAATAAAATAAAATAAAATAAAATAAAATAAATAAATAAAAGAATTTTAAAAAGTCAAGATCTGCTTAGTGCTTTATTGTCCTGCCATTCCCTTCCACTGAATCCTTACTTAATTTTTTAAAACATGTGCTACTTCTATTGGTCAGTATGAAGCTAAAGCCATATTTTTTCCCTCCTTTTGGATGGGTCTGCCTGCCTGCCTGCCTCCCTTCTTCCTTTCTTTTTTCCTTTCCCCCCCTTTCCCCTTTTCCTCTCCCCTCCCCTCCCCTCTCTTCTCTTTTCCTCTCCTTTCCCACGTTGGCTAGTATAGGCCAGGCTGGCTTCAAACTCTATCAGGTACTGGGATTTAGAGGCATGAGCCATCATGTGCTACATGTCTTTTGAACAATGCTTCAGTAACATGAGATAGATGTTATTCATTGAGGGGCTGGTTAAAGGATATGAAAAATTCTATTAAGAAATCAGCTTTGTTTTATCTCAGGAAATTCAGACAGGAAATGATGCTATGAAGACTCAATGTTCTTTCTTTACAATTGTCACCATGTTGATTGTCAAACTCAGAAATAAAAAAGACACTTCAGTCATCAAGTATGTCCTATGGTTAAACAAATGGGAACATATTACCATTTTATTTGGTAAGGTTAAAAAAAATAAAAATAGGCAGTTGGTAAGGCAAGCCTAAATTTACTACAGTCTATTTTTAAAGCTCAAGATAAAAATTGAGTATTTATAAATGAGAAAACGATGTACTAAAAGCAAGATATTAAATCAATTTTAAGCACTAACCACAATGTATAGCTGACTTTAAAACTCATGCACAAAACCTCAATCTAGGCCAGAAGCTAAATGCAGTGTAATCCATGAAACTGGTGCCTTTCATACAGCCGCTCACTGACAAGGTCGTTAGATACATGATATCTAAGTGAGCAGCTCATCCCTGCTTCATTACTGATAATTAAGACAAGTAATATTTTCTTGGCAGTAATGTGTCCGTTAACAGATACTGTCTAGTTTGCATAAAATAAACATTAATTACCATAGTACTCAGACTAAAAAAATTAAGTACCTGTATAGCACGTATTCATTGTTTCCTCCAAATTTCCTTAAAGTATTAGCAAACTGGAGAAACATGATGTACATATTAAGACGATCATCATACTCACATCTTGAGTTCATAAGGCATAGCACAACAGAAAAAGATTATGAAAAAGAGACTATTGGCAGTGATGCAACTTGAGAATATCATGTCAATTATCTGAACATGCATGATGCCACAAACAGCTACAGACTCACTTGTGCTTTGCTAAGACTCAAGTGGCAGCACAGTAAATCTGGGAAGGCGCGGAATAGTCTTTTCAGGTTGGCAAGGAATAAAGTCAATCCAATGTATCTCACTGTAAACCAAGAACTCAGGAGGCAGAAACATCTAATCTAAGAGCTGTGGTGAGTACTGAATGAGCCCACAGTTTATGTGCTTAGAATTGAGCCTGCTCAGCACATCTGAAGAAAGACAAGTGGCCATTGATCACTGACTGGAGTTTCTGAATCATGCCTATTTGTTATCACCCCAGTCTTGAAAACACACATTAGACTACTAGTGTACAGGTTTCTTTCTTAGGTAGGCTGAGGAAGAGGAGAGACTGACAGCTCTTCCAAGGACCTTTAACATTATAACCTGCAAGAGCAGTTAGCTGACGATAGCGTGCTTAGTGAAGAGCAGAGTGTGAGACGTTCTGAATCAATGTTCTGGCCAGTGATTCTCAATCTAATGACATGGCCCTTTAATTGTGGTGACCCCAACCATAAATTATTTTTGTTGCTATGACTTAATAGTAATTTTGTTTCTGTTATGAATCATAATGTAAATACCTATGTTTTCTGATGGTGTTAAATGACCCCTGTGAAAGGGTCACTGGATTCTAAAGGGGTCACGTCCTACAGGTTGAGAGTCATTGCTCTAGACAGTATGGGTAAGGGAAATATCCTTCAGGGGTGGGTACATGAGGTCCAAGTTTTATAACAAAATGATCTAAATTCCGGCGTTGCTATTGAGTAGCCACGTGATGTGATAGTTTCTTAGACTGCTTAGACCCCTCCTTGCAGTAATATGAAGGTACGTTAAGCTGGATAGAGCAAGTGGTCCAGTGGCTGAACGTACTGCTGGGAATAAAGGAGAGGCACAGGGAAGTCAGGTAGCATTTCCAGTTCACACAAATACACCAGGAGGAAAGCAACAAAGACATCAACGGAGCCTAGGTTCCTGTCTGAGGAGCTTGAGGCGGTGCCGTTGGAGGAAGGATGGATGGCATGGGGGATAGTCTTTGCATGACTTACTTTAGGAAGACAAATATAGGGAATGCATTTGCTCAAGTCAAAGGACAACAGCACTTTTATATACCTATGTGTGTATCAGCTTGAAAAAATGATGCACTATACAGTACCTAACAATTTGATTCCATGTGAGGAGTCCCATCTGGTGTCAGCACTTTGTAAATTTTGTTATTATCTTGGGTGACAAATAACTATGCATATAACTGTCCTATTTTTAAACAACTTATTACCAGAAATGACATTTATTGTTTTTGGACAAAGGGAGGAAATTCAGGGCCAACAATTTCTTCAAAGCAATAAAAAGGATGTTTTCATTTAAATTAACCCATACATTGTAATCTACTCAGTATAGGATAATTCAGGTAGGCTTGTGAAATAGCAGAGTAGGTAGAGCTGCATCTGGCCAAACCTGAGGATCTGAGTTCAGTTCCTGAGACCCACACAGTAAAAAGAGAGAATTGATTCCTGCCAGTTGTCCTCTTACCTCTACATCCTTTATCTATGCTACATGTGCTCCCCCATAAATAAAGTAATTTTAAAAAAAGATGATATTGCTATCATTAGTGTAAGTCTATCTCATACATGAAATATATTTTTATCCATCTACCCCCATCTCTGTGTGTTTGCCTGTGTGGGAGGACATGTGGAGGCCAGAGGGTGATACCAGTCATCTTCCTCACTCACTTAGCTATCTCTTTTTTTGAGACTGTCTCTCATTGAGCCTGGAACTTGTTGATTGGCTAGATTCACTGGTGGGCAACCCTCAGGAATCCATCTGTTTCTGTCTTCACAGCACTGGGATTGTAGACATGTACTCAGCTTCTCATGCGAATGTTAGGGATTAGAACTCAAGTTCTGATGCTTGTACAGGTAGAGGGGACTATAGTGGTTAAATGTCAACTTGATGAGATCTAGAACCTCCTAGGAGATTGGCCTTTAGACAATGCCTACAAGGAATCATCTTGATTCATTTAGTGGGTGTGGGAAGACCAGGCTCCTGTAGGTGGCAGCTCTCTCTGGGTTGGGATCTTCGATTATATAAAGAGGACAGAGTGAGCTGAGCACAAGCTTCCTTCTGTTTCCTGACTGTGGATGTGACCAGTTGTCTTAAGGGCTTGCCTATATAGACTATACTCTGGAACTGTGAGCCAAAATAAACACTTTTTTTTTGAGACAGGGTTTCTCTGTGTAGCCCAGGCTGTCCTGGAACTCACTCTGTAGACCAGGCTGGCCTTGAACTCAGAAATCTGCCTGCCTCTGCCTCCCAAGTGCTGGGATTAAAGGTGTGCGCCACCACTGCCTAGCAAAGCCTTCTTTTCTTAAGTTGCTTTCTTGTGCTTTGTCACACACAGCAATAACAAGCAACTAAGATAGTGGGTGACGTGGATCAGAACTCAGGCATTCAAACGCGCATGGCAAGCACTTTAGCTACAGGGCCCTATTTACTTTCTCATAAAACAGAAACCTAGGCTTTAGTACAAGCAAAGCCTGGCAGCACTGCAGTAACTGACTGTATATGTATATATACACGCACACATATACACATCCATACACATACATGCACATATATACACAAATGTACACATATATACATATACATATACATACACATATATACATACATACACATATATACATAAACATATATACATATACACATATATACATACACATACATACATAAATATACTTACACACACATATATATTGTATATGGAAATATATATATGGAAATTAAGGATCCTCCTGGCTGTCGTACAAACACTGTTTGAGCCTCTATTGTGTGCAGTCTCAAAAGAGATGTACTGGCATGCTCTCTGTCCTTTTAATTTGCCTTACATCCATCATGAATAAGAAACCCTAAGTTCTGGATACTGGAAGTTCAGCTATTAAAGAGCACTGGGCAGTGGTGGCGCACGCCTTTAATCCCAGCACTCTGAGAGGCAGAGGCAGGCAGATCTCTGAGTTCGAGGCCAGCCTGGTCTACAAAGTGAGTTCCAGGATAGCCAGAGGTACACAGAGAAACCCTGTCTCAGAAAAAAAAAGAGTGGGAGCAATTCTTACTTTTTTGACTGAATCGTGGCACTGGCATCTACCACAGAAGGTTTTTCTGAGTCTTGGGTATCTGATGAGAAGAAAGCAGCAAACTGCAAGGACGGCTCTGAGGTCTAAGTCAGACAACTTACATGCGGATGTGTAGAACTGTCTTTTCCTTCTATGAGAGAAGTATGATTTTGATCCCATTTCATAGGCACCAGCATGTTATGTAGACCACAGAGAGATTCCTGTCTGCTGATGATTACCTCTCCAAATTTCCATAGGCAATTTCCAATGCCTCCTAGTCTGTGTGAAACACTACAATTGCCGAACAGATCAGCCTTGTGTCATACATAATACCTCATTTAATCTTCACAATAGTTTTCTTTATTGCCATCTAAGTGGTGGAGGAAACAGAGGCAGAGAGGAGTTACTTTCTGGACTCACATAACCAATAATTGGCAGTGCTTATTTTCATAACATGAACTTTGAGCAAGTTGCTTACATGCCTCAGAAACGGCATAGCCACTGTGCTCAGTGACAATGCTAACGGGGTGCATGATTGACGGGAAACCAAAGTCTGTACATAGTCTGCTACTCTCTCAACAATGGCAAAATATGCAAACAGAATTAGATACTCCATCTAATTTTTATCTTTAATAACCATATGAATTTATCTTGTTTATATGCAAATCAAATTAACATTCCATGGATATCAGTGTTGCAGATTCTAGTGAGATTTGGGAACATACTGGTTTACTCTTTACAATAGAATTGCTACATAAGATTAAGAGTGGAAGTTGGTTTCCAGCAAAATCCCACTAACTGCATGTTTAATAGATACTTATCAAGTACACACCACCTAAGACTGTGCTGCACAGATTAAAATATACACATGGTTACTTTCCTGTTCTATTTGATACACAAAGTCTTTAATAAACAAAATCTGACAGCTGTATTCTGTTCTGAAAACTTTCTCTACTTTAATACATCTGTCAGATTTATTGTTGCCCCCAAAGACCACAGTATTAAGAGGAGAAGTGAACAATAGTCTAAATAAGATGAATCTTTCATACCTCATCTTAGGATGGGAATTCAGATTCAAGTACTTGTGTTACCATCCTCAAAGGTCATTTATTTTCAGTTAAGTAAGTAGAAAGTTGGTCCAAGCAGGTGAGGACAGAAATGGAGTCAAGGAGAAACCACCACACTGTACATACAGTAATAGTACAATAATCTCACATTCTCACACAGAAGGACTAGTATCTTGGCACCTTTCTTTGTAAGGAGGGATGCTAATATTTGGACGGCTGCAATTAGTTTGAGAGTAATGAATTTCTATAAAGCATCTGTTTTTTTCTGAAGTATTTTGGTTAATGCCTGATTTGTGTGAAAATATAAATAACCCCAGCCTCAGAGCACCATCAAGCTCTAACAGATGGCCCCATTTAAAAATCATTTATTAAGGTACCTCACATTTATCCAAAAGGCGGTCAATCATGATTTTATGTGTTTCTGTCATAAATGCCCATAAATCCTGGGCATTGGTGGAAGTCATACCACACAGTAGTATCTATATTTAATTTGATTTGGCACAATGCTGATTTTTTTAAAGAACTCATGCCACTAAAAAACTGATAATTATGAAAAACAAAGATAAGCATAAAATTAACATGAAAATGCAGTAAGATAGCAAGGAGCCATGTGTGTGTGAAACTACTGACAAACGATTTGGGCCTACCTGTAACTACCTGTATGCTTTCCTTTCCCTCTCCTTCGTACTGAGGAATGTAGAATGTAGAGCAGAGGCTTGCTGTGCCTGTCCTGTATTGTCTATGTACTTTTCATAAAAAGTATAAAATGTGACGTAGGTAATTAAAGTTTCATAGCCCACATCTCTGAAAATTCATGCCACTGATTACCTAGAATCGCACCATGCCACATGCCATGGACTCTCTGATGCCCACATTCTACTCACTGTTAAAGCTTTTGGCATTGCTCCCTGTTCTCAAAATTCTGTCTTTTCTCAGTTTTGATGAGAGTCTTGTATAGTGTTTGTCTTCCTTTACGTTTGAATTTAAATATGTTTTCAGATCTTATTCAAATAGGTTCAGTTATAAATTATAAGCTCTATACAATGGCTTCTATTATAGCATAGATATAAAATGGCCCACACTTAAGGCCATAAATTGAAGGCTTGGTACCCAAGTGGTGGCATTTCTGAGACGTGATTGGATCACAAATATGCCAACTTTATGAAAGGATTAATCCATTGATGAGTTTAGAATTGAATGAGTTACTAAGAAGTGGGGCTTGGTTGGAGCAAGTGGCTCTTAGGGTGAGTCTTTGAAAGGTCTCTAAGGAGCCCTGTCTCTAGTATCTTTTCATCTCACTCTCCTTTTCTCATCCTTCTTGATGGCCTGAAGTGAGATTTCCTCAGCTATGCTGTTTGCAATGCCATAGGCTAAAAAGTAAATCCTGAGCATGGGTTCAAATCTCTAAACTTGTGGGCCAAAATGAGCACTTTCTCCTTATATTTGTTCAGGTATTTTTGTTACAGTGACAAGAAATTAACACAAGTGTCAAGTCTCTCTCTCTCTCTCTCTCTCTCTCTCTCTCTCTCTCTCTCTCTCTCTCTCTTTCTCTCTCTGGGCCATATATCTCCTCTGAACAAATTCATGCACCCAGATATTTATAAATTACTTCCACATCCATGATGCCCTATGTTTCTTATTTCAGTACAAGACACCTTGACACCTTAATTTAGTTACCTCCTTCCCCTTCACTAGGTAATTAAGTTCATTTTATTAATTCTGATAGGTTCCTTCCTTAGGGACCGCCCTGCTGAGGACAATGACAATCCGTCCTCTTAACACAGTTTCCTAACTACAGTATAGTTTTGTCACTCCTTTAAATTATAGATAAACTATAAGTTTTCATGTTGCTGCCAGAGTGATACTTCTAAAGCTAGATATTTTAAAGCTAGCTTGATCTATTATTCTTGCAGGAATACTTAAGTAGCTTGGTATTACCCTGAGAAGAGAATCCAAAGGCGGGGATGGGGGAGCAGGGGGAGAGAGACATGGCTCTTTCTTGAAGGGTTTCCTTTTCTTACTCAGGTTCAAACTGTCTTGCCAGGTATGATGATTAACTCCTCCTGGGTGAATTAGCTTCTTTTTGTTCCAGAGTTTTGAGGTGTGCTGTTAAGCTGCTAGTGTATGTTCTCTCCAGTTTCTTTTTGGAGGCACTCAGGGCTATGGGTTTTCCTCTTAGCACTGCTTTCATTGTGTCCCATAGATTTGGGTATGTTGTGACTTCATTTCCATTAAATTCTAGAAAGTCTTTGATTTCTTTCTTTATTTCTTCTTTGGCCAAGGTATCACTGAGTAGAGTATTGTTCAGTCTCCATGTGTATGTGGGCTTTCTGTTGTTTTTGTTGCTATTGAAGACCACTCTTACTCCATAGTGATCTGATAGGAGGCATGGGATTAGTTATTGATGTGACTGACTCTAACCAAACAAGTGAAAGATCTGTATGACAAGAACTTCAGGTCTCTGAAGAAGGAAATTGAAGAAGACCTCAGAAAATGGAAAAATCTCCCATGCTCTTGGATTGGCAGAATTAATGTAGTTAAAATGGCCATCTTGCCAAAAGCAATATACAGATTCAATGCAATCCCCATCAAAATCCCAACTCAGTTCTTCATAGAATTAGAAAGAGCAATTCTCAAATTCATCTGAAATAACAAAAAACCCAGGATAGCTAAAACTATTCTCAACAGTAAAAGAACTTCTGGGGAAATCAGTATTCCAGACCTCAAGCAATACTACAGAGCAACAGTGTTAAAACTGCATGGTATTGGTACAGTGACAAGCAGGTGGATCAATGGAATAGGATTGAAGACCCAGAAATGAACCCACACACCTATGGTCACTTGGTCTTCAACAAAGGAGCTCAGAACATCCAGTGGAAAAAAACACAATTTTTTCAACAAACTGTGCTGGTTCAACTGGAGGTCAGCATACAGAAGAAAGCAAATTTTTCCATTCTTATCTCCTTGTACTAAGCACAACTCCGAGTGGATCAAGGATTGCCACATAAAGTCAGACACACTGAAACTAATAGAAAAGAAACTGGGGAAGACCCTTGAGGACATTGAGCACAGGGGGAAAGTTCCTGAACAGAACACCAGTAGCTTATTCTCTAAGATCAAGAATTGACAAATGGGACCTCATAAAATTACAGTTTCTGTAAGGCAAAGGACACTGTCAAAAGGACAAAATGGCAACCAACAAATTGGGAAAAGATCTTCACCAACTCTACATCTGACAGAGGGCTAATATCCAATATATACAAAGAACTCAAAAAGTTAGACTTCAGAGAGCCAAAAAACTCTATTAAAAATAGGGTACAGAGCTAAACAAAGAATTTTCACCTGAATAACTTCAGATGGCTGAGAAACACCTTAAGAAATGTTCAACGTCATTAGTCATCAGGGAAATGCAAATCAAAACAACCCTGAGATTTCACCTCACCAGTCAGTATGGCTAAGATTAAAAACTTAGGAGACAGCAGTAGTCTCGAGGATGTGGAGAAAGAGGAACACTCCTCCACTGCTGGTGGGATTGCAAGCTGGTACAACCACTCTGGAAATCAGTCTGGTGGTTCCTCAGAAAACTGTGCACGACACTTCCAGAGGACCCTGCTATACCACTGCTGGGCATATACCCAGAGGATTCTCCAGCATGTAATAAGGATACATGCTCCACTATGTTTATAGCAGACCTATTTTTAATAGCTAGAAACTGAAAAGAACCCAGATGTCACTAAATGGAGGAATGGATACAAAAAATGTGGTATATATACACAATGGAGTACTATTCAGCCATTTAGAAACAATGAATTCATGAAATTCTTAGAGAAATGGATGGAGCTGGAGAACATTATCCCAAGTGAGGTAACCCAGTCTCAAAAGAACACCCATGGTATGCACTCACTGATAAGCAGATATTAGCCTAGAAGCTTGGAATACCCAAGACACAATCCACATATCAAATGATGGCCAAGAAAAAGGAAGGAGTGGTCCCTGGTTCTGGAAAGGCTCAATGCAGCAGTGTAGGGCAATACCAGAACAGGGAAGTGGGAAGGGGTAGATGGGGGAATAGGGGGAGGGAAGAGGGTTTGTGGGACTTAAGGGGAGGGGGTATCCAGGATAGGGAAATTATTTGAAATGTAAATAAAGAATATATCTAATAAAAATGTAAATGCTCACTCCTTTTGTTTTATATAATAGACTTTGACTTACTTAAATGAATATGTATAACTTTTCTTTCTTTGAATCATATGAAACTTTATTTGTTTGCAGACAAAAAATTATGATTTCAATTTCATAATATTAATTACCAATTATAATGTTCACAAGTATAAATTCATATAATATAAAAACCAACTAAATGCCAGTCAGATTATCTAGCACAAAGTTTAAGATGAACCTAAATGAAACACAACATAATATTGTTTTCTCTTTATTGCCCTAGAAACGAAATTGATTTGGAAGTGATATGGTGACCACCAGACACTGTGACTTTGTTTCAGCAATTAGGCTATTTAGGCAATATGTTGTTTCACTTCATGAAAATGTTCTTTGGATTAAAAACAAGTGATAAATGGTTATATCAAGTTTAGAGTCAAAAAAAAAAAAAGGTGACATTTGAATGCACTGCACTGAGGATGTTACTTCTGAAAAGACACAGAAAGTAACATTCCAGGGAAAGGGAAATAGGCAGCAACAGGCCCTGAAACTTAGCATGTCCAAACAAGGAGGCCAGTGTGGATAAACAGAACAAACAGTATGAGAGGAACCAAAAGCTGGTATCAGTTAGACATCTGGTCATACAGCAAGTTGGGGGCCACAGAGGGCTTCTGGGAGGAAAACTTCATGTGAGCAAAGGCAGCCATTTTAGGCTCTGTCTGAAAAGCGGCTGAAGGATGTCGGGGCTGAGCAGGGATTTAGCCAGGAGGCTATGCAGGATGATGACTTGGACTGAATGGTCCAAGGGAGGTGGTATATGGTTTAATTATGAACATATTTTGAAGCATAAGTCAACAGTTAAAATGGTTCTCTGTTAGCACGAATGCTGGAGGAATAGTGACTGCCTTATTCTAAGAAATGGGGAGGGGTGTGTCCTATAATAACACAAAAAGGAGTATATGGCTATCCTTTTTTGAAAGCAGAAGGACTTGTACTGTATCTCGTACAAAACTATCTTAGGAATTAAGAACATGGATGGATAATGTACATTTCCCACAGTACCCGCTCTAACATTTTATAGGTTTTAAAGTACAATATGTTTAGTTTTGTTTTCTGAGGCAGGGTATCATTTAGCCCAGATGACCTTGAACTCTTGATCCTTCTGCCTCCACCTTCCAAGACTTGGAAATACAGGCATGTGCTATCAGGCTTGCTTTAATATATTTTAAAAAAAATCTAAAGTGTGCTAGTCATTTCTATTTCATTATCTTCTCGTGATTCCTTCCTAGTGGTAAGAACTCTGTTCATTCAACCTGACTGTCTCTTAGTCTTTTAAGTTTTTTTTTAACATAAAATATTTATATATTTATTTATTTATGCATATGTATGTGCACTTGCTTGAGTTTATGTGTACTATGTGTATGATGGTGCATTGGTAACAGGCATATGAATGCTGGGGACTAACCCCTGGTCAAACCCTTTCCTGGTTCTCCCTCTGCCCCCAAAGTCTTATAACCCATCTCCCTACCCCTTTTAAACCTCTCCTGATTCTCTGTCCCAACATTCCCCTATACTGGAAGCCTTTCCAAGACCAAGGACCTCTTCTCCCTTTGATGTTCAACAAGGCCAGCCTCTGCTGATATGCATCTGGAGCCATGGGTCCTGCCACGTGTACTCTTTGGTTTTTTGTTTAGTCCCTGGGAGTTCTGGGGGTTATGGGTGGCTCATATTATTGTTCCTCCTATGGCACTGCAAACTTCTTCAGCTCCTTGGTTCCTTTCTCTAGCTCCTCCAATGGGGACCCTGTGCTTAGTTCAATGGTTGGCAGAGCCTCCTAGGTGACAGCTATATCAGGCTCCTAACAGCAAGCACTTCTTGGCATCTAAAATAGAGTCTGGGTTTTGTAACTGTCTATGGGATGGATCCCTAGGAGGGGCTGTCTCTGTATGGCCTTTCCCTCAGTCTCTCCTCCACATTTTGTCACTGTATTTTCTCTTGTGGGTATTTTGTACACTCTTCTAAGAAGGACCAGAGTATTCATACTTTATTCTTCCTTCTTCTTGAACTTCATTTGTTTTGTGAATTGTATCTTCGGTATTCCAGGCTTCTGGGCTAATATCCATTTATCAGTCAGTGCATACCATGCATGATTGGGTTACCTCACTCAGGATGATATTTTCTAGTTCCATCCATTTGCTTAAGAATTTCATAAATTCATTGTTTTCTAATGGCTGAGTAGTATTCCATTGTGTAAATTTATCACATTTTCTGTATCCATTCCTCTGTTGAAGGACATCTGGGTTCTTTCCAGCTTCTGGCTATTATAAATAAGACTGCTATAAACATAGTGGAACATGTGTCCTTATTGCATGCTGGAGAATCCTCTGGGTAAATACACAGGAGTGGTATAGCAGGGTCCTCAGGTAGTATTATGCCAAATTTTCTGAGGATTCACCAAACTGATTTCCCGAGTACCAGCTTGCAATCCCACCAGCAGAGGAGGAGTGTTCCTCCTTCTCCACATCCTTGCCAGCACCTGCTGTTATCCTGAGTTATTGATCTTGGCCATTCTGTCAATTCTTGGATCATAGAGCATAAGCTATTGGTGTTCTGTTCAGGAAAATTTCCCCTGTGCACATGTGCTCAAGGGTCTTCCCCAGTTTCTTTTCTATTAGTTTCAGTGTGTCTGGTTTTATGTGGAGGTCCTTGATCCACTTGGAGTTGAGCTTAGTACAACGAGATAAGAATGGATCGATTTGCATTCTTCTGCATGCTGACTTCCAGTTGAACCAGAATCATTTGTTGAAAAGGCTATCTTTTTTTCCACTGGATGGTTGTAGCTCTTTTGTCAAAGATCACGTGACCATAATTGTGTGGGTTCATTTCTGGATCTTCAATTCTATTCCATTGATCTATCTGCCTGTCACTGTACCAATACCATGCAGTTTTTAACAATATTGCTCAGCAGTACTGCTTAACGTCAGGGATACTGA
This sequence comes from Apodemus agrarius, assembly GCA_964023405.1. NCBI lineage: Eukaryota > Metazoa > Chordata > Mammalia > Rodentia > Muridae > Apodemus > Apodemus agrarius. The sequence continues at coordinate 76,390,355 of OZ030008.1, read as the reverse complement.
TTCCCCCAGAAGTTCTTTTACTGTTGAGAATAATTTTAGCTATCCTGGCTTTCTGTTATTCCAGATGAATTTAAGAATTGCTCTTTCTAACTCTATGAATAATTGAGTTGGGATTCAGATGGGGATTGCATTGTATCTATATATTGCTTTTGGCAAGATGGCCATTTTTACTATAATAATCCTGCCAATCCAAGAGCATGGAAGATTTTTCCATCTTCTGAGGTCTTCTTCGATTTCTTTCTTCAAAAACTTGAAGTTCCCGTCATAGAGATCTTTTACTTGTTTGGTTAGAGTCACACCAAGATACTTTATATTGTTTGTGGCTTTTCTGAATGGTGTCATTTCCCTAATTTGTTTCTCAGCCTGTTTATCCTTTGAGTATTATAGGAAGGCTACTGATTTGCTTGAGTTGATTTTATATCCAGCCATTTTGCTGAAGTTGTTTATCAGCTGTAGGAGTGGAAGTTTTTAAGTCACTTAAGTATACTATCATCTGCAAATAGTGATAGTTTGACTTCTTCCTTTCTAATTTGTATCCCTCTGACCTCCTTTTGTTGTCTAATTGCTCTAGCTAGAACTTCAAGTACTATAGTGAATAGATATGGAGAGAGAAGGCAGCCTTGTTTGTTTCCTGATTTTAGTGGGATGGTTTCAAGTTTCTCTCCATTTAGTTGAATGTGGGCTACTGGTTTGTTGTCTATTGCTTTTACTATGTTTAGGGATGGGCCTTGAATTCCTGATCTAAGACTTTTAACATGAAAGGATGCTGAATTTTGTCAAATGCTTTTTCAGCATCTAGTGAAATGACCATGTGATTTTTTTCCTTGAGTTTATGTAGTGGATTACATTGATGGATTTCTGTATATTGATCCATTCCAGCATTCCTGGGATGACGCCTACTTGATCATGGTGAATGATCGTTTTGATGTGTTCTTGGATTCGGTTGGCAAGAATTTTATTGAGTATTTTTTGCATCAATATTCATAAGGGAAATCGGTCTGAAGTTCTCTTTCTTTGTCGGATCCTTGTGTGGTTTAGGTATCAGAATAACTGTGGCTTCACAGAACGAGTTGGGTAGTGTTCCTTCTGTTTCTATTTTGTGGAATGTTTGAAAAGTATTGGTGTTAGGTCTTCTTTGAAGGTCTGATAGAATTCTGCACTATAACCATCTGTCCTGTACTTTTTTGGTTGGAAGACTTTCAATGACTGCTTCAATTTCTTTAGGGGTTATGGGACTGTTTAGATGGTCTATCTGATCCTGATTTAACTTTGGTAATTGGTATTTGTCTAGGCAATTGTTCATTTCATCTAGATATTCCTGTTGAGTATAGGCTTTTATAGTAGGATCTGATGATTTTTTTGAATTTCCTCAGTTTCTGTTGTTATATCTCCCTTTTCATTTCTAATTCTGTTAATTTGGATACTGTCTCTGTGCCCTCTGGTTAGTCTGGCTAAAGGTTTATTTATCTAGTTTATTTTCTCAAAGAACCAGCTCCTGGTTTTGTTGATTCTTTGTATAGTTCTTTTTGTTTCCACTTGGCTGATTTCAGCCCTGAGCTTGATGATTTCCTCCTGTCTACTCCTCTTAGGTGTATTACCTTCCTTCTATAATTTTCTTCTTTCTTTCTTTTCTAGAGTTTTCAGGTGTGCTGTTAAGCAGCTAGTGTATGCTCTCTACAGTTTCTTTTTGGAAGTACTCAGAGCTATGAGTTTTCTTCTTAGCACTGCTTTCACTGTGTCCCATAAAATTGGGTATGTTGTGTCTTCATTTTCATTAAATTCTAAAAAGTCTTTCATTTCTTTCCTTATTTCTTCCTTGACCCAGGTGTCATTGAGGAGAGCATTGTTCAGCTTCCATGGGTATGTGGACTTTCTTTTTGTTGCTATTGAAGACCGGCCTTAATCCCTAGTGATCTGATAGGGTGCATGGCATTATTTCAATCTTCTCATATCTGTTGAGCTATGTTTTGTGACCAATTATATGGTCAATTTTGGAGAAGGTACCATGAGTTGCTGAGAAGAAGGTATATTCTTTTGATTTAGGATGAAATGTTATATAAATATCTGTTAATCCACATGGTTCATGACTTCTGTTAGTTTCACTGTTTAGTTTGTGTTTCCCTGATCTGTCCATTGATGAGAGTAGGGTGTTGAAGTCACCCATAATTATTGTGTGAGATGCAAGGTATGCTTTGAGCTTTAGTAAAGTGTCTTTTACAAAAGTGGGTGCCCTTGCATTTGGAGTATAGATGTTCAGAATTGAGAGTTCTTCTTGGTAGATTTTTCCTTTGATGAGTATGAAGTGTTCTTCTGTTTTTTTTTTTTTTTTTTAATGACTTTTGGTTGAAAGTTGATTTTATTCAATATTAGAATGGCTACTCCAGCTTGTTTCCTGGGACCAGCAAAATGCTGGGTCCTGTTTATGTATCCAATCTGTTAGTCTTTTTATTCAGGAATTGAGTCCATTGATGTTAAGAGATATTAAGGAATAGTGACTGTTGCTTCCTGTTATTTTTGATGTTATTTTTATGTTTGTGTGGTTATCTTCTTTTGGGTTTGTTGAAAGATGACTTTCTTGCTTTTTCTAGGGTGTAGTTTCCCTCCTTGTGTTGGCATTTTCCATCTATTATCCTTTGTAGGACTGGATTTGTGGAAAGATATTGTATAAATTTGGAATATCTTGGTTTCTCCATCTATGGTGATTGAGAGTTTTGCTGGGTATAGTAGTAGTCTGGGCTCGCATTTGTGTTCTCTTACGGTCTGTATGAGATCTACCCAGGATCTTATAGCTTTCATGGTCTCTGTTGAGAAGTCTGGTGTAATTCTGACAGCGTCTGCCTTTATAAGTCACTTGACCTTTTCCCTTACTGCTTTTAATATTCTTTCTTTGTTTAGTGTATTTGGTGTTTTGATTATTATGTGATAGGATGAATTTCTGTTCTGGTCCATTCTGTTTGGAGTTCTGTAGGCTTCTTGTATGATCATGGGCATCTCTTTCTTTAGGTTAGGGAAGTTTTCTTCAATAATTTTGTTGAAGATATTCGCTGGCCCGTTAAGTTGTAAATCTTTGCTCTCTTCTAAACCTATAATCCTGAGGTTTGACCTTCTCATTGTGTCCTGGATTTTCTGGATGGTTTAGGTTACAAGCTTTTTGCATTTTGCATTTTCTTTGACTGTTTAGTCAATGTTTTCTATGGTATCTTCAGCACCTGAGATTCTTTCTTGTATGTCTTATATTCTGTGGTTGATGCTTGCATCTCTGACTCCTGATTTTTTTCTTTGTTTATTCTTTTTAATTTTTTTATTGGATATATTCTATATTTACATTTCATTTCCCTTTTTATGGTTCCCTACCCCCCAAAGGTCCCACATGCCCTTTTCTTTCCCTCTGTTCCCCCATCCACCCCTTCCCACTTCCCTGTTCTGGTATTCCCCTACACTGATGCTTTGAGCCTTTCCAGCACCACGGTCCATTTCTTCATTCTTGTCGGACATCATTTGGTATGGGGATTGTGTCTTTGGTGTTCCAAGATTCTAGGCCAATATCCACTTATCAGTGAGTGCATACCATGGGTATTCTTTTGAGACTGGGTTACCTCACTTATTATGATGTTCTCCATCTCTATCCATTTGTCTAAGAATTTCATGAATTCATTGTTTCTAATGGCTGAATAGTACTCCATTGTGTATATATACCACATTTTTTGTATCCATTCCTCCGTTGAGGGACATCTGGGTTCTTTCCAGCTTCTGGCTATTATAAATAAGGCTGCTATGAACATAGTGGAGCGTGGATCCTTATTGCATGCTGGGGAATCTTCTGGGTATATACCCAGGAGTGGTATGGCTGGGTCCTCTGGAAGTATAGTGTCCAGTTTTCTGAGGAGCCACCAAACTGATTTCTTTCCAAGGTTTTCTATCTCCAGAGTTATATCCCTTTGTGATTCCTTTATTGTTTCTACTTCCAGTTTTTGCTCCAGGATGGTTTTGTTCAGTTCCTTCACTTGTTTGTTTGTGTTTCCCCAGAATTCTTTAAGTGATTTTTGTGTTTCCCCTTTAAGGGCTTCTACTTGTTGACCCATGTTCTCCCTTAAGGGATTTTTGTGTTTCCTCTTTAATGGCTTCTACCTGTTGACCCATGTTCTCCTGTATTTCTTTAAGGGAGTTATTTATGTCCTTTGTGAAGTCCTCTATCAGCATAACAAATTGTGCTTTTAAATCCAACTCTTGCTTTTCCAGTGTGTTGGGGTATCTGGGACTTGCTGTGGTTGGAGAACTAGGTTCTGATTTTGCCAAGTAGCCTGGGTTTCTGTTGGTAGGGTTCTTGTGCTTGCCTTTTGCCATCTGTTTTTTTTCCTCCTGTTGATTGGTCTTGCTGTCTCTGGCTGGCGCTTATCCTTCCTGTGGGCTTGTAAGGCTGTGTCCTTACTCCGGTAGACCAACTATCTTCTGGAAGTGTCTGTGCACAGGAGGCTGTGGAGCTGCCTGGCTCTCTGGTGCAAATGGGAACCAAAGGCTCTGTCCCTGCTACTCCACTGATCTTATGTCCTGTGTGCTCCTAGATGTTCCCCTCCACAGAGACATTGGAGAGAAAGTGAAGTGCTCACCTCCATGCTCAGGAGTGTAGGCACTGCTGGGAGATCTCTCTCTCCCTGCGGGCTGCGTACAGAATGCGCTGGGGCTGCCTCACTAATACACACTTTTATGAGTCAGCTTCATCCTCCCAATCTAAACATAAAGCTTTGGTAATTAAGTTTGAAAGACTAAAATTTAACACATATACACACATATGTAATTTTTCCTACTTTCACAGTCTTTTGACTTGCCACATTCTGTTACCCTCTGGGCCCTTTAAAGATATTCCCATTTGACTTAATAAAATTTAACTTATATTTATGATTGAAAAACTAAAGAAAAAATTCATAGTTTATAACTAGTGAGAGTGATATATGAGGGTATAGTGAGATTATCATTCTGCATTGAAAATATAATAATGAATGCTAGGCATGGTGGTACATGCTTTTAATCTCAGCACTAGGGAGGAAAAGTCAGAGGCAGGCAGAATTCTGAGTTCTAAGATAAGCAGGAATACACAGCACACATGATTTCCACTCTCACATTCCACATAGACACTAAAGAAAACAAAAATTCTGATATGTCTTGAAAGTTTTATTAATTTCTGGATTACTCCTTTCGTAAGTTAAGTATCAGGGGATCTGAGCCTTCTTCAGACCTTTGCAGGCACCAAGTGCACATGTGGTATACATACATACAAACATACATACATACATACATACATGTAGACAAAATACTCATACACATAAAATTACTAAATAAATACAGCCTCCTAAATCAATCCCCCCAAAAGCCAGGGCCAAAATGATGTTTTAAAAAGAATAGTTGATCTAAATGAACATTCTGAACAATCCTCAGGGACTTCTATACAAAACAGTACTGGCAGAGAATACTATACTAGTTCTACTCCATAACTTAACATAGACTCCAAATGAACTTGCTGATAAAGGCGGGCCATGGTGTGTCCTTCTGAACATGTCTAGAGGTTTTCTTATATATATGATAAGTCAAGGTTAAAGAGTAGGCTATAGGGGCTGGAGAGATAGCTCAGTGGTTAACTGCACTGACTGCTATTTCAGATATCACGAGTTCAATTCCCAGCAACCACATGGTGGCTCATTACTGTCTGTAATGGGACCCGATGCTATATACATATATACGTATATATACATATACATATATATGACTCATCATTTATATACATACATATACATGTACACACACACACATACACACACACACATAAATAATCTTAAGAAAAAAGAGTAGACGAGTAGACTTTATGGTCATCTTGCCCTTTATATATCTTAGAATGTTTTCCGTACAAAATTGAAATGCATAGAAAGAATGCAGCTAAATACCAGTTCATTCTTAAAACAGTTATTGCAGTAAAAGAGGAGTGGGTCTATAGCAGCTCCAGAATTGATAAGGATATTTTACATAATTGCTACTAGCCTTTCAGTCACAGGCCTCTTCAGAGATTTATAGAATTCCAGTGCAGTTGGGGGAGAAGGCACTCTCCACAGTCACTTTCTTATCTTGAGGTCAATCATCAGGGAACCCACAATGGCATCAGAAAGGCTGTTGTGTATGTTCATGTTTTAGGGTATTTATATTTACTCATCAGTTACTAAGTGTGTGTGTGTGTGTGTGTGTGTGTGTGTGTGTGTGTGTATGTGCATGGCTAGGATTTTTGCGTGTTCCTTGTTATCCCACTGGAAGAATATAGGAATAAGGCAAATATTATTCATGTCTATCTTAGTTATTTTCTTTGGAACACTAAATCTATGCAATTATGTATAATGCATGATAACCTAATCTTAATGGCTAATAATGAGTGATGTTTTCTTAAAATAGTTTAAGTGATATGACAATAATTGTATACTACTCACTGTAAATCTAACAGCAACACATTAAATAATTTCTGCCTTTAAGCTTGCATATGAAATAAGACACAAAATTCATGTTCTAGGTTAAATGCTCTAGCTTAGAGACACACTGACAACTTCTTTAGTAAAGACATAAGTAAATAGTGTGACTAAATATGCAAATGTGTAAGCAAAGAAACCATTTGGCTAACTTTTATGGTTTTATTTTGAAAATTAGGTCAAATGTATAAGGGAAATAAGGGCCCTTTACTTTCTATCTGAAATCTTTAATTATAAACATTATACAGTTGAAAAGCATCCTAAATTAGGTATTATCTTAGCTCTACCTTTATTTACTTTTATATAATTATCTTGATGAAAGATATAATTATAGCATTATACAAAATTCCTAACTCATTTTTAAAAAAATGTTTGCTAAGTGATAAGCACATTGCATATGGATTCAGGCAATAAATCTCAGACTAAAATAGCTTTGGGGTATAAAAGTAGGAGCTGTAATTCCCTATTATTTGGTTAGGAAAAAGAACCTCATGAAAAATTGGTTCTGTAGAAATATTTTATGAATACAATTGAAGAGCATAATTACAGTTTTATAAATGATATAGATGGATATTTTAAAGCTAGATTGAGAGGGAACTATGATGACTATGAATTTTGGTGCTGTGGGAAAAGAAAAAGGCTCGGTGCATTAATTCTTTATTTTGTATTATTGTGGAGTGTCTTGGAGAAAGAATCATACTGTGACAGTTTTGCTCTGCCTTTGGTGTCTGTAGCATCAAATTATCACTATTAAGAGGGGAAGGACTCACTCTGGAATAATTAGAAGGACAGATATCCTTCTTCAAACTACAGAGAACTTTCAATTTCTCTAAAGGAATGGAGAGGGAGAGGGAGAGAGGGAGAGAGAGAGAGAGAGAGAGAGAGAGAGAGAGAGAGAGAGAGAGGGAGGGAGGGAGGGAGGGAGGGAGGGAGGGAGGGAGGGAGGGAGGGAGGGAGGGAGGGAGGGAGGGAGAGTGCAGAGTGCACATACAAGCAAGTGAACAAGAGCACAAGGACACAAGATTTTTTGTTTTTTCATTATTATTTATTCTATATTCTTTGTTTACATTCTAAAGGCTTTCCCCTTTCCCAGTCCCCACCCCCACCATATGTACCATAAGAAGGACACAAGATTTTAAAACTGAATTTTAAGCAACTTTCATAAAATAATCATGTTTCACACAAGTGATAATAGATGTAAATGTCAATTGGCTAGTATTGATTAATATATAAGCTCCTGGGATGTTGCTATCTAATGTTATTGAGGTGCTAGCAACTTGGCACCTCCCCTCTATTTGAAGGATACATTTAAAATACTCAGTTCATTTGGCTTTTATTGGTCATCCTGACAGGGATGCACACAGAGTCTCCACCACATGTCTATAGTGGCAGGACGAACAGAGCATATAGACAATGACTATTGTCACACCCATAGATTAGTACACGCCTCAGACATCATGGTTATCAGCACAGAGACCCACACCTGGCTAAACTGCAGAGGACAAGACTCTGCAGAGTGCGCAGCTCTGAATAGCATATTTATAGCACACCTTTTCCTCCTCAGGCTCAGAGACCATTAAGGAAAAGGGGGGCAGAAAAATAGTAGGGCTCAGACATAGTGGATGCCTACAATGAAGACACACACACACACACACACACACACACACACAAAACGTCCACATATGAACTCACAGCACTTTGCCATTCACAAGATCCAGGCAAGCTCAAGCCAAGAAAACCCAGCATATAAGGCGGGGGTGATGAAGACCCAGCCCTGGCTTAGGAACTATTGGTAACTGATAGCTGCCTGGAGAGGAAGAGTTTGCTTTCTTTAACAGTGTGGTTCCTGGTACTTCACAAACTCCCAGTGGATGGCCATATATTCAAGAGTATATAACCAACATTAATTGGACTGGATTGGTTAAAAAAAAAAGATGAGGGACCTCCACATAAAACCTGACACTAAAACTAATAGAAAAGAAACTGGGGAAGACCCTTGAGGATATTGGCTCAGGGGGAACGTTCCTGAACAGAACACCAATAGCTTATGCACTAAGATCAAGAATAGACAAATGGGACCTCATAAAATTACAGTTTCTGTAAGGCAAAAGATACTGTCAAAAGGACAAAATGGCAACTAACAAATTGGGAAAAGATCTTCACCAACCCTACATCTGACAGAGGGCTAATATCCAATATATAAAAGAACTCAAAAAGTTAGACTTCAGAGAGCCAAATAACTCTATTGAAAATGGGGTATAGAGCTAAAGAAAGACTTTTCACCTGAATAACATTGGTGGCTGAGAAGCACCTTAAGAAATGTTCAACATCTAATATTTTTGCATCGATATTCATTAGGGAAATTGGCCTGTAGTTCTCTTTCTTAGTTGGATCTTTGTGTGGTTTTGGTATCAGGGAAATTGTGGCTTCATAGAATGAGTTGGGTAGTGTTCCTTCTGTTTCTATTTTGTGGAATAGTTTGAAGAGCATTGGTATTAGGACTTCTTTGAAGGTCTGATAGAATTCTGCACTATAACCATCTGGTTCTGTGCTTTTTTGGTTGGAAGACTTTCTATGACCCCTTCTATTTCTTTGGGGGTTATGAGTCTGTTTAGACCATCTATTTGATGCTGGTTTAATTTTGGTATTTGGTATCTGTCTAGGAAATTGTCCATTTCCTCCAGATTCTCCAGTTGTATTGAGTATAGGCTTTTGTAGAAGGCTCTGATGATTTTTTTGAATTTCCTCAGTTTCTGTTGTTATATCTCCCTTTTCATTTCTAATTTTGTTAATTTGAATACTGTCTCTGTGCCCTTTGGTAAGTCTGGCTAGGGGTTTATCTATCTTGTTGATTTTCTCAACCAGCTCCTCGTTTTGTTGATTCTTTGTATGGTTCTCAACCGAAACCAAGAACACATCAAAACGATCATTCACAATGATCAAGTTGGCTTCAGGGATGCAGGGATGGTTCAATATATGGAAATCCATCAATGTAATCCACTACATAAACAAACTCAAAGAAAAAAACCACATGGTCATCTCCTTGGATGCTGAAAAAGCATTTGACAAAATTCAGCATCCTTTCATGCTAAAAGTCTTGGAAAGAACAGGAATTCAAGGCCTATATCTAAACATAGTAAAAGCAATTTACAGCAGACCAGTAGCCAACCAAGGTAAACGGAGAGAAACTTGAAGCAATCCCACTAAAATCAGGGACTAGACAAGGCTGCCCCTCTCACCATATCTCTTCAATATACTACTTGAGGTACTAGCTAGAGCAATTCGACAACATACGGAAATCAAAGGGATACAAATGAGAAAGGAAGAAGTCAAACTATCACTATTTGCAGATGATATGATAGTATACTTAAGTGACCCAAAAAATTCCACCAGAGAACTCCTACAGCTGATAAACAACTTCAGCAAAGTGGCTGGTTATAAAATCAACTCAAACAAATAAGTAGCCTTCCTATATGCAAAGGATAAGCAGGCTGAGAAAGAAATTAGGGAAATGACACCCTTCACAATAGCCACAAACAATATAAATTATCTTGATGTGACTGTAACCAAACAAGTGAAAGATTTATATGACAAAAACTTCAGGTCTCTGAAGAAGGAAATTGAAGAAGACATCAGAAAATGGAAAAATCTTTCTTGCTCGTGGGTTGGCAGGATTAATATAGTTAAAATGGCAATCTTGCCAAAAGCAATATACAGATTCAACGCAATCCCCATCAAAATCCCAACTCAGTTCTTCATAGAGTTAGAAAGAGCAATTCTCAAATTCATCTGGAATAACAAAAAACCCAGGATAGCTAAAACTACAACAGTAAAAGAACTTCTTGGGGAATCAATCTCCTGGACCTCAAGCAATACTACAGAGCAGTAGTGTTAAAAACTGCATGGTATGGTACAGTGACAGGGAGGCGGATCAATGGAATAGGATAGAAGACCCAGAATTGAACTCACACATCTATGCCCAATTGATCTTCGACAAAGAAGCTGAAAACATCCAGTGGAAAAAAATACTCTTTTCAACAAATGGTGCTGGCTCAACTGGAGGTCAATATGCAGAAGAATGAGAATTGATACACTCTTATCTCCTTGCACTAAGATCAACTCCAAGTGGATCAAGGACCTCCACATAAAACCAGACACACTAAAACTAATAGAAAAGAAACTGGGGAAGACCCTTGAGGACATTGGCTCAGGGGGAAAATTCCTGAACAGAACACCAACTGCTTATGCTCTAAGAGCAAGAATAGACAAATGGGACCTCATAAAATTACAAAGTTTCTGTAAGGCAAAAGACACTGTCAAAAGGATAACTCGGCAACCAACAAATTGGGAAAAGATCTTCACACACCCCACATCTGACAGAGGACTAATATCCAATGTATACAAAGAACTCAAGAATTTAGACCCCAGAAAACCAAATAACCCCATCCAAAAATGGGGTACAGAGCTCAATAAAGACTTTTCACCTGAAGAAATTCAGATGGCTGAGAAACACCTTAAAAAATGTTCAACATCTTTAGTCATTAGAGAAATGCAAATCAAAACAACCCTGAGATTTCACCTCACACCAGTCAGAATGGCTAAGATTAAAAACTCAGAAGACATCAGTTGTTGGCGAGGATGTGGAGAAAGAGGAATACTGCTCCACTGCTGGTGGGACTGCAAACTGGTAAAACCACTCTGGAAATTATTCTGTCAGTTCCTCAGAAAACTGGACATGATACTTCCGGAGGACCCAGCCATACCATCCTGGGAATATACCTAGAAGATTCCTCATCATGCAGTAAGGATACATAATCCACTATGTTCATAGCGGCCTTATATATAATAGCCAGAAGCTGGAAAGAACCCAGATGTCCCTCAACAGAGGAATGGATACAAAAAATGTGGTATATATACACAATGGAGTACTATTCAGCCATTAGAAACAACGAATTCATGAAATTCTTAGACAAATTGATGGAGCTGGAGAACATCATACTAAGTGAGGTAACCCAGTCTCAAAAGAATACCCATGGTATGCACTCACTGATAAGTGGATATTAGCCTAGAATTTTGGAACATCAAAGACACAATTCACATACCAAATGATGTCTGACAAGAAGAAAGGAGTGGACACTGGTGCTGGAAGTGATGAAAGCATCATTGTAGGGGAATACAAGAACAGGGAAGTGGGAAAGGGTGGGGGAGGGAGCAGGGGGAGGGAAAAGGGCATGTGGGACTGTTGGGGGGGGTGGGGAACCAGAAAAAGGGAAATGAATTGTAAATATAGAATATATCCAATAAAAAAAGTTATTTTAACAAAAAAACAAAAAAGAAAAGAAATGTTCAACATCATTAGTCATCAGGGAAATGCAAATCAAAACAACCCTGAGATTTCACATTACCAGTTAGTATGGCTAAGATTAAAAACTCAGGAGACAGCAGGTATTGGCGAGGATGTGGAGAAAGAGGAACACTCCTCCACTGCTGGTGGGATTGCAAGCTGGTACAACCACTCTGGAAATCAGTCTGGCAGTTCCTCAGAACATTGGACACCATACTTCTGGAGGACCCAACCATACCACTCCTGGGCATATACCCAGAAGATTCCCCAGCATGCCATAAGGATCCATGCTCCACTATGTTCATAGCAGCCTTATTTATAATAGCTAGAAGCTAGAAAGAACCCAGATGTCCTTCAACAGAGGAATGGATACAAAAAATGTGGTATATATACACAATGGAGTACTATTCAGCCATTAGAAACAATGAAATTATGAAATTCTTAGACAAATGGATGGAGCTGGAGAACATCATACTAAGTAAGGTAACCCAGTCTCAAAAGAATACCCATGTTGGCAAGAATTTTATTTAGTATTTTTGCATCGATATTCATAAGGGAAATTGGCCTGTAGTTCTCTTTCTTGGAAAGAGCAGGAATTCAAGGCCCATACCTAGACATAGTAAAAGCAATCTACAGCAAACCAGTAGCCAACATCAAAATAAATGGAGAGAAATTTGAAGCAATCCCACTAAAATCAGGGACTAGACAAGGCTGCCCTCTCTTTCCATATCTTTTCAATATAGTACTTGAAGTTCTAGCGAGAGCAATTAGACAACATAAGGAGGTCAAAGGGATACAAATTGGAAAGGAAGAAGTCAAACTATCATTATTTGCAGATGATATGATAGTATATGTAAGTGACCCAAAAAACTCCACCAAGAACTCCTACCACTGAAGTTGCTGATAAACAACTTCAGCAAAGTGGCTGGTTATAAAATCAACTCAAGAAAATCAATAGCCTTCCTGTACTCAAAGGACAAGCAGGCTGAGAAAGAAGTTAGAGAAATAACAGCCTTCACAATGGCCACAAACAATATAAAGTATCTTGGCATGACTCTAACCAAACAAGTGAAAGATCTGTATGACAGAAACTTCAAGTCCTTGAAGAAAGAAATTGAAAAAGAACTCAGGGAATGGAACAATATTTCATGCTTTTGGATTGCGAGGATCAATATAGTAAAAATGGCCATCTTGCCAAAAGCAATCTACAGATTCAATGCAATCCCCATCAAAATCCCAAATCAATTCTTCATAGATCTAGAATGGGCAATTCTCAAATTCATTTGGAGTACCAAAAACCCAAGATAGCTAAAACTATTCTCAACAATAAAAGGACTTCTGGGGGAATCAATATCCCCGAACTCAAGGAGTACTACTGAGCAATTGTGTTAAAAACTGCATACTATATTGGTATAGTGACAGGCAAGTAGATCAATGGAATAGGATTGAAGATCCAGAAATGAACACACAGTTATGGTCACTTGATCTTTGATAAAGAAGCTACAACCATACAGTGGAAAAAAGATAGCCTTTTCAACAAATGGTGCTGGTTCAACTGGAGGTCAAAATGCAGAAGAATGGGAATTGACCCACTCCTATCTCCTTGCACTAAGATTAACTCCAAGTGGATCAAGGATCTCCACATAAAACCAAACCCACTGAAACTAATAGAAAAGAAACTGGGGAAGACCCTGGAGGACATGGGCACAGGGGGAAAGTTCCTGAACAGAACATCAATAGCTTATGCTCTAAGATCAAGAATTGACAAATGGGACTTCTTAAAATTACTAAGTTTTTGTAAGGCAAAGGACACTGTCAGAAAGACAAAAAACAACCAACAAATTGCGAAAAGATCTTCACCAACCCCACATCCGACAAAGGGCTAATATCCAATATATACAAAGAACTCAAGAAGTTAGACCCCAAAGAACAAAATAACCCTAATAAATAATGGGGTACAGAGCTAAACAAGGAATTTTCACCAGAAGAAATTAGGATGTCTGAGAAGCACCTTAAGAGATGTTCAACATCATTAGTCATCAGGGAAATGCAAATCCAAACATCCCTGAGATTCCACATCACACCAGTCAGAATGGCTAAGATTAAAAACTTAAGAGACTGGTGCTGGGGAGGATATGGAGAAAGAGGATCACTCCTCCATTGTTGGTGGGATTGCATGATGGTACAACCGCTTTGGAAATCAGTATGACAGTTCCTCAGAAAACAGGGCATGACACTTCCAGAGGACCCTGTTATACTCCTGGGCATATACCCAGAGGATTCCCCTGCATGCAATAAAGACACATGCTCCACTATGTTCAAAGCAGCCTTATTTATAATAGCCAGAAGCTGGAAAGAACCCAGATGTCCCTCAACGGAGGAATGGATACAGAAAATTATATTTATATTTATACAATGGAATACTACTCAGCAATTAAAAATAATGAATTCATGCAATTTGTAGGCAAATGATTGGATCTGGAAAATATCATCCTAAGTGAGTCAACCCAATCACAAAAGAATACACATAAATTGCAATCACTGATATGTGGATATTAATGAGCCCAGAAGCTCTGAATACTCAAGACACAATTAGCTAAGCAAAGGATTCCCAATAAAAGGGATGGAGAGGACCCTGTTCTGGAAAAGACTAAATCCGGTTTTGTAGGAGAGTACCAGAACAGAGAAATGGTGGTGGTGGGGTGATAGAGGAATGGGGAGGGAAGAGGACTTATGGGTCATATGGCGAGGGGGGGGAACTAGAAAGGGGACAGCCTTTGGAATGTAAACAAATAATATAGAAAATAATAAAAAAAAAGGAAAAGAAAAGAAAGGGCTGAAGACAATGAATGCACCAATCACATGGGAGGAAACAGGTGCTTTTCAGGATGATTTTATGGAACTTGCTTACTAATGGCTATGACCATTTTAATTTTTTTGGCCAAAATTTGCATAGGATTCATGATGAATTATGCACATATAATAAAGTGTGCTCTATAAAACTTTATTGGAATGCAAATCAAAAGCATCATTTATATTACCTAATATATCATTACAATTTTCTTGTTTTCTAAGTTTAATATAAGCTAGCTTTTAAAAAAAATGAAGCAATTTTTAGATTATAACTATTCAATAATTATCATTAATTTTTTTTACTATTTACTGTTATGCAATGCAATATTAGCAGTTCTGATTAGAAAATAGATGCTTATGGGAAAAATGAAAGGATTTTATTAAAAACACGATGCAGATGCATTTTACAACAGAAAAGTAAACTAAAGATCATGTAATTATATGGGAGGAGTAACTGAGTACGATCAGATAAATGGATCACAGATTTTACTGCCTAAGTAAAAAATTAGCATAAAATTAAGATGGCAGAGCATGAATCAGTGTACAAGTTCATTTAATAGGTTTTGGGATATAGAAAACACACACACACACACAATTAGCATTAAGCTCATCTACAAACACATGTTACTGCATTACTTACTGGTAGAAGCCACACAATTAGAAAAAATATTGAGGAAAATGTGGAAAAATACATGTTAATTTATTTTGATGCTGTTCTTCAGGATATTAATGTTAGGTGATGTAACAAATTTCACATGGCTCATTGGTATGTATTTTATTAGCTAAGATACAATATATAAAACACTAGCTTGGTATTCCACCCCCACCTCAAGACCCCTCGGTGAATATGTGCAGTTTGCAGCTATTGAGTGTGTGGCCTAACTGCCTTCTGGTGGAAGTGGTGATGAGGGTGAGAATCAACTACATGCTGGCAGGAGAACTCAGAAATCGAGAGTGAAAACATCTCTGTGAAGAATCTGGACCTTCATAGTTATGACCAGGATCTTGGGGTGAATGTCTGGAATATTTGAACACTTCTTCAGTTTTTCCATGTCCTGGTCTTCAGTACCATCTTTATCACCTATCTGCCTGACATCAAAAGGTGAAATGGGCTTGCTGGGAAGCTGAAAGGCTTGCAAACCCCAACAAACCAATAGCTTGAACACTGACTCCAACTTCTTTGACCCCAGTAACATGCAGCTGCAGGCTTATGACAGATGAATTACTGAGGAGGAGGTAGAGGTTACTACCATACCCACCCCTTGTCTGTTGCTCTGTTTATTACCCAGAGCACCTTTGTAAACAGACTGAAAGGGGAAGAGGACGAGAAAATAAGTCACACAGTGCCCAGCAATGTAAAAATTACATTAATTATAGAATCTTTGCAATTTTCTGAGGTTCCATTTGTCAACTCTTGATCTTAGAGCATAAGTCATTAGTGTTCTGGTCAGGAAATTTTCCCGTGTGCCCATGTGTTCGAGGCTCTTCTCCACTTTCTCGCCTATTAGTTTCAGTGTATCTTGTTTTATATGAAGGTCCTTGATTCATCTGGACTTGAGCTTTGCACAAGGAGATAAGAATGAATCGATTTGCATTCTTCTACATGCTGACCTCCAATTGAACCAACACCATTTGTTGAAAATGTTGTCTTTCCCCCCCCCCCCCGTATGGTTTTAGCTCATTTGTCAAAGATCAAGGGACCATCAGTGTGTAGGTTCATTTCTGGGACTTCAATTCTATTCCTCTGATCTACCTGCCTGTTTCTGTACCAATACCATGCAATTTTCATCACTATTGCTCTGTAATACAGCTTGAGGTCAAGGATGATGATTCCCCCGAAGAGCATATGGTATGCATTCAATCATAAGTGGATATTTCCCCAAAGGCTCGGAATACCCAAGATATAATTCACAGACCACATGAAATTCAAGAAAAAGGAAGAACAAGGTATGGGTGCTTTGGTCCTTCTTAAAAGGGGGAACAAAATACTCATGGGCGGAAATATGGAGACAAAGTATGGAGCAGAGGCTGAAGGAAAGGCCATCTGGAGACTGCCCCATTTGGGGATCCATCCCATATATAGTCACCAAAGCAGACACGTGTGAATGGCAAGAAATGCAATCTGACAGGAGCCTAACATAGCTGTGTCCTGAGAGGCTTTCTCAGAGCCTGACAAATACAAAAGTGGATGCTCCTAGCCAACCAATGGGCGGAGCATGGAGCTCAATGGAGGAGTTATAGAAAGGACTGAAGGAGTTGAAGGGATTTGCAACCCCATAGGCAGAACAACAATATCAACCAACTAGACTTCCCAGAGTTCCCAGGGACCAAACCACCAACTAAAGAGTACACAGACGGACCCATGGCTCCAGCTGCCTATGTGGCAGAGGATGGCCTTATCTGGCATTGGTAGGAGGGGAGCCTTTTGATCCTGTGAAGGCTTGATGCCCCCTGTAGAGAAATGCAAGGGCAGGGAGACTGCAGTGGGTGGATGGGGGAACACCCTCATAGAAGCTAGGGAAGGAAGGATGGGATAGAAGGTTGGAAGGGGTACCGGGACAGGGGATAACATTTGAAATATAAATAAATAAAATATCCAATAAAAAAGAAATACATTAATTAGGATAACGATATGGCTTAGCAGTTAAGAATGCTTGCAGCTGTTAGAGAGGACCTCAGTTAAGTTTCTGGCACCTACAATCACCTGCTCTCAACAGCCTGTGACTCCAGCCTCAGTTCTAAGTCTCTCTTCCAGTCTCTATGGGTTGGTACCTGCTCTCATGTGCAGATAACCATAGAAAAATATACAGACATGCATAACCAAAAATCCAAAATATTAAAAATAAGTGTTTTAATTGCTATATTGACTAGATAACTGTCTCTGTGTTACCATAACACTAATTTACAAAATACTAGATCATCATTTAACAGGAGTTGGCTTTAGCAAAACTGTGGAATGATTAGTATCATATTATCAATTAATTCCTTAGACTATTGTCTGTACTAATATAATTCTCAGGGAATAAATAATTTTAATCAAAGGTAAAGGGTTGGTAGGGAGATGGCTTAGTCAGTAACCCTAACCTTAATCCATGATGACTTGGGTGTGACCCCTAGGACCCATGTAAAACGTCAGGCATGGCAGCATATCTGTCTAATCCCCGTGCTGAAAAGGTGGAGACAGGAGGATCTCTGGGGCTTGCTGGCCAGCCAGTGTTTTTCTGAATCAGTGAGCTTCAGATTCAGTGAGAGACTGTCTTAAAAATTAGATGGAGAGGAAAAGAGAAAGATATCTGATGTTGACCTTTGACCTGAGCATGCACATGCACACCCATGAAATAAGGGCAAGCAATAATAGAGTGTTTGAGTGCCCGCTCTGACGACCCAGCAGAACTCAGAGACGACCTGTCAGGCCATCTGAATTTCCATACTTCAAATATGTAGGACAATTAAAAATATAATTTATTAAAATAGGTTTAGGTATATTTTGCCTGCATGTATGTATATATGCACCATACGTGTGTCTGGTGCTCATGAGTCCAGAAGTGGGAAAGCATTGGAGCTCATGGAACTGGAATTCCATGCAGTTGTAAAGCTACAATGTGGGTAAACTGAAATGGGTCTTCTAAAAGAGATAAATGTTCTTAACTGCTGAGCCATATCTCTAGCCCCTACTCTATTTTATACACAGTCTTATCTATACATGGTTTAAAAATGAATAGTTTAATATTTAAATACTGTTATTTAACCTCAATTTTTTGCTTAATATGTGTACATTGGACCCAGACTTCATTTACCAATAGTGGGGAAAAAAGGGTAATTAAATATACATGTTGAATCATAAATGATATACATATCATTTTCTAGTATAGCATTTAATTTATTATTTTCAAATCTTGAATGATTTTGAAACTTGTTTTGAAAAACACTTTTAAGTTAAAAATGAGACAAAGTTTTCTGAGAAATTGTCTCCATAGTATGAGTCTGGCGCCTTAGACTTCTCGGCCACCTTGACACGCTTCCACAGTATGACAAATAGAACTGAAGACCAGTTATGGTAGTGCTTTTCTCTAAATTGGGGCAGAATGGTCACCATGGGTTTCAGGTAAATCTGGGATACATAGTGAGATAATGTCTGAAAACCACCAAAAGTCACCCAACAGACAAAACAGAAACAACAACCTTGAGACGTTCTTGAAGCAGTAAAATCTTGTAAGACTCAACTACTAATTGGAAACAGCTGACTGATACTTGGTAAATTAGGAGATATGAATTGGACATTTTAGGTAATATAAATATTGTAAACAATGAATATAGCTTTCAAGTTCACAGTGAAACTTCTACAACAGTACTTTTTTGTTATTATAATTAACAAGTAAACACTTATTTTTTTTCTTTATTTTTTTATTTTCTATATTCTTTGTTTACATTCCAAATGATTTCCCCATTCCAGGTTCCCCTTCCCCATAAGTCCCATAAGCCCTCTTCCCACCCCCCCTATTCCCCAATCAACCCCCTCCCACTACTCTGTCCTGGCAATCCCCTACATTGCTGCATCAAGCCTTTCCAGGACCAGAGCCCTCTCCTTCCTTCTTTCTTCTTGGGAATCATTTGATATGTGAATTGTGTCTTGGGTACTTTTTTTTTTTATTGGATAAATTCTCTATTTACATTTCATTTTCCTTTTTCTGGTTCCCTGCCCCCCAAAGGTCCCCCATGCCATTTTCCCTCCTCGTGTTCCCCCTTTCATCCTTTCCCACTTCCCTGTTCTGGTATTCCCTTACACTGATGCTTTGAGCCTTTCCAGAACCAGGGTCCACTCCTTCCTTCTTGTTGGACATTATTTGGTATGTGGATTATGTCTTTGGTGTCCCAGGATTCTAGGCTAATATCCACTTATCAGTGAGTGCATACCATGGGTGTTCTTTTGAGACTGTGTTACCTCACTCAGTATGATCTCCAGCTCCATCCATTTCTCTAAGAATTTCATGAATTCATTGTTTCTAATGGCTGAGTAGTACTCCATTGTGTATATATACCACATTTTTTGTATCCATTCTTCCATTGAGGGACATCTGGGTTCTTTCCAGCTTCTGGCTATTAAAATAGGGCTGCTATGAACATAGTGGAGCATGTATCCTTATTGCATGCTGAGGAATCTTCTGGGTATATTCCCAGGAGTGGTATGGCTGGGTCCTCTGGAGGTATCATGTCCAGTTTTCTGAGGAACCGCCAGAATGATTTCCAGAGTGGTTGTACCAATTTACAGTCCCACCAGCAGTGTAGGAGCGTTCCTCTTTTTCCACATCCTCACCAACACCTGTTGTTTCCTGAGTTTTTAATCTTAGCCATTCTGACTGGTGTGAGGTGAAATCTCAGGGTTGTTTTGATTTGCATTTCTCTAATGACTAATGATGTTGAACATTTTTTAAGGTGTTTCTCAGCCATCCAGATTTCTTCAGGTGAAAAGTCTTTGTTTAGCTCTGTACCCCATTTTTTGATAGGGTTATTTGGTTTTCTGGGGTCTAACTTCTTGAGTTCTTTGTATACATTGGCTATTAGCCCTCTGTCAGATGTAGGGTTGGCGAAGATCTTTTCCCAGTTTGTTGGTTGCGGATTGATTTGTCTTTTTGACAGTGTCTTTTGCCTTGCAGAAACTTTGTAATTTTATAAGGTCCCATTTGTCTATTCTTGATCTTAGAGCATGAGCTATTGGTGTTCTAGTCAGGAACTTTCCCCCTGAGCCAATGTCCTCAAGGGTCTTCCCCAGTTTCTTTTCTATTAATTTTAGTGTGTCCGGTTTTATGTGGAGGTCCTTGATCCACTTGGAGTTGAGCTTAGTACAAGGAGATAAGAGTGGATCGATTCTCATTTTTCTGGGTACTTTTAATGGCTGAAAGTGTCACCCACCCACTCCTGTATAAAAAATTTGTATAATATGGGAATAACACCATTAAAACTTAGGAAAAGTAGATTGTGGTAATACACTTCCACATGATCCCTGTGTCATCAAAAAAACAAACAAAAAATTAAGAAAAATACTGAGGGAGGGAAAAGGGATACCATAATTACATGCAGGGATAGCTGAAGCCCTGAGTCATAGAAAGAAGGATCTTCCCTAGCATATGGAAGAGTCGCCATGCACTCCCAGAGACAGTCAGCAACTATGTTCACCTCAGGCTCATAAAGAAGAGGGAAACTGTCAAGTGTGATTTCAGTCATAGGGAGGCCTGCTTGGGGTATATCAGTATTATGAAGTCATGATGGATAGTTTATTGCAACCACATACTGCCACTTGGGAACCTTGAACTTACACAAAAGCTTGGTTATTGTCACTGTCAAAAGGTACACAGAAGAAGGTGCCAAAGTTTGGTTGGCAGCAAGAAAGATGAATCAAAGAGAAAACATCTAATTTGTATAATGAACATAAAAACTGAGAAGGAATCACTGATATTTTAAAAGTTTCGATATAGCAATGTATTTATAGAGATACACCTTAGAGTCATACATACTTTCTTACTCAAAAATCTTTATTTTCAACATGATTCAGAGTGAAGAATCTCTTTTTATATATAGGAATAAGCAGTAACCTTAAAAAATATTGGATCGTGTTGTGTTTTACCTTTAGCTAAATAGTCCAAAAAACACTTTAAAAGAGAAGACTTAGTTTTCTGGAAATATTTAAACATGCTAAGATCTTGTTCAGTCTGATGACTTTCAAAGAAAATCAGGATAAAAGCATAAACTTAAAATATAGACTTATGTAATGAATCCAAGGAATTTTTCAGATACTGTAAGCACTGGAATGATGTATACTTACAAATGATACAGCGCATTGTTCTATTAGCAAACACAAACTTTGCTATCTTCAGATCAGCCCCCTCCCCATCTTCTCACAAGGAATGTCCTCCAGTGTCAGTGCCTGAAGTGATCCGCTCTGACAAATCTAACAGCTCTCTCTGTGTCATTCCTAATGCACTTGTCACTCAGCATTACCCATCCTCATTAATGACAATGGGAAAGTTTATCTTGGGAACACGTTTTAAATCATCTACTCTTTACAATGGGACCATGAAATCTCTTACAAAACCTGAGGCGGGAACTACTCTGACAACAAAGCCCCTTCCTGGCAGCTTTATTCTTAATTCCTGTTCAAGGAGTAATCTGTTTATTATAAAATCATACAGAACAATATATTAAACAGAATTTGAAACAAGAATAGCTAGTGTGATTTTCAAGCTTACAAGTATTTTTACAACATTTTTTATTAAGCTGAAAACACTGATGAGTCTTTCTGTGTGGTTTCATGCAATCATTTTTTTTCCATTCTATATTATATCAACCTTTGAAAAGGGGTTTTGCTTTGCCTAATTTTAAAATAAGCTAATGACCTAGCTCTTATATATAGTAAAATGCAATAATTTGCATTATCTTAAAAGCAATTTATTTAGAAATAAAATATATCCTACTTAAAAAGTCTAAAGTGCTGAAATACTCAAGTTTAACTAGTTATAGCATAAAACAACCTAATTATCACCAATACTATTTTAACACAATAATTACATTTTAAGCTGTAATATGATGTTTTAATATTTTAAGAAATCTCTACAGTAAAAAAGACAGAAACAAAGTTAAATTTCTGGTTCTACAGTACCTGCTGTTTTATTTTGACTTTTAATTCCAGACACATGTGGCTTCTGTATTTCTGTTGATAAAATAAATGCTTCTGGGAAATATGTCCTTAAGCCTCTTAATATTCTGGTATTGGAGTTTAATGCTACATAGTCAGATTACATACAATATAATAAAAACTATAATATATTACATTCAATATTGACTTTTACAATTTTCAATCACTTAAAGGTATCTATATGATATATGCTAATAGCACTGGATATCAATAGTTCATATTAATATTTAAATTGCATTAGCCTATAATTTATAACAAAACATTTTTAACTTTAGAATCTAAAATGGTTATTTTAAGTTAATGCTTTGAGAAGTTCATTTAAAAATGTGTTAACATTAAACAAGCTTCATGGTTAAAATTCATGGTTAAAGTATATTATATACTTAAAATAAATTATAGACTATAATAAATACTATAAAATGTTCATTTGATATATGAAGATTAATAAAATATAATCTAAGGCCTTCTGAAAGTAATAGTTTTTCTTTATATAATAGGTATTTGTTGTGAATCTAGGAATAGTGTCTAAAAAATAACATTTTATGTACAGCTTTAGAGAGCAAGTTTAGCTTAATGGGTAGGAGTCTGCTTCAGCATCTGAGTGCTCCTGGGAGAAGCCAGTTCTCCAAGCTTCTAAGACAATGAACACCACAGACCACACAGAACACAACACACACACACACACACACACACACACACACACACACACACAGCAAGCTGGATTTGAGCATCTCAACTCTCCTTCCATTCCGACCTTTTATGAAATTTAACATTTTCACAAAATAGTAGTGCAGTTTGAGAAAAGCTAAGTATTTTCAGAAAGAGACTCTATTGACTTTACAAGTACAAATTACACTAGAAGAACTGTGCATTCACTGTTTTTCAAATAGAGATGAATTTAAAGACTATATATCATATTCTGCAATTATCAACTCTTTCAATGAAATTTGCATAAAGCATTAACACCGAGATTCTTCACAATAATAACTTTTCTGGCAATAATCAGAAAGTAAATGTTTTTTGCCTGGGAAAATACAAATTTCAATTTAGTTATGCAGGACAAAGGAAGCATGGCAAAACTAATTGTCTTCATAACATCCAGAACAGTTTACTTAGATAACAGCAGGGTTGGAATTGGATCATGGGTCATACCTGCAATAAGGGCAAACGTGGTTTTATACTGCCTCCCTTACACTGTACACGGGGTCAAGCGTAAGAAACCTTCAAGTAAATGGGAATCTTATAATCATGGGATATTAAAGCTGAGAAGAAATACGGTATTATGAAGAAATATGTAGATCATGTTTTCCAAATATCTTTATCTAAGTTTTAGTTTAAAAATTTCAAATTAGCTATTGCATCAAGTTGCTATGAATTATGTTATAATAATAACATAGTTGGAAATAATTGTTTTCATTTAAATTTTTATACAGATAGCTTCTTAAGAGGGGACTCACATGTAGTCAAACTAAAGCAATGCTTTAAAATTGGGTTGTCTTAATACAGAGTGGGACACTCTCAGCCAACCACTGAACTGAGCACAGGGTCCTCAATGGAGGAGCTAGAGAAAGGACCCAAGGAGCTGAAGGGGTTTGTAGTGCTATAGGAGGAATAACAGTATGAACCAACCAGTACTCCTAGAGCTCCCAGGGACTAAACCATCAACCAAAGTGTACACATGGAGTTACCCTTGGTTCCAGATGCATAGGCAACAGAGGATGGTCTTGTTGGACATCAAAGGGAGAAGCCATTAGTCTTGGGAAGGCTTGATGCCACAGTGTAGGGGAATGTCAGGAGAGGGAAGTGGGAGTGGGTTGATTGAGGTACAGGGGAGGGGGAATGGTTTAGGGAATTTTTGGGGGTGGGGAGAAACCAGGGAAGGGGACAACATTTGAAATGCAAATAAAGAATATATCTAATAAAAAATTAAAAAAATTGGGCTGTCTCATGTGCATCAAGACAGTCAAAAGGAGATTCTTTGATAGATAGTTACAGATTCCCACATTACGGAAGTAATATGAGTTCCTTATCATAAAAGCATAGAATAACTGTACAATATTTACTATGTTGTATGCTAATCCCATTTTATACAGTCATCTCATCCAGTAAGTCACAAGTTCTACCAATCTCTATATTTTTCCTTTTAAACACAGACAATAAAATCAGTCACATTTGCCACAAAAAACTAGGTATATCTACTAGTGGGTCAAAAAATTAGGGAATAATGGGTGAAAAAGTAGGCTGGGAAGTATAGGTCTTGAAAGGAATGAATTAGAAATGATTCGCATTTGGTTTTACAGTATAAACTAAACCCAGCAGCTCGCAATAGGAACTGGATTGGAAATTCATAACTGACCTTTGTGAATTTGAAAATTTCATTATTAAACCTCCCTTTCTCTTTCCTCTTTCCCCCATTTCTAGCTCTGACTGGCTTAGAACTTGCTATGTAGACCAGGTCAGCCTTGAACTTGCCTTTGCCTTTTGAGTGTTGCAATTAATGGTGTATACCTCCATGCATGACTTATAGTAAATCTTTCAAGATTAAGCATCCCAATAAAGTTCACAGGTAACAAGATAATGAAATGGTCATTCACATAAGCATATCAATTATGCATTGTTAATTAAAAACTTCCTCATTGAATATTGGTATTTAAAGCACAGTTCTATTTCATTTTACTGACAACAACTCATTATATTGCCTGCTATGTGTTGAGAGTTGCTTTGCTTATGCAAAACCTTAGAGGTATATTATCTCTCCAAGGAAAGTGTTCTGGTACATTAAAGCATTCCACAGAGTCTGTAAAGCTGAAATTGCTGAAGTGAAAAGTATCAGGAGGGCATTTACTCATCCAACTATTCAGTCAGTATTTACTAAGCACCAATTAGTACTGAACCAGGAAGAGGTGGTGAAATGATGAATCAGACAGACCTGTTTGCAGCATTATTATACCCCTAAAGACTCCTATGTTCTCAAAGCTTTACCACGAGAAAAGGGACTGTAGAGATACATACTGTTTTAACTACAGTGAAGTGTGGCAGCAAAGGCAGAACACTGCAGAGTGGAAACCAAAGCCAGGTAGCAAGCAGAGATCAGTAAGGACGTGCTCACCTTATGAGCAGCCTTAGATTTTTATAGATTAAGTCTACATGGACTTAAAGGATATTTTGTTATTATATATTTGGTGTTTAAGTCCAAAACTATGGCAAATTGCTTTCTTTGTTCTCTTTGTTCTCTTTCCCTATGCAGCTCAGGGCAGCCTCAAATACAATCCTCTTGTCTCAGCTTCCTGAGTTACATTGTGTATTAGAATTACATGTTTATACCATCATGTCTGGCTTCTATATTAATTTTTCTTAACCTAGAAGATTTTGTTTGATATTAATTAGAAATGTAATCTTTTAAAGACATTTTGTTTTATTATGCAATGCGCATGGGTGCTTGCCTATGTGTGTGCCTGTGCATCATGTGCATGCCTAATGGTATTGAAGCCCAGAAGGTGTCAGATCCCCTGGAACTAGAGTTACAGACTCTTGTGAACTGCTATGTGGGTGATGAGAATAGAACATGGGACCTCAGAATGAGCAGCCAGAGCACTTAGACACTGAGCCCTCTCTTCAGCCCCTTGGTGTTGGTTTTGATAGCACAGTCATCCCTTCCTGAGACACCCATTTCCTCAAATTAAGCATGGGTGGTTGCTATTTATCTGAGTGTCCAAACACAGAGGGAGTAAGCTATAAGGTGCTGGGGAAATTTATCAGTATAGTTCTATAATTTTTTTTTTTAAATTGCTGTTCTTGGTATAGGTCTTATACAAACTAGGTAAGCATGTTATCATTGAACTAAACTTCTATTCCCTGCAGTTTTATTTTATTGAAAGTAAAAATGACTTACCTCATAAATGACTTACCTCATAAATATCTTTCATATGCAAAATTTAAGTATGTTCAAATTGTTACAAAGATTAAAATATATCATTAGTTTTACTTTTATTCTTAAGTATTAATTTCTAAAATGCCAGGTTGTGAATTTTATTAATTATAGAGCTATAATTAATTATTAGTTAATAATTATACATTAACTAAAATATTACAATATATATAACTAAAATATTACAATATATATACAACTGACTTTTACCTGTACAAGGAGTCTTCATTAAGAAGTTTGTTAATATTTTGAACTCACAGAGATATGCTTGCCTCCTGAGTGCTGGAATTGAAGGTCCCCACCATGCCTGCTAATATCATGTTTTCTTAGTGAAGCAATATCTTCATATTTTTCAGTGACTTAAGTTCTTTAGATTAATATTTTGCTATTATAGGATTTATTCCTTAATTTTACTTAAAGGTAGTACTCAAATAACTTCAAGAAATATTTGTAAAAGAGTAGCTTCAAACTAGCAGTTAAATTTTCATTAGAACGTGTTTCTAATCTTGAAAGGTGAGGTTAAAAATTGGTGATCAGGAAAACAGAATTTGGTAAAACCTAATTAATTCATGAGTTACATATGCCTTAATTATCTCACAGGATAATAATTGATGCTATGAATATAACATTTAAAAATAATTTAGAAAAACATAAAATACAAAAGCATTAACTAATTATGAGCAAGTTACTACTTTTAAAGTAAAGGGTGGAAACACCTTTTTAGACACGTATATTTGATACATTTATCCCAGGCATCCTTGATGTTTCTACATACAGCACCATAGTCAATTGCTGTCTTAGCCTCATAGGGATCTTGCACATGCACTAGTGTACACATATTGCTTTAAAAAGATAAAAGATGTGGGGAGTTATATAACTTTCCCCAAGTCAGTCTCCTGTGGTTATTCATGTTAAATCTTGATCTTCTGGCTCCTGTGCAGAATTCCACTAGAAAGCACATTATCGTTGAGCTAAATTTCCATTCTCTGACGTTTAAATTTTACCTCATATCTCTCATGTATAAAATTTAAGTATAAGTTAAATTATATGTTACATGTTAAGTATGCTATAAGGTTTAGGAACTCAGTTAACCATTATTTTTTAAAACAAACACCACCACCACTATCACCACCATCACCACCTCCACCACTACCACCACTATCACCACTACCACTAATACCACTACCACAAGTCGTGTTAAGGATGTTTGCTTCTGGGACAAATACACGTGTTTCACAGTATTTTGTTTTTGTTTTTGTTTTTAATAGATCTGTAACCATCATGTTCCATTATTTTACCAGTGAGTAAATGTATAGTTCAGACAGTTACATGTTAAGTATGTAAAGCAACTTATCTTGTCCAAAGTCAGAAAGGGTGTAAGTGGCAGCAGGGACAGATTAACCTGTCTTTTGTTCCAAAGCCTGTGCCTATAACTATGGCTTGCTGTGCCCCAACTGGTACGTCCACATCTTTAGAAAAATGCATTTTTTTCAATGCAATAATCAATCATTCCATAGCTCTAGCACATAGTCAGAAAGCATGTCAAAGAATTGTACTTTATGAAATGTACTTTAAAAACCTATCATGAGCCGGGCGCAGTGGCACATGTCTTTAATACTAGCACTTGGAAGGCAATCAAGTTCTAATGGTTTTATGAAGGACGTTATTAAATTATGTTGCATTGCTCTTGACTGTTTTAGATATAATCATATACATAATTGCGGTAAAAATACTGTTACTTCCTCCCTTTTTATTTTTTTGTGGTATCAGATGCATATTTTATTATAGAAAAATATTCCATGAAAC
This sequence comes from Apodemus agrarius, assembly GCA_964023405.1. Lineage (NCBI taxonomy): Eukaryota > Metazoa > Chordata > Mammalia > Rodentia > Muridae > Apodemus > Apodemus agrarius. Next base: position 76,362,231 of record OZ030008.1, on the reverse strand, counting down.
ACTATTTTTTAAGTATGCGATTTTCTCAATTCTCCATTTTCGTATTCTATATATAATTCCCTACCTTAATCAACTATTTTGATGTAATTAAAAGGTATTTCAAATTTAATTACATTATATTGTATTTAAGCTCTATATTTGATACTCCAACACTGTATTATATTTAAGTTCTATAGTTGATGCTGCAAAGATAACATAAAATAATTTAGAAAAACATAAGATATAAAGATATTTTAACTAATTAGGAGCAAATTAGTCATAATTATCAGAATTCTTAAGTCTGATAGCTTTTCAGTATAATTCTGCACAGGAGCCAGAAGACTAAGATTTAACATGAATAACCACAGGAGACTGATTTAGGGAATGCTATATACCTCTCCACATCTTATATCTTTTTTTTTTGACATTTTTTTATTCTATATTCTTTGTTTACATTCCAAAGGCTTTACCCTTTCCCAGTTCCCCCCTCACCATATGTCCCATAAGTCCTCTTCCTTCTTATAGCAAGATATGTACACTAGTGCATGTGCAAGATCCCTACGAGGATAAAATAGCAATTGGCTATGTTGCTGTATGTATAAACATAAGCAATGCCTAGAATAAATGCGTCAAATACATGCTTCTACATATAATTTAAAAAATAGCAGTTAACATTTAACAAATATTTATGGAATTAATAAATATGTATGTTGAAGATTTAGTTTTGAACAAGAATAATTTGCCCCTATTTCTAGGGACCTAACATTTTAGAGGTACGTTAAGTAAGCAAAGCAGCTGATAGGCAGATAAGCATTATAGCAACATACCCATCACAATGCAAGTTAAAATAGTGTATGTGTTTGCAAATAACGCCACATTTATGGTGGGCCAGTGAATGTTTTCAAAGAAAGGGAACAAAATGGAACATCAATATCTCCACAGTCAAATGATGTGAAAAGACCTTGAAAGGACTGGAAGGTTGAATCTTTTGGACATTTACTGTAAAAAGGTACTGAGGGCAATGACTAACTTAGGAAAGTTTGGGGACAGAGTATCCACAAAGTTCCCTGTGCCACAAACAAGCTCATGGAAACCATATTTACCAAGCATGATTATCCGAGACACACTGGAGGACACACTAGTAGAATATATGATCTTGTATTCTAGAAACTTAACAATACAACTTGGCAGGGAGCTAGGCCAGGTGTGACTTGCCATCACTTGTTTTCTTTTTCTGTCTTTCTCTGACACATAAGTGACACACTGTGGGAGGAAGTGTTTCAAAGCTATGTGTAAACAGGGTAAATTCTGCTACAGTTCTGTGAAGACTTCAAGAAATTCTTAAAGTACTAAAATATAATTTTTGTGGAGCCAAAGCACAGAATGCACTTGCAGAATTGTTCACGCCTACAAACTTTAGGAAGGAGGAGAAGAGATTTTTGTCTCTTTGCAGCTTTCGACAGCCCTCTTCTATTAGCATGGTTTCAAAGTTGAGATAGCTGAACCACAAGCACTGGGGGCTCTTCATGAATTCATGACTGAAAAGTGTTAACAGTTTTGAAATATTTGATATTTGGCTTTGTGAAGTCACTAACCAGATCATGCTTAAATTTCTTGCATAAAACATAGTTATGAATAAATACAAGAAAAAGTCAAGGATAGGGGAGTGCAGCTCGGGGCAGAGGGCTTGCCTAGCATGTGTGAGGTCGTGGGTCTGATTCCTAGCATCGCTATAAACAAAGTACAATATAAAACAATAGATTCTGGGCTGAATTTATAAAATAAAGAGCTTTATATAAAGTCATTACAATAAAGATATTATAAGAGATTGAGGCATTAAAACAGGATTCATTCGCTCTGTGTAATTATAAAATCAACAGCCTCAGTCTTGCTAACCACGCAGAGACCTGAAGACATCTAATAGTCCAACATGAACTGACCTTGCCTTTCCAATAAAGCAATGATGCTCTGCCAGCGAGGCTCCCAGGAAGCATGTGAAATGAACACAAAAGCAAACAGGCTTCCTGCTGCCCGAGGGAGAGTCAGCAAGATGGCAGTTCCAATCATTTGGAATAATACGAAAGCAGCCTTAGGCTTTTCGCAGAATGGAAACATGTCACTAACACTGCAGTACTTCAACAAATCAGAATGCAGAGGAATGAACATTTACACAATCCCATTCTACAAAGGGCACTTTACTCAACACCTAAGTGGAAAACAATTATAAGGAAATTTCAGAAAAATTGTCAGTGAACATAAATGACTAAGGGAAAAATGTTTTTTTTCCCTTTCAACACACTTAATAGATTTTTAAAAAGCTTACCACTTAGAAACAATTTCCTTTTCCAGTCTCCTTAAGGAACTATTAATATAAAGAAACTTAGATGAAGCACTAAGTGAAAAGTTTGGTATTCAAGCTGCCAGGAAGAAATACCCATAATTCCTCAACACAGCACCAGCTCACTCTAAGAGCTGATCAAAAGGAATTAAGGTTTCACAACATTCATATAGGAAGTCAAAAAATACTTTAAATATTTTGGAAAATTATCTAATCAGCGTACTTTTAGTATATGTCTAATCATGTAGCCATCTTTGGTCAATCATCAAAAAATCAAAGGCAAATTGGCATGACTCAACCCTAACTTTCATACCGCATGATTGTGTCGCGTAAGCTTGTTTTGTGTGAGAGCTGCTGTGGTTTAGCAGAGAGATTAACTACCGGACCCGAGCTGGCCTCCAAACCTTGGCCTGCTGATGCCTCTGGCTCTTTGAAGTCTGACCATCATACCTGGCAAGGCAACAGTGGGAACTAGGACAGTGTCAGATCGAATCAAATTGCTCGCTGCAGCATAGCTAACTACGGGCTTCACTAATTGGCCCAATTGAGGATTATACCTTTTGCTACAGATTCACGACAATAATTTAGTTAAATGATGTCCCCCTCCCTTATCTCTTCTAATTAAGATTCCAAAGTTTGAAGAAATAGGATTAGATAGAGTCTCACAACTGTGTTCCCCTTAAAGTGGCATGCACTTTTGATAGGTTCACTATGGCAATGTAAAATATATGTAGTAAGAATTAAACCAACTTCTAGAGAGGCTACAAATCTGTGACACTGCTGTTTGCCTAGATGACTAAGAAATTAAAGTGAAAACATTGGTATAGTACATTTAAAATATGAGTATATAAAATGACTATTCTTATAGAATGTTAATGTTTGTGTGTGTTAGAGTGGGCCTGCACTTCCAGTTACAGTCACCTTGCATGTACATGTGGAGGTCAGATGGTAACACTAGGCATTCTTCTCTATTGCTTTTCTGCTTTATATTTTGAGAGAGGGTCTCTAAAAGAACTTGGAGCTCACTCTTTTGGCTATACTAGCTGGCCAGTGAGCCTCAGAGTCCATCTGTGTCTGCCCTCCCTGTGTGGGGTTACAGGCATGCATGCCACATCTGGGTTTATGTGTGTCTGGGGACCAAGTTCAGGTCCTCATGCCTATGTAGGAAACATCCTATCCACTAGGCCATCACTTTTCTTAGGTTTATTTTTGAAAAGTGATTTTATTCAGATGTATAGGAACTTATATATTCAATATTTCAGTTTTGTTATTGGCAGCTAATTTATACAGTAACCAGTATTTGTCAAGGACATTGTCAGAAAAATATTAGCTTATATGGTCCATGATATGATTCTTATTAGGATTTGGAACTATTTCAGTGACATCATTGTGAATTCATAGGCTAGTTTCCTTCTCTCCCTTCATCTTTGGGTATATTAAACATATTTCACTCCCCTACTTATCATTAAAAACTGGAAAGGCCATAGAAAATAAATACAGAGAAGTAAATCTAGACCTGACGATACCATGCAACAATCTGAACTGTTAATATTATTGTAGTGACTATTGGCTTATGAGACTTTACACTTTGCAAAATGTAAACATTTTAGATAATTCAATGAAGCAACATCAAGCTATATTGTCATATCATGAAGCTAATTTATAGTAATAACACATGGAGTTTTGGTGTTAATAGTTAAGAATAAATCTATTCAGCAAATACACCAAGAACAGCTAGTTTATAATAACTGGTTGGTTGAGTATTTTGTGAGGGAAAAAAAAAAGCCTTGGTGGCCGTAGAGTTATTGAGGTCTTATCTTCTTAACTGGGAACAGCTCTCACAAGGTAATCTTGAATAAGTTCAATTTGCTTTGGCAGTCACTATGGTCTCAATATTCACTAAGAACCAGATATACTAATTATTATGTTTGGACCAGTTCAAACCTCTATAATTGTTCTTCATCTATTTGCTGAACATTAGTAGTTATAGGTTGTACTTTCTGTGAATTTCAGCACAACTCAATTGTCATACTTCCCAACTTGAACCTAGAAACTGCGAAGCTCAGAGCTGAAAAACTGTCCCATAAGGAAGCACTTTTTGGTAATAATTTTATAGATGCTGCAGCTAATGTAGTAATATATTATTACTAGTTAGAAAATTAAATTAATTGAATGTGAAAGCTGAAAATACAAAATGATATTCATGGAAAATGTTGTTTCGATACCACCAAATTCAATGCAGCCACACTTCAAATCCTAAAATCTATGTATTATCAGTGCATCCTAGTTATAAAAAGTTTAGTTAATAATACAATCAGTATTAAAGAAAAACAAACTGCCACACAGAAAGATCATAAGTTTAGAAAGTCAATTCAGCTCAGTGCTGAGGCCAGTACAACATTACAAATCCTAGAGAGTGGAGCTTCTGTGGCTGGTACATATGTCTGTAGGGCTCCAGTGTCTGCACTGTAGACAGCATTCTGCTGTGCTTTTCATAAGGGGTAATATATTCAGCTTTATAGTTACAGGAAATTATAACAATCTATTGTGAAAATGTTTCCTTCTAAATCAGAAGTACTTGAATGAACACCAACGTGTACTCTAAGAGGGAGAAAACACCATTCTGTCTTTGAGTCACTCCAAGTTGTCAAGTACTGGAGTTGCTTCACCTGTCATACACAAAGGCCAGTGGCTACGTAGGCTTTAATAGCACCTCTCCCCTCTCTGCTTTTTGCCTCCATTCACCCCTCATTTGTGACTCATGTAACTGTAGGAACATCCTAATAAGTGTGCTTGTGTGGAGACAGAACAGTCTATCCATTGAGCCAGGCTTTGCTTCTGGGAATAGCACACAATTCAATGCCGAAGACATGACCACTTCAGGCTTTTCAGGAGTACAGCTTGCATTTTGCTTTTTTCAAAAAATCAGATTAATGTACTTCTACTACTTTTGTCATTTAAAATGGCTTTTATACTGAATCTTAATTTTATAAACCCCCAAATCCTTACTGATTAGATCAAAATAAGAAAGGAGTTGATTGACTGTACTGAATATTAACTTCTTAAAAAGGTGATTTTAATTTTGTTCTCAAAGACTGCGTCCAAACCACAAGGTCACAGTTATGATTCCTTTAGTTTGTGTAATAACAAGGAGCCTGTGTGGCTAACTGGCATTCTCCACTAGGACCTACTGCTATTCAAGGGAGTGGTCTCATCTGACATTGCACAGGACATTTTTATGCTTGCCATAAGACACCAAGCAAGGTCATAAACAGGATTCACACGATCATCCTATTAAGGGCACAATAACTTTTCCACTGAGGAATTCTTGCTTAATTTGCACATAATAGAAATAATACCATAGACTTGGTTTCATAAATATTGGAAATTTTGGAAGAATAACCAAGTAGAGGGAAAAATTTACATTAGAAAAATAAATTCAACTTAAAAAAATGGAAGCATACTTTTGCCAGGCAATAAGCTAAAACCTAGTTCTTTAAATATTTAAGAGGGTAAGTCACTCTGTATTACTCTAGAAAAGCTGAGACAATGCTGGCACAGTCACAGTCTTGGGTTCTATTTTGATGGTATCTTTTGAGAAGCAAAGCAAATTAGCTCAAGAATCACTATTTCTACACACTCCTCTTTGGGCTTTCAGTGGCTTTTGAAGGGAGTATCCCCAGATGAGGAACTTGTAACACTCCTGCAGAGCTGACCTGCCTGAAGAACTGGCTGCCTGATTAACTATTAACAGCTCTCAATAGGATTAGATAATTAAGGACATTGATGACCATTAATTAGGAGGAGGGCACATTAATTTGTCACAGGATAGGACCCTTATGATGATTTATAGGTTAGTGCTACTTGTAAACGTGAAGGGACAGAGAAAGAGAGAGAGCCATTAAGTTACCTTATCAAGTGGCCAGCTTAAAGAGGGCAGAGGGTCAGAGAAGGGCCAAAGTGGTCACTTTAAGGGTGAAGTCCCAAACACCAAAGCGGTGCCAAGCCACATTGATGATCGTTTGGTGATGAAGTTAAAAATATGCTAATTTATTGGTGGTAATTCTCCCTTTTTATGGTTTCAAGCAGTTAAGACAAGTGGCCTGCTTAAGAGCTTTTCATTTGAAAAGAGATTAAACAAAATGGTTTGTCAAGGCAGTTTGGCTGTTTTATGTCTTTGTTTAAAAAAAAATTGCACCAACTATACTGATAACTATCACACCATCCAAAGCCATCTCTCTGAGCATTTAATTCATTAATAAATATATCAACTCTAATTGCTTAATAGTTCCTGTTCATTTGCTCTTCAGCAAGATCGAGCTGAAATAATTCTTTTGTATTGCTTTCTGTCATGCTGCTTACAGAAAGGTCACACAATGCACACGTAGAAAATTTACTTACAGCCACCAGTAACTCATACCTTGTTTAATTCAACATTTTAAAAATTAAAGGTAATCTCCTTGATATTAAAAACCAAACCAAACCAAACAAAGAAATCTTTATGAGGTAGGGATAAAACTTGCTATCCATACACAGTTGTGGGTAGCACTCTTATTCCACACACAGTAAACACAGCTCATTAACATTTAATTAAATGCTTTTGAAAGCCTTGGAGATCCATGACGTATTTATCATTTGAGTTTAGAGTTTATTTTTAATAGCTATTAAAGACTTTTTTTTTTTGCGGTACCTGAATAAAAATACATGATTAGAATGGAGGAAAATATAACAAAAATTGGTACATTATAACAGAAGTACTTAACTGGTAGCCTGAAACATGTTTAGATATTTTATTACAGTGACAATTAGGCATGAGGGGGACCATTACCTTAAGACAGTAAACTATAACATAAAAAGTCTCTTACCTCAATGGTGAACAGCTTCCTTTTTAACTTAAAAGCTAAGTCTTTGACATCCGATTCATCACAAGTCAAGTTATTAAGCCGAGGAATCTTCCGTATATGGATCAAACCTCATGGAAAGGAAATTAAAAGAGAAAGCCTTAAGTGCTGTCATCAGAGGCATAAATTAAGGAGTATTACAGCAGAATCTGTACATTTACACACAAGCATCCTCCTTTAAAAACTGGAGCTGACTACTGGGAGCAGTGAAGCAAACGGCGTGATTATACTCAAGTATTCAAGCAGAATAAGATAAACAGAAACCCTTGAGCTAGGAAAACTAATTGCACTTTGGTACAGGAGTACAGATGTAAAGAGGGACCTTAATACTTGTCAAAACTACAGCCGGTCTGCGTGTGACTCTTTCGTATTTACAGTAAGCAAATATGGCTATCACCTTGCATGCTGCCCACTACATCACTCAGCAATCTTTATTTTATTAAATGCACCAGTAAGCAGCCAGCAAAACAAGGCTTTTGGGTTACTGATAACCTGCGAAACACCAATAAAAAGTATTTCATTTTGTGTATTGAACAAATTATTGAAGAAAACTACACTTCAGCATGGTCTAGGATCAAGCGTTAGTCTGTATGCCTTCCGGAAACGCTGACTTTTATGGCACATTAGGCCCGTATGTGGCCATTAGAAGCTCTGCAGCAGTGCTAGGTAAACCGTGAGCGCTGGGCCTCATCAGCAGAAACACTTGCTAATCTTTACTGACAAGGCACTGGATGGCTTTTGTGTAGTTTCTGACTAAACTAGGGGTCAGTTCCCACAGATGAAGACATGGGAGGTTCTTCAGCAGATCTTTTTGCCTGAGTCAGCTCATATTTAAAATCACCATGTCAGGGATACTGATCCTCGAACATGGGATAAGAGACCCCAAATGTCAGACCAGAATAGACAGACCTCATTTACAGGACTGCTTGCCTCTGTGTGTGGGTGTGTGCTAATGTGTGCATGCATTCAGATTTAGAGTATGCTACAAACATTGTCTTCCAAGTAATTCTCCAAAATAAATATGCTTACATTTCAAATACAATATGGTAATAAATTATTTGAAAATTCCACAGCATGCACTTTGATCATATTTACCACCTACTTCTCATTAATAGCTAGTAACAATTAAACATCTCATACATACTTATTTAGTAAATAAAGTATGCTTAATAGGAATAAGGACAGCACATTTCTCACTTTTCCCTTATGGTACATGTGCTTGTTAGGTAATTATTAAGATAGGAGGTCTTATATAATTCATTAATTATTTTATTCTCAGGTCCTTCCAATTAGAAAGTTTACAAATATAATTACTCATGAGGGATAATTTACTCATCCAGAGATTTCAGCACAAAGAATGACATTTCAACTTTTGAAATGTTTTAAGCAAAATATATTTTAGAATATAACCACAATTTCAGTAAGTTTATAAACGAACACTTATAAATGATAATGTAACTTATAAAGCACAAGGCAGGAGGTTCAATCTCCAGCATTAAAACCAAACCAAACCAAGCCAAACCAGCCAGACCAGACCAGACCAGACTAGACCAGACCAAACCAAACCAGACCAGAGCAGACCAGACCAGACCAGACCAGAGCAGACCAAACCAGATCAAAACAAACCAAAACTGTAACGTAGAAAAATGTTCAATCAATTTTTCTGGGTATGTCAGGGTGACAAGGTAATAAGTATCTGTCTTTTAAAGTGTGAGTGCTGGGGAGTGAACCTACACTCTTGTGCATACTGGAAAATGCTGTGCCAATGAGCTACATCTTAGTCTAGGATGTACCTTACCACATACCTAGCTCGATAAACTAAAAACCTGTATATATACAGAAATGCTGGTACACTGTTACAGGGTGAGTATTTGTTACTCAAAATGCTTACAACCAGAGGTAATTCATACTGTGCATCTTAAGGTTAGGAACATTTGTAAATATACTTATTTCCAAACATGGCTGATTTCACACAAACCTTCAGCCACTGGCACAATACTTCCTCAGATCCTGGGTTTGAGTACTTTCAGTCATCATAATCTGCAATCTTAATTTGACAAATAGCTGAAACCCAGGAGGGAAAAATATTTAACGATGGAATAAAATAGACACCATGTTATAGCAAATGTTCTAATTAGACCAGAAGGATGCTTTCATGTAAGTGAGAAGCACTCAGGACATGTTCTTTTCATGATAAAGATACTTACCATGATAATCCTTATACAATGGGTTGGTTTCTCTCTCTGAACCAATAAAAGATTCCAGACCAACTACTGTATCTGATAAATTTCTCACGCGAGTAATAATTGATTTATTCTGAAAAACATGGAAATGAAACACTTATAATTAATTACAAAATAAAACTGAATACAAATCAGTAAGAAACATTAATAAACAAAAGTTAAATGCAGTACAGTCTGAAAAACAGATGAAATAGTCTCCTAGCTGGGTGATTTGATCTACATAGGTATTCTTTGTTAATTTGAAGAGTTCAAGGCAACACTTCCTACCAAACATTAGGTATTATTTCTTTGGCCTACTGAGCGAGGCTACACTTTGCTTTTCTCATTACTTTGCTCCTGTGCACTGCAGAACTCGGCAGACAGTGGGACTGAGGATAGATGACACACTGCTAGCATGTGAGAGGCTCACTGACGCCCATCAGCGTGGACTGCGTCTCAGCCCAGCAACACCTCAGGTCCTGCAGCATATTCAAACCATGGGAAGGTCCAGGTAAGGGGACGGAAAGTGGCTGGTTCTAGAGTCTCCCGTGCCCCTTTCCAGATGCTGCCATCTGGCTTTAGAGTAACAACAAAGACAAGGAAACTGTGACTAGCACTGATCAATGGCCAGCACCTTCTTCCTGAACCCAGCTTGAGACGAGTCCAATAGTGCTAATGAGAACAGTTTAGGAAATACCCTGGTGCTGGATTAAAACAGTACATAAACACGGTTCTAAGCACAGAGTACCCAGCTGCTAAATAGGAATGACCCAAACCACTCAGAATTCATGGCCAGGAAAGTAAAGTCAGGGACTAGTCAGTTGCTTTTGCAATTATTTTACTTCATGGAAGGTCAGTATTCCTTGTAGGGTGATTCCTCATAGGCCGATAAGCCTGAAAAATCTTAATTATATAACACAATTCACTAGGGCATTTATATTCTATTGATATAGATTTGTTAAAATAAACCATTCTTTGTGAAATTTTGGAAGTTTGAAACTCATTTTATATACTGGTAATATCCACTAGTTTAAAAACTAATTTTAGAAGAAAAGGATAGGAGGTATAAGGCCATCAGGAAAACTGGTCTGCTGCTATGTCTGCTGTTAGAGGAGAGGCCACAGAGATTTTTCACTTTATAGATGCTTCATGATGACGACCGGGCTCAGTGCTGGTCTTGTTTCTTAAGTGCCTTTGTGCAGAGTGATGAGGATGGAGAGTAAAGGAGGGCACACGGATACTGTCTGATTACAGGGGCACGCACAGGAGGCTGGGCTCCAGACAGACTGCTGAAATGGCTGGTTCACTCAAACTCTAGGTAGTATTTGAAGCTCCTCCATAGGAGGAGTGCATATTCTGAGGAGGGCATTTCAGCCTCTCATTTGTGGTCTCAAAAGGAGACAGTGTAAAGTTTTCCTTAACTTAAAAAAAACCTTTCAATTATGTGGACACACTATAAAATACATATAATATTTGCGAATGCTATTTTTCCTAAGGCAATTCTTCAGTCAATGGTGAGAAAATAATCCAGATTGATTCTTTCCTTTCAGTGCTGTGCCACAGGGGATGGTACTCCTCCAGAAATAACAGGGGCTTCAGGGGCCAGAAACATGTTCCTCTCAATATCCCCTCAGCCAAAGACCATTATATCAAACTCATCCAGGCTGGGTTTCAGCCAGTTATTCTTCACCCAAACAAAAATGTCTGCCAGACATTCCAACAGCTGGGAGACAGTTCACAATGAGTCAACTTGAAAATGATTCATTGTGCTGAGTACTGAACAATGTTGGGATGGGGGTGGGGTGTGGCCGGGTTGGTAGCAAAGGGTGAGAACAAGTGGGAGATGAAGAAAAGCCATGTGGTTCCCTATCAAGAAGAATCTTGGATAATAACCAGCATGATCCTATCACTTCATTTTTAGTATAAATTCAGCTGAGAAGAGTACTAATGTTACGGACCTTCAGATGAACAAGCACTTATCAAGGCTACTGACAGTATTTCTTAATCTAAAAGGTCAGATTTACTTTTATCTATAAATAAAAGACAGAGTCTTTGTGTCTAAATATCAGGGTTTGTTAGAATTTACCTATTCAAGATTTCAGGCATATCAACTTGGGTCTTCTCAATTACATGATTAACAAAACTTTAAGGTTTAAAGATAGATTGATTTCTCTTCTAATTCTGTTCTAATAGTAAAGCAGTGCTGTGTATTTAAATGACTAACCCAATACTGTTCTTTCTTTTTTTTTTTTTCATTTAATCCTAAAGTTAACTAATAAGACATTGAAAGACATCAATTTTTTAGGTCTTTTAAAAGATAGCTTATAAGCGATAAATTAATTATATTGGCCAAAGAAAACTAATGTATTCTAAATATAAAGCAGCATATACAGCCTTAATTCAAAGTTTCTCAGAAATGTATCACTTATTTCATATATTTTCACTTATTCATGTATTTATGGTATTTATAAGTTCTATATTTGTGTTGCCGTTATTAATTATAAACTAAAATCTATCTAAAAAGTTTTATGTTGTTACCATAAAAGCAGTAACATTTAACAGTGACCTTACTATATTTTACACAGCTATTCTGCAAAAGTCGGTACAGTGTAGCTAACCAGACTGTGAAAATTATGAAGTATTTGAAAACATCTGTAGAATAAGAATAATGAAAAATTATAAAAGAATAACATCTACATTTTTGATTGTGATAACCTATATTTTTATAATATACATAATGAGTTTCTAGCTATAGGAAAATCTGTTTTGGCATGATAATGCAGTTTTTTAAAGTTTAAAAAATATACAATTGCTTGTGTATATTTAAGATTCTTTTAGAATATGATTCATTGATGTGATATTATCTTAGAGCCATGTTTATAAGAAGGTTCTTCAAGTCACTGTATTAATACTAAATGCCTTTTAGATGAAGGTAGGTGAATTTATATGTGAACAAAAATGCATGGACAAATCCCCTTGGAAACATAATAATCATAGTTCAGGTTGTCAGGAACACACTGCACGTAACATCACCATCACATGGCCACTGGTGCTCAGAAATCATTGGTATAGCGACCAGAGTGGAGGTCTCCACATAGAATATCTTATCCTCCTGGATAAGAGTTTTATCCATTTGGAAAGACGTGAAACTTCCAGCTCTTTAGTTGAAAATTAAGAAATAACAGAATCTATGTATCAAGTCCTAATACACATATTTGAACTCATTCCTATTTTAATATAGAAATTGCTAAATTAAAATTTCAAGTGAGAAATACTTAAACAAGGTTACCAGACCTTAGTCATTATTACTAAATTAATGGTTATAGCGCACATGTGCTATAATGACATCACCCAAGTATGTACAACGATATTGCCACCCCTCCTCCTTGCCCATCTGGATAGGAGATCTAGGATGTCTCAAAAATCCTTCTTATACTAGACAAATCTCCCTTTGCTCCTGGGTGAAAGTTGTCAGCTCTGGATAGTAGCCAAGACATGACTAGGAGGGAAGCCAGAATAGAAGAGAGCTGGTATCTAGGAGTTTTAAGAGTTTGCTGGCAATCTCAGATGGCATTGTCATAAGTTGTAGAAAGGGTCTTTAACATTTTCTGTTTCAGTATAATTTCTTAATTCTAGAAACTTAATGCACGTCAGATCTACTGCAAGTAAACAAGGCCATGCTGACTGCCCAGCTGTCTACCATTTTATTCTCACTTAGATTCACAAGAGCCTGGTGAGTTTTGCTTTGACTTTTTGCTTGCTTTGAAAGAGTGGTAGCACATTTTAATTTAGGAAATTTCAAATCCATTAAAAGAATTTTAAATTCTCAAAGATTAATTTAAGCTTTCATTTCAACTCAAAGCTCCTAAAGCTAAGGTAGCAATTTTAAGATAAAAAAATCCAACTACTGTCCTATAAAGCTTCAACAATTGTTCTAGCACAAGATCTTAGCTATCAGCATCGACTGAACATTTCCTTACTTTGATGACACCAATTACCACAACAATATAAAGACTACAGTTTGTAGCAGCACAGAATAAACTTCTCATAAATATTTTAACTTGAGGATTAAAAAGTTAATTAATCAGCATTTTAATTTCCAAGAGATTTCAGAAAAAATAAACTGACTGGTATAAAGCATACAGACACTGTGTCAAGAATAAACTCTTGGGTTGCTCCATAAGAGAGGAGAGCTCTCATTTGAGGACACTGTGAACATCACATCTGCACAAAGCATGGCTCCAAGTAGAGAGAAGGGGTCTGTAAGCTCCTTTCTGTGTAACGGCTACATGACAGAAGGTGTGCATGTGGATGTGGGTCTCCACAGCCGAGCTTGGGATTTGGAACCTCTTCTGAAAAGTGTATGTATTTCTTTGTTATGAAATCCATCACTTAAGTTATATAAGGGATATATAGCAGTCTTTGAGGAAGAATACATTCCATACTTCATATATGCTAATTCTATTAAAGTGAAGACTATAAAAAATGATTGTGATGATTTTGTTCATTATTTTTGAGCAGTTTTATCTGACAAAATTATAATGACTTACAATATCTATTAAATTAATTGTTGCAGATTTAATGAATTGAAGCTCACAGTTTATTTTAGAATATAAAGACAACTTTTTGTAATTTAAATGGAACCTATCTCTTGGTATTATCACAGAATAACATTCATACAAGGAAGTAATAAAACAAACATTCCCCCACTCCCAAAGCTTAAAACATTTCACAGTGGATCTTAAGTACAAATCTATTTTAGCTGAAAGGAGAAACAAATTGTTGATTTTCTTTTCATGTTACTAGGTCTTGGTAAGGAAACCACGTTTTTGTGTGTTCTAGTTGATTAACTGTGTGTTCTAACTTTGTTTTGAAAATAGTGGTTCTTCATTTGTTTTAGAGCATGATTTTACACTTGATCTTAGCCAAAAGGCTGAGAAGCGATTAGAGCATGATTTTAGAAATACCATTTGCTTATATTGGCAGAGTAGATATTTATGAGTGTTGCCTTTTTTCAGTCAACATTCTCTTAAATATTAACAGAACATGCTTGAAGGCTTTCAGAAGTGGAATGTAGAAAATAAAATAAAAAGTAGGCTAGAATAAATAATGACATATAGTATTCAAAAGCAATTTCAGGCTTCCCCAAAAACTTTACATCATTTAATTTTACATTATGGAAATTAATCTGATACTTGGTTCTTTGTGTTTTGTTTCATGAGGGCCTTTCAGGTGATGTATTCTACTTTACTCCTTTATACTTAAATCCCTCCGAATGCAGCACAGACATCCCCAAACAGTGTCCAGTTAGTGTCTGCGCTGCTGCGGCAGGTTAAAGATACTAAAGTTTAAAATCAGCTTTGAATAATACCACATTGAGCACAAAATGATAGCCTGTCATCAGGGACAGGCAGCCAGAGCCAGGTCCAGATGGGAGACTGGCTGGGGAAGGCTGAGATGAGTGAGGCAGGTGGGGAAGTGACAGGGACCTGACAGAAGACAGGACGACTCCCTCTGCTGGCAAGGCCCTCACCTGCTTAGTTCTTCAACTTATACCTAGCTTTTCTTTCATTATTTAAGATATAACCAATACATTATTTAAGGTGTTCCCTTTCAGTCTTCTGCATCCACACATCTTCTGATACCCTACTTTTAGCATATGAAGCTTCCTAATATATAGGGATCCAATGTTTCACCAAGAGGCTTAATTATTTATCTTGCAATTTAATTACACCATAAGCAGATCTAGAAATGCTTTATAAGCTTTCTAAAATTAATTATGCCTTTAAATTATACTTCTTTATATAGCTATATGTGCATATACCCATATATGATTTAAAGGAAAATCTTGGGTTATAGACTTCTCAGTCTCTTTCCTGGCTCCGTGTACTGCTCTGTAATGAAATAATATAGAAATGAACCATATAAATCAACTATACAGGGAACAAGGAAACAGCATGTCACAGCAAAACAGCAGAGATGTACAGCGCCAAACCTATCTGACAATCTAATGATCTGAATGTACAGATATTATGTACTAATATTAAGAACTAGTGATTTCATAAAAAACTAGTTAAATTTTACAGAAAAATTATTCGATATTTGGTTTTCAATGTAAGTTAATAGCTGCAGCAAGAACATTTAGTAAAAATCTGTTCTAAGATTTTGGCCTACAACCAGAAGCTCCCAGAACAGGAGGGATCAGCTTTTTCACCCACTGTTCTCATCTGAATGCTGGCTTAAACGCTATTCCAGCCCCCAGCTTTCCAGACGGCTCCATCCCAGGAATCCTTGCCTGCCATTTGGTTTGCTGCTTTTAATCTCCCAGGACTTTCTTAGTGGCGCTACTCTGCTGAACTGGCACTTGCTTCTAGAAGTGAGTTATTATTAAACCTGTAGGTCAATTGTGGCACTAACAACTCTTTGGAAGCTTTCAGACACAGTGTACAATTTGCTGGTCTAATTAAATATTAATTCTAAGTGTTACATTTTGTGGCTAAGAGCTTTTATTTTCTATCATCAGCCTGGAAAAGAAAGAGGTTACAAGGCTAATTTAATCTCTCCCTTTGTACTCACCAACATTAAAGATTAACTATGTAGGGTATGAAAACATTATTAAAAGAGCTAGAACTCTTTATGTAATAATAATGTAATTAATAGCAAAGGGCTAAAACACAACATCAGGGCACACTATTTGACCTGGTATTTAAACAGCAGGAAAATATCAATAGTAACAAGCACATTTTGTCTTAGCATTAAGAGATAACTATATTTTTTCAAGGATACTAAGTGTTCTTTCAGAAAGGGCAAAATCTGAGTAAGTTAAAAATAATTTAAAAATCTTCATTTTTTTTCACACAGATTTTTCAGATAGCTTTTAACACAAAGGATAAAGGATTTAATAATTTTATAAATAAATGCACAATTTAACTTTTAGTTCTTTTTTTAAAATTAAAAATATATAAAAATAATGTAAAAGACCCTTTCCCCATTTTTTTTTTTTTTTTTTGTATCCAGTTCCCATATTGAATGCCCAGGCCCCGTCCTGCTTCTGTTTTCAGAATAGCTGTGTCTGTGCCTGGCCCTGGTCATAGTGAAGAAGGTGTGGTCCAGAAGCCTTAACACTCCCTCCCTACCCCACGACAAACTCTAGTCTTTATATAACTGATGAATTTGAGCTTGGTCCTAAACAGCCCCTTGGTTAAGAATCACTAACACAAGACTACACATAAACCACAATACAAAACATCATCCCAATTATTTTAGGCAAAGTAGAAAAAAAAACCAACCCAAAATAATTACTTTCTTTATAATGGGTTGAATATACTTTAGTTAGATGAAACATAATAGAAGGATTCTAAGTGGTATTTTTCCCTTTTCAATATGAACTACTACATCCTGCTCCTATTTAATGTGTGTAACTACCTTAAGACAAAATGTTCCACTTACTGCTATAGATGCTCTGTGTTGACAGAAAATACAGATATTGTGAGGTATAAAAGTTTTAGTCATTTTTGAACAAGAAAATCAGTCAAATATATAGTGCATGTATGATGTGCACAAGCTGCGGCGGTGTCAAAGTCTAAGGTGTGCTAATGTGCATGCTGAACAGAAAACAATTGGCAACTATACGAATCCCAATTTAGAGGAAGAGGGTTGAAACAATTCTATTATTTGCTATTTTAAAGAAAAATAAATTATACCTACAGCTTATTAAACGTACATGAAGTCACAAGAATTTGACACATGCAGCATACAATTTAAATGAGTTGAATATGATTCAGTTCATTTGAAAAAACCTTCTTATAAACCTTGTAAATGTGTCATTTTCCTACAATCACCTTTGGACTAATTAATATCTGAAACAATGAAAAGTTGACTGTAATTGATGAAAATATCTTGAGTAAAAGAGTAATCATTAAAAAATGATTCCTAGAATATCTAGCTTAATTTATCTATTAGTAATGGATAGTTATGACCAATGGAGGTTATATCCGTAATTTTCATATTTAAATATTTTCCTTATTAAAGTTTTAAAGATCACATTGAAAGCTATGTATATCTGTTTGTGGGTATATGCGTTTGTGAGCAGGTGTGTGTGTGAACACCAGGGGTATCAGATCCCCCTGGAGCTGGAGTTATAGAAAGTTCTGAGCTGGCTGACATGGGTGGTGGGAACCAAACTCAGGTCCTAGGAGCAGTGTGTGCTCTTAACCAGTTAGCTATCCTCTAGTACACACAATATTCCTTTAGAAAGCCATTTAAAATAGTTTAAGAAAGAAGATAAAATAGTTCAAGATAAATAAATCTGTTCCTATAATTAGATTATAACAACAATTATAGGGAAATATTTCTGGAAATTTTACAGTTAAAAAAGTTTGATTATTTACCAAGCAATTATATTTTATCCTTTAAATTAGGCCCCATCCATGCACCCATCCATCCATCCATGCATCCATCCGTCTATCTGCATGTGTGTAATGGGCATGTGTAACATGCTATGCACGTGGAGGTCAGAGATCACTTGGCAGGAGCTGGTTATCACTTCCATGTAGGAATCTAGACACCAATACCAAACTGTCAGACTTAGCTGAGACCTTTTCCATATTAATACTTCTTTAAAAATAAGAATACTTTATTTATTTAAGAATAAAAGATAAATTTAGAAGTCCATTGGAGTCCATTTGCAAGAATCTTATAAATTATTTGTAAAGGCAGCCGTGGCTTTACGTGGTATAACTGGTAATATTCTGGCATTGAATAAATGAAATGTTACAGATGGAAGCAAATGTTTTGCATTATTTACTTCAGTAGCCTCAAAGCTCTAGTATATTAACATTATCAACTAATCTTAAAAACTTTTAATTAAGGTATCAACTTAAACCTTTTCTGTTTTTAAGAAATAGGGTTCTTTCTTCCCTTTTTAAAAATCAGAAAATACATTTTCTTTGGTATTTGCCTAATAGTACTGGTAAGTTTTATCCAATGAAAAGCTGAGGTAAAAACTGTTATTAGAAGACAGCAACTACATGATAAAAATACTGAATACAGATATCAAATCACCAACTCACAATGACAATAAATTAAAAAGATGCTGCAGTCTAGTTTCAAATTTGAAATCTGGTCTGAAAAGAAAGTTTAACCAGCTCAGGCACCAACTGATGTTTATGAAGCAAATGCAGGGGATTTTCATTCCTGCATGATCATAGGGAAAGGGACATTCCTTCACTAGCACAGGGAAAGGGGCATTTACACTATGTTGAAAAGTCCCTAAAAGAGTATAGATTATGAAACACTGAGAAAATATTAGCAGAAAAAAAGAGAGAGTAAATATTCTTTGAAAGAAAAACTATGGAAAAGGTATAGGAGAATAACCTTCCATTTTAATACCAAGTATTTATTTCCTGACAGTGTTAGGTAAAAGTGTTTTTAATCTATTTAAAAATACAAATCAAGGATAAGTTATCATGGGCTGTAGAAGAAGTGTACAAGTGATAGAAAATCTATTTTCTTTTCATTTTGCTAACAAAACTGTATTTAGGCATAAAACTAAGCTTTTTTTTCCTCAAAGAAATATTATTGATTCTCATTTTTTACAAGCACACACTGTTACTGGGATTAAAAATAAAATAAAAGGTATAAAATATATATAAAATTTTGAGATAGATAACAAATCTCACCAATAGTTAAGACAATTGCTACTTATAGATCAGAAAAAAATGATGGTGTCATATCTGACTAGATACCAAAATTAAAATATCCCATTTTAAAGTACTTTATAGTCACTATGCCAAAAATAATGTTGCTAAATGACATCGCAGGGGACAGTCATTTGTTCCCAACAGTAAGCAGGGGCCGGAGAGGAGTGCTCAGTGTACTCAGAGGATACTAACCACTCATGGAGAGATTTATACAGAAAGACTTAAAGTTAAAATAGCCATAATTTAACATGTAGAAGAATTGAAGAGGGCTTAGTTCCTTTTCTTAGACATAAGCTTTTTTTTTTTTTTCCAGTTCATGATAACATCGCCTCAACAAGAGTTGGGACAGTTAGGCTGCGAGAACTCGAGCATCTGCTGTTATTATCCCCGAGGCCTGTCTACTGCCCGAGTCTGTGAGACCACATGCTCGGCTGTCCTCTCATCTTGCCATCCTCACCAATTAACTATTAACATGGAGGGCTGTACACATGCTCTCAGGGGCTCTTTAACAGGCTTCTTGGCGAGTGGAACAACTACTCAGCAGGGATGTGGGAACAGAGTAATGCTGGGATACAGGGCACTATGGTGGCTCTGCCCCTAGACACAGTGTACCTCATAGTTTAGTGTGGAAAACAATCACAGTCAATGGAGTCACCTTCACATATATTTTAGGGCAGGGCCTTTGGGCAGATACTAAACTATATTCTAGTATGAGAGTTATGAGTAATAAAACTACCATTTTTATAGGGAAAACTACTTAAAACTACATGTCTGTCTGAAGACATTCATAATATGTCTCCTAGTTTTAGTTCTTTTAAACAGGTATTTAGAACTTATTTTTATACATTTACGTCAAAGTACACTTGTCAGCTTCTATTGTATTATTATAGAAATAACCTTAAATCAAATCAAATAAAACATTTCAAATTTAAAGTTGTAAGACTTTCTGTAAGAACATAAAATATTTCAAAAAAGAAAAACTTTAAAATCACCCTCGTTCATTCTGCTTACAAATATCATTACAACAATAAGTTAAAATCAGTTTTGAATCTATTATTGTCCCTATTTTAACTTCTCCCCCTCTTTTGCAATTTCCTTAACTATGTGTTCCTTCCCTACAATGAAATTAAACATGGGAAGCATGCCAAAAGTACAATAAAGGGTAACTAATCATTACTGTACAAGTCTGACAGAATGCTAATAACTAAGACAAGAGCACCGATTGGCTGTTTCACTACTCCAAGAGATGAAAATATTTTATATACCCTTAGTCTTGTGCTAATTTAAAGATGCTTAATTATATGACAAAATTTCAAAGGATATGAAATAACATTTCTTTTTTCTGACAGAAACAATTATCAACACCAAAGCTCAAATATCCAAAACATAACACACACACACACACACACACACACACACACACTCACATCCCACACACCAGACCAAAAAACCCTTCAGAAAACCCAACACCAAAGCTCAAATATCCAACACAAAACACACACATATGCCCCCACACACCCAGAAAAAACCTCCAAAATACCCAGTATAACAATAACCAAAAAACCCCTACCACTACCAACAAAAACCAAACCAAAACAAACTCCAAACCCAAACCACCAGCACTCATACTGTTTTTCTTTTATCTTATCTTCAATATCCCCAAGACAGTGACTTTGTCATGTTTTACCCTGTTTTATCCATATATACCTATCACAATGCCTGCTGTATTTGAATGAATGAACAAATGAATGAATGAATGAATGAATGAATGAGGAGGCAGCGAGCGTGTGAAACTGCCCTAGTCACACAATCACCATTTAAACTCTGACTTAGAGCCTCCAGAAGTAGTACTGGTCATGGTGGGAAAACTGACAGGAGTCTTGTGAAGTTCATGCTGCTAAAAACCACGCATGTATCTGTACTCCTGGTCTGTCTTAAGCCTAATTCATGAGAAGACATTGCTAGGTGCTTTTTATGCAAGGGTCAGGTAACTGAAGATCTTTATTCTCCTTCTACTGTAAGGAGTGGTAGCCAGAGTGTCTAGCATGCCACATAGGTGTTTCCCTCTCATCGGCTCAGTTCTTGTACTGCAACAACACAGCAAACAGTTTCATTTTGACAGACCTCTCTGTTCTGATTATCAATTCTGAGGCTCTCTGAAGTAATACCCAGCACGGATGATGACTGCTAACACATATTGAATGCCTACTGTATGTATTTTTCATCCTCTGAATTATTTTTTTGCTTCATTTTCATAGATGAAGAATCTAAGACTGAGAAAGCTAATTTATCAAGCACCACAGCCTCCAAAGGCACATTTTCTTTTGATCATCAGATGCTGCTTTGTTCCCATTTTTCCCCTACTTTGACTTTATGCCAATATCTGTGGAATAAGCACTACAGCACGGTGGCTGAGAGGGCAGCAACTCAAGGCACTACTCAGGTCTAATGTCTGCTGTGTGTCCTGAGGGAAGAAAACAGCATCAGCTCATAGTACAAGGATTCACGAGTTACTCTCTAAAGATAGCTTAGGACTACATCTGGCCTACACCATGGACACACACCTGTCTCCATGCATGTCTGTGTAGGGGTTAGAGGTTAACTTTGGCTGTTACTCTGTAAGCAACTACCACCATCCACAGTGTTTTTTTGAGATAGGGTCTCTTTCTGAGTCCAAGAGCTTACAGCAAGTTCTGAGGATCCACTTGTCTCCTCCTCACCAGGGCTAGAATTACAAGTGGGTGTCATTACCCTATTAGAAGTGGCTAGTGGTTTCACTAACAACACTTTCCCTTCTGAGAACATGACCATGCTGCCTAACTTTAAACATACCACCTGTCTGATTTAAATCTTGTTATTTTTATATCAAAGTAGTCTCTCTTGATACACTCAAAAGCATAAGTTTAAACAATATTGTGTATAAAGGCTCTAAACCTTGGCTCCACGTCCTTGCCATTCAACCTTATGATTTGTGCTGTAAAGGGGAAGACCTGACAACACCTGAGAGCATCACTGTTGTCCCTTGAAATGCAAGGTAAGGAATCTGTCAGAGACATCACAGTGGCTAGGATCTTTTTAAAGGAACAGTCACTCAGAATACAGCTTTGAGTGGCCTCTGTTTTGTTTTTCATTATTTTTTTCAGTTTTTAAATAAATATAAAATTATATTTTACAACTGTTTTTCTTTATTTGCAATTTTGCAGAGGGAAGCATACATCCATATATTTGCTCTTTGTCAAGAATGGAACTTTTTGCCTAATCTTTCACATACTCTAATATGTCAAGAACTTTGCAATGATAATTTTCTTCTTAAAAATACTAAATACTAGCAGTGTTCTCCAAGAGCTTAGGGGCAGAGTTTTGTGAGGAGCTGTGTGATATAAGTATAAAGATGGAAGGGGCTAGAATCTAAGGAGAAACATAAGCCTTGCCACTTACTGATTGGACCACCTTGGGAAGCAAAGATTAGAAGTAATCGTCTCACAGGATTGTGGTAAAGACCCCCTAACATAAAGGCTTTGAGATTCCAGGGCCTCAGAAGTAGATGCAGCCATGATCCAACTGAAATTTTACCTGTAGCTTCAGATCTATCATCAAATCATCAAGCTCACCATGTTTAACCAAGCTACCATTGAAGTATTTATTTTACAATAACATGATGAACAATGAAAACATTCTAAGCATGTGTAGCATGTCTAACACTATTACAGAAAGGAGGTTTCCTATAATATTTAAGATCATTTTGAGAATACATAAAATGACATATTTTTGTAATTAACATAATGAAAACATAACTTATGTTTAAGAACTACTTGTTATAAATCTGTACAGAAAAACTTAGTTAATGTATCATGATTATTAAGAATAAATTCTACTAGCCAATGAGTAGAAATTCTCTTGTTATTTATGCCTCAATTTTCATTCATAAGTTTGAGATATGTTGTATTATTATATATACTAATAGAACTCAATGATATTTTAAAATATTTATTATTTGTTAGGGTGGTCTAGGTATATTAGAATACAAATACATATATAGTTTCAACAATTAGAGATTAGAAATAATTTTCAAAGTGAGAATCAGTATTCATTTAACTTGCATTTACTGATCATCTATGTAGAAAAGCCAGATATTCTACAGAGAAGTTTTTGCTCACATTGATATGACATTATCATAATGCTACGTGAAGTATAAAGGTCTGGCCTTGCCTTCATATAAGACACTAATGTAGAAGAGATATTTAAGCTTGCATGAAATCACATCTTTGAGATAATAATGTCCTTTGGCAAAGAATACTATCATTGGCTATACTATAGACTGCCGCTGCTCATGATGACTGACATCTATAACCCAGTACATAGGAGGATTGCATTAAGGGCCAGGCTAGTCCGGATGACTTTGTAAAAAGAGAACCATAAAATTTTATTGCAAGTTTACTTAATGAATAGTTAGAATGCTAGAAACCAGAAGATGTTCACAAAAAAATTAAAATTGTGTAAAAAATTAAAGGAGGAATATATTGACTAATTTTTACAAGAAACAAGGTACAAAATATTTAGAAGTAAATAGGAAAAAAATCTTAGGAGTGGCCAAGACCAATAAGAGCAAAGACTAAGGGGAATGGCTGATTAAAGTGGATCAAATCGGTGAAGATTAAAAACCTTGTATTTTCAAAAGACTAAGAAAAGGGATGTCATATGGTGGAAGAAAATCATTGCAAAACATAGCTAAATATATTCAGAGAACTTTAAAAATGGATAATAAGATTAACCAACAAAAATGGACAAAAATCACATAAGATATTCAAATAGTTAATGAGGACATAAAATGACAAATGAGGGCCAATATCACTGGCAATGAAGGGAAGGAAAATTAAAGCCACATTGTTCTTCCATTTCCCCAGTGGGTAAGGAAAGCAATAGGTCTTACCTGGACAAGATGTGCTGGCATTGTAATGATGCAGGCTGAGAGTGAGGATCTTAGAAGACCACGGAGAACGTAGAGGAACTTGGTAAGCCTCTGACTGTTGTCACAGTTTTCTTTACAGCAAATGTCATCTCCCCATAACGGTGAGCCAAGATTCTGAATTCCTATTCTTAAAATGTTTTTCTGTTTTTTCTAAAAGACAGAGGAGGAGGTAAATGCTTATCATTGTAACACTTCTTTATTTGTTACTTCTTACCTAAACTGACAGTACTGGGAAGACAATAGATACAGTACAAACTGATGAGAGCTTAGTAAGAAGACAGTATATAGCATATGCCTAGAGGACAAGAGTATGGGAGAAAATAGGATAAAGCCAGCTTGGTACACCAACAGTACCAGCTACTCAGGATCCTGACGTAGGTAAATTGACTGAGTATAGGAGTTCAAGGGCAGCCAAGGAACACAGCAAAACTAACAAATGCAGAGCTTTTGTTTTTTGTTTTATAATTTTTAGCAAATATGAAGGTCATGATAAGAATCAAGTTTGAATTGTGTCTAAATTTGAGGTGATTAGTAAGATTCTGACTGAGACAGCAAAAATAGCAGAGGCATTATGTGTTGTGGTGCCTACCTGTATTCTTAGCATTTAAGAGGTAGAGGCATGGGATCACTGTAAATTCAAAGCCAGTGAAGTCTATAAAACATGGGCCAGGCCAACCAGGTGTAGAGAGTTTCTGTCTCCAAAAAATAAGCAAAGCAAAACAAACAACAATAACAAAATCCCCAAATAATATGATGCCAGAGGCAACAGCAGAAAAAAAAAAGTTAATTCAAAACCTTAAAAATGCATTCTTAGAATTACAAAATTCTGCACCTCCAATAGACTATGAAGTCAGTACTCCTTGTCTTTCTATTACCTGCTATGTGAGCTTTTTTTGGAAAGGTGTTTACAACTATATTTTATGTCTCTAGTTTTTCATCAAGTTATTTTTTATTGACTTAATTTAGGTTCAACATTTTAAAAGTTAGCAGACGACATTTAGAGATTACTGACACTATAGTCAAAATAATGGTGCTCAATATGTTTTCCTTAGAAAAGAACATTTTAAAAACATTTTTAAAAAAGCAAGGGTACTTGTCAGTAAGTATTTGACAACATATGTGTTTACAAGCTCTGCTGTTCGGGTTATTCTAACTGAACAAATGTTTTGTAAATGCTTTCCTTAACAATCTAGCAATATTTCTGGGCACATGAAAGAGGTGTTAACAAAACATGGACTATGCAAGTATTTGGAAGATCATTACTATGTGTCTGATGGAAGAAATATGGTGTTCTTTCTTACATTCATGATTTCACATATGTGTCCGTTTAAATGATCTTTCTGAGGAAACCGGTCCCTAAAATGAATCATCCATTGTTTCTATAAAGATGCACTGAAAATTATTAAACAATTATTATTATCCAATCTAGCAAATCTATTTTACCAATTGAGAAGACCAGATCTGTGTATTCTCTTTATTAAAAAAGTTATTGACAAAGAATAATAGTACAAATGAATCTAAATATCTGAAAGCCTGAGAGGACAGAAGGAGTGCAGTTGGGAATAAAATAGATGAAGAGTCCAGACTGTGAAATAGCTGTAGGATTCTGCATAAGCAAAGCCACTTCTTGGTATCCCTAGGGGTACTTATTTTAGGGAGTCCTTTGGATTCTAAAATCTATGTATGTTCAAGTGCTTTATACAGAAAAATGATATAATTGCATATAACTTACATATATATATTAAATCATCCTTAGGTTAATGAATTATAATATACAATATAATATAAATACAACATAAAAATAGTAGTTATACTCAATTATGTAGAGACCTAGGATGAGAAAAAAGTATTTAATATAGATAAAAAGATTTTATTTATTTTTACTATGTTATGATCTTGCGCACAAAAAGCATTTGATCTGTGTATTAGCCAGGAAAATGAAGTGAAAACATGCATGGGGCAGATATTAGAAACATGAGTTAGAAAAGATTCCATGATTTAGAGTTTGTCCTGCTATTGCAGGGGACCCAACTTCCCTACCTAGAACCTGTATATATAGCTCACAACCAGCTGCAAACCAGGTTTGATGCCTTCTTCTAGCTTCTAAGAGCACCAAATTCACATATACATGCACACATGCACGCATGAGCACACTCATGCATGCAGGGATACATTAATATAAATCTTACTACATTATTTTAAAAAAGAAGTACATGCATGTTCCTAGCAAATTGTTATACAGTATTTGTGAAAAGTAAGAAGTTATTTCCTATCTTTATTACTGAGAATTTAAATTGAAATAAAATGGTAAAAATATAAGATCTGTTTTGTTAAACTTGTTATTTCATAATAGGCCTAGATCAGATTCTTAATAGAGAGAGCTGTTGCAAGATATTTGCTATTGAGGCAGTGAGAGGCCAGTGATTAGAGGGGAGAGAGGAGGAGGAGCTAAGAGAAGTGAGGGAAGGAGGGAGGGAGGGAGGGAGGGAGGGAGGGAGAGAGAGAGAGAGAGAGAGAGAGAGAGAGAGAGAGAGAGAGAGAGACTGACTGACTCTGTGGAAGACAAGAGCAGAGAGGAAAGTAGACTGGATGTCCAGAGGGCATCAGAAATATTTCTGGTGTTTCAGAGAGGTTAGAAATATTGGGATAGAGTTTCTTATCGCAAATTGGCATTATGTAATTGGGAGTTTGATATACATAAAGTTATTTGATTAACTATTCAAGTTTGAGTCATGCTTTACCAGGTATTTGGTGCAGAGGTCTGGCGGGACAATACTCTTTTATAATTATTTACCCACTACAAGAACGCTAGGGAAATAAAAATAGTGAGGAAAGCTGGAGACATGGCTCAGTGACACAATATTTACCTAGTATGTGCAAGGTCCTGGGTTCAAGTCCTAGAACTGTCTTGCCAAGACAAGAAAATAGATTCTTACTGAAATAAACAACTAACTAAGAGACAGCTAGGAACAGAGCTGTGAGTGAAAGATGGAAGTCAAGGAGACGGCATTCCGGATCTGGAGATAAACCACTGTCACAGGGAGGGCTTGCTAAGTGCTCAGAAGTGCTATCAGACATGGAATAGAGTTGTAAGTGCTTGGTGACTCTGACATACTTACTACCATATGTATACAGAAGGCATAAAAACTCTGACTCAAATAATGAACAAATTATAAGACCTTTGTCCTTGGTACACACAATACATCAGAATGAGAATGAGCATAGCACTTTAACACAAAGAATAGATCTTCATATTATAATGGTAAGTGCAGAAACAAAAGCAGAGTCTCTTCTGATATCTCAGATGTTAGTTTATAAATTACAAAATGCACCTGGCAGTCAGATAATAAATACATTTATTCACATAAGAATATCTAACCTTTAATCAGTATGATAAGTAAAACAAAACAAAACAAAAAAAACAAAAAAACAAAAACCAAAAACAAAAAAACCAAAACCAATGGTCAAACTTTATTTTTATAGTATATTTAATTTAATATAAATAAGTGACATTTAAAATAACAACAAATAACATTATGAAGCAAATTTTAAATGTTTCTATCCAAATATATTTGTAGATGAGCTATATAATCTCTTCCTTATAGAATATATTTTAACTTCTATCCAACTAGTTCAATTTATTTGAAAGTGTGTAGTTGATAAAAATTTCCAAAAAAAAATTCCCTTTAAAAGTAGAATTCTCTTAAAAAATATTATTTTGACTCAAGAATACTACTTAAAGGACTGTTTGCTATGCCTGAACTTGTCTGCAGTTTTGAGACAGATGAATAGAGCAGGGAATGTAACAAGTAATATACCTTTAAAAAGTTCTAATACATAGGAAATTTACTTTTATAATGACTTATTGGTGTAAGTTTAATTAAAAAATGTTAAGTATTTTTGGTATGTACTATAGAAATATTTTACCTTAATTCTGACTAGTCTTTATGAAAGTCAACTGTTAACAGAGCCTCACATAATGAGTGAACTGAACTTGCTTCATTTTATTTTTTATCAGTTTTAAAGAATATAAATCAACTGACTTTTGAAAGTGGTTTTTTTTCCCACACCCAAATAAACAAAGCAATAATCTTTATTTTGTTTCAACACAAGATTACTTACTAAGGATTCTTAGGTTTATTTCTAACGTGCTTATGTACATATTCCTTGGCAAAAGAATCAAGTGACTCCTGTTACTGTTTTGCACTTTATAAATCTCTTGCTTTCAGAAGAGGTGTCATCATCCTGAACAAGCAGCGGCTCTGCACACTGCACCATAGGAACTGCTATGACATGCCTGTTTCCATAGCTACCGCCGCAAGTGGGGAAAGGTGTCTGTCAGGGACCAATTTGCCTCTGCAGACACACACTGGCACCAAAAGAAGACATGGCACCCATAAATCTTAGCTAGGACCAAAAATTGCAGTAATAAGGAATGAATAATACCAGCGGTCACTACAAAGACTATGGAAAATATTAAAAGGTCATCTCTAAATACTTTCCAGATACACATAAATATTTCAGCCTGTGGTTAAATGGGCAATCAAAATCAATTTAAAAATTATTTATTTTGCCATGAAGAAATTGTTAAATATAGCAAATAAATTGATTAAAAAATAGAAATCTATGAATTAACAGCAATTGTAGGTAAAGATGATAAAAATTAGTTTCTAGCTTCTTTGTCTTCATTAAAAAAAGCTGTGTGGTAAAGATACATTTGTTAAAATAACATTAAATAATACAGTAATAATAAAATAATATACATCTTTTATTGTCAAATATAATTAATATCACTGATAATCTTTGGAAGGCAAATGTTTAACAAAAAAATTTCTTCATTTGTTTAAATTAAATTAAGTAAATCATCTTCAGTATTGAGAATTTGGAGAAATACAAATTTTATAAAATTTATTTATAAAATAAAATTAGAGGCACAGAGAATAGTTGTGCTATAAAAATATAAGAAAAATATATCTTTTATTCAATGAAACAATTCAGAATGTAATGTAACAAGGCATAAAATATTGTGATAACTTATACACATAAGGCAACTTAGAATCAAGGTATGAATGACAGAAATATGAACATTTGAAATAAATATGAACCTTCTTCTTTGAGAAGTAATTTAAAAAATGTAACTACTTACTAATCTCAGAAGCTAAAAACAGATATTTAAGTACAATTAGCATTGAAAAAGCATGAGATTATTTTGTGTGCATCCTGATTATCTAGTAAAAACTCTAAATACATATGAATACTTTCTACTCATTACAGTCTGTGAAAATAGGTTGCACATTATTGATTTTTCTCAGGCTCTTCAGCCTATCCCAGGGATGTGAAGACAACATGCTATACATGACTAAAGAAGGCTTTAGAAATACTCATACCTGGGGATTAGCTCCATCAAATCCTTCAGTATAAATGCTGTTCTGAATGAACTGAAGCAGCTTCATGTAGCCACAGGACAAAAAACTGTTGGTAAGAAGTGGTTCAAATATATGAAAAAGTCTTTTATATAGGAAGTAAAATATCTATTCTACATTAAGTAAACAAATATGAATTTATTAGAATGTTTAAATATAAAACATATCAAATTAATGTTAGTTTGAAGTATGAAGTCAGAAGGTAAAAAAGGGGGTAAGATAAATAATCTTATAGTACATTGCTTAGTTTTTGACATTATGAGAGGATAAAAATCTGTGGAGACTGAGATGACTTAATTATGTCAGGCTTAGTTACCTCCAAGAAAATTAATGATTTAATGAAGTAACCTAAAAGATGAAGCCACCGTAGCTTTTCAGGAGCAATCATACATAATTAACACATAGTTAATGAACTGCTATGCCCACACTCCCAAATCAATGTCTTGATCACCTGCGCTCATCTTCCATCAAAATTTTAATTTTCTTACAACAAACTGCTAAAATAACATTAACTTAATCATTTGGATTTTGAGGACACAAAGGCAGACATAGCCTAATTTCTACTAAATTTAGCTACTTTCTTTGTTAAAAGATGATACAAACATAAATGCACGGGTTTAAGAAGACATCCTAGATTTTTCTTGCTGGCATTGTTTCTTACTTTGAAAACAGTAAAATGAATTTTTAAGGTGCACTTGGTGCTAAAAAGAATACTTGAGATATATCCTTGTAAATGTCACAAGATGTCTTAGGGAAAAGCTAGAAAGAAGGAAGCCGGCTTCATGAGTGAAGTTAAGAAGTGCAGGGGCACATTTGCTTAGTCTGCAACATCAATAAGTTGATTCAGCAAAAATACGTGTATATATCTGAAAACGTGTGCGCTCTGAATGGCAGCCGCTGACTCCAAATCCCTATCCTGCCTTGGCACTTATTTGTTCTGGCTAGTTCCTTTTCAGCACACAGTATTACAGTGTGAATGCAGTCTTTGCAATTCCCATGTGGGCCAACTAGCTTTATACAGGGCGAGTGGCTGATCTGCTCCGAGAACCCAAATTATGAAATACATTGCAGCTACTAATATAATGAATTTCATTATGGGTTGAAAGAAAACAGATGTATACACATTCCCTCCTAATGCATTAACAATACAGGATTCCTTTTCAAGGTAACGTAGTATTCTGCTACATGTTTATGTGTATACCATATTTTCTTCAATCATCTGTTGATAATCCAGGCAAATTCTGTATCCTTGCTGTAATGAAGAGGAATAAGCTATTCCTTTATATATGGAATTCACTTCCTTAGATAGAAATGCATGAGTAGCACTATTAGATACAATACCTGTACTTTACATTTTGTGATCAACTGCCATACTGTTTTCAACATCTACCAACAGTGAACAAAGACTTCTCTTTCTCTACATTTTCACCAATACTTACCCTTTACCATGTTGATAACAGTCATTATGACAGCTGTAAGGCAATATCTTCTAGGGGTTTTAGTATATATTTCTCTAGTGAATAATGGTATTTGAAGGCTTTTTCCTCCATTGATCTGTTGTCTACTTGTATGCCTGTTTTAGAATATCTATTTAGTCCTTTGCCTGTTTTTAAGGTCAACTTTCTTTGCCACTGAATCATTTGTGTCCATACAAATTTGGGGTATTAAGCTTTCTTTTTCTTTCATGCTCTCCTCTCTCTCTCCTCTCTCTTTCTCTCCCTTCCTCCCTCCCTACCACTTTCTCATTTTCTCCTTATTCTTTAGATTTTCTCTTTATCCTATTCAGTGTTTCATTTTGAAGAATGACTGTAAAACCACAAACCCAATACATCTAAATAACTTTCCTTATCAACATAAAATAATTCACTAGCCAATACAATTGGAACTTTTTAAGTAATAAGATAAATTTCTTGAATTACTTAGCAATTAAAGGTTTTACAAACATAAAGCTTACAAATAAATTGTAAGAACTAGTATTAACCTGTGAATGAATAAAATAATTTAAAAAGGGAATTTGTGCTTTATTAAAATATTAAGTAGTATTAGTTACCATACATTGTTGTTCAATATTTATAAAAACATATATAAATATTGATAAAAATAGTATCTTCTATTTCCATAGTAAATTTTGGTTTTATTATTAATTCTTTAATGTTAAGAAATCTTATGCTATGTGTGTGTGTGCATGTATGTGTGCGTGTTTGGGTGTGTGTAAGCATGTGCTAGTGATAAGAATTGAGAAGAAAATTCAACTACAAATGTGACCCTGGCTTTGCTATTACTGTTTACAAACATTTTGTTTGTCTATTTATTGTTAAATCCATATGTCTAGGTGGTTATGTTTGAGTGGTTCAGATGTGTGTGTCACAATGAGTGTGGGAAGCTCAGAGGACAATCTTACCCCTGTGCAATATCTCCAGCCCTTGTTTCCAAACATCGAACAGTTCTGACTATGTCAATATTTAAAGGGTGCTCTGAAGGCAGGCAGCTCATTGTGAATCATACATATTATTCTTCTTTACTCTTTTAACTTTCAACAATATTTATATTAAAATGAGCTGCACTTTGCTTTATGTGCTTAAAGCTACTATAATATATAAAAATATAAAATATACAGTTTAGACAAATTTCTAAGATTCATTTTTATCCCATAGTTGTAACTGTTTTATCTGCATGTGAGCATTAGATTTCCTGGAATTTATAGTACTTGGAAGTTAGGATTGATTATAAGTACCATGTAGGTACTGGGATCAAATTCTGTTCCTCTGGAAAAGCAGCAACACATGCTCTTAACCACTCAGCCATCTCTCTAGCTCTGGAACTAATTTTGAACCTTAAAATACCAAGTACTGGTGAAAATTCTTTGTTTAGCTCTGTACCCCATTTTTTGATAGGGTTATTTGGTTTTTGGGGGGTCTAACTTCTTGAGTTCTTTGTATATTTTGGATATTAGCCCCCTGTCGGATGTGGGGTTGGTGAAGATCTTTTCCCAATTTGTTGATGGCTGTTTTGTCCTTCTGACCGTGTCCTTTGCCTTACAGAAACTTTGTAATTTTATGAGGTCCCATTTGTCAATTCTTGATCTTAGAGCATAAGCTATTAGTGTTCTGTTCAGAAACTTTCCCCCTGTGCCCATGTCCTCCAGGGTCTTCCCCAATTTCTTTTTCACCAGAAGAAATTTGGATGGCCAAGAGCACTAAGAGATGTTCAACATCATTAGTCATCAGGGAAATGCAAATCAAAACAACCCTGAGATTCTACCTCACACCAGTCAGAATGGCTAAGATTAAAAACTCAAGAGACAACAGGTGCTGGTGAGGGTGTGGAGAAAGAGGAACACTCCTACACTGTTGGTGGGACTGCAAGATGGTACAACCCCTCTGGAAATCAGTCTGACGGTTCCTCAGAAAATTGGGCATGACACTTCCAGAGGACCCTGTCATACCACTCCTGGGCATATACCCAGAGGATTTCCCTGCATACAATAAAGACACATGCTCCACTATATTCATAGCAGCCTTATTTATAATAGACAGAAGTTGGAAGGAGCCCAGATGTCCCTCAAAGGAGGAATGGATACAGAAAATGTTGTATATTTATACAATGGAATACTACTCAGCAATTAAAAATAATGAATTCATGCAATTTGTAGGCAAATGGTTGGATCTGGAAAATATCATCCTAAGTGAGTTAACCCAATCACAAAAGAATACACATGAAATGCAATCACTGATAAGTGGATATTAATGAGCCCAGAAGCTCTGAATACACTTCCAGAGGTGTAATTCTCATAATTAGCAAATGAAAAGATTCCCAAGAAGAAGGAAGGAGAGGACCCTGGTCCTGAAAAGACTGGATCCATTTTTTTTTTTTTTTTAGGAGAGTACCAGAACAGAAAAAAGGCAGTGGGTGGTGGTGATAGTGATGGGGGAATAGGCGGGAGGCGGGGGAGGGGGAGGGAGAGGGGGGGAAGAGGACTTATGGGACATAGGGTGAAGGGGAAACTGGGAAAAGGGAAAGCCTTCAGAATGTAAACAAAGGATATAGAAAAGAAAAAAAAAAAAAGAAAAAGAAAAAAAATACCAAGTACTAAAATTATCTTTACTTTCCCAAAGGAAAAAAAGGGCAATGGGAGAAAGATAAATTTTTGTCTTTAAAAAGATTAATTTTTTTGGTCTATGAAAAGATAAATTAGAAAGATAAAATTGTATATAGAGTCATAATTAGTTGGTATATGAAAAGTATGCAGACAGAAGGCAAACTTTTGGTAGACTGTTTAAAACCCTATCTGATTTTAGTCATGCCAGTTGCTGGACATAGTACATAGTACACATTGAAGAGACTCTGGTGACATAACATTTGATGAACATAATGACCTTGTGAAATAAGTTCAGGCATGATTCTTATTTTGTGATGGGGAAAATTAAGACTCATTATGGGATACATGACTTTTCCAAGGTTATCTACCCTTAAGTGATAGAAATGACATGTAAAATGCATGGTGGTGCATGGCTTCAGCCCCAGCACTTGGGAGGCTGCTGCAGGCTGACCCCTGTTGAGTTTGGGGCCAGTCTAGTCCACATAGTGAGTTTCATGCTAGCGTGGGCAACAGAATGTGAGCATGTCTCAACAAAAATAAACTAAAATAAACAAACCAAGCCCCCTGAAAACAGTCTAAAAGTATAATCACTTGCTCATTCAATTTCACTGTTAGGTCTCTGAATGGGGCGCATCCAGTCTTTGGTTCACACCTACTACTGTGGTTAACAGGAATTTTAAATATGGTTCCTTTCAACACATTAAATAAAGCACTCCAGGGTACAGTTACAAGAAGAGATCTTATCTGTGCCCATGATATCTTCACCAATGTGCCTCAGTTGTACTTAACTTGCAGTGTGATAAGATAAGGGAAACTTTTCATACTGAACAAATTGATAACTGAGCACTGCTACCATGTAGCAGGAAGATGCCGAGGCCTGAGAACCAGCTCTGGCTTGACCAGTGCCAACAATTCAGCTCAAAGTGTGACATACACAACTTCTTTAAAATGTCTCCTATCTGTCTTATCTGCAGTGACTTTAAAATTATATAGTTCAAGAATGACTTTTCTCTTTAAAGTAATTTGCTTGGATTTTAAAAATAAGAAATTCTGGCTCTTACTGTCCTACTCTCTTGTCTCTCTGTCCCTTTTTTCCCCATTCCTGTCCCCCCATTTTCCCACCTGTTCCTGGCCTCTCCTCTCCTCTGCCCTCCCCTCCCTCCCTTCCCCTTCCCTCCCCTCTCTGCCCCTGCCTTTCTCTATCTCTACCCCTCCTCAACTCTTCCTCCTCATGCTCTAAATAAACTCTATTCCATACTAAAAATAAAAAAGAATCTTAAATATTTGTTTAACAACCTGATAGAAATATTTGAGAAAAAACACAAAGCCTTAGAAAATTAAGAATTGCCATTTTCAAAAAAGTTACCATCTATAATTACAATTAAAATAAAGATGAATCACTTTTAGACATTATTTTGAAAGCCAATGGGACAAATAAATTTATCTTATCAAAGTTCTATTTGCATGTATATTATAAAGATTCAACCATGACAAGTAGTAAGAAACACTTAAGAGGCAATAGGTACAATACATGTCTCAACCAATTGTGCAAAATACTTTGCTGAGCTAAAGGTCTATTAGCATATAATTTGCATGTGATTCTGGAGATTGTGAAGTCTTTTCACAAGTAATTTTCAAGTTAAAATCTTTGTTAGGATTACCCTGAAGGCTGTCACTTAATAATTCTCTGATGCGCTCACCTGACACGGATCTTGAGTGGACTTGGAAAACCCAGCTAGGAGAAAGACACAGTCTAAGGAAGCAGGCAAGGAGAGCCGCGAGCAGCTCTGGACTGGCTGGGAAGCTCTAAGGAGCTGCAGATGTACAGAGGTCACTCTGGCATGGACGGTAAGTGAAGATATGATCGTCATGAAAGGCAGCGAGGCTGACAGTACACTGCCTTCTGCCAGGGGCTGCCATAGATGAATGGCTGGAGCACAGCTCCTCCAGGCCTCCCAGCCATGTGGGTGGCCCAGCCTGGGCTGTCACACACTGCCTAATCCTCTGCTCTGCACTTTCTTCATCTTCTCTTGTCCCTTATTCATCCTACCTATGCTGTTCTGTTCACTCTCACCATTAGACACCAAACAGAGTCATTGTCACCTACTCCTCTAACTAAAATTCCAGGTTCACACACTCTCCTTTCCAGCTGTTTTCAATCTGCCTAGGCCATCACTGACTGTGGTCAGCTTTATCTTATTGTGTTACACTTAGTAGCATCTTTTTTAAAAAATTGTTTTATTTATCTATTTTTACATTTATATTTATTTATGTTTATTTATTTTATTTATTTTCACATTCCCACTCCACCCTCCCCCACAGTTCTTCATCCCATTCTCCCTCCCATTTGCCTCCTAGAGGGTGCCTGCCCCCCAAGTCCCCCTTCCTTGGGGCCTCAAGTCTCTACAGGATTAGGCACATTCTCTCCAACTGAGGCCAGACAAGGCAGTCCTCTGCACTGATGTGCTAGTGTGTGTGTCGGTGGAGGACCCAGGGGTTAGCTGAGACTGTTGGCCTTCCTATGGAGTTGCCATCCCCTTTAGCTCCTTCAGTCCTTCCCTTAACTCTTCCATAGGGGTCCCCAACATCAGCTGGCTGTATCTACCTCTGTCTCAATCAGCTGCAGTAGAACCTCTCAGAGGACAGCCATGCTAGACTCCAGCCAGTTAGCACAACTTAATTAGCTATCTAGTTCCATAGTCATCCCTTATCATCATTTAATCTATTTCTTTTTTGTCATAGCAAAGTTTCTTAGCAAAACTATTCTGGTTGATCCAACTTTCTATGGACTCTCCATCTGCCCCAATGCAGCTGAAAATGGTCAAAGGTCCACACACTGGACTAGTTTGACTTAAAATTTATAATTATAAATTCCAAGAGGGTATTAGGTTTACTTGGCCATCTCACTAAATATCCTTACTCTTCCACATGACAGTTTCACCTCTTCTCCATTTTTATTCAAACTAAAAAAGCATCTCTTTTTTCATCATACTGATGATCTGAAAACAGAAATGATCAAAAGATATACCTAGTACTATATGTATCCAGAAGACACGATCATTGCTAATATTTATATATTTATCTGCTATAGTTTGGATATTCCTATCCTTCTTTGATAAGAGGTATAATCTTTAGGAGATGACTAGATCATGAGGGTTGAGGCCTCATGAATGGGTTAAGTGACCTTATAAAAGAGACCTCTAGGACTCTGTGTGCCCCTTCTGCCACATGAACTGATTGAAATCCTGGCATCTGTCTATAGAGAAAGTCTTCAAAAAGCTCAATCTTGCCAGAACCTGGAGTTTGGACTTCCAGATCCTCAGCATGATGAGAAGCAGACCTCTTGGTTCAAGGTACCCAGTTTGTGATATTGCTGTAAAAGACCCATAGGCAAAAGGTCCCTTCCATCACCTTTTGTACCACACATATAGTCTTCAGCATGATGCCACTAGAACCATTTCAAATCCCACTCCTGAGCTGTGCACACACCTTATTATCTCAGGCTCTACTCTGCACATCATTAACTTCCCCCTTCTACCTGTCCTATGTAAATAAATGTACCATCTCTTCTCCCAATAAGAACTCCTCTAATTTACCTCTTCTACCAGATTGTGCTCTATTTGTATCTGCATTAAAGCAACTTGAATTTTCTCATATTTGATGTTCTTAGTCAATTCTTTCATTACATTTGTACTTAAATCGAATAAAACTTCAACACCATCATACAATTAAGACTTCTTTTATCACGGTGGCTAGTACTCTCAGTGGGTTCTTTTTTCTTTTTGTAGCAATTTTAAGATGTAATTCATTCATTTATACATACCTTTGAAAACATGTCATTATTTGTGATAAATTCACAGAAATGGAATAATAGTAAAAAGACAGTAGATAGCCTAACTTTTGATACCTTTTCCTAAGACTGTTTCAATAACTTTTACCCTCACAATTAATATGACTGGCTGTATTTCCATATCATAGCTAACACAGGGTGCTATTTTAAACACTTGACAGTTGAAAAGTGTTACTTCTCATGGGAGATCATGTATTTCTTGAAGCAAAGAGGCTTTCTGACTGTGTGTGTATTGTCTATTTTTTGATTTTATTATCTATGCATTTCAGCATATATAAAAGCCAGAGCTTAGAATCTTTCCTCAAAATTGTGGAGAATTGGATGGCGCCTTCTTTGCTCCTCATCGTTCTTATCTTTCCCTTTTCTTCTCAGGTTTCGGTAGCAGTTGTTGTCAGCTCTTTTTCTTCAGCTCACAGGTCAGAGACTATCATTTGTTTCCTAGTTTTCTGCTGTTTGTGTTTTTCTCCTCTTTCTTTCTTTCTTTCTTTCTTTCTTTCTTTCTTTCTTTCTCTTTCTTTCTTCCTTTCTTCCTTCCTTCCTTCCTTCCTTCCTTCCTTCCTTCCTTCCTTCCTTCCTTCCTTCCTTTCTTTTTTAACGCCACCTAACAAACCTTGCTTGCAAATACCCAGGAATATTAATGTAGGCATAAAAGAGACTCAGCACCTGGTAGTAGTCACTACACAACAAAACTGCCAGAACTTTGATTTTGAAGCCATTGACTAACACATCTGTGAGAAAATAAACTTCTGGTTTTTATCTATCAGACAACCTCAGGTATTTTGTTATAGTAGATGAACTCTATCACAGCTTTGGAGTAATTTCCATCAGTTGTGGTGGGAAGGGATGGTGAAGTTCACAGTAACAAGAATGTGTGGCAAAAAGCATAGCTTGGGACTGGAACCAGGGCTCTCATGCTGAGCTTGCTCCTAATAACTTACCTCTGCCAGCCAGACCCTGCTTCATAACGGCTCCATAGCCTCAGAACAGTGCCATAGGCTGGGGCTTGATGAAGGAAAGGCAATCCTAGATTCTAAACATCACAAAGACCCCATCTGCAAATACTTAAGATACTGGGGTATGGGCCTAAACATGCAAGTTTGAGTAGGATGCTAAGAGTCAGCAGTGCAGTGGTTTGAATAAAAACTGTCTCCATATTGCTGGCATTTGAATACTTGTATCTCAGTTGGTGGCACTGTTTGGGGAATTCAGAGATACAGTCCTGCTGGAAGATTTATGTCACTGGGGGCAGGCCTGTGGATTCAAAGCTCTGGCCACTTCCAGTTGTGCTTTGTGCTTCCAGTTGAAGATATGAGCTCTTGGCATTTTGCACCAGGTATCAGGTTTATTGACTGCTGCCACTCCTCCTGCAAGACGGACTCTAAACCCCCTGGAACCACAGTCTAAACAGATGCCTTCTTCCGTAAGTTGCTTCAGTCATGATATTTGATCACAGGAACAGAAAAGCAATGAATTCAAGCGAGAGTAGCAGGTTGTTAGATTGTATGTTAGGTTTGTTGTTCAACTGTTTGCTGACTTAACTGTAGAATGGCAGTATATTTCAGTAGGAAAAACAATCTACTTGTGCTAGAATACACCT
Source organism: Apodemus agrarius (assembly GCA_964023405.1). Taxonomy (NCBI): domain Eukaryota; kingdom Metazoa; phylum Chordata; class Mammalia; order Rodentia; family Muridae; genus Apodemus; species Apodemus agrarius. Next base: position 76,323,152 of record OZ030008.1, on the reverse strand, counting down.
GTTGGTAAATGCTAACTCAAAACAATGCCTAATAAATTACATAAGTAGTCTAAAAATGAACTTTTGTTACCCTTATTTCGGTATCCACTTTGCGACCCCATGACTTCTCAAAGCTGTCTTTTATGGTTTTAAGACAGTGTCCTGCTTCTTAGGCTAGCCTTCATCCTCCTCTTCCCACCTGCCTAGTGCTGAGATTGCAGGCACTAGCTCTCTACAGTGATCTTAACAATATTGCGATGCATGTCAAGATAGTATGCCTAGGCTCTAATTTGAAAATTTAGAGTGTGTGTATGAACATTTACTATAGACAAACTTAGCAGTAATTTTAAATTACTGCAAATTTCAAATGACCTACAGTTTTTCTTGCTATAAGAAAATCTTTACATGTTATCAATAGTGCCTTTAGAAATTATGAAATGATATATTGTATCTCAGTGTATGTCAGTGAGCCACAAGTATATATCCTCTAGTCTTAATTATAGGGAAAGTATAGGTAACTGAAAGGCTTGGCTTTATTGTTTTATAAATGAACCAGTAAAGTTCATGTCAGTGAAATGAGCATACACTTTTCATAAATTAAAATAAATCTCACATGGTAAAGTATTCATATTCAAAATTAATTTAATTACATGTTTAAAGTTTAATTACATTTAATTAAGCATTTAAGTTTAATATGAAATAAATGAATTATCAGTTAACTACTATGAAATGAAATACTGCCTTGGTAATTAAAATCTATAAATTTTCCTATTCTGTATAAAACTGTTAGCTTTCCAAAAACATTCCAGCAATTACACGTACTAAACACCATTTAACTACATCCTCACAGTTCATCAAAGTATAGTTTTTTGGCCCTTCAGCTTGGTGAGCTGCAACAAGAGGTTTTAGAAACATAGTTTTGGGTGTTACCTTAGTGTAGTGGTTGCTGGGACCCTTTGACACAGATCTTCATGCTGTGCTGACCTCCAACCATAAGATTATTTCTGTTGCTACTTCATAACTATCATTTTGGTACTGTTATGAGTCTTAACGTAAATATATGATATGCAGAATATCAGATATGCCTCCCCTGAAAAAAGGTTGCTTGACACCCAAAGGGGTCACACCCCACAGGTTGTGAACCACTGCCTTAGAGACTTATAATTTGCAATAGTAAATTTGCCTAGCATCTCTGACCTCAAGTTCCCATAAACTGTGACATTACTCAGCTCAGAGAGCTGTTGCTAGAACTGGATGAACAGACTATGGTCAAATACATCAACAGTCCCCCTCCTGAAAGAAGAATTTAATTGAAGTTAACTTCCTCCCTTTACCTGAATGAATGAATAAAAAAATCTCATTATTTTCTGTCATAAAAAAATTTTAGTCCCTGAAATAAACCTATGTTTTTAATTCTAAAAGTAATTTTTTGTTAAATTATACTACTCTTAACACATGCTTTACTTTACTCTGTAATGACAGGGACTGAGTTTGTGCTAACCTAGCACTCCATGAATAAACCAGAAGAACTACAGCCAACACATAAATCTTATTCACAAGAAACACCTTTGAATATAGGTATTACCACTTTTGTGCACAAGCTTTTGTGTGTGTGTGTGTGTGTGTGTGTGTGTGTGTGTGTGTGTGTTTGGTTCAAATGGCAGTCAGGGTTGGGAATTCTGACTTAATGACTTAAAATTAACAATAACAAAATATGGGTAAACATGTGGTAGTCCTTAGCTCCCAATTTAAGCACGAGGGTATTGGCTTCATTGAATTCAAGGGAGGATCCCAAGAGCATAGAAGGCTGAAGACAGAATCAGAACAATGTTTTCATTTCTTCATTAGGACTCTTTTTGTCTGCAACAAAATGATGAAAATGGCAAACACCAAAGTCTTCAAAAGGAATGAAGCACAAAGAAAGAAATACAACAAGTTATTCCTGACTCCATTACTCAGTTTACCCTGCTAGATCACTGTATGTCAGTATCTTCTTCTGGAAAGCACAAACATTTGCTGATACAGAATAACAGGAGGTAAAAAATATACAACATGTAGGAGTGTGCCTGACACACAGCACGTCCACAAGAAGACCCATGTGCCACTTTATGTCTCTAACCATAGACTAGGGAACTCATCCACAAAGTGAAAAAATCCTGAAAATGATTTAAGGGTAATAGTGTTGACTAAATTCTTAGGTATTCTTTCTAGAACAGAGACTGAATGAATTTAAGCCATTTAATTTCATACATTCCTTTTTTTAAAATTTTTTTATTCTTGGATATATTCTATATTTACATTTCATTTCCCTTTTTTGGTTCCCCACCCCCCCAAAGGTCCCACATGCCCTTTTCCCTCCCCATGCTCCCTCATCCACCCCTTCCCACTTCCCTGTTCTGGTATTCCCCTACACTGATGCTTTGATCCTTTCCAGCACCAGTATCCACTCCTTTCTTCTTGTCAGACATCATTTGGTATGTGAATTGTGTATCTTTGGTGTTCCAAGATTCTAGGCTAATATCCACTTATCAGTGAGTGCATACCATGGGTATTCTTTTGAGACTGGGTTACCTCACTTAGTATGATGTTCTTCAGCTCCATCTATTTCTCTAAGAATTTCATGAATTCATTGTTTCTAATGGCTGAATAGTATTCCATTGTGTATATATACCACATTTTTTGTATCCATTCCTCCATTGAGGGACAAAGAACTCAAGAAGTTAGACCCCAGAAAACCAAATAACCCTATCCAAAAATGGGGTACGAGCTAAACAAAGACTTTTCACCTGAAGAAATTCGGATGGCTGAGAAACACCTTAAAAAATGTTCAACATCATTAGTCATTAGGGAAATGCAAATCAAAACAACCCTGAAATTTCACCTCACACCAGTCAGAATGGCTAAGATTAAGAACTCAGAAGACATCAGGTGTTGGCGAGGATTTGGAGAAAGAGGAATACTCCTCCACTGCTGATGGGACTGCAAGCTGGTACAACCACTCTGGAAATCAGTCTGGCGGTTCCTCAGAAAACTGGACATGATACTTCCGGAGGACCCAGACATACCACTCCTGGGAATATATCCAGAAAATTCCCCAGCATGCAATAAGGATACATGCTCCACTATGTTCATAGCAGCCTTATTTATAATAGCCAGAAGCTGGAATTTCATACATTCCTATCTATAAACTCTCTTAATAATTTACTTTGAAAATGATTTGAAAGTGCTTAAGAAAATACAGGATATAGCTAACTGCTTACTACCCTGTTCAGTAGCTTAGTGCAGTAGGAACTGAAACTAAGTTTTCTTAATATCTTATACGTTAGTTAATATCAAGTCTATAACTTTCAGAATTCTGCTTTAATAAAAATTTTGGCACTATAAAGATGTTAAAGAAGCCGGGCGTGGTGTTGCACACCTGTAATCCCAGCACTTGGGAGGCAGAGGCCAGGCGGATTTCTGAGTTCGAGGCCAGCCTGGTCTACAGAGTGAGTTCCAGGACAGCCAGGACTACACAGAGAAACCCTGTCTCGAAAAAACCAAAAAAAAAAAGATGTTAAAGAACTCTTCAATGTAAAATTTGAACTCCAAATCATCTTTTTACCTGAAATTCCTTTTATTTATAGTATCACTAAAAGTACAATGTCTTAATATAAATGAAGTATTAAAGAACAAAAAGTGAGAAATGTAGTTTGGTTGTCAAGAGTGCTGGTCTTGTACCCATGCACCACAAAGCTCTGAACTTCCAGCTCCAGTATCACATAAACCAGACATAGTGGTGTAATGGCTTACACCAGCAATCCTAACATGTCAGAGGTAGAGCCAAAAGAATCAGGAATTTCAAGGCCACAACTGGGTACATAGTTTCAGTTCAGCTTGGACTCAAATTTTTTTTAAAGAAACAAAGAAAAAAAAAAGAAAAAGAAAAAGAAAGGAAGGAAGATAAAAATTAAGAAAATATACTTGTTTACCCTTTAAAAGATCATTCACTAAATAAAAGGTATTAGTAAGCAGCAGTGGCTTACACATTTTTCTGGAATTATGTTAAAAATTTTATGATATTCATTTGCATTATGGGTTAAAGTGCTGATTTAGAACTGTTTCACATTTCCTGGAAAGTAAAATCAAATGGAATTGAAACTACCTTGGTAACTAGATCTATCTCATAATAAACCACAGTAATAGGTAGTTTACAAAAATACTTCTATAATTTGTTAAATACTTGTAGAAAACTAGCGTTATTGAGCTATAACTTTGTATATATATTTAAGACTTAGGAAAAAATGCAATCTACTGGTATCTGAAATCAGAATTTGCTGTTACCTGACACTGACTTACCAGGCTTCTCCTTTAAAACCTGGAGGTATGTGTTCTGGAAGGAAGAATCCATGCCATTTTGAACTCTCTAGTAGCTCCTGAGGAATCCTTTTGGATACATCATAATAGTGACCAAACCGTGATGATGAGACTGGTCCAACCTGCTGAAAAATTGTGCAGGTTATTAATGTAATATTATTTTACATTATAATTTCTTTGTCTTACATCAAGCAAAGTAATGGCATATCTAAGTGTACATTAGTGCTAATGATGAAAAGCTGACACAAATATATTTACTAAACCTAAAGATCCATATAATCGTCTTTATTAGCCAAACTAAGTACAGTTAAGAATTAGACTTTCTACTCTCAAGCTTTTTCTGTTAATAATTCCAATGTTTATAATTCATATACCTCCTTTATTTTAAACTATTCTGTACATCTCTTTTTCTATGTTAGATATTTAATATACATAATTCTTAACTCATGGATAGCAGCTCAATTTTTAATGACAAATCAAATGAGGAGATGATAAGAACTAAATGAAGTTAAGCCAAGTTAATTCATTGGTTGGAAGCCTCAAAAGAAATTAAGTATTTAAATGTGTTTAGCTGAGCATCATATTAAAACTAAATGCTCACAGGATGTGTACACATACACAGCGTTTCTCAAAAATTTAAGTGAAACTGATTATATAAAGTATCCAGAGTCCTGACAGCATCAAGGCAAGTGAAGGAGATAGAATGGACGGGCACTATGTGAGAAACTGGAAAGTTGGCGTGATCGTGGCTTCATGGTGTGACTGTTTTTATTAACATTCTCTCCAAGAAACCATCTTTCTCTTAGGAAAGGAATAACTACTAACACTGAATTTATTTACATATGCCAGTAAAATATCTATTAACAATTGTTCTGAATGGAGTCTTGGCTGATTTTAATGAATGCATCCCCTGAGCCTATATCCTTCTACATAAAGTTAAACTATTAACAAATTTCACTTGGCAACAGCTTCTGGTAAAAGCTCTGATTTGATCTTTACTGAGTCCTTTACCATTGTTGAGTGCTAAGAAACTGGCAAACTTGGGGATGTTCAACACAACTCTCTCTGCAGAAACATGAGAACTCACAGTGGGCTCTTATCTTACAGAGTGACAATTTTTTAATTTAGTTAAGCATATGTTTGCTTGACACTACCTATCTGCATTTAAGATTTCAATGATTCATATTCCTAAATTAAATGCCTATAAACACCAAATTATACAGTCACATGAAATAAAACATCCTGAAGTCTAAAAGAAGCAGTTATTCCTAGATTGAGTCTGTGGGTGTGACATTTATTTTCTAAATAAAATGAATGTGCATCTCTCCATAAGGTACTATTTATTTTCATTAATGAAAGACATTTATTAGTTGGCTTCAATATAATCTTTTCAATGCAATAATAGTATGTGCAGAATTATGGTTCCTAAGGCACAAATTCTCCATTTATTATGAAAAGTATTGACAAATAAATTATATGACATTAAAATAAGTTTCTTAAAAATACGGTGTACAGGTTTTTAAATGTAAAGTTATTAGTCTAAAGCAATTTAAACAAGGCCTGTTCTTTGGCCTATAATTGATTCTTTATCCGGATTATCGTTCACAATGTTTTTACTGCAATCTCTGTGAGAGCTCATCTTTTTATTGTGTAAGTCCAAGCCCTCTTAATGTTTCAGAAAGGCCTTGACTAACTGAACTTTGATCTGATGTCTTCATTGAGAAAAACACCAGGTTGCCCATTTCAGATGCAAATCCCCCTAAGGCCCAATAGAATTTAGTAAAGACAGCAAAAAAGAAGAAACCAAAAGTTTCCAGGATCCTCTTTGAGAATCCTGGGGCACACTGGTGTCCTTAATCCATGCTACTGCATGGATTAAGGTAGGTGATAACCTTTCCTGATTCAAAAGAATAAGCTGAGAGCCTACAAACTGGGTGGAGACTAGGATTTGGCTATAATAAAACACCATGCAATAAAAGCTTGGTCTATGTCAGAAGCCTCTGAAAAGGCCTCAATGTACCACATTCCCAGGCCTGGCAGGGAAGCTTGCAAAAGCCTACCTGAATCAAATAAGCATGAATAATCTATTTTAGCAGACTGACCATGGGGAGAGAGAAAGAAAGAGAGACTTTTCACTTCTTTTAAGTTTGAGTTAATAAATTTATTAGTGGATTGAAGGTTCTTGAAGTCCCATGCACTCACAGAAATACGCCAAATTACCAAAAAGCAAGGTATGCTTTTTAAGTTGCCATCACTATTAATGTTTTTTAATTATAATATTAGTGTGACAGAAGTTCTAGATTTTAGATGAATCAAGGCAGAAAATTGATTTCATGCTGTGACAGTTTACATATAGAACACAAACAATTCATTAAAATGTACAAATGAAACTAGAAACTTTTCTTGCTGTAATTGTTATTAATGTATTTAGATGATAAGATCAGATATGATAGTATAATATTGATAAGGTAGACACAAAGTTTTCATTATAGATCAAAAAGACTTCAAGCTTTCAATAAAAGGAAAACAAAACAAATGTATTATTATAGGATAAAATGTTTTGCAAATTTTTCTATTCATGATCCATAGGATTAGCATATAGTCAGATTTCTGAAATACGTAAATCTTTTGAGACCTAGCAATTTCCTTTGAAAATGAATACTAAATGCTGTTACTGTAAGTGTTTATCTACAAAAATATCACTGTCATAAAAATTAAATTGTATTTTTATATTAACCTATCATGAAAAAGCAGCTCATTTATTTCATGTGCTAAGAACATGTTGCTTTAATTTTACACATGACTTTTATTGCTCTTTCATAAACTTCCTTCAACTTTACCATCTGTGAATAGAAAGAAGTTTTAGAATAGAAAGAAAAATAGAAGTTTTTACTGTGAGAAAAAAACGAAATCTGATATAAGTTGAGAAGGAAAACAGAGCAAGAAAACAACTCACTCCAACACCACCACCATCTCTAGAGTGTCAGAGCAAGAAAAGAACAACTCACTCCACCATCACTACCGCCATCTCAAGAGTGTCAGAACACAACCAAGGGCAGTTGAAGTAGACATCCACATAAGATATGCTGGCCACGACTAGCAAGTCTTGTTTCTGAGTGTCTGTATAACAGACAGCAAGAATTCAATCGGCTCATTCACTAGAACTGTGCTAATCATGACTTTATTATGCTCTCAAAATAATTTACACAGTATTGGCAAATTAGTGTTTTATGAATTTGAGTATAATATAGATATCATTATTACTAAGCTATTATTTGTTTGAAAATCAGAATTTTTATCATTGTTTTTAGGTTATTTATTTGTTTGTTTATTTATTTTAGATTTGAGTGTGTCTATCATTGTCCTTTGTAATTACATTGCCTTGCTGAAAAAATTTGCTGCATACTGACACATTCACATATCTACCAGAACTGTTGTGGCTAAACTACTAACTTTAACAAGAATCTGATATGCTGCTATGAATTCCTGGAGACTGGTTCCATAGTCCTACAATTCTAAAGTGAAATCCAGACGTCACATCAGGCTAGCAATCTGTAGGGTGAGGGGTGAGTGTGTGCTGACAAGCATGGAGAGGGCAAGTCCACCATGACAGAGACTCTAACTCATTAGTGAGACGGGAAGGACTCTACATATTCTACACTTCAATGACACATTCGTGGGCCTGAGTGAAGCACTTACACGTTACTAAGCACCTAACTCCTGTGTTCACATCCTTGTCACTTTTGACATTCCCTGAGTAGATCAGGACTAGTCTTGTAAGGCTTGGTAACAACTTATATTAAAGGGCATCTCTGATAATTGATATCACTCATTTTGGACTACTACTTCTTTATTCTTAAATTATAATAGTAAAACTGCATTTTGTCCAAGGAAATACAGAAAGCCATGTTTTATTTTAAAACATGAAATTGTAAAGTAATGCCTAGACTTATAAAACAACAAAGACAAGTGCTGGCCGAAGATCACTGGGTAGGTTAATCATTGAACATAAAATTACTGTGATGGCCAAAGAAATCAAAGAAATTAGGCATGATTTTTATTTCTACAACTGGAAGCATATACTTGTAAATAGAAGTAAACAAATTTAAGCATTGATAATAATGTGAAAAGAAGTGATTACTTACAGTATTGTTGCAATAAATTTATTCAGCAATCAATTTTATGGAACACACACCACATGCCAATAAAGCAAAAAATTCTTTCTCTTCCTGAACTCAGATACTAAAATAGACATAAGATAAGCAGTGAAATGGATAAGTGATTTCTTTCTTTAAATCATGTCTTCAAGAAAAGAAAGCAGTAAAAGAAGTAATAGTTCATGCAGAGTGAAATCGGAAGTCACCATAGATAATACAGTATTTCAGCAAACCCCCGGGGAAAATTAGGATAATGTAAGATGGTGGTTCTGCCTTTGGGAGATCTCTTGAAGTATAAGTTAGGATAAGAGGGGCTGAGAAGATGGCCCAGTAAAGCTACACAAGCATGAGAATCTGAGTGAAAATTCCCAATATCCATTTAAAAACCTAGAAACAGCAGCAGGCATCTGTAACCCTGTCCTGGAGGGCAGAGACTGTATATTAATGATGTTCACTGGCCAGCCAGCCAGTCAGTAAGTTCCAGTGCAGTAAGGGATGCTGTCTCAAAAACTAAAGTGGAAACAACTAAACCAGAACATCTGGTTTTGGGCTGGACACTCAGTGATAGATGTTTTCCTAGCAAGTATTAGGCCTTACATTAAGTTCTCAGCTCAGTAAACAACAATGGTAACAACAACAGACTTGACATCAACCCAGGCCTCCACATGTGTACACACATATAAAAGTCATGGTAGGAAAGAATAGATTCTACCCTCATAGAGGGATTATGAAGTCAAATAAGAAGTGTGGAGGAAACACAGGCACAAGATGTCCAGGTTGCCTGGTGGTGTACTCCTTTAATACTAGCACTTGGGAAACAGAGGCAGGTGCATCTCTGTGAATTCTAGGCCAGCATGGTCTACAGAGTGAGTTCCAGAACAGCCAGAAGTACCCGGAGTAACTCTGCCTTGAAAAACAAAACAAACAAGAAAAGAAATCAGCAAAATTCTCTCAGAGAAGAAACCTACAAGGGAAGCAGCCATGGGCATCCAGCCACACCCACTGGGTCCACACTGGGTATGGGGAGTGGGAGCTGGCAAGAAAGGACTGTCTTTCCTTCAGACATGGTGCTGTGAGAAACCAATAGCAAGGCGAAGGCTGAGTGGCCAGTGAGTGACCACAAGCTCTGCACATCTGAGCAGACAGGATGGCACTGGCCACAGACACTGGTGGAAGTGCTGCATGGCAGCCCAATGCAAAGAGTCTCCACAACTCCCCTGGGGTGGATGGAACTGAAGAAGGCATGGCAGACGGCAGACAGCATCTCACCATAACTCCACGAAGCACAGGAAGTGTCATGTACCCAGCAGAGTAGGCAGAGGCGCTTTCTCAGGCAAGGACTGTGTAGCATTTGGAAGGGAAGCAACTAGGATGGAGCTGGGAAGAGAACACTCAGCAGTGAACGTGAGCACACCTGCATGGGAACAGCTTTTTCAGCCCATCTGAGCTAAGGCACAGAAAACTCTGCTCCTCAGCATAACAGACAAGGCTTCAGCAGCTGGCATGGGGCCTGGACTGAGGAGCCACTACAGAAACCTGAGTGTGACTCTGAAGATCCTCTCAAGAGTAAATACACATCATGCCACCTAGTTTCCATTCTTGAGACGATATGCCTTCTCTCCAGGTAAATATGAAACCAAATGTTAGTGTTGGCGAAACCATTTGTGTGTGTGTGTGTGTGTGTGTGTGTGTGTGTGTGTGTCTAGAAGAAATACTGGTACATACTATATTTTCTATTTAATTAATTTTTTAAAATCTGTATTTCAGTTGTTCAGTCATTTGGTATAAGCTCTGTCGTGACTAACAAGCATTTGTGACTTTTGCACCTGGTCTGTAGTTCATACTTCCCTTCTTGATTTGTATCTGCCCTCCTTTTCCCTTTCCCATCTCATTTCACTTGTTAATACCCTCAAATCTAACAACCTATTATAAACTATGCTTTCCCCATGCCACCTGCAGGGACATAACTGAAGTACCTAGTATCTGTTACTATAGAATTATCAAATAATTCTTGGTTACTATAGTCAGCTTTTGTCCTAAATAGTAGTAAGAATGAAAACCCAGATAAATACACTAAGAAGATTCACATAAAACAGAACAAACAAACAAACTGGAGGACTTAATCTCCCCAAAAGATGTACAAAACACAGTGAGAAAACAGTCAATAAACTTCTACAAGCTCCCATTTCAACAGCATATGAAATTAAAGACACGAGATGGCTCAAGTGTCAGAAAAGGATTTCAGAACTCCACTTTCAAAAAGAGTCAAAGATCCACAGAGGAGTCAGATGAACAGATAAGTAAAGCAGAGAAAGGAAATAAGCTGAGGGACATCTTGGGTGACAGTATATGTAAGTAGATTAACAGATCAGCAACAGTGAAGAGAAAGTTAAATGGAAAACAGAAACATTAGGACGAAAATGTAGACTCTGAAATCAACCAAACGGAAACCAAACATGGTAAAAAAAACAAAAAAACAACAACAAAACAACAACTTAAAAATGCAGTGGAAAGCAAACATATCAAAGAATACAAAGTCCCTCACCAGCAACCCTAAAATGTCAAGAAGCACGGACTGCTATATTTCAAGTCTTGAAAACAAATAACACGGCCATCTTCCCAGCTGTTTCTATCCAGCTGTCGGAACCAGCCTCCGCCAGCTTCCCAGCTGTTTCGATCCAGGCTGCGGAACCAGGTACCCGAGATATCCCGAATTAAGACCTTTGGGGACTCAGGCCTTGAGCAGGAGCTGTGCACAGAGCAGCAGTTTGGGGGGCCCCAGCCCAGCCTGGGCTCAGTGCCTTGAAGGAGGACCCTGCACTCCCTGCAGCCTCCACCATCTTCCCAGCTGTTTTGATCCAGCCAGCTGAACCAGATACCGGAGATATCCCGAGTTTAAGACCTTTGGGGACTCAGGACACCAGACAGCAATGCCTGAGCAGGAACAGTACAGAGCAGTGGCTCAGCAGGCAGAACCAAGTACCTGAGTTATGCAGAGTTTAAGACCTGGGGGGATCAGGCCACCTGTCAGCAATCTGTGAGCAAGAGCCCTGCAAGGCAGTGGTTCAGGTGTCCCAGTCATGAGGAAATAGCCTTACGAGCCCACAGGAGGTTCAAGCACCAGCTAGTAACTACAGGACCAACTAACACCAGAGATAACCAGATGGCAAAAGGCAAACATAAGATCGTTACTAAAAGAAAAGGCAATATGGAAGCATCCAAACCCAGTTCCCCGACAGCAATAAATCTCGGATACCCCAACACACCAGAAAAACAAGACTCAGACCTAAAATCACTGGTCAGGATGCTGATAGAGGAACACTTAGATAAATCTCTTAAAGTAATACAGGAGAAAATAGATCAAAAGCTAGAAGCCCTTACAAGGCAAACACAAATAAGTCTCGGATACCCCAACACACCAGAAAAACAAGACTCAGAACCAAAATCACTGGTCAGGATGCTGACATAGGTACACTTAGATAAATCTCTTAAAGTAATACAGGAGAAAATGGATCAAAAGCTAGAAGCCCTTACAAGGCAAACACAAAAAACACTTAAAGAAATTCAGAATATGAATCAAAAACTGGATGCCAGTAAGGGGGAAACACAAAAATCACTTAAAGAAATACAAGAGAATGTGGGTCAACAAGTAAAGGTCATAAAAGAGGAAATACAAAAATCCCTTAAAGAATTACAGGAAAACACAAACAAGCAAGTGAAAGAACTGAGCAAAACCATCCAAAATCTAAAAACAGAAGTAGAAACAATTAAGAAATTGCAAAGGGAGACAATGTTGGAGATAGAAAACCTTGTGAAGAAATCAGGAGTCATAGATGCAAATATCAACAATAGAATACAAGAGATAGAAGACAGAATCTCAAATGCTGAAGATATCATAGGAACCATGGATTCAACAATGAAAGAAAATGCAAAATGCAAAAAGCTGGTAACCCAAAACATTCAGGAAATCCAGGACACAATGAGAAGACAAAACCTAAGGATTATAGGGATAGATGAGAGTGAAGATCTACAACTTAAAGGGCCAGCAAATATCTTCTACAAAATTATGGAAGAAAACTTCCCCAACCTAAAGAGAATGAATGAAGCCTATAGAACCCCAAACAGACTGGACCAGAACAGAAATACTTCCCGTCACATAATAATCAAAACCCCAAATGTACTAAACAAAGAAAGACTATTAAAGGCAGTAAGAGAAAAAGGACAAGTAACACATAAAGGAAGACCTATCAGAATTACACCAGACTTCTCACCTGAGACCATGAAAGCTAGAAGATCCTGGGCAGATCTCATGCAGACTCTAAGAGAACACAAACTTCAGCCAAAACTACTATACCCAGCAAAACTCCCAATCACCATAGATGGGGAAACCAAGGTATTCCATGACAAAACCAAATTTGCACTATATCTATCTACAAACCCAGCCCTACAAAGGATAATAGGGGAAAAATACCAACACAAGGGGGGAAACTACACCCCAGAAGAAGCAAGATAGAAACCCCTCTCATCAAACCCAAAGAAGAGAACCACTCAAATATAAAAAATAACGCCCAAAATGTCAGGAAGTAATAATTACTATTCCTTAATATCTCTTAACATCAATGGACTCAATTCCCCAATAAAAAGACACAGACTAACAGACTGGATACAGATGCCGGGAAGTGGTGGCACACGCCTTTAATCCCAGCACTTGGGAGGCAGAGGCAGGCGGATCTCTGAGTTTGAGGCCAGTGTGGTCTACAGAGTGAGTTCCAGGACAACCAGGGCTAGACAGAGAAACCCTGTCTTGAAAAACAAAACAAAACAAACAAACAAACAAAAAACCAAGATATAAACAGACTGGATACAGAAACAGGACTCTACATTTTGCTGCTTACAGGAAACAAATCTTAGTGTTAAAGACAAACACCACCTTAGAGTAAAAGACTGGAAGACAGTTTTACAAGCAAATGGTCCCAGGAAACAAGCCGGAGTAGCCATTCTAATATCAGATAAAATTGACTTTCAACCTAAAGTCATCAAAAGAGACACAGAAGATCACTTCTTGCTTGTCAAAGAGAAAATCCCCCAAGAAGAATTCTGAACACTGAACATCTATGCTCCAAATGTGAGGGCATTGTCATTCGTAAAAGAAACTTTACTAAAGCTTAAAGCACACATTGCATCTAACACAATAATTGTAGGCTACTTCAACACTCCACTCTCCTCAATGGACCGATCAAGAAAGCAGAAACTAAACAGGGGCACAGTGAAACTAATTGAAGCTTTGGACCAATCGTATTTTATATATATATATATAACATAACACATTTCATCCTAAAGCAAAAGAATATACCTTTTTCTCAGCACCTTATGGTACCATTTCCAAAATTGATCATATAATTGGTCACAAGACGGACTTCAACAAATACAAGAAGACCGAATTAATCCCATGCCTCCTATCATATCACTGTGGAGTAAAAGTGGTCTTCAATAGCAAGAAGAACAGAAAGCCCACATACACATGGAAACTGGACAATACTCTACTCAATGACACCTTGGTCAAGAAAGAAAAAAAGAAAGAAATCAAAGACGTTTTAGACTTCAATGAAAATGAAGGTACGACCTACCCAAATCTATGGGACACAATGAAAGCAGTGCTAAGAGGAAAACTCATAGCCCTGAGTGCCTCCAAAAAGAAACTGGAGAGAGCATACACTAGCAACTTAACAGCACACCTGAAGGCCCTAAAACAAAAAGAAGCTAATTCACCCAGGAGGAGTAGAAGACAGGAAATCATCAAACTAAGGGCAGAAATCAATCAAGTAGAAACAAAGAGAACCATACAAAGAATCAACAAAACCAGGAGCTGGTTCTTTGAGAAAATCAAGTTAGATAAACCCTTAGCTAGACTAACCAAAGAGCAAAGAGAGAGTATCCAAATTAACAAGATTAGAAATGAAAAGGGGGATATAACAACAGAAACTGAGGAAATTCAAAAAACCATCAGATCCTACTAGAAAAGCCTATACTCAGCACAACTGGAGAATCTGGAGGAAATGGATAATTTCCTAGACAGATACCAAATACCAAAATTAAACCAGGATCAATTAGATCAGCTAAACAGTCCCATAACCCCTAGAGAAGTAGAAGGCGTTATAGAAAGTCTCCCAACCAAAAAAGTATGGGACCAGATGGTTTTAGTGCAGAATTATAGCAGACCTTCAAAGAAGACCTAACACCAATACTCTTCAAACTATTCCACAAAAATAGAAACAGAAGGAACACTGCCCAACTCATTCTACGAAGTCACAATAATGCTGATACCAAAAGCACACCAAGATACCACAAAGAAAGAGAACTACATGCCAATTTCCCTTATGAATATTGATGCAAAAATATAAATAAAATTCTTGCCAACCGAATCCAAGAGCACATCAAATTGATCATTCACCATGATCAAATAGGCTTCATCCCAGGGATGAAGGGATGGTTCAATATACGAAAATCCATCAATGTAATCCACTACATAAACAAACTAAAAGAGAAAAACCACATAATCATCTCATTAGATGTGGAAAAGAATTTGAAAAAAATTCAGCATCCTTTCATGCTAAAAGTCCTAGAAAGAACAGGAATTCAAGGCCCAAACCTAAATATAGTAAAAGCAATCTACAGCAAACCAGTAGCCAACATCAAAATAAATGGAGAGAAACTTGAAGCAATCCCACTAAAATCAGGGACTAGACAAGGCTGCCCCTCTCACCAAAGCTCTTCAATATAGTACTTGAAGTTCTAGCGAGAGTAATTAGACAACATAAGAAAGTCAAAGGGATACAAATTGGAAAGGAAGAAGTCAAACTATCACTTTTTGCAGATGATAAGTGACCCAAAAAACTCCACCAGAGAACTCCTACAGCTGATAAACAACTTCAGCAAAGTGGCTGGTTATAAAATCAACTCAAGCAAATCAGTAGCCTTCTTGTACTCAAAGGACAAGCAGGTTGAGAAAGAAGTTAGGGAAATAATACCCTTCACAATAGCCACAAACAATATAAAGTATCTTGGCGTGACTTTAACCAAACAAGTGAAAGAACTGTATGACAGGAACTTCAAGTCCTTGAAGAAAGAAATTGAAGAAGACCTCAGGAAATGGAAAAATATTTCATGCTCTTGGATTGGCAGGATCAATATAGTAAAAATGACCATCTTGCCAAAAGCAATCTACAGATTCAATGCAATCCCCATCAAAATCCCAAATCAATTCTTCATAGATCTAGAAAGAGCAATTCTCAAATTCATCTGGAGTAACAAAAACCCCAGGATAGCTAAAACTATTCTCAACAATAAAAGGACTTCTGGGGGAATCAATATCCCCTACTTCAAGCAGTACTACAGAGCAATTGTGCTAAAAACTGCATGGTATTGGTACAGCAACAGGCAAGTAGATCAATGGAATAGAATTGAAGACCCAGAAATGAACCCACCGACTTATGGTCACTTGATCTTTGATAAATGAGCTACAACCATCCAGTGGAAAAAAAGATAGCCTTTTCAACAAATGGTGCTGGTTCAACTGGAGGTCAACATGCAGAAGAATGCGAATTGACCCACTCTTATCTCCTTGTACTAAGATCAACTCCAAGTGGATCAAGGACCTCCACATAAAACCAGACACACTGAAACTAATAGAAAAGAAACTGGGGAAGACACTGGAGGACATGGGCACAGGGGGAAAGTTCCTGAACAGAACAACAATAGCTTATGCTCTAAGATCAAGTATTGACAAATGGGACCTCATAAAATTACAAAGTTTCTGTAAGGCAAAGGACACTGTCAGAAGGACAAAATGGCAACCAACAAAGTGGGAAAAGATCTTCACCAACCCCACATCTGACAGAGGGCTAATATCCAATATATACAAAGAACTCAAGAAGTTAGACCCCAAAGAATCAAATAACCCTATCAAAAAATGGGGTACAGACCTAAATAAAGAATTTTCACCAGAAGAAATTCGGATGGTTGAGAAGTACCTTAAGAGATGTTCAACATCATTAGTCATCAGGGAAATGCAAATCAAAACAACCCTGAGATTCCACCTCACACCTGTCAGAATGGCTAAGATTAAAACCTCAAGGGACAAACAGGTTCTGGCGAGGATGTCGAGAAAAAGGAACACTCCTACACTGTTGGTTGGATCGCAAGATGGTACAACTGCTCTGAAAATGAGTCTGGCAGTTCCTCAGAAAATTAGGCATGACACTTCCAGAGGACCCTGTCATACCACTCCTGGGCATATACCCTGCGGAATCCCCTGCATACAGTAAAGACACATGCTCCACTATGTTCATAGCAGCCTTATTTATAATAGCCAGAAGCTGGAAGGAGCCCAGATGTCCCTCAAAGGAGGAATGGATACAGAAAATGTGGTATATTTATACAATGGAATACTACTCAGCAATTAAAAATAATGAATTCATGTAATTTGTAGGCAAATGGTTGGATCTGGAAAATATCATCCTAAGTGAGTTAACCCAATCACAAAAGAATACACATGAAATGCAATCACTGATAAGTGGATATTAATGAGCCCAAAAGTTCTGAATACTCTCAAGGCACAATTAGCAAATCAAAAGATTCCCAAGAAGAAGGAAGGAAAGGACCCTGGTCCTGAAAAGACTGGATCCAGTTTTGTAGGAGAGTATCAGAACAGAGAAATGTTGTGGGGTGATTGGGGAACGAGTGGAGGGAAGAGGACTTATGGGACATATGGTGAGGGGGTTACTGGGAAAGGGGAAAGCCTTTGGAATGTAAGCAAAGAATATAGAAAATAAAAAAATTAAAATAATAATAATAAAAAAAAGAAAATAAATAACAACCAAGCCTTTCCCATCAAACAAAGCTATTTGAACATGTTGATCTGGGATTTCATGATAAGCACAAACAAAGGCAGTTTATGACTACCAAGCCACCAGTACAAATGGGACTTTAAGAAAGACAATATGTAGGAGGAAGGAAGAGAGACTAATTATGAGATCACAGGAAAGAATAAATCATAAATTTCAGGAGCGGAAAATGAACAAGAGTATTAAAGAATCAACAAGGTCGATTTGTCTCTCAGGCGACTGCAGACGGGCACAGTCAGGAGCACAGGGAACACAGGAGTGGCAGAGCAGCTGGGACAGGGTCCATCAGGGTTCTGCCTGCACCCAGGAGATGGGCAGTGCCACAGCTGTCTGTGCACTGATCCTGCCACGGGAGAACTGCCCTGCAAAAACTGATTTGACTCCCAGGTATGGAAGTGAGACCACCATTTTCTCTCTGGCTAATGAGCAGGTGGGTGCAACCAGGAGCACAGGAAACACAGAGTGGCAGAGCAGCTGCAATAAGGTCCTACTGGGCTCCATCAGCACCCAGGAGCTGAGCTGAGTCACAGCACTCTGTGCCAGGGAGAGCTGGTCACCCAGGAATGTGGAAACAGGTTTGCAAGCCCACAGGAGGGACAAGCACCAGCCAGAGACAATAGGACCAACTAACACCAAAGATAATGAGATGGCAAAAGGCAAACATAGGAACATTTTCAACAGAAATCAAGAAAACATGGCACCATCCGGACACAATTCTCCCAAAACAGCAAGTCCTGGATACCCTAATACACTGGATAAGCAAGATTTGGATTTAAAATTACAGCTCAAGATGCTGATAGAGGGCTTCAAGAAGGACACAAATAACTCCCTTAAAGAAATACATGAGACCACAGGTAAACAAGGTGGAAGCCCTTAAATAATTACAGGAAAGCACAACAAAACAGGTGAAGGAATTGAACAAAACCATCCAGAATCTAAAAATGGAGGTAGAAACAATAAAGAGATCACAAAGGGAAACAACTCTGGACATAGAAAACCTAGGAAATAACTTGGGAGTCATGGATGCAAGCATCAACAACAGAATTCAAGAGATAGAAGAGAGAATCTCAGATGCAGAAGATCATAGAAAGCATTGACACAACAGTCAAAGATGCAAAAAGCTCTTAACCCAAAACATCCAGGAAATCCAGGTCCAAATGAGAAGACCAAATGTAAGGATTATAGAAGAGAGTGAAGATTTCCAACTTTTGCCATTTCCAGTAAATGTCTTCAACAAAATTACAGAAAAAAACCTTCCCTACCCTAAAGAAAGAGATGCCCATGAACTTGCAAGAAGCCTACAGAACTCCAAATAGATTTAACCAGAAAAGAAATTCCTCCCATCACATAATAATTAAAACACCAAATGCACTAAACAAAGAAAGAATATTAAAAGTAGTAAGGCAAAAAGGTCAAGTAACATATAAAGGCAGGCCTATCAGAATTACATGAGACTTCTTGCCAGAGACCATGAAAGCCAGAAAAACCTGGGCAGAAGTCATATAGACCCTAAGGGAACATAAATGCCAACCCAGGCTACTATACCCATCAAAAATCTCAACTGTCACAGAGAAACCACGGTATTCAATGACAAAAACAAATTTACACAATATCTTTTTACAAATCGAGTCCTTCAGAAGATGATGAATGGAAAATACCAACAAAAGGAGGGTAAAAACACACTAGAAAAAGCAAGAAATTAATCTTTTAACAAACCAAAAAAGAAGAGAGCCACACTAACTCCACCTCTAATAACAAAAATAACAGGAAGTAACAAATACTTTTCCTTAATATCTCTTAATATCAATGGACTCAATTTTCCAATAAAAAAAACACAGACTAACAGACTGGATACATAAGCAGGACCCAACATTTTGCTGCATACAGGAAACTCACCTCAGGCACAAAGACAGACACTACCTCAGAGTAAAATGCTGGAAAACAATTTTCCAAGCAAATGGTCCCAAGAAACAAGCTAGTGTAGCCATCCTAAGATTGAATAAAATCAACTTTCAATCTAAAGTAATCAAAAAAGATAAGGAAAGACACTTTATACTCATCAAAGGAAAAGTATACCAAGATGAACTCTCAATTCTGAACATATTTGCTCCAAATACAAGGGCAACCACATTCATAAAAGAAACTTTACTAAAGCTCAAAGCACACATTGCACCCCAAAAATAACAGTGGGAGAGTACAATACCCCACTCTCACCAATGGACAGATCAGGGAAACATAATCTAAACAGAGAAACAGTGAAACTAACAGAAGTTATGAACCAAATGGATTTACCAGATATCTATAGAACATTTTATCCTAAAACAAAAGAATATACCTTCTCAGTACCCACAGTACCTTCCCCAAATTGATCGTATTCTCGGTCACAAAACAGACGTCAGCAGATATAAGAAGACTGAAATAATTCCATGCACCCTATCAGATCACCATGGACTAAGGCACGGACTAAGGCTGGTCTTCAATAACAACAAAAACAACAGAAAGCCCACATATACATGGAAACTGAACAACACTCTACTCAATGATAACTTGGTGGAGGAAGAAATAAAGAAATTAAAGACTTTTTAGAATTTAATGAAAACGAAGGTACAACATACCCAAACTTATTGGACACAATGAAAGGATTGCTAAGAGGAAAACTCATACCTCTGAGTGCCTCCAAAAACAAACTGGAAAGAGCATACACTAACAGCTTGACACCACAGCTGAAATCTCTACAACAAAAAGAAGCAAATACATCCAAGAGGAGTAGATGGCAGGAAATAATCAAACTCAGGGCTGAAATCAGCCATGAACTATACAAAGAATCAAAAAGAACTATACAAAGAATCAACCAAATCAGCACCTGGTTCTAAGAAAAAAAAAAAAAACCAACAAGATAGATAAACACTTAGCTAAACTAACCAGAGGGCACGGAGACAGTATCCAAATCAGCAAAATCAGAAATGAAAAAGGAGACATAACAGATACTGAGGAAGTCCAAAAAAAAAAAAAAAAATCATCAGATCCTACTACAAAAACCTACATTCATCAAAGTGGAAAATCTAGATGAAATGGACAATTTTCTAGACAGATACCAGGTACCAAAGTTAAATGAGGATCAGATAAATGATGTAAACAATCCCATAACCCCTAAAGAAATTGAAGCAGTCATTAATAGTCTCCCAACCAAAACGAGCCCAGGACCAGACGGGTTTAATGCAGAGTTCTATCAGACCTTCAAAGAAGACCTAATGCCAATACTCTTTAAACTATTCCACAAAATAGAAACAGATGGAACTCTACCCAATTCATTTTATGAAGCCAAAATTACTCTGATACCTAAACCACACAAAGACCGGACAAAGAAAGAGAATGTTAGGCCAATTTCCCTTATGAATTTCAGTGCAAAAATACTCAATAAAATTCTTGCCAACTGAATCCTGGAACACATCAAAACAATCATCCACCATGATCAAGTAGGCTTCATCCCAGGGATGCAGGGATGGTTCTATATACAGAAATCCATCAGTGTAATCCAGTACATAAAAAACAAACAAACAAACAAACAAACAAAAACCCTAGAGTCTGGACTGTTACATTAATTTTATTCACAGATTTCATAGAGATGTTTACTTAAGGCATGGAAGCCGGGTATAAAGAACATGCTTGTTGTGGCATAAGCAACAGAAAGGTCTACAACTCAGGAGTAACGTGTACACATTAGGTTCCCGTTTTTCCTCCTGGGCCATGTTCCCAGAAATAAGACTTAAGGCTCAAAATATACTTACAAATGCTTTGGCCACAAAGTTAGACTCTTCTTTGACTAGATTATATCTAAAGATTCTTACATTCTCTGCCACAAGGCTGGGTATCTGTACTTTGGGAGATAATTTTTTTTTTTTTGATAAGGTATTCCTTTACTCATTCTAATAGGCCAGCAAGGTAGGTCCCAAAACAAAGGCATAGAGATTAAGTAATTTGTACAAGGACATAGATCTTGCAAGGGGTCTAGGGCTTGTCAGAATCTTTGCTAGGGTCAGACTACTTCTTTTTTCTTTCATTTTCTTTTTTAATTTTAATGTTTTTAAATTTTTTTTTACTATTTTATGCTTCTATAGCATTTTTTTATTGGATATATTCTATATTTACAATTCATTTCCCTTTTTTTGGTTTGCCACGCCCCAAAGGTCCCACATGCCCTTTTCCCTCCCCCTGCTCCCTCATCCACCCCTTCCCACTTCCCTGTTCTGGTATTCCCCTACACTGATGGTTTGATCCTTTCCAGCACCAGTGTCCACTCCTTTCTTCTTGTCAGATATCATTTGGTAAGTGAATTGTGTCTTTGGTGTTCCAAGATTCTAGGTTAATATCCACTTATCTGTGAGTGCATACCATGGGTATTCTTCTGAGACTGGGTTACCTCACTTAGTATGATGTTCTCTAGCTCCATCCATTTCTCTAAGAATTTTATGAATTCATTGTTTTTAATGGCTGAATAGTACTCCGTTATGTATATATACCACATTTTTTGTATCCATTCCTCTGTTGAGGGACATCTGGGTTCAGTCCAGCTTCTGGCTCTTATAAATAAGGCTGCTATGAACACAGTGGAGCATGTATTCTTATTGCATGCTGGGGAATCTTCTGGGTATATTCCCAGGAGTGGTATGGCTGGGTCCACCAGAAGAATCATGTCCAGTTTTCTGAGGAACCGCCAGACTGATTTCCAGAGTGGTTGTACCAGCTTGCAGTCCCACCAGCAGTGGAGGACTGTTCCTCTTTCTCCACATCCTCGCCAACACCTGTTGTTTCCTGAGTTTTTAATCTTAGCCATTCTAACTGGTGTGAGGTGAAATCTCAGGGTTGTTTTGATTTGCATTTCTCTAATGACTAATGATGTTGAACATTTTTTAAGGTGTTTCTCAGCCATTCGAATTTCTTCAGGTGAAAAGACTTTGTTTAGCTCTGTACCCCATTTTTTGGATAGGGTTATTTGGTTTTCTGGGTTCTAACTTCTTGAGTTCTTTATATACATTGGATATTAGCCCTCTGTCAGATGTGCAGTTGGTGAAGATCTTTTCCCAATTTGTTGGTTGCCAATTTATCCTTTAGAGAGTGTCTTTTGCCTTACAGAAACTTTGTAATTTTATGAGGTCCCATTTGTCTATTCTTGCTCTTAGAGCATAAGCAATTGGTGTTCTGTTCAGGAAATTTCCCCCTGAGTCAATGTCCTCAAGGGTCTTCCCCAGTTTCTTTTCTATTAGTTTTAGTGTGTTTGGTTTTATGTGGAGGTCCTTGATCCACGTGGAGTTGAACTTAGTGCAAGGAGATAAAAGTGGATCAATTCTCATTCTTCTGCATGTTGACCTCCAGTTGAGCCAGCACTATTTGTTGAAAAGGCTATCTTTTTTCCACTGTATGTTTTCAGCTCCTTTGTGGAAGATCAATTGGTCATAGATGTGTGGGTTCAATTCTGGGTCTTTGATCCTATTCCACTGATCCGCCTCCCTGTCACTGTACCAATACCATGCAGTTTTTAACACTATTGCTCTGTAGTATTGCTTGAGGTCCGGGATATTGATTCCCCCAGAAGGTCTTTTAATGTTGATGGTAGTTTTAGCTATCCTGGTTTTTTTGTTATTCCAGATGAATTTGATAATTGCTCTTTCTAACTCTATGAAGAACTGAGTTGGGATTTTGATGGGGATTGCATTGAATCTGTATATTGCTTTTGGCAAGATTGCCATTTTAACTATATTAATTTGCCAACCCACGAGCATGGAAGATCTTTCCATTTTCTGATGTCTTCTTCAATTTCCTTCTTCAGAGACCTGAAGTTTTTGTCATATAAATCTTTCACTTGTTTGGTTAGAGTCACACCAAGATGCTTTATATTGTTTGTGGCTATTGTGAAGGGTGTCATTTTCCTAATTTCTTTCTCGGCCTGCTTATCCTTTGCTTATAGGAAGGCTACTGATTTGCTTGATTTGATTTTATAACCAGCCACTTTGATGAAGTTGTTTATCAGCTGTAGGAGTTCACTGGTGGAGTTTTGGGGATCACTTAAGTATACTATCATATCATCTGTGAATAGTGATAGTTTGACTTCTTCCTTTCCGATTTGTATCCCTTTGACTTCCTTATGTTGTCGAATTGCTCTAGCTAGTACCTCAAGTACTACATTGAAGAGATATGGTGAGAGGGGGCAGCCTTGTCTAGTCCCTGATTTTAGTGGGACTGCTTCAAGTTTCTCTCCATTTACCTTGATGTTGGCTATCAATCTGCTGTAAATTGCTTTTACTATGTTTAGATGTGGACCTTGAATTCCTGTTCTTTCCAAGACTTTTAGCATGAAAAGATGCTGAATTTTGTCAAATGCTTTTTCAGCATCCAGTGAAATGACCATGTGGTTTTTTTCTTTGATTTTGTTTATGTAGTGGATTACATTGATGGATTTCCGGATATTGAACCATCCCTGCATCCCTGGGATGAAGCCAACTTGATCATGGTGAATGATCGTTTTGATGTGTTCTTGGATTCGATTGGCCAGTATTTTATTTAATATTTTTGCTTCGATATTCATTAGGGAAAATTGCCTGTAGTTCTCTTTCTTAGTTGGATCTTTGTGTGGTTTTGGTATCAGGGTAATTGTGGCTTCATAGAATGAGTTGGATAGTGTCCCTTCTGTTTCAATTTTGTGGAATAGTTTGAAGAGTATTGGTATTAGGACTTCATTGAAGGTCTGATAGAATTCTGCACTAAAACCACCTGGTCCTGTGCTCTTTTTGTTTAGAAGACTTTCTATGACCCCTTCTATTTCTTTGGGGGTTATGGGTCTGTTTAGACCATCTATTTGATCCTGTTTTAATTTTGTTATTTGGTATCTGTCTAGGAAATTGTCCATTTCCTCCAGATTCTCCAGTTGTGTTGAGTATAGGCTTTTGTAGTACGATCTGATGATTGTCTGATTTTCCTCAGTTTCTGTTGTTAGATCTCTCTTTTCATTTCTAATTTTGTTAATTTGAATACTGTCTCTGTGCCCTTTGGTAAGTCTGGCTAGGGGTTTATCTATCTTGTTGATTTTCTCAAAGAAACAGCTCCTCGTTTTGTTGATTCTTTGTATGGTTCTCTTTGTTTCAACTTGATTGATTTCAGCCCTGAGTTTGATGATTTCCTGTCTTCTACTTGTCCTGGGTGAAATACCTTCTTTTTGTTCTAGAGCTTTCAAGTGCGCCATTATGTTGCTAGTATATGCTCTCTCCTGTTTCTTTTTGGAGACACTCAGGGCTATGAGTTTTCCTCTTAGCACTACTTTCATTGTGTCCCATAGATTTGGGTATGCTGTACCTTAATTTTCATTTAATTCTTAAAAAAATCTTTAATTTCTTTGTTTATTACTTCCTGGACTAAGTTATCATTGAGTAGAATATTGTTTAGCTTCCATGTGTATGAGGATTTTCTGTTGTTTTTGTTGCTATTGAAGAACACTCTTACTCCATAGTGATCCTATAGGAGGCATGGGATTAGTTCGATCTTTTTATATTTGTTGAGGTCTGTCTTGTGATTGTGATGGTCGATTTTGGAGAAGGTACCATGAGGTGCTGAGAAAAAGGTATAGTCTTTTGCTTTAGGATGAAATGTTCTATATATAACTGTTAAATCCAATTTGTCCAACGTTTCAATGTGTTTCTCCGTGTCCCTGTTAAGTTTCTGTTTTCCTGACCGGTCCATTGAGGATAGTGGAGTGTTCAGGTCCCCCACAATTATTGTGTTAGGTACAATGTGTGCTTTGAGCTTTAGTAAAGTTTCTTTTACGAATGAGGGTGCCCTTTCATTTGGAGCGTAGATGTTTAGAATTGTGAGTTCTTCTTGGTGGATTCTTCCTTTGACTAGCAAGAAGTGACCTTCTGTGTCTCTTTTGATGACTTTGGGTTGAAAGTCAATTTTATCTGATATTAGAATGGCTATTCCAGCTTGCTTCCTGCGACCATTTGCTTGCAAAATTGTCTTCCAGCCTTTTACTCTAAGGTAGTGTTTGTTTTTGACTCTGAGGTGTGTTTCCTGTAAGCAACAAAATGTAGGGTCCTGTTTCCATATCCCATTTGTTAGTCTATGTCTTTTTATTGGGGAATTGAGTCCATTGATGTTAAGAGATATTAAGGAATAGTGATTATTTCTTCCTGTCATTTTTGATGTTATTTTTGTTTTTGAGTAGTTATCTTCCTTTGAGTTTGATGGAAGAAGGTTACTATCTTGTTTTTTTTTTTTTTTGGGTGCAGTTTCCCTCCTTGTATTGGAGTTTTTCTCCTACTATCCTTTGTAGAGCTGGGTTAATGGAAAGATATTGTGTAAATTTGGTCCTGTCATGGAATATTTTGATTTCTCCATCTATGTTGATTGAGAGTTTTGCTGGGTATAGTAGTCTTGGCTGACATTTGTGTTCTCTTAGGGTCTGCATGAGATCTGCCTAGGATCTTCTAGATTTCATGGTTTCTGGAGAGAAGTCTGGTGTGATTTTGATAGGTCTTCCTTTATATGTTACTTGGCCTTTTTCTCTTACTGCCTTTAATATTCTTTCTTTAGTACATTTGGGGTTTTGATTATTATGTGACGGGAGGTATTTCTGTTCTGGTCCAATCTGTTTGGAGTTCTGTAGGCTTCTTGAATATTCATGGGCATCTCTCTCTTTAGGTTGGGGAAGTTTTCTTCCATAATTTTGTTGATGATATTTGCTGGCCCTTTAAGTTGTAGATCTTCACTCTCATCTCTCCCTATAATCCTTAGGTTTTGTCTTCTCATTGTGTCTTGGACTTTCTGGATGTTTTGGGTTACAAGCCTTTTGCATTTTGCGTTTTCTTTGACTGTGGAGTCAATGGTTACTATGTTATCTTCAGCATCTGAGATTCTTACCTCTATCTCTTGTATTCTGTTGTTGATGTTTGCATTTACGACCCCTGATTTCTTCCCAGGGTTTTCTATCTCCAAAGTTGCCTCCTTTTGTGATTTCTTAGTTGTTTCTACCTCTGTGTTCAGATCTTGGATGGTTTTGCTCAGTTCCTTCATTTGTTTTTTGTGTTTTCTTCCAATTATTTGAGAGATTTTTGTGTTTCCTCTTTCTTGACTTCCGCCTGTTGGTTCAAGTTCTCTTGCATTTCTATAAGTGATTTTCTCATTTCCTCTTTATTTGCTTCTGTCTGTTGGTCCATATTCTCCTGGAGTTCTTTAAGTGATTTTTGTGTTTGCATTGTAAGAGCTTCTACCCTATTGATGTTCCCCTGCATTTCTTTAAGAGATTTATTTATGTCTTTTTTGTGTTCCTCTAGCAGCATCATGACCAGTGCTTTTATATCCAACTCTTGTTTTTCTGGTGTGTTGGGGTATCCAGGACTTGCTGTGGTTGGCAAATTGGGTTCAGATGGTGCCATATTGCCTTGATTTGTGTTAGTAACATTCCTACGTTTGCCTTTTGCCATCTGTTTATCTCTGGAGTTAGTTGGTCTTATTGTTACTGGTTGGAGTTTGAAGCTCCTGTGAGCCTGGCCTTTGGCGCTGCTGTAGTAGAGGGCATCTGTGCTCCTGACCCCATCTGCCAGTAGTCTATAGTGATCTGAGGCAAGATGATGGCTTCCTTGCAAGCCCAGAGAGCCAGACCCCAGCGGTGCCAAGCTGTAGGTGCCCAGATCTCCAGCTGAGCTCCTCTGGCTTTGTGCACAGGCAAGAGCCTGATGGGGTAGTCTATGCTAGGCTAGGTCTCAGTCCATGTACTTGAGCCCAGCCGCCAGATGTCCTTAGTGGCCCGAGGCAAGATGGCGGCCTTGCTGTAAGCATAGTGAACTGGTCCCCAGTGTTCAGCCACAGTTGCCAAGCTGTAGGTGCACAGACCTCGCGTCGCTCCGGGCACCAGCAAGAGCCTGATGGGGTAGTCTATGCTAAGCTAGGTCTCTGTCTAAGCACCTTACCCCAGCCTCCAGCAGTCCGCGGTGTCCCTAGGCAAGATGGCGGCCTTGCTGCTAGTCCGACAAGCCAGTCCCCAGTGGTTAGCAACCACTGCTGAGCTGTAGGTGCACAGATCTCTTGCGGAGCTCCTCTGAATCTGGGCGCCGGCAAGAGCCTGATGCTATGCTAAGCTAAGCTAGGCTAGGTCTCTCTCTGTCCACACACCTGACCCCAGCCGCCAGCAGTCCGCGGTGTTGTGAGGCAAGATGGCAGCCTCGCTGCAAGGCAGGGGAGCTGGTCCCCTGCATTGGTAACTGCTGCTGAGCTGTAGGTGCACAGATCTCCTGCCGAGCTTCTCTGGCTCTGGGCACTGGCAAGAGCCTGATGGGGTTGTCTATGCTAAGGTAAGCTAGGTCTCTGTCCTCGCACCTGACCCCAGCCGCCAGCAGTCCGAGGTATCCAGAGGCAAGATGGCAGCCTCGCAGGCTAAGCTAAGCTAGGTCTCTGTCCACGCACCTGACCTCAGCCACCAGCAGTCCATGGTGTCCCGAGGCAAGATGGCAGCCTCGCTGCAAGCCCGAGGAGCCCGTCTCCAGTGGTCAGCAATCACTGCTGAGGTGTAGGTGCACAGATCTCCTGCCGAGCTCCTCTGGCTCTGGGCGCCAGCAAGAGCCTGATGGGGTAGTCTATGCTAGGCTAAGCTAGGTCTCTGTCCTCGCTCCTGACCCCAGTTGCCAGTGGTCTGCGGTGTCCCGAGGCAAGATGACAGCCTCACTCGGGTGCTAATTTGTGTGAATATAGAAATTCAGATATTTTTGTATCCTAGTTCATGGCAAAAAAACATTAAGGTTCTAATATCACTCAGAACTCTAATGGCCAAAGTCTCTTCTAAAACTCTAGGGCAATCTTTTCAGAATTATTTCAAGAGCTTGCTTAACAGTCATCTTTGGCTACATAGCAAGTTCAAGTATGCCCTGGACTTCAAAGGACACCTGTCAGAAAAGAACAAATGGGAGGATGGAGAGGAACAAAGAAGAGAATGTCTAAATGACTCTGTGCTTGCTGAATCAAAGATATTATCTCAAGAAGGAAGATGGGGAGAGCTGGAAGACACTATGTCCTCTATGAAAACATACACAGAGAACAAAAAACCCAAGTTACATATTTCTAATATATAATAGCACTGAGTAATATTCCCATTTCAAAAAGAAAAGTCGGGCCAAAGCCACAGGACCTAAAACCTAGTAAGACAAAGCAGAGATTCTATAACATGAAAAGAAATGCACTTGTGAATTTGTTTAGTGTGAATAGTTTGCATGCTGACTTGCCTCCACCTTGGGTTGTAACTGGTATCGCCAGGCTATCTTCATGTTGACGTCAGGCTCTGGGGGTTTGGCACTATGCACATCTTCAAGCTCCTTTTTACCATTATCATCAAGTAGTGGTGCAGGGAGTTCCTAAGGAAACAGAATGACACATAACATGGCATCAATTTTAGATATCATAATTTTTTGAACCATAACGACAGCAGTGTTAGAATTTTCCAATGCATTTAGACATGGGTGTCTTGTAAAATTAACTTAAACATAAACAGAATACTTTAGACATTTCTTTTTCTCTTCTCTCCTTCCCTCCCTCCCTCCGTCCCTCCCTCCCTTCATCCCTCCCTCCCTCACCCCCTCCCTCTTTCCTTTCTGACAGGTGTCTTTTTAGTCCAAAGTCACCAAGGAAGACTACAAATTTATCATCTTCCTGCTTTAATCCCCTAAGTACTAGGATGAGTGATGTGCACCATCATATCCAGTTTATGTGGGGCTGAGGATTGAACCTACAGTTTTGTGCATGCTGGAAATATCCTACCAACTGAGCTATAACCCTGGGCCTTAATACTGATAATTCTAAAACAGAAAAGGGGTATAATGTCAGGTGAAAGTTTAATTTTTGAACCTGTCCTGATTTCTTTTGATCATAATCAGTGTTGAGGAAATGTAAATGAAATAAGCCCTTTCCTCCCCGCCTTGCTTCGGTCATGGTATTTCCTCACAGTAATAGTAACACTATGACACCAGCTATTTCATCTCTGGGCCAAAAGCCCAAGGAATCTAAACCACCTCAGAGCTGCCCAC
The DNA here is from genome assembly GCA_964023405.1 of Apodemus agrarius. Lineage (NCBI taxonomy): Eukaryota > Metazoa > Chordata > Mammalia > Rodentia > Muridae > Apodemus > Apodemus agrarius. The sequence continues at coordinate 76,293,695 of OZ030008.1, read as the reverse complement.
CCATGTTTACTATCGCACAGTTCTCCATAGCCAAAACATGGAGCAGCCTAGCTGCCAAGCAACAGATGAATAAAGAAAATGGGGTTCAAGGACACAGTGGAACTATCCACTGTAAAGAATGAAATCATGACTTTCAGCATGTTTTTAATCTAACAGAGATTATTAGACAAACTATGGAATAAATATTTCATTATAAAGGCACCTAATTGCCTCAGCATACCATAATTTGAAAAGATAGAGGTGGTAAAATAAGGCTACCTTCTGCAGATGTAAGTTTAGAATGAAGAAGGTAAAATTCTGAGAAGCCTGGCCACTGAAAGCCTCCAGCCCTGGCTTCAGAAAGCCCCTGTTCCTCTTCGGGTTTATCTTTATGCATCACAAGCCATCCCAGACTAAGTATTTACTCTATGGCCCTGGATGGTGTCCTCCTTCCTCCTTTCATATCGTCTTTTACTAGGTCAAGTAAGTGGAACAATGAATATGAATAGTATATTTTACTTTTAAATGGCTTTAGTTTTTGAAATGTCAAGTTACCAAGTGTTTTCAAAGTAAGAAATGAACACATATTTGTTCTGGAAAAAAGCTTTATTTTTTAATATTCCTAATTTGGATACTGTATGGCTTCTATTCAAGAATGATAAAATCTTAACACTTTCTATGATTAAACTACTTTTTCTGTGCATAACTATATCTAAGGAGTCATAACTATTCTTGTTTTTGGGTTCAAAATAACATTTTTAATAGGCTGGGAATGTAGTTCATAAAGTAGGTACTTGCTTAGCAAACATGAAACCCTGAGCCAGGCGGTGGTGGCACACACTTTTCATCCCTACTTGGGAGGCAGAGGCAGGCGGTTTTTTTGAGTTTGAGGCCAGCCTGACCTACAGAGTGAGTTCCAGGACAGCCAGGGCTACACAGAGAAACCCTGTCCCCAAAAAACCAAACCAAACTAAAACAAAACAAAAAACCATGAAACACTGGTTTCTGTCACCAGTGCTACAGTGAAAAGAGGTGTGGAGAAATATGCCTGTAATTCCAGTGTTCTCAGGTGAGCAGGAAGAAAAAAAGGTGACAATCATTCTCAGGGATGATTACGAGGTCATACTCAGCTACATGAATTCTTATCTCAAAAATTAAATAAGATGAAAAATTTGAATATAAATTTAGGGCTTCAATAAGTGCTTTAGACTTTAGAAAGCAATCCCTATATTGTTAATGCTAAATTTAGACATCTGGAATACCATATCTTAAAAGCCTAAATGACTTGCAGATCTCCCATCAGACTAAGAAATAAAGTAGAAATGAAAATCTAAGCTAAGATAGTAAATAAATTTCAGCCTCTGTAAAATAAACATCACAGGCAACTATCTCTGCTGCTGACAACACTGTGTCTAGGTGGAAGGCTGAGCTCTCCCGTGTGTTCCTGTCACAGCAGCACGCCTCACAGGAGCCAGGCCTGCAGGCGTCGCCTTCACAGCTCTGCTTGCAGCTTTCCTTACTGGAAAGCCAATCCCATGCCATCTTTAAAAGCTGGCTACAAATGTAGGTCACTGGCAGCCGCACTGCGTTCTTCCACATTCTCTCAGTCTTTAGTTTGCTAACTCCAAGCTTGGCTGCCAGGGGAGGGCCTGGAATTCTAAATAAGTTCTCAAGTAGCCAGGGGCTGGAGCAGAATCACACTAAGGGTCAGACAACACATTCTAGCTCAACAGATTCAGAGTATTAAACACTAAAAACCATATAGATGGATGATATGTGGGAATAAAATGCTGACTAGGATGTGGAAGAAACCTTGTGATTTCGAGTTCTCCCTGCAAAGCATGTCTAGTTTCTGTAAAGTTGCTACACTCAAATTATATCGGTATAATAGTTTAAAGCAAATAGAACAAATAATATAATGTAAAATTGTACAAAGGTATATTGGACTCACTTTTTTTTTTTACTTCTTTTTTGCCATTTTTCTTTCTTTCTTTCTTTCTTTCTTTCTTTTTTTTTTTGTAGAATAACAATGCCTGGGTCTGAGATATTTTATGTTCTTTCTATTCAGTCCTGCAGTGTAATGAGCAGAGCACTGACCCTTCTGTGTTGTAACACTTTCACAGTATCGTTTCAGTCATACAACAAACAGCTAGTAAATAGAGACTTAAATATCTGAACACCAAATTGCCAGAAGGAAAAGAAAACTATAACAATGCAAATGCTACATACATGTTTGGCAAAAATACTGCTCTCATTAATTCTTAAATAACTAGTATATATCATTTCAATGTAAACCAAAGAATCAAATAAAGTAGATTTATGATAAAATGAAGCAGATTTAAATAAATGACCTCAATATTTGGGTAACATTTTTAGTACATAGGATAATATTTTCAATTTACTAAGATAGTAAAGTTTTTGCTTGTTAGCATTAAATTCATGAGAAATAGTTATGAAGATTTAAATATTTTATTATATTCCATCATTATTAAATATTCTACTGCTATATTAATTTATCAAACATAGTTTATTTTAAATAAAGTATTACTTATTCTGTGATAAGTCATAGTAATGTTATTTCTTTTAAAATTTTAAATATTAATATATTAAATATGAAAAACCTGACCTTATTTAATATCAAACTACAAATTTAATGGTGATATGATGTTAAATATACAGGATGCTACAAGCCTTTTTAAGACATCAAATTAGGATGGTCCAGACAGTGGTCACATAGTAGTCCTGATTACATATTTAAAAATTCACCATTCAATCTTGCCTGAAGCAATCCTGGCTGATGTTGGAGACGGGCATAATGTATTAAAGAAAAAAAAAAAGTAAAAAATTTATTGCAGCAAACTCAAGGACTTCACTCTTTGTACGGGATATTACGAACTTTCTTTCTACTGCGTGACCAGTACTTATCTGGCATGCCATCGTGGAGAAGTATGCAAGTGAAGCTTTAACACTGAACATGCTCTAAAATGAATCAGCATTTACTTTGGAATACTTTCTTGAATTCTACAAATATATCAACAAATGACATTAAACTTATAAAATGAATGTAATATAAAATACTAGTATCTTCAGCTTTCAAGGAGATGTTTAGATGCACATATTATTTTTATTAAGTGAAAAAACCTACTGCTAAATATTTAAATATATTTATATAAAATGGATTTTTTTATGATTTTAGAAAACATTCCTTAGGAAGTAAGTTTTCTTGGGCAGTATTCATCCATTATGTCTGAAATTGCCAAGAATATTCTTTTAGATAAAAAAGTTAACTACAAAATACTTTCACTGTGTGTTTTTTAAAGATTTCACAACACCACATATACTATTCTATAGGATTCACCAAGGGGTATAATTTCTCAAAGCTACATCTTAATGTCAGGTTCCTGAAGGAGCTCTGACTACAATAGGCATGAATATGTTCTCAAAGGATGATGGATAAATTGCTGGGTGGTTATATAACATATCTTCGGCAGCTGATGAGGCTTTAAGATAATTATGGTCTATAAGATTGTCTTTCCCCTCTTCTTTGACCAGAAATATTTGTCTTTGTTATAGGTTTGAGAAATTAGAACTAGACAATTACCACATTATTTTTCTTGTTCTGTATTTCTAAACACTGCTAATACCTTGATTTTGGTCACTCATTATTGAACCTTTGGATAGCAATAAAGATTTAAATATAATGATAATCATGTTGGAGAACCTGAAATTCTAAAAAAATACTATTTAGAAAAACCTACTTACCTGTATCAATATTTAACATCTCAATTTATACTACAAAATATTTGTTTGTTCTTTTCAGAGAGATACTAAAATATTTCTGTATTGGTATTATAAAGCATATGAATAATTGAAATGTTTGGTACTCACACTGTTACAACCCACTATATTTTAAACACGTATAAATACTAAGTGGACCACATTAAATATACATATATTAAAACAACACTTTTGCATTTTTCATAGGAGAGGAGAATGGTGTTTATTTAAAAACAAATTCTGCTTCTTTTCCATATCAAACGTAAGAATTATAAAATGAGATGCCTGGAAATTTAGGAAATATTACTGAGTATAAGAATCTATGTTAGATTGAGAGGGCTGTATGAAATATACAAATTAAGTATTTTAAAATGAATCATTAAGTAATTCTATGTACTTAGAACAAAGTTAAATATACATACTATTAACACAATCATTGAGTACACACAAAATACTTATTGTTAAAAGCAAATAATGCAATTACAATAAAATTTCTATCTTAGTTATTTTTATTGTGTGCATATGTGTATGATCTATGTGTGGGTGTGTATTATTGAATCCACATGACAGTCAGAGGACAACTTTGTGAGGTAGGTTTTCCCCTCTGTCTTTATGTCAGTTCTAGGATTAAACTCAAGGCACCAGACTTATGCAAGCTCCTCTACCTGCTGAACTGTCTGCTCCTTAAGAAAAAAAACTGTACTATTAAAAGAGTGGCCACGTGAGTCAGGAGGAGTACTCACACCTAATTTTATCCTAGGTTCAATTCTGGCAGTCTTTGCCTTTTTTGAGGTGGATAGATGTATAAAAATGTATTTGATATTGGAAGTGTAAAACCCTTAGCAAAGTTCCATGGCTTTAGAATGGAAATCCAAATTCATAGGCATTCAATGGAAAGTACAGTTTAGGATTGGGCAAGTGTTTATGTCTACTATAATCTAGCTGTGTAATGTCTTTATTTGAGTTTCTTACAATAAAGTGATTTTATGGTTTTTGTTTTGTTTTAGTAAATAGTTTCATTTCCTAAAAACCGTAATACCATACATTAAATTTTATTGTCCACTGAATATACTCTTGAAAAATATTCAATTATAGAAAACAGAATTGGCATTTAAATAAAAATGACTTGTTCTGGGCTACTTATAAAGAAAAGATTTTCAAAACAAAGTACCAAATCTTTATGTTATAAAAGTATAACTACTGTTTATAAGCATTAGGGTTTGCGGTAATAATCTGAATGTTTTTGATAAATGTTCCAAGTGGGAAAGAATATGTTATAATTAGAGCACAATCCTAAATTCAAAACGCTTACAATGGTAGAAAGTAACAGTGATTTCCTAGGATTAGGCTTTGAGAGAAATAGGGAGCTGGTTAAAACACACAGAACTTTTGGCTCTGAGCAAATTCTGGGAGCATAGAGATTATGGCTGAAAACTTTATAATGTTTACCTAAGGTTAATGTAGTTTAAACCATTTTCACTACATCAACAATGGCAACTAAGGTAGGTCATACATGTGGGAATCATTTCACAGTGGACATACTCACTGCTGTGAATTTGAAGCCAGCCAGGGTCTAGAGTGAGACCTGACTAGAAAAAAACAAAACCTCTTCGTAATGTGTCTAAATATAATTAGTAAGGGCAGGCCTGACTTATAGATATAATTTTTTCATGAAGCATTAAAAATGTATGTTGAATTAGTATATTCTATACCTGTAAAATGTTGGCAGGATTTTCTTTGGCAGATGCAACCAACAGAGTATGCCCATTAATGATTCCTTCTGCCAGGAAATACTTGAAGAGCAAAGGCGAATAGATATTATATTTATCCTCCTCTGTAAAAAAAAGTTAAAAGATACATTAGAATCTCAGTGTAATATACAGGTCTTTTACATTTCTTCCTCTTTAAAATGAGTATGTGATGTGAGAGACTAGATGATGTTTTCCCAAAGCAGAGAGACTAAAAGAATTAACACATGATTTTTTCAGTACAGATTTCTTTATTCCAAAGATCATTCTGAACTACTGTGCCATTCTGAAAAACAGAGGGATATGTATGCTTATAAAAGTTCAGATTTAAATCTTTAAAGATTAGTTGTATTTCTTTAGATTATAATATAATTACATCATACTGCTTACTCTTTCCTCCCCACCATATACCTGTTTGTTCTCTTTCAATCAGATATAAAATTTTTAATAATTTGCTTCTTTGGTCCTGAGAAGCCTTGCAGGACCCCAAGAGCATCTTGCTTCTCCATCGAGGCCTTGGGGGGGAGATAAGACTAACCAGCTTAGAACCCTCCCTCATCAATGCATTTCCAGCTGGTCTTCCCCGGAGACAGCCTCCAGAGGTGAATTGCACAGGATCCCCTGAAACCCATTTTCTAGCTCTAAGCTCACTATTCAGTCCTGAAGAGCCTTAGGGTACCCCAAGAGTGTCCTGCTTCTCCATGAACAACTGTAGAGACCCCAAGAACTACCAGCTTGGAATATTGTCCCACCAATCCCTTGCCAATGGTGCCCTTCTGAGGCAGAGCCAGAAGAGTCAGGGTGTCCTCCATTATTTGGCTCATGGCTTCTCCCCCAAACCCCTTGCTCTTTTCTCCAAAAGTCCTGCCATCAAGGAAAACCAGATGGCTAAGGACAGCATAAAAACTGAATCAACAAGTAATATGGCACCACCAGAGCCTAGCTATCTATCCTGCCACAGCAAACCCTGGATAACCTAAAAAAAATTAAGCACAAGAAGATGATCTTAAATCCAATCTTATAAAGATCATAAAGGTCTTTAAAGAGTAAATGAATACATCCTTTTAAAGAAATTCAGGAAAATACACCCAAGAAGGTAGAGACATTAAATGAGGAGGCAAATAAAAATAAAGGAATACAGGAAAATATAAACAGGTGAAGGCTATGAATAAAACTCTCCAAGACCGACAGAGAGAAACAGAAGCATTAAAGATAACACAAACTGAAGCATCATCAACAGAATATAGGAGATAGAACAGGAAATTTCAGGTGTAAAAGATATGATAGAAGAAATCAATATATCCATCAAAAAGCGCAAAATCTAAAAAGTTTATGACAGAAAACATACAGGAAGTCTGGGATGCTATGAAAAGACCATACCAAAGAATGATAGGAATAGAAGATGAAGATTCACAACTCAAAGGTCCAGAAAACATCTTCAACAAAATCATACTAGAAAATATTCCTAACCTAAAGAAAGAGATGCCTATAAATGTACAAGAAGCGTAAAGAACACCATAGATTGGACCTGCTGAAAAATAATCAAAACACTAAATATACAGAACAAAGAAAGAATTTTAAAAGCAGCAAAGGAAAAGACCAGCCAAGATATAAAATCATAACTATCAGAATTACACCTGATTTCTCATCTCAGACTTGAAAGCTTTAGAAGGGCCTGGACAGTGATTATAAACCCTAAGAGACCATCTAGCAGTCACCCTAGCAAAATTTTCAGTCACCATAGAGAAACCCTTATGTTATATTCCATGACAAAACCAAATTTAAACAATACTTTTCTACTAAACCAGCTATACAGAGGTAACACAGAGGTTCCTAGAAGGAAAACTCAAACCCAATGAACACACAGGAAATAATTAATTTCATACCATTAAATCCAAAAGAAAAGAGAAGCATGCGCGCACGCGTGTGCACACACACACACACACACACACACAACTACCACCAACCAATATCAAAATAACAGGAACTTAACAAACTAGTCATTAATATCTTTGAACATTAATGGAATCAATTGTCCAGTAAAATTATATAGGCTAACAGAATGAATGCATAAAACAGAATCTATCACTCTGCTGTATACAACAAACACATTTCAGCAACAAAGATAGTTAGAAATCTCAAAGTAAAGGGTTGGAAGAAGGTTTTCTAAGCAAACAACCTGGAGTAGCCATTTAAATATTTAATAAACTCCTAACCAAAATTAATCAAAAGAGACAGGGAAAGATGCTTCATACTCATCAAAGGAAAAACCCACTAAGAGGACATCTCAAGTCTGAACATCTATGCTCCAAATGCAAGGGCATCTTCAGTCATAAAAGAAACATTACTAAAGCTTATATTGCATATTGAATCCCACATATTAACAGTAGTAGACTTCAACATCCCACTCTCATCAATGGACAGAAACTAATCAGAGAAATAATTAAACTAACAAAGGTTATTATTTGAATGAACCTAACAGATATCTACAGAACATTTTGCCCAAACACTTTTGCTTCTTCTGAGCACATCACAGAAACTTTTCCAAACTTGTCCTTATAATTGGTCACAAAGCAAGCCTCAACAGATACAAGAAGATTTATAATAACCCCATCAGATCACCATGGATTAAAGTTGGACTTCATCAACAACAGAAACAACAGAAAGCCTACATATTCATGTAAACTGAACAACTCTCCACTGAATGATCACTGGGTCACAGAAGAAAAAGAAAAAAATTAAAGACTTTCTAGAATTCAATGAATATGAGGGCACAACACATACAAACTTGTGGCACACTATGCTAAGAGTAAGGTTCATAGCACTACGTTCCCTCATAAAGAAAGTGGAGAATTCTCACACTAATGAATTAAAAGTATACCTGAAGGCTCTAGAAAAAAGAAAAAAGAAAAAAGAAAAAGAAGCACACACACCTAGGTGGAGTAGCTGTCAGGAAATAATCAAACTCAGGACTGAGATCAATCAATAAGAAATGAAGAAAACAATAAAAAGTAACAAATATACCAAAAGCTGGCTTAAGAAAATTAACTAGATAGACGAACCCTTGGTCAAACTAACTAATATACAAAGAGACAGTATATAAATTAACAAATTTTTTTCCATGAAAAGGGAGACATAACAACAGACCCTGAGGAAAATTAAAGAATAATTGGATCCTATTTCAAAAGCCTATACTCTACAAAATATGAAAATCTAAATGAAATGAATGATTTTCTAGACAAATGTCAATTGCCACCGCTATATCAAGATCAGGTAACCTATCTGAATAGCCCTATAACCCCTAAGAAAATAGAAACAGACATTAGAAGTCTTCCAACAACAACAACAACAACAACAAAAAAAGCCCCAGGCCAGATGGATTTAATACAAAATTCTACCAGACTTCCAAAGAAGAGCTAATGCCAATACTCTTTAAACTATTCCACAAAATAGAAACAGAGAGAACAATGCCAAACTCGTTATCTTAGGCCACAGTCACCCTAATACCTATACCACACAAATATTCAACAAAGAAAGAGAATTTCAGACCAATTTCTCTCATGAACATTGATGCAAAAATACTTAATGAAACATTAGCACCCTGAATCTAAAAATACATCAAAGGTATCTTCTACCATGATCAAGTAGGTTTCATTCTAGGGATGCAGGGTTGTTGGTTCAATATAAGAAAATCCATCAATGTAACCCATCATACACACAAATGAAATGAAACAAAACAAAAAAAAAACCCATGTGATCATATAAGATGCTAAAAAAACCTTTGACAAAATCCAATACCATTCATGTTAAAACTCTTGGAGAAATCAGAGATATAAGAGACACTCTTAGGCACATTAAGGGCAATATATGGTGTGCCCCTGGAGCTGATCCTGTGCCACAGCACCTGGAGCTGATCCAGTGCTATAGCTATACCCAAATACCACAAGGAAAGAGCTGGTATCCCAGGAGGACTAACACGACTGTGTGTACACTGCTCTGAGGGACCCATCTGAAGCCTTCAGGACTCAAGAATTGAGAAGCAGCCTGGGACAGAATCCTTCCTGTTTCATTCTGCACCCAGAACTGACCCTGTGCCAAAGCTCTCCATACCCAAATTCCTCCTGGAGAGAGTTGGTCTCCCAGGAGTGCTGACACAACTGTGAGCACAGGTAAGAAGACCACCACTTCTGCTCAAATTCCTACCCAAGAGGGACCCACCCAGAGCCATCAGGACACAGGAACCAAGGAACAGCTCGGGACAGGATCCTTCCAGTTTCTGTCTGTGCCCTGGAGCTGACCCTGTGCCACAGCTCTCCATACCCAAATTCCTCCTGGAGAGAACTGGTCTTCCAGGAGTATTGACACACAGGCTTGCAGAAGGGACAGGCCACAGTAAGAGACAGCAAGACCACCTAACACCAGAGATAACCAATTGGCAAGAGGCAAGAGCAATAACATAAGCAACAGAAATCAAGGCTACTTGGCATCATCAGAACCCAGTTCTCCCACCACAGCAAGCCCTGGATACCCCAACATACTGGAAAAGCAAGATTCTGATTTAAAATCACATATCATGATGATGATAGTGGACTTTAAGAAGGACATAAATAACTCCCTTAAAGAACCACAGGAGAGCACAGATAAGCAGGTAGAAGCCTTTAAAATGGAAACACAAAGTACCTTAAAGAATTAAAGGAAAACACAACCAAATAGGTGAAGGAATTGAACAAAACCATCCAGGATCTAAAAATGGAAATAGAAGCAATAAAGAAATAACAAAGGGAGACAACCCTAAAGATAGAAAAACTTGGAAAGAGATCAGGACTCATAGATGCAAGTATCACCAACAGAATGCAAGAGATAGAAGAGAGAATCTCAGATGCAGAAGATACCATAGAAAACATTGACACAACAGTCAAAGAAAATGCAAAATGCAAAAACCTCCTAACCTGAAACATCCAGGAAATCCAGGATACAGTGGGAAACCAAACCTAAAGATAATAGGTACAGAAGAGAACAAAGATCCCCAAATTAGAGGGCCAGTAAATATAATCAACAAAATTACAGAATCCTAACCTAAAGAAAGAGATGCCCATAAACATACAAGGAGCCTGCAGAACTCCAAATAGATTGGACCAAAAAAGAAATTCCCCCCATCACATAATAGTCAAAACACCAAATACACAAAACAAAGAAAGAATATTAAAAGTAGTAGTGAAAAGGTTAAGTAACATATAAAGGCAGACCTATCAGAATTACTCCAGAGTTCTCACCAGAGACTATGAAAGCTAGAAGATCCTGGGCAGATGTTGTACTGACCCTAAAAGAACACAAATGCCAGCCCAGGCTACTATACCCAGCAAAACTCGAAATTAACATAGGTGGAGAAAACAAGATATTGCATGACAAAACCAAATTTATACAATATTCTCTCTACAAATCCAGCCCTACAAAGGATGATAGATGAAAAAACACCAACATAAGGAGGGAAACTACACCCTAGAAAAAGTAAGAAAGTAATCTTTCAACAAACCCAAAAGAAGATAATCACACAAACATAAAAATAACATAAAAAATAACGGGAAGCAACAGTCACTATTCCTTAATATATCTTAACATCAAAGGACTCAATTCCCCAATAAAAAGACATAGACTAACAGACTGGATATGTAAACAGGATCCAGCATTTTGCTGCATACAAGAAATGCACCTCAATGACAAACACAGACACTACCTCAGAGTAAATGGTTGGGAAAAAAATTTCCAAGGAAATGGTCCCAAGAAACAAGCTGGAGTAGCCATTCTAATATCGAATAAAATTGACTTTTAAACAAAAGTTATCAAAAAAGACATGCGGAAGGACACTTCATACTCATCAAAGGAAAAATCTAACAGGAAGAACTCTCAATTCTGAACATGTATGCTCCAAATGCAAGGCCACCCACGTTCATAAAAGAAACTTTACTAAAGCTCGAAACACACATTGCACCTCACACAATAATAGTGGGAGACTTCAACATCTCATTCTCAGCAATGGACAGACAGCTCATGAAAACAGAAACTAAACAGACACATATTGTATTTAACTTAAGTTATGAACTAAATGGATTTAACAGATATCAATAGAACATTTCATCCTAAAACAAAACAATATACTTTCATCTCAGCACCTCCTGGCACATTCTCCAAAACTGACCATATAATTGGTCATAAAACAGGCCTCAGCAGATAAAAGAAGATCAAAATAATCCCATACATCCTATCAGATTACCAAGGTGTAAGGCTGGTGTCTTCTCAGTTTTGTGGCCATATTGTCATATTGAGGGTGCTTTCTTTTTTTCTTTTTTTTTTTTTTGATTTTTTTTTATTGTATATATTCTATATTTACAATTCATTTCCCTTTTTCTGGTTCCCCACCCCCAAAGGTCCAACATGTCCTTTTCCCTCCCCCTGCTCCCGCATCCACCCCCTCCCACTTTACTGTTCTTGTACTCTCCCACAATGATGTTTTGGTCCATTCTAGCACCAGTGTCCACTCCTTTCTTCTTGTGAGACATCACTTGATATGTGATTTGTGTCTTTGGTGTTCTAAGCTTCTAGGCTAATATCCACTTATCAGTGACTGTATACCATGGGTATTCTTTTGAGACTGGGTCACCTCACTTAGTATGACATTCTCCAGCTCCATCCATTTCTCTAAGAATTTCATGAATTCATTGTTTCTAATGGCTGTATAGTACTCCATTGTGTATATATACCACATTTTTTGTATCCATTCTTCTGTTGAGGGACATCTGGGTTCTTTCCAGCTTCTGGCTATTATATATAAAGCTGCTATGAACATAGTGGAGCATGTATCCTTATTGCATGCTGGTGAATCTTCTGGGTATATTCCCAGGAGTGGTATGGCTGGGTCCTCCGGAAGTATCACGCCCAGTTTTCTGAGGAACCGCCATACTGATTTCCAGAGTGGTTGTACCAGCTTGCATTCCCACCAGCAGTGGAGGAGTGTTCCTCTTTCTCCACATCCTCGCCAACACCTGATGTCTTCTGAGTTTTTAATCTTAGCCATTCTGACTGGTGTGAGGTGAAATCTCAGGGTTGTTTTAATTTGCATTTCCCTAATGACTAGTGATGTTGAACATTTTTTAAGGTGTTTCTCAGCCATCCGAATTTCTTCAGGTGAAAAGACTCTGTTTAGCTCTGTACCCCATTTTTGGATAGGGTTATTTGGTTTTCTGGGGTCTAACCTCTTGAGTTCTTTGTATACATTGGAGATTAGCCCTCTGTCGGATGTGGGGTTGGTGAAGATTTTTTCCCAATTTGTTGGTTGCTGATTTATCCTTTTGACAGTGTCTTTTGCCTTACAGAAACTTTGTAGTTTTATGAGGTCCCATTTGTCTATTCTTGCTCTTAGAGCATAAGCAATTGGTGTTCTGTTCAGGAATTTTTCCCCTGAGCCAATGTCCTCAAGGGTCTTCCCCAGTTTCTTTTCTATTAGTTTTAGTGTGTCTGGTTTTATGTGGAGGTCTTTGATCCACTTGGAGTTGAGCTTAGTGCAAGGAGATAAGAGTGGATCAATTTTCATTCTTCTGCATGTTGACCTCCAGTTGAGCCAGCACCATCTGTTGAAAAGGCTATCTTTTTTCCACTGGATGTTTTCAGCTCCTTTGTGGAAGATCAATTAGTCATAGATGTGTGGGTTCAATTCTGGGTCTTCGATCCTATTCCATTGATTCGCTTCCCTGTCACTGAACCAATACCATGCAGTTTTTAATACCACTGCTCTGTAATATTGCTTGAGGTCCGGGATATTGATTCCCCCAGAAGTTCTTTTGCTGTTGATGATAGTTTTAGCTATTCTGGGTTTTTTGTTATTCCAGATGAATTTGAGAATTGCTCTTTCTAGCTCTATGAAGAACTGAGTTGGGATTTTGATGGGAATTGCATTGAATCTGTATATTGCTTTGGGCAAGATTGCCATTTTGACTATATTAGTCCTGCCAACCCACGAGCATGGAAGATTTTCCCATTTTCTGATGTCTTCTTCAATTTCCCTCTTCAGAGACCTGAAGTTTTTGTCGTATAAATCTTTCACATGTTTGGTTAGCGTCACTCCAAGATACTTTATATCATTTGTGGCTATTGTGAAGGGTGTCATTTCCCTAATTTCTTTCTCGGCCTGCTTATCCTTCGCGTATAGGAAGGCTACTGATTTACTTGAGTTGATTTTATAGCCAGCCACTTTGCTGAAGTTGTTTATCAGTTGCAGGAGTTCTCTGGTGGAGGTTTTTGGGTCACTTAAGTAAACTATCATATCATCTGCAAATAGTGATAGTTTGACTTCTTCCTTTCCGATTTGTATCCCTTTGACTTCCCTCTGTTGTCGAATTGCTCTAGCTAGTACCTCAAGTACTATATTGAAGAGATATGGCGAGAGGGGACAGCCTTGTCTAGTCCCTGATTTTAGAGGGATTGCTTCGAGTTTTTCTCCGTTTACCTTAATGTTGGCTACTGGTTTGCTGTATATTGCTTTTACTATGTTTAGATATGGGCCTTGAATTCCTGTTCTTTCTAGGACCTTTAGCATGAAAGGATGCTGAATTTTGTCAAATGCTTTTTCAGCATCTAATGAGATGACCATGTGGTTTTTTTCTTTGAGTTTGTTTATGTAGTGGATTACGTTGATGGATTTCCGTATATTGAACCATCCCTGCATCCCTGGGATGAAGCCAACTTGATCATGGTGAATGATCGTTTTGATGTGTTCTTGGATTCGGTTGGCAAGTATTTTGTTTAGTATTTTTGCATCGATATTCATAAGAGAAATTGGCCTGTAGTTCTCTTTCTTAGTTGGATCTTTGTGAGGTTTTGGTATCAGGGTAATTGTGGCTTCATAGAATGAGTTGGGTAGTGTTCCTTCTGTTTCAATTTTGTGGAATAATTTGAAGAGTATCGGTATCAGGACTTCTTTGAAGGTCTGATAGAATTCTGCACTAAAACCGTCTGGTCCTGTGCTCTTTTTGGTTGGAAGACTGTCTATGACCCCTTCTATTTCTTTGGGGGTTATGGGTCTGTTTAGACGATCTATTTGATCCTGGTTTAATTTTGGTATTTGGTAGCTGTCGAGGAAATTGTCCATTTCCTCCAGATTCTCCAGTTGTGTTGAGTATAGGTTTTTGTAGTAGGATCTGATGATTTTTTGAATTTCCTCAGTTTCTGTTGTTATATCTCCCTTTTCATTTCTAATTTTGTTAATTTGAATACTGTCTCTGTGCCCTTTAGTAAGTCTGGCTAGGGGTTTATCTATCTTGTTGATCTTCTCAAAGAACCAGCTCCTGGTTTTGTTGATTCTTTGTATGGTTCTTTTTGTTTCAACTTGATTGATTTCAGCCCTGAGTTTGATGATTTCCTGTCTTCTACTCCTCCTGGGTGAAATTGCTTCTTTTTGTTCCAGAGCTTTCAAGTGCGCCATTAAGTTGCTGGTATATGCTCTCTCCTGTTTCTTTTTGGAGACACTCAGGGCTATGAGTTTTCCTCTAAGCACTGCTTTCATTGTGTCCCATAGATTTGGGTATGTTGTGCCTTCATTTTCATTAAGTTCTAAGAATTCTTTGATTTCTTTCTTTATTTCTTCCTGGACTAAGGTATCATTGAGTAGAATATTGTTCAGCCTCCAAGCGTATGGGGATTTTCTGTTGTTTTTGTTGCTATTGAAGAACACTCTTACTCCATGGTGATCTGATAAGAGGCATGGGATTAGTTCGATCTTTTTATATTTGTTGAGATCTGTCTTGTGTCCAATTATATGGTCGATTTTGGAGAAGGTACCATGAGGGGCTGAGAAAAAGGTATAGTCTTTTGCTTTAGGGTGAAATGTTCTATATATATCTGTTAAATCCAATTGCTCCAAAGTTTCGATGAGTTTCTCCGTGTCTCTGTTTAGTTTCTGTTTTCCTGGTCGGTCCACTATAGATAGAGGAGTATTGAGGTCCCCCACAATCATTGTGTTAGGTGCAATGTGTGCTTTGAGCTTTAGTAAGGTTTCTTTTACAAATGAGGGTGCCCTTACATTTGGAGCGTAGATGTTTAGAATTGTGAGTTCCTCTTGGTGGATTCTTCCTTTGACTAGCAGGAAGTGACCTTCTGTGTCTCTTTTGATGACTTTGGGTTGAAAGTCAATTTTATCTGATATTAAAATGGCTATTCCAGCTTGCTTCCTGTGACCATTTGCTTGCAAAATTGTCTTCCATCCTTTTACTCTAAGGTAGTGTTTGTCTTTGACTCTGAGGTGTGTTTCCTGTAAGCAGCAAAATGTAGGGTCCTGTTTCCGTATCCAGTCTGTTAGTCTATGTCTTTTTATTGGGGAGTTGAGTCCATTGATGTTAAGAGATATTAAGGAATAGAGATTATTACTTCCTGACATTTTTGATGTTATTTTTGTTTTTGAGTAGTTATCTTCCTTTGAGTTTGATGGAAGAAGTTTACTGTCTTGCTTTTTCTTGGGTGCCATTTCCTTCCTTGTGTTGGAGTTTTCCTCCTATTATCCTTTGTAGAGCTGGGTTAGTGGAAAGATATTGTGTAAATTTGGTCCTGTCATGGAATATTTTGATTTCTCCATCTATGTTGATTGAGAGTTTTGCTGGGTATAGTAGTCTTGGCTGACATTTGTTTTCTCTTAGGGTCTGCATGAGGTCTGCCCAGGATCTTCTAGCTTTCATGGTTTCTGGAGAGAAGTCTGGTGTGATTCTGATAGGTCTTCCTTTATATGTTACTTGGCCCTTTTCTCTTACTGCCTTTAATATTCTTTCTTTGTTTAGTACATTTGGGGTTTTGATTATTATGTGACGGGAGGTGTTTCTGTTCTGGTCCAGTCTGTTTGGAGTTCTGTAGGCTTCTTGTACATTCATGGGCATCTCTCTCTTTAAGTTAGGAAAGTTTTCTTCCATAATTTTGTTAAAGATATTTGCTGGCCCTTTAAGTTGTAGATCTTCACTCTCATCTATCCCTATAATCCTTAGGTTTGGTCTTCTCATTGTGTCCTGGATTTCCTGGATGTTTTGGGTTACAAGCCTTTTGGATTTTGCATTTTCTTTGACTGTGGAGTCAATGGTTACTATGTTATCTTCAGCATCGGAGATTCTTATTTCTATCTCTTGTATTCTGTTGTTTATGTTTGCATCTACGACCCCTGTTTTCTTCCCAAGGTTTTCTATCTCCAAGGTTGCCTCCTTTTGTGATTTCTTAGTTGTTTCTACCTCTGTGTTCAGATCTTGGATGGTTTTGCTCAGTTCCATCATTTGTTTGTTTGTGTTTTCATGTAATTCTTTAATATATTTTTGTGCTCCCTCTTTCATGACTTCTGCCTGTTGTTTCAAGTTCTCCTGCATTTCTTTAACTGATTTTCTCACTTCCTCTTTATTGGTTTCTGTCTGATGGCCCATATTCTCCTGGAGTTCTTTAAGTGTTTTTTGTGTTTGGATTGTAAGAGCTTCTACTCTATTGATGTTCCCCTGCATTTCTTTAAGAGATTTGTTTATGTCTTTTTTGTGTTCCTCTAGGAGCATCATGACCTGTGCTTTTATATCTAACTCTTGTTTTTCTGGTGTGCTGGGGTATCCTGGACTTGCTGTGGTTGGCGAATTGAGTTCAGATGGTGCCATATTGCCTTGATTTCTGTTAATAATGTTCCTACGTTTGCCTTTTGCCATCTCTTTATCTCTGGCGCTAGTTGGTCTTATTGTAGATGGCGCCCTGCTGAAAGCACAGCATGCCTGTCCCCAGGAGACAGATCCCTTCTGGCAGCTTGTCTGTGCTGGACTATGCTTGCTCTGAGTCCAGGTCCCTGATTCCAGCTGCTAGAGTGCCGAGCTGTGCCCCGAGGCGGCCTGGTGGCCCCTCGCTGCTAGTCTGCTCGGAGAGCTGGTCCCGGCTGCTAGTCTGCACTCGCAGCTGATCTTTCTGTGCCCGGATCTGCTGCAGAGCTAAGCTAAGCTATAACTCTGGCCACGCACCTGATTCCAGCCGCCGCTCACTGCGTCCAGTGTGCCCGCTGTTTGCGCGCGGGGGTCTGGGGCAAGATGGCTGCCCCTGCTGAAAGCACCCCGTGTCCTTGGCTGAGCTGTTCGGGCCCGGCTCTGCTGCTCCCTTCTGGCTGCGTTGACTGTGCTGGACTATGCTCGCTCTGAGTCCAGGCCCCTGACTCCAGCTGCTAGAGTGCCGAGCTGTGCCCTGAGGCGGCCCGGTGGCCCCTCCCTGCTAGTCCGCTCGGAGAGCTGGTCCCGGCTGCTAGTCTGCACTCGCAGCTGATCTTTCTGTGCCCGGATCTGCTGCAGAGCTAAGCTAAGCTATAACTCTGGCCACGCACCTGATTCCAGCCGCTCACTGCGTCCAGTGTGCCCGCTGTTTGCGCGCGGGGGTCTGGGGCAAGATGGCTGCCCCTGCTGAAAGCTCCGCGTGTCGAGGGTGCTTTCAATAAGCACCCTCATTTCAAAAAGTTTGCCTCTCATATTTTCTCTCTATTCAAGTGGTAAAGGAGTCATAATAGTATAAAATAATTAGTCTTCAATTACTCAAAAATCATAAAATACTATAAAATCTATTAAAAATAAATCTTATAAAAAAGGCAATATACAGCAAGCCAATAGCCAACATCAAATTAAATAGAATCTTAAAGCAATTCCACTAAAATTTGGCATAAGATAAGTCTCTCCATTCTTCCCCATCTCTTCAATACAGTACTTGCAGTTCTATGTATAACAATAAGACAATAAAAGTAGATCAAGATGATACAGATCAGAAAGAAAAAATTCAAAGTATTGCTATCTACAGACGATATGATAGTATACATAAGTGACTCCAAAAATTCTACCAGAGAATTCCTATAGCTGATAAACACTTTCAACAAAGTGACAGGATACAAAATGAACTCAAAGAAATCAGTAGCGCTCCTCTATCTAAGTGATATACAGGCTGAGAAAGAAGATAGAGAAACAGTAAATATAATAGCCACAATATACATAAAATATCTTGGTGTAACTCTAACCAAGCAAGTGAAAGACCTATATGACAAGAACTTTAAGTCTCTGAAGAAAGGAATTGAGGAAGATATCAGAAGAAGGAAAGATCTCTCACGCTCAGAGATCTATAGGATTAACACAGTGAAAATGTCCGTCTTACCAAAACCAATCTACAATTCATTGTAATCCCCATCAAAATTCCAATACAATTCTTTACAAATCTTGAAAGAACAGTTCTCAACATCATATGAAAAAACAAAAAGCCCAGAATACCTAAAATAATCCTGAAAAATATAAGAACTTCTGGAGGTTTTACTATCCTTGACTTCAAGCCATACAGCAAAAGCATTAGTAATAAAAACTATATGGATTAGTATTGAAACAGACAGGTTGAACAATGGACTAGAATCAAAGACCCAGAAATGACAGGAAGTAATAAATTTGCTACTAATATCTCTCAGCATCAATGGACTCAATTCACCAGTAAAAAGACACAGGGTAGTCATTATTTACACAACAAATATCAACTGAATGTCCACACTGACAAGCTGTTTCTAATGTTTATAAAAATTTTACTAAAAACAGCAGTGTTTTCATGAACTTTGAACTTGTAGCAGTGTTACTAAGAAGGCAATGTATCAAACAACATTCAACTATTACTTTGAAGCTTGGACAATGTCCCCCTTACAAAGCAGACACTTGGAGACAGTGCAATATGACAGAAAACTGGTAACAACTACAGCAGATTCATTTAGAAAGAAAAGGTACATGGAAGGTGAAGGATTTCAAAGTTTGGGGTTTTACAACTTAAGAATGCCCTTGATTTTAATATGCCAGGCAGTATTAAATCATATCCTTTTCATATTGAAATAGAAAAATGCAAGACTTAGATCTGTGCCCCAACCCTCCTAAAAAACATCTGCACCCCAGGGTAAAATTTTACATGCAAGAAATCTTCAGAGAAAATGAGAAATAAAAATATTACCAATCCCTTCCACCTATGCTGGGAGCAGAGTCTCAGCTCTGGATCTGAACCCACACAGCCTACACCCCAGTTGCAGCTTGAATCATCAGGTATTCTGAGACAACAAGGAATACAGGATCACAGGATCACAGGCTCCAGTGAGACACAGGGAGGCCAGATAACACCAGAGATAATCAGATGTCGAGAGGCAAGCATAAGAACATAAGCAACAGAAACCAATTTGACTTAGCAACATCAGAACCAAGTTCTCTCACCACAGCAAGTCCTGAATACCCAACATACCAATAAGCAAGATTTAGTTCTAAATTCTCATTTCATTAAGATGATGGAGGACTTCAAGAATGACATAAAAACTCACTTAAAGAAATACAGGAACATTCAATTGGTGGTGGTGCATGCCTTTAATCCCAGCACTTGGGAGGCAGAGGCAGGTGGATTTCTGAGTTTGAGGCCAGCATGGTCTATAGAGTGAGTTCCAGGACAGCCAGGGCTACACAGAGAAATCCTGTCTCAAAAAGCCAACAAACAAAGAAAGAACAAAAAAAAAAAAAAAAAAAAAAAAAAAAGAGGAAGAAACAGGAGAATACAAGTAAAACACAAGTAAAAGAGGAAACAGAAACAAATAAATCCCTTACAGAAAAACAGGAGAACACTACCAAACAGGTGAAGGAATTGAACAAAACCATACAGGATCTAAAAATGGAAATAGAACCATTAAAGAAAACACAAAGGGAGACAGCCCTGGAGATGGAAAACCTAGGAAAAAGAACAAGAGTCACAGATGCAAGCATCACCAAGCGAATACAAGAGATAGAAGAAAGAATCTCAGTGGTAGAAGATACCATAGAAGACAATGACACACCAGTTAAGTAAAATAAAAATAAATAAATAAATAAAAAATAAAAGTTCCTAGCCCAAAATATTCAAAAGATCCAGGACACAATTAAAAGACACAACTTGAGAATAATAGGTATAGAAGAAAGTGATGATTGCCAACTCAAAGGGCCAGCAAACATCTTCAACAAAATTATAGAAGAGAACTTCCCAAACTTAAAGAAAGAAATGCCCATAAACATATAAGAAGCTTATAGAGCACCAAACAGATGGGACCAGAAAAGAAATTCCTCAAGCCACATAATAATTAAAATTCCAAATGCACAGAACAAAGAAAGAATACTAAAAGCATTAAGGGAAAAAGAGCAAGTAACACATAAAGTCAGATCTATCAGAATTACACCAGACTTCTCAACAGACTCTGAAAGCCAAGTTCCTGGGCAGATGTCATACTGACCCTAAGAGAACATAAATGCCAGCCCAGGCTATTATACCCAGCAAAACTTGCAATTACCATAGATGGAGAACCCAAAGTATTCCAAGACAAAGCCAAATTTAAACAATAGATTTCCATTAATCCAGCCTTACAGAGGATAATAAAAGGAAAAGTCTACCACAAGGTGAAAAACTACACCCAAGAAAAAGCAAGAAATTAATCTTTTCACAACAAACCCAAAAGAAGAGAAACACACAATCATATTTCCACCTCTAAGAACAAAAGTAATAAGAACCAACAATCATTGGTCCCTAATATCTCTCAATATCAATGAATTTAATCCCCCAATAAAAACATCTTGGCTAAAAGACTGGATAAGTTAACAGGATACAAAATGTTGGTGCATACAGGAAATACACCTGAGTGACAAAGACAGACATTACCTCAAAGTTAAACAGTGGGAAAAAAATTTCCAAGCAAATGGTCCAAAGAAACAAGCTGGAGTAGCCATTCTAACATAGTAGACTTTTAACCAAAAGCTATCAAAAAAGATAAGGAAGGACGCTTTATATGTGACAAAGGAAAATTCTACCAAGAAGATCTCTCAATTCTGAACATCTATGCTCTAAATGCATGGGCACCCACATGCATAAAAGAATGTTACTGAACCACAGAGACACAGTGAAACTAAAAGTAGTTATGAAGAAAATGGATTTAAAAGATATCTAAATAACATTTCAGGACATAATTTCTTCATGATACCATTTCAAAAATCATTCATATATTCGGAAACAAAACAAACCTCAACAGATACAAGACCATTGCCCTAATCACATGTATTCTATCAGACCTGTGCACAGAATAAGGCTGTCTTCAATAGCAACCAAAACAAGAGAAAGCCCACATGCACTTGGAATCTGAACAATTATCTACTCAGTGATAACTTGGTCAGGGAAGAAATAAAGAAAGACATAAAAGACTTTTTAGAATTCTATGAAAATGAGGGCATAACATATCTAAAGTTATGGGACACAATGAAAGCATTGCTAAGAGGAAAACTCGTAGACTTGAATGCCTCCATAAAGAAATTGGAGAGAGTATACACTAGCAGTTTAACAGCTCATCTGAGATCTCTAGAACAATTAGAAACACATACATCCAAGATGAGTAGAAGGCAGAAAATAATCAAAAACAGGGCTGAAATAAACCAAGTAGAAACAAAGAGAACTATACAACAAATTAACAAAACTAGGAGCATTTTTTTAAAGGAAATCAACAAGATAAATAAACCCTTAGACAGACTAACCAGAAGGCACAGACACATTATCCTAATTAACAAAATCAGGAACAAAAAGGGAGACATAACAACAGAAACTGGGTAAATTCAAAAAATTAATCAGATCCTACTACAAAAGTCTGTACTCAACAAAATTGGATAAAAATAGATGTTTTTCTAGACAGATACCAGGTATCGAAAGTTAAATCAGGATCAAATAAACCATCTAAACAGTCCCATAACCACCAAGGAAATAGAAGCAGTCACTAGAAGTCTCCCAACCAAAGAGCCCAGGGACAGATTGTTTTAGTGCAGAATCCTATTAGCCCTTCAAAGAAGATCTAATTCCAATACTTCTCAAACTAATCCATAAAATTGAAACAGAAGGAACAGTACCCAATTCTGTCTATGAAGCCACAGTTATACTGATACCTAAACCACAAAAAGACCCAAGAAAGAAAGGGAACATCAAATCAATTCCCCTTATGAATATTGATGCAAAAATACTCCATAAAATTCTCGAAAACTGAATCTAAGAATATATCAAAATGATCATCCACTATGATCAAGAAGGCTTCATCCCAGGGATGCAGGGATGGTTCTACATATGGACACCATCAATTTAATCCACTCTATAAACAAACTGAAAGAAAGAAAAACAAAAACAAAAAGAGATAATCATCACATTAGATGCTGAAAAAGCCCTTGACAAACCCATCCATTTTCAAAGTATTACAGAGAACAGGAATTCAAGGTTCATACCTAAATATAATAAAAGTAATATACAGCAAACCAAGAGCCAACATCAAACTAAATGGAGAGAAACTCAAAGCTATCTCATTTAAAGCATGGACAAGACAAGGCTGCCCACTCTCTCCCTACCTATTCAATATAGTACTTGAAGTTCTAGCCAGAGCAATTAGACAATAAAAGGAGATCAAAGAGATACAAACTGTGAGGGAGGAAGTCAAGATATCACTATTTGCAGATGATGTAATAGTATACATAAGCAACCAAAAAAAAATTCTACCAGAGAGCTACAGCTGATAAACAACTTCAACAAAATGGCTGGCTATAAAATTAAATCTAGCAAATTAGTAGCCTTCCTCTACTCAAAAGATAAAAGTGCTGAGAAATAAATTAGGGAAATAACACCCTTCACAATAGTCACAAATAATATAAAATATCTTGGTGTGACTCTAGCCAAGTAAGTGACGATCTATATGCCAAGAAGTTCAAATCCCTGAAGAAATTGAAGAAGACCTCAGAAGATGGAAAGATCTCCCATGCTCAAGGAATGGCAGGATTAATATAGAAAAAAAAATGGAGGCTGGCAGCTGGAGTCAGTTGCGTGGACAGAGACCTAGCTTAGCTTGGCATAGACAACCCCATCAGGCTCCTGCTGGCGCCCAGAGCCAGAGGAGCTCGGGAGGAGATCTGTGCACCTACAGCTCAGCAGCGGTTACCGACCCCTGGGGACCAGCTCACCTACCTTGCAGAAAGGCAACCATCTTGCCTCGGGACACCACAGACTGCTGGCTGCTGGGGTCACGTCACGGGAGACAACTGGCGGCTGAGGTCAGGAGCATAGATGCCCTCTACTACAGCAGCGCCAAAGGCCAGGCTCACAGGAGCTTCAAACTCCAACCAGTAACAATAAGACCAACTAACTCCAGAGATAAACAGATGGCAAAATGAAGACATAGGAACGTTACTAAAAGGCAATATGGCAATATCTAAACCCAATTTGCCAACCACAGCAAGTCCTGGATACCCCAACACACCAGAAAAACAAGAGTTGGATATAAAAGCACTGGTCATGATGCTGCTAGAGGAACACAAAAAAGACATAAACAAATCTCTTAAAGAAATGCAGGGGAACATCAATAGGGTAGAAGCTCTTACAATGCAAACACAAAAATGACTTAAAGAACTCCAGGAGAATATGGGCCAACAGACAAACCAATAAAGAAGAAATGATAAAATCACTTAAAGAAATGCAGGAGAACTTGAACCAACAGGCAGAAGTCATGAAAGAGGAAACACAAAAATCTCTTAAAGAATTGCAAGAAAACACAAACAAACAAATGATGGAACTGAGCAAAACCATCCAAGATCTGAACACAGAGGTAGAAACAACTAAGAAATCACAAAAGGAGGCAACTTTGGAGATAGAAAACCCTGGGAAGAAATCAGGGGTCGTAAATGCAAACATCAACAACAGAATACAAGAGATAGAGGAAAGAATCTCAGATGCTGAAGATAACATAGTAACCATTGACTCCACAGTCAAAGAAAACGCAAAATGCAAAAGGCTTGTAACCCAAAACATCCAGGAAATCCAGGACACAATGAGAAGACCAAACCTAAGGATTATAGGGAGAGATGAGAGTGAAGATCTACAACTTAAAGGGCCAGCAAATATCTTCAACAAAATTATGGAAGAAAACTTACCTAACCTAAAAAAAAGAGATGCCCATGAATATACAAGAAGCCTACAGAACTCCAAACAGACTGGACCAGAACAGAAATACCTCCCGTCACATAATAATCAAAACCCCAAATGTACTAAACAAAGAAAGAATATTAAAGGCAGTAAGAGAAAAAGGCCAAGTAACATATAAAGGAATACCTATCAATATCATACCAGACTTCTCTCCAGAAACCATGAAATCTAGAAGATCCTAGGCAGACCTCATGCAGACCCTAAGAGAACACAAATGTCAGCCAAGACTACTATACCCAGCAAAACTCTCAATCAACATAGATGGAGAAATCAAAATATTCCATGACAGGACCAAATTTACACAATGTCTTTCCACTAACCCAGCTCTACAAAGGATAATAGGGGGAAAACTCCAATACAAGGAGGGAAACTGCACCCAAGAAAAAGTAAGATAGTAACCTTCTTCCATCAAACTCAAAGGAAGATATAACTACTCAAAAACAAAAATAACATCAAAAATGTCAGGAAGAAATAATCACTATTCCTTAATATCTCTTAACATCAATGGACTCAATTCCCCAATAAAAAGACATAGACTAACAAATGGGATATGGAAACAGGACCCTACATTTTGCTGCTTACAGTAAACACACCTCAGAGTCAAAAACAAACACTACCTTAGAGTAAAAGGCTGGAAGACAATTTTGCAAGCAAATGGTCGCAGGAAGCAAGCTGGAATAGCCATTCTAATATCAGATAAAATTGACTTTCAACCCAAAGTCATCAAAAGAGACACAGAAGGTCACTTCTTGCTAGTCAAAGGAAGAATCCACCAAGAAGAACTCACAATTCTAAACATCTACGCTCCAAATGAAAGGGCACCCTCATTCGTAAAAGAAACTTTACTAAAGCTCAAAGCACACATTGTACCTAACACAATAATTGTGGGGGACCTGAACACTCCACTATCCTCAATGGACCGGTCAGGAAAACAGAAACTTAACAGGGACACGGAGAAACACATTGAAACGTTGGACAAATTGGATTTAACAGTTATATATAGAACATTTCATCCTAAAGCAAAAGACTATACCTTTTTCTCAGCACCTCATGGTACCTTCTCCAAAATCGACCATCACAATCACAAGACAGACCTCAACAAATATAAAAAGATCGAACTAATCCCATTCCTCCTATAGGATCACCATGGAGTAAGAGTGTTCTTCAATAGCAACAAAAACAACAGAAAATCCTCATACACATGGAAGCTAAACAATATTCTACTCAATGATAACTTAGTCCAGGAAGTAATAAACAAAGAAATTAAAGATTTTTTAAGAATTAAATGAAAATTAAGGTACAGCATACCCAAATCTATGGGACACAATGAAAGTAGTGCTAAGAGGAAAACTCATAGCCCTGAGTGTCTCCAAAAAGAAACAGGAGAGAGCATATACTAGCAACATAATGGCGCACTTGAAAGCTCTAGAACAAAAAGAAGGTATTTCACCCAGGACAAGTAGAAGACAGGAAATCATCAAACTCAGGGCTGAAATCAATCAAGTTGAAACAAAGAGAACCATACAAAGAATCAACAAAACGAGGAGCTGTTTCTTTGAGAAAATCAACAAGATAGATAAACCCCTAGCCAGACTTACCAAAGGGCACAGAGACAGTATTCAAATTAACAAAATTAGAAATGAAAAGAGAGATCTAACAACAGAAACTGAGGAAAATCAGACAATCATCAGATCGTACTACAAAAGCCTATACTCAACACAACTGGAGAATCTGGAGGAAATGGACAATTTCCTAGACAGATACCAAATAACAAAATTAAAACAGGATCAAATAGATGGTCTAAACAGACCCATAACCCCCAAAGAAATAGAAGGGGTCATAGAAAGTCTTCTAAACAAAAAGAGCACAGGACCAGGTGGTTTTAGTGCAGAATTCTATCAGACCTTCAAAGAAGTCCTAATACCAATACTCTTCAAACTATTCCACAAAATTGAAACAGAAGGGACACTATCCAACTCATTCTATGAAGCCACAATTACCCTGATACCAAAACCACACAAAGATCCAACTAAGAAAGAGAACTACAGGCAATTTTCCCTAATGAATATCGAAGCAAAAATATTAAATAAAATACTGGCCAATCGAATCCAAGAACACATCAAAACGATCATTCACCATGATCAAGTTGGCTTCATCCCAGGGATGCAGGGATGGTTCAATATCCAGAAATCCATCAATGTAATCCACTACATAAACAAAATCAAAGAAAAAAACCACATGGTCATTTCACTGGATGCTGAAAAAGCATTTGACAAAATTCAGCATCCTTTCATGCTAAAAGTCTTGGAAAGATCTTCTGGGGGAATCAATATCCCGGACCTCAAGCAATACTACAGAGCAATAGTGTTAAAAACTGCATGGTATTGGTACAGTGACAGGGAGGCGGATCAATGGAATAGGATCAAAGACCCAGAATTGAACCCACACATCTATGACTAATTGATCTTCCACAAAGGAGCCGAAAACATATAGTGGAAAAAAGATAGCCTTTTCAACAAATGGTGCTGGCTCAACTGGAGGTCAACATGCAGAAGAATGAGAATTGATCCACTCTTATCTCTTGGTACTAAGATCAACTCCAAGTGGATCAAGGACCTCCACACAAAACCAGACACACTAAAACTAATAGAAAAGAACCTGGGGAAGACCCTTGAGGACATTGGCTCAGGGGGAAAATTCCTGAACAGAACACCAATTGCTTATGCTCTAAGAGCAAGAATAGACAAATGGGACCTCATAAAATTACAAAGTTTCTGTAAGGCAAAAGACACTGTCAAAAGGATAAATTGGCAACCACCAAATTGGGAAAAGATCTTCACCAACTGCACATCTGACAGAGGGCTAATATCCAATGTATACAAAGAACTCAAGAAGTTAGACCCCAGAAAACCAAATAACTGTATGCAAAAATGGGGTACAGAGCTAAACAAAGTCTTTTCACCTGAAGAAATTCGAATGGCTGAGAAACACCTTAAAAAATGTTCAACATCATTAGTTATTACAGAAATGCAAATCAAAACCCTGAGATTTCACCTCACACCAGTCAGAATGGCTAAGCTTAAAAACTCAGAAGACATCAGGTGTTGGCGAGGATGTGGAGAAAGAGGAACACTCCTCCACTGCTGGTGGGACTGCAAGCTGGTATAACCACTCTGGAAATCAGTCTGGAGGTTCCTCAGAAAACTGGACATGATACTTCCGGAGGACCCAGCCATACCACTCCTGGGAATATACCCAGAAGACTCCCCTGCATGCAATAAGGATACATGCTCCACTATGTTCATAGTACCTTATATATAATAGCCAGAAGCTGGAACGAACCCAGATGTCCCTCAACAGAGGAATGGATACAAAAAATGTGGTATATATTCCCAATGGAGTACTATTCAGCCATTAGAATCAATGAATTCATGAAATTCTTAGAGAAATGGATAGAGCTGGAGAACATCATACTAAGTGAGGTATCCCAGTCTCAAAAGAATACCCATGGTATGCACTCACTGATAAGTGGATATTAGCCTAGAATCGTGGAACACCAAAGACATAATTCACATAACAAATGATATCTAAGAAGATGGACGGAGTGGCCTCTGGTTCTGGAAAGACTCAATGCGTCAGTGTAGGGGAATACAAGAACAGGGAAGTGGTAAAGGGTGGATGAGGGAGCAGGGGGAGGGAAAGGGGCATGTGTGACTTTTGGGGAGTGGGGAGCCAGGAAAGGGGAAATCATCTGAAATGTAAATAAAGAATAAATCGAATAAAAAAATAAAAAACAAAAAAATAAAACCCAATTTCATAAAATTCACAGGCAAATGGCTAAATCTCATCCTAAGTGAGGTATAACAGTCACAAAAAACACATATGGTATACACTTACTTATATTATACTTATAATAAGTTGATATTAGGAAATAAGCTGGGAATACCCATGATACTACTTACAGACCATATGAAGGTCAAGAAAAAGGAAGACCAAAGTGTGAGTGTATCAGTTCTATTTAGAAGGGGAATCAAAACAATCTCGGGACTTTGAGGGTGGTGATGTGGAGGAGGGGGAGGAAAAAGGGGGGACAGGATCAGGTATAAGAGGAAATGGAAGAGATGTACAGAGGGTGGGTCAGGAAATCGAACAGAGGTGTGTAGCAATGGAGGATGGGAAACTGGGGGTAGTTACCAGAAAGTCCCAGATGCCAGAAAAGCAAGAGGCTCTCAAGACCAATGGGGATGACATTAACTGAAATACCCAACAAAGGGAAGAGAGAAAAGTAGAGACCATATCACAAGTCAGGCACTATCCCTGCTTGAGGATGGGGCCACCCACCCTCCCCAAAATTTTAACACAGAATTGCTCTTGTCTAAAGGAAATACAGGGACAATGAGTGGAGCAGAGTCTGAAGGAAAGGCCATCCTGAGACTGCCCCACCGGGGATCTATCCCATATGCAACCACTAAATCCAGATACTTGCTGATGCCAAGAAGTTCTTGCTGATAGGAACCTGGTATGGATGTCTTCTGAGAGGCTCTGTCATAGCCTTACTGATAATGATGTGTACACTAGCAGCCAACCATAAGATGAGCACTGGAACCCCAAAGGAGGAGAGTTAGGGGAAGAAATAAAGGAGCTATAGGGTTTGCAACCCCAAAGAAGAACAATATCAGCCAACCAGACCCCCAGTCCTCCCAGGGACTAAACAACCAACCAAAGAGTACACATGGAGCGACCCATGGCTCCAGCCACATATGTAGCAGAGGATGACATTGTCTGGCATCAATGGGAGGGGAAGCCCTAGGTTCTGTGAAGGCTTGATGCCCCGAATAGGGAAATGATGTGGTGGTGGGGTGGGATTGGGTGGGTAGTTGGGGGAGCACCCTCATGGAGGCACCGTGTGTGTGTGTGTGTGTGTGTGTGTGTGTGTGTGTGTGTATGTATGTATGTATGTATCCCTTGATTCAGGCTAACCTTTCATCTTAACTCATAGTAAAGTCAGTCACAAAATAACAGAACTTTCAACTTACCCCTTGTACTATACTACTCACAAATGATTCTACATCGAAAACCAACTGAAATGTAAAAGCTTAAAACAATTAAACTATCACAAAAACAAGAAATATTTGTAACTTTGGAGAAAGCAAAAGTTTCTTAGGACACAGACATATAAACCATAACAGAAAACCCTGGCAAGAGTGCTTAGCAGGTAAAGGCATTTGTAAGTAAGTCTGAGGAAACCCCAGAGCTCACACAGTAGGAGTAGAGAACTCCTATAGAGTGTCCTCTGACTTCTCTACCAGGGTTTGCCTGCACACATACTCACACATAAAATTAATAAACAAACAAACAAACAAATAAATAATAATGTTAAAAGGCACAGGCATGTAATTTTAGTACTCAGGAACCTGCAGCAGCAGGAATAAAAATTGGAGGAAAGCTTGGGCTACGAAGGAAGATCCTCAGTACAGAATACAATAAACAAAAAAATAAAACAACAGGATTACAACTAAAACCAAAACCATACAAAAACACTGCAGATTATAAATATTTGTGATAAATACATGCCTGACAGAGGATTAATTCTCAAATTATCCACTATAGATATAAGCACAAGATGTGAAGACACTGTTTACAAAATATATGTATGGATTGCTAATAAACAGATTAAACGATGTTTAATCACAACATTAGCATCAAAAGACGGGAATCAATTTTAAGAGGTCATTATATTTCATATGAATGTCTGTAATTTAAATGGAAATGATTACAAGGACATAGAACAAAATCCTATATTACCAATGGCAGTGGAAGATAGTATATATATTTGGAAAATAGTTTGTGAGCATTTGATGAAGCTGGGCAAGTACTTATTACAGGACCCAGTAATTTTAGGTGAGATGAAAATACAGGTTTAGAAATAAACCAATAAAAAGGCTTATAGTAGCTATTTTTGAGTAATAACTAAACTTTGGAAACAATGTGTATGTTAACTAGAGGACAGAGTGACAGATAGCATTCATAAATTGAATACCGTCAAACAACGAAAGTGATACACACAAGCAACCACATAGATAAGTAACAACACATGCTGTGAAAACACTCAAATCCAAAGGAATATACAGAACATTATTACTTTTATATACTGTCCTAGAGATATTGAAAATGATCTTGAGAGATAGAAGGAAGATCTTGGGTGTTTGGAGACAGGGAATTGCTTCAAGCAGACATTTTGAAGTTAAAGAAATGTTTTATATTTTGATTGTGCTGGTTATGTGAGTATCCACTTGGAAGAAGTCACTAAAATAGTAGACATGAAATATGCACATGTTGTTAAATACAATCTTAATTAACGATGACTAAACAATTTTATAAGGTGTAACTAAAATATCACACATTCCGTTATTCATAAGCCTGCTCACCATACTATCACAGAGCAAATCCTTGATCAAGGTAAAGCAGATGTAATGGATTAGCTGTATATATTATAGGATATAGCTAGTAATTTTAGACTATCAAAAGTGAAAATCTTAATGTTTTTAAGTAAAAATCCAAGCTTTACATGGATAAATAACATTTTTTTTGTCCTTTATCTTTTTTTAATTTTTTTTTATTTTCTACATTCTTTGTTTACATTCCAAAGGCTTTCCCCTTTCCCAGTTCCCCCCACCATACGTCCCATAAGTTGTCTCCCCCCCAACTATTCCCCAATCATCCCCCCCACCCCACACACACACATTGTTTCTCTGTTCTGGATCTACAAAACTGGATCCAATCTTTTCTGTCCCAGGGTCCTCTCCTTTCTTCTTCTTGGGAATCATTTGAATTGCTAATTGTGCCTTGAGAATTTAGGGCTTCTGGGATTATTAATATTCACTTATCAGTGATTGCATTTCTTGTATATTCTTTTGTGATTGGGTTAACTCGTATTTGCAGACGATATGATAGTTTAGTTAAGCGACCCAAAAAACTTCACCAGAGAACTTCTACAGCTGATAAACAACTTCAGCAAAGTGGCTGGTTATAAAATTAACTCAAGCAAATCAGTAGCCTTCTTGTACTCAAAGGACAAGCAGGCTGAGAAAGAAGTTAGGGAAATAACACCCTTCACAATAGCCACAAAAAACATAAAGTACCTTGGCGTGACTCTAACCAAACAGGCGAAAGATCTGTATGACAGGAACTTCAAGTCCTTGAAGAAAGAAATCGAAGAAGACCTCAGAAGATGGAAAAATATTTCTTGCTCCTGGATTGGCAGGATCAATATAGTAAAAATGGCCATCTTGCCAAAAGCAATATACAGATTCAATGCAATCCCCATCAAAATCCCAAATCAATTCTTCATAGATCTAGAAAGAGCAATTCTCAAATTCATCTGGAGCAACAAAAAACCCAGGATAGCTAAAACTATTCTCAACAATAAAAGGACTTCTGGGGGAATCAATATCCCTGACCTCAAGCAGTACTACAGAGCAATTGTGTTAAAAACTGCATGGTATTGGTACAGCAACAGGGAAGTAGATCAATGGAATAGGATTGAAGACCCAGAAATGAACCCACAGACTTATGGTCACTTGATCTTTGATAAAGGAGCTACAACCATCCAGTGGAAAAAAGATAGCCTTTTCAACAAATGGTGCTGGTTCAACTGGAGGTCAACATGCAGAAGAATGTGAATCGACCCACTCTTATCTCCTTGTACTAAGATCAACTCCAAGTGGATCAAGGACCTCCACATAAAACCAGACACACTGAAACTATTAGAAAAGAAACTTGGGAAGACCCTGGAGGACATGGGCACAGGGGTAAAGTTCCTGAACAGAACACCAATAGCTTATGCTCTAAGGTCAAGACTTGACAAATGGGACCTCATAAAATTACAAAGTTTCTGTAAGGCAAAGGGCACTGTCAGAAGGATAAAATGGCAACCAACAAAGTGGGAAAAGATCTTCATCAACCACCCATCCGACAGAGGGCTAATATCCAATATATATAAAGAACTCTAGAAGTTAGACCCCAAAGAACCAAATAAACCTATCAAACAATGGGGTACAGAGCTAAACAAAGAATTTTCACCAGAAGAAATTCAGATGGCCGAGAAACACCTTAAGAGATGTTCAACATCATTAGTCATCAGGGAAATGCAGATAAATAACATTTTATAAGTATCTCAGTGTGTTAAGGAATAGGAAGGCGTTTGAGATGTCTGCACTGCTTACAGGGGACGGGGGGGAAAAGCTGGAAGTGTGGGCAGAAATGTCCAATGCTAACTTTTAAGAATTTTCTCCCATTCAAGTTTGCAACACAGTAAAAGTTATGTTTTATAAACTTGAAATAATTATTCTTAAATCAGGTTACAACAGCAAGTGTTTAAACTGAGGTTATTATAAGTCAATGATGTATAGAAATAACCTGATAAAAAATTTATTTTCCAAGGTAATTATTTTGATATGGAAAATTTAACCTTCAAACATTCCATTTACCATCCCACTATCTTTGCAGAATCATAGTCAAAACATTCATGTATTTTCTTATTGTACATTTTTATGCATATGTTTTCTTACTTGGTTCCAGTTACTGATATTCATAGCCCATCTTTCTTCACGTATATAACATTCGTTGTAGTCTTGTAACTTAAAGTTTTATAACATCTCAACTAATTTATGTCATATTCATTTATCCATCTTGCTGCCACTGACTTTTCCTGTTGCTCTCAGGCTTTTGCTGCTGTTAAATGCAGAAGCATAGTAACCCAAACATGCTCATGATAGTGTTCAAGATCTCGTTGTATTCCTCTACCAAATGTGGCCTTCTTGGTTTTCAGAAAGACAAGACTTATATGTGACATCTTTTCTTGTGGAGAGGAGGTGTGGTGGCAGCCTCAAGATGGCGCTTGGGACTCCGGCCAAGTCTCATGACTAGCACCTGATTTCTGCCTGCTCCCAAGTTTACCACACCTTTCCAGATATACTGCGCAGGTGCCCCAGATGATGCAGTATCAGCCCATGTTACTTGGACCTATCCACAGAGACTATGTAAAGTGTACAGATGGGGTGGAGCTAGAGGAGATAAAAGGACTGTGCTGGGGGGCGAGGAGGAGAAAAACCCTTTTTCCTGCATTCATGCTGTAAGGATCCTGAATAAACCTCTTTGAGAAGAACGCTGTGTCGTCCCTCTTTTCTGCTGGTCGGAGTTAGAAGTGACATTTTCTCTCTCTGTCTTACCTATTCATCTGGCTCTTCATCCTGAAAATTCTGCTGAATTTAATTTCAAAATATTCCTGGAATTTATCTTCCTTAATGTTGATGTTTCTCTCTAGACATGTTACAAACCTCTTGCCCGGATAACCACAACTGCCTCTTAATTACTCCATCAACTCAAATCTTCTTTAATACAATTGTTCCCCAATATCAGTTCCAAGAGCATCACCACACTGGCTGCTTGAGACCACATACTATCCTAGCCTGTAGGTGGTGCATGTCCTAATCCCTATGCTCCCTTACATATGCATTTATACAGTCCTATCATAAAATTTAGTCAAGAACACAGAGATTAACAGCATTAACTAACAACAGAACAGAACAAGTATATCTATACTATAATAAAGTCACGTGACAAGGATCTACCTGTTGTAAATATCTTATTGCTTCACCTCTTCTAGAGGAAACATTTCACAACTTTTCTTTAGCATATTCAAATTGCAGGGTTCAGTATTCTTGTTTTCTTGGGGCTTTATCAAGTAAAATTAGGGTTACCTGAATGTAAGTCACTGTGATAACTATTAAGTGACTAATGGGTAGGTAGCATATGCAGTCTGGCTATGCTGGAGAAATGAGTGAGTCATATCCTAGGCACCTTGTGGTGGGGACAGGATGAGATTTTATCATGCCCCTCATAATAGCATGTAATTTCAAATGCATTAATTGGTTACTTTTGGAGTTTTCCATGTAATATTTTTGGACGATATGAGACTGATGCTGTTTTGGGAGGTGAAAGAGAACATAAAGAAAACTAGTATGGAAGAAAGCCGACTATTTTATTATTCTACATAAAAATATTTTTGGTGGTTTCTCTTTTTGTAAAGGGTAGAAAGAACTAAGCCTTTTAATCTCATCTACAGGCTCTGTATCATTGTCGCCAAAGAGGAGAGCTTAACATACATAAATAAATGTATGCATGTTAAGAGGTGTAGTAAAAAACAAGTCATCTTCTACCTTTCAAATGTATGTAACTGCTATTTAACAACTTTTCAGTGAAGAAACATGCTATTCGATTAGAAAAATAAAAATATATGCAAAGTTGATATCACAGTAAAACACACAGAAAAGCAAAGCCTCAAAAGTCATCAGTTTGTGTTTGTATTCTTTCTCAGCTGCCCTCTCTTCTGATACTGCTGCAGGTACACAACAAGACAGTCAGTGGTGCAGACCATCCTGCTGGTTCTTGTAAGACTGTTGCCCAATTTGCATAGATTTCCCCAAATTAATTCAAAAGAAGCTTCCCTCAAGTACTCCTGACTGCCCAGCTGTATCAGCTTCTAAGATACAAAACTGCAATTTCTCCATAGAGCTGATGGGTGACTTTGACAGTGAAGGAACACTCTACAGAAGCCTAGTGCCAAGCATGTGATATATATGCACTGAATATGAGAGAGGGAGAGGGAGAGGGAGAGGGAGAGGGAGGGGAGGGGGGGAGGGGAAAGGGGAGGGGAGAGGGAGAGGGAGAGGGAGGGGGAGAGGGAGGGGAAGGGGGAGAGGGAGGGGAAGGGGGAGAGGGAGGGGGAGAGGGAGGGGAAGGGGGAGAGGGAGGGGGAGAGGGAGGGGAAGGGGGAGAGGGAGGGGGAGAGGGAGGGGGAGAGGGAGGGAGGGGGAGAGGGAGGGAGGGGGAGGGGAGGGGGAGAGGAAGGGAGGGGGAGGGGAGGGAGGGGGAGGGGAGGAGGAGGGGGAGGGGAGAGGGAGAGGGAGAAAAAGAGAAGTGACAAGACAAGACAAGATGAGAGAGGGAGACAGAAACGTGCTCTATAGATCACTTTTGTTTTTTTCTTTTTTTTTTTTTTCCAGTCCTATCAGTCAGGAAAGACTAGTATGTGGAAGGTCACCTACTTAGGGATTATCAAAAACACTAATTTCATTATGTTGAAAATGATCAAGTTTATGAAATAAATTTTGAAATTGTTCAATAGCATTTGATTAATCTACTTAGTGAATTGCCAGAATGCTGGGCAAATAGAGTTGATGAGGTGAAACTGCCAAAACACAAATGCAATTTGGCCTGAACAAATCATCTAATTCTTAGGTTCAACTGGACATATAAACATAAGACAACCTTATCAGACTTAGGGCTTAAAAGCCATCTCCATAGATAAGTGAATGGAAAGAGAGAAATTTAAATCTCCTGGATTCCCCTGCATACAATAAAGACACATGCTCCACCTTGTTTATAATAGCCAGAAGTTGGAAGGAGCCCAGATGTCCCTCAAAGGAGGAATAGATACAGAAAATGGGGTATATTTATACAATGGAATACTACTCAGCAATTAAAAACAATGAATTCATGCAATTTGTAGGCAAATGGTTGGAAGTGGAAAATATCATCCTAAGTGTGCTATCCTGATCACAAAAGAATACACATGAAATGCAATCACTGATAAGTGGATATTAATTAGCCTAGAAGCTCTGAATACTCAAGACACAATTAGCAAATCAAAAGATTTCCAAGAAGAAGGGAAGAAAGGGCCCTGGTCCTGAAAAGACTTGATCCAGTATTGTAGGGGAGTAGCAGAACAGAGAAATGGTTGGGGGGTGATTGGGGAATGGGCGGAGGGAAGAGGACTTATGGAGCATATGGTGAGGGGGGAACTGGGAAAGGGGAAAGCATTTGGAATGTAAACAAAGAATATAGAAAAAATTTTAAAAAGTGTAATAATAATAATAATAAAAGAAAAACATGACTTCAACTCTTGAACAGCATTTTGGAGAAATATCCAACACTTTTGTTCTCCACAGGCACCTGCACTCATATGCACCCCACACATACATATAGTTAAAAATAATAAAAATAATCTTTTCTAAACATGGAAATGCAAGAAATCGGTAGAGAGAATGGGGCCATTGCTGTGCAACTTTGGGAATTGTTTTTGATAGGAAATGTAGAAGACATTAGAACTTTGGGCTGGAAAATGATTGAATGCTGTGAGGAGAACTCAGTAGGCTGTTCTTATGGGAGCTTGAAAGATAAGGATGCTGAAAGGTATATAAATAGTGGAGGCCTGGCTCAAAAGGTTTCAGGGAACAATGACACTACTGGGAGCTGGGATAGGACCATTTGTGTGATATTTTGTTCAAAATACTGGCTGCATCATCCATTATTTGGGTCTTGCTGTAGATGGTATGCACTCGCTGATAAGAGGATATTAGCTCAAAAGCTCAGAAAACCCAAGATACAACTCATAGACTACATGAAGGAAGCTCAAGAAGAAGGAAGACCAAAGTGTGGATACTTACTTAGATCTTTCTTGGAAGGTGGATCAAAATACCCATGGCTCACTACCAACCAATAGACTGAGTATAAGGTCCCCCATGGAGCAGCTAGAGAGAAGACCCAAGGAGCTGAAGAGGTTTGCATCCCCACAGGAGGAACAATAACATATATCAACCCAGAGCTCCAGAGCTCCCAGGGACTAAACCACCAACCAAAGAGTATGCATGGAGGAACTCATGGCTTGAGCTACATATGTAGCAGAGGATGACCATTTCAAATATCAATGAGAGGAGAGGCCATTGGTCCTATGAAGGTTTGACACCCCAGTCAGGAAATGCCAGAGCAGGAAAGTATGTATGGGGGCAGTTGGTAAGAAGGGGGAGGGGAGATGTGATGGGGGTTTTCGGAGGGGTAATGAGGAAAGGGGATACTATTTGACATGTAAATAAAGCAAATATCTAATAAAAATTCTGTCACAAAAATAAATAAAACAATATTCACAATGTAACACATTTTTATTAATGATAACTTCTATAAAATCCTGTCTTGGGCGATAAAGGAAATTGGTCCTGCTCTGTACTAGTAGAAGTACCATTTCTTTCTTTGTTTCTTTCTTTGTTTCTTTCTTTGTTTCTTTCTTTGTTTCTTTCTTTCTTTCCTTTCTTTCTTTCTTTCTTCCTCTCTCTCTTTCTTTCTTTCTTTTTTTTTGATCCATTATCTTTTTTTCCCATTTTTTTATTTTCTATATTATTTGTTTACATTCCAAAGGCTTTCCCCTTTCCCAGTTTCCCCCTCACCATATGTCCCCTAAGTCCTCTTTCCTCCACCCATTCCCCAATCACCCCCCACATTTCTCTGTTCTGATACTCTCCTACAAATCTGTAACCAGTCTTTTCAGGACCAGGGTCCTTTCCTTCCTTCTTCTTGGGAATCTTTTGATTTGCTAATTGTGTCTTGAGTATTCAGAGCTTTTGGGCTCATTAATATCCACTTATCAGTGATTTCTTAATCTCTGCTGTATTTCACATCTCGAATTTGCCTGTGTCATAGATCTTCAGTAAATGTGGTTTGATGAATAATTGTACATTAATATGTGTGGAACAGATGTGAGAGAAAGGGGGAACCAATAAATACTGTGATGCAAAAAAAAAAAAAAAAAAGCTGTCTTGATAATCAGCATCTCTACAAACAGATAAAGATACTTTATCTGCTAACACTTCCACTTTCACATTGTTGCAAATTTCCCTGAGTAACAAATGGTCTGAAGCAATTTCAGTCTAAGTCTTCTCAAAACCTGTTTGAGTATTGTTATAGTTTTGGTTTGAAACATTGCCTCAAATGTCATATTTCATAGACTTGGTCCTCAACAAAGCAGTGTTCAGAGATGAAGCCTTTGGAGGGCACAAGGGCTCTGGCATCTTCATCGTGTCAATCCGTGGATGGACCCACAGATGTACGGACTATCAGGAGATAGTGGACATTTAGTACGTGGGACCTCATTTGAGGAAGGTGCCTGGGTGCTTGTGTGTGAAGGGCACATTGTGCTGTGCCTCCTCCTTTCCATTTCCTGGCTACAATGGGACGAACCAGCTCCTCTGCTGTACCATCTCACTGCCACTGTATTCTGTTTCACTTCAGGGGCTCATCAAAGGAGTTAGGGGACCATGGGCTGAACACATTGGAACTATGACCCAAAATAAAGCTTTCTTCCTAATTAGTTGATTTTTCTCAGCTGTCTTAACAGAATCAAGTTTGTATTATGGAATACTTTGGTAGTATACTCCTCATCGGACGGCTTATCATACATTCCTATTTAGCTACTTTGCAATATTCTGAAGGCATAGACTTCTTCAGAGTTTTGTAGTAACACTCACTTGTTCTAGTTTCCATAGTTACACTTTATTTGAAACTATAAATATACTGCTATGAAAAGCCACAGGTACATGTCACACATACAACTGCCTTGATAAAAAAAGAATAATCTAGTTTATGAGGAAATGGTTTATGAATTCACAACAGAGACAAGAGAAGGCTCAGAGGATAGAGAACCTGACAAAGATCTGAGTTGGGATCCATGGCGCCCATACGAAACAGCCAGTTGTAGTGCTATTCATTTGTAACCCTAGTCCTGGGAGGTCAGGAACATAACTGTGAACTTCAAGTTCAGTGAAGAAATGGTATCTCAAAATGTAATGTGGAAAGGAACCAGAGAGACAGCACAGAGGTTAAAACCACTTGCTCCCCCTTCCAGAAGTAGATTACCAAAATACACAACCATCTATAACCCGAGTTCTAGGAACTCTCACACCCCTTTTTGGTTTCCTCAAGCACTGCATGCACATGGGGCATGACAGACATACATGCAGGCAAACAGTCCTACACATAAAACAAAAATGCATTAAAAATAACATTGAGGAAAGTAAAATTAGACACCTGAAATAGACTTTCATTCCCAGGTGTGCGCGGGCACACACACACACACACACACACACACACACACAATTCACACTCACATGTATGTATATAAATAATTACAATACTCTTGTACTGGCTGGCCCCAAACTCAGATCCAACTGCCTCAACTTCTAGAGTAATGGGTTAAAAGGTATATGCCACCATGCCTGACAAGATTTTAGCATTTTAAACAGAAATGTTCTGCTATCATAGAGAAATACTGACCATGTTACCAATCTGTAACTGTGTCTTTACTATACACTCAGAGTAAGATCCTCACATTTCGAATTTTGAAACCCCAGTTTAAAAAAACCAACATATACAGGTGTTTTATCATTCCTCAAAGATATAGAACTCTTATCCCACTGTTTATGGCTGTTAAATAAGGCATTCCACAAATCTATAGGTCAGTGTCTAGGTTGGAATCTGTGATCTTCTAGAACTTGGACTATGTTGATCTTGGCTCTTCTGTCTTTTAAAATGTCTACCTAGAAACCATGTGTTTGTTATTTTGGTAGGTTTTCCTTTACTTGTGACGTGGTTTTTGAGTTTTGTTTTGTTTTTTTTTGTTCTGTATTGTTTTGTTTCTTGTTTTTTGTCTTACAGCTTTTAATAGCCTATTTTTTGTTCTGTATATACACTATTTTTAAACAATAACATGCTGTGAAGAGCTTCTTTTCTGGTCCTGTCTATTTGGCATTCTATGCGATTCTCTTATCTATATAGGTATGTCCTCCCCTAATTTGGAGTTTTCCCTATGATACTACTGAAGTTCTGGTCTTTGCTAATGACCCAGGATGCCTCATCTTCTATGCCTATTATCAAAGATTTGCTGTCTCAAAGCTCCTGCATGTTCTGTACATTTTTTCTATATTTATTTATTTTTCTATATTCTTTACATGTGTTACCCAATTCCTATATTTTATCTTCAAATCCTGATAGTCTATTTTCTACTTGACCCAACATTCTGAAAATAATATAGGTTATTGCTATTGCTCTTACTGCCTACTACAAGTAATCTTATTGCTGATGTCACAGTTTCTGCATGAGACTTGTAGGTGTCAGCAACTTCCTCCCTGAAGACTGGCTCTTACTTTCTACTAATAACAAAACTGCCAAGGGAGAAAAGCAATCAAGAGTCTTATCCAGAAAAATAGTCTACAAAACACACTGACCAGTCCAGCATGACATCCCCAAGGGCACAATAGTGATACTTCCATCTTGGAGTAATTAACATCGGCCTAATTGGTCTTAAGACCTGCTCAGTCGGAGGGAATTCATTCCTGATACAGTAAATTTAGCCCACTAGCCATGTCTGGTATGGTCATGGATCCTAGAGGAGAACCTACAGCTGCCACTTTCCTAAACCACTATCATTTCTAATTGCATTCTAAATATATTATGAATTTTTGTTTATTTTATGTCAGTACGTTTAGCTTACATATAAGTCAGTGTAGCACTTGCATAGTCAACAGATGTTTGTAGGCCACCATGTGGGGACTGGGAATAGAACTTGGGTCTTCTGAAAGAACCATCAGTGCTCTTAACAGCCATGCCATCTCTCTAGTCCCTAAGTACTTATTTTTATACCTAGAGATAAGTATATTTCTTACATCTCTGATCAAAGAAGTTTCTTTTTGGAGCAAATAGACTACTACACAAAGTCACAAATATGAGAGAACTACTGACCATGGGGGCATCCAACCTCAACTAATATATCTACAGCACAACCCCTACACTT
Organism: Apodemus agrarius; assembly: GCA_964023405.1. NCBI lineage: Eukaryota > Metazoa > Chordata > Mammalia > Rodentia > Muridae > Apodemus > Apodemus agrarius. The sequence goes on along the minus strand of OZ030008.1, from coordinate 76,252,454 downwards.
AAGGCTCGTTCGCCATTACAAGATGGCGCCCATTTCCTGTAATGAGTCAGCTCTGTGCTGTTGTTTACTCCACTCCGCGCCCTACTGCGCATGCGCAGGTAGAGGTTTGGCGGGTCGCAGCTCAGTCCCGGAGCATAGTAATGAGGCATCGTGGCGTGCACCAATCAGGTAGAAACGAGTCTAGCCTAGGCCTATTTAAGCACCACCATTCCTTTTTTTCTGGGTCTTTCGCCTCTGCAATCAACCACGCAATAAACGTCTGTGGAAGGATCCTGTTTGTCTCGTGTCCTTCTTGCTGGCGAGATAGACGCAACCTACAACTGGTGCCTAAACCGGGGAACCTTTACATCACTGATCTGCGAAGACCCCTCGGAAGTTACTTCTGAGGAGGATCCAGAACCATATGAAGGGGGTAAGTGACAAAGAAAAGAATTCTGAATAAACTGCTCTGAGAAGGACTTGCATTTGTATAACACAGTTCAGAACTCTTTGCAGTCATGGTAGCCAGCTGGTAAGTACCAGGTAAGGGGGAACAATTCAAGTCTCTGGGAAGGAGCGATAAAGTCCTCTGTAAAGAGGCTAAAAAGAAAAAGCGAAAGTATGGGTAGCTCTACTTTGTATCCAACTTTTGTGGCTCTAAGGGAGCTGTTAAAGGGAAAGAAATTAGAGTTGAAAAGGAGTATAAAGCAGTTGAAAAGATTTGTTAAGAAGAAAGGAACAGTGGAAAAATGAGAAAAGGAAAATGGATTTCAAAACTCCTGGGGACAAGGGGAAACATGGAGACGTCCTATTTCTCTATGGACCCCAATGGAGATATTCTTAGTACTGGTATAAGTGTTCTTCCCTCTCTGTGTATTGTTTGACTTTGGTGCACCAATTTGTTTATGTGTGTCTGTCCTTGTTTTGTGGTCCGAGTGACTGTTGCTCTGTTTTATGTAAAATAAAAAAAAATGGTAAAAACTTTGCTGAAGTCCTTCTCTTGATCCAGTGTCAGTTTACACAGCAGAGGCTGATTTAAGTTGCTCTGCAATTAGATAGGAGTCTAGCACAGCTGAAGAAAAGCTGCTTTTGAAAAAAGCCAGCAGCTGCTTAAGTTCTAGGACAAGTAGGCTGATGGTTATTTCTCCTTTTGGTTACAAAGTGCTTTTTCTCTTGAATTACAGCTAGAAAACAATTGTTTGGTTCAAATTTATAAGATTCATGTAGTTTCATTTTTGGTTCTGATTGGTCTTAAAGGTATAAATATGTTTTGCATGTTTTGACTATGGAGTATTGGCTTATAAGTTATTGGGCATGATTAAAATTATTACATTGGTAACAAAAGTTAGTTTAAAACTGGTAACTCAGGGTTGGAGTTATCTCAACACGTGGAATGACTCAACCCAGGAAAAACAGGCCTCTAAAGATACTTGTAAATTGGCATAATGTTTTATGTACATAAGAACCTGCAGACAAACTTTGTAATGTGAAAGTAATGCATTTGCCATTGATTTTTAAAGAGAATAAATTGTTTAAAATTGGGTTTTGCTTTCCAAAGCTGTAGTTATGCTCTAATATTGCAAGAGAAAGAATTATGGTTAACAACTGCCAGTGTACCATTGACTGAAGTTTGGAGTCTGATCTAAGGCTTAACTTACTCATCTTTTGCAATTAAGATGATTTCAAGAGTAAGTTAAAAACAGCTATGGCCAGTATAGGCCTGTTGCCACTTTTTCACAAGCTTTATTGGATACAGTGGTAGAAGCAAAATTTAACTCCCCAAGATTGAAAAAGAGATCTCAATGGGAATTTATTTGGTATCAAACAGGCTACTTTTAAACTGTTTGAAAAATCTGTAGAAATGACTACTAAAAACAGCTAGTAGAATTTTTCTGGGAACCTTCAAATTTCAGGTTCCTTTTATTATTCAACCCTTATACAATGGGGTCCAGGTGTAGGCTACTGCCCTACAGGACAGGTGAGTGTTGGGCCTGGCCTTGGCCAATAGGCTCAGATTAGAGAATAATTTACGGTTGAGTAAATGAAAGGCTCAGAGCTGCCTCAGTGGAGACTTGTGAGGCACTGCTTTTGTCTTGCAATTCCCACCTAGGAAGTTTCAGGCCAATGTTAATGCCCACCTAAAAGGTGGCATAATGATCCTTAATCAAAGAATTGATTTGGTGCAGGAACAAGTTGATAACCTTTGGCAGGTTGCTCAGTTAGGGTATGAATGACGATACACAAGGCTATGTATTACCTCGGTGCCCTATCAGAATTTTACCCATGCTGCTAATTTGTCAAAGAGCGCTTGTCTAAGTCATCTTGCAGAAAACTAGTCCGGAGAATTTGATCATCTGCTACAAGAATTGAGGACTGCCATTGTCCATGCGAATTCCGCCCAAGTAGATGTGTGTCCTTCACTGCTGGATTGGGAACCTGGATTGCCAATGCTATGAATCACCTTAAGGAGTGGGCAGGAGTTTGTCTTTGTGGTGCCCTAATATGCTGTGGAGGAGTGTTTCTGCTATGGTTGCTGTGCAAGCTACGTGCCCAACAAAAACGCCACAAGGGGGTGATTACACAGGCACTCGCTGCATTGGAAAATGGTGCTTCCCCTGAAGCATGGCTGTCCATGCTTAAGAATTAGTTTTACTCATGCAGAAGTCAGCCCTTGTACCCTGAGTCCTTGAAAGGACATTGCACCGGGATGGGTGACGTGCTGTTTGCCACAGCCCTTGCACCTCACAGAGACTATCTCATTGCACGTGAGAGGGTGTTGGTCATGAGTTCACTTATGGATTGCCTCGAACCCTGATGGTCCAACAAGAGCCTGATGGTTGATCGGCAGCCCTAGGCCTGGTTTCTAATAAAACAAAATAGGGGGAGTTGTAGGAAGCCACGTTCGCCATTACAAGATGGCGCCCATTTCCTGTGATGAGTCAGCTCTGTGATGTTGTTTACTCCACTCCGCGCCCTACTGTGCATGCACAGGTAGAGGTTTGGCGGGTCACAGCTCAGTCCCAGAGCATACTAATGAGGCATCGTGGTGTGCACCAATCAGGTAGAAACATGTCTAGCCTAGGCCTATTTAAGCACCACCATTCCTTTTTTCTGGGTCTTTCGCCTCTGCAATCAACCCCGCAATAAACGTCTGTGGAAGGATCCTGTTTGTCTCGTGTCCTTGCTGGCTAGATAGACGCGACCTACACTCAGAGAACACTGTAATAGAAAAGTGAAAAGACCAGAAGAAACAAGAAAAACTAGCACATTTGCTACAGTCTCAAAATATAAACTCTTCTATGTTTGACAGAGAAGTTGCACCCATGTAGTTTTAACAAAATGGTTTCCTAAACAAGACCAGCCAGTTGACATGCCAATGTGGATGAGTAAAATTTTACAACTCTCCACTCCTAGATTGAAGAGCTATAGGTAATCAATACCTGCCAAAAGATAGATGTAGATTCAGTCTTCTCTAGAAGTAAGCCCTTTCATAGGTAATCTAATTCCAAACAATCAGCTCTAAATACACATTCACACACACACACACACACACACACGCACACAATTACAAATGATCAGCTCTAAACACATTCAGAGACACACAGACACACGCATGCATGGTCAAACACTAAACAGAATCAGTAGGCTTATCTGTGTGTGTCTATACATATCCATATCCATATAAATATACATGTGATAGTTCATGCAGGCCTGGCCCAGGGAGTGGCATATTAGGAAGTATGGCCTTATTGGATTAGGTGTATCACTGTGGGCATGGGCTTTGATACCCTCATCCTAGCTGTATAGAAGCAAGTCTTCTCCTAGCATCCTTCAGATGAAGATGTAGAACTCTCAGATCCCCCTGCACCATGCCTGCCTGGGCTCTGCCACTCCCACTATGATGATAATGGACTCAAGCTCTGTACCTGTAAGCAGCCCAATTAAATGTTGTCCTTATAAGAGATACCTTGGTCATGGTGTCTGTTAACAGCAGTAAAAACCTAACTGAGAGAGAGAGAGAGAGAGAGAGAGAGAGAGAGAGAGAGAACAATTATTTCATAGGTCATGAATTTGAGAGAAAGTAGACATAGGAGGAGCTGAATAGGATAGAGGGCAAAGTGAGCATGAAGTAAATTCAAAATACGTAAATATGAAATTCTCAAAACAATTAAAAATTAAAAACATCTCACTAAAAAACCAAATTTATGTATCTAGATTTACAGTGAAATTCTAATACTGGGGTTCTTAGTATCTATGTGAACTGGAAGTTACTCTACCACATAAATCTCATTTTATAGGTAAAATACAGATAATATGAATTTAACAGATTATAAAGTGATCATATTGGTTAAAGAACAAAGCATACATAAAGCATTCTACATAATACATGATCTACAGCAAGACCCAAATAATGGACGATTCTCCAAGTATTGTCAATGTCCTTCAGTGATTAAGCAGAAATAGGTAATGAGACGTTATAGATAACTTTGAATTTTCCAGAGTTTAAGCTTCACTAGATAAATGATATATGTATTTATGTGAAAATTTAAGGACCATCACTTTGTAATACAATCCCTCTTAGAGAAAATCTTTCAAAAATATTTGCAACAGTCTCTTGCTATGTTAAAAAAAATTCTATTAACATACTTATTTCTATTGGTGCCTGGTACTAATAAATGTCTAGATCATTATGTTTTATAGGCTCAGTTTTCTGACACATTCTTTTGTTTTCTTTTTTTTATTATTTTCTATATTCTTTGTTTACATTCCAAAGGCTTTCCTATTTCCAGTTTCCCCCATCACCATATGTCCCATAAGTCCTCTTCCCCCCAATTCCCGAATCACCCCCCCCTCCCCACCACTTCTCTGTTCTGGTACTCTCCTACAAAACCGGATTTAGTCTTTTCTGGACCAGGGTCCTCTCCATCCCTTTTCTTGGGAATCTTTGGCTTAGCTAATTGTGTCTTGAGTATTCAGAGCTTCTGAGCTCATTAATATCCACTTATCAGTGATTGCAATTCATGTGTATTCTTTTGTGATTCGGTTGACTCACTTAGGATGATATTTTCAAGAGTGGTTATACCATCTTGCAATCCCACCAACAATGGAGGAGTGATCCTCTTTCTCCACATCCTCGCCAGCACCTGTTGTCTCTTGAGTTTTTAATCTTAGCCATTCTGACTGGTGTAAGGTGGAATCTCAGGGTTGTTTTGATTTGCATTTCCATGATGACTAGTGATGTTGAACATCTCTTAAGGTGCTTCTCAGCCATCCGAACTTCTTCTGGTAAAAATTCCTTGTTTAGCTCTGTACCCCATTTTTTGATAGGGTTATTTGGTTCTTTGGGGTCTAACTTCTTGAGTTCTTTATATATATTGGATATTAGCCCTTTGTTGGATGTGGGGTTGGTGAAGATCTTTTCCCAATTTGTTGGTTGTTGTTTTGTCTTTCTGACAGTGTCTTTTGCCTTACAGAAACTTTGTAATTTTATGAGGTCCCATTTGTCAATTCTTGATCTTAGAGCATAAGCTATTGGTGTTCTGTTCAGGAACTTTCCCCCTGTGCCCATGTCCTCCAAGGTCTTCCAAAGTTTCTTTTCTATTAGTTTTAGTGTGTCTGGTTTTGTGTGGAGGTCCTTGATCCACTTGGAGTTGATCTTAGTGCAAGGAAATAAGAGTGGGTCAATTCTCATTCTTCTGCATGCTGACCTTCAGTTGAACCAGCACCATTTGTTGAAAAGGCTATCTTTTTTCCACTGGATGGTTGTAGCTCCTTTATCAAAGATCAAGTGACCATAACTCTGTGGGTTCATTTCTGGATCTTCAATTCTATTCCATTGGTCTACTTGCTTGTCGCTGTACCAATACCATGCAGTTTTTAACACAATTGCTCTGTAGTACTGCTTGACATAGGGGATATTGATTCCCCCAGAAGTCCTTTTATTGTTGAGAATAGTTTTAGCTATCCTGGGGTTTTTGTTACTCTAAATGAATTTGAGAATTGCTCTTTCTAGATCTATGAAGAATTGATTTGAGATTCTGATGGGGATTGCATTGAATCTATAGATTGCTTTTGGCAAGATGGCCATTTTTACTATATTGATCCTGCCAATCCAAGAGCATGAAATATTTTTCCATCTTCTGAGGTCTTCTTCCATTTCTTTCTTCAAGGACTTGAAGTACCTGTCATACAGATCTTTCACTTGTTTGGTTAGAGTCACGCCAAGATACTTTATATTGTTTGTGGCTATTGTGAAGGGTGTTATTTCCCTAACTTCTTTCTCAGCCTGCTTGTCCTTTGAGTACAAGAAAGCTACTGATTTGCTTAAGTTGATTTTATAGTTTCACTTCTTCCTTTCCAATTTGTATCCCTTTGACTTCCTTATGTTGTCTAATTGCTCTCCCTAGAACTTCAAGTACTATATTGAAAAGATATGAAGGGACATGGCCCAACTCACTCTATGAAGCCACAATCACGCTAATACCAAACAAAGATCCAACAAAGAGAGAGAACTACAGGCCAATTTCCCTTATGAATATCGATGCAAAAATACTAAATAAAATTCTGGCCAACTGAATCCAAGAGCATATCACAATGATCATTCACCATGATCAAGTAGGCTTCATCCCAGGGATGCAGGGATGGTTCAATATACGGAAATCCATCAATGTAGTCCACTACATAAACAAACTGAAAGAAAAAAACCACATGGTCATCTCATTAGATGCTGAAAAAGCATTCGACAAAATTCAGCATCCTTTCATGCTAAAAGTCTTGGAAAGAGCAGGAATTCTAGGCTCATACCTAAACATAGTAAAAGCAATCTACAGCAAACCAGTAGCCAACATCAAAATAAATGGAGAGAAACTTGAAGCATTCCCACTAAAATCAGGGACTAGACAAGGCTGCCCTCTCTCTCCATATCTTTTCAATATAGTACTTGAAGTTCTAGCGAGAGCAATTAGACAACATAAGGAAGTCAAAGGGATACAAATTGGAAAGGAAGAAGTGAAACTATCATTATTTGCAGACGATATGATAGTATACGTAAGCGACCCAAAAAACTCCACCAGAGCACTTCTACAGCTGATAAACAACTTCAGCAAAGTGGCAAGTTATAAAATTAACTCAAGCAAGTCAGTGGCCTTCTTGTACTCAAAGGACAAGCAGGCTGAGAAAGAAATTAGGGAAATAACACCCTTCACAATAGCCACAAACAACATAAAGTATCTTGGTGTAACTCTAACCAAACAAGCGAAAGATCTATACGACAGGAACTTCAAGTCCTTGAAGAAAGAAATCGAAGAAAACCTCAGAAGATGGAAAAATATTTCTTGCTCCTGGATTGGCAGGATCAATATAGTAAAAATGGCCATCTTGCCAAAAGCAATATACAGATTCAATGTGATCCCCATCAAAATCCCAACTCAATTCTTCATAGATCTAGAAAGAGCAATTCTCAAATTCATCTGGAGCAACAAAAAACCCAGGATAGCTAAAACTATTCTCAACAATAAAAGGACTTCTGGGGGAATCAATATCCCTGACCTCAAGCAGTACTACAGAGCAATTGTGTTAAAAACTGCATGGTATTGGTATAGCAACAGGCAAGCAGATCAATGGAACAGGATTGAAGACCCAGAAATTAACCCAGAGACTTATGGTCACTTGATCTTTGATAAAGGAGCCACAACCATCTGGTGGAATAAAGACAGCCTTTTCAACAAATGGTGCTGGTTCAACTGGAGGTCAACATGCAGAAGAATGCGAATTGACCCACTCTTATCTCTTTGCACTAAGATCAACTCCAAGTGGATCAAGGACCTCCACATAAAACCAGACACACTGAAACTATTAGAAAAGAAACTTGGGAAGACCCTGGAGGACTTGGGCACAGGGGAAAAGTTCCTGAACAGAACACCAATAGCTTACGCACTAAGGTCAAGAATCGACAAATGGGACCTCATAAAATTACAAAGTTTCTGCAAAGCAAAGGACACTGTCAGAAGGACAAAATGGCAACCAACAAAGTGGGAAAAGATCTTCACCAACCCCACATCCGACAGACGGCTAATATCCAATATATATAAAGAACTCAAGAAGTTAGACCCCAAAGAACCAAATAACCCTATCAAAAAATGGGGTACAGAGCTAAACAAAGAATTTTCACCAGAAGAAATTCAGATGGCCGAGAAACACCTTAAAAGATGTTCAACATCATTAGTCATCAGGGAAATGCAAATCAAAACAACCCTGAGATTCCACCTCACACCAGTCAGAATGGCTAAGATTAAAAACTCAAGAGACAACAGGTGCTGGCGAAAATGTGGAGAAAGAGGAACACTCCTCCACTGTTGGTGGGATTGCAAAATGGTAAAACCGCTCTGGAAATCAGTTTGGCGGATCCTCAGAAAATTGGGCATGTCACTTCCAGAGGACCCTGGCATACCACTCCTGGGCGTATACCCAGAGGATTTCCCTGCATGCAATAAAGAGACATGCTCCACTATGTTTATAGCAGCCTTGTTTATAATAGCCAGAAATTGGAAGGAGCCCAAATATCCCTCAAAGGAGGAATGGATACAGAAAATGTGGTATATTTATACAATGGAATACTACTCAGCAATTAAAAATAATGAATTCATGCAATTTGTAGGTAAATGGTTAGACCTGGAAAATATCATCCTGAGTGAATTAACCCAATCACAAAAGAATGCACATGAAATGCAATCACTGATAAGTGGATATTAATGAGCCCAGAAGCCCTAAATACTCAAGACACAAATAGCAAGTCAAATGATTCCCAAGAAGAAGAAAGGAGAGGACCCTGGGCCTGTAAAGATTGCATCCAGTTTAGTAAAGAAACCAAGGGGGGAGGGGGAATGATTGGGGAATAGTTGTGGGGGAGAGGAACTATGGAAACTATGGTGGGTGGGAACTGGGAAAGGGGAAAGCCTTTGGAATGTAAACATAGAATATAGAAAATAAAAATTAAAAAAAAAAAGAATTGACAAATGGGGCCTCATGAAATTACAAAGTTTCTGTAAGGCAAAGGATACTGTCAAAAGGACAAAACGGCAACCAACAAATTGGGAAAAGATCTTCACCAACCCTACATCTGACAGAGGGCTAATATACAATATATATAAAGAACTCAAGAAGTTAGACCCCAGAAAAGCAAATAACCCTATTAAAAAATGAGGTACAGAGCTAAACAAAGAATTTTCACCTGAAGAGTTTCGAATGGCTGAGAAGCACCTTAAGAAATGTTCAACATCATTAGTCATTAGGGAAATGCAAATCAAAACAACCCTGATGTTTCACCTCACACCAGTCAGAATGGCTAAGATTAAAAACTCAGGAGACAGCAGGTGTTGGCGATGATGTTGAGAAAGAGGAACACTCCTCCACTGCTGGTGGGATTGCAAGTTGGTACAACCACTCTGGAAATCAGTATGGCAGTTCCTCAGAAAACTGGACATGACCCTTCTGGAGTACCCTGCTATACCACTCCTAAGCATATACTCAGAGGATTCCCCGGCATGCAATAAGGACACATGCTCGACTATGTTCGTAGCAGCCTTATTTATAATAGCCAGAAGCTGGAAAGAACCTAGATGTTCCTCAATGGAGGAATGGATACATATATACACAATGGAGTACTATTCAGCCATTAGAAACAATGAATTCATGAACTTCTTAGACAAATGGATGGAGCTGAAGAACATCATCCTATGTGAGGTAACCCAGTCTCAAAAGAACACTCATGGTATGCACTCATGGATAAGAGGATATTAGCCTAGAAGCTCGGAATACCCAAGACACAATCCACATATCAAATGATGCCCAAGAAGAAGGAATGAGTGGCCCCTGGATCTGGAAAGGCTCAATGCATCAGTGTAGGGGAATACCAGAACAGGGAAGTGGGAAGGGGTGGATGGGGGAAGTGGGGGAGGGAAGAGGGCTTATGGGACTTTCGGGGAGGGGGGATCCAGGAAAGGGGAAATCATTTGAAATGTAAATAAAGAATATATCAAATAAAAAAAAGACTGGAGAAATCTAGTTGAATTGAAGAAGTAAAAAAAAAAAAAAAATAGGGTACAGAGGTAAACAAAGAATTCTCACCTGAAGAGCTTCGGATGGCTGAGAAGCACCTTAAGAAAATGTTCAACATCATGAGTCATTAGGGAAATGCAAATCAAAACAACCCTCAGATTCTACCTCATACCAGTCAGAATGTTTCAGATAAAAAAAACTCAGGAGACAGAAGGTGCTGGAGAGCATGTGGAGAAAGAGGAACACTCCTCCACTGCTGATGGGATTCAAGGTAGTACAACCACTCTGGAAATCAGTCTGGTGGTTCCTCAGAAAACTGGGCATGACACTTCCGGAGGACCCTGCTATACCACTCCTGGGCATATACCCAGAGGATTACCCAGCATATAAGAAGGATACATGCTCCACTATGTTCATATCAGCCCTATTCATAATAGCCAGAAGCTGGAAAGAACCCAGATGTCCCTCAACGGAGGAATGGATACAGAAAATGTGGTATATATACACAATGGAGTAGTATTCAGCCATTAGAAACAATGAATTCATGAAATTCTTAGACAAATGGATGGAGCTGGAAAACATCATACTGAGTGAGTTAACCCAGTCTCAAAAGAACACTCATGGTATTCCCTCACTGATAAGCAGATATTAGCCTAGAAGCTTGGAATACCCAAGACACAATCCACATATCAAATGATGTCCAAGAAGAAGGGAGGAGTGGCCCCTGGTTCTGGAAAGGCTCAATGCATCAGTGTAGGAGAATACCAGAACAGGGAAGTGGGAAGGGGAGGATGGGGGAAAAGAGGGAGGGAAGAGGGCTTATTGGACATTCGGGGAGGGGGGATCCAGGAAAGGGGAAATCATTTGAAATGTAAATAAAGAATATATTGAATAAAAAAATGAAACATGGACAAATATCTGGCCTACTTTGCCATTTTTCATTCAATAAAACAGTAACAAAATCTGTGCAATGTATTACACATCTATACATGCATACAGTACACACATAAATTCTTCCATTTCTCAAAATCAATCACTAAAATTTATCTCTTAATACTGAGATTTTATTTTTTCAAAAAAATTGATATTTCATTTCAAATTTAAATTTAAAACGGAGCACAGTGAAGAGTAAACATTTGTAAATGTTAGGAGCTACATTTTTAGATATGTCTGTCCATCTTAATTTTGAATTAAAAAAGTATTAGACAAGTTCCAATGTGACTTTACATCAGTGGAAAGCTCATCATTTAAATATTTAAGGTGAGAAACTCATAAAATCATTAAGAACAAACAGAACTGGCTGAAAGGATGACAACATGTATTTTATACTAACCAATCAGAAGAAGTGTTCCAACAGCTAACCCTCCACCTGAAAATGACACAGACGAAATTAATCACTAACTTTTTAGATTAGATTTCACCAAGAACAGGTATCTCAGTAACATTAGAAACTGATATTGTGAACAATATTTGAATTATTTTTGCAATGCTTTCCTCAATAGCTTACTGATATAATTACAGGTTAGCAGTTATTTACTATACATATTTACTTTCATAATTTGTTATAGTGTCCCCCCTTTCTCCTGACACAACCAGGAGGCACTCAATACAGCTCTGGTTAAACATTGAAATGTTATATTCAACAATTGTTAGAAAACTAACTCAATAGCCAAGACCATGTATACAGTGAGTATTAAAAATTCTACTTTCAAATTGAGTAAGTCTCATAGGAACTAAGATTTCAAATTATTTAAAAAAAAAATCCAAAGTCTAGAAATGTTTAAATATAAAAATAATTTTTGTCAAAAAAAGGAAAAATAAAAAAATATTTTCATTAATATTGGAATGTGTTCTTTTAATTATTTGAACTAGGCTAATATCATGAATATATAATTCAAATGGTGAGTTATTAAAATTAACTTTTAAGATGCTGGAACCATGTATGCTAAAGAGTTAAGGGAGTCTATTATGATTATCTTTCTGTTTATCTCATTTGTAAAAGTATTAATACTTGGAACTAATGTCTTAAAAACTAACAAATATACTTTAAAAATCCATTTAAAGAATGACTACAAATATATTTATTGTATTATGTTAAAAGTATTCAAAGCTGTGGACAATTGAAGACAGTGTCCTTGGTAAGGTTTGTTTTGTATGAGCACAAAATTATAAAACATTTTGAAGACCAATAAAAACTTCTTTCCCAAAATATTTTGTAATGGCAAACAACATGTGGAAAAATTTAATATGAAAAGATTCCTTAATACTGTTTTTCCCCTGCACAAAAAGCATATCATTGTTGTGACAAATAATAGAAATCTATTATGCTACTAGAATAAACTGAAAGCCTGTGGTATATACTAAGTCATTGTGATATATGAAATACTTTAATTTTTCAAAATCACTACTGACAGCTGTTCATGTGTGCACACGCATGTGTGCTGTGAGGCATATGTATTTCAGGCTGGCTTCAATTTACTAAGTAGCTGAGAATGAGGCTTCATTCAACTCTAGATTCCCTTGTTTCTATCTTCCAAGCACTGTGATTTGCAGAATTCTAGGTGGATTAGACTAAATCCTTAATTTAAGTCTGAGCTAGATAAAGTCCACTGCTAATTTTCACATTTAACATTTTACATTCTATCTTCCTTTGTATGGAAACAAAAACAAACTTTTAATGCTTTAATGGTCCCTCTGTTCAGGTTTAAGAAGATGAAATTACACCATGGTGTCCAAGCCAGAGTTGTTACTGTAAAATGGCTGATTTTCCTAGATTCCCTCTCTCATCTACTTCACTTTCATAGGTAACATCCAGTAGAAGTTAAAGGCAAAGGACTTTTAAGTTTGCGACAGGATCTTACTTTTTTTTTTTTTTTTTTAGCTCAAGTTGGGCTGGAACTCACAAAACATTCTTGCCTCAGCCTACTGAACACTGGGAATACAAGCATAAACTACCATGTCTGACTATTTTTCTCCCTGTCGTTTTAGGTTTATGGAGGGATGAGGCAGTATTTCCCAATGAAATGAAGTAACATGAAAAACACAGCTTGCTCAGTAAGAGGCACGTTGGGTATTTCTGCAATTATTTTCATAGTAGAACACTCCACTAAGTGTGTATCATTCCTTGGTGAGTCGTGATGACCGTAGCAGTAACAATAAGGAATTAGCCGAGCAAAGTGTCACGTACATCTGAAAAGGGAGGAAGGTTGTTTTCTGATAAATGATCGAAACAATGCTCTTTTTCTGCTAATTCAGGAAAATACCACTCGAAAATTATAAATCTTATGCTTATGAAAATCCTAATTGTTGGAAACTTTGAACAGTCCTGAAGATACTATCAATAGGTATTAACTAAATGACTTTTGACAGTCAAGTTAATATCTTACTTGGATTTCTCTTATAAAAATGCAAGTTCTTTTCTTTTTTTCCAATGAGCTCCAGTGTATAATTCACTTTAACTTTAGACTGGTGCAAATAACATGGGTTCTGTAGGAGTCCCTGAAAACGCTACAGCCAGAAGAGAAATGAACACTAAGAGGCAAGAAGGAAACATGATTCTTCATAACTACTCAGTCAGGCTGGGTCACACTTAGAGTCTGACCCTGGGCACTTCAGTTTAGACATATTCAAGTGGAGTGCGATTTTGTAAAAAAATGTTTCCTTGTAACATTTGTCTCAAGTCTACAAGAAAGCTTAAGATGTGACTGCATCAACCCTCTTGCAAATTTTATGTGACATAATCTCTACCGTGAAGATGAGTTCTATAGCTTTAAGAGCCTAGGATCTGGAGTGGTCTCTGACCTAGACAGCAGAGGTCACCTGGCTGGAAAGTGATGATGTAGATAAAACTACACTAAGGTGCCAGAGTGATTACTATAAAAAGGTTGGGTGAATTTTCTGGTCTACCTCTCTAGTCTATTCCTTCTATAATTTTCAGTGGAATAGAAGGTATCAGTATGCAGAGGACCGTGTGACATCTCCCTTAAGGATTTTTTTTAATTGATTGAGAAGCAAGGCTCAATATACAGGTCTAGGGAGGAAGAATTTAGGATAAGCACAATAGTCTGAAGTGGCCCAGCCCCACAGTACAGATTACCAGGCTATTAATGATATCCACTAACAGTCGTCTGGGTGAGAAACAGGTATACATATCCCTTCCTTGAAAAGACAAATCTACTAAACATTCTTCATTTCTCTAATGCTTATCTGTGAGGACCTTATAATCCCTACAGAGTTCTTTGTGAAGATTGGTCCATATGGAATAAATTTATTGGTCACATAAACTTAAGGGTTTTATTATTTATTTATTTATTTATTTATTTATTTATTTTAAGACAGGGTTTCTTTGTGTATCCTTGGCTGTCCTAGTACTAGCACTGTAGACCTGGCTGGCCTCGAACTAACAGAGATGTACCTAGCTCTGTCTCCCGAGTGCTGGGATAAAAGATGTGTTTTACTATCACCTGGCATAAATTTAAAGTTTTAAAATAAAGCTTTTGCTGGGCATGGTAGCATATATTTCTAATTCCAGTACTTGGGATGCTGAGGCAGAAGGACTGCCAGAAGTTTAAAGTCAGCCTGGGCTAGAGTCTCTGTTTCAAAAACAAATCCAAAAACAAAATAAATTTAAAGAGATAAAAAAACCTCACAATCTTTTTTCAAAATACCCTGGAGTAAAGTATTTATATACATCTTTCTCGATACACTAAAGTGGTAGATGGACTTTAACCCAAAGCTTGAATCAATATAGTCTCCTCCAAAATAAATAAAGACAGATAAATGAAGTATCCTTAACTATCAAATCAATACTGGCTGTCATATTAGATTGTGGGGATATTGTTAATTTGTTTATGTCTTAAATTATCCAGTAATCTGGCCTAGGATTAAGGCAATTGCTGCTGGGTAAATATGGAAACCAGAGCTACAAATAGGGATGATGATTCTGGAGATTCAATCATATGAAACAGCTTTACATAAATAATAGAAAAGTATATTTTGCTTAGTTGTTTAGCTACCTAAAATATAATAAAAATTGTCAAATATACAGCCCAAGCTTAATGTATATCATTTCACACTACAGATAACAATGTATTGAACAAACCAATTGTATTTATTATTTAATATCAGTTTTGAAATCAGTGGCTACTACAAATTTCTCCAAAGAACTTCTGCCAGACTTTATTTAGCATAAACCCCACCTACTGTTCCCTTGACTGCCAAAACTGAGTAAACTCAGAACATTGTAGGAGTTAATGAGCCAAATCTTCAAAGTCACACTTCCTTCAAGAACCTCTTAAGACTGCCTACAATTTTTCCTTCAAAATTCCTGAAGTATCTATACAGCCAGGTTCTTTTCCTTTTTACAATGTATGTTATTTAACTATAGTGGCCTCAAATAACAATATAAATGCCCTGAAAGAGACAAGTTGAAAATCTAGATTACTGGGCTGGATACATAGCTCAGTGGTTAAAAACACTTGCTACTTTTGTGGAGGATACAAATTTGATTCCCAGAACCCACATGAGGCCACTTACAACTACCTGTAACTCCAGCTCCAGAAGATTCTATGGTTTCTTCCGGCTTCTGGGGACACAGAAGTACTCACGCTGAAGCCCACAGACATACATTATGAAATCCCCTGGACTCAGAAAGTCTAAATGGAAACTTGTAAAATTGAAATATTGCCAACTTGGGGAATATATATGTGAAAATCCAATAATAAAATGACTGGAACATATTCTTTAAAATGCTGAAAAGGAGAATTTTCAAATTTGTAAGATATTTTGACATAAGCAACAAAGGTAATGAATTACCAAGTAACTAACATTCAATCAGTCTATACGATGGGTTTCAAATATATTTGCAGTTGTTTAAAATTACACTGATATCATGTGGCAGCCGAAAAGTTTCACTGTACCACAGAGTGGGTATAATGCAATATTACTTGTTTTTCGACCACAGTGTCACAAGATTCTTTTTTTTGTTGTTGTTTTGGTTTGGTTTGGTTTTTTTGTTTTTTTTTGGGTTTTTTTTGTTTTTTTTTTTTGTTTTGTTTTTTTTTGTTTTTTTTTTTGCTTTACTTGAGACAGGGTTTCTCTGTGTAGCCCTGGCTGTCCTGGAACTCACTTGGTAGACCAGGCTGGCCTCGAACTCAGAAATCCGCCTGCCTCTGCCTCCCAAGTGCTGGGATTAAAGGCGTGTGCCACCACCGCCCGGCCACAAGATTCTTAACATCACATTACTATTACATTTTATCACAATAAGGTCATACAAGGCTCTCCACAATCTGAATCAAATAAAATTTTGAAAGTAACAACTCAGGTTATGAGGTTCTTGTGGTTATCTGAATATGGATAATCAACAGATGCTTCACTTACAAACATTTTAATGAAAAGCAAATATAAACTTTGCTTTAGAAGAAGACAAACAGGACAGGAAATCAAGTTACAAAAATGTCACTAAGCCAGGCGGTGGTGGCACACGCCTTTAATCCCAGCACTTGGATTTCTGAGTTCAATGCCAGCCTAGTCTACAGAGTGAGTTCCAGGACAGCCAGGGCTACACACAGAAACACTGTCTTGAAAAACAAAACAAAACAAAACAAAAAAAAAACAAAAGAAAGAAAAGAAAAGGATCCAAAAATGTCAATAAGAAGTTAACAACTGAAATACATCTGGTTATATTTATTATTCCAAATATGTAAATCCTATTATTACAACCATCTGAATTTCTATGTACTTTGCAAATCAACTGCAATCATGCAAAACATACATTTCAGCTATTGCTACTAATTTAATTTTCTTAGGGAACAGTAATTTTTAGCCTGTTAGACTCAAATACCAAATTATTCCACTCTTCAAGCATTTCTGCAAATTTCAAAATGATTGGTCAAGTATATATCTTCATAGAAACACAGATGAAAAGATGCCCTCAGTTCTTTTTGGCAGGTGTGAAGAGACTATAGTTTAATATTTAATCTTATGTTCATAAACTATCAATACTCCTTAAAAATAGTTCTCAACAGTTAGCAATACCTGCGGTATAAGTGCTGAGGTAATTAAATGTGAAGCTAAAGATGAGCTCAGATGTCTGGAGTTTTGTGACTACTCATACCATTACATTTCTGAATCAATTTTTGGACTTCACCTGCCAAACTCCACCTTTCATATATTACATTTCTTGTTTAGGCTGTCTTCTCCTTCTTCCAATCAAGACCTTATTAAGAACTTACTGAGTGCCAGGCTCTGGTCTAAGTACATTTTGCTATTTTTAATGAGGAAGAGAAGGTACAATACTGAAAATGCCGTACTTTTGTTTGAAGAATTTGATTACTATCAACCAAATAAAGGCACTTATTCCCATTTAATTAAGAATATAAACATTTCAGGGGTAGAAAAGATAGGTTAGATTGGTAGGAAAGATCTGCTGTCACTAAAGATTACAGATTAATTTCTGTTTGAGTGAGAGTTCACTAAAACTGGCAAACTTCTCTAAGCTTTGGGTTCAAAACTAGGACAACTGAGGCCAAAGTGGAAAAAAATAAAGTGAAATAAATATTTGCTGACTATGCATTTTGCATCATGTTTTTAGTCTCATACAACTGAGTGGTTTTGAAACAATTTTATGAAACTACTTTAAATTTATGGGGAAAACAATAAAGGCACATTCAGAACATGAAATAATAGAATCTAAAAACCATGCTGTTTCTGATAAGTTCCTTGTCTTGTTATTTTCCTCTTTGCTAAACTTACTTGAAAAGCCTGGAGTGTAACCCAGAACAAATGTCACGTGAAGAACAAGAATAAGCAATGGCAAGTGCAATATATTATGCAAATATACCAGATTCAAAGGACATATAATAAACACTACAAAAAAGGGTTATGAAATGTAAACACACATCAGGTTTTATGAAGCAGCATTCAGACAGAAATGCATAGCCTGACCTAGTAACCTAATTAGTCAATCCTTTCTTTTCTTTTGTTTTTCGAGAAAGGTTTTCTCTGTTTAGTCCTGGCTGTCCTGGAACTCACTCTGTAGACCAGCCTGGCCTTGAACTCAGAAATCCTCCTGCCTCTGCCTCCCAAGTGCTGGGATTACAGGCGTGTGACACCTCTGCGCTGCTAGTCATTCCTTTCAACAGATCAGTTCTATGAAACAAGTATATTCTTCAGAAGGCTTTGTATTAAAAGATTGCAGAGATGATAAGCACACATTTAAGACACTCGGTGGGGGTCGGGGGCGGTGTAGAACTATCTGAAAACCAAGGACTGTCATTTCTTTGTGTCAATCATTCCTTTGAGTCAACAGGCATCCTTAACATCCACTCTTTAGAGCCACACTGCTTTATGATTTAAGAAGATGAGTAGCCATGCGGCGGAAAAGAGGGCAATACTTTCAGCTTTTTCTACAGAAACCCTCTTTAAAGCTAAAAAGTTCTGTGGGTTCGTACAGGCTTTAAGCTACCCAGTGAAGGAAGGAAGGTGTCCTAAGCAGAGGATCCTACAAGCCAATTCCTTTCCATATATGTTGCTTTTTCATTAGTAATCATTTTAGGGTACAAGCATGTAGGGAGTCCGCAGTCATCTGGAAATGAGATGCTGGGCAGAGCGGAGTAGGGTTTTAAGACGGGCTTAGCGCACAGCTCTTGACATCTCCATGCAAGTTTCCTCCCCCAGTCTTCCTCTGTCTGAGGAGGCTATCCTGACCATGCTTGTGAAGAGGAGAGGGGAAAAGGAAATGGGTGCGTGGGGCCGGGCAGGGCAAGTGGATGACAGGCGGCCCAGGGGTCCCTCCCCGAGTTTTCCCTGGAATGCGCCCACATCTTTAGTCTGAACCGACCTAAGAGCTGGTCCAGGGCTGGGAGCCCGGTTGACACCAGCAGTTGTCCATTCCGCACCGACGGTCGCGTGCCCGCAATGGACAGCAGCCGAGGGCCCCCTCCGGGGCCCCCAGAGGCCTTGCCCCTCCTCTGGAAGCTAGAGGTGCCGCTCTGGGCTGCGTCGGAAGGTACAGACCGGGAGCTGAGGGTACTCGCGCCGCAGGTGTCTGCCGCCGCCATCTTGAAGCTCCTGCGAGGACCCAATCGGAACTCTGGGAACTCGAGCGGCGGGCCTGTTAGAGCCAGCCCCAAAGTCCCGCCCACGTACCAGTGATAGCCAATAGAACTGAGAGTTCCTTGCAGACCAACCAATCGCAAGGCCTAATGCTGGAAAGTGCGGTACGTAAAGCCTGAGGATTGTACGCGGCCCAGGTGAGCGGGGGTCCCGCTGAGTCCGGGCTGAGGAATTTCTGTTGGTGTCTGGGGCCGCAGGTGGGTACTGTCCTTCGGCATTCTCGGTTTGCGAGCACCTACGTTCACGAGTTAAAAGAATAGGAAAGAATCGATTCGCCCTCGGGGCTTCTTAAGCCTCTGCGAGTTGGCGCTCGCTTCTTCCCTGCTGTTTAGCTAAGAGGAGAGACGCCTCTCATGCCTCTCTCACCTCTCTGGTTTCTAAGGAAAGTTCCCTCCCCCCCCCCATCACCCCCACCACTGCCCCTCCTCGAGACCAAGTTTTCCCGAGTGGTTGTGCTGTCTGGAGAGGAGTAACGGTGACTTCAGTGGCTGGTGAGCTCTTGGGCTTAAGGCAGTGAGAAGCCAGGGTTAGGTGGGTTGGATGGTAGACTTAGAAACTTCATGAACTTCGAGACCATTGGGCTTTCTTGCCCGCTCTCACAGACTATACCTTTCTGACAGGTCCTCGCGAGCAGCTTTTCTTAATTAGTGTTTCTGGAAATCTCGGAGGGTCTTTCCTAAGCAGTGTGAATGGCAAGTGTTACCCTGACAACCTTGTTCACACATTTAATTGTCACTTCTCCAAAGCAGCTGCAAATAACAGAAACTACTTGAAGTTTTTCTCCCCCTAAATCTGAGTAGAATTAGATTTATTTGTACCTTATGTTTCTAGTAATTTGAAATCTGAATGGAGAGGGTTTCTACTACACTGTAAGTTTTATTTGTGGTAGAAAAAAATAAAACCATGTAATTCAGAGCTGTTTTTTAAATTTTTTTTCAAATGAGAACTGTAGGAGGAATTAAGTGATTTCTAGAAGACATCCAAGATAAACAATATCTGAATTTAAAAAGATACCCAAGTCAATAACCCTGTCACTGAATTACAGCTGACAGGGATGGATGGTACATAATATATAGATTGATTGATTGATTCGTTCATTCATTTTGAGACAGCGTCTCACTATGTAGCCCTGTCTGGCATATAACTCACATAAGTCTGCCAGCCTTTGCCTTCTGGTCCTGAGACTTACAGGTGAATGCCACCACAACACCTTTATTTATATTTTTCTTTCCTTTCCCTTCCCCCCACCCTTTCTTTTTTTCCTGCATCATATTCAGGCTTGGACGGGAGCCTATAATCCCAAAGAGTTGGAAAAGGAGAATCAGGTGTTCAGGGTTAGCATTAGCAAAGCAAACAAATAATAATAAAAACCCAAGACAAATAATAAAGAATCATATCGGGGGAGGGGGAAGCAACAAGCCTTGTGGTTTAGCAATGCATCAACCAGAAATACTTGATAAAGGTTGTTTGTTTTCATTTCAAACATGTCACTGGTATGCACGGTACATGCCTTTATATTTCGAAGGCCCTCAGATGACTGCTGAGCACTTGCTTTCTGCTTAAACGCAGTCTTGTGATTTTTATAGTCTTGTCATTTTATTAAAGTGGTGGATTCCTTCTCTAAGAGCAAGTAAAGAATTCCTAGCCTACTTCCCAGTCTTTGTAGTTTAGATGTCGAGCTCCTTTAAGGCAGATAACATATTTTATTTCATTTGATTCTCCTTTATTATTCTTAGTGAAGACCAACACCAGTTAGAGTCACAGCAGGAAATAAGAAAAATTACCATATATTTGGGTTTGGTTCTTGAGTGGATATCTCTGAGACCAAATAGTAAATAATTTAGGTTTGGCAGACAATAATGTCTCTTTTTAATCTACTCATCTCTTCCATGAGTAAACCATGTGATCTGACATTAATGGTTGAGCATAGCTTTGCTAGAACCTGAAATTTAATTTCAAATAGTTTTTGTATGTTACAGCATGTTCTTCCATTTCCTTTGAGCCATTTAAAGATGCCAGTTATGTGACACTTCTTCATGCTGCCCCACAGAGATAAATAGCAGCTGGAGGGTTACACAGCTGTCAGCCTGTGTGACGGACTCTTCTACCTTTCTCTTCTCTCTACTTTATATCCTAAAACCCATCAAGGTCTCTCATATGGTCGCACTCTTCAGTGTTTACTTATATTGGTTTAAAGGTATACTATTATTTGAGAGAGCAATTTTTGAAGAAGTATTAAAGTTGTCATTTTGAGCCAGACTCTCCTGTAGGCATGATCTGGAAAAAGAAGTGTGGTCCACATACAGTCTCTTTTAAGGCAACACTCAAGAATCCTATTGCCAAAATCTACAAGAATTTCCTAGGACTGCCGAACTTGGCTGTTTGAGGAAAATGTACTTTTTCAGAACATCAGAGGTACAAAATATCATCAGGATGACCTGAGTCCCACCCCTAGGACCCACATGGTAGATTTTTCTTGCCATAGATGCTATGACAGGCATGTACTCCCCTCCCAATAAATATTTGTTTCATAATACACCAGTACTCTTCATGTTAATATTAGTACTAGCTCTTTCTTTCAAACTTTATATTGCAAGTTGTTAAGGATGTATGTGTGCAGGACACACTAATACTAAAGTCCTATTGACTTAAAAAGTTTGTTGCTGCCGGGCGGGTTGTTATGCCTTTAATCCCGGCACTTGGGAGGCAGAGGTAGGCAGATTTCTGAGTTTGAGGCCAGCCTGACCTACAGAGTGAGTTCCAGGACAGCCAGGGCTACACAGAGAAACACTATCTGGGAAAAAAAAAAGTTTGTTGCTTAATATATACATTAGTATTAGTATATTAGTTTATATTAAATAGTGGTAGTCTTTAAATGATTGAAACAAGAGTGAAATGAAATTTTAGTGATTGGATATTGACTCTAAATTGTTTAGGGAGGGCTCAAATGCCTATATAATAAATAAAATACTTATATAAGTAGATTAAATATAAGTGAATTTGAGATCCAATACAATGAGATTCACAGTTGTTATAGTGCCTGCAAATAGAATGAATATATTTAAAGCGATAAAATCTCTCTAAATTATATGTATTTAAAGTTGGATAAGTATCTTATTTGTAGTGAACTTGGAAAAGCCATATGCAAACATACAGAACAAATTTAGACATTTCACATAGGAATAGAGACAAAATAGTATGTCTTTAAGTCATTGACGCAGAATTATAGCTAACTATCGTAGGTTTTTAACATTAAAATATTTTGCCTTTCAATTGATTAAGATTTTTTTCACAACAGCATTATAAACTATTTAGTACTATGTTTTCAATTTTATGATTAGCCGTTTGTTCATGGTGGTTCGCCATCTTTAATCCCAGTACTCTGGGGGCAGAAAAATCTGTGAGTTTGAGGCCAGTATTGTCTACAAAGCAAATTCCAGGACACTCGGGACTACATAGCCTATGCAGAGACACTCTGTCTCAAAAATGCATACTGACTGTAAAAGCAGAAGTGTGGATGGCTGCCTTATCAGCTCCCATAACTCTGACCACAAAGCTTCTTAGCTTTTTATATAACCTGTCATGTCTTCTAATTTCTTCCTTCTTAAATTCTCTTTTGGATAAAAGACTTTAATAGTCCCATTTAATAAAGGTCCAATGGTATTGAATATCCAAATTCAAGATTCCTGCTGTCCCACCAAAAGGAAGACACAGCTCACTGAGAACTATCTACTCCTGCCTTACAGTGACTTAGCCCAGCACTGGTCAGAGAGGCTTTCACACCCACAACTTTGATTGACCGCTTTAGGAAGTACTCACACATGCTTTGAGACTGCCTACGGATCTGGGTTTTCCTGGAAGCAGACCATAAAGTTGAACGAATTGTAGAACAGACTTATGGTAAGTAGACTTTTTTTTCATAATTTAACATGTATTTAATGTGTGCTAAGCATGTACAATTTTTTCATAGGTTCCACATAATTCTCACAACTATCCTATAAACTGGGTATTATCACTCCCACTTATCAGATGAGCTAACAGAGTTCTGAGTGAGGATGGATAACTTGACACAGGTCACCAGTCTGATCCCTTCAGGATCATAGTCACTTAACCATGATGTGTTCTACATGTAAATAAAGAATATATCGAATTAAAAAAAAAAAAAAAAAGAGTAGACTTTTTAGACTTCAAAACACCCCCTGTTTTCCTCTGTGGGTTTCATATTAAAGTTAAGTCGTTGGCTGTTGTAAGGCTGCTCCCTGCTGGACAAAATGTGACTTTCCAAGAGCACTAAAGGCACTAAATAGGTGAGCAAAGAACTGCTCAGTGTCCCCCACCCCCACCCCAGGGGGGTAGACATTGTTATAGTCACAAAAGTGCTATTCTGTTGCTAATCTACTGAAGTCTTATGGGAAGGCTGATCTCCTTTCCTTATTTATTGGTTGTTTCCTGTTTAGGGGTGTCTAAAAGTTATGAAAACATATATTCAGGGATACCCGTCAGTATGGGCCTTAATTGACTTCCTCATTTGTATGTGCTTGGTGTGTGTGTGTGTGTGTGTGTGTGTGTGTGTGTAATTCAGTATACTGTTACAATAATGAGTGTTGTAACAATTTTACTTCCCTATGCTATTGGAGATAAAATGATTTATGTCTACAAATACTATTTCTCAGTAGTTGAAACTACTTCAGTGTAATTTAAATTAGATCATATTGGATCTGTTTTGAATGAACAACTTGGGTTTTATGTTTTAATGTATTGGTAGTTAAACGTTACTTGGTTTCTACCCTGTTCCAGCTGCCATGTTTGCTAGAACATATGGAGCATATCTACACAGAATGACAGTAGGCCAGACTTCAACTATTTTATCTGCAGCTAAGCTATCATAGACCCTTACCATATATGTACACAAAAGCCCTAAAGGTGATTTAAAGCATATGAGAGAAGAAAGAAACTGCCTTATAACCTTCAAGCTAAAAGTTTTTGGGGAGTACAACCTGCACAAAATTATCTGGTTATAATATGGGATTTTTTTTATGTACATTTTTTGTTTGAAAAGTAAAAAGAGGCAGAAATAACATTGAAATGCATAAGCGGAAGTGAAGCAGAGTTGCACTTATATTTCTTTAAGGTCTCCTGTATTCTTATAGCTGTTGTAAAACATGTAAAATCCATACTGGGTTAGAATTATGAATAATTAGTCACAGTAATAGTTCTTTGTTATTAAAATATTACTATAATAATTAGGACTGTAGAACAAGAATATAAATTGTTGTCAACAAGAGAATGAGCCTTTTTTCTTTTCCAGCAAGAATGTAATATCACAGATAATACATAAGTTAAACTTTGCATTGTGTAATACAAGGCTATAAACATAGGCAAACATATGGGGCAGCTATGAGATACCTATACAGTAGACCCAAACCATCATCTCCCCAGAGCATCACTCGCACTCCCCACCACTGACGCTGTTCTCTCTCATCTCCCCTCTTCTCTCTCCCTCTACATCTCCCTAGTAATGGGAGTCGAACTATTGATGGTTCCACATTCCTGGACTCATCCTAAGACTATTGGCTATAATTTACCATGTCTGGCTTAGTCTCCCTTTTCTTTAGAGGTAACAAATATTCTACCTTTTGTTGTAACTACTTAAATTATTTTTATATAATTATTAATTTTGATATGTGCTCCTAAGAAATGTGTTTATATTTTGCCTCTTTTTCTTATAAAATAGTACCTATTTGCTTATTTCATTCACATTTTGATTTGTTAAAAACTTTGTATTGATTCTTTGTGAGTTTCACATCATGTACCCCAGTCCCACTCATCTCCACATCATGCACCCCAGTCCCACTTGACTCCACATCATGCATCCCAGTCCCACTCGTCTCCACATCCTTACACATCAGCCTTCCATCCTTCCAACCTCTCCCCCAAAGTAACAAACAAACAAACACCAAAACATCTCACCAGTGAAGCTGTAGTCTGTCCTCACTGGGACTCCTCTTGGCTGTCATCTTGTGGCCCTGAGTAACGAGATTCTGCAGCTTTGTATCTACAGAATCAGCCCCTTCCCAGGCTCATGCAGTTCATAGATGGGTTAGATGTTGGACTGAGTAGCTGAGTTGGTCAGCCTGCCAGTTCTCCTGTATACACACCACGGGGGGCAAGCTCTCCAGCACGGCCTGTCTTGTTCACCCAGTGGTACAGCCAGCAAGGGGCAGGGCCAACTTTCTTGCTCTCACATCTCCAAGCTAGCTTACCTGCTCCCAAGCCACCAGGACCACTGGTCTTCACTGCAGCCCTTGAGGGGTGTGCCAGCTTTCTTAAGCTTGGCAATCAGTGAGGAGCAGGGCCACCTGTGTTGCTGCCCTTGGACATCAACATGGTCCCATGCAGCAGCCCAGACCAGAGACATCCTCCTGGCCTTCAGTGGTAATATAAGCCACAGACTTCAATACAGACCCCTGCTGCTGCATGGCTCGGAACCCACATGTGGCCCTCAGATGCAGCTTAGGCTCAGACTTCACCATGACCTCAGGGGACAGGGCAGGCAACCTACATCTGGCTGTTCACTCCATCCTTGTACCTCCAGTTCTGCCTCTCTTTATAGTACTCAAACCCTTCTGCTTCTCTCTCTCTCTCTTTTTTTTTAATTAGCTATATTCTTTATTTACATTTCAAATGTTGTCCCCTTTCCTGGTTACTCCCCTCCCCTGAAAATCCCATAAGCCATCTCCCCTTCCCCAGTCAACCCTCCCCCACTTCCTTGTCCTAGTATTCCTCTACACTATTGCATCAAGTCTTTCCAGGACCAAGGGCCTCTCCTCCCTTTGGTGTCTAACAAGACTGTCCTCTGCTGCCCATGTGTCTGGAGCCATGGGTAACTCCATGTGTACTCTTTGATGGTTTTGCCCCTGGGAGCTCTGGGAGTACTGGGTGACTCATTCTGTTGTTCCTCCTGTGGCACTACAAACTCCTTCAGCTCCTTTGGTCCTTTCTCTAGCTCCCCCATTTCTTTTTCCATCTCTCCACGACATACTTCCACATTGTAGTGGCTTTCACTGCAGGCAGACCTCTGGATGTCTTCTGCCTGCCTGTGCCTCCCAGTATGGGAGCAGGTGGGCCTCTGGATCAACATTGAGATTTAAAGGGTCATCCATGAAGTGTGTTACATTCTTCATTCTTTCACATTATCCCTTTGCTGTGACTACAAATTGAAACATTCTACATTTGGAATTGTATTTGGTGTGTCTACTCTTAGGCAATTATAAAAGTCATTGCAGTGAAAATTTTTGAAAAATTGTGGTTGCTTTTATTAAATGTAGAAGTGGATGGCTTAATGAATCTTACAAGCCAGACTGACACATGTGACCAGCATGCACAAGGAAAGACATTTTGTAATCATTGTATAAGATCACTCCATGGCATCTGCTGGTCACTTTCCCCTTCCTCCACAAAGATAACCACTCACCTGACTTCATTGTAGGGATTACTTTTGTTATGTATTATAATATAAAACACATAGATTGATAATTATATTGTATAGCTTTTGTGTCTACTTTCCTTGCTCAATATTACATTGTAAGATTTGTTGACTTTATTACAGCTAGTTATAGTTTATTTTCATTCTTATATCCCAGTATATGAACAACAGTTGTTAATTCATCATTAGTACATATTTGGGGAGGTTTTATATATTGTCATTATGAACATGCTACAGTGTAGTGTGTGTGTGTGTGTGTGTGTGTGTGTGTCTAGGAGTGAATCGTTTGTATAAATTTACATTCAAGTTTACACTGTTGGCAGTCTTCTAAGATAGCTGTGCTTGTTCATACACTGCATGAAGACTCCAGGTGCCCCACACACTTTTTAGAGCTTGAATTTATCTACCATTTTATTTTTCAAGTTCTAGTGACTATGAAATCATTGTCTTTGTGATTTATAATCTCTTGAGTTAATGAACTGGTGTGCTTTTTTCATAGGTGTAATGGCTGGTTGTTTCTCTTGCACAGTGCCTGACCTCCTTTGCACTCTCTCCTATTTGCTCTCTTTCTCTTTGACTGGCAGTTTTTTTATGTATTCAAAATATGAATTTATAATTAAGTGTGAACTCTGACTTCTCCTACTCAGATTTGTTCTTCAATTTTCAGTAGTTTTTGATGAACAGAAGTTCACAGATTTAATGTGTGCCAGTTGTTTAAGAATTATTTGTGCATTCCAAGGATATGATATATGTGATGTTCTCTAAGCCTATTTTTCACTCTGTTCTTTAAAGTGTGTGTGTGTGTTTTTGTTGTTGTTGTTGTTGTTGTTGTTGTATTGTTTCCAGTCTACATAGAGCTGGGATCAAACTCAAGGCTTCAGGCATGCTAGGCAAACACTCTATCAACTGTGCTATATCCGCAACTGTTTTTCTTTTCTTTAGACTTATTCTGAACTGTATTTTCTTGTGAGGCAATTTTGCTTTACTGTCTGGACTCAAAAAAATCTCTGGAGAAAGAGCCATGCACAGTGGACGTAGGTGGTGAGGTGTCGTAGTCATGTACTTTCTACAAAACAACTCCTTAAGAAAACTGGCCTGTTTGTCAACATTTGCCTTTTGTGTTTCTTTTATTGCTGCTTTGTATTGTTATCTGTCTTTAAGGAGAATCTGATGTGTTGTTCAGACAAGAATTTCTGGAATAGGAAAATAATTGTATAGTTCTCAATGTTAATGACATCGATACTCATAAGTGTTTATTTATGAAATACTGATTTTGTGATGTATTTGTTGATAATCCTAGTAACCTAAATTAGGTATAAGTCTCTTTAATAAAGATTAGCATATTAAATATACACTTTTAATTGAAAGGAAAAATTAGATTTTAACATTTTGTCACCAAGGCAATGTACTAATGCTGGCAGTTATATTCAAAAATTTTTATTGTCTTCTGTTATTTTCAATAGGACCACATGATTACCATTTGTGACTGAGTTTTAAGTATTTATGAGACCTTCAATTATATTTTTTTCAAAATATCACTATATGGTCTAATGTGTGCTGTTATTTACATTACATAATTATTTTTTGAATGCCCTAATTGTTAAGCTTTTATCTAGTCAGTAATGTATATTAGTAAGTTAATTACTGTTGTATTACTTTTATATTTCATAATGAGATTAATTTCCCATTTTATGATATTTTAAAATACACTCTGATCACAGTGCATAAAGTAACAGAAAGGTAGATGATTAGACTTGCCTTCTCACTGAGCAGTTAAATGTTCTTCACTTGTCAACTACAATTTTTAGTTTAAAGTATCAAATTAACTATTATTTTACCCTGGCTTTTATTTTAATTCATGCATTTAAAAACTGGTATTCAGATAAAAGATAATTTCAAAATAAATCAGTATATTACTTATGAGTGGAGCAACACATTAGCATTGGGTTCACAATAGATCATATCGCTTTTATTCCATCGTACAAGCTTAGCAGCACAAACAGAATAATCAACATATTATTTGGCTGTCATGTGCTGAACAGAACCAGAGATCACAAGGAGGTTTTCCCTAGCTGTGGTGATGGCCTTTTTGTTCCAAGCCCCCATCTGGGAGGGCCATGGTGTGTTATCATATGGAACGCGGGCTTTTCTGTAATCTGCTTAGCTGCACTGCCATTTGAATCTTCATTCCATGTTTGTGTAATTTATAATTTTAATGAGACCATGGCTCTTGTGGGCTTTGAAATATATTAAAAGCTCTTTTGTGCATATGCTTTTGTTCTTGCTTAATAGGCTCAGTGTATTTAAAACTGATGAATTTTTATTCATGAATTTGGATGTCTGGAGATTAACTTAGAGTGAATATCATTGCACTCATCTATTGATGGTTAGAAAGGGGTTTTTGTTGCTGTTGTTTTCATTTGCCTCTGTGTGTGTGTGTGTGTGTGTGTGTGTGTGTGTGTGTGTGTTTACCTATATGATACTTGTAACTAGAAAAAGACTAAACTTAAATAATTTTAAGAAGATAAAAGTATCATGATTAAACAATAAATAGATTAAATTTTAGCCATGTTATTCATAGACACCAAATTTCAGCAGTGGTGTTATATATTAAGTAAATATTGTAAAGGAATATTTATGAAAAAACCTTTAAATAAGCTAATACCTTAAATATTTAATTTGCATCATATTGTTAAAATCACACTTAAATACTCATCAGAGATAGACTTTATTGTGATTATATGGGTTGTCTGTGATCATTATAAATGGGTCATTCTATTTTTTGGTTGCTAGACATTTGTTATGTATTTTAACTATTTTTAGGTATACTTATTTTCATGGAACTATTTTTAAATGAAAGCTTAAAAGACGATAATGGATATGAAGAAAAGATTACAAATAATTTACAAAATTGATCTCTGTTTTTGCTAAAATTCTGGACTATACTGATGTTTTAGTCTCTTTAATTGCTACTTAAATATGTTGACAAATTTTTAGTATAAACAATTTTGTAGTTATATAGAAAAAAAATCATGGTCCTTCATAGACCCAGACATGTTTTTAAATTGCTCTCTATTGCACTAGGGTGTAACATACAGAAGTAGCCCAGGAGGGATATATCTATTTTTAAATATACTTTTTCATTGCAACAGTATTTGAGAGGATGAAAAGGTTCTGAAAAAATCTGCATTTACTATAAATATTGACATATGCTTGTAATTCTTGCATTTCTGTGGCTGAATTGGGAGAATCACCATGAGGTTGAAGCCCCCTGAAACTACATAGTGAGACACTGTCTCATTAACAAGCAAATGGCCCAAACCAATCCTAGATTTATTGGTTTTGAAACATCCTTTTGCAGTTGATACATCATGATTTCTTTTAAGTTTGCAATAGCCAGCAGCCAGGGAAGTCTCTTACCATTTCCTTTAAGCTGGAAACAAGAGACTTAAAAACAACATCCTATTCTGTTTTGACTAAGTTTATATATCACTTTAACCCTGTTTTCCCTCAACCTTCTGCTCTGGTGCTGTATTGTACAGTTTCATTTAGTTTAGGAACTGTACTTATTTACTTTGCATTGCTATTATAAACACCCTGGCCAAAAACAATTTGGGAAGGAAACACTATGTTTGGCATATTTGTCCTTATCACAGTCCATCGTTGAGCAAAATCAGGACAGGCATTCAGGCAGAAGCAGGGATAAGAACCACTGGAGAATGCTGCTTACTTTCTTGCTCCTCATGGCTTGCTCAGCTGTTTTCTTACATCTCCCAGGACTACCTGCCATTTCCCACGGTGGGCTAAGCCCTTCCACATCAATCATTAATTAAGAAAATATCTCAAACTTATCCACAGGCCAATTTGATGGAGGCAGTTTCTCAATTGGGGTTCTCTTTTCCCAGATAACTTGTGTCAAGCTGACAAAAACAAATGAACACCAGCACAAGCTACAGACAATATACGAATGCCAACACAGTATCGTCCAGTGGCAATTTAATGTGAGCCATGTCATGTTTTTGTTAACTAGCAATATCCAAATATTACCTAACTGTTCAACACCTATTAGTAGAAAATTTTAAACTGTTGTATTTTTTCATGTTTCATATTGTATTCAGAATTCATTGTGTTGTATATGTTAGTTTTAATTGGTCACATTTAAAGTATTAAACAGCCATGGGACTACATAGTGTATTACATAAGCATAACAATATATCATGACAAAAATATATATTTTTGCTTTCCTTATTATTTTTCTAATATGTTCAAGGTATCTAAAGAATATACATGTGCTATGAACTGAATTATGTTTATTTACAGTTCTGTCAATAATAGCACTGAATAGAAAACCAGAATTATATTACATGACTCCTGAGTACTGACCAGATAGTATGTAAATAGGCTTAAATATACTGTAATGAGGGCTTAAATATGCTGTAATGATACGATGAATGAGAAATATTTTTCAGAATTCTAGGTAAATGAAACTTAACAAATAAGGCCACATATCAAGTATAATAAAGAACATGTTTTACAACAATCACACAAGCAGTTTTAATATTTTTAAAAGTAAAGCGAACTTCTCCTTTTATGCCCTCAGATTTTTCCAGACTGGTGCTTGTATAAATGGGTAGAAAGCTTTCTTTTTATATGTTTACTTATAAAATGTTTTCTAAATATCTCAAGAATTTTTTACGTAGAAAATTCTCTGTATGGTACTATAAAGAGTCATTATTTCACTGAGACATACTTTTAAATATGTAATTATGGATTATAAGACTATGAGTAATAAGTAATAAGAGATGATTCAACCATCTTACAATGTAGTTATATGATTATGGGGATTTACTTTAAAAACCAAAATGTAAAGCTGGGTGGTAGTGGTGAGGGCCTTTAATCCCAGCACTCTGGAGGCAGAGGCAGGAGGATCCCTGTGAGTTTGAGGGCAGCATGGTCTACAGAACAAATTCCAGGACAGCTAGTGCTACAACCAGTAGTGCTACAACTACATTTCTTTATAAAGAAATGTAGGCCCAAGTTGGCTGAATAACTCAGCATTTACGAGCATGTAATATTTTTGGCATAGGACCCATATTTGATTGTCAGCTGTCCTGTCATGTGGTTCACAAGCACCTAAAGCTCTAACTTCTTCACAAGTCTTGGTACTTTCTTTTTGCCTCCATGTGCACTTGCACTCACATGTATACAGTCCTGCATACACATACACACATACACATAAAATAATAAATATAAATCTTAAAAAATATAGATGTCAGCATAAATCGTTGACTTGCTAGAATATAGCTTAGAGAAAATAATACATTCCTTATATTTTCCCACTTTCTGAATTTTGAGTAATATGACTTAATCTTTACACAATTTAACTTTTATGTAGGTATTAGCCAATGCTTGTTATATTCTTTGACTCACTTAAATTTTATTAACTACTCTCTCTGACTTTTGTATTTAAAGTGTTCACATTAAATGTTAAACCCCCTATAAACAATAACTCTAGTTTCTTGGAGATGATAAATCCATCCATTGATTTCCTAATTTTATTATGTACACAGCCAATTGTAATCCAAGATTACAGCAAACAAGATGTTAATTTTAAGACATAATCTATGTACATTTCAATTACAGAGCATGATGTTACAGAAGCACAGAATGAAAAGGAGTAACATTCGTGCTATCCTCACAGGAGCTGTCAATAAGAGATGTAATAGGGGATTTAGGACTCTGGAAATGGCCAACTAATTTATGTGAATCTATTTTATTTCAGCTAGAAAGACCCAGCTCTTTCCCGGCAGTGCATATTGTGCAGCACAGGCTGTCTATACAGAACCAGGCGGCTGCATATGGATAGTCCCTTGATATCATTCACTTGCTGTGTAATCTTATTATGCAAAGTTCTAATCTTCACCTAGAATGAATGCCTCTGGGTCAGAATATAGTCATATCAGGGTTTTTGAGGTCATGTTTTGTGATCCTTAGCTTATTCTTCTAAGTAGGGCTGGGATTTAAAGGGTATTCCCCAGACACTAGCAGAGATAGACAGCAGACCCTGCTGCCTTTTTGGAAGACAAGACCAACATGAGGTCCCTGGTAGGATTAAACTTGATTTGTAGCTGTAGGATTTTTTAACAGATGTATTATTGGACAGGGAATAGGGGGCCACCAGCACAGCAAAATTGAATCATGACTGGCATTCTCAGAGAGTATGCTGCCTGCTAAAACAGCAGCTGCATGTGGATTTGACTTCTTTCAGGTGAAGCGACTTCCAGTCATTTGGAAAGGATGGGATGAAAAGGAACCTTGGTGATAATTTTGATGTCTGCAAGATTTAGTACCAGTGTAATGGGATTATCGGTAACACCTTCACTGCAGAAAAAGCCACCTGGCGATATAACTGGCAGCAACTGAGAACTAATCCTTTCCCATCTCTTGGATGTCATTCACGAAGCTCAAAGCTATTTCTGCCCTGCTAACTGTGATTAATTTTATAAACAACAACAAAACCCAGGTGATCAAGGCAGAGAATCTATCTTTTATTGTAATATGTAGGTGTAAGTAATGTGACTTATAAATTCTGTGACATATAAAAACTGAGCTTCATATAGTTCAAAATTTATTAAATTGTTCAAATTTAAATTTTGTTTAGTGAAGTCTTATGCTTTTTTAGTTGAATGACCAAGTAATTGCTGTTAGTAAAAGTTTGTATGTGATATAAAATATTCATTTAAATATTTTTATATTCTTTTACATATAGGGCAATTATTGATGTAATAAAATGCATATTGATGTAAGAAATTAAAAATAATTTGTTATAACGTATGTTTTACCTGTTTTTGATTGTTTGAGTTGCTGATGACAAACATTTAGTAATTTAAAATATATGACGCATTTATGATATTTAAGTAACATTAGTGCAAACTTGATGAAATGGCTCTTTGTGAGAAATACATGATGTAACATGACAAAGGCTGAGAATAGGCATTGTAATGTTGAGTGTCTATTCCTAGAGATCAGTGGTTCTCAGTCTAGCTTTCATTCAGCACATGGAGTAGTTATTTGCTCTAGAATCAGTCCATTGGTTAATTTTTTAAAACATTTTATTTCAACCAAAAACCTTATCAAATACTTTGTTTAGAGGTGTTAATTGTTTTAATATTCTTCTCTTACTATTCAGAATAAACTGAGAGAAAATGAAGTGAAATTATCCCATCAGTCACCCAAACAGTATGCACCATAACTGCCAAGACAAGAAAAGATAATTAGTGTTGTCAGTGTTATGATCTCAGCAGAGTGAATTTAAAAATATTTATTCATAGGACTTGACTTGTATCTTTGTGTACTTCTTGGTCCAGTACCTTTACAATTCAAAATTAGATTATAAAAATGCATTTTAGATGGTTTTTATTTTAAATACTTTAAATTTTGACTGACTATGGGTGACTAACATACCTTCATGATATTATAAGAGTAAAACATGATTACTTACATTATAGATGTACCTATAACATCTGTGTGCACGAGTGCCTTTCATGTTCATACACTGTCTTTACTGGAAACCCATCAGGTAGGATGTAAGTGTGAATAGTGTTTTGCCTACTCTTCCTGCAAGCATGTTATTCTTGCTGGATTCAGTATACCAATTTCAAGCTACTGCATTGTAAATGTGCTTCTTCATTTTACTCTGTTTAAAATGGATGGGTAAGCTCAACACTATTGCACCTAAACTGTGTATTTTTACTACTTGAAAAATTATTTATTTAAAATTTTATTATTAGGAAAAGGTATCCATGAAATAAAGGGACTGAAATCTTTCTTTCATCATCATAAAATTACTTGTGTAGTTTCCCATCATCTCAGATAATTTTCTGCTCTAGTTAATAATGCGGTGTTATTATTTTTTAAGTCTCATTTTTAAAGACAAAATCTGTAAGTTTGCTTTTTTAAACCCAGCAGGAATTTATAATTGTAGTTAAGCTATTAAGTGGCTTTTCAGAGTCAGTCTGCTTTTCTTCAATTTTAGGTATCATTTGCGTTTTGTTATAATTTCTTTTTCCTTAAGAAAACCTGTAATAAATACATCTTAATTAAATTCAACATGAATATGTAAGGTCTTCCCAATGGTATATATTCTTTTGCATGAATATAGGTTATTTGAGTGTAGCACTCTGTTGGTAATTTATACATTTGATTCATCTTGAAAAGGTAGATACTAATTTAATTTTCAGCATTGATGACACATGTAGTAAGAGCTGAGGTATTTTGTGAGATAAATAGTGGGATATAAGGTACAAGAAATGAGATTGACATTTAAAGGGATGTTAGATTTAGCAGAACAACATTCCAAACACTGCCCCTGCTGCCCCTGTTCCTGGTCCCCACCCCCACAATGTCCTCCTCCATCCCCCTTTATCCTCTGAGAGGTGTCCCTCCCTGGTGCATCAACTCTCTGCAGGATTAGGGGCATCATCTCCCACTGAGGCCAGACAAGGCAGCCCTGTTGGGGATTCCATAGTCTGGCTCCAGCTTTAGCAACAGCCCCAGTGTTGGAGGACCTACATGGAGCCCGAGCTTCATATGTGCATTGTGATTGGCGAAAGTGACTGAAGTAGTATGTTATAGAACTCATTATACATTGTAACTGATGAGGAAAATTTATAGAATCATCCCAAAGTTGACAGCTTAAAATAAGAGTGCTTAAATCTTATGGTTAAATGGTTTCTGAAAGTGTTGAGCAGACTTCTGTGGCCTCAAATGTCAGCCAAAGACCTTTTTGGGGTTTCCTTCCTACTAGGACTTGTTAACACTGTCTCTTTGCTTGCAAGGATTTATTGATAGGGCTAAGAGCATGAGAATAGCATCTGAGTTACGAATTTTTTAATTTTGGTTGGAATTCAATCATGAGGTTATTTTGATGCTATAGTCAAAGTGAAGGAGTGTTCATTGCCTTAAACCTGAGAAGGATTCTGGATGTTTTCCCTCTTGGAATAAAATAGAAAGGCTTAATGAAATCTTCATAGATTATGGGATCAGAGTGTTCTGAATTTATAGTTTTTGAACATGAAAAATGTTCAACATCATTAGTCATTAGAGAAATGCGAATCAAAACAACCCTGAGATTTCACCTCACACCAGTCAGAATGGCTAAGATTAAAAACTCAGGAGACAGCAGGTGTTGGCGAGGATGTGGAGAAAGAGGAACACTCCTCCACTGCTGGTGGGATTGCAAGCTGGTACAACTACTCTGGAAATCAGTCTGGTGGTTCCTCAGAAAACTGGGCATGACACTTCCAAAGGACCCTGCTATACCACTCCTGGGCATATACCCAGAGGATTCCCAGGTATGCAATAAGGACACATGCTCCACTATGGATACAGAAAATGTGGTATATTTACACAAAGGAATACTGCTCAGCAATTAAAAACAATGAATTCATGAAATTCTTAGGCAAATGGTTGGAACTGGAAATATCATCCTAAGTGAGGTAACCCATTCATAAAAGAACACACATGGAATGTAATCACTGATAAGTGGATATTAGCCCAGAAACTCTGAATATCCAAGACACAACCCATATACCAATCATTCCCAAGAAGAAGGAAGGAGAGGGCCCTGGTCCTAGAAAGGCTTGATCCAGCAATGTAGGAGATTACAGGGACAGAGAAGGGGGAGGGGGTTGATTAGGGAAGAGGTGGAGGGAAGAGGGCTTATGGTACTTATGGGGAGAGGGGAACCAGGAAAGGGGAAATCATTCGGAATGTAAACAAAGAATATAGAAGAAAAAAAAGAAAAGGACATGAGAAGTAAACTGGGCAAATCTTACAGTAGATTTCATATTTCTAGAATTGGTCAGTTTATGAGCAGTCCTGAGGGTGAGTTTGAATTGTGTTGGAGAGGCTGCTGTGGATGTGAGTGACTGAGCCATTACAGAGTGGACCATGCAGCACTCATGTGTCTTGATGAGCCTTTGCTCTCCTTGTCAAAGTAACCCATTTAGGATCCTCAGTGGACATAGAGTTTACAGATGCTTCAGACTCCTCTTTCCATGGGAAAACATGGTTTTTAAAGTAACTTCATATCAGATAGGTCAAAATAACTTTTTATTTCTGGCCCAAATGGAAGTAAATACAGCAATAGTGTTGTTTCTGAGAAAGGGTCTCATGTATTCCAGGCTGGCCTGAAATTCCTGAGATTGAATGCCTGCACTGCTCACCTCCATTTCCTTAGGACTGAGATCTACCACACCCTGCTAGCTTTTGGCTAAGACTAACATTTTTATAACTTGCAATAAGTCCTCTTCTTATCAGTGCAGTAGTGCTTAAAAAAAAATAATAATCATTTAGGTGGCTGCTAAAATGTCCAGAAACCTGTAGTCTCAGTATTTGACTGAAAATTTCCCCGCTGTGTTTGATAGAAAAATGCCTTCTCAAAGAATTCCACACCTAAGTCATCATTTATGGCTTTGGAAAGTCTGAAGTTACTCAGTCTATTTCAGCCCTTTTCTCTAAATTAGGAATGTAGAGTTAGTGCCAATGCCTCCAAACACCTAAATAAAGGAATCTTGTTTCTGGGTTCAGCAATTCACTTTGTTTAGTTTTTGTTGTTTGTTTTACTGTTAAGTCCAACTTCTCTTTTCTCCCTGTCACTCTTTATTCTCATTTATCTGATAGTTGCCAAAACATTTCTTTCACCAAAAGTGAGAGATGTATAGCATTGGAGGATAATGTAGGGCCAATTGGCTCCTCCATATGCTCTGAATTAGGTGAGTTGTTCTTAAAATCTTTGTGCCTTGCTTTCTTCATCTATAAAATGAGATTCCTGAACATTGAGCAAGTTAGCCCCTGTAAAGCAATTACAACAGTGCCTGGCACACACAAACATTACTACTTAAGGACTTGCTGTTATTCTGATACCTGGCGTTTTCTCATATATATTTTAAGAGAAACTGATTAACTCTGTGCTCCAGCTACCATTTATGAGCACTTTTTGTTTTTCTTAGCTTTCTCACTAATTATTTAATAAAGTATGTATGTTCTTCTTTAAAGGAACTGATTCATTACCTTAATGACATAAATTTTCATGTCATTAGTTTTTAGAACATATAAATATAATAGGGAATAAAAGATACCTGTTTGTTTTGTTTTGTTTTGTTTTGTTTTGTTTTGTTTTGTTTTGTTTTGTTTCTTAGGTAGAATTAGAATTTTGAAGTACAGCCTTCAAGGCACAACCTGTAATCCCAGCTACTTGGGAAGTGGAAACAAGACATTTGCAGATTCAAGGCCTGCCTGGGCTACAAGGTGAGTCAGGCCAGCCTGCCTCAACAAATTAGTGAGAGTGTGCTTCAGAGTCAAAGATGTCAAAACGTCTGAGGCTCTACCTCAGTGCTGGGTGCTTGCCCAGCATGCTTAGCACCCTAGGTTCAGGTTTGAATGCTCATGCCCCCACCTCTACTCACAACACAGCTAGATCATGAATAGATGAACAAGGCTTATGAGGCTAGATGTGGCCATTAGCCTCCTGGAGAATTTATGACCATGGTTTTCAAATGTTACTTTGCTTTAGAGTCACATGGAGAACTTGTAGAACACTGAGCCACATTCCCAAAGTATGTGGTTATATATCTTGAGCTTGCCTCTAATAATTTGAATTTATATTTCAAGATTGCCAACTGATGTCATGTTCTGTTTTGGGGGATACACTTGGATAATTTCTAGATTTATGTCTTAGTATCCTGATGAGATAAGTAGAGTAATGGTCTTCTAAAGAACTCTATCTCCTAATCCCTGAACCTGTGAACACTTTATTGTTCAAGGTAAAAGGAACTTGAAGATAGGATTAAAATAAGAACATTGATCATCATAGATGACTGTGAGATGAATATCATTTTAAATGTCTTTGTAAGTAAGAGAATGGGAAGGGACCATTGAGTGATGGAGAAATGCAAGGCTTTGAGGATGAAGGAAAGGAACTCTGAGCCAATGAATGCTGGTAAAAGCCAAGGATTTTTTTTACCTACAACATCTGGAAAGGACATAAGACTTGTTAACACCTTGCTTTTAACCAATGAGATTCATTGTATAGTGCTGACCTGCAGGCTGTGAGTTTATATATTTGTATTGTTTTATGCTGTTAGATTTATGGTGGTTTGTTACAGCAGTCATATACTAGTAACAACACATTGGTAACTAACTCTTTGCTTACTAGTTGACTTTATGTCAGGAATTCTTGATCTTAGCTCATGATTGAGAAAACAACATGTGAGACAATGGCTACCTTACTTTTCTATAAGACTGAAAACCTACCAACATCTGAGACCCTTCTCTATACTTATAGTCTGGGTCTGAGATGAGGAAATTGTGTCATTCACAATGGGCATATTTTCCCACTTCAATATAATCAACACAACCTTCCACAGACATGTCCACAGGGCAGCCTAATCTAGAAAGTCCCTCATTGAGAATCTGAAGTGATTCTAGATTGTGCCAACATTGATAAAACTCACTATTGTATACCCAGGGAGTCATGGGAACAGGCCTGAAGCAACAGTGGGGTTGAGGGGTGTCCAAACCCTAGCAATATCATCCTGAGATTGATAGGAGTAGGATTGCTGTCCCATGCGTCCCAGCATATGTAGCCCTGTGCCCCTGATCTTTTTCTCACTGGAGGCTATATAGCTGGTAACCAGGTTAAACTTCCTTTCCCCTTACAAGGTCACATCCAATAGCACCTGGAATTCCTATTCATGCAAATGAGGCATCCCCAGCACCTTGGGCTTGGCCAGTGGTGTATATTCCCCACCCCAATAAATGGAGCCCATTCTCAAGCAGTTCCTCAGTGTGTATGTGTGTTTGTGTGTGTGTGTGTGTGTGTGTGTGTGTGTGTGTTCCTCACTTGTGCACTCACCACCAAACAAGATCCTGCCTCAATCCACCTACCTGGCTCCCTCCAGTCCAACCTGGTGATGTGAAATGGGTCTGGCTACCCCAAGGGTAGAAGTGGACACAGGGCTTCAAACCAGCCTGTGCTCTACTCTCTTCTTTCTTTTAGGTTTCTGATACTTCTTGTTTCCTTCATTGTCTACCTCTTTTCATGTTTTAGTTCCCAATCTGCATACTAGTTCACTTCGTCTTTTCTTATCCTAGATCTAATCTTCTTAGTAAATTTATATAGTAATTTATATTGATTTTTATTTTGAGGCAGAGTCTCACTGTGTCTCATCCTGGCCTTGAATTCAAGATCATCCTGCCTCAGCTTCACAGACATTTGGATTGTGAGAGTATTTCATAACATGCTTAAAAATCTTTGATTCAACTACATTTAAAGTTATAATTATAAAAATGGAAAATGGTTTAAAGGGCCATTTTCAAAGATAGAAAAATGGCCAATTAGGATAGGAAAAATATACTTAACATTATTAATTAACTGAATGAAAATCAGTGTCATAGTTGAGATATTAATTCATGTTTATCAAGATGACAATAAGAAAAACATGAATATTATGAGGTGTTGGTAATTATGTAGAAAAGCTGAAATATTCATATATTTCCAGTAAAAAAACAAAAACTAAAAGGTTGCAGCTGTTTTGAAAAGC
Source organism: Apodemus agrarius (assembly GCA_964023405.1). Classification (NCBI taxonomy): domain Eukaryota; kingdom Metazoa; phylum Chordata; class Mammalia; order Rodentia; family Muridae; genus Apodemus; species Apodemus agrarius. The sequence goes on along the minus strand of OZ030008.1, from coordinate 76,212,215 downwards.
AGTTTAATTAAGAGTTCTGAATAAAGATCAGTAAAGCATTACTATGTGGCCACAGTTCCACTAAAAAGAATTGAAAAAATGTTTCTGCACAGAACAGGTACATTAAACATTAAAGTTTATGGAGATATTGTTGATAATTAGATTGTGTTGAAAAAAACACAATCTAATGAGTTGATAAAGATAGTATATGTTTTTATTTAATGTTTATATTTATAATTATTTAATAGTTCATATTTAATGTCTCTCTTCCTCCTTCCCCCTGCCTCTCTGTTGCTGTGATCAAGTACTTTGACAAAAGCAACTTCAGGATGAAGTGGTTATTGTGGTTCACAGCTCAGGCAGGGAAGTCTGTGTGGTAGTTTGAATGAGAAAGGCACACAGACCCTATATTTGAATGCTTGGTCCCTATTTGGTAGAACTGATTGGGAAGGATTAGGAGAAAATGTGTCACTTGGGGTGTGGAGGTAGGTAGTCTGTCATGGCTGGGAAGTCATGAAGACAGGAGCTTAAAGTAGCTGGTAACATGACACCCACAGTTGGGCAGCAGAACGATGCATGCATGAGATTGTGTACAGTAGGACGATCTCCTCTGGGGTCCTCTGTATTTATACCTCACACTTTTAAAGAAATAACTTATCCGTATTTGACAGTTGCTTTGTTTTTACTGAGAACATTAGCCTTTTGTAGCTTCTGTCACAGCTGGCAGTGATGTTCTTCTGCTTGCCTTGTTCAATAATTATCTTTCTGTCTAACCACTTTGTCTTTTTCTCACCACTAGTCTTATGATTCCCCTCTATGTGTCTCTTCAGAGTATTATTGTTAACTCTTGTTTTAGTTACTTTTCTATTGCTGTGATCAAGGTAACTTAAGAAAGAAAACATTTTTGGAGGTTCATTGTTCCATAGGATGAGCCCTTCACCATCATGGCAAGAAACATGATAATAGGCAGGAAATCATGGGAGTGGGACAGTAGGTGAGAGCTTACATCTTGATCTACAAGCATGAGGGAGGGAGGGAGGGAGGGAGGGAGGGGGGAGACAGACAGACAGACAGACAGACAGACAGACAGACAGACTGGAAACCTTTTGAGCTTTTAAAACCTCAAAGCACATCCCCTACCTCCACACCCCAAGTGACACATTTTCTCCTCATCCTTCCCAATCAATTCCACCAAATAGGGACCAAGCATTCAAATATATGGTCTGTGTGCCTTTCTCATTCAAACCACTACAGTTTCCAAGTTTGTAATAAAACTCTGCTTGCCCATAAACTCATCCCATCTTTTTTTTCCCTCACTGTCGTTTTTCTCAACTACGATAATTCAGTATCTCAGGGGGCATGAAGAAAGTTTTGGAAACATTTTTACTTACCACAGATTGGGAAGAAAGCTAGAGAACAAGGATTATGCTAAAACCTCTAATTCTCAATTATAATTCTACCCAAAACAAGTTATCAATTCCTGGGATTTTCAAACAACAAGAACAACAACAAAATAACCCCAAAACAACCAAAACAACAACAACAACAAAAAAAAAAACAAAAAAAAAAAAAACCCAAAAAACTCTTTCTTGCCGTCCTTAAACAAAACTAACTCTTTTTAACAGCTAGCAAATATTATAGATCTTCAGCTAGGGGCTATTAGTCTTTGTGCCTACATCCCATTTCCATTCTTGGATTTTGTCTAGCTTGAACATGTTCAGGTCTCATACATGCTATTATAATCTTTCTGAGTTCATGTGTATTTCATTTCTGGTGTGTCTGGAATCATGTAGTTTCATGTAATCATCCACCACCTCTGGATCCTAAAATCTTTCCACCCCCTCTTCTATGATGATGCCTGAGCCCTGGGGAAAGGGGTGCGATATGTGTCTCTTGTGTAGGGCCAAGTACTTTTGTACTTGTTTTTTGTCTCTTGTTTTTTGCACACTGACCAGCTGTTCATCTGTGTCATACTGTCTTCTACAAGAAATGTCTCTGATGAGAGTTAAGAGATGCATTAGTAGTAATTTTAATACTTTCTCTATGTAGTAGAATAGTAATACTAGGCTCTCCTTTAGGACCTACGACCTATCTAGGCACAGGTACTTGACATGAGAACAGTGACAGGTGAGGGTGGTTAGTTACTCCTATAACATTTATATCACTATTGTGAATTACTCTAGCTAAGGGGGTCACAGCGGGCTAAGATTGATGATTGCTGTCCTCTGATAGCCTACATAGCATCTTTTAGCATTATGATATCTAGCCAGTAAGGATGGTTCAGGATTGCAAACACTTGATTTTTTCATTATTTTATGATATAAGTGATTGGCATTTTCAGCATTAAGATCTGTCAACATGTACCAATGCATTTTGCCTGCCCCCTGCCTCATGCACATTTCTGCTCTCATCCTTGCTACAGTCCTTCTCTACACAACAGCAGAACAGTCTAAAAAGCTGTCAAAACGGTTGTATTATTCTGCTTAAGATTGGTCGGTGGTTTCCTATTACTTTTGGGATAAAATCCCAATTTCTTCTATTGACTTTTCCTGTCACTCGAGTATCATTTTCATTTTTCATTGATCAGTTTCCTTTCAGCTTGGTCACATGTATGCCGTTATCTGTTTATACTTTTCTTATGTTTTCTTTTAGAACCTAATATCAACAGCATTTCTCTTAGCTCATTCCTGATACTTCAGCTGACTAATTGTTTTCACTTACTTTTTCATGGTTTTTTCATTAAAGAAATCACTTAACATAGTTATGGTTTTTTTTTTTTGTGTGTATGCTATCTGCCCCAGTAAACGATAAGCTTCATGAAGCAGGCACTGTGTTTTGTTCACCATTGTACCCTGCTGAAGGAACTTAGTTTAGCATGCTTGGAACATACAGTAGTGTGATTAAAATTGGCTGAATGGATCTTGGCTCCTGGACACCGGACAGATCTGACAGGCAGAGCCAGGTACACAGACATAGCCCAAGTCTATTGTCCCTTGGGTCTAAGACTGTTAGGCTTCTGCCTGCCCCCAGAGCCTAGGCAGCTCTGTGGGCCGTCAATGTGCCAACCTTGTCGGGGGGACATTTGCCCTGCAGAGTGATCAGCACTTGGAAAAGGTCCCCACAGCATCAGCTATCTTTGCTCTCTGACAGAGCAAAACAGCACCAGGTTCACAGAGACAACCGGAGTATAACATTGCTTAGGGGAGGAAACACCAGGGCTCCAACAGTGCCCAAGAGGAGGACAGCACATCAGCAATCTGTGCCAGGGGAAACCCAGTCATCCAGTGGTGCAGAAATAGCCCTACAGGCTCACAGGAAGTTCAGGCACCAGCCAGTGACAACAGGACCAACTAACACCAGAGATAACCAGATGGCAAAAGACAAATATAGGAACATTACTAACAGAAATCAAGTCAATAAGGCAGCATCTGAACCCAATTCTCCAACAACAGCAAGTCCTGGATACCCCAACACACCAGAAGAACAAGATTTGGATTTAAAAATCACTGGTCATAATGCTGTTAGTGGAACACAAGAAGGAACACAAGAGATTTAATGAATAAATCTCTTAAAGAAATACAGGAGAAAATGGATCAAGAGGTAGAAGCCCTTACAAAGGAAACACAAAAATCATTTAAAGAAATTCAGGAGAATATGGTTCAAAAGATAGAAGCCAATAAAGAGGAAATTAAAAAATCACTCAAATGGGACCTCATAAAATTACAAAGTTTTTGTAAGGCTAAGGACCTGGTCAAAAGGACAAAATGGCAAACAACAAATTGGGAAAATATCTTCATCAACCCTACATCTGACAGATGTCTAATATTCCAATATATACAAAGAACTAAAGAAGTGAGACCCCAGAGAACCAAATAACCCAATCAAAAAAATGGGGTACAGAGCTGAACAAAGAGTTTTCACTTCTCCCTTGGATTCTGTTGTTGATATCTGCATCTATGGCCCCTGATTTCTTCCCAAGGTTTTCTATCTCCAAAGTTGTCTCCCTTTGTGGTTTCTTAGTTGTTTCTACTTCTGTTTTTAGATCCTGGATGGGTTTGCTCAGTTCCTTCACTTGTTTGTTTGTGTTTTCTTGTAATTCTTTAAGAGATTTTTATGTTTCCTCTTTCATGACTTCTGCCTGTTGACTCATGTTCTCCCATATTTCTTTAAGTGATTTTTGCATTTCTTCTCCAAACCAAGTCAAGGTCATGGGTTGGGGAAGGCCAGGCTCCATGAAACAGACTTAAAAACAGCTACTCAACTCTTGGAAATTTAAATAAATTAAATAAAATGGAAATTTATTTTTTAACAATACAGCATAATGGCTCCTGTCCTCAGGGAGGCATTGGAGGCAGGGTCCTCAGTAGATTATGGGTATTCTGAGGAACAGATCCTCTTTCCCCTCCCTATACAATGCTTCTGTTCCAAGATGTATCATACTACCTAGCTATCCTTTAATTATCACAATTTTGATACTATCTAGAGCTAGTAACTTCCTATTCAAAAACTTAATCCTCTATGCCTGTCATCTCAAATACTAGTTCCTCACAAAGCCCCCCTTACTTCTGACGTTTTGTATGTGAGGTTCAACTTCCTCTTCAAGTTTGATCATCTCAAGGAAATACTTGACAAACATGCCCAGTTTTTCATATGGGGTATTATAAAGAGTAGATATAATTGTCAGATGAAGAGTAAATCACATAGGGTCTTGAGTGTAGGACTCACTTTAGGAAGCTGTCATACCATCTAGGAGATCAGCAGTGGTGGTTCATTTTTTTCCACCCATTTAAAAAAAAAATTCAGGAAATGTTTGAAAGTAAACCAAAGCAAAAGTTTATTAAAAGAGGACAATTTTATTAGAGTTTAAAAGAAAAAGCTAAATGTTACCTGTAATCTCTGCAGCCACTTTAAGATGAGAATGGAGGCACAGAAAAAGCCAAACCATCTCAATTGAGCTGGCATGGAAGTCAGCCATAGGGTGGACAAGCAGCCACATGACGAGGAGAGGAGCTTTTGAGAAAAGCAGTCCCAAAGTACCAGAAAAGGTACATTTAGGCTCTGGCCAGCATCAAAAATAAGAGTCAAGAAAAAAGAGAAAGGTGCCTGCTTTTCCAAGTCAGGACTTGGAAGGCACACAGACACAGCTGACCTCATGAACCTCGGGGCTGGCAGGATGGTGCTGCTCAAGGTATTGAGTTCTGCAAGGGAACATTTTGGAAACAGTTGTAAGGAGTCATTCAAAGGGAAGGAATAGATACTCGGAAATGTCTTAATTTAATTAAATTAAAATTTGAATAGCTTTAAACATCTGTAGTATTGATGGCTCAGCAGGTAAAAAGGCTTGTCTAACTACAAAAGCCAGTTGACATGAATTTGAAACCCTGAACCCAAGGTGGAAGGAGAGAACTGACTCCTGAAAATTGTTCTCTGACTTCTACATGTCTGTCACAGCATGCATCTGCCCACACTGACATGCAAGTGTACACACACAAAAAAAATAAAATACAGTATTTTTGTATAGTATTTCATAGTTCATTAAATTAGTAGTCAGTAGCTGCCAGCAATAGCAGGGGACCGTGCACTGTGGTGTGTGTTACAGCTGAAATTCAGAAACCTCCCCTCAGGTGAAGCTGGGCTTTATGTGCTACAGAAAAGAACTTCAAGATACAGAGATAAGAAGCAAAGTTAGATTTTATTAAGTTTTTTTGTTTTTTTTTTTTTTTATTCTGAGACAGGCTTGCCCTGGCTGTCCTGGAACTCATTCTATAGACCAGGCTTGCCTCACACTCATAGAGATCTGCCTTCTTCTGACCGAAGGTGTGCACCATGTCTGCCTGACTTTTATTAAGAATTTTGTTTTTGTTTTTGCTTTTGAGACTGGGTTTCTCTGTGTAGCTCTAGCTTTCTTGGAACTCACTCTGTAGACCAGGCTGGCCTTGACTTCAGAAATCCGCCTGCCTCTGCCTTCCAGAGTGCTGGGATTACAGGCGTGCGCCACCACCGCCCGGCTTATTAAGATTTTAAAACATAGACCTAAACTCAATTATTTTTTTTTATTTTTGTATTAGATATATTCTATATTTACATTTCATTTCCCTTTTTCTGGTTCCCCCGCCCCCCAAAGGTCCCACATGCCCTTTCCCTCCCCGTGTTCCCCCATCCACCTTTTCCCACTCCCCTGTTCTGGTATTCCCTTACACTGATGCTTTGATCCTTTCCAGCTCCTTTCTTCTTGTCAGACATCATTTGGTATGTGAATTGTGTCTTTGGTGTCCCAAGATTCTAGGCTAATATCCACTTATCAGTGAGTGCATACCATGAGTATTCTTTTGAGACTGGGTTACCTCACTTAGTATGATGTTCTCCAGCTCCATCCATTTCTCCAAGAATTTCATGAATTCATTGTTTCTAATGTCTGAATAGTACTCCATTGTGTATATATACCACATTTTTTGTATCCATTCCTCCGTTGAGGGACATCTGGGTTCTTTCCAGCTTCTGGCTATTATAAAAAAGGCTGCTATGAACAGAGTGGAGCATGTATCCTTATTGCATGCTGGGGAATCTTCCGGGTATATGCCCAGGAGTGGTATGGCTGGGTCCTCCAGAAGTATCGTGCCCAGTTTTCTGAGGAACCGCCAGACTGAGTGGCTGTACCAGCTTGCAGTCCCACCAGAAGTGTAGGAGTGATCCTCTTTCTCCACATCCTCGCCAACACCTGATGTCTCCTGATAAACTCAATTATTAAATGAGGAGAGAGACATGTAATAGAAGGATAATGGTACTGTGTCTTTCCTCTGTGTCTCTCCCTGTGTGACTTCGTTTGCGTGTGGTTATCCTTACCAGGACCTTTTCCTTTTTGTTAGTAATGAGTTTATGGGGTGGTTTTATGAGATGCTGGTTATCTTAAGTCATGAACTCAGTCACTTACATGATCAGTAACAGATGAAATAAACTTATTTGTGTCACCTATACTAATTACGGTTAGTTCATTCTATGTCTAATGAGACATTTTACAACAGATCTCTTCCTGAATTGTTTTAAGAAATGCTAATCAAAAACTTTTTGAAATTCACCATTAGGCTGGTGGTGGCAGAGTCAACATCAAAGTATGCTTCGTGGTGTTCTGGGAAAGGCCTTTCGACTTGCTGGCTATACCATTCAGTATGGCTGTATAGCTCATTGTGCTTTTGAATATGTTGGTGGTGTTGTAATGGTAAGTTTCTACATTTAGGAATTTCATTTTTAAATAAAACATGTTTAATGGAAGGAGACTTTTTTTAAATTGCTTGACGTCATTTCATGAAAACTAAAACATTCTAAATATTGAGATAAAAGGTGTGTTTAAATGTGCATGTAGTGACACACACATGTAGTCCAGACACTGAGGCAGTAGATTGTGAGTTCAAGGTAGGGCTAGGCTCTGGACTGAGTTCAAGTCCACCTTGGCATTCATGATAAAACTGTGTCACAGTATCTCCCACCTATCCCTCCTCAGCTACAAATGGAAACAAACCTTGTCACAAGACCCAGCAGGGCCAGTGAGAGCCCAGCTGGTAATGTGTTTGCCACCAAAGTCTGATGCCAAGCATCCACATGGTCGAGAAAGAACTGATTCTCACAGATTGTCCATTGACCTCTGTGGGCAGTCTGTGGCAAGTATATGCATACAAACACACACACACACACACACACACACACACACAATAAGAAATAATGAAACCAAACAAACAAGCAAAAGTATATGTTTGTACCTGCACCAGCATAAAATGTAAGACCCATTGAATCCTTATTTTTATGTTCTGTGTTTAGCAGGGCACAAGCAATCTTCTTGATAACCTGAATATGAATAGTAATAATTTGAGTGCTCTTGTGCATTCTAGAAAAAAGTTGATGCTGTTAACTTCCTATCTTACATTGTCTGTTGCCCTTGTATAAGGAATTCATTCTACTCAAGAGGAAACTCCCAGGCTCAGAAAGCTAACTCATTCCAGGTCCTATAGTTAGTAGATTTGAGACATAGTATGAGTTTAAAATTACTCGTAACTACTGTTTGTCATTAAAGCTAATGATTACTCTGATAAGATCAGTAGTAGACATTGGTTGACTTTCCCCCAAAAGGAAATCTGAAATCATATAACAAATCTGAATTTGAACTCAAAATGTTCAAATACTTGTTATGTAAGTGAAACAATATTTGGCTGATTAGGCAGACAATATTTTGGGTCGGGGGCTTTGTTTTTACATTAGCATTACCTTGAAAGATTGATAGTTATAATAAGCTTTATTTGAACTGAAGTAAAGATATACACATATTTACCTAATACTCTTTCCCCTTAAGTCTTGACAATGACATTAGTACTTTTAGAAGCAAACTTTATTGTTTTTTTATTATTTTATTTAAATATTTATTAGTTTGTCTCTTTTGAGTAAAAGAGATAATTGATAGAGACTGTTGTTTATATTTTAAGTGGCAGTTGTTACTCCAGTATTAGGCATATATCAAGATTGTTCTTCTCAGACATACAGATGTTAATGTTGGTGTTTTTCAGCAGAGAATATAAGATGCAGCCCCATCATATTAAGTAAGCATCTGCCTAGGAGAAGAAGAAGGATGTCAGTTCTCAGAGCATGAATAGTGTAAAGTTGCTTTAAAAATTTCCACATCTCTAAGAGATGTTTGATAAAACCAAGAGGTCCATCATTCATGAAACAAATATGTATCAAGCATTAACTTTATGCTGACTATTCTTGGCAGTGGAAACTTACTGAGAAATTGAGACAAGGACCCAGTACTCCTCATGGAGTTTAGTTCTATTGAGTGGGCAAAAATTAGAAGCAGAGATAATGTTATTTTGTGTATGTCTTATAAAGTAATGTCAAACAATTAAAATATGTTCTGTTTTAAGAAGAACATTCATCCAATTTTCTTCTCTTAAGCCTGCCCAAGTGATTTCTATAAATTTAAATGAGATTTGAGCTCAGAAGTTTACCTTTCTTTTCAGTGTTCTGGACCATCAATGGAACCCACAATTCAAAATTCAGATATTGTCTTTGCAGAAAATCTTAGCCGACATTTTTATGGCATCCAAAGGTAAATTTCTATCATGTCATGGATATAATTATAGTGAAAGGTATATAGACTGTATTTTTCTATAATTTCAATCTTTGTGTTAAAAATCCTTTTATGAGTAATAAGTAGACAACAATTTTGAATATTTTCTGTTTATTTGAGAACATTTTAATAGTCAACATGTACAGTGTCTGTGATCACTGTGTCTTTTCAGTTGCCATCCAGCACAGTTAGCTGTCCTTATTAAAATATATGTGAAAGCTTCTTTGTCTTGGTAGGTTCCTAAAATGTTTTAATTCAAAAGCAAGAGCCTTATGGTCTATTGCTCACACATCAGTGTTGTAGTTAGTATTGATGTCTGTCCTGCTTATTCTCTGTACAGAGAGATGGTAACTATTCAGTGATTTGTAAATTATGGCTTTATATGTGTCTGAGAATGAAGAATTTGGTTTGAGAAATTTGGTCCAATGTAGTTTTCCAGATCTATAACTTATTAAGTACTACTTTTAAAATACTTTGTTATGAAATTTCCCAAAGCTCTATTCCAAGTGGCTCAAAACCTAGTGCTACTATTTATTTCAAGGGATGCTGGGAGTTTGAGCTCCTTTTGGATGGAGGTCAAATTCTAACTGTATATTTTCTAAACTGTACCTCTCTAAAATTTTTAATAGCATTAAAAAAAGTTTGAGCGAGCTTTTATCTCCGTGACCTACAAATGCTTCCCACTACGGGTATTTAGTGTAGAAAGGCCAGTTAAACATATTGTCCACCTTTGTTGTAGCCCATTTCCCATATTGAAAACTCGAGAATAGTATGAAACTGTTTTTTTTCCTTTTGACTGTCACTGACCCTTGATGCCATACACAAAATTCTCCTAGCCATGCTGTATGGTCTAATAGAGTCCCACAGAAGATGTTCAGATCTGTTTCCCTTAATAACCTCAAGAAACATACTTGTAGATTTGGGGATTTTAAATCAAAACTGCACCACAGGCTTAGTTATCTCCATTTGCTTTTTGACTTGCTACAATAGCCTGGTAATGTACCCTCACTGTAGCATGAAGGTAAGTTAACTTGCTCCTGCATGCCAGTGACATTGTAACCCTTAAATGTTCTCAACAGTAAACTGGACCAGCTGATAGTTTTTGAATGAATGTGTTGTTTTATTTAAAATATTCTTAAATTACAAAGTTTCTGTAAGGCAAAAGACACTGTCAAAAGGACAAATCAGCAACCAACAAATTGGGAAAAGATCTTCATCAACCCCACATCCGACAGAGGGCTAATATCCAATATATACAAAGAACTCAAGAAGTTAGACCCCAGAGAACCAAATAACCCTATCAAAAAATGGGGTACAGAGCTAAACAAAGCAGCCTTATTTATAATAGGAGTGGACACTGGTGCTGGAAAGGCTCAAAGCATCAGTGTAGGGGAATACCAGAACAGGGAAGTGGGAAGGGGTGGATAGGGAAACAGGGGGAGGGAAAAGGGCATGTGGAACCTTTGGGTGATGGGGAACCAGAAAAAGGGAAATGAAATGCAAATATAGAATATATCCAATAAAAAATAAAAAAAATATTCTTTGTGGTCAGGTGAATAATATAAATAAGTACATTCAGGACAATAAGATTCTTTCTCTGTTCATTCAGGTGTCTCAGTATATAGCATATCTTAGAATCTGGTATTCATATGAAACAACAAAATAACTTTTAGAGCCAAGACAGGCCGCTGGTACTGCTTTGAAAAGATTACTCCCATCCTTCTGTCTGCTGTTGTTTAGGACTAAGATTTCAATGGGATGAATTTCTGATTCTTATTGCTTCCTGTTATGTATAAGGGGAGGCAAGATTTCTGTTGAGGGCAAGAATAAAAGTCTGTACATGTAGTATCTAAAGTACACAGGTCTCTTGTCCATTAGTTTCAGGGATTCTTCATACTTGAGGCAGTCTCCTATAACTAATTCTTATAACACATAGCTAATGGGCATCAACTTTATAAGGTCTGTTATACATTACAGCAGTGACACTGTGAGTGACACATTGGCATTTGACTTGTTGCTAGTTTACCACCCAGGAGGCAGAAAGGACGTTTATGACTGTGATGGTATATGATTGGCTCAGGCAGTGACCCTATTAGGAGATGTGGCCTTGTTGGAGTAGGTGTGTCACTGTAGGTGTGGGCTTAAGACCCTCACTCTAGTTGCCTGGAAGTCAGTCTTTTACTAACAGCCTTCAGATGAAGATGTAGAACTCTCAGCTCCTCCTGCACCATATCTGCCTGGATGATGCCATGCTTCTGCATTGATAACAGTGGACTGAACCTCTGAGCCTGTAAGCCAACCCCAATTAAATGTTGTCTTTTATAAAACTTGCATTGGTCATGGTGTCTGTTTATACCAGTGAAACCCTAACTAAGACAATGACCATATTTTTAATTTAATAATTTGTTTTTTGGAATTTTTAGATAGAGTAGCCCATGCTAGTGTGAAGCTACTCCAGGATGGCTCCACACTCAAAGTGATCCTTCTGCCTCAGTCTCCTAACTGCTGAGAGTCACAAAGCACCACACCCAACAATAAATATAATGGGAAAGGAAATTTTAAATACTGGTTCTGTTATTAAGTGGGCTTTTAAAACTCCCTGTAAAGAATGCAGAATTCCAAGGAGTATGTATTTGATTTATCTACATATGTATCTAGCTATACTAGTAGAAATATATTATAGTTTCAATTAATTTTGATCTCTGTAAAACCAACCTAAATTATGACTTCAGTGTTGCTAGTTAGGTTCAGATTTTAAGTGTTATATTGTTGTTTCAAATAGTATAAGCTACATAAACAAGCCGTGAAAATTATTTCTTCTTTTAAAGACAAACTTGATTGTTTTTATGTGAACAGTTCCATAAGGAAGTCAAAGGGATACAAATTGGAAAGGAAGAAGTAAAACTATCACTATTTGCAGATGATATGATAGTATACGTAAGTGACCCAAAAAACTCCACCAGAGAACTCCTACAGCTGATAAACAACTTCAGCAAAGTGGCTGGTTATAAAATCAACTCAAGCAAATCAGTAGCCTCCCTGTACTCAAGGACAAGCAGTTAGTGAAATAACACCCTTCACAACAGCCACAAACAATATAAAGTATCTTGGCGTGACTTTAACCAAACAAGTGAAAGATAATGTATGACAGGAACTTCAAGTCCTTGATGAAAGAAATCGAGGAAGACCTTAGGAGATGTAAAAATATTTCATGCTCTTGGATTGGGAGGATCAATATAGTAAAAATGGCCACCTTGCCAAAAGCAATCTACAGATTCAATGCAATCCCCATCAAAATCCCAAATCAATTCTTCATAGATCTAGAACGAGTTTTCATAATCTCTGGTGAGAAGTCTGGTGTAATTCTGATAGGACTACCTTTATATGTTACTTGACCTTTTTCCCTTACTGCTTTTAATATTCTTTCTTTGTTTAGTACATTTGGCGTTTAATTATTATTTGATGGGAGGAATTTCTCTTCTGGTCACATCTATTTGGAGTTCTGTAGCCTCCTTGTATGTTAATGGGCATCTCTTTCTTTAGGTTAGGGACGTTGTCTTCTTTAATTTTGTTGAAGACATTTACTGGCCCTTTAAGTTGCAAATCTTCACTCTCTTCTATACCTATAATCCTTAGGTTTGGTCTTCTCATTTTGTCCTGAATATCCTGGATTTTTTGGATCCGGAGTTTTTTGAATTTTTGCATTTTCTTTGATTGTTGTGTCAATGCTTTCTATAGTATGTTCTGTATCTGAGATCGTCTCTTCTATCTCTTCTATTCTGTTGTTGATGCTTGGATCCATGACTCCTGACTTCTTTCCTAGGTTTTCTATGTCCAGAGTTGTTTCCCTTAGTGATTTCTTTATTCTTTCTACCTCCATTTTTAGATCCTGGATGGTTTTGTTCAATTTCTTCACCTGTTTTGTTGTGTTTTCCTATAGTTCTTTAAGGGCTTTTGCCTGTTTTCTTGTGTTTCTTGTATTCCTTTAAGGGAGTTATGTCCTTCTTGAAGCATCTGACAGCATCATGAGCTGTGATTTTTATATCCAAATCTTGTTTTTCTGGTGTGTTGGGGTGTCCAGGCCTTGCTGTTGTTGGAGAATTGAGTTCAGATGCTGCCTTATTGCCTTGATTTCTGTTAGTAACGTTCCTACGTTTGCCTTTTGCCATCTGGTTATCTCTGGCATTAGTTGGTCCTGTTGTCACTGGCTGGTGCTTGAACCTCCTGTGAGCCTATAAGGCTATTTTCACACCACTGGATGACTGGGTTTCCCCTGGCACAGATTGCTGATGTGCTGTCCTCCTCTTGGGTGCTGTTGGAGCCCTGGTGTGTCTTGCCCCAAGCAGTGTTATACTTGGGTTGTCTCTGTGAACCTGGTGCTGCCTGTCTACTCTGTCAGGGAGAGCTGCGGGGACCTTTTCCAAGTGCTGATCACTTTACAGAGCAAATGTCCTGGACACGGCTGGCACACAGACGACCCGCAGAGCTGCCCAGGCCCTGAATGCAGGTAGAAGCCTGATGGGCTGAGACCCAAGCAATGTTACTCGGGATATGTCTGTGTACCTGGCGCTGCCTGTCAGATCTGTCTGGCGTCTGGGAGCCAAGTTCCAAAGTATATAAAATTATATTTAGAATTAGTTACTAAATATGTTAGATATTAAAAAATGTTAACGCAATTTCTGTATTCCTTGTTTTATGCAGAAAAGAAACATGACATTCTATTTTGTTGGGATATCATTCCTACCCCCACCTCCATGACTAATAGTTGTGCAGGTGTGGATGTTTAGAAACATAATTTTACTCTGTCCACTAATTGTCTTTGAATTTGCTTTATAGTTTACACTATTCTCCAAATTATAATTTTCCTTTTTAGGTTTTGGCCTTACAGGCATGCATTATCGTGCCTGAAATAAAACCTCTCTTTTTTTTCTCTTACCCTGTAGAATGTTTTATCTTCCTTATATAATGATTCATATTGTATATCTATATTATAGTACATGTTTAATTTGGTTGTGTCTCACTTTTCCCTCAAATGTAAGTCTGTACTGTAAATTATGACTTAATTGAATTATATAGCATATATTGTTCTTCTTTAGTTTTGAATTTTTGGGAAATAGATGATGTTTCTTCATTTTTAGTGCTCTAGAATTGGATACAGAAATAATACATAGTGAATACAATTCTCATGAGATTATTAGAATCAGTAATTTTATATGGAATTTTTTTGACCATGATTGTGTTCTGACTGTAAATATCAGTTATAATAGTTTAAAACATGATAAATTTATAAGGGTCAATATATGAAAGAATTAAGGGTGTGTCTTTCTTTAGGTCATTTTACAAAATTTTTAAAGCAGCCCTATGTATGTGATTATGCTTGTTAATAATACTGATACTTTTCCTTCTTTCTCTCTTTAGAGGTGACATTGTAATTGCAAAAAGTCCAAGTGATCCAAAATCAAATATTTGTAAAAGAGTAATTGGTTTGGAAGGAGACAAAATCCTCACCACTAGTCCATCTGACATATTTAAGAGCCGTAGTTATGTAAGTAATATTTCAATTATATCATTTTTCTTTTTTGCTATCATAGTCAATTAATATTAACTGAGTACAATGAGGAAAAAAATGGTCTTTCAAAATGTTTGAGGTGGAGGGTGACTCAACAGTTAAGGACATATATAGTTCTTCCAGAGGACCCAAATTTGAGCCCCAGCACGCAAATCAGATGACACGTAACCCCTGTGACTCCACTTCCAGAGATTCAACACTTTTTGTACTCTTTAGGCACAGGCATTCACATGCACACAGACATCCCTACCTATACATATGTGTATAATTAAAACTAATAACTTAAAAATATTTGTACTAGCATGTATTAATTGTATATTTATAGTGGGCTGCACTGTGACCTCCTCATACGTGTATATTAGTACACTAGTACTTTGATGATATTTGTCTCCCATTCCTCCTGCCATTGCAGCTAATCTACCTTTTCTTGTCAATGAGTTCCCCTTTTACTTTCCTGTTTGGCTTTGGTTGTTGTTGGTTTGATTTGATTTTGATGTTGGTAGTAATGATCCAGTGAATTTCATGGGGGTTGCTTATAAGAGCATGGGTGGATACAAAGTTATTTATTCTACCAGTAGGTACCACTAGAGAAAATGTCTCCTTCTACTACCACTCCAAATTCATTAACTGCAATAGCTCTTCAGATAAGATCAGGCCTTATGAAATCCTACCCACTTTATGACAGGAAATCTATTGATGGACCTAATTTTGAGCAGGTACCATTGTGTAGGTTAGAACTTTTGTGAGTTTGAGAGTGAATAGCTATTTGATGTCCAAAAAATGCTGTTCCATAGCACTCCACCCCATTCTCTGTTCTAACATTCTTGCTGCCCTCTATTCAATGAGTCCAAGAGGGGATGATAAAGATATATCACTTAGGGTTGAACACTTAGCGTGCCATGATGAGCTGTGCCTCTCTTCAGTAACTGGTCACCACTGAGAAAAGAAGCATCTCTGATCAGAGCTGACAGGGATGTGGTAAAACAGCATGATCAAAAGCAACTTGGGAAGAAAGGTATTATTTCAGCTTACAACTCCCAGGGCATCCTCCATCACTGTGGGAAGTCAGGATAAGAACTTTGAGGCTAGAAGTGAAACAGTGCATGAAAGAACTCTGCTTACTGGCTTGCTCTTCAGGGCTTGCTCACTCACCCTGCTTATTTTTATAACTTAGGACTACTTTCCCAGGGTTAGCACCACCCATAGCTGCCTGGACCCTTCCACATCAGTCAATCAAGAAAATATCTAGTAGCCTTGCCTGTGGAGTCTTATGGAATCACTCCCTCTCAATTGAAAGTCCTCCTCTTGTGTTAACCAACAGAGGACATAGGCATAATTACTTTTTGGGCAAACAAAAATATTGGAGGTAATTTAACAGGTATATCCTGTTCATTTAGCAAAGAAATAACTGTCATTTTGCTTGACCTGTCAATAATGTGCTTGGGGAAAGAATCTTTCTTTGTATTTGAATTTAAGAAAATATTTCATCAAGTAGAGTTTAAATATATTAAAAATAGCAACCGATCATTCTTGATAATATTTTACGTATTTTAGTTCTTTCTAAAATCCTATAACTTAGGACTACTTTCCCAGGGTTAGCACCTGTTCTAACATTCTTGCTGCCCTCTATTCAATGAGTCCAAGAGGGGATGATAAAGATATATCACTTAGGGTTGAACACTTAGCGTGCCATGATGAGCTGTGCCTCTCTTCAGTAACTGGTCACCACTGAGAAAAGAAGCATCTCTGATCAGAGCTGACAGGGATGTCAAATTACCTCAATTTGAAGAGAAACAGTATATTTACCTAGTCTTAAAATGTCTGTCAGGAGATATTCATTACATAATAGTAATGATTTTGTATGGAAGGAAACCAGTTAGAGGCCACCTTTGCCAGTAGCCAAGGTCAACCTTCATCTGTATTAAGACATGCAAATATAATGTAGATTAAAACACAAAGAAGGAAGCCGGGCGGTGGTGGCGCACGCCTGTAATCCCAGCACTTGGGAGGCAGAGGCAGGCGGATTTCTGAGTTCGAGGCCAGCCTGGTCTACAGAGTGAGTTCCAGGACAGCCAGGGCTACACAGAGAGAAACCCTGTCTCGAAAAACCAAAAAAAAAAAAAAAAAAAACACAAAGAAGGGCACCTGACTTTTAAGGCACTTTTATCAAACATAACAAAGCAACTTAATTATAATCAAGAGAAACCATTAAATTATGGGTTGAGAGGATTCTAGGATACAGTTGACTAGTGCATCTCAAAAATGTCATCACTGGGTGTGGTGGCACATGTAGGTAAGCCCAGCACTGAACAGGAGGATCCCCAGAGTGAATTCAAGGTGACCCAAACTACATAGCTGAACTCTGCTTTACAATAGTCAGAATGGAGGGCCATAGAAAAATTAAATTGCATATAATCACCTTCTGTTTATACACAGAAGAATGCAGAGGGAACAGGATTGAAGAATAACAAGCAGATGTACTGTGTTGGCTCTTCCCCCAGTCACATGGCGATTGTCATAAAGCTTACGGGAAAAGATGTGATGGCCCTTTCTTTACTCAGCATATACTTTCTTTGATAACTAGAGCTTAATTTTCTACTTTAAATTTTGTGTGTTGCTATCAAATTATACAAATGTCTGTTAACCAACTTCACCTCTATTCTTTCCTAAAATAAGCTAATAATTGAAGTTTGTCTTCATCATTGTTCCTTCATTTTGAACCTTGATAGCTTGATTACTCTATTAAGAGAGTTTGTCCAATAGTTTATTAGTCTGTTATGTACCATTGAAAATGGAGTGTGTCTCAGCCATGTAAATGATTTTTGACATATATTGCTATAGATCCAGACACAGAGTGATTGTTAGGTTATAGTGATGATGTGAAGATGATAGCCTGGTGTCAAGTAATTCGTTTTTCTACTGTGACTTTCTTTATGAACATTGTTTCCTTTTATTCTTCAGAACTGTCAATATGTCATATGCTTTTATCCTCACAGGACTATTCTCATACCATGAGGTATTCTAGTGATATCTAAGTTGTTTTAGCAAAAAGAATCTACTTGAGATTAGAAATAGTTTTGTCAAGAGTCAGAAAAAAAAGATATCCTTATTATGTACATAAATACCTTAATTTATGTATGCCAGTTTCTTTGTTAAAGTCAGTAGACTAAGAATATCGGGGCTAAAAGGTTTACATCAAAATCCTTGCTCTGAGTAATCAGAGAAGACAACCAGAGAATTACAAATGTGAACTTTTTGAATATTCTGTTTAAGGAAAATATTCACCAAGTTTTATAATGAGCAAGTTAGAGGCCACTGCCATTGTTTTCCCAGGAGTGTTTCATTGACTTTGGTGTTTGTAAGTGCAGGGTACTCAACTGAAATAAACTTTTTAGAATGGCAAACTCATTTAGTCAGTACAATTGCAACACAATTAAGTAGGGAGTAGCAGTATTTGTCTGATAAGAAAACTACGTAATGGGGAGGCTAAATAGACTACCTGTTTCAAACAGGAGTTGTGTTTTAAATGCCAGGATCTTGTCTCCAGATACATATTCCCCACCAGGTCATTCTCAGAATAGGCCCTACTTTTCTATTATTTCAACTCCCATCTCATCAAATTATTCTTTTTCTTAAATGTATCCATCTTTGCTATTTTAAAAAAGAAAGGCAATTATTTCTGGGGCCAGGAATAATATCACTTGTTCAAGAAGCTGTTTTTTGTGTTTAGAATTTATTTTATTTTTACCTATTTGTCTGTCTGTGATTGTATGCTGTGTGTGTAAAGATGTCTGAGGAGGGCAGGAGAGGGACTTGGGTCCTCTGGAGCCAGTCACAGGTGCTTGTGAATTGCTTTCTGTGGGTGCTGCACCATCTATCTTTCCAGCCCTAGAAGCCAATATTTTTTGAGGTTTTTCTAGGCTCAGTTTTTTATGTCTCAAGATTTGCACCACTATTACAGAACCGCTTTAGCAAGTGTGTCCTATGGATCAGGAGATCTCTAACAAAAATTCATACATGTGTGGAATACTCTGAAAACATACCCAAAGCTGCTTGGGACGTTTGCCCCTTTAGAATCTTGTTCCCTTTTAGGCTATCTTGTATTGCATTTTACACTAGTATTGCATTTTATAAAATAGTTTTCTCATTTTACCTCTGTGTTCCTTTAGGAAGACCATATTTATATCAATTGAACTACACAGTAAAGATATCACTATGAAGTGTGTTTTCAATTGGTGGCAAAACCATTTACGTTATTATGTATGTGGCTTAGCTAGCAAAACACCACAGTGTCAGTGATGCCTAGAATATGCTGTGTGGCATACAAGAGAAGTTGTGTTGTTTGTAAGTTTGGCAAATCCTTAACTTAAGCAGGTTCTGGTTAAATGGTATAGACCCATTTTATTTAGTCCTGAAGGACTACTCTTCTATCTAGTAATGGATTTATTTTTGAGAAAGGGTCTTTGCTGGCTCAGGATAGCAGAGACTGGCTAGGAATTCTTGTTCTTCCTGTGTTTGCTTTCAGATTTATATAAAATACAACCTGTTTTCTAAACTCCAGAATCTTATATCTAACTTAAATAGATAGTAGTCTATAGCCTGATTTTTTTTTTTTTTGGCTCCTTTATTGTGTTCTTCTTCCTACCACTGCTCTCCACCCTTATGCCTTCCAACCCCTCTAGACTAGGTACAGGGAAAGGGGGCATATTGATAGATTATACTTCCTGCTTATTAGGGCCATCAAGTTCCTTGGGGCAAATTCAGTCTTTGTGCTCTGGATATCTCCAACAAATCATTCAGGAGGAGCAACAGCCACCACCTTTCTTGGGGTTCTGACACTTATAATACCCTCTAAAGAGTTCCCAGAATTCCCAACAAAGACTATGTTCAGCTAGCAAAATCACACTCCTGCTGGAGCATGAGACAAATCATAGCTGATGTAGACACTCTAAAGCAGCTCCATATCCCACACCTGTGGTTAAAACAAAACATATCCACAGAACATTTCTGTGTTTTTAAAAATGCCAAAATTCTCACTATAGTAGTCATCTCAAACTAAGTATTTCAGGAACTAAAATCCTTATTTTCTTAGCCCAGTAGATTCTTCCTTCTACATATTAGCTGTAGTAAACACATCATATTATTCTTCTTTTGCTAGCCATGAAGTTTGAACTCATCCTTGAGTTTTCTTTTTTAACTTACTGTGAAGTTCATTAGAAACTTGTGGTTATAACTTCTAAGAATAATTCAGATAGTGTCTTGACACTGTCACTATTGTCATGGTCATGCAAGACAATCTGACCTTTGTTGTTGTTGCAATGATTTCTGAACTGCCACCTTTAAAATTCTTCCCATGTTCTTGCTTTTCTATTCCTTTATGGCATATTCCCCAAACAGTAACTGAGTCCATACTTTTAGCTGTTGGTGCCTTTTAAGACCAGCAGTCATTCTTCTGCTCAACGACCTTTAGGCTCCCTTCCCTGATACAATAGATCAGTCTTAGCAGTGCGTACAAAGCCCACCATTCCTTTCCCCTGCTGCCTTTCTTATAATTAGGCTTTATTGGAACACAGTGGTTTTCATTCATTTATATATTGACTGTGTTCACCTTCACCAGAATACCAGAATTGAGCAGTTGACAGGGACTATATTGTGCAGGGTCTTAGCTACTTACTCTCCAATTCTTACTATAAGTTTGCCAATGCCTACTCTAAATAACATTTTAATGCCAGAGGATTCTTTTGATTGTTGCTGATTCTCCAGTATGCAACTATAATTTCATGTCTACTAGCTTCTATCAGAATACTAGGGATTTTGTTATTGTTTGTTTTATTTTTAAGACAGGGTCATACTAATCATGTTTGCTTATGAGTGTAAACCCCAATCTTCAGAAGTAGAAGCAAAAGATTGAAGGTGGTCATCCTTGGCCATACAGGGAGTTTGAGGCCAGCTTGGAATCCATGAGACCCTGTCTCAAAACAAAAAATAACAATAACAACAACCCCTTCACCCTCAAAAGGCAGGGGTTCATTTAGCCTATGATTGTCTTGAACTTGTTTTACAACCAAGGTTAGTCTTAAAACTCCCGATTCTCCTGCTGACACTTCCCAAGTGTAAGATTCTCACAAAGATCCAACTAAGAAAGAGAACTTCAGACCAATCTCCCTTATTGATGCAAAAATATTCAATAAAATTCTTGCCAATCGAATCCAAAAACACATCAAAACGATCATTCACCATGATCAAGTTGGCTTCATCCCAGGGATGAATCCATCAAAGTAATCCACTACATAAACAAACTAACTGAAAAAACCACATGGTCATCTCATTGAATGCTGAAAAAGCATTTGGCAAAATTCAGCATCCTTTCATGCTAAAAGTCTTGGAAAGAACAGGAATTCAAGGCCCATACCTAAACATAGTAAAAGCAATTTACAGCAGACCAGTAGCCAACATCAAAGTAAACGGAGAGAAACTTGAAGCAATCCCACTAAAATCAGGGCTGCCCCCTCTCACCATATCTTTTCAATATAGTACTTAAGGTACTAGCTAGAGCAATAAGGAAATCAAAGGGATACAAATTGGAAAGGAAGAAGTCAAAGTATCACTATTTGCAGATGATATGATAGTATACTTAGTGACCCAAAAAACTCCACCAGAGAACTCCTACAACTGATAAACAACTTCAGCAAAGTGGCTGGTTATAAAATCAACTCAAGCAAATGAGTAGCCTTCCTATACTCAAAGGATAAGCAGGCTGAGAAAGAAATTAGGGAAATGAAACCCTTCACAATAGCCACAAACAATATAAAGTATCTTGGTGTGACTCTAACCAAACATGTGAAAGATTTATATGACAAAAACTTCAGGTCTCTGAAGAAGGAAATTGAAGAAGACATCAGAAAATGGAAAAATCTTCCATGCTCGTGGGTTGGCAGGATTAATATAGTTAAAATGGCAATATTGCCAAAAGCACTATACAGATTCAATGCAATCCCCATCAAAATCCCAACTCAGTTTTTCATAGAGTTAGAAAGAGCAATTCTCAAGTTCATCTGGAATAACAAAAAACCCAGGAGAGTTAAAACTATCATCAACAGTAAAAGAACTTCTAGGGGAATCAGTATCCCGGACCTCAAGCAGTAGTGTTAAAAACGTCATGGTATTGGTACAGTGACAGGGAGGTGGATCAGGTATTTGGATTGATGACCCAGAATTGAACCCACACAACTATGGGCAATTGATCTTCGACAAAGGAGCTGAAAACATCCAGTGGAAAAAAGATAGCCTTTTCAACAAATGGTGCTGGCTCAACTGGAGGTTAACATGCAGAAGAATGAGAATTGATCCACTCTTATCTCCTTGTACTAAGCTCAACTCCAAGTGGATCAAGGACCTCCACATAAAACCAGACACACTAAAATTAATAGAAAAGAAACTGGGGAAGACTCTTGAAGACATTGGAAATTTCCTGAACAGAACACTAATAGCTTATTCTCTAAGATCAAGAATAGACAAATGGGACCTCATAAAATTACAAATTTTCTGTAAGGCAAAAGGCACTGTCAAAAGGACAAATCAATCGGCAACCAACAAATTGGGAAAAGATCTTCACCAACCCTACATCTGACAGAGGGCTAATATCCAATGTATACAAAGAACTCAAGAAGTTAGACCCCAGAAAACCAAATAACCCTATCCAAAAATGGGGTACAGAGCTAAACAAAGTCTGAAGAAATTCGGATGGCTGAGAAACACCTTAAAAAATGTTCAACATCATTAGTCGTTAGAGAATTGCAAATCAAAACAACCCTGAGATTTCACCTCACACCAGTCAGAATGGCTAAGATTAAAAACTCAGGAAACAGCAGGTTTTGGCGAGGATGTGGAGAAAGAGGAACATTCCTCCGCTGATGGTGGGACTGCAAGCTGGCACAACTCTGGAAATCAGTCTGGTGCTTCCTCAGAAAACTGGACATGATACTTCTGGAGGACCCAGCCATACCACTCCTGGGCATATACCCGGAAGATTCCCCAGCATGCAATAAGGATACATGCTCCACTATGTTCATAGCAGCCTTTTTTATAATAGCCAGAAGCTGGAAAGAACCCAGATGTCCCTCAATGGAGGAATGGATACAAAAAATGTGGTATATATACACAATGGAGTACTATTCAGCCATTAGAAACAATGAATTCATGAAATTTTTAGAGAAATGGATGGAGCTGGAGAACATCATACTAAGTGATGTAACCCAGTCTCAAAAGAATACCCATGGTATGCAGTCACTGATAAATGAATATTAGCCTAGACTGTTGGGACACAATCCACATACCAAATGATGTCTGGTATGTGGACCCTGGTTCTGGAAAGGCTCAAAGCATTAGTGTAGGGGAATACCAGAACAGGGAAGTGGGAAGCGGTGGATGGGGGAACACGAGGAGTGACAAGGGCATGTGGGACCTTTGGGGGGCATGGAACCAGAAAAAGGGAAATGAAATGTAAATACAGTATATATCCAAAAAAAAAAAAAAAAAAAAAAGATTCTCGGGACTGGAGGAATGGCTCAGTGGTTAAGAGCACCGGCTGCTCTTCCAGACGTCCTGAGTTCAATTCCCAGCATCCACATGGTGGCTCACAACCATCTGTAATGAGATCTGATGCCTTCTTCTGGAGTGTCTGAAGACAGCAACAGTGTACTCACATGCATAAATAAATAAATTAAAAAAAAAAGATTCTCAGATATGTAGCACTAAATCTGGATATTTTCAAAACGTTTGAAGGCTGGTAAATGTACCATGAGTAGGTTATGCTTTAATTCTGTTTAACTTCTAGTCTAGTTTTATCATCAGTTTCTATTGTAGAAATGTATGGTACACCTTTCAGAAATGTAGCTTTTTCTGTAGCTCATAATACCATGTTACTGCTAATTTTGGCTTCTTCTGATCTTCATAGAACACTATAAAGCTGGGCTACCACCTCACAGAACGCCAGATGGAAATTGAGAATATTAAACTTCCTGTTTGTGCCAGAACAAAATGCCAATTAAATGTGTACATAACTAACTCAATATGGATTGAATTGTTAAGTTTTAGAATGTTTAATAAGCACATTGATAATCATATGGCTATGAATTGAGTTACATTTTATTTATTCTTTTACTTATTTATCTAATGTTTTTTGTATATTGAACTTGATTTAAATTACACATAAAGATGTGATGAAATTGAATTCTGTATGACCTACATTGGTTTCATTTTTAAAGGTTTGATAGCTTTGAAAGGCTATGGTGCATTGGTTTGGTGGCAGCTGAATTGCCCTTGTGCAATTCATTGCCTGCTCATTAGGTTGTGTGGTAAAAAAGCTTTCTACATTTGTTGTAGTACATGAATGTGCCTGAGGACAGCTTGTAGGAGTTAGTTCTCTTGTCCCACCATGGGAGGTCTGGAATAAAACTCAGCCATGGCATCATGTGCCCATATCTTTTGAGGCATCTTGCAGTCCCCCATATTCAGATATCCCAAGCAAAGCTTCAGTGTCTAAACTATAACTTCTTATGTGTGTTTCTGCAAACTTGAGTGCATTTCTGAGATTGTAGTCTAGAGAGCTTTTGTTGTTGTTGCATGCCTTGGCTGACCTCAGTGAGAGCATGTGTGCTGGGGGATAGTACTTATGGAGGTTCTTTAAGAAGGGGGGAAGTGAGAGGGTGGTGATTGGGAAGAGAGGAGGACAGGGACCTGTGATCAGGATGTAAAATAAATAAAGTAAGTAAATAAATAAATAAATAAATGAGAAAGTTTAAGAATGTATGTTTTCACATTTAATTTATAGTTATCAAAAAAAAAAGAAAAAGAAAAAGAGGCAAAATTTTTGGTTGACTTTAATACCACAGATTCCAGTATTGTACAGAGAAAGTATCCTCACCAAATAGTTATATACAATTAGGATTGGGTGATGGAGGCTGAATAAGGAATGTAATGTTGCTCGTGCCTCTCTTTTGTCAAACTTAGGTGTGTTAATAATGTTTTTGTTACTGGTAAAAATAAAAAAGAGAATTTCAGAACGAAGTTTCAGAAAGAGCTTATTAAATGTACTCAGGATTCATTGGTAGGATTGTGTTACTACTTGGAAATGCAACTGCGAAGCAGGAAGAAAGCTAGCAAATACTTAAACTGACAATGTATAAAACAGCCTCACTAATTAGAAACCATTGGAAAATGGTCAATTTATGTAGTTAATGCTAATAGTCCTTTAAGGTAGACTGTATATGTTTAGGATTCATTTGAAACCTCTGAGTATCCTAATGCTGGTTTTCTGTTTGTTTAAGTGTCATTTGCCTTCACTAAATGTTACAACCATCTGGTCCTGTGTTAGCCAGTTATAATATTAACAGAAAAAGTACTTCTATGTGGGGAGAGGAATCATCAGGTGAAAGGGCTTGTTTATTATAAGTTGCTGATACACTAAATTCTAGGTCATTTAGATAGAAGGACTACCTAATAATGTCACTTAGTCTACTATATCTAAGCAAGGGACTTGCTTTTTTGCAAACTCTGTCAATAAAAGCTGTACTACACATCCATTTCTCAGCAACAGCTCCAGGTAATCATTCAGGGCATACTACTAATGCCTTAATTGCAGCTTGTATGAAAGATTATGTTTACTCTCTCGCTAAAGTGAAATTCACTGCGGAGATGACATGGCTCTTTCATCCTATAGCAGCAGAGTTGAGAAGATAAATATCACTGATAGTTTACTAGTCTGAAGTGTTTTTTCACTTAGATGTTAAAGAATCATCTCAGGCCTCTCACTTCTAGTGCCTTCTCTGAACACTTTCACAATAGTTTAAACTGAACAATTATTTTAGAATTTCATTTTATAGTCTTTGGAAGATTTATTTATATATGTATATGAGTACTCTGTCTTCCTGTATATCTGTACAATAAAACAAGACATCAGGTCTCATTATAGATGGTTGTGAGCCAGCATGTCATTGCTGGGAACTGAACTCTGGACTTCTGGAAGAGTAACCGGTGCTCTAAGCCATCTAGCCATCTCTCCAGCCCTATAGTCTTATTCTTTTTTTCATTTGATATATTCTTTATTTACATTTCAAATTATTTCCCCTTTCCTGGCTCCCCCCTCCCCGGAAGTACCATAAGCTCTCTTCCCTCCCCTTGTTTCCCTATCCACCCCTTCCTGCTTCCCTGTCCTGGTATTCCCCTACACTGATGCACTGAGCCTTTCCAGGACCAGGGGCCACTCCTTCCTTCTTGGACATCATTTGATATGTGGATTGTGTCTTGGGTATTCCAAGCTTCTAGGCTAATATCCGCTTATCAGTGAGTGCATACCATGAGTGTTCTTTTGAGACTGGTTTACCTCACGTAGGATGATGTTCTAAAATCTTCCATGCTTGTGAATTGGCAGGATTCATATAGTTAAAATGGCCATATTACCAAAAGCAATATACAGATTCAAAGTAATCCCCATCAAAATCCCAACTCAGTTCTTCATAGAGGTAGAAAGAGCAATTCTCAAATTCATCTGCAATAACAAAAAACCCAGGATAGCTAAAACTATTCTCAATAGTAAAATAACTGGGGGAATCAGTATCCCAGACCTCAAGCAATACTACAGAGCAATATTGTTAAAACCTGCATGGTATTGGTACAGTGACAGCCAGGTGGATCAATGGAATAGGAATGAAGACCGAGAAATGAACCCACACACCTATGGTCACTTGATCTTCAACAAAGGAGCTGAAAACATCCAGTGGAAAAAAGATAGCCTTTTCAACAAATGGTGCTGGTTCAATTGGAGGCCAGCATGCAGAAAAATGCAAATTGATCCATTCTTATCTCCTTGTACTAAGCTCAACTACAAGTGGATCAAGGACCTCCACATAAAGCCAGACACAGTGAAACTAATAGAAAAGAAATTGGGGTGGTCTTATTCTTATATGCCTGAAAGTATGTTTATGAAGATCAGCACTTGTAGTTGAAGATTAGAAAGCTGTCCTAAAATTAATGCATATTGAACACTAGGAGTATTTCAGTGATTTATATTTAAACAGTAGTAATACTATTGGTGAAAATCTAGAGAGATGTAATTTAGCACAGTAATATGTGTGTTTCAGTGTATAAGGTAATTTATGCATCTTCACTTTAATGTTGCCTAAATGTAATGAGAAAAAAAGTAGAGACTGAAATTGTATGCTGCTGGTCAGTAGACGTGCTGAACCCCACTCCAAACTCTGCCGTGATTAAAGAGAAATATTCCACCTGTCAGATGGGCTCCTACTATCTGCTGGGGAAAAATAATGACTGTTGCCAAGACAGAGCAGGTTCAAATTGTCTTAGAAGAAGCAACTAAGGAACTTCTTGTTCTGCTTCCATAGAAAATTAATTTTTGACAGGTTACATGTAGTTTCTGTGACCCTGAATCTTAGTCAATAAAAGTATTCTCACTATACTAAACTATTTTCTACCTAGAATAATAATAATAATAAGAATGAATAAAAATAAATGTACATATTTTAAAGTGGCTACACATAGTAAAATAGGAAGAAAATATTGGCATTTCATGTCAATATACTAAGAATCTAGATCGATGAAAGGTTTTCTCCTGTTCCTGTAGAGATTCTACAAGAGAACACACCACTACATGTGACACAGTAGTGCTTATATCATTGTCAAGTGTGCACATAAAGCTAACAGGACAAGACAGCCAAGAAGTATAAAGAAAATACAGCTTTTTTAAATGAATAATTTAGACATCTTAGGTAGAACTGAAAATTCTCATCTGCTTCTTGTATCTGCATCTCAAGTGACTTGAAATTTGACCTGATTCCTTTTCTAAAGCAAGTCAAAGTAGCTCTGGGGACATAGACTCAAAAGGACCTCTGGCTCTGACCAATACTGGTGACTGCCTTAAGAGGGCTGCCTTAGGAGCAGTCAGGTCACTGAACATTATTTAGAAGAGAAGGCAGAGGGTGAAATGACAGAGAACACTTTGTCATGAGACCTAGAATGAAAAAGTGGAACATTGTACTCATGGTAACTGCCAGAAGTAATTTCCTTGGTGGGGAGCGGGGGGATTGTACATGGGAGGATGAAATACCATGATAGAGATGACAATGAAAAGACAAAGTCAGTTCCTTGTATTTCTCAAGCAGAAGGATAACAGGAAGTGATTTATAAAAGATCATTCTGGTATTAATGTAGACTACCAAAAGACTGTTTGCAATGAAAATTTCTGGATGGTATTTAATAGGCTGCAAATGAGATCTAATCAGGGTTGTAACATGGAAAATGGAAAGTAGTAACAATATCACAGAGATATTGAGAAAATACCAAGATCAGGTTGGACTTGGGAAGAACGGGAAACCAAAAGGCTTCAAATTAATATACAAGTTATTAGCTTTAGTGAAAAGTTAAATGATCCTGTGGGGGAAGAGACTAATTTCAGAATTAGAAGATATACACAAATTTTGCACAGATTTTAGCATTTTCTAAAACTCCAAAGATCAGAAGAAAATGCAGCCAGAGGATGGGGAGGAGTGCTGTGACATGCTGGCTCTGGCCATGGCATGGCTGCTCCACACATCCTACAGCAGCTATGGTTCTCGTCGTAAAACCCATGCAGAATTAAGCCAGCCAAACTCAGAGCAGAGGTGGGATAGATATCTCCAGACTTCATGCTTTCCAGAGGAGTTATGGGCAAATGGCAGCTGCTGGGAAAAGAAGGATAATTCTTTTGGTGAAAGTGATCCACTTGAAGTTTTCTATGCTCTAGTGGGATGTCCCAAACATATACAGATAAGGATAAGCACATTGGACTTAGTGAGTTATCCCCCACAAAATGACATGAAGTTAGAAGGATGTGTTTGCACATATCAGGGAAGTTGAAAACATGGAAATGGGGATGAATATGATCATATTTCCTTGCCTACATGAGTCATAATATCAACAATAACAAAAAATTATAGTAATTTACTAATAGTCTTAAGATACGTTGTATTTTATATTAACTGCTGATATTCAGTTTGTTTTCATGATCTCACAGTCAACACAGTATTTTATTGTTCTCAATCCTATTGCATCAACCTTAACCCTTAACCTCTACTGTTTTATATATTAAAAATGTCTCCTGACACTGATATGTTGGCAGTAACCAACAGCTCTCTAGTTGAACTGAAGGTTAACTCATTTCTTGCCCCCTTTGTCCTCAGATGGAAAACAGTAGACAGCTTTATTATTAGGAGCCAGATAGCACAACTGCTGGGCTAATCTCCTGTCCCAATCTTACAGCCATCAGCTAGCTCTAGCCAACCTCCTTGGCCCCCGCATGCGGTGGAGGCTGCAGGCCCTAGGTACCCTGACATGGTTGTTCATGCTTCTTGTTCCAAAGCCTGGCTGAAAGATCTCCTCTTGTGCTGCTGCGTCTCTTCTCTTCCTCCTGGGATCAAAAATCCCACCTTCACCCTTCACCCAGCAATTGACTTCCACCTTCTTTATTGACCAAATCAAGAACCAATTAGGGAACGAGATTTTAGTATCAGCTCCTCCCTCTATAATAATCCAATACAGAGTGCTCATCCCCGAAATCATATAGAAACCAACATTAAAAATGCAGCAGACTATATTTAGTGTGTGCATGGGTGCGTGTGTGTGTGTGTGTGTGTGTGTGTGTAAAAATAATAAAGACACCTTCAATTTGAAAGGAATTAAGATGAACATGGGCGGCCTAGAGGGAAGAAAGGGAAGGGGAAATGATGTAATTATATTTTAATTAAAAAATAATACATAGATTTAAAAATATCACCTGAGCTAGGGATGGTAGTATGTATCTGTAATTCTAGCACTTGGGAAACTTAGGCAAAAACATTGTCAGTTTGAAACTAATATGGGGTATGGAGTAAAACTGACTGAGAACAACAAAACCTGTTGTTTGTCATCCATTCCCTTAATTCCCCAAATGTACTATTTTGTAGTCACAAAGCTTTCATTCTAAATAATTTTAAAGAATATTAGAATTGTGCTTTGATGAATAAGATACAAGTAAGAGTGTCTATTAAAAACAAGCATGCAAAATGCCTTTGTAAATAATGCATGAATAATATCAATACAGGAGACCTACATATTCACTTTTAATCATTTCTACTTTTAAGAGAATGGACTTTTTCCTACTGGTGGCCATCAGTTTCAGTATAAATTTATTTCCTAACCAAATCCTCTCATGAAACAGTTATGCCTACAGGGATACAACAGGAGCCTGAAAAGAATGACAAAAATTCCTCTACAGCAATAAATTCATACCAAAATGAGCTTGGGCTTTGGAAAGAATTAGGTGACAAGAATCGTTGAAGAAATGGCTAAGCACTGAAGAGCTGCTCTTGCAGAGGACCTGGTTGAATTTCTAGCACCTGCGTGGTAGTTCCCAACCCATGTGTAACTCCAGTCCCAAGGCCTTGACAGCCTCCTTCTGAACTCTCCAGCTACCAGACACACTGTAGTATATGTATGTATACATGCAGGCAAACACAAATCTAATTTTCTTTTCTTTTCTTTCTTTCTTTGAGAATACAGCTGCCATGGTAGTGCATACCTAGTTTGAAGCTAGCCTGGGATATACTTAGTTAATTATAGTCCTGCCTGGGGTACATAGAGAGATAATACTTAACCCCTCAGCCCCCTAAAAGCACCACAGATCAGAAGCATATTTGCATATTTTTATAATGTGCATCAAATTTGTCAACTATTTAAAGGTTCCCCTCCCCAAAGAACAAAAAGACTCAATATTTAGTATGTATTGTCATATTTTCACAACTCTGAAGTGACTTGTATTCCATTAAATTTTGTTGGTTTTTTGCATTTGATTTTTGAGTCAGCGCCTCACTATAGTTCAGGCTGGCCTGGAACTCATTGTGACCTTGGTTACCTTAGACCCTCTATCATTCCCCCCTTCATTATTCCATGTGCCACCATGCTCAGCTAGAATAGTATTATTAGTAAATTACTTTGTTTCTCTCTCTCTCTCTCTCTCTTTCTCTGTGTGTGTGTGTGTGTGTGTGTGTGTGTGTGTGTATGTATGTATGTTTCTGTATATTTGTATAACATGGCTGCATTTTTATGTCTAAGTCATAATTAAGCAGCAGAATATGCTTTATATACATAGAGGTGTAGATATTTGACTGAATACTGCTTACTTGGAAGACAGTAACATAAAATTTAAATGTCCAGTAACTATTAGATTAAATGACATCTTATGAGACTACATTATGTGGAGTTTTTTTCAAGGCAAGGGGTTAAGCCTTATATGTTCTTAGATTTAATAAAAGAGAGATTTAAAAAAATGTGCTTAAAATGAAATGCTTTTAAGACTAAAGTGTCCTTGCCATATCGCTCCCATTCCCATTTGCTAAAACAGAAACAAAATGGCATAGTCTGAATGGTTGCAGAAATTACATGTTTCCTGTACAGTATGAGAAAAAATGTGCAAAAAAGAATTCCTAAAAGATCACGCCTCTTCTTGCCTTCATGTTTTAATGCACTTATTAGAAGAACCATTTTGCATAAGTCATAGATAGGGCCAATGCATATCTAGTCTTTAGCTTGTAAAGTATAAGATTTTTAGTAAATAAGATTTTTAGTAGCTTAAAAACAATTTAAGGTTTTCAGTTTTGAAATATCTGAAAATCAATATATATCTTACTTTTTAGTCAAAAAATTTTAAACTAGGTGTTCTTTGCTTAATCAAATAAGTGAATGATTAAAGTTTAGTGTATGTGTTATTTGATATTTTAAGCTTCAACAGATTTCACTTGAATCAAGAAACACACCACCTGTGGCTTGCTGTGCAGAGCTGCCTGTGATAAATGGACACCCACAGGCCATGGGGCAATTACATTTGTTGCTTGTATTAAAAAGGAGGCACTTAACCAGACCTCAGTGAGTATAGCCAAGAACTGCAAGCTGGATCCTTTTCCCCTAAAATTAGCTTTTATCATGGCTCAGGAAGTAAGCATCGCAGACTCACAACAGTCTCAAAAGAAAAATAATCTGACTTAGAAAATGTGGATCATGGGAAAGAACACGAAAAATAACTCGATTTCAGAATTTGTGAAACATTGTTTATTAATTTCCTAGCTTTTAAAAACATAATATATTTTACTCTGCTATCTTTTCCTGTTCATACTTTAGTATAGGAGTGCTGTAAACTTCTTTCTCATATTGTCTGATGTAATTGTATTTTTTATATGCATTACTGAAAGCAGAGAAGGTCTGCTGTATGGGTTAGAGACTAGCCTGCTCTACTGTAGTAGCAGAGACAAAAAAAAATACCTTTTAAAAAGTTTTCAGTAAAGTTTTCCCTGGCTCACCCTTTGGAACAGTATCAGGCTGGGGCTGAAGAAATAGCTCCATGTCTAAGAGTTCACCATGGCCTGTCACCAGCTCTCGTGGATCTGATGCCCATATCTGGTCTGCATGGCCACCTGTATGCATGTGTGCATTCTAGCATGAAGATGAAGTGTACATACACATATATTAAAAATACATCTTTAAACGTATCAGGCAGCTGTGCATGGTGATGCACACCTTGGATCCCAGCACTTGGGAGGCACAGACAAGTCGATCTCTTGTGATTCCAGGGTCGGCCTGTTCTACATTAGTGAACTCTAGTCTAGCCAAGGCTACATAGTCAAACCCTGTCAACACCAAAAAACAAAGCATTAATAAAGTCAAGTTGGGCATGGTGGTAGGTGGTGCATAATTGAAATTCCAGCACTTTGAAAGCTGAAGAAGAATATTACAAATTCAAGGACAGGCCATGATACATAGTGAGAACTATCAGGGTAAAAAAAGTATATGAATCACCCAAAAGGTGAAATGGTTAAGATAAACATGTATGCATATATGTGTGTATATGTGTGTATATATATGTATATATGTACATATATACATATATAATTTTAGATTTCTAGGTAATGCATGCTATTATAAAATACAAAATTCGAGACATAAAAAACAAGGACTTTGTGCTTTTATACACACAGTACTGAAAGTTACTTTTTCATTGATTCAGTTGTTGAAATCTTTCCACTAGTTTGTTCTTTATTAACATATTTTAATCATCTATTATATAAATGAATTATATTTTATTTAGCCTCTGCTTACTGACCAACATTTATACTATTGCCAATTTTGAGACAAGAGAAAGAACAGAGTAAACATTTGCCTTTATTTGTGTCTTTTTGATTGATATTTTTGTTTTGGAGACAGGGTCTCTTAGAGCATAGGCTGGCCTCACACTCTGTACCCAAGGATGACCTTGACTTTAGGAGCTTCCTGCCTATACCTACAGAGTGCTGAGATCACAGGAGTGCAACACTGCCATCCACTTTATACTGTTATTTAGCTAGAACTCAGGGTGTGGTGGCATGCTAGAGAACAATTTTGTTGACTGGGCTATCACCCCAGCCCCTTGTCTGTCATCATGAAAACACTGGTTGATTGCTAGCTGAGGAGGCAGAGATTAGGTTATTAAGTGGTTGACATCTGTGGATCACATTTCTAGGAAGACAGGAGCTACAAAAAGATCTCCAGAGATCTATATTTGTATTCCTTTGGTTGACAGCTGAATACTAAATAGTACCTATTCATGGTGAGATTCCGTAATACAAAGGTGACTAACCAGGGAGCTCCAAGGCTCAATTCCTAGAACTCATAAAACGAGAAGAAGACATTTGAATTTTTCGATGTCAAAAATTAATTGAAATTTTTATTACAAATATACTTACAAAATTTTAATCAAAAATTTTCATGCAAATATACTTGCAAAAAATGTGAAAGAACAGGCCTGAAACTGAAAGGCAAAGGAGCTACACATGTGGGTGCATAACGATGTAAAGAACACCCTCAATAAACCGTTTGCTTATTCAGAAAATACAGTGTTTATTATCTATCGCAGTGCTTGGAGCTAAACCCAGGGCTTCACATTCTAGGGAGACCCTCTTACCCTGAGCTGTGTTCCCAGCCTAGTTTTGTTCTTATTTGTAAGCTACACTTATACACCTTACCCACTGAAATTGCATACGCAAATACAAAACAATGCTTTTCTGATACTAATAAGCAACATCCATTCAAAAGAAATCAAAAAATGAATCCTATTAAAAATAGGTTTAAAAACAAACTACAACCAAACAACAACACCCACCAAATATAATTAGTAATGAAGCTAACAAAGGAAATGAAAGAACTCTGTACTGAGAAGTCCCAGTCCTGAAGCCATGGAGGACAGTACTGGAATATGATGAGCAAGCCTCCCCTTCTCTGGATCAATGGCTACACCACCAAGAACAACCTATAGATTCAAAGCAATATCCATCAGAATTCCAACAACACTTTTTTTGTTATGGAAAAAAGGAAAAAGTAATCTTGTAATTCATATAGATCCTCAATTGTCAAAGCAGACATGAGCAAAAAGAGCAGTGCTGTTAGTTAGCACACCACCAATATCATGTTGTATTGCAGAGACTTATTAACTACCTTAGCATGGTACTGGTCCACAGACAGACATGTAGATCAGTGGCACAGACGCAAGGGCTCAGATACAGACCTGTACACCTCTAACCACATGATTTTTTTTTTTTAAACTACAGTGCCAAAAACATTCTTTTCAAGAAATGGTGGTAGGAAAACTGGGCAGCCACTTCCAAAAAACAAAACAAAAAACAAAGCTAAATTACTCCATCACCCTGCACAAAATGTTAATCCAAAATGGATTAAAGTTTTTTATTTAAGACCTGAATTTGGAAAGTATTTAAGAAACAAATATTTAAAGATACAGATATGGACAAGGACATTCTGAAACAGACTCCAGTAAGTCAGGAAATAATTACCAAAAAACTTACAAATGGAGACTGCATGATGTTAAAAAAACAAAACAAAAAAAAAAAGTTTTACACAGCAGAAAAATAATCAAGTAAAGAGACAGGGTACAGAATGGGAGAAGATATCCAACCTATATAAAGAACACACACACACACACACACACACACACACACACACACACACCATCACCACCACCACCACCAACAACAACAACAAAATATCAAAAAAAATCAGTCTAATCAGTGACTGAGCTAATAAATGAAGAGACAGTTTTAAAAAGATGAACTGCAAATGGCCAATCGACATGATAAATTGTTCATCATCTTATCCACCAGGGCAACAGAAATTAAAACTTCCCTTTTATCTCCTCCCAGTTATATATACCAATAATATATATAGGCAAGGATGTGGGAAACAAGGAATATTTTTGCTATACTGATGATGGGAATGTAGGTTGAACTAGGCTTATGGAAATTAAAATGAAAGTGTCTTTAAAGAGACAGAAACAGAATTATAACATGATCCAGCTATCCTATTTCTGGGTATATACCCAAAGGACCCTAAGGCAACATACCACATTCGTGTTTGCTGCAGCACAGTTCACAGTACCCAAATTAAAGGAATAAGCCTGTCTATTTGTCAAAGATACATGTGCATTATAAAAAGAATGGTGTTTATACATAATGCAGTTATAGTCAGATAGAAAGAAAGAATTTGTTATTTCTTGGGGAAATAGATGCAAGTGGAAATGGCTATATTAAGAGAGAGAAGTCTGTTACAGGAGGATAAACTGTATTTTTTATTATTTGTGGTCATAGAATTAAAGAATTTATACATACCCAACCCTTGCCCCCTGCAGCAGGTGGGAGAGCTGGCCCTGACCCTCACTTCACTTGCTGCAGCCCTCAGTAGGGCAGGCCCTGCACCTTGCCTGGGCAGTAGGGGTAGAGCTGACCAAGTTTGGAAGGGGTTGCTGGTGAGTCTACAGAGTGAAGGTGAATGGGAGCGCCAGTGGGCTGGCCGGCTCAGATACCTCTCAGGCCCAGGTTCAGAGCTTTCAATTACTCTACCCCTACATCTACCCCATCCATGAACTGATGGAGTGCATGAAGGGGCTGGTCCTACAGATCCAAAACGACAGGATCTCCATGACACAGGCAGCAACAGGATATCCTAGAGCAGTCCCAGTGAGGTTCCAGTGGAGTAGTAGAAGCCAGAGGCCTTGTACCAGATCAATGGGTCATTACGATGAGTATTTTCAAGCAAATGCGTTGTGGACGAAAGGCCATGGAAAATGGTATGACACACTACAGCTTTCACTGTGAGGTTTTTTTCCCCTCTATTGGGGGGAGGTTGCAAGGGTGGAAGACAGGTACAAGGCGGGGGGCAATTGAGTGTAACTGTGGTACATGATATGAAATTCACAGAGAACCAATGGA
Source organism: Apodemus agrarius (assembly GCA_964023405.1). NCBI lineage: Eukaryota > Metazoa > Chordata > Mammalia > Rodentia > Muridae > Apodemus > Apodemus agrarius. Next base: position 76,176,217 of record OZ030008.1, on the reverse strand, counting down.
AGTGTGTGAATGTATCGAGATAAAAAGATACATACTTCAAAAGATCCACACTTGGGCTGGAGAGATGGCTCAGTAGTTAAGAGTACACAGGTTGCTCTTCTAGAAACCCTAGGTTGAATTCCCAGCACCCACTTGGCAGCTCACAATTGTCTGTAATTTCAATCTCAGGGGATCTGACATCCTCCCACAGGCATACATGCAGGCAAAACATGAATGTACATAAAATAAAAATAATTTTAAAAACATTCCTACTTAAGAGATTTTTTTTCTTTTATAAGAGATGCTCTTGGATTAAAGGTGACATGAGTAATGAGACTGTTCTGGGGTTGTGTATATTCCATGAAGCATTAAGTCAAATGCTGTGTTTGGAGGTGGGTGCTGGGGAATGAGTGTAGCATCCCTTCTGTGCCAGGCAGTGTGCTGCCACTAAGCTCCAGCCCTAGCTCGTAGATTGTCTTCTAAGTACATGAAAAGAGACTGGGCATCACTCATAATTGGAATGAACCCAGTGTGCATTGGGTAAAGGCATTAGCCTGCTGACCTAAGCTTTATTCCTGTAATCCACAAAGTGGAAAAAGAGCACTGACTCATCCTTCAACCTCAAGAGGTGTGTACACACACACACACACACACACACACACACACACAGAGTAATCCTCAATTTTTAAACCTAAGACAAAAACAAAGACACTGTTTTCTTACCACTGGGTGGGCAAACATTTGATGACAACGAATATAAAATAATAAAAAATTAAAAACATAGCGTTAATATCTACTTGCTTATTTTGTCATAAAAACAGTGAAAAAAGAGAGCTGGGGAGGTAGCTCAGTTGGTAGAGCACTTGCCTAGAATGCAGTAGGCCCTGGGTTCAGTCCCCTACACCACATAAAATCAGGTGTGATGATATATGCCTGTAATCCCAGAGCTCAGTGTAGAAAGGAATATCATGAGTTCAAGGCCATCTCCTAGACTACAGTTTGAGGCCAGGCTATCTGAGACCCTGACTCAAAACAACAAAAAACAACATGAAAGTTGGATGTTGTTATAATCCAGTACCCCAAGCAAGGCTAGCATTACATTACAAGTGAAGATGGGGGGACCACATATCAAGGTAGAATGTAAACATCATATACCCTACACTGTAGTGTAGTAGTACCCTATTTGTAAAACAGCTTTCTTTTCTTCTTACTGGTGTCTTTTACTCATGCATACATAGCACCAAAATATAACTGAGGAACAAACATTCTTTAAGAAACTAGAAATCTAAATACAAGAACTTGTATAAAGTGCAGTAGGTACACTTGGCTTTCCACATGCTGTGCTCATTTGTGTGTGACCTCAGATACATTTACTGTTCTACCCTTCACTGCCTGTCAGTCAGTTTATGATATAGGTAATACTTGACATGTTATCCACTCCAGGACCTGAAGCTAGTTGATTTAATCACAGTATCCCAGAAATATAATCTTATGAAAATGAACTTAAAATTTAAATGCTCATAATATAAAAAAAATACATTGTAAAAATAAAATTATAATATATCTTATTAATCTAATGAAATCTTCCCAGTAAATTGTTTTGGTCTGGTCAGTAAGTCAACCTTTCTTGTATTAACAAAAATTGTAAAATAAAAACATAAAAATGCTATGTACAGATTGCTGCCAGAAAGCCCCTTTAGTTTATATTGAATGGATTATTATGGGTGAATGTCTCATATTGAAAGAATGCATTTTTGAAAAGTATTGTCTTTGAAAAAGGATTATAATTGAGTAAACATTTATACCTTTTTACTAGTTAATATACAAGACTTATCTAGTAGAAGGTCACTGTCATTAAATCGCAGCTGATGGTTTTATAATAGGTCCTTCTGGTTCTTGATGGTCATTATCAACATATAAGGCATTGACGACGATGTGCCCGGTACAAAGACAAGACAGGAGTCTTAATTAGAACTCTGACAAGCCCACTGCAATAAAATGATGAGATTATTTGTAATTGATGTCACAATCCATTACCACTTAGTTCATCATGAGCATTCTAATAGGTCTGGCCTTGGAACTGGCCCCAGGACGTTGCTGACTGGCTGCCCTGCTTATGCTGTTACTGCAACAGGAGGGCACATTTTCAGTCAGCAGCCTAATGACCTCTTTTGAAGTCTATTAAATTAATGACACTAGCACACTGTTTTCATTTCTTAAAATCTTAGTTTGGGGTTTCTATAAATTAGTGTTTGGGACCCATATAATAAAGAGATCTTTTTAAAATGTAGAAATAATTGATATTTAGTTATTTGTTAATAAATGAAAGCAAAAATGACATGTATAAGGGAAGACATCAGGACATTTGTTCCTCCTCCAAATGAAGTCTTTCTTTCATATTGGGTCTGTGTAGCTCATGTTAGCTTTGAATTCATGATCCCCTTGTTTCAGTCTCCTGAGTGAGGGGATTCCAGTTGTACATCACAGTTCCAGGCCTTTATTTTTAGTGATAGTCCCCTGTTGAGTTTTTCTTGTTGCTAAAGGGCCTGCTTTTCTTTACTAATTCCAGGTGCCAACAGGTCATGTTTGGTTAGAAGGTGATAACTTACAGAATTCTACCGATTCCAGGTATTACGGACCTATACCATATGGACTAATAAGAGGACGGATCTTCTTTAAGGTATGCTTTTATGAGCTGCTTCTAGGAGCTGGCAGGGAAGAGGACATCTCTAATTAAATCTAATCAATTTGAAATCCATGGCTTCCAAGTTGACTTAACTATTGATTAACTTTTGCTTAACTATTGACTTAACTATTGCAGTGACTACATTTGATGAACATTTTACCTTTACTTAAGAACTATGGACAAAACATTATCCTCTCCCCTTCCTGTTCTTCATGACAGCCCAAATGACCACAGGAATAACTGAGAATTTTTATATTAAAATTTAAACTAAATTAGTAGTAGCCTAGAGAACCTTTGAGTTTACAGAAATCAAATTCTGCCACGTGTGACTTTTACAGCCTTAATCGCATCATGGCATTTCAGCAAGCACTTCTACAGCAGCAGCCCAGGCTCAGTCTACTTGGAACACAGGTGGACCCAGTTAAACACGGCAAGCCATAGGCAGGAGTATGGCTATAGAGAATGTACAATGAGCCTTGATGACACTGGTTCTTAGAGCCATTGGTTCTTCCATTATTGGTTGATATAATTTTATTTGAAGACAGGGTTTCACTTTGTATTCCAGGCAGGTCTCAAACTCTCCCTTCGGGTCTCTGTCTCAGAAGTGCTAGTGTCACAGATGGTGGATTACAGGTATTCGTTACCAACCTGCTCCCCCTTGATCACAAGGCTTTAGAAGAAAACTGCATAAATATCTAAGGCAACTGGATACCGATCAGAGTTCTTTATACTTAAAAAGATGCCATATTCAAGCACTCAAAACATCAAGCAGCATAGATCGGTAGTGTAACTTATTTTAGGTTAGTAAAAATAAACAGCCACGTCTTCACAAACTTACATTGATATACTGAGTACAGATGTATGGAATTTCTGGTATCATGTTTGAATGCCACAGACTAAATACACTTTTATTTTCAGAATGATTGATGAAAAGAATGTACTGCAGTATCTAACACAGAGAAAAGGAAAAGGGAACATCATGATGATAAAGAATTTTCATTAATTGTATTCAACTGTATTTTTATTTTACAGATTTGGCCTTTCAGTGACTTTGGATTTCTGCGTGACAGCCCAAATAGCCACAGATTTTCTGATGATTAATAAGTATTTCCCTTTAACTTGATTATTGTCTCCTATTCAAGTGAATTTATTACTACAGTTGAAACCATGAACTTAATAAACTATTTGCTATTCAGTTTTATTTATGTTTTAAATATAAGAGTAAATATAACACTCTGCAATATACATTAACTAAAAGTATTTGGATAAAAATTAACCCAAGTTTTAAACAAGTTTTCCTTCTAAATTGTATGATATAAAAATATCTTGGGGAAGAAATCCAGATGACTACCTCATATTTGAATTTTGTAGTTCCCATACAAAGAAAGCAATCTGTTCTCAAGTGGACTTCATATGTCAGCTCTTCATGGCAGTCTAAGACTGAGCATTCCAAGCTGATGGCTGAGCTCTGATGACAACACCATGAGTTGGAGCAGCAGTCTCTCAAGGTTCCCCTTGTGCTCATAAAATGAATTTTGGTCTACCCCGCACACAGAATGTTACATACAAAAGTTAGTCACATAACTTACAGTCCATTGTAGTCAGTAATCACTCATTAGGAAGGCCCCTTTACAATGAAATGAATAGTCCCTTAATGGAAGGCATTTTAGGGTTTTTTGTTTATTTGTTTTGTTGAATTTCAGTTTGTAAGTTTTCTTTTCCTAAATTACACCTGAACTTAAGATAGCTCCTGACAAGCTTTAGACATACATACAGGGCCAGGACTAGATTCACACTTTCTAACACATTGTCCTCTGTCAGCTCTGAAATAGATTGGTAGAGATCCATATCCAGCATTTTTTAAGGCAGAACTGGGCTCACACTTCATTCATAAAAATTCTAATCTTATTGGAATGGCTGAGTTATTGAAACAGGCATACAGTAGGTATATAATTCAGCAAAAACATCTTTTAGAAGAACAACTTCATAATTAAGGACAGAAGATGGTTCAGTCAGTATAGGACTTACCAAAAGAAGAATCAATTCCTCATAGATTCTTGGATTGTCCTCTGCCCTTCACACACACATACTTTAAGAGTAAAGCAAAAAGCAAAACCTTAGTAACTATAAAGAATATTCTTACATGATTTTTTAAAAAGATATTTATATTTCAAAAAGGAAATAAGTAGTTTGTACCAAAGAAAAAACAAAAGTTGTTACCTAAAAGTACAAAAATATTATTCAAGTTCTTTTGGTAATATCCTATAATTTACATTTTAGATACACATAAACAACTGAATTAATTTATTACTCTGAAGTGGTCTTTGCTTGAAGATTTCATCTTAGCTTCACAAATTATACAGCTAATAACAAAAAAGCATCTGTATCTTTGTAGTAAAGGATTCCAGGAGTGAAGACCCAGTTCAGCTCTGGTGAAGGAGTTCCACAATCAGTGAGCACGTATCACAAGGAATGAGGTTCGCTTCTTCTGCTTCATCCTTGTAGACAGTGTATTTCCCACCACATCGACAGCTCAGAGAGAAAGACTCATCATCTGCAAAGAATACAAAAATAATGCCTCAGATGTTCAGTCATCTACTTTGCTAAAACCATTCATAACACAGGACATGTTCCAGAAAAACTGGAAAAAGAAAAAAACAAAATAAACAAAAAGACCAGGTACAAATAAAAGTATTTAAAAGGAAGCTGGAAAATTTTCATACATAGAAAAATTTATCTATTGAAGAGCCTCTTTATCTGTAGTAGCAATGTACCAGTGCTCTGACTCTGTATTCAATATTCACAGATGGGGTGGGGCAAAGTATGCTCAGAGTAATTATATAATTTACTTAGAATTTTCCATTCTCTTAAGAATCCTGAAAGTTTTATATTCTTCTAAGCAATATATTTAAGATGCTAATGATGGTAGAAACTGGAGGCTTAGATGCTACTGCCCTTTAAAAGAAAGCCTCTGATCCTGCTGCTGTTCTAGTTTACTCTCTCTGGTAAGTATTTTAAAATGCTTTAAATTACTTTAAAAAGGTAATTTACTCTCTCTGGTAGTTATCTGAACTCACCATGTTATAATCTATTTTACTGAACTCAGAGCTTATAGACAAATGACATCTTAGTAGGTACAGGATCCTTAAGTAGCTTCAGCTAACTCCGAGAGTAGGCTACATTTAAAGATCACTGTGCAGGAGAGGAAGCAAGAGGCTGACATGAGATTCAGCTGCCTTGTATTTCTCTGTATAAAATGCAGTATCTGAAAAATGGGCAGTTAAGCCAACTTTATGTGTTGCCTTATCAATAAGGAAAACAAATCTCTTCTTGCTTTTTATCTTTTATCACAATGTAGGTTTCTCCATAACAAAAAAATTCTTTTTGAATTTAGAAATGCAAATACTCCCATTTAATGAAAGCATGGTTTCAAGGTGAAGTTATATTATCTAAAAATTGAAGGTTGATTTTATTTATTTATTTATTATTTATGTATTTATTTATATTACTGTATGTTCCCACATGCAGTAGCATGTGTCTAAAAGTCAGAAGGCAGATGTGTATGTAAGTTGGTTGGTTCTCTCTGTTCACCATGTAGGTCCCTGAGATCTATCTCTCAGCCATCTTTTCTCACTCACTCTTGTTTCCTTTTTCACTGTTTCCCTTCTTCCTCTTCCTCCTCTTTTTTTTTTTTTTTTTTTTTTTTTTTTTAATTTTTGTTTGAGATAGGATCTTACTGAGTAGCCATTACTGCCCTGGCCTTGAAATACAATATTCTTCCATTAGTCTCTCAAGTAGTGGGATTACAAGCTGAAACTAGAAGCCATCAAGTCTTGCCTGGTGACCCAAACCTTTAATACCATCACTTGGGTAGCAAAGACATTTGAATCTTACTGAGGCAGGCCTAATGTTCATAGTGAGTTCCAGGACTGCCGGAGCTGCATAATGAGACCCTGTCTCAAAAATAAAGAAGCCACCATGCCTGGCTTTGCCATTGGACTCTTTTCTTTTCGTTTTCCTTCCTTTTCCCCTTTCTCCTTCCTTCCTTTCTTTGGGAATATATTTTTATCTTATTTTATTATATACATTGGCCACTAGGTTTCATAAGGAGTCTCCACAGCAAATGTGCCCTTTAAAACTACCTCAGTAAACACTGAGGTAATCTGAGGTGACGTGCTCCATAAGTGGCACACAGGACACTCTGAGTCACCTTGGAGTTTTTTCACGGGTTTTCATTTTCACATCTGGTTGAAATTTCCTCTTACCTTCATTGAGGTCCTAAAGCAGTATTTTTATATAAACAAATGTAGGCACAATGTATGAAAATCTGTAGGTCTGTATTTTTAAAAACCTATTTTTAATAATGGTTTTGAATGTTTTAATGTCCCCTTTACCTCACCACCCACCAAAGTAGTAGAAAGGAAAGGTTAATGGAGCAAAGGAGGATGTGGACCTGTACAACTAGTTCTTTGGAGTAAATCTATACTGTCCAGATATCAGCAGCTAAGTTCATATGAATCAGCAATGGCATTTGATCCACTAGCAGTCATCATTTATGAATCAGTAACAGCAGGACTCATAAACAGCATTTATAAATTAGCAATAAATTTATTGCTAATAAATTAGCAGGTTGATCCAGAAGAAACCACAAGGCTCTGTCAACTGGCCCTAGTTCAAGGAAGTGCAAGAAGCCACCAGAACACCACAGGAAGTTTTTTGGTGCATTTCTCTCTATGAGTGAAGACAAATGATGACCAGCAAAGAATAGTAAGGCATACCAACACAATCTACAGTTGTCAGTGAAGACCAGCATCAGCAAAACCCTAGAATGATGAGTAAAGAATGTCAAGGCTTACCAATACCATCTAGCATCATCTACTGTCTGTTGGGCTATATACATATACATATATTAAACATGTGTTCTCTCAAGCACCCACTCTAGCAAAACATCACATGCCCTTTTTCTAGACTGCCTCCAGAAAGATACCATGTGTCTGTTCTTACTAAAACATCCCCTCACATGTCTGCTTCAGCCTTACATCTTCTCATAAGACAGTTTCCAGAAAAACATTATATAGCACAACTGAGAAACTAGAAATTTCTACTTTAAAAATCAACAAAAAAGACCTAAAGCTATTGTTTGGAGAAAGCTTAGTCTTCGGTGTCCCAGTGTTTCCAGAAATGTATTTTCAGCATAATAAAATGCACTATTGGCCCATATCTCTCACATGTGTGTTTACACCTTTTTTATACCTTTACCACCCAAGACTTGTGAAGAAGATGATCCTGAAAGAATCCCAAAAATATAACCTGCCCACTTGATAGACCTTTTGTTAACTTTGTATTACATTAGGATTGCTTTTTCCCCCTTTTTTAAAAATTTATTCTTCTAAGCCTGCATTTCCTAAAAACAAAACAACAAAAAAAGTTTAAAACCTATATTAGTTTTTAATGCTCCTATCAGAATACAAATTTTACACAGTTACTGTTCTCAGGGGAGGATAACAATAATTTCTATGCTTGCAGCCTACCTTAAATGAGCATCAAATATGTTCTGTATTTTAGTCCTCCCCTTTCTCCTTTTCGCAGTAACAGAGATTAAACTAAGGGTCCTCATGCAAGAGAAGCACTGTACCAATGAACTATAGCTCCAGTCTAAGATATATAAGATAAACTGTATATGCTATTTAATGATTCATTGGCTGTAGCTGGAATTCTACTTCGTTTTATTATGAAGATTTTAGAATAAATAATTATTCTAAAATATAATAGCTCAATGGGGAATAGCACAATGAATTAAGTGCTTACTCAATAACTAGAGGACTTGTAGTTTAATCCCTAGTACCCAGATAAAGGCCAGTTGTGGCACTCACACCCATCACCCTAGTATTGATGGGTAGCAGAGAGTAGAAACAGGTAGGCCCAGGTACTTATTGGCCATCCAGACTAGCCAATCTGAGGTCTGGACTCAAGAACACTCTCAAAAAAATAATGTGGAGAAGCAAATGAAAGAATATCCTATCAACCTGTGACCTGCATATGGGAAAGTAACACTCCACACCTCCACCCAGTGTGTAAATGTGTTTGTGTGTGTGTTGCCATATGGGAACTGGGAATTGAACCCATGTATTCCACAAAAGTAAGCAGTGCTCTTACCCACTGAACCATCTAAATGGAAGACACAGGTATATATACTCCAGCCTCCAAGTTATAGTTTTTAAGAATATATTTAGTTGGACAAGTCTCTATGAATGTCACATTCTAGTTTGTCTACAAGCTAGCAATGAAGAGCAGGCCACTTTTGCTTCCACAAAAGCAGTTCCTCTTGCTGCAATGACTCCTCCAAAGACCCCAGAACTCTGGATATTTTTGGTAAATGTGAGCTTTGCTACTCCAGAACTTCATTTGGATTCTTAGACCCTGAGTGGTTCCATAGGCAAAACATGATTTCACTTCTAAGACAATAATGCTTGTGACTTTCATCCTTAGAGTACTAGGTAAAGGCTTTGCCATTAAAAATGAAGCTCATTTAAAAACCCTATTTAAAAATGAGGTACAGAGCTAAACAAAGAATTCTCAGCTGAGGAATACTGAATGGCTGAGAAGCATCTAAAGAAATGTTCAACATCCTTAGTCATTAGGGAAATGCAAATCAAAACAACCCTGAGATTCCCCCTCACACCAGTCAGAATGTCTAAGATCAAAAACTCAGGTGACTGCAAATGCTGGAGCAGATGTGGAGAAAAAGGAACATTCCTCCACTGTAGGTGGGATTGCAAGCTGGTACAACCACTCTGTAAATCAATTTGATAGTTCCTCAGAAAATTGAACATTGTTCTACCAGAGGACCCAGCTATACCACTCCTGGGCATATACCCAGAAGATTCTCCAACATGTAATAAAGACACATGCTCCACTATGTTCATAGCAGCTTTCTTTATAATAGCCAAAAGCGGGAAAGAACTCAGATATCCCTCAACAGAGGAATGGATACAGAAAATGTGATATATTTATACAATGGAATACCACTCAGGTATTAAAAACAATGAATTCATGAAACTCAGGCAAATGGATGGAACTAGAAAATATCATCCTGAATGCAGTGACCCAATCACAAAAGTACATACACATGGTATGCACTCACTAATAAGTGGATATTAGCCTGGAAGCTTAGAATACCCAAGATACAATTCACAGGCCAAAGAAAGCTCAAGCAGAGGATGGCCTTATTGGTCATCAAAGGGAGGAGAGTCCCTTGGTCCTGAGAAGGCTGGATGCCCCAGTGTAGGGGAATGCCAGGACAGGGTAGAGGAAGTTGGTGGGTTGGTGAGTAGGGGGGTTGGTGGGTGGGATAGGGTGATTTTGGAGGGAAAACCAGGAAAGGGGATAACATTTGAAATGCAAATAAATAAAATACCTAATTTAAAAAATGAAGCCCATGAATATACAAGAAGCCCACAGAGTTCCAAGCAGACTGGACCAAAACAGAAATACCTCCCGTCACATAATAATCAAAACACTAAATGTACTAAACAAAGAATATTAAAGACAGTAAGAGAAAAAGGCCAACTAACATATAAAGGAAGACCTATCAGAATTACACCAGACTTCTCAACAGAGCATGAAAGCTAGAAGATCCTGGGTGGATCTCATGCAGACACTAAAATCAAATTTACAAAATATCTTTACACAAACCCAGCCCTACAAAGGATAATAGGAAAACTCCAATACAAGGAGGGAGACTACATCCTGGAAAAAAGCAAGATAGTAACCTTCTTTCATCAAACCCCAAAGAAGATAACCACTCAAATATAAAAATAACATAAAAAATAACAGGAGGTAATAATCACTATTCTTTAATATCTCTTACCATCAATGGACTCAATTCCCCAATTAAAAAAACATAGATTAACAGACTGGATACAGAAAACACACCTCAGTGTTAAAGACAAACACCACCTTAGAGTAAAAGGCTGGAAGACAATTTTACAAACAAATGGTCTCAGGAAACAAGCCGGAGTAGCCATTCTAATATCAGATAAAACCGACTTTCAACCTAAAGTCATCAAAAGAGACACAGGTCACTTCTTGCTGGTCAAAGGAAAAAATCCACCAAGAAGAACTCTCCATTCTGAACATCTATGCTCCAAATGCAAGGGCACTCTCATTCATAAAAGAAACTTTACTAAAGCTCAAAGAGCACATTGCACCTAACACAATAATTGTAGGTGACTTCAACACTCCACTATCCTCAATGGACCGATCAGGAAAACAGAAACGAAACAGGGACACATTGCAAGTAATTGAAGCTTTGGACCAATTGGATTTAACATATATATATATGTGTGTGTGTGTGTGTGTGTATATAAAACATTTCATCCTAGAGCAAAAGAATATATGGTTTTCTCAGCACCTCATAGTACCTTCTCCAAAACTGACCATGTAATTGGTCACAAGACAGACCTCAACAAATATAAGAAAATTGAACTAATCCCATGCCTCCTATCAGATCACTATGGAGTAAGTTTGGTCTTCAATAGCAACAAAAACAACAGCCCAAATACACATGGAGGCTGAACAACAATCTATTAAATGATACCTTGGCCAAAGAAGAAATAAATCAAAGACTTTAGAATTTAATGAGAATGAAGTCACAAGATACCCAAATTTATGGGACACAATGCAGTGCTAAGAGGAAAACTCATAGCCCTGAGTGTCTCCAAAAAGAAACAGGAGAGAGCATACACTAGCAGCTTAACTGCACACCTGAAAGCTCTGGAACAAAAAGAAGCTAATTCACCCAGGAGGAGTAGAAGACAGGAAATCATCAAACTCAGGGCTGAAATCAATCAAGTAGAAATAAAGAGAACCATACAAAGAATCAAGAAAACCAGGAGCTGGTTCTTTGAGAAAAATCAACAAGATAGATAAACCCTTAGCCAGACTAACCAAACGGCACAGAGACAGTATCCAAATTAACATAATTAGAAATGAATATACAAGAAGCCTACAGAACTCCAAACAGACTGGACCAGAACAGAAATACATCCCGTCACATAATAATCAAAGCCCCAAATGTACTAAACAAAGAAAGAATATTAATTTGTAGGTAAATTGTTAGATCTGGAAAATATCATCCTAAGCGAGTTAACCCAATCACAAAAGAATACACATGAAATGCAATCACTGATAAGTGGATATTAATGAGCCCAGAAGCCCTAAATACTCAAGGCACAATTAGCGAGTCAAATGATTCCCAAGAAGAAGAAAGAAGAGGACCCTGGGCCTGAAAAGATTGGATCCAGTTTTGTAGACCCAGAACAGAGAAGTCGTGTATGTGTGTGTGTGTCGGGGGGGGGGGGGTGACTGGAGAATAATTGGGGGGGAGAGGAATTATGGGACGTATGGTGGGGGGGAACTGGGAAAGGGGAAAGCCTTTGGAATGTAAACATAGAATATAGAAAATAAAAATTTAAATTAAAAAAAGACATAATTAGAAATGAAAAGGGAGATATAACAACAGAAACTGAGGAAATTCAAAAAAATCATTAGATCCTACTACAAAAGCCTATACTCAACACAACAGGAGAATCTGGAGAAAATGGACAATTTCCTGGACAGATACCAAATACCAAAATTAAATCAGGATCAAATAGATTGTCTAAACAGTCCCATAACCCCTAAAGAAATAGAAGGGGTCATAGAAAGTCTTCCAACCAAAAAAAGCACAGGACCAGATTGGGTTAGTGCAGAATTCTATCAGACCTTCAAAGAAGACCTAACACCAATACTCTTCAAACTATTACACAAAATAGAAATAGAAGGAACACTAATCAATCTTCGAAACCACAATTACGGTGATACCAAAACCACACAAAGATCCAACAAAGAAAGAGAACTTCAGTTTCCCTTATGAACATCGATGCAAAAATACTCAATAAAGTTCTCGCCAACTGAATCCAAGAACACATCAAAACAATCATTCACCATGATTAAGTAGGCTTCATCCCAGGGATGCAGGGATGGTTCAATATACGGAAATCCATCAATGCAATCCACTACATAAACAAACTCAAAGAAAAAAACCACATGGTCATTTGACTAGATGCTGAAAAGCATTTGACAAAATTCAGCATCCTTTCATGCTAAAAGTCTTGGAAAGAACAGGAATTCAAGGCCCATACCTAAACATACTAAAAGCAATATACAGCAAACCAGTAGCCAACATCAGACTAAATGGAGAGAAACTAAGGATGTCAAGGGGATACAAATTGGAAAGGAAGAAGTCAAACTATCACTATTTGTAGATGATATGATAGTATACTTAAGTGACCCAAAAAACTCCACCAGATAAACAGCTGATAAACAACTTCAGCTAAGTGGCTGATTATAAAATCAATTCAAGCAAATCAGTAGCCTTCCTATACTCAGGATAAGCAGGCTGAGAAAGAAATTAGGAAAATGATACCCTTCACATTTAAAGTATCTTGGTATGACTCTAACCAAACAAGTGAAAGATCTGTATGACAAGAACTTAAGGTCTCTGAAGAAGGAAATTGAAGAACACTTCAGAAAATGGAAAAACTTCCATGCTCATGGATTGGCAGGATTAATATAGTTAAAATGGCCATCTTTCCAAAGGCAATATACAGATTCAGCACAATCCCCATCAAAATCCCAACTCAGTTCTTCATAGAGGTAGAAAGAGCAATTCTCAAATTCATCTGGAATAACAAAAAACCCAGGATAGCTAAAACTATTCTCAACAGTAAAAGACCTGGGGGGAATCAGTATCCTGGACCTCAAGCAATACTACAGAGCAATAGTGTTAAAAACTACATGGTATTGGTACAGTGACAGGCAAGTGGATCAATGGAATAGGACTGAAGACCCAGAAATGAACCCACACACCTATGGTCACTTGATCTTCAACAAAGGAGCTTAAAACATCCAGTGGAAAAAAGATAGTCTTTTCAGCAAATGGTGCTGGTTCAATTGGAGGTCAGCATGCAGAAGAATGCAAATTGATCCATTCTTATCTCCTTATACTAAGCTCAATTCCAAGTAGATCAAGGACCTCCATATAAAGCCACACACACTGAAACTAATAGAAAAGAAACTGGGGACCCTTGACATTGGCACAGGGGGAAAGTTCCTGAACAGAACACCAATAGTTTATGCTCTAAGATCAAGAATTGACAAATGGGACCTCGTAAAATTACAAAGTTTCTGTATGGCAAAAGACATGTCAAAAAGACAAATCGGCAACCAACAAATTGGGAAGATCTTCACCAACCCTACATCTGACAGAGGGCTAATATCCAATATATACAAAGAACTGAAGAAGTTAGACCCCAGAAAACCAAATAACCCTATCAAAAAATAGGGTACAGAGCTAAACAAAGAATTTTCACCTGAAGAACTTCAGATGGCTAAGAAGCACCTTAAGAAATGTTCAACATCATTAGTCATTAGGGAAATGCAAATCAAAACAACCCTGAGCTTTTACCTCACACCAATCAGAATGGCTCTGATTAAAAACTCAGCAGACAGCAGGTATTGGCGAGGATGTGGAGAAAGAGGAACATTCCTCCACTGCAAGCTGGTACAACCACTCTGGAAATCAGGCTGGCAGTTCCTTGGAAAACTGGGCATGACACTTCCAGAGGACCCTGCTATACCACTCCTGGGCATATACCCAGAGGATTCCATAGCATGTAATAAGGATACATGCTCCACTATGTTATTAGAAGCCCTATTTATAATACCAGGAAGCTGGAAAAATCCCAGATGTCCCTCAACGGAGGAATGGATACAAAAAAATGTGGTGTATGTATATACATATACATATATACATATATATATATATATCTATATGTATGTATACACACACACACACACATACATACAATGGAGTACTATTTAGCCATTAGAAACAATGAATTCATGAAATTCTTAGAGAAATGGATGGAGCTGGAAAACATCATCCTAAGTGAGGTAACCCCGTCTCAAAAGAACACTCATGGTATGCACTCACTGATAAGAGCATATTAGCCTAGAAGCTTGGAATACCCAAGACACAATCCACATATCAAATGATGTCCAAGAAGAAGGAAGGAGTGGCCCCTGGTTCTGGAAAGGTTCAGTGCAGCAGTGTCAGGGAATACCAGAACAGGGAAGTGGGAAGGGGTAGATGGGGGAACAGGAGGAGAAAAAAGGGCTTATGGGACTTTTGGGGAGCAGGGAGCCAGGAAAGGGGAAATCATTTGAAATGTAAATAAAGAATATATCGAATAAAAAAAAAAAAGAGTATAATCTTTAAAAAAAAAAAAAGTAACCAAAAGAAAAAAAGAAAGAAAGAATAGAAATTCTGACAGGAGTTTGTTAGCATGAGGAATATTACCATTTTTTTTTTACTTTTTTAAAATCATAATACACATAATGTAAAAATCAAAGCAGTTAAAAATGAAAAAGGAACCCTTATATACTTAATTGAAATAGAAAACTCTGAGAAATGTGCCACATTATACTGTAATAAGCAAAGCTGATAAATGGCAAACAAAATGTGGAAAGGTAAAGCCATTATTTAAGACTTCCATATATCCTATATTTAAAAAGCCTAAACAAAGAATTCTCAACTAAGGAATACCAAATAGCTGAGAAGCACCTAAAGAACTGTTCAACATACTTAGTTATCAGGGAAATGCAAATCAAAACGACCCTAAGATTCTATCTCACACCAGTCAGAATGGCTAGGATGAAAAGAAGATGGTGATAAGGATGTGGAGAAAAGGGAACATCCCTCCACTGCTGGTGGGATTGCAAGCTGGCATAACCACTCTGGAAATCAGTTTGGTGGTTCCTCAGAAAACTGAGCATACTACTACCAGAGGACCCAGCCATACCACTACTGGGCATATACCGAGAAGATGCTCCAACATGTAATAAGGACACATGCTCCAATATGTTCATAGCAGGTATATGTATAATAGCCAGAAGCTGGAAACAACCCAGATGTCCTTCTACAGCAGAATGGATACCGAAAATATGGTATCTTTACACAATGGAATACTCAGCTATTAAAAACAATGAGTTCATGATATTTGCAGGCAAATGGATTGAACTTGAAAATATCATCCTGAGTGAGGTAACTCAGTCACAAAAGAATACATAAGGTCTGTACTCACTGATAAGTGGATATTAGCCCAAAAGTTTGGAATACCCAAGATTTAATTCATAGACCATATGAAGCCCAAGAAGAAGGAAGACCAAAGTGTGCATGCTTCAGTGCTTCTTAGAAGGTGGAACAAAATACAAGAGGAAATATAGAAACAATGTGTGGAGACTGAAGGAAAGGTCATCCAGCAACTGCCCCACCTAGGGGTCCATCCTATATACAGTCACCAAACTTGGATGCTATTGTGGATACCAGGAAGTGATTGCTGAAGGGAGTCTGATATGGCTGTCTCCTGAGAAGCTCTGCTAGAGCCTGACAAATACAGAGGCGGATGCTTGCAGCCAACCATTTGACAGCTTGGGGTCCCAGATGGAAGAATTTTGAGAAGGGACTAAAGGATCAGAGGGGGTCAGCAGCCCCATGGGGGGAGCAAAAGTGTCAACCAGCCAGACCCCTGGGAGCTCTTGGGGACTGGACCACCAATCATAGAGTACACATGGTGTGACCTGTGGCTCCAGCTACATATGTGGCAGAGGATGGCCTTGTTGGACATCAGTGGGAGGAGCAGCCTGTGGGCCTGAGAGTATTCAATGCCCCAGTGTAGGGGAATGGGAAGGGAAGTGGGAGTAGGTGGGTGGGTGGGTTGGGGAACACCCTCAGAGAGGCGGGAGTGGGGGATGGGATGGGGGTTTCAAAAGGGGACACCTGGAAAGGGAAAACATTTGAAATGTAAACAAAGAAAATATCCAATTAAAAAAAAGCTACCTAATATATGTCTTCAGTGTGGATAGACAAAATAAGATCCAATCTAACCTTCGTTCCAGGACATCTCTTCAAGGCACACCTGTGCATCTATTGGCCCCATATTTCTTAGCTCATCTTCTGTAAAATATAAAGCGAGATGGTTTTGATAGTGAGGAAAGCATCTCCTGTGCAGCCATTCAAACTACTTTAGTGCTTTTGTCATCAGCACAGAGGTAAAGAGGTAATATCCCATGTCCACTCAGATTTAGAGGAAAGTCCATAAAAGGAACAACAGCAAGCCAGAATAGCCTTTGTGGGGGATAGAACTGGCCAACCCCTTCATCTTGAACTCAGTCTCTAGAACCATGAGAAATAAACTGTGCTTAGCTCCCCTGGCCTGTGGCGTTTTGTTATGAGAATTCACACAGCACAGACTAATGGGTATTCTTCAATCTAATGAGATGATGTCTAAGGTGCTGCAAGGAGCAAAGCTCTATGAAAACATAGGGGCTGTCGGTCATCTGAATGTAGGAGAAGAGTAAGAATCTAAAGGGAGGAGGACTTTACTACTTTGGCAATCCCACAGCACAACTGTGTGCTGTGCATCTTTTTGTTGTTATCTAGGCCAAAGTGTTCCTCTACAGATAGAGGGCCTAAGGGAGCTATGAATCCCATGAGTATGGTCTGGTTAGTGCAAGCATGAAGTCTCACTTAAAACATAGACTTTGAGCAAAGAAAGCAACGATAGGTAGCCTTCATTCTGTTTTCAAGGGCATTGTATAAATCCTATATGTGTGTTTTGTTCTTTTAGAAGATAATGCTTAGAAGGTGGGAGGTGAACACATCACTAAAATTTAGCCACCTCCCCCAACTCCAATGAAAATTTCTTTAGCTGTCTCACTAGTCTGCTGTTCACTTGCTGAGAACGAGTCCCTTTGTTCTGTTGTGTGCATGCTTGCAACTTAATTATATTTAATAACCACCTGCTCAGAATTTATTGATGAGTTATACAATTCAAAAATACTTGCAAAGATGATACAATATTTTGAACCTACCATACTCTTCTATTAAGGTATGTCAAATATTATTACTACATCATATTTACTGGGTACCAAAATCCAGAGACAGACTTTCTCTTCTGGTCCAGGTAGCCTTTCCATCTATCTATGCCCACTGAAGAGCTCTTCTCATTTTTTTTTTAATTTCAATCTGAGTTTCAGGGAGAGAAAAAAATAGATTCTTATTGTTTAGTCTCTTATTCAGATCAGTCAACTTTGCTAGAATTAAAAAAAAGAGTATCTGAAGGGGATAATTCACAATGAAAAGACCCACTTGGAGAACAAACATCATTTTGCAAACAAGTTACTAGGGTAAATTGTATTTCTCTATACTTGGCATACAATTGAAGCAAAGCAGATTGGGTGAATCAGCTTTTTCAGCCTGATATAACTAGGATACCTAGAAAAGACTAACTGTATTAAAAGGATAAATAATTGTAAACACACATGATGCCACTGTATTTAAAAATAAGTAATAAATGAGAAGTGTCTTGCAAATGTAACTGCCAAGTCATTCAGCTTCCTACTGTTCTGCTTTTCTACTGGGAAGCAACCATTATTCTGATCTAGTTACTATTTTGTGTGCTACTCTATTATTCCTCCCACATTTCATTATTTTCTCGTCTTTATCCCTATGCCCAGGGCCTTTAGAGTAGCACCTATTCTTGGTTAAAAGATTAGCATAGCCTATCTCATGGTGAAAGAGAAAAGAGAACACAAAATGATTAGTTCTTTGCCAAAGAGCCGAGTTGAAAGGAATATATTGGAGTTCAGTGGCTATGGAAACATGGAGATTTTATTTAATGCTATGTGCACAAAAATCCATGAATCTGGTTTTAAAAATCAGTATCTGACATAAATATGAGTATGAAACATGCCAGGAAACCTTCCCTATGCTGTCGAGGGAAGGGGCAGGGAGTGCTGCTTAGATGTCTCAGGGGCTTTCTGGTTAAATTGGTGTGCTTATGGTGAAAATTCTATCAAGCGAAACAGATTTCTGCACCTCTCTGTATCTACTCATGTTGTACTTCAACAAAAAGTTTTAAAGGCAGTTTATTTGAGACTTCAGTAGTCCTGTTTTAAAAGCAAGAAATAAGAAAAGTTTTTTTTTTTTTTAAAGAAAAGTTATTGTCCTTTGAAAAGAAAATAATCTAACAACTTCTGAGGTGATTAACTCAGGGAAAAATTGGATCCCTGGAGAACTGTATAATGAGCAGACTCAGTACAGAAAAGTAAAAGGTGAATCTAAATGTGGTCAGTGGGGGGTGACCATGCTCCTTTGTTGAGAGGCAGGTGTCCAAGGATGGGGCAACAGAAAATTCCACCCAGCCTCACTACAATTACAAGGAAGGAGAACAAACACATCTGGGTATTTTCCTTCTTTCCATTCTTTTAAAACAATGATCTCTCCTTGTCCACCACTGTGTTTAATTATAACAATTAAAAATCTTAATTCTTCCCTATCTACTAAAGTTACCTTGCAGGAGCCCTGAAAGTAAAGGTTGATAATTCTGTATTAATTCGGCATGGCATCTTGAAAACAGATGAGTTTTAGTAACACACACACACACACACACACACACACACACACACACGAACACACACTTTTTGTTCATTGCGGTGAAACGTTTTAATAGGCAAATCTAGAACTGCAAGGCCCACCTCAAGGTTCTCCTGTGGAAATAAAACACTAACACTGAGAAAAGAAAGTGACTTGATTTAAAGACCAAGATTTTAAAATTCAAAATGGCAACAACTTTTTGGAAAAAAAAAACAAAATGAAACAACAGAAACAGGAAACAAAAACCAAAAAGAGCAAAGCAACCCACAATTGTAAAAAATACACTGCTAGCATTTGGTGTGCTCATTCTATCTAGAGTGCAGTGACTACACAATTTGCTTATTAGAAAATGGGTTCAACTCTTTTGAAGATATCTAGGAATATTAAGGTCTGTTCACACCCTGTGTCATACTGACAAGCTTAGCCAAATGAGACAAGACAATGCCCAACCTCCCACCTTCAAGTTTTACTTTTATGTATCAAAAGCAGTGCATTATAGTTAGAGTGAAGTTCCTGAGGAATATAATGATAAAAATCAAATAATTTATGTGGTTACTTGAAAAAGAATCTTTCAATCTTTAGAAGTATAGGCCCTTCTGACCTTGTATTCTATTGGGTTTGTCTGACAACAAGAGGTAAAAGAATTCTGTGCCTCCATTGTCTCAACAGTGGGATCTAAGACAACACTGGCAGGGCTCATCAGAGAGGTTTATGAGCCTGCAATTCAAAGAGATTAAAAGGAAAATCTACAGCGATTCTTTCACACTGACGAATACCATTAAATAACTATTAGCAGCTTGGTTCACTCAAGCTCACCAGGGCTCTTGCTGAGTCATTGACAGCCTTGTAAAGAGGAAAAGTTTCTTCAGCCCCACTTGGGAATCAATAAATATTCCGTACTTCTTGTTAGACATCCAGTCTTTAAAAACTTCTTCCTAATGATAATCAAATTTCTAAAACAACCCTTTAATATCTAAATAATTTCTAATCCCAGTAAACTTTCTAACCAAAGCTACAATTTTAAAAAGAAAGAAAATGAAAGGAAGAAAAGAAATGAAAAACAAAAAGAAAAAGAAAAACCAGTATGTAAAATTTTAATACAGCAGCAACCTGAGACTCTTGGGAGTGGGACTTAACTGTTAACTATGGCTGAGGTGTTTAAATGTCTCATTCAACAGAATAATGGCCAAGAGATCAAGTCCATCTGCAGGCCTGTCTGTCCTGTTCACTTGTGGCAATGTCAGTTATTCAAAGGGCCATCACACCCCCAAGCACTCTCATGTACCAATTAATCCTCTACTTTTATTGTTGTACAATTTCAAATGCATAAAAATAAATACTTGTTTTTAAAGGACTGTGTGTATACGAATTAAATGCAAACACTAGTATTATCATCTAGTCTAGCTCAGAATTTTTCTATCTTTAGATAAGTAATTTAATTTTAACAATCATCTAATTTTAAAAACCACTTCACTACACAAATTAGATTTCTGAAATAGGAAGAATTAGAGTATTCCGTTCTGGCCATCATACTGCTGTTCCTTAGGGGTTGAGAATTGAGCAACAACTAATTTAAAATTGTTTACCAAATTATAAAGCCTGAAATCTTTTCCCACATGAAATTATACTCACAATTAGAATGTTTTCCATACTGAAGAAAAGAACTGTGGAGTTTTTACACACTACAGGTAAAACTGGTACTCAGGAATGATAACAAATGAACCTGGTCTGGGGTTGACCCCAGCATTCTGAAGGCTGAGGCAGAAGACAAGGGACACAAGGACACCCCAGGCTATAAAAGGAGGACCAGCATGGTCTTGGTTTTAAACCAAGCAACTTCAACGGGGTCAAATAAACACACAGAAATTGGGAGTGGTTAAAAGTAGAAAATAAGTCCTTCCTAAAATCCACTAATCAGTTCTATTAAATCAGACCCTCCAATGGTGTGTGCGCTCACATCACAATTACAAACATATTTTTGCCAACAGGTTTTAATTATTTGAAACTAGTCAACTTTTATTCAAAATTAATATCAAATATTCTTAAAATACTTTACATGGTAAAAATAGTGACTGACAACTCAGATGAGTAGAGGACTCTCCTGCAGAGTCCTTGTGCTCTCCTGTCTGTCCTAAGACACCAGTCTTAGCTGTCTAGATGGATTTTCTACATCACTTCACATATTTATTTCCCAGAAACAGTCAGCAAAAAACCAAATCTCTCGATGCTTATCTACAAGTTTTTACCTGAAGCAAATTTTTACAGTCAATTTTGAAATTCCTAAAATCAAACTGAACTCCTAATCTGACTAATTCAAGTATTTTGTTCGGGTCAGTGTTAGGACATAATTTACACAATTATCTACTGGCCTCAAGTACTACCAGCTCAAATTTATATTTTTTACATTTAAAAACACATTTCCCCTTTCTTATAATCTTTCTTAAAACATAAAACCCTTTTCAGAAAGAATTCCAATTTTACACTTAATATTTGGTGATCTAATACATGAATATTTGTGGAGTTTTAAAGATTCATTCCTCATTGGTACAAGATTTATTTCCTTATTTTCCATGTTCAAATATTTATCCTAAAAAAGACATAAAGTGAATTACATAATAAAACACCAGAAATAACTTGCTATATCCAGCAAAAAGTAGCATCTTAGCTGTATGTTCTAGCAAATCCCTCTCAGCCAGGGTGCTGACAGTACACAATTAGCCACGTGAACTGAGAACAAGATGTATTTTAATATAAGGTATCAACAGGGATTCCAAACATGGTCTACTTATTAGCTTTAGTTGATCTGATCAACTGCATTTGTTAATTTGTTCCTCTTCAAGTAACAGATAAATGGCTCATATGTC
This sequence comes from Apodemus agrarius, assembly GCA_964023405.1. Lineage (NCBI taxonomy): Eukaryota > Metazoa > Chordata > Mammalia > Rodentia > Muridae > Apodemus > Apodemus agrarius. Next base: position 76,154,148 of record OZ030008.1, on the reverse strand, counting down.
ATCCTCTAGAGCTGCTGAGACATTGAGATCTGTGCCATAAAACATTACAAAGCTATTGTATAATGCCCCTTGCTATTCCCAGGAGATACTTTTGTTATTTTAAGGTTTTTAATATATAAGAAAATTACCATACAAGATTTACAAAGACACCAAAATCTTTTTGATAGCATGGTTCATGTGAACATTTTACACACCTTGAAAGAGTTTACCAAGTATGCTCTGGTTGGAATGCAGAGCCTGGTCTTGGATAACTACATGCTTTCTAAGCTGCAAGCCGCTTAAGAGGCATCTCTACCAACAACATGGTGAATATGCCAACTGGAACTAATTGGTTATTTTCACTAGTTAACATTGTTTTCAAAATGTATGATCTCTGGAAACCCAATATTACTCCTCCTCTTAGACTTGTTTTCCTTTGCCTGACCAGTCTACCATAAAATGTCAAGAAAAGAAGGAAAGGAGAGCGAGAAAAAAAAAAAAAAAAAAAAAAACGTTATACTTAAGGCTATCTGCCCTACTACCACATTTTCATTAGAAATAATCCATTTAGTTGTTTCTTTTGAGAAGCAAAGAAATACGAATGCCAAGGGTCCTTTTCTGGATACATCTATGGCTGTGGGCAACACTGATGAGGCTCTTCTGATATCCTGAGTACCTCTCTGAGCTGGAAGATATGGCAAAGCACTGACATCAACCACTGAAGCAAGTACAGCTTAAACTTATGCTGCAAGTCAATAGCAGGTAGGCAATAAATAGACTTAACACTGCAACAAGAAGGTTTTACAATAACCATCAGCACATGCACAGAGTTCTGCATCACAAAGCTATTTACATGTCCCCAGGGTGACCTAGAAAGGCTGAGTGCTCTGACCTGGTTTCAGCAATTCTCTCTCTTGCTATCCTACATGGATCTTTAACAAATTAGCACCCTCAAAGATTTCCTTATACCAAATCTAAATCCTGTTAAGAGATTCAAGTTCATTTCATTTGCTTTTGAAAAGCCACTTATTGATAAGTAAGAAGAAATTAGTATCAGTATTCAGGTTTATGAGAGTTTTTGACAAGCAGCTTGGAATAAAAGGCTTAACTGCAGCACATCACACTTAGATATGAGAGCTCTCAACAGCAGGCCAGTAGCCATTTAAAATGAAAACAGAGTGTTCCTCTTTCTCCACATCCTGGCCAGCACCAGTTGTCTCTTGAGTTTTTAATCTTAGCCATTCTGACTGGTGTGAGGTGGAATCTCAGGGTTGTTTTGATTTGTATTTCCCTGATGACTAATGATGTTGAACATCTCTTAAGGTGTTTCTCGGCCATCCGAATTTCTTCTGGTGAAAATTCCTTGTTTAGCTCTGCACCCCATTTTTGATAGGGTTATTTGGTTCTTTGGGGTCTAATTTCTTGAGTTCCCTGTCGGATGTAGGGTTGGTGAAGATCTTTTCCCAATTGGTTGATGGCTGTTTTGTCCTTCTGACAGTGTCCTTTGCCTTACAGAAACTTTGTAATTTTATGAGGTCCCATTTGTCAATTCTTGATCTTAGAGCATAAGCTATTGGTGTTCTGTTCAGAAACTTTCCCCCTGTGCCCATGTCCTCCCAGTTTCTTTTCTATTAGGTTCAGTGTATCTGGTTTTATGTCCTTGATCCACTTGGAGTTGGTCATGTTCAGAACTTCTAGTGAAGAATGTACTTTACATTACATATGAAAGTGTCATAAATGCTATATCTCTATCCTAGAACAGCTCAACTTAATTTGAAGAAATTAGTTTACCCATTTGACAAAATGGCCAAGCAAACTGACATATAATGGCAAGCTTATTTATCTGATTCATACTTTTTCTGTTGTGATATCATCAATTACCTATAAAAATCCCTTATGATACCTTAAGCTACAGATGCTAACTTATTAAAAACTTAAAACTGAATATTCAAAGCTCAAAAGAAATAGGTAGTTCTAGCAGCTTGTTAGGCCCTAAAAGCCTTATACAGCCTTTTAAGCCCCCTTTATGCAATACTGTATTTACTATAAACCAAATTTCCTGGTTCTTTCCAATTTTAGTTTACCCTACTGTGTGCCACAGAAAAAGAAAGTAACTTCATGATTTCTGCTTTCTTTTTACCCTTTGGAAAGTAGACTTCTAGCCAGTTTCAGTCTCATGATCTTTGTAGTATATAAGCTACAAGTAGCAAAAGTGCAGAACTAAACATTGCGTCTCTACATGCTTTGTTTTATGGGTATGGAATTTTCCTTGCATATATGCCTGTGTATCATACACAGGCCTGGTGCCCACAGAGGCCAGAATAGGGCTTCGATTGCTCTTGGACTGGAGTTGTAGACGGTTATGAGCTGCTATATGGGCGCTAGAATAGAACTCACGCCAGTGCCCTAACTCCAACCCTGTCCTATACTCCTCAGAGTACAGTTTGTGAGAATTCTTCTTAAGTAAACTGGTATCCCACATTAGTAATGATTAACAAAAATCTGAAGAAACACCATCAGAAAACTCATCTGCAATAGAACTCTGTGGCTTTATGAAGCTAGACCAGCTTACAGTCAACATTAAAACAGACTCAAATGCATCAGCTCCAATATAGTCATAGAAACTTATCTTGTAAACCCTGTTTATAAGGATGAACTGATGGATAGAATTTGTTCTCAAATGAAGGTACTTCTACATTCTTTCTGCCAGAAATACAATCTAATTAAAAAAAATATATACACCAAAAAGAAGACCAGATATTTAAGGTACATCTAAAAATAAATGCAAATCCCATGAAAGGTACACTCATCATGTCCTAATATTAAAGAACAAAAACAACACACCGATCTTTTAAAAAGTAGAAAGGCCCAGATATGATTAGTAACACAACTAAACAGCATTACAAACAAATGTTACAGCTGGCATGCACTCAGGAAGCAAGCAGAAGAATTACTGCAAGTCACAGGCCAGCCTGGGCTCATGGTGACCAGCCTAGGCTACAAGAAAAGGAAAAACAAAACCTTTTCTCAATAAACAAAAATGAAAAAAAAATTAAATACCACCAAAAAATACACATGTGTTTTACTGGTACAGCGTCCTCAGATACTATGGATTTCTACAAATATGGATATATTCTATAAGGTTACATTTAGAAACAAAGGCTTGATTCTCAAATTAACTTTTCATAATCTTAGTAGCAGAGGCCTTAAAGTTCATTTGGAGAGGAGGATAGTGTCGGCAGGGGATGGGAATCAATACTCATCCAGCGCCATGAGCTTCTATCAGCACATCTCACTCGGCGCAGAGTCTAATGTGCTATTGGAGAGAAGCAACTGAGTGCTTTCCCCACGGGCTGAAACTGATTATTGACTCCCCCCATTAGCATGTAGGGTGCTTATTGAAAGTCCAAATATAAGGCTGAGGGAGTCCTGTCCCAAGGCCAGTGCTGAAAGACAGCCTATCACTTCGTGTAACTACAGTTCATGTGTGATAGACCTGACCTACATTTTTCTTTCTTTCTCCCAACAGCTTGTCACTGTTTTAAGGAGCTATTTTCAAAAGGCAAAAAGAAATGACCTTTAAAATGATTTAAGCAATGTGCATTCCTAAGGCACCACTGACAGCAGTTTCATGAAGAGTAGCAAATCATGAAACCTACCTTAAAACAAAGGGCACAGCCAGCAAAGTGTTGTAGGAACTAACCTTAGTAAAAGATGGCCATGGCTATGGTATATAGTCTTCTAAATACCAAACTTAAGATTGTAATGCATATATATAACTAAGTTTAATAACAAGAAGTTTTAGGCATATACTGCATAAAATTTGGGGTATATAATTGAACATTTTAGTAGTTTACAGAAAGTTCCTTTCATGTCTTCCAAGAAGCTACATTTCAGCAGTTTTGTTCATTTCTTAAGAGATACACAATAATCACTACTAAGAATAGGACATGATTAAAGGCAATGATAGAACAAGGAATAACAGTGGCAATAACTGGGTGCAAATGCTGGGAAATGCTCCCAGATGTGGCCTGCAAGCTGCTTTAAAGAGCTGCCGTTGGGGCTCTGTTTCTTCACGGCAAGTACCTACCATGCCGCTGCAGGTCATACTTTTTCTTGGTTTCTTCATTCCCTAGAATTTTCCATGCCTGATCAATTTCAATGAACTTCTGCATGCACTCCTCCATGGTTCCTGCTGGCACATCTGCTCTTTGTTTATCTGGATGATACTGCCAATCAGAAATAAGGGTGGTGACTAGGTGAGTGGAGTAGATTTAAAAAGAAAACCCACAAGACAAACAATCATAAAGCTGAGCCTTAGTTAAGAAGATAATGAGAAGAAGGAAAGGAAGTTGCCAAGGCTTTGAGACAACAGTGTTGGGCACAGGAGACAACTGCCAGGTTAATTAGACCACTGCAGTAGCTACAGATCCACCAGTGACATGATCTGTCACAACGTGCAAAGGCAACATTTTCTGGATCATTTGCTCATGGAATCACTGGTCTCATGGACAATTTACCTACAGAAGGTGACTAACACAAATAGAAACTGGTACGTGCAGAGCAGCAGGACCTGAAAAGGCAGTAACACAACCCACCCAGATCAAGGCTTCCTTACATAATGTATTTGAATGTAGATAATTTAGAAATGGACAGTTTTCTTATGAAACTATACAGCTCTAACTTTAAACAATCTCACTATGAAAGACTTCTCATAGTCTTCTCAATGCTGACATTTCATAGTTATATTTGTAAGAACTCAATAGAATAGTTTAATATGAATTCGTTAAACATTTTTCTCATATGAGTTTTTTAACTCTTATGAAACTTTCAATAATGTTTTCAGTATTTATACTATTTGGTCAAAACCATAAAGTTCTGCCAAACTCATAACTGAGAAATGCTAACTTATGCTGATGATTATCAGAAAAGCTGAAGGGATTGTGCTGTGTGGTTAAAGAGAAGAACTAGGAGATGTCATGCATGCTGGGATAAACAAGGAAAAATAAGGTTCTACTTCAGTACACCTTTCTCTTTATGCCAAATTCATCAGTTAGTAGCATTTAGACACCTAAACTAGCTGTTATTATATCTGAGGAAAAGAAAATCTTAACTTCTTCATCTTCTCCTTCCAGGACTTATTAGTGTGTTCATAAACACTATTCCAATATCTCAAAGTTCCAGACAGTCAAGGAAAATTCCAAAGCCAAGATGTGTTAAAGCTCTCTAGCTAATGCATTCCTATAACACTGTGAAAAACAAAGCTCACTATGCTCAGAGTTACTGGGTATAACTCCAAATAAGCCGCCAGTACATAGTCAAGATACATTTCAAAGCCAGGCGTGGTGGCTCCAAGTTTCAGTTTCAGTACTCTGAGAAGCTTAAGTAGATGGATTGCCGAGTTTGGGATCAGCTTGGGCTGACATGTAGTGAACTCAAGGCTACCTTGAGATCCATGGTGGATTCAAAGCTGGACTGGACTACACAGTAAAACTTCATCTCAAAAGCCAAGAGGAAAGTTTTGAAAAATTTTATGTGGAAACATTTAATCTCAGCATAAGTATTAAATGACCCAAGAAATATCATTCTATGCTTCTAGAGAAAAGGCAGTGTGTATTAAAAGCTTGGTAATTTTAATAGGCCACTACAGAAAATCTATATGATAGACATGACCATGTACCAATCAGATGAAGAAAACTCTACAAATCTAGGAATTAGCTCCTGGCTGCTCCAAACTGAAAGGTACTGTTAACGTTTATTATGAGTTCTATAATTTTCAATGTAATCCAAACTTCCTCTTACTTGGTATTTTCCTGATTACTACTGAAATAAGTAGCTTCTCTTCTGAGGCTTAAACTGCTAGAATTCAATATGATACTACAGCAGCCAGTTAATGGATTCAGTCCATTAAGAAATGGCAATAATCCCAAGAGCTGACAAATGAGACTCCAGGAAATTAAAAAGCTTCTTCATAGCAAAGAAAGCAATCACCTGAGTTAAGAGACAGCCTACAAATGGGAAAATACCAACTATAATCATAAAGCTTATTAAAACCTATATAAAGAATTATAGGGCTGGAGAGATGGCTTAGCAGTTCAGAGCACTGACTGCTTTTCTAGAGGTCCTGAGTTCAGAGGAACTCTTATTCATAGCTGGTGAAAAGATAAACCAGTACAGTCACTGGTCTAGTTATTGAGGAGGTTCCTTCAAAACCTAAACTATCATATGACCCAGTTATACATCTTCTGGATATATACCGAAGCCTGACAAACTAAATTCAACCCCTGGGACTCGTATGGTGGAAGGAAAGAACTGTGAAACACACAAACACAATAATAAAAATGTGATATGGGAATTGTAGAAAGAAGAAAAATGTCACCTTAGAATGCTAAAAATCTTACTTTGTTTTAATAGCAATTCCAAAGCAATATGAAAAGTCTGAAAAGGAATAATATTGCCTACGGTAGTCTCTAATAACAACCAAATATATTTAGTTGAAATCCCTGGCTCCTGTAATTATTAATGTTTTCATTTTGCTGTTTCTCAGGAACAGAGATAGTACTGTCTTCATGGTTCTAGAAACCTGTGATGGAGCTCCTCAAACCTACTGCCTCCTTCCTTTAAGCCATATTTAATTCTTGATGTTTTACTGTGCTTTTGAATTTTGTTTTGTGATGTGATGATCATAGCTGACATGGCATACGTGGGGTCTGAGAGACAAGGAGGTTTCTTATCTTCTTCAAACATGGAAGGAGCATGAAGCCTCGCACATGAGCAGATGATCAGAACTATAGGTGCATGCACTATGGAGGCTGAATTGTTTTAAAGTGAGTTTCCACATGGAAAACATAACCTCAATTACTCTCTTTTTAACACAAAAAGTAATTCGGGAACAGAGACAGCTGAGCAGACTGGAACCCCTCTGCCATTCTGCAATGCAACACATTTCCATCACACTTCTGCACAAGAGTCAACACTGGTAAGGAGAGAGACGGGAAAGCCAGAAAAGGATACAGAACGGCCTTGTCTGTTCTTCAGGATAAGCAGACCTTTCTACTGCAAGTCTCCCTCTCTGCTGTAACTGTTACTTACTTCCTAGTCTGCTCCAATTGACGCTGATGACTTCCTTCACACATCTAGAAACTGGTGAGCTCAGTGTGGAGAGAGAGAGAGAGAGAGAGAGAGAGAGAGAGAGAGAGAGAGAGAGAGATTGAGATTTTCTTAAGTTGGAATATTAAAAAAGACAAGGAAGAATTTCCCCTTCTAAATACATTGTCCCTAGTTTGCTCCTATCTCAAATCCCCACCACCACCCTAGTACATACTTTTCTACACCATTTTTGAAAGGTGATGAAGTAACTATACTTAGTAACATCTTATAATTAGGACAAACTTAAACAGAACTTTGTTTTCACTTGCAAAAGCTGACTGAGAAAATACCAAGTGACATTACTGAAATGAGCAAAACCTTGAAGTACTGTTTCGTGGTGAAGTGGCTGGATTACAAGTAATCCTCTGGGGCAAGGCCCAGCTTATTATCATGTGTGCACTTAGGAGGAGTAATTCAAGTGGACAGGTGTGGGGGCTACAATCCCATGGACTGAGAAGCTGAGATGGGAGGACCAGGAACTCAATGCCACATTGGACATTATGACAAGATATTGTCTCAGAAACAACAACAACACTCTCTCTCTCTCTCTCTCTCTCTCTCTCTCTCTCTCTCTCACACACACACACACACACACACACACACACACACACTAGCCAGCATGCATGTCCATATACTTTAACCAAAAATAAGACTTGTGATTTGTAAGTATCGAAAAATACACCTTTATAAGTTCCTTTGGGAATACTGAGAATAACTGAGAACTTAAAAGGATATATATTAATATATATAATACATATTAAGATAAATATAAATTTGATGTGGGATATGTATATGCTTATGTGTATATATTTAATGTGTATAAATATGTGTGTTTATTATATGTGTATATGTTTATGTTTTGTTTATTTATTTGTGTGTTGTATATATGCAGCCAATACCATATGCTGCCTATGGAGGACAGCTGCAAGTTAACTGATTAGAACCTCAGTGACTGTGAAGAGGTTGGAATGTTGCAGGTCCCGAACCTAATCACAAGTTAACTTGGGCTACTTTTAACTACCTAACCGAAGAAAACAGTCTGACATTCCTTTCCCAACCCTAACTCAGACTTAACATCCTATAACTAACAAATAAAAATATTTTGGAATGTATTAAGTTGAAAAAACTCTAGTTTCCACCAGCCAAAAGGATGAAAGGTAACTAACTGTTGGTGTAGCATAAATCTGTGTTCCTGGGTTCTTTGTATTTGACTCCTTCTATCCGCTTTAAGGTGAGAGCTATTGTGTGTAGAGTGTCTGTCATGGTCTGGCTGTGAAACACATCAGCAGCCCTTACTAGAGGATTGTTATGAACAGCATCTTGATTTTCATTCTGATAGAATCTGACATGTACTATCCTTCCTCAGTCCTCAGAATGAGGCTTTGGTATGAGGACATGGTCACACTGACAGATAAACTGAACTCGTTATATACATGGCTGCAGGACCAGGTCTAGGACCTCTGCCTCTGAATTCCTAATCCTCCAGCCTCTAGAAAAACTATTTTAGCATCATGGATGTTTTTTAAGACACTACTTGATCTACCTGACAAAGAGAAAAGGAAAATGGGGGGGGGGAGAGAGAGAGAGAGAGGAGGAAGTGGGGTGGGGGCAGGGCAAGCAGGAAAAGCAGGCAGAGGAAGGAGAAGAGAAGTGACCTTTAAGGATAGGATCACAGAAGTGGAGCTGGGGAACAGAGGATTTTGCACATCAGAAAAAAAGACAGAAGAGGCTGAAGAAAACAAAACTTGCATTATTCATGGTGTGAGTGTATTTCTAAGGAAGTATTAAGAGGTAGGTTTGGAGAAAGGAAATTCCCAGTGGGGGAAACTAGGAAGTAGAAGGCTCACCTCTCAGTACACTGAACAACTACATTTAAAATGTCAAAGTAAACACTGAGTAAACCTCCAGCCTCCTCCAAGGATCACCACTAGGCCCTGCTGGCTCTCCCAGTTCTTTAGTTCTTTGTTGTTGTTTTTGGTATAATCGAGAACATGAACACTGACCCTAGGCTAAAGTCACTCATGCACAGTAGAGTGATGATACAAAGACAGCAGCCTCCCAGTGCTGCTCTCCTGGAGAACCTGAAGCTCCTGGAGGCCCCAGGGCCACGAGGTACTAATTAGGTGAGCACTCTGTCAAAGCACTCCTGCTCTTCCTCTAGTAATCGATCATTCTGCCATATTAATGAAATGCGCACACTGGCTTGAATTCCCCCAAGTGCCTCACCCTTGAGACAGAAAAGCAGAGAAGAGAACTGTGGCAGATGAACTCTACTACTCTCACCCAAGTCAGCTCTAAATACCCTCCTATTTCTTGTCTTTGCAGAAATGTTTTTTGTGGAACTAAAAAGCATAGCTTCCTTAATTCTAATTTCTGATTATTTAATTTTACAGGTCTTAGGAAGCTATCATGAAAATTAAATGCATGCAAAAAGCACTAGCATTTTAATACACACACAGTCAAACTTGATGTGGGATTAAACACATAAGAGTGCTGATGACAATATGGAATCCTTTCTACTCACTGATGAGAGAAATATACCTAAATGAGACTCACTAAACAAGTAAGTGACTTGATATGGATAGAGACTCAAGAATACAACTAGAACACATAATGCTTTCTAGGACATGAAGAAAACGCATGCCTCCTAGATCATTTCTGGTTTTCATTATGGCAAATCACAGCTTTCATAAAGTAGCCATTAACCAGTTGGTGAGGGAGGCTGCTAAGCCTCTGAAGGAGGAATTCTTTAATCAATGTGAGTGCAGTTTAGAGAGGATATGCACTGATTGACTGCTGCCTTGTTTCTTCATCTCCATAAAGTCTACCTGCTTCAAATAAGACTACGTTACAAAACATTTGAAGAGAAGGACTACAGAGGTGTCCTTTATACTTTTATATCACATTAACATTATGAAAGGCAAGGAGGGAAAAAAAATCCAAAGGTAAAGTCAAGTCTAACACACTACTGCCACCTAATGCTTAGTAAAATATTGTCATATTATCTAAAGAAAGTCAACAGTTCATTGTTTTGTGTAACAACTAACAAATACAACATGATTTTAAAAAATAGCTTAGAAAAAATGTAATCTTTGTTAAAAGTTTCCAATGCAAAGATATAATTACCCTTCAAAAGATACCTATTTGCCACCTCACTACAACTCAGATACTGTCCCAGCCAATATTTAAGATAAAGGGGAGATTCCTGCCCTTAAGAGTCTCACTGTCTGATGGAAAAGAATAGACATGGGAATGATCATTTCTAATATAATGGTTACAATGGGGTGCTAAGATGATAGCATGAAAAAACTGCTCATTTTGTTAGGGGAGCTTTATAATAAAGACAGGATCAGGATCAGCCTGTGGAGGAGCTGTAGAAGATTATAGAGAGGATATCCTGGGAGGAGAGAAAATACAAATACAGAACAGCAGATAAGTAAGGCAGATGTCAGAGTTATAAACAAAAGAACTGCAAGGCAGACAGAGAATGACTGAGTGGAACTTTAAATGGTTCAAATGAACTAAGATTAAGATGAAACATCTTAGAATGCCAAGTCTCACCTCTATTTAAAACTCCACTTTATCTGCATGAGAGAATACAGCTTTGCTTCAAAAACAAAACAAAACCCCCAAATCTGTCCCAGGCATAGGTGAGGTGTGGCAGCTGACTTTCTGAGCACAGGTTAGAATAACCATAGGTTCGAAGACTGCCAAGGGCTAAGTCACTTTACATGCTGGTCTTAGGTTTACGGGGGTTAAGAACACTTTCCATGATGACTGAAGCTGAGAGGAATACCAGAAAATGGGGAACAGTCTACCATGGCTCAGAGTAGTCAAGAAACCAACCGCTCCTTGACATTCTGTTCTGTTCTAGAGAGTGCAAGGAACAGGTACCTCCAAGGACAGAGGGGCAAGTGGAGAGGATATCTACCTCTGGAGAATTCACTTTGGCTGAAGTAAACACAAGAATAGGCAAGGGAAAATAGGTTGTGCTCCCCAGAATTCTAGCAAGGTTCCAGCTTACCAGCAGATCACAGAAGCCAGTGTGACTTCTTTAATGATGAAGAGTAACAAGGAAATGTAAAGCCAAATAAACTCTTGCTTCTCATGAAGGATGAGGATGTGGAAAGGGCTAGGTGAGTGGACAAGAACATGTTCACATGCTGCAGGGGAACGTTACTCTAAATCTATGGAGACGAAAGCTCCCAAGTTTGAGACCTTCCACATCTCATCCTATGACCTCTTTGCCTGGCCTTTTATTGGTATCCTTTAAAATATCCTCTGAAATAAATGTACATCTATCTGCCAAGTGTACCTTTTTATAATATTCATGCCTTAGTTACTTTTCTTTTGCTATGATAATACACCAGGCCAACTTGGGAAGGAAAGAGTTTATTTTATTTTACAGATGATAGTCCAGTGAAGTCAGAGCAAGAACTAAAGCCGAAAGGTATAACTGATGCAGAGGCCATGGAGGAGTACTGCTCACTGCGTTGCTTCCCATGGCTTGCTCAGCCTACTTTCACATCCAACTCAGGACCACCTGCCCAGGGGTGGCACCAGCACAGTGGTCTGGGCCCATTCCCATCAATCATTAACATAAATAAATTAATTAATTAATTTATAAGTGTTTGACATACTTGTCTACAGGCTAATAGTATTTTCAGCTAATAGTATCTGCAGCTACAAGTATTTTCTCAATTCAGATCCCTTCTTCCCAAATAACTAGCTTATGCCAGGTTCACACAAAATTAACCAACCTGGCTCACATGATGAATTTAGTCAATAATCACTAATTACCTTTGAGATGTTAGCTTTCCCTTTTCAATTTAGAGAAACACAAACTGTTTTCCCTATAGCACAGTAGTTCATGATAGCCATAATATCTCCAAAGAGTTGAAAAACAACTCTGGCTGCTCCTTTATTTTCTCACTCAATAAGATCTTATTTCTTGCTGAAATATGACACGACCCTCTCTCCTGTTAAAGAACCACATACAAAGTACAAGCGTATATCTATCTTATGACAAAATTGTAGACTATTCAATATCTCTGCCATACTTACAAATGCACAATTACACACTCACAGAAGGTAGAAAACTACCACATACAAATAAAAGCAAAGTTTAAAACTATTCTGACATCAAAGAACAAAACCCTGTGCAAAGTTAAGTCTTAGTTGCCTTATTTCCCACAGCTTAACAAAGGTTAACCATTAGGGAGTGTGAATGCAGCTTCTGAGCCATGAGTGCAGACTAGACTTGGACATCAGCAGTCAAGAGGTCACTTCTTGCTGGCCAAAGGAAAAATCCACCAAGAAGAGCTCTCAATACTGAACATCTATGCTCCAAATGCAAGGGCAGCCTCATTCGTAAAAGAAACCTTACTAAAGCTTAAAGCACACATTACACCTAACACAATAATTGTGGGTGACTTCAACACTCCACTCTCCTCAATGGACCGATCAGGAAAGCAGAAACTAAACAGGGACACAGTGAAACTAATTGAAACTCTGGACCAATTGGATTTAACAGATATATATAGGACATTTCATCCTAAAGCTAAAGAATATACCTTTTTCTCAGCTCCACATGGGACCTTCTCCAAAATAGACCATATAATTGGTCACAAGACAGATGTCAACAAATACAAGAAGATCGAGCTAATCCCATGCCTTCTATCAGATCACCATGGAGTAAGAGTGGTCTTCAATAACAACAAAAACAACAGAAAGCCCACATACACATGGAAACTGAACAATACTCTACTCAATGACACCTTGGTCAAGGAAGAAATAAAAAAAGAAATCAAAGACTTTTTAGAATTCAATGAAAATGAAGGTACAACCTACCCAAATCTATGGGACACAATGAAAGCAGTGCTAAGAGGAAAACTCATAGCTCTAAGTGCATCCAAAAAGAAACTGGAGAGAGCATACACTAGCAGCTTAATGGCACACCTTAAAGCCCTGGAAGAAAAACAAGTTAATTCACCCAGGAGGAGTAGAAGACAAGAAATCATCAAACTCAGGGCTGAAATCAATCAAATAGAAACAAAGAGAACCATACAAAGAATCAACAAGACCAGGAGCTGGTTCTTTGAGAAAATCAACAAGATAGATAAACCCTTAGCCAGACTAACCAAAGGACACAGAGACAGTATACAAATTAACAAAATTAGAAATGAAAAGGGAGACATAACAACAGAAACTGAGGAAATTCAAAACATCATCAGGTCCTACTACAAAGGTCTATACTCAAAACAACTGGAGAACCTGGAGGAAATGGACAATTTCCTAGACAGATATCAAATACCAAAATTAAATCAGCATCAAGTAGATCAGCTAAATAGTCCCATAACCTCTAAAGAAATAGAAGGGGTTATAGAAAGCCTCCCAACCAAAAAAAGTACAGGACCAGATGGTTTTAGTGCAGAATTCTACCAGACCTTCAAAGAAGACTTAACACCAATACTCTCCAAACTATTCCACAAAATAGAGACAGAAGGGACACTGCCCAACTCATTCTTCGAAGCCACAATTATGCTAATACCTAAACCACAAAAAGATCCAACAAAGAAAGAGAACCACAGGCCAATTTCTCTTATGAATATAGATGCAAAAATACTAAATAAAATTCTTGCTAACCGAATCCAAGAGCACATCAAAACGATCATCCACCATGATCAAGTAGGCTTCATCCCAGGGATGCAGGGATGGTTCAATATACGGAAATCCATCAATGTAATCCACTACATAAACAAACTGAAAGAAAAAAACCACATGGTCATCTCATTAGATGCTGAAAAAGCATTCGACAAAATTCAGCATCCTTTCATGCTAAAAGTCTTGGAAAGAGCAGGAATTCAAGGCCCATACCTAAACATAGTAAAAGCAATCTACAGCAAACCAGTAGCCAACATCAAAATAAATGGAGAGAAACTTGAAGCATTCCCACTAAAATCAGGGACTAGACAAGGCTGCCCTCTCTCTCCATATCTTTTCAATATAGTACTTGAAGTTCTAGCAAGAGCAATTAGACAACATAAGGAAGTCAAAGGGATACAAATTGGAAAGGAAGAAGTGAAACTATCATTATTTGCAGACGATATGATAGTTTACCTAAGCGACCCAAAAAACTCCACCAGAGAACTTCTACAGCTGATAAACAACTTCAGCAAAGTGGCAGGTTATAAAATTAACTCAAGCAAGTCAGTGGCCTTCTTGTACTCAAAGGACAAGCAGGCAGAGAAAGAAATTAGGGAAATAACACCCTTCACAATAGCCACAAACAACATAAAGTATCTTGGCGTAACTCTAACCAAACAGGCGAAAGATCTGTACAACAGGAACTTCAAGTCCTTGAAGAAAGAAATCGAAGAAGACCTCAGAAGATGGAAAAATATTTCTTGCTCCTGGATTGGCAGGATCAATATAGTAAAAATGGCCATCTTGCCAAAAGCAATATACAGATTCAATGCGATCCCCATCAAAATCCCAACTCAATTCTTCATAGATCTAGAAAGAGCAATTCTCAAATTCATCTGGAGCAACAAAAAACCCAGGATAGCTAAAACTATTCTCAACAATAAAAGGACTTCTGGGGGAATCAATATCCCTGACCTCAAGCAGTACTACAGAGCAATTGTGTTAAAAACTGCATGGTATTGGTATAGCAACAGGCAAGCAGATCAATGGAACAGGATTGAAGACCCAGAGGTTAACCCACAGACTTATGGTCACTTGATCTTTGATAAAGGAGCCACAACCATCCGATGGAATAAAGATAGCCTTTTTAACAAATGGTGCTCGTTCAACTGGAGGTCAACATGCAGAAGAATGCGAATTGATCCAATCTTATCTCTTTGCACTAACATCAACTCCAAGTGGATCAAGGACCTCCACATAAAACCAGACACACTGAAACTATTAGAAAAGAAACTTGGGAAGACCCTGGAGGACTTGGGCACAGGGGAAAAGTTCCTGAACAGAACACCAATAGCTTATGCTCTAAGATCAAGAATCGACAAATGGGACCTCATAAAATTACAAAGTTTCTGCAAAGCAAAGGACACTGTCAGAAGGACAAAACGGCAACCAACAAAGTGGGAAAAGATCTTCACCAACTCCACATCCGACAGAGGGCTAATATCCAATATATACAAAGAACTCAAGAAGTTAGACCGCAAAGAACCAAATAACCCTATCAAAAAATGGGGCACAGAGCTAAACAAAGAATTTTCACCAGAAGAAATTCAGATGGCCGAGAAACACCTTAAAAGATGTTCAACATCATTAGTCATCAGGGAAATGCAAATCAAAACAACCCTGAGATT
Organism: Apodemus agrarius; assembly: GCA_964023405.1. Lineage (NCBI taxonomy): Eukaryota > Metazoa > Chordata > Mammalia > Rodentia > Muridae > Apodemus > Apodemus agrarius. Next base: position 76,138,687 of record OZ030008.1, on the reverse strand, counting down.
CCACCTCACACCAGTCAGAATGGCTAAGATTAAAAACTCAAGAGACAACAAGTGCTGGCGAAAATGTGGAGAAAGAGGAACACTCCTCCACTGTTGGTGGGATTGCAAAATGGTAAAACCGCTCTGGAAATCAGTTTGGCGGTTCCTCAGAAAATTGGGCATGTCACTTCCAGAGGACCCTGGCATACCACTCCTGGGCATATATCCAGAGGATTCCCCTGCATGCAATAAGGACACATGCTCCACTATGTTTATAGCAGCCTTGTTTATAATCGCCAGAAATTGGAAGGAGCCCAAATATCCCTCAAAGGAGGAATGGATACAGAAAATGTGGTATATTTATACAATGGAATACTACTCAGCAATTAAAAATAATGAATTCATGCAATTTGTAGGTAAATGGTTAGACCTGGAAAATATCATCCTGAGTGAAGTAACCCAATCACAAAAGAATGCACATGAAATGCAATCACTGATAAGTGGATATTAATGAGCCCAGAAGCCCTAAATACTCAAGACACAAATAGCAAGTCAAATGATTCCCAAGAAGAAGAAAGGAGAGGACCCTGGGCATGTAAAGATTGCATCCAGTTTAGTAAAGAAACCGAGGGGGGAGGGGGAATTATTGGGGAACAGATGGGGGGGAGAGGAACTATGGGAACTATGGTGGGTGGGAACTGGGAAAGGGGAAAGCCTTTGGAATGTAAACATAGAATATAGAAAATAAAAAAAATTAAAAAAAAAAAGATGCCACCTGCTAGATTTCTACTTCACATTCTCCTACTATTACTAGCCTTGTTTTGTTTTTTTGGTAAACTGTGTTTTAACTCTATTATTACCAAGTCCCATCCCCAAACCAAGTATGTTGTAATACAGACCACAGATTATATATAAAAACTAAATGATAAATATATTTAATCACAATTTATATGAGTTTTGTAGATGTAACTATTAACAACAACAACAACAACAACAAAAAACCCTGTGCATTTGTCTCATCTAAGATTATTTTTTTGGTTTTGTTTTATTCGATATATTCTTTATTTACATTTCAAATGATTTCCCCTTTCCTGGATCCCCCCTCCCCAAAAGTCCCATAAGCCCTCTTCCCTCTCCCTGTTCTGGTATTCCCCTACACTGCTGCACTGAGCCTTTCCAGAACCAGGGGCCACTCCTTCCTTGTTCTTGGACATCATTTGATATGTGGATTGTGTCTTGGGCACTCCAAGCTTCTAGGCTAATATCTGCTTCTCAGTGAGTGCATACCATGAGTGTTCTTTAAGACTGGGTTAGCGCACTTAGTATGATGTTCTCTAGCTCCATCCATTTCTCTAAGAATTTAATGAATTCATTGTTTCTAATGGCTGAATAGTACTCCATTGTGTATATATACCACATTTTCTGTATCCATTCCTCCGTTGAGGGACATCTGGGTTCTTTCCAACTTCTGGCTATTATAAATAGGGCTGCTATGAACATAGTGGAGCATGTATCCTTATTGCATGCTGGGGAATCCTCTGGGTATATGCCCAGGAGTGGTATAGCAGGGTCCTCTGGAAGTATCATGTCCAGTTTTCTGAGGAACCGCCGGACTGATTTCCAGAGTGGTAGTACCAGCTTGCAATCCCACCAGCAGTGGAGGGGTGTTCCTCTTTCTCTACATCCTTGCCAACACCTGCTGTCTCCTGGGGGTTTTGTTGTTGTTGTTGTTGTTGTTGTTGTGTTGTTTGTTTCCTGAGTTTTTAATCTTCGCCATTCTGACTAATGTGAGGTGAAATCTCAGGGCTGTTTTGATTTGCATTTCCCTAATGACTAATGATGTTGAACATTTCTTAAGGTGCTTTCATCTAAGATTATTTTTACCTATTATCTATAAGGAATATTATAGTTTAAGAAACCATACTTAAAGATTGTGATTTATATAGGAGACAGTCCCACTGAAAAGATTAGCAACACATAGATTCAGGCTGGCCAAATATAGAACATGGTTCATTGCTTGAAAGCATAACTGAGGCCCATAATGTTCAGTACGGAAAACAACAAATCCCTATATTCTAACTTGAAGGAACTCTTGGAAGCAACGTGACTAGGATGGCTTCTGTGCTTCTGAAGAGTGGTCCTGGCATTTCAGTTAGGCCATGTCCTTAGAAGGATGAATGTACAATACCAATGAGAAGCTAAGATGACTCAGGGAACCCATTTGCTAACATTTCATCAGCTTAAGGTTGAAATCCCAGCACCAAGCAAGCTGAGGCAGGAGTATTGCTTTGAATTCAATGAACGCTTAGAATAATACCAAGAAAGTTCAAGACTAATTTGGGCTAAAAACCCTGTCTCAAAAAGTAACAAAACAAGATAGCAATTTAACCAGCTTACTTAAAAGCAAGTTTCAGGATGTTGGGTTTAAGGTGGAGGATAGCTCATAGTACTGGGCTGTTCAGTTTCTTGGTTCATTGTGTACTGTACTAACAGATTAGCTGAAACGCAGGTGATCTGTAAAGAACATAGCTTCATTTCTTATAGGCCTGAAAGCAGCCTGTGCCTTAAGGGTGCTCTATTGATCACCCCTGGCAGAAGGGTAAAAGAGATTGTATGTATGAAAGCAAAACGGACCAAACTCAGCATTTTACCAGAAATATAATTCCCCCATAACAAATTTACACCTGTGATAACAGCATTGCCTCTTCCTATTCCCTCCTCAACACTGTTGCATTAGAGATTAAATTCATACCACATGAGCCAACCATAACACCAAGTATCCTCTCCTCTGCCCGATGAGAGATTTAACTCCTGGTCATACTAAAGTAGAACCACCTTTCTCAAACTGTGTGCACTTTTCCACAATCAGGCCTCTGTTTGCACCAACAGAACAAGGTGCATCTGCTCCTTTAAGTGACTGATCAGCTGTCAGAAAGTGTTCATCAAGACCATGGTCACAAAACAGGTAAGAAAAGTGCTGTCCAGTTCTAATTATGAAAAAGCTACCATGTATCCTGATTTCTTTCCTCAGCCCTCCATAGCAACTCCAGGAGCAACAGTTGGCTCCTCTTGTAAATCTCCCTTAACTTCCAACTACCTAGCCTGTAAGCGAGAGCACTTCCTTTGTGAAGTTCTCACAAGTACATTTAAAGAAGGTTTTACCATGGCAATGTAAATGAAGATGATATTCAATTAAAAAAAAGAGATGTTCTTAGCTCCCTACACCAATATGCTAATTCTATTCTGATAAGGCACAGATATTCTTGATAAGTTCTCTTTCAAGACATGAAATGAATTACATAATGAGCTTAGAGATAATCTATACATTATAATCAAGGAAGCTTCTAAATATGTACATAAATAGAAAATTATATTTTATACCCTTACAACACTAAGAGTATCACTAACACTTCAGCCTCAAGTGCCAGGGATTTTCCTTAAGATTATGAAACATGTTCTACCAGCAATATGTAATTTTCCAGCACAGTAATTCTTTCCAATTTAAAGGTATCCTGTAATATTATCAGTGTCAACTGGAAGGGACTCCAGTTTTCATTAATAACAATTTTATACATATAATCACAATCAATGCAGGAATATTATAACTAATATTTCAAGACCCTAGATAATTGTAAAGCAATAGGTTATTATTAAAACTGTTATCTGGGAAATGAAACACAGTTTAGAGTTGACTTTCAAGAAGAAGAAACGATCACTTTTATAAATAAGCATTAATAAAACACTGCTAGGAAATATTAATTGTTTTATTTTGTGCAGTAAATCATTTGGCAAGAGACTAAATACTGTGTAAAAGAAATATCTTTGACATCCCCGCGCCCTCTGGCCGAGCACCGAGGCTGCGTCCTGCAACCAGCTCGCCGGTAGCGGCGGGCCTCCATATTGCAACCAGGACACAGCTGGAAAGGCCCAGGCTCTGTGGGACATCCCCACGCCCTCTGGCCGAGCACCGAGGCTGCATTTTGCAACCAGCAAGCCGGCCCCTGGACCAGCGGTAGCGGCGGGCCTCCGTATTGCAACCAGGACATAGCTGGAAAGGCCCAGGTAAACACCCCTTCCAGGGCTACCCTCACGGGGGGATCTGCTAGGGTCTCAGAGCCAAGCAGGCTGAGTTCTGCCTAGGCTCTGTGGGACATCCCGCGCCCTCTGGCCGAACACCAAGGCTGCGTTCTACAACCAGCTCGCCGGCCCCTGGACCAACGGTAGCGGCAGGCCTCCATATTGCAACCAGGACATAGCTGGAAAGGCCCAGGTAAACACCCCTTCCAGGGCTACCCTCACGGGGGGAGGGGGGCGGGGGGGATCTGCTAGGGTCTCGGAACCAACCAGGCCGAGATCCGCCTAGGCTCTGTGGGACATCCCCGCGCCCTCTGGCCAAGCACCGAGGCTGTGTTCTGCAACCAGCTTATCAGCCCCTTGACCAGCGATAGCAGCGGGCCTCCATATTGCAACCAGGACACAGCTGGAAAGACCCAGGTAGACACCCCTTCCAGGGCTACCCTCACGGGGGATCTGCTAGGCTCTCGGAGCCAAGCAGGCCGAGTTCCTTGCAACCAGGACACAGCTGGAGAAGCCCAGGTAGACAGACTCCAACAGGGGCTACAATCGCATGGGTGGCAGCCAGCTTATGATCCCTTAAAGCAGCAGTCACACATATTCACCAGTAGAGAAACAACAGGTGAGCCCAGCCTCACAGGAGATTCAAACACCAGCCACTGACAACAAGGCCAACTAAAACCAGAAATAACCAGATGGCAAAAGGAAAACGAAGGAACGTTACTAACAAAAATCAAGGCAACATGACAGCATCTGAACCCAGTTCTCCAACAACAGGAATCCCTGGATACCCCAAAACACCAGAAAAACAAGACTTGGATATAAAATCACTGGTCAGGATGCTGGTAGCTGAACACATAGAAAAATCTCGTAAAGAAATAGAGGAGAAAATGGATCAAAAGTTAGAAGCCTTTACGAGGCAAATACAAAAATCACTTCAAGAAATTCAGGAGAAGATGGATCAAAGAGAAGAAGACAATAAGGAAGAAAGACAAAAGTCACTTAAAGAACTACAGAAGAACGTGGGCCAACAAGTAGAAGCTATGAAAGAGGAAGCACAAAAATCTATTAAAGAAATACATGAAAACACAATCAAGCAAGCGAAAGATCTGAGCACATCCATCCAGATACTAAAAACAGAAGTAGAAACAACTAAGAAATCACAGAGGGAGACAACATTGGAGATAGAAAACCTTGGGAAGAAATCAGGGGCCATAGACGCAAGTATCAACAATAGAATACAAGAGATAGAAGACAGAATCTCAGAAGCCGAAGATACCATAGGAACCATTGATTCAACAGTCAAAGAAAATACTAAATGCAAAGAGGTGGTAACCCAAAACATCCAGGAAATCCAAGACACTATGAGAAGACCAAACCTAAGGATTATAGGTATAGACGAGAATGAAGATTTACAAGTTAAAGGGACAGCTAATATCTTCTATAATATTATGGAAGAAAACTTCCCCAACCTAAGGAGAGAGATGCCCATGAATATACAAGAAGCCTATAGAACCCCAAACAGACTGGACCAGAACAGAAATACATCCCGTCACATAATAATCAAAACTCCAAATGTAATAAACAAAGAATACTAAAGGCAGCAAGAGAAAAAGGCCAAGTAACATATAAAGGAAAACCTATCAGAATAACACCAGACTTCTCACCTGAGACCATGAAAGCTAGAAGATCCTGGGCAGATATCATGCAAACTCTAAGAGAACACAAACTTCAGCCAAAACTACTTTACCCAGCAAAACTCTCAATCGCCATTGATGGAGACATCAAGGTATTCCATGACAAAACCAAATTTGCAAGATATCTTTCCACAAATCCAGCCCTACAAAGGAAAATAGGGGGAAAACACCAAGACAAGGACGGAAACTACACCCGGGAAGAAGCAAGATAGAAACCTCCTCTCATCAAACCCAAAAGAAGATAACCTCTCGAATATAAAAAATAAATAAGATAAATAAATATAATTTCAAAAATGGCTGGAGGTAATAATTACTATTCCTTAATATCTCTTAACATCAATGGACTCAATTCCCCAATAAAAAGACATAGATTAACAGACTGGATACGGAAACAGGACCCTACATTTTGCTGCATACAGGAAACACATCTCAGTGTTAAAGACAAACACTGCCTTAGAGTAAAAGGCTGGAAGACAATTTTACATGCAAATGGTCTCAGGAAACAAGCTGGAGTAGCCATTCTAATATCAGATAAAATGGACTTTCAACCTAAAATCATCAAAAGAGACTCAGAAGGTCACTTCTTGCTGGCCAAAGGGAAAATCCACCAAGAAGAGCTCTCAATACTGAACATCTATGCTCCAAATGCAAGGGCACCCTCATTCATAAAAGAAACCTTACTAAAGCTTAAAGCACACATTACACCTAACACAATAATTGTGGGTGACTTCAACACTCCACTCTCCTCAATGGACCGATCAGGAAAGCAGAAACTAAACAGGGACACAGTGAAACTAATTGAAACTCTGGACCAATTGGATTTAACAGATATATATAGAACATTTCATCCTAAAGCTAAAGAATATACCTTTTTCTCAGCACCTCATGGTACCTTCTCCAAAATAGACCATATAATTGGTCACAAGACAGATGTCAATAAATACAAGAAGATCGAGCTAATCCCATGCCTCCTATCAGATCACCATGGAGTAAGAGTGGTCTTCAATAGCAACAAAAACAACAGAAAGCCCACATACACATGGAAACTGAACAATACTCTACTCAATGACACCTTGGTCAAGGAAGAAATAAAAAAAGAAATCAAAGACTTTTTAGAATTCAATGAAAATGAAGGTACAACCTACCCAAATCTATGGGACACAATGAAAGCAGTGCTAAAAGGAAAACTCATAGCTCTAAGTGCATCCAAAAAGAAACTGGAGAGAGCATACACTAGCAGCTTAATGGCACACCTTAAAGCCCTGGAAGAAAAACAAGTTAATTCACCCAGGAGGAGTAGAAGACAAGAAATCATCAAACTCAGGGCTGAAATCAATCAAATAGAAACAAAGAGAACCATACAAAGAATCAACAAGACCAGGAGCTGGTTCTTTGAGAAAATCAACAAGATAGATAAACCCTTACCCAGACTAACCAAAGGACACAGAGACAGTATACAAATTAACAAAATTAGAAATGAAAAGGGAGACATAACAACAGAAACTGAGGAAATTCAAAAGATCATCAGATCCTACTACAAAGGTCTATACTGAAAACAACTGGAGAATCTGGAGGAAATGGACAATTTCCTAGACAGATATCAAATACCAAAATTAAATCAGCATCAAGTAGACCAGCTAAATAGTCCCATAACCCCTAAAGAAATAGAAGGGGTTATAGAAAGCCTCCCAACCAAAAAAAGTACGGGACCAGATGGTTTTAGTGCAGAATTCTACCAGACCTTCAAAGACGACAACACCAATACTCTTCAAACTATTCCACAAAATAGAGACAGAAGGGACACTACCCAACTCATTCTTCGAAGCCACAATTACGCTAATACCTAAACCACAAAAAGATCCAACAAAGAAAGAGAACTTCAGGCCAATTTCTCTTATGAATATAGATGCAAAAATACTAAATAAAATTCTTGCTAACCGAATCCAAGAGCACATCAAAACGATCATCCACCATGATCAAGTAGGCTTCATCCCAGGGATGCAGGGATGGTTCAATATACGGAAATCCATCAATGTAATCCACTACATAAACAAACTGAAAGAAAAAAACCACATGGTCATCTCATTAGATGCTGAAAAAGCATTCGACAAAATTCAGCATCCTTTCATGCTAAAAGTCTTGGAAAGAGCAGGAATTCAAGGCCCATACCTAAACATAGTAAAAGCAATCTACAGCAAACCAGTAGCCAACATCAAAATAAATGGAGAGAAACTTGAAGCATTCCCACTAAAATCAGGGACTAGACAAGGCTGCCCTCTCTCTTCATATCTTTTCAATATAGTACTTGAAGTCCTAGCAAGAGCAATTAGACAACATAAGGAAGTCAAAGGGATACAAATTGGAAAGGAAGAAGTGAAACTATCATTATTTGCAGACGATATGATAGTTTACCTAAGCGACCCAAAAAACTCCACCAGAGAACTTCTACAGCTGATAAACAACTTCAGCAAAGTGGCAGGTTATAAAATTAACTCAAGCAAGTCAGTGGCCTTCTTGTACTCAAAGGACAAGCAGGCAGAGAAAGAAATTAGGGAAATAACACCCTTCACAATAGCCACAAACAACATAAAGTATCTTGGCGTAACTCTAACCAAACAGGCGAAAGATCTGTACAACAGGAACTTCAAGTCCTTGAAGAAAGAAATCGAAGAAGACCTCAGAAGATGGAAAAATATTTCTTGCTCCTGGATTGGCAGGATCAATATAGTAAAAATGGCCATCTTGCCAAAAGCAATCTACAGATTCAATGCAATCCCCATCAAAACCCCAAATCAATTCTTCATAGATCTAGAAAGAGCAATTCTCAAATTCATCTGGAGCAACAAAAAACCCAGGATAGCTAAAACTATTCTCAACAATAAAAGGACTTCTGGGGGAATCAATATCCCTGACCTCAAGCAGTACTACAGAGCAATTGTGTTAAAAACCGCATGGTATTGGTATAGCAACAGGCAAGCAGATCAATGGAACAGGATTGAAGACCCAGAAATGAACCCACAGGCTTATGGTCACTTGATCTTTGATAAAGGAGCCACGACCATCCGATGGAATAAAGATAGCCTTTTCAACAAATGGTGCTGGTTCAACTGGAGGTCAACATGCAGAAGAACGCGAATTGACCCACTCCTATCTCCTTGCACTAAGATCAACTCCAAGTGGATCAAGGACCTCCACATAAAACCAGACACACTGAAACTATTAGAAAAGAAACTTGGGAAGACCCTGGAGGACTTGGGCACAGGGGAAAAGTTCCTGAACAGAACACCAATAGCTTATGCTCTAAGATCAAGAATCGACAAATGGGACCTTATAAAATTACAAAGTTTCTGCAAAGCAAAGGACACTGTCAGAAGGACAAAATGGCAACCAACAAAGTGGGAAAAGATCTTCACCAACCCTACATCCGACAGAGGGCTAATATCCAATATATACAAAGAACTCAAGAAGTTAGACCCCAAAGAACCAAATAACCCTATCAAAAAATGGGGCACAGAGCTAAACAAAGAATTTTCACCAGAAGAAATTCAGATGGCCGAGAAACACCTTAAAAGATGTTCAACATCATTAGTCATCAGGGAAATGCAAATCAAAACAACCCTGAGATTCCACCTCTCACCAGTCAGAATGGCTAAGATTAAAAACTCAAGAGACAACAAGTGCTGGCGAAAATGTGGAGAAAGAGGAACACTCCTCCACTGTTGGTGGGATTGCAAAATGGTAAAACCGCTCTGGAAATCAGTTTGGCGGTTCCTCAGAAAATTGGGCATGTCACTTCCAGAGGACCCTGGCATACCACTCCTGGGCATATACCCAGAGGATTCCCCTGCATGCAATAAAGACACATGCTCCACTATGTTTATAGCAGCCTTGTTTATAATAGCCAGAAATTGGAAGGAGCCCAAATATCCCTCAAAGGAGGAATGGATACAGAAAATGTGGTATATTTATACAATGGAATACTACTCAGCAATTAAAAATAATGAATTCATGCAATTTGTAGGTAAATGGTTAGACCTGGAAAATATCATCCTGAGTGAAGTAACCCAATCACAAAAGAATGCACATGAAATGCAATCACTGATAAGTGGATATTAATGAGCCCAGAAGCCCTAAATACTCAAGACACAAATAGCAAGTCAAATGATTCCCAAGAAGAAGAAAGGAGAGGACCCTGGGCATGTAAAGATTGCATCCAGTTTAGTAAAGAAACCGAGGGGGGAGGGGGAATGATTGGGGAATAGTTGGGGGGGAGAGGAACTATGGGAACTATGGTGGGTGGGAACTGGGAAAGGGGAAAGCCTTTGGAATGTAAACATAGAATATAGAAAATTAAAAAAAATTAAAAAAATAAAGAAATATCTTTAAGGATAACTGTGCATTTGACATTTCCCTGTGACTTTAAAATATTCTAAAATATTTCAGTCAAGAAGACTGTTTCAGTATCAGAACCTTCAATAGCACTACATTCATAAAAGCTGAAAGAGAAAACGGTGCTTACTAAATCCACATGGGTTGGAAATTCAGCAGCCTGTGATTTAACAATAGTTTATCCCAACAACTAATTATGTAGGAGGCATTAAATTCAGTCTTTAAATTTGGGAAAAGTACATATAATAAATGTACCTCTTCATAAAACTAGTCACAGAATGGTATTAGCCCAATGAAATTTTATTGTCAACTGCTTTGTGACATTGTTGAAAAGCACAGATTGAGAAAACAGTCATTTAAAAGCTTGTTTTTGTAACAAGATAAAACAGACCTAATAACCATGGTAAAGAATGCCAGTTTCCCATGTAATTTTCTTTCTTAAATTTATCTGAAAACTTATCATAAAAAATAAAGAAAATAAGTTTCATTCTATAAGCTATACCCAATTATAGTCTTTTAAAATTTGAAATTGAGAGAGAATAATATTTTGGCCTTATACTGCACCTCACTAACCATAGGTATTGTATAGAAACCCAGAAAAAATGAAATTCATGTCTGTGAGCAATAACAACCCCTGCTGTATGGCGACTGTGCGACAGTGTGACACAGTGCAGACTGGAGAATCTGTGATCACGCCCAGATTTTTAATCTTCATTAATTCTGTTTCCCACCAGCCAGCTATACTTTAAGCTTTAAATTTTTCAACTACAAACATAAGAGTAATTATACCAACCTTATAGGACTGCAGAAACTATAAAGTAGGTAGCAGGTCAAAGCACTTGTAAGCTGAAGATACATATGCCACAAAACAACTATTTACACCCTTGCTTTCTTGAGCAGACCATATGGAGCAGAGTTTAACTCATTGGCATACTAGGACTGTCAGTTACAGTGCTAGTCATAACGAAAGATCATATATAACAGCAATTGAGACTCAAGAAGGCTAAAATGCCAGCTGTTTTTGATGGCTTAGAGCTCTTGTTCCAGACACACAGCTATTAACTGAGATTTACTATAGATGTCAGTATACTCAGGTGCCATCACCCAGAATGATGCTAGGGGACATACCCTCCTTTACTTTTCTGCTTTGCTCTCTCAGTAGACAGTTCAAAGAGATCACATCACCCTTCTGCCATTAAATGGGTAAGTGAGCCAGCCATACATTCACCTTTGTTCCTTCATCCTATGACAATGGCGGTTCCTTCTTCTTACCAATGCTCATCTTTCTGCCTATGCTTGAGACACCAGTGTCTTCTGTCAATTTTTCCTTCCTAACTTTCATCTCAAGCCTTTTCTTGGTATATTCCCATCAGATGCAAACACACTTAATCCTTTCCCATAAGAAAAGCAGGAAAGAAGAAATGTCAACACCATCTTTTGTGACATCCAGCTCACCTCACTATCCTGTCTACTCATACCTGTTCCACCTGTGTCCTATAAACTATCGCCAAACTCAGGACACGATGGATGGGTCCCCATGAGGAAGGGTGTACACTGTCTTGTATATCACACAAGCTCATCAGATCGCAGAAGCTAAGAAGGGTTGGGCCTGATTGGTTCTTAGATGGGAAAGCTGACTATAAATGGTGCTGGCTAACATTCTGATCAGTAATCTCTTCAGAAGCCCATGTGCAAAACAAATGCTTGGTCCCTGGTCAGTGACATCAGGGAGTCATGGGACCTTCAACAGGCTGGTGGGGTCTTAAGGTCTTAGAGGTGCCCTTGAAAGTAATTGTGGGAGCCTGGTTTCTCTCCTTCTCCTTGTTCTCTACCCATTGATTAAATAACTCTGCTCTACCAGAAGCTGTCCCAGCGCAAGCCCAAATGCAATAGATCTAATGACCATGATTAGAATATATAAAATCATGAGCCAAGATAGACCCTAACTCTCTATAAGTTTCTTACCTCAGGTACTTGTCATGGTAACAGAATGGTGACTGACAGTGTCCAATTCAGAAAACAAAAACATAAGCCTAAAGAGCAAGAGTATACAAGCTCATTCCTACAGCTACCTTTAGGAATGAAGTTGTGGCCCAGAACAAAGCAAGTTGTCTGTTTGAAACTTTAACAGAATTAATTGGTTCTCCAGTATGATCATCCTTCCTCATCACAAGGTCAGTTATCCACTCTCTCCAACAAAGTGGAAAACTAGAATTTTACTGTGTACATAAAGACTAATGAGGATCACTGTGTTAGGGGCTAGGATAAATACCATACTAAAAAACAAAAAGGAAGGAGGGAGGGAGGGACAGAGGGAGGGAGGGAGGGAGGGAGGGAGGAAAAAAGGGAGGGAGGAAACAGAGTACTAGGAGTTCAAGCTACCATGTCTTCAGCAGATATTTAAGAATTCCTTTCTGGGGACCCAAATGCTAAAGAAGAAACGGAGCTGTTAAACGGCCTCCTCGACCTCACGGAATGAGTGCCTCTGCTCACACACACAGAACCTCAAACGGAGCTGTTAAATGGCCTCCTCGACCTCACTGAGTGAGTGCCTCTGCTCACACACACAAAACCTCAAAGTCAGCCCTACTAGGTCACTCTTAAATATGACTATGAATCATCAAACATAGAAAGAAGCCTTTGTAATAAAAAGTATGGTAGGAGAAACCCAGAACTAGAAGCAAGAAAAAGAAAACTTTAATTAATTTTTTAAAGATATTATGTTGCTGAAATAATAAAAAGAAATCTCTCCAAAAAAAATAAAATAAAAAACAAAATAAATAGGACAGAAAATAAAAATGAAAAAATAAAAAAGCAAAAACTTGGTGACAGAGGTATTAAAATATAAAGTTGCCTACATATACTGAGCATTTACTGTATGTCTTCAACATTCCAGAAATGATTTTTAACAGGAGATACCTCAGAAAAATATTATGCCCTGGAATACAAGAAAAGACAATGAATGAAAGGCAAACGTGTGCTAAGCTGGGCCTATGCTGATCAGGTGGTGATTTAAACTAAGAGACTGCTGTACTTGAAGGGGGTGCTACTGACTATGCTAAAGTAACAAGCACAAAACAACTCTTCTAGGGAAACTAGGATTTGGCCATCTTAGTAATAAACCAAAATGATGCTTTATAATGATTGCAGCTTTCAGCAAGGGAGATGTTAGCAGTGACCCTGGACAAAGTGATTAGAGTCGAGGAGAAGGGGCAGAACCTCCTGATGGAGGAGAGGAACTGGAAAAGGTAGCAAAGCCATCTTTGGGGAACAGTTTTCCCACAGAATTCAGAGATGGAACAATAGCTGACAGAAGTGGGGTTAACAAGATGGGAGTGGGAAATGGCACATTACAATTCGGATAGGAATACTCCAGAAAAAAAGCCAAACATCTTCAGTACCATTACTATTAAGCTATTGGTAAAAGCACAGAGGAACACATCAACTCATAATTCTTCCTTTGCTTTTGTAAAATAGAGAGCTGAAGAATAAAAAGGCTGAGGCTCCACAAAGCCTACTGAACTAGAACAATCTCTATATTAAAAATTATAAATACTACTGAGATAAATTAAAAATGGTTTAAGTACATAGGTGAAAGAATATAATGTATTTATATAATCAAAGTCAATACTAATAAGATATCTTATTTGCTAGAATAGATATATATTAATGAAATTTTATAAAGACTTAGCCAAACTGTTTGTATTAGAGTCTTACAAGCTGATTCTAAGGTTTCTATAGAGATGAGAGCAAGGGCTAACAAGACAGTTCAGTGGGTTTTTAAAGTATTCAACGCCACACCCAAGGACCCAAGTTTCATCTCCCGGACCCACACGACCCAACTGACTCATGTTGTTTTCTGATCTACACACACACACACACACACACATGCATGCCCCCACACAGGTACACACACACTTCAAAAAAATGTAAGCAAGCAAAACCGCACTCAAAAAGAATGAGAGAATTTCAAATAGTACCTAGAAATAGAACCATACTGCCAACACAGGCTAATGGAGAAAGAATATGTTTTAGCAAATGATGCAAGAGGAACTGCATCTCCATATTGAGAAAAATAAAGATCTAACCACCAATCTTGGTCTACATAAAAGGTCTATCAGCAAAGCAAACCATAAAGCTTCTAGAACACACAGGAAAATATTTTCATGTGATTAGAGAAGACATGCAAAGCAGTAAACATAAAACAACAAAGCCAAAATGTATATTGTGTCATAAAAACAAAAAACTTCTATACTAGGGGTGTAACTTAGTAGTAGACATAAATTAGCACCAATATATTGTTAATATGCATATACAGTGGATATCCACTTTAGTCCTGACAAATAGGACCACATAGAGCATTCGCATTGCTTAATTAAAAGACATCAGAACCTGGAAGAACTTCCAGGTCTAGCTAGTCAATTCTCTAGCATTATCTTACAAGTAACTAAAGTACAAGAATGATTTAGTATAAGGACATTTTTCAACAAAATGTACTTGATGTTTCTGATCTTAAAAATTTCAAGGAAGAAGGTACTGAAAGTTCATTTGGTATTTATTACATAAGGCTGAGATTCCTGATGGTGAGATATCTTTTCCAATAAACAGAGCTTGGGCAAAGTATCAGAGATCATATTTGACATAAACTAGACAAATAATGCTATGCAAATAATGATTCTTTACCTTTCCTTTGTAAACTGAACTGAGACCATTACATGTCTACTGATCTTGGCTTATGAACATCATAGTATCACTGAATAAATGAATAAAACGATTCAAAAGTTCTAGATAATTTATGTACCACAATTAATTAAAAAAACAAATAATTATCACTGAAAAATAATTGTAAAAGGCTTATCACTATCCAACAGAAATATAATCTAGACAATTAAATGCTGCACATACACGTTAAATACAAGGAATATTAAGAAACATTTTGATATTATAAATGCCAGCATAGAGGGGAATAGATAAGTACAAGATCCCACCCCTAGCTGAGGAGCTACTGGCATCTGGTAATTGCAGGCAGAAATGTCAGTTTCCTTTGAAGGTCTCACTCCTAGCAGGTGGACCATAGGTGAGGGCAGGCCCCACAGCCAAGAGTATCTGGGAAACACAAACTGGACTCAATGGGCTGAGGAGGTAGGGAAGAGAACTCGAATTTGGGTTGGTAGGGAAGTGGAATTATATCTGGGAGAAGGGAAATAAAGATAATCAAAATTGTATTAAACTCTCAAAGACTAAAACTATTACTTAAAATTTTAATATTAATGTAAAATAAGCACATGAATTCTGTTCAACGGCAAGTACATAAACAGTATTATCATTTTAATATATAATCAGTGTAAAAAATTTTAGATTTTAATGTTCTCATTTTTACCAAGTTATCAAAATCCAGTGAACAGTCTATATAACACATTACAATTTTAGACACAGACTATTACACATTTCAACATGCTCAATAGTATGGCTAATGGATAGTGGATTTCAACACTTATTAAGTAAAAACTGTTTTAGAGACTTAACATGGATTATGTCAGTAAAAATTAACTGAGAAAAATAGAGAAAAGTGATCCAGGTTCTGATAGTGACAGAGTCAGGGGATTCTAACTCAGTCACCACATGTACTATCCCACACCTAATCAAAATTCTTTTTCTCTACTACAAAAACGTTCAAATGAACAAACAAACATCTAGATTCCTATTGACAGAAATGTTTTGAAGCTTAAATTTCTGGTCGCACTAAAAAACAAGAAAACTGTTTTCCCCGCCATGGTTTCAAATCTGAAAGAAATTACTTACCAGTAATATGAGTTTCTGATACTTTTGTTTTAGGTCTGACACATTTGCAGATGGGTCTGCCCCCAGAACGCTATACCAATCCTTTTTAAGTGTCTGCTCAAAAGCCATCAGTGTCCTTTGAACTAGAAGGGGGCCTTCTCTGATGACCTGCAGCAGAAATGTTACTGCAATTCATTACAATCAGAAAAAAGAAATATTCCTCTCTAGATTCCTTATTACTTGAGTAAATTGAGATCATAGTGCAAGCCCAACAAAATCTATAATGTCCCATAAATGCCATGTACAAGGATACAAGGCTATAAAGATACAGAAATCCGATTAAATATTTCATGGAGTATGAGTATCACTTAAATAAATTTACAATGCTATAAAAAGAATTTGATAATGAGCCTGGGTGATGGGTGAGCTTCTAAGAAGGTATTTCTTATAATCTAATGGCAAAACTGGCACACAGGTGCTCACTAAACACACTGGAGCTTAATAAGTATTTACGAAACGAACAGATAAAAGAAATGCCCAAGAAATGTTAAGGGCATACATAGTTCCTGAATTTCCCTGGTTAACTTCCTTCTTCTAGAATAAACATAAAGACGCACAAAATGACAGCACAGCACGGGCTCGGGGAGAGGGGGGTCCTCTTGCTAGGGCAAAGATCCTCACAGCCTTACAGCGATGTGAGACATCGCTCCTGAAGGCACTCCAGGCTGCCACAGTCCTCCAGGCTTTAGAAACCAGCTCACCGTGAAGCAGCAGGAGCTTGGGGACCCGTGGCGTCCACAGTCCGTCCGCGCAACCCAGGCTGCCCCCCGCAGAAGCCTTCCGCTGCTCCACACAATGTCAGACTTACCACGCTTCCCACTGGAGCAGAAGTGCACTTGCTGCGGCTGCCGGACACAGCGCGGAACCCACTTTCTTTTCCGCCGGAAGTCGGAGTACAGCGGGAGTGCGTTTCCAGTCGTGCCCTAGTTGTTGGTGCACACATCTGAAAGGCCCCGCCTCGTGCCCAGACGCGGTCGCTATGGTAACTCGTCTGTGTTTCTGAAGTTTCTGTGGGCAGTGAGAGGAATCATGGAGAGATGCCTTCCCTCATTTTGCTCTAATTCTTCCTTGGCCACGACACCATGATTGTTGCATCCCTCCACATCTCCCAGGGTGCACCTCCATCCCAGGTTCCTCTTACCTGGAACAACTCCTGTCCTACTTGTTTATACTGGGGGCGGGGAGTTGATGATAAGGATGAGGATGGCTAACAAATTATGCCTAACAATCATTTCCGTTAGACCTGAGCAGCTGATTAAAATATTTTAAAAATGCAGACAGTTTCAATTTACTCTTTATCGCTTTCACTTCATCCCAGTGAGACAGCTGCGGAAGGTGTTGCTAGAATTACTTTGTAGATAAGGAAACAAATCAAAGATAAAAGCCAGATATATAATTATACAGGTATAGAACCAGCATTCTTAACAATGAACTGTCGTCTGCGAATCATTTAAGTGTGTGTATGGGTTACTCCAAATGAACATTTTTGTTTTTTTGTTTTTGTTTTTGTTTTTTGTCACAAAGTATGACATCTCTGGAGATAGAAAACCTTGGAAGGAATTCAGGAGTCATGGATGCAAGCATCAACAACAGAATACAAGCGATAGAAGAAAGAACGTCAGGTGCTCAAGATACCATAGAAAACATTGACTCAACAGAAAATGCAAAATGCATAAAGCTGGTAACCCAAAACATTCAGGAACTCCAGGACACAATGAGAAGACCAAACCTAAGGATTATAGGTATAGAAGAGAGCGAGGATTTACGTCTTAAAGGCCCAGGAAATATCTTCAACAAAACTGTAGAAGAAAACTTCCCTAACCTAAAGAAAGAGATGCCCATGAACATACAAGAAGCCTTCAGAATTCCAAACAGATTGGACCAGAACAGAAAATCCTCCCAGCATATAATAATCAAAACACCAAATTCACTAAACAAAGAAAGAATATTAAAAGCAGTGGGGGAAAAAAGGGCAAGTAACTTATAAAGGCAGACCTATCAGAATCACACCAGACTTCTCACCAGAGACAATGAAAGCAAAAAGATCCTGGGCAGACCTCATGCAGACCCTAAGAGAACACAAATGCCAGTCCAGGCTACTATACCCAGCAAAACTCTCAATCATAATAGATGGAGGAACCAAGATATTCCATGATAAAACCAAATTTACACAGTATCTGTCCACAAATCCAGTCCTACAAAGGATAATTGATGGAAAATGCCAATACAAGGAGGGAAACTACACCCTAGAAAAAGCAAGAAAGTAATCTTCCAACAAACCCAAAAGAAGATACCCACACAAACATAAAAATAACATCAAAAATATCAGGAAGCAACAATCACTATTCCCTAATATCTCTTAACAACAATGGACTCAACACCCCAATAAAAAGACATAGACTAACAAAATATTTTTCATGTAAATCTTCAATTTTATCAGAATATGTTTGCAATTCCCCTTTTAATCAATTTAGTAATGTTTTTATGTCTACCATTTTATCTGCATTATTTTTCATGATAATCTTCAATTTTAATGTCTTTCTATATATTTCCTCTATCAGAAATGTTTTCCATGTAAATCTTTGATTTTATCACAAATGTTTCTAATTCCACCTTCAATTAATTTAGAGCTTTATATCTGCCATTTTATATGTAAACTATTCAACGAAATAGTCAATTTTAACATGTTTGTCTATTTGTTTCTTGAATTTTATGAGAAATATTTTCCATGTAAATCTTCAATGTTATCTGAAAATGTTTTTAATTCCACCTTCAATCAACTTAGAATTATCTTTATGCCTATCATTTTATCTATATAATTTTCATGATAATCTTTCATTTTAACATGTTTGTCTATATATTTCTTCAATTTTATCAGAAATATTTTCCATGTAAATCTTCAATTTTATCAGAAAATGTTTATAATTCTACTTTCAATAAACTTAGGAATACTTTTATACCTACCTTTATTTTATCTATATAAAATTTGCCATGATAATCTTCAATTCTAACATGTTTTTCTACATTTTCTTCAATTTCATCAGAAATATTTTCCACATAAATCTTCAATTCTATCATAAAATGTTTCTATCCCATATTTCAATTAATTTAGCAATGTTTTACATGTCTACCACTTTACTCTTTAATTCTCCATAAAAATTGTCCATTTTAACGTGCTTATCTGAAATATTTTCCATGTAAATCTTTAATTTTATCATAAAGTGTTTTTACTTCCCATTTCAATAAATAAAAATAAATAAATAAAAAATAAAATAAAATGGAATCGTGTAAATCAGCACATCTCAGTTTGGACTACCCATTTTCAGTTTTCAATAGCCTCATATCATTAATGGCAATCACATTGAGCAAAGCAGGTCTAGAGAATGAAGTCATAAGTCTTTTACAATTGCATTGATTTGTGTTGTCTATGCATTTGTATGTGTGGGGGTATGCCACAGAATGTACTAGAGGTCAGAGGACAACCTATGAGAGTCAGCTTACTCCTACCATGTGGGACCTGAGGACCGAACTCAAGGTGTCAGAATTGGCAGCACTTGTTTTACATTTACATATCTCCATCCTAAAGTGCTATTTTTTTAATTCTGGCATTAATTTACCTTCTATAGTAGTTGAATCATTAGAAAGTACTTCTTTCAACTTCCATGGCAAGTTGTATAAAATACTCATTTGTACTCTTCCAATTCCGTGAAGAATTATTGTCTCTAGAGGTATGTTTTGAAACTGTTTTCCCAGTTGGATTGCCAGCCTTCTGGAGGAAGAAACCTTTCTCACTTGACAAGCTAAGCATTGGAAGCTAGCTTGCTTCACCTTTCCAACTTTGAGTGATGAGCTTCTGATATGGACCAGGTCATACTTCAGTGACAGGGACCCAAGGCCTAGGGGACCAGGGGATGAGAAGATTAAAAAGGTAGGAAATCTGATGTCAGGAGGTCTTGCACAAACTATGTCTTATACCAGTCAAGCTTATTAAGATGTACAACATCTTATATATGTTTTTAATGGAGATGAGGCACACTCAGCAGAAAGCTATCATACAATAGGATGAGGTCAGCAGGAAGCAAATCAAGTAATGTTACACAAAAGGAACAAGGCTATCTCAAGTGTATCACAAGGACCTTGGGGCTGATAACCATAACCTTTTGCTTTGCGGAAATAGTTGATTTCTCAGGAAAACTTCAGGTCCTCTAAGACCCTGTCTCCAGGTTATTACTTGCTCTGCCAAGCATATTCATGGTTTTAGACAAGGAAATATCTTCATTCTCTACAATCAGGGCCTAAAGGAAGAGCTCCCAAAGCCTCAGCACCAAACCATTACTTGCTCTGCCAAGCATGTTCCTAGTTTTAGTTCCTTCTCAGACCTGGGGAAAGCCTTGGATCAGCTAGGCTTCCAATGAGCTTCTAAAATAGGTTTGTTTCTTACTAACTTATATTCAGAAGCACACTTTACCATCAAAGACATAAATATAAACTATTGGGTTGGAATGATGGCTCGGTACTTAAGAGCACATACCCCTTTTGTAGTGAATCTAAGTTTAATTCCCTGCAGAGCTCTGGCATCTGAGAACAACACAACTGAACTTACAACTAATTAAAATAGGATAAATATAAAATATTTTAAAGGAAACACGCTATGTGCTAGTTGAGGACATGAGTTCTGTAGTCAAGCTGTAGAGCTTCTGCTCAGCCTCTGCCTCTTCCTGAAGTGAAAACTTGTAAGAGTCAATCTCTCTGTAACTGTATTTATTCCTCTGTCAATAATTACATGTATAATACCTCCTTTATAAATCTGTTGTACGATGTAAGTGAAATAATTGTGCCTGAAATCAGTAAGTACTTAGCAAAGGTGAGTTATTACTATTACTAGTAAAAAATGTCTGCTTCTTAGTTTTAATATAACAGTAAACACTCATGGCAGCATTTCAGGAGCCTTTGAATATCAGGAACTACTGAATTAGAAAAAAAACAAAGCCACACCCAACTGTTTGCCGAATTAGCCTTTCAGTTTGGCTACAGATTAAACTAAAAGCATCAGGAAAAACCTCTTGATTCCTCTTATCCACACCAAATATGAAAACAGTAGGTTTACATTAAATGTCTGATTACAAGATGGTGGCTAAATGTTATAGATAAACAAAAAGATAATTTTATGAAAGATCTAATACCCTAGTTTGTAGCAGTAGCCAAAGGTTACTCCCATTACTCATTTTATCACATTAATACTAATCTGCCCATAAATGAAGGTCCATCAAGCAGTAGTTAAACTTATAATCTGATATGATACTGGAAAACTGTGCTTCTCATTGTACTGATTGATGGTCGTGTTTGCTTCTGCCACTACAGTGGAAAACTAAGGCAACTGGTGATAGTTTTGTACATTGTAGGACAATGTCCTATAGACCGGGTTTCTTGTAGAAGTGGGTGCCAGCTGACAAAAGAGTGTATAACAGAGCAAGATAGCCTAAGGACCGCCCAGTAGGTTCCACTTCCCAAAGGTCCAATCAAGTAACATTTCCTATCCAAGCCACAGCAACAGTATACCTGTCCTCATTATTCATTTCTTGGCATTATATATATTTATCCTTTTAAGGCATTTCATTACCAACTCTAATTTCCCTTGTACTTATCTATGATTTTTTTAAGATTATTCTATCACTGACCCATGCTGGATTTATTTGTAATCACCACAGATATTACAAGTGTTATGGTTATGTTCTGAAATTAGGCAATTGCTTCTAAAGCAACCTAAAACCTTACTGGGAAGATGGGTAAGCCACGAAGAATTGAGGAGCATTGAAATTTTAAAAGTAATAATATGGCACAAAAAGAACCTTCACTTATTCACCCAGGCTGCAGAGAGTTGGTTTGCTCTGTCACAGAGTGGTACTGGACAGTGTTGGCTGCATCTTATTCATCTTGACAGACAGATACAAGAAAACCAAAGCAGCAAAAATAACTGCCAACCCAAGATGAGTGGGACCAAGCACTGACTTTAGTAACTGGCAGGTACAAAGCAGAACAAACTATTTGAGTTATTGAAAGTTTTAAACCAAGATGAATCTAAACCAGGAAGGTGTGTGAATGTGTCCCGCTTTAAGTAATATGTTAAAGGTGGAGGGAGGAATATGTAACAAGAATTAGAGAAACTTTATTTTTCTTTTTGGATGGCTGCCATAAAAGCTTATACAATATTTAAATCAGTCTAATGAACAACTGCTATAATTTCTATCTAGAGCATCCTTCAACATCCCATAATGTAATGCATTAGTGTCCGGCTCGTGGTGCTACCAGGAGATGAGGTCAAGTGACTGGAAGCATGTCTGTGAAGGAAATATTGGGGCTCTAACCACCGCTGCTCTTTCCTGTGTATCCTCCTGCTTCTCAGCGGCCACACAGGAGGCAGTGTCCTCTGCCCGTGATGCCCCACCTTGTTACAGACTTGGAACTTAAACACCAAAACAAATGCTTTTTCCTCTTAAGTTGGTTATCTCCAGCATCTTATTGTAGTAACAGGAAGCAGACTGGCACAGCGGGTCTGCCTTTTCGTTTCAGACCTTTCAGCCTTTGTTTCTCCCCTAAACTTGCTCTACGATCTTGTCACCTCACCAGCATTATCAATGAACCGTCAGCATTTGCCACAGCCATGTAGTTAGGAGTGTGGTTGAGCAGGAAGTACATTTGGTTGCCACACCTGCTATTGTTGTCTCTTGTTTAGCTCTGTTGTATCTGTGTTTTAAATTCTTGGGGAGTCTTTATCTGACTTACAAGTATCTTAATATACTTGTTCCTATAGTCTTCATATCTGTGTTTTAACCATCCCAGAACCCATTAGATATACTGTCCTTAAACCATGTTCACCCATCATAGAACATGCCAACTTACTTTCAGCATTTTACTCTTTTGCAACTGTCTCTTCTTGTCATGACTCTGGCTTCTCTATACTTCCTAGATTCCCTAGAACACCAGGCAATCACATTCGATCATGTGAGAAAATGCAGGTATATGCTGCTTTTAATCACATTCTTCCTTTTCCGTTTTTACTTTTTAGCAAAAGTTCGGTTTTGTCATGTAATTGACTCATGGAAGAAAGGTTAATCTGAATGATCAAGGGGTGTTAATTTGTGGGTTAAAATGTGTTAAATAGTTGATATGAAGTCTGTTTAAGTCAATTAGAGTGTATAATGAAGATGTTGCCAGGGTGTTAGGGAACCTTTTGGAGTTAGTTTGGAATTCACCAGTGCATATTGACTGCAGCACCTGGTTTAAAATGCAATTGCATATGAATAGCTGTGCGTGTGTAGAAGATGTTTGACTTTATTAATATGATTTTTCTTTTATTACGGGAAGTGAAACACGCCATTTGTTCCATCATTAGTAAGATGGACATGTGATCAGTAGCACTGTTGCCTCCCTCACTGGTACGCTCCTCTAAAGTAAACTGCATCCACACTGCATAACCAAGAAAGCATTACTAGCTGTTGGCTTGTTTGTTCCTTTGTCCTTAACATTGTTTTCAGCAGCACCAATAAACACTGGGTGGAGAAAGACATGCAGATTTAAATAAATGGTTTGTTTTTCTGAAAACTGCCCTCAGTGATGCTATGAGACATTGTCATATTGGTTAATACCATCAAAATTTCAAAACAGTTATCATGTAGACCTTAATGTTATGATGCATAAATTTCAGTAGTTGAATTCAAGTTGACCTAAGAACACAGCATTGCATCTTCCACAGTTCAACGCCATGAAGGAATGCATTAAGACCCCCTCCGATGTTTTAAACTCCGTTCTTTCCCTCATCGTGCGGGTTGCTATGGTACTATTTGTTACTGCTTACACCACTTTACTAGCGATAAACACATTTAGCATTGCAGCTTCAACTCTCAACCCTCCAGTTTAATCATTAGAGATGGATGAAAAGCAGGTCTCCTTTGCTAATGGGCTTTCAGCACTGATGGAGCCAGTGCCAGGATGATGAGGCACGCAGCTGAAATAGACCAGACAGCTCTTTTCTGATGAATTTCCAGAAAATATCATATTTTTTAAAATATGGTTAGCAATTCATACTATTACTTTTTAATCTGCCGAGAAGCACTATGAGTACAGTCTTTTGTAGCTCATTAGCAATTTCTTTAATGAGTTTTTTTTTTTGGTGTGATAGATAGTTAAAGTAACAGACAAATGACAGATTGTTTGCCTTTAATGATTTCCCTGTTTCGAGCCCATTACAAAGCAATTAGAAATCTGACAGCATTTTCACTCTGCATTACTGATCATCTAAAGTGATGAGGAATGAGAGGTGATGAATATTAATTGTATATTTTCATATGATTATCATAAATTATTACCTTGTCTGATGTGCTGCAGGTGAAGTGGGAACCTTAGAGAAAGTCAGTCAGATATATTAATTTGAAATACTGGATGTTTTTTAATCTGTGTCTGTAGTGAGAACCCTGGTCTGTAGTGTTACTCTTTATTTCCCTGTGAATATTAAACTGTTTTTTACTTTCTCTGTTTGTTTGGAGAAATTTAAATACATTTTCTTATTTGAATACAAGAAAAGTAAAGACATATTCCATAGTGCAGTACACATGTGTGTATTTAAGCTAATGTTAAATTTAGGAAGGCAGCCATGAGTGACTTGTGTTGCTGTGTGTATATACATCCATATATATTAACACATATCATCTGTACAGAGAAAAAAAAGTCTAGAAACTCATCCTGTCTTAGTCTTAGAGCTAGGTAACCCTGCATAAGAAAAGGCAAGAGACAAAGTATGCCAAGGAATAGTATGAGATTTTTCTGTATTTTCTAGATGAAGTTTGGCACTGCCCCACAGTCCTTCGCTTTCAACAGGGGAGCTAAAGGTCCTCCAGATACAGACATAATTCGTTACCTAACCTGGCCTTACATTTGGAGCAAATTTTGGTCCGGAAAAGAGAAGGAGTGTTTGGTGAAAGGCAAAAAGCTTAAGAAACGCTAAACAGCTAATCATGGTTCGAGCAGTTTTACCCACAGGTAGAAGAGGTACTGCTTGTGACCTGGGGTGGGAGAGACAAAACTGCCGCAGGGCCCCCACTTTCCAGCCCGCAGATTTTGTTTTGTGGAGTGTGTAGCTTGTAAAAATTTCTTATTTTGGGGGCACGTTTATGGAAAAGACAATAATCTATATAATGAACACACATTAATAAAATAAAATTTTGATATGATGCTTAGAAACTGTTCTTTTTATTTTGTTATTTTATGAATTCTCATTTATAAAAAACTGAAAGCAAAACTCTTAGATCTTTACAAATGAACATTTTTTTTTTGCTCTGAGTTGAGTGTTCACTGTAATTCATTAATGTTTTTTGATATTTAACTTTAATTTACAGCCAGTTTTGTACAAGGGACACAGTGCATGTTTCCAGAATCTGTGGGACCATGCGCTTTAGTTGTATTTTCTTCAGCTGTTTAATAAAAGAGCAATTATAGTCTTGGCATGGTAATAGAAATATATTTACCTTATTGGTGTTCTTGTTCCATTGTCTTAGTTGTGAAACTCTTTTATGGCATGGCTGTCTTCTCTAACCATTTTGAAATGTCCCAAGTTAAAAGGGAAAAGGAATCATGCAGCTGCTTTTGTTTACTCACTGTTGTTAGCAGCGAAGGAGGGCGAGGCTGGACTGGTTGCTAGTCCTGTTGCCTTCTTTGCACAAATGCTGCCTAAGGATCACTTCCATTTCTGACTTGGGAACTTCTATGATTTTTCATTATTTTCCTGCTATTTCAAAAGAGTTGAGATCAGACAGTAATTTAATAGTCAAATAAAGAATGTAAATACATTCCTTATTTTAAGTGGTATTATAGTTAGGGTTTCTATTGCTGTGAAGAGACACCAGAACCGTGTCTTCTCTTATAAAGGAAAATATTTCATTAGGACTGGCTTACAGTCCAACAGTTTAGTCTGTTATCGCCATGGTGGAGAGCATGGCAGTGTGCAGGCAGATTTGGTGCTGGAGAGGAGCTGAGAGGTCTACACCTGGATCAGCAAGCAGCAGGAAGAGACAATAAGCCACTAGGGCTTATTGCTTGAGGTTTTGAAATCTAAAGCCCAAACCTTGACATGTTTCCTCTAACAAGGCCACACCCACTCCAGCAAGGCCACGCCTCCAATAATGTCACTCCCTGTCACATTATTGGGGCGATCTTCATTCTGACCATCACGAATGTTAAAATAATTCAGAAAAACAATTCTGTTCATGCATTTCTTCAGTAGGAACTTTGGTTTAACATGGCACCTTAGCATTCACGATCAAGCCTGATTGACTAACACAGTACTCATGTTCTTCCTTCATTCACTGTTGGTCTCTTTTCACCACATTCATCCTCTCAGCACCCTGGTAGGTGCTCATATGCTCTCATATCTTTGACCTTTACTTACAGAAACTTGTCTCCCTCTTCCCATTGACAGTATTTGTCTTCTATAAACAAATAACAATTACTTTTAGCACTCATTAGATTTCAAGGTTTGTTTTTTAAATCTTGTATTTATTTTCTAAGGAAGTTTCTTTTACTTTTTAAAGACTACTTTCTTAGGACATGTAGTATGTCTGCCTGAGTTCATGTGTCCCACATGTGTGCAGGTGCCCAGGGAAATTAGAGGGCATGGGATCCTCTAGAACTGGCTGTGTTTGGAATCTACATTATGTGGGTGCTGGGAAGCAATCTGGGTCTTCTGAAGGAGCAAAAAGTGGTCTTAGCTATAGAGCCATTTCCTCATCCCTGCACCCCACGAACTTATTCTAAATAGCATCGCATCACCTCATAAAGCTATAAAGATCGCTCGTTTCCAACTGCTCACCTCGCCTCTCAAAGTTTCTACCTAACTGAATTTATCTCCTTTCCCAGTACAATTTCAATGAATCAAGAAACCCTTTATGACCCCAAAGAGAGAAGAAATGTTAATAGGTTTAAGGGAGCATTAGAGAAGTTCAGTTCTGTTTTTACTTATTTATTTTTACTGAGAAAATTAGTCTTTTTAATATGAGGGTAATAGGTTGCAAGTATTCATCTCTTATTGTGTTTCAGTTTTGGTTTTTTTTGATGTTTTCCTGTAAAAATGTTGTTTATCTATTTAATAGATAACGTATCTATTTCTGGAGGCATTAGAGACTGAACATAGCTTCATGCATGCTGGGCAGCTGGTCTACCACTCAGCTATAGCCTAAGCCCCAGTTTGTGAGAATTATGTCCTAGTTACAACTATGTTCCTTACTCCAAATTTATAAAGTGATTCTTTCATGTTGCCTAGCATTTTAATGATTGTATTTTACACATATAAGTAGGTAACATGTTTGAATAGATATTCTGGTGGAAGCCTGATGCATGGTTACCTTCCTGAGTTCAGATGGTTTGCTCATGTGACTCAAATGATCTCTCTCTCTCTCTTTTTTTTTTCAGAAGGATCTGGTCTCTCTCTCTCTTTTCACTCTCTCTCTCTCTCTCTCTCTCTCTCTCTCCCTTTCTCTTTCTCTTTGTCTCTCTCTCTTTTCACTCTCTCTGTCTCTCTCTACCTCTCTCTGTCTGTCTCTGTCTCTCTGTCTCTGTCTGTCTGTCTGTCTGTCTCTCTCTCTCTCTCTCTCTCTCTCTCTCTCTCTCTCTCTCTGTGTGTGTGTGTGTGTGTGTGTGTGTGTGTGTGTGTGTGTGTGTGTGTTTAGTTAAGGAATTATGAAGGATCTGGTGAGAAGAAGCCAAAACACAAAGCCAAGTTTTCTTGTGTCAGTATAGTAAATATATATCGATCCATTTCTGAAATAGGCCCTCAAAAGAGAGGAGATAGATCAATAGCTGCTGGTATAAGATTAAGGCAAGTTTTATATTACTTTCTTCCTAACCCCACTAAACTATAGAATGGAAGGATCAGGCTTTGCAGCCGCTGCTCACATTTTACACACCTGTCCGCTGTGTCAACTGTCACAGGGAGCTGAGTTCATTGGGAGTACTGGGCTGCTTGGATACTGTAATAGTTGTTTCCTTTACTCTATACATTACTAATTGATTGTTTAATTTGTTACTACATGTTTCTAGGTTAAATAAGCTGTCTAATTATCAAAGTAATTCTTTCCTTCTTTTAGAGTTGGGTATGTTTTCACTTTTCCAGTCTCCATGGATAATTTCCCTCACTTCAGTTTGGTGAAAGCAGAGGAAATTTGTTTAGAAGAAAACTAGTAAGGATAACAGAAGATGACATGGGTAGCCTCGGTGACATCCTACCCTATATTATGCTAGTAGTCATAGGTATTTAACCAGCATTTGAATCTTTCTTTAAGATTCTAAAATTTTAAATTAACCACCCCTTCCAGATGGCCAGTCGCATGTCTGTTTATGCTGAACGCCGCAACAGGGCACATTTCTTACTTACTCATTTTTCAAAGGGGGTCAGGCTACCTAGCATCTCAAAGAGTTCCCTGGGCTTATTACAATCATGCTTGAGTTACCCTTAATGATCAGCAGGTCTTAGAGTCTTGACATAAGAAGTATAATAACTATCAACCACAAGGTTTGAAGTCATTAAATTATCATTAAGAATAAGAACCCATGATGTACTTCAACAGAGGAATGGATACAGAAAAGGTGGCACATTTACACAATGGAGTACTACTCAGCTATTAAAAACAATGAATTCATGAAATTCTTAGGCAAGTGGATGGAACTAGAAAATATTATCCTGAGTGAAGTAACCCAATCACAAAAGAACACACATGGTATGCACTCAGTGATACGTGGGTATTAGCCCCAAAGCTCAGAATACCTAAGATACAATTCACAGACCACATGAAACTCAAGAGAAAGGAACACCAAAGTGTGGGTCCTTTGGTCCGTCTTAGATGGGGTAACAAAATACTCTCAGGGGCCAATAAGGAGACAAAGTGTGGAGCAGAGACTGAAGGAAAGGCCATCCAGATATTGCCCCACCTGGGGATCCATCCCAGATACAGTCACCAAACACAGACCCAAGTATGGATGCCAAGAAGTGCATGCTGACAGGAGCCTGACATAGCTGTCTCCTGAGAGGCTCTGTCAGTGCCTGACAAATACAGAGGTGGAAGTTTGAAGCCAACCATTGAACTGACCATGGGATCCCCAATGGAGGAGTTAGAGAAAGAACTTAAGGAGCTAAAGGAGTTCCCACAGGAACAATATCCACCAACCAGAGCTCCCAGGTCTAAACCACAAACCAAGGAGTACACTTGGAGAGACCCATGGCTCTAGCTGTATATGTAGCAGAGGATGGCCTTGTCGGGCATCAGTGGGAGAAGGGACCCTTGGTCCTGGGAAGGCTCGATGCCCCAGTGTAGGGGGATTCGAGGGTGGGAGGCCTCAGGAGGCCAGAGTGGGTGGGTGGGTGTACACCTTATAGAAGCAGGAGGAGGGGGGATAGGATAGGGGGTTTCCGGGAGGGGGAAGCCAGGTAAGGGGATAACACTTGAAATGTAAATAAATTAAAAATAAATAAATAAATAAATAAATAAATAAAAATGAAAAATTTAAAAGGAATGTAGCAAGTCATGTAACTAATATGTTTTGTATATTTAATACAAACATAATTATATACGAAATAGAAAATAAAGAAATTCTTTGTAGACGCTTAGGTAGTGACCTTTCAGAATGCTATTTCTAACTTGTGTTACTTCTAGTTGAGTGAACAAAGCCTTGATGAGATTTTTGCAAGATGTGAGAAGACAGTCACCACCTCAGTTCACAAGTCAAATTTGCTGAAGTTGAAAATGCACAATAGAAATTATCTTAGCATGTAAAAACAATAGAAACACACAGACTCATGGAAACTGAACAACTCTCTACTCAATGATAACTTGGTCAGGGATGAAATAAAGAAAGAAATTAAAGACTTTCTAGGATGTAACAAAAAAATGAAGGCATAGCATACCCAAACTTATGGAATACAATGAAAACAAGGCTAAGAGGAAAATTCATAGCACTAAGTGCTTTCATAAAGAAATTGGAGAGATCCTACAAAAAAAAAACCTTAAAAGCACATCTAATAGTTCTACAACAAAAAGAAGCAAACACTCCCAAGAGGAGGAGACAGCAGGAAATAATTGAACTTCACGATTTTAAATTCCGTACTCTATAGAGGTATGTGATGGTGTTGAATGACATCTTGCCCTGCCTAGTTGAGACATCAAGCATGACCATTTTTAGTCTGTTCATGCTGTGTGCTTTATCCACCCATAGTAACTAACTGATCCTCTTGGCTTTTAGAGTGACTGCCATGCTCATTGTGTTCTCAAGAAGAGTTTCTTTTACCTTATAATTGTTCCAAACAGCAAGAACCATGATGCTGGCAATACAGGTATGCTTAAGAGAAGCCACAAAGTATGTCCTTTAGGTGAGGATTTTTGACTTGCAAAGGAAATAAATGAAATCATATTCTTAGAGCCATGACACCATATGATGTGTTTATAAAAAGATAAAGAGAGAAGGGATATGTTCTATGGAGGTGTGGTGAGGAATGGGGGAGTGGGCTGTCTCAGTGGGCCCATGCCAAGGCTTCCCTTCCCCTGAGGGACCAGCCACATGATGGTATAGTATAGAATAGAGCTTATTCAGGGCATGGGGAGGGGAGTCAAGAGGGTAGTAGGGGCAGAGAAAGAGAAAGAGAGAGAGAGAGAATAGAGAAGTAGAGGAGGCCAGGCAGTGGTGGCGCACGCCTGTAATCCCAGCACTTGGGAGGCAGAGGCAGGTGGATTTCTGAGTTCGAGGCCAGTCTGGTCTACAGAGTGAGTTTCAGGACAGCCAGGACTATACAGAGAAACCCTGTCTCGAAAAACCGAGAGAGAGAGAGAGAGAGAGAGAGAGAGAGAGAGAGAGAGAGAGAGAGAAGAGGCTGACCATTGAGCACATGGAGAGAGGTGCAGGAGGGATGGGGAATGAGCGAGGGAGCAAGAAGGCAAGAACAAGAGGAAGGGGGAGGGGAGCAAACAGTCCCTTTTTAGTGGTCATGTCTAACTGGCTGTTGCCAGGTAACTGTGGGGTGGGGCATATCTGGCTGTTCTGGTGGAGTCTAGACAGAATGCTAACAAATATGAATGGCTTTTTGGGGTTAGAGAGCTGCCTTAGTGGCCAATAGCATGTGCTGCTTTAGCAGAGGTCCCAAAATCGGTTCCTAGAACCTGGTCAGGTGGTTCACAGATGTGTATAACTCCAGAATCATGTGATACAATGCTTCTGGCCTTCATGACCACACACACACACACACACACACACACACACACACACACACACCACACACACACACACACACACACACACACACACACACACATACAGACTTTAAAAAGAAGAATGACTTTTCTATACCTGAAATTGTGAGGAATAAGATAAAAATCCTTGCTAATTTTGCTAATTAAGCAATTGAATTCATGAACATCTAAATATAAAAATGATAGCATATATAGACTTTGATAGTATCTATGGCTCTTGAGATATGTTAAATGGGATATACTGGATTTGTTTAATTTTTACATAGAAGATTCTGTTTAGTAAAATCATAACGAGAATTATTTCTATCTGTCATTCTTGCGTAAGTAATGGTTTCAATAAAGCTGTATAGAATCATGCATATGCACGATGAGTGTGCCTCTAATTGTTTTTTCCTTGGAAGACTAGTCAGTCTTTAGCACATGGCTTCTTTAACAAGAAGGAAGCAAGATGAACCCTAGAGCAGTATTTTGTCACCCCTGCCTAGGCAGTGATCTTTAAAATGTTTATATTTCCTACCAGGAGCATGTTGTAAAAGTTCTTATTGGAACAACTCAGAAGTCCTCGATTATATAATCAGATTTAAGAGACTTGCTTCAGTAGAGTAGGTAAGCAGTTTCCCGCTTCTGCTGACGTTGGCTTGACAGTACCACCCAGCAGACTCTGAAGTCACGGCTTGTTTCACAGAGATGCTTTTCTCTCTCGAATATGCGTTGAGTCTCAATTCCTGAGGTCAAATGCTTCATTTGTTGAAGATATGTGCATAATGAACTTAAACAAAATAAAAGAGTATTTCACATTTGGGAGAAAATGAATTTGTGCTTATAGTCTTAGTTGGAGACATCTACTCATTAAAGTAATATGCAATGAAAGAAAAAACTTCTACCTTTATTTTGGAAAATCAACCTTAAAATCTTCAGATTTTTCATGTGCCTTTAAACTTTTGAGCCTGTTCTGTTGCTACATCACGATCTTTTATTCCTAAGGAATTACATGTTTCTTTCTCTAAAGGGGAACAAAAGCAAGAATTGAATAATCTTTTCATATAAAATGAATATTTATGAAAAAGTGGCTGCATTTGAAAAATTGCATGTATTTTTATGCTATTTACTAGTTGCTATGGCAACCACCACACTACTTAGTATTTATGTTGTCTAAGATTCTGAACACCTTTTCAGTGAAATAAATATGCCAGAACCATGTACTGTATTTACTTTGGTGTTTAGAAAACTATTTATTCTAATGCATATTTTTGAGTAAAATAGCAATAAATAATGTAAACTTCAGCCTTGTTTAAATGGTACCTTTTCTTGCAGTATGGTTTTGAAATCAAAATATTGCATTTATTCTTTTCCTTGTTATCAAAATCAGTATACATAAGAGAAATAACAAAATTTAGGACTCATGAGTCAACCTTGAAATATTGTCTTTTGATCTTCCCTATTTAATGACCTAGTTTGATTCATGAAAAATTTCTGAAGCTAGATACCCAGAGCGTTTAGACCGAACACTGCTTCATAAACAAGGGGGCACGCATGGCTTGCACTTCCTGTTGAAGATGGCTTTAGCACCTATGAACAAAAGATTTCTACTTTGTAATGAGGCAAAAGGCATGGCTGCTGCTATTCTCTTAATTGTTTAAATTATTCTGCTATGTGTGATACATAAATATAATTTTTAATGCCAAACATCAGGATTAAAGGTATAAAGCATAAAACAGACATGTTTCCTTTCACATGTTGCCTGTGAAGAAAAGCTGGAGCGGGACACAGGGGTGCTGCCAAGCAGGGAGCAGATTGTCTCTCAGAGTTGTAAACAGGGTGGGGCTACAGCTTCACAGTTGATGTTGACAGTATCTCTGTGGGAAACGTAATTATCAAATGAATTAGAACACGTCTTAGTATTAAGATTATTAATTGTAATTTTAATTGCCTTTTTCAAGATAATTGGATATGTTCTCATAGGTATATGGGAAAGGGGACATTGGGCTAATTAGATATTTTGAACTCAGTTATCTTTAAAATACTTGGAAGTTTAACATACATGCATATATATACATATTCACATATTTATGAAATTCCTTAATTAAATGCTTTTCTAAACAGAATTAAAATAATCTACAAGCTCTTATTGGATATCCCTTGCAATGTTTTGAGTATTGATATAATTTTAAAACTTAAATTATGATCATTTAGACCATTACATTTTTATTGTCAAGTTTAGAATAATTTTTGTTTGCAGCCAGCACAGTACACAGTGCTTATGTTTGTGGAAGATTCAGAACACCTTTGCAGTGATATACGTACGCCAGAGTAATGTAGTAGTTACTTTGATTAGAAAAAACTTATTCTAATGCATATTTTTGGTAAAAAAAAATAAATACATAGCATTTTTTTTTAATTTAAAAGGCAATTACTCTGCCTGAGTAGTGGGCTTCAGATATTTCTGGCGATTTTAGAATTTCTTCCCCTCTCAAAAGCCATGCTATTTGGAAACCCACAACAGCTTGGAAGTTCTTTAAACACTTTGGTGAAGTTTAGCTTCCAGAGCTGTCAGGATTGTTGAGTGTGGGGTGGCCAAAGACGTGCACAGAACCACCAGAACCACCGTGCTATGTTATACTAGGAAGCATGTTAAAACATGTGAACACAGACATCATCAGCATACCTATTAATAGGATGAATCTCATTTGGGCTATATGTCCAGTGTGGCCATACCTTTGTTTAAAGCAAAGACTATGAAATCTTAATGAAAATCTAAGGCATTCAAAAATTTTTACAGAGATGAAAACTAAGGATAGGAGAGTGGTAAAGATATGCATACATATATGTATATATATATGTATATTCCATCTTCCTATATAGACATTTCTGTGATAACTAGTTATCATTTAATAAGGCAAATTACTTAAAGTTAAAATTATAATTACACTACGGTTAAAACCACACTGCTATACATACAGTTTGTTTCTCTTGGGGCCAGTGCTAGAATTTTAATGCATGTGCTAGACAAACATGAGCCTGCTGAGTTGTATCAACTGCTCAGGTAACTGTCTTGTTCAACGTTAATTCATGGTCATCTTTCATAACTCTAGTGCTCAATAAATAAGTAATTAGACGACTAGACGAATGACTGATGGGAACGGGCATTACCAAGGGGCTTTTAGGGAAACATTGCAAGGGCCACGAAGATGCCTACTTTTATTTAAGTAAAGTTGATATGTCTATCATAACAATAGATGACTGGCTAATGACATGATATAAATATGCAAGAATTGGTTAGCTGACTTTATTTCTACTAGCACAAGATATGGCAAAAAAGTGAGAGAGCTAGATCTACCATAAGATGCTTAGCTTGTAATAACATAACAGCAACTATTAAAGCCAGCAAAGCCAAGTCCCCGAAATTCCAACAGAAAGAAATGACTTATTTGAGAGCCTATATCTCCAAACACCTTGTAAAAATTCACTGCAAATTACTCTTATGACAAATGAAAGCATAAAATCACATATATTAATGTAGTGGTTGTATCCCTGCATACATTCAACATTGTTCAAATCAGATTAAACACATATAATTTATATATTTTTTTCTATTGCACATTACCATAATAGAGCTTCTTAATATTAGGTATTTATAAATTACGGACTCATTTCATTTTTCTGTTGAGACAGGGCTTATTCTGTGCAGTCCTGGCTGTCCTGGAACTTGGTATATAGACCATGCTGGCTTAGAACTCAGAGATCTGCCTAGCTTTGCCTTCTGAGTGCTGGGATTAAAGGCATGCCCCTCCATGTCTGGCTTACTTCTCTTCTTCTTCCTTCCTCCTCATTATCATGCCCAGGCTCTGGTAACTACCACTCTCCTGTCAATCTGTATACAATTAACTCTTCCATACCTCCTCAGTGAGCAATCACACAATAGCTACCATTTTTGTATACTATTAATTCTTCTGTCTACTGTATGTGTGAATGATCAC
The DNA here is from genome assembly GCA_964023405.1 of Apodemus agrarius. Lineage (NCBI taxonomy): Eukaryota > Metazoa > Chordata > Mammalia > Rodentia > Muridae > Apodemus > Apodemus agrarius. Next base: position 76,103,446 of record OZ030008.1, on the reverse strand, counting down.
ACAGTTGTCTTTCTTTCTGAGGGTAACTTATTTCATTTAGTATAACCATCTCTGGATCCATCAGCACCATTACAAGGGACAGGATCTTATTCTTTTTATTGCTAAGTAATATTCCAGTTTTTAAAACATTTTCATTGGTTGATGACCACATAATGGTTTCTGGTTCTAGAGTATTGAGGTTACTGCCACACATCTCTCTTCAGCAGTCTGACCTCATTTCTGTCTGGTATATACTCAGTATAGGTCTGCTGTATCACATGGTGATTTCATCTTTATCATCTTGAGGAATTCCTGTACTAGTTTTCCCACAGTGGTTGTATTTGTATTACCAGCACAGCACAAGGGTTGCCTTTCTCCACATCCTCTCCAGCAGAAGCCCTTAGTCTTTTCACTAATAGCCATTGTTACTGGTGTTAGCCAACAAGTCCTTGCACTTTTAACCTGCATATTCCTGATGTTTCAGTGTTACACCTTTTTACAAAATTTGACCTGTTTGGAGCCTTTTGGATATCTTCATTTGAGAGGTCTGTCTAACCTTGTTGAGCAGTTAAATTGCCCCCCCCCACCCTTTGGCTATTGATTTTTTTTCTTTTTGGATCAAAAAAATTTTTTTATTGGATATATTCTATATTTACATTTCATTTCCCTTTTTTTGGTTCCCCACCCCCCAAAGGTCCCACATGCCCTTTTCCCTCCCCCTGCTCCCTCACCCACCCCTTCCCACTTCCCTGTTCTGGTATTCCCCTACACTGATGCTTAGATCCTTTCCAGCACCAGTGTCCACTCCTGTCTTCTTGTCAGACATCATTTTGTATGTGAATTGTGTCTTTGGTGTCCCAAGATTCTAGGCTAATATCCACTTATCAGTGAGTGCATACCATGGGTATTCTTTTGAGACTGGGTTACCTCACTTAGTATGATGTTCTCCAGATCCATCCATTTCTCTAAGAATTTCCTAAATTCATTGTTTCTGATGGCTGAATAGTATTCTATTTTGTATATATACCACATTTTTGTATCCATTCCTCGGTTTAGGGACATCTGGGTTCTTTCCAGCTTCTGGCTATTATAAATAAGGCTGCTATGAACATAGTGGAGCATGTATCCTTATTGCATGCTGGGGAATCTTCTGGGTATATTCCCAGGAGTGGTATGGCTGGGTCCTCCGGAAGTATCATGTCCGTTTTTCTGAGGAACTGCCCGACTGATTTCCAGAGTGGTTGTACCAGCTTGCAGTCCCACCAGCAGTGGAGGAGTGTTCCTCTTGGCTATTGATTTTTAAAAATTCATCATCTGTTCTGACTATTAACTCTGTCAAATGAAGAGTACAGACTTTTTTCCCATTTCTCTACTGTTTGTTTTTATGTAGTCTCATCTGCCTACTCCTATTTTTGTTTACTATAACTTTGAGGTCTTGGCCAAAATCCTTGCCTATTTTACTGTCCATGTTTTCTCTTTACAGCCTGAGCTACTGCTTAAACAAAATAAATTTGATAATTCAAGATTCTTCAAGAACACAACCATCACACTGCAGAGGGATTTATTTTTACTAAGCTGCTTTTCTAAATCTTTAAAATAATTTAAGGAATAATTGGCAATCTCCCCCCCCCCGTGTGTGTGTGTGTGTGTGTGTGTGTGTGTGTGTGTGTGTGTGTGTGTTATTTATGCAGTACTAGAAAGTTAGGCATAATGACACCTTCAGGTGTACTCCTTACTGAGTTCGATAGCTAGCCTGCTGTTGTAGAAAGGCCCTTTCACATCTCTGAGGCAGTGGCCTCCCAGGTGTCTCTTAGGAAGTTTGAATGTAGCTGCAACTTGTATTTACTGAACAGTTCAAATTTATTTTTGCAATATCTTGGCATAAGACAGTTTCCAGCTATAGACTTGATGATTTCCACCATAGTGTAGAGAGTCTATTTATCAGTAGAAACTAGCAACTAAATAAAGCTAGCAAAATGGCAGGAAATAGGGATTTCTGTATGAAATGCTTCACAGTCTTCAAGGGCAGACATACATGCCTAATTAGTAGAATTTGGCCAAGAGCTCTACCAAAGTTTCTAAATATCCATTGTTTAGAATTGATATCTGGCATGCAGTCTTTGACTCTAGTCACATTAAATCAGGCTTCGCTCATCAAACTGGACTTTTCAAGCAAGCCTTTGAAGATGATGCCATTTTTCTCCACATCTGTGTTTGTGACCTTTGTCCACATACATACTTTACCCTGCTCTTTGATACCCATTGTGCTGGAAATAACATGTAATAGGAGTTTAGATAGTTGGTTCTGGTTTAGAAAATAAGAAGGCAAGTGCAATTCGTAAGAAATCCTGAGCATATATAGTAGGTGAGCTGGTAGCTTCTGAGGCACAAGTGAAGGAGGCATCAGGTCTGAGTAAGGAGGTAAAAAAGGTAGGAAGCTGGACATGGAAGCACAGGCTACCTGTGATCCAAGCACTTAGCAGGATCTCCATGAGGTCACGGTGAGTCTGGGACACTACTGAGTTCCAAACCTGCCAGGGATGCAGAGTGAGACACTATCTCAAAAACATAGAACAAGGACATTAAAATTCAGAAGATGTATGAAGTTTCAGAGAAACAGAAGGACTGGGTTTGAATATCTGTCCTACAGCAGAGAGTTAATAATATATTTCATAGTTATAAACAGTAGTCGATTTCAAATGTCTTAACATAAAATGACAACTAGGTGGCTGATATATTAATTAGCTTTATTTAGTCATTTACATTTTATGTATCATACTACATAAATGTACACATTTTTTATTTGTCAGTAAAATAAAGTATGTGTACATAGTAATCATGTTAACAGCTTGTAAACTAGAGCAAGACAAAGTAGACTGTGATAGCCTAGACTTCTTATCGGTTGGTAAAATGTATTAAGATCAAGTCGTAACTTTGTCACTTCTGGGTGGACAGCTATATTATGTCACCTCCTGATAACATCTAGCAGTTCCCACTCTGCCCCAAAATAATGTGTCCACGGAATGCAGATAAACCCCATAGATTTCCAACAAGCAAGCTGGCCAGCTACATCTTCAGTCATGTGTACTTTGTCTCTTCCATGAGCACATCCACACCATTGCCTCTGGCACCTTCTTCCTGAGCTGCATAGCTCACATTTCAATTCTGCTTCTCTTCACACACATCAGGGAAGGCTGATTTGGCTTCAGAAAGCACAGCACGCCAATGCCATGTAACCTGTGATACAAATAGCATGGTCCTGCCATTCACAACCATTTTTACACTTTCAACCAATTTCCTTTCCTTACCCAGGTTTACTGCAATATTTTAAATTTATTTGACATTGTATGAATTGAGGCTATTGCAATATTTTGAATGTAGTGGGCAGATTGTAGAATTGGGGTGCTTTCTGTGATTTCTGAGCTCTCTAGGTTAGTTTGCCTGGCAAGTATATTTGCAGACTACCGCTGTATCAAATACACTCTCCTCTTGGCAGTATATGAACATAAAGAGCCCCTTCCCAATCTAGAATCTTGCACTAATAATCAATAATTTCTGCCTAGCTAGGGGAATTAAAATAAGCTACAAGGGTCCTGTGGAATTACGGTTTTCTTGATAATCTTAAAAACCTTGTCTACTGTGAAGGGATTGCCAGAACCCATATCCACACCCCTGGGATAGGTCTTTACTTCTAGGAATACTGCAGATGACTGTGGGGCATCCTTCTCTAGGGAATACATCTACAACACACTCCCTACCCCCATGGCTCAGGAAACCTTGCAGTAAAAGAGGGAAGAATGATTTTGAGAGCCAGAGGAGCGGGAAATCAGCTGTGAGATAGTGTCTTATGTATGTGACAGAGACCTCTATCATGAAACTCTAACTAATGGTTGCCCAAACAAGACCAGTGTGGTAACAACACCAGTTGACATTCTAATATGGATGGGGAACTTTCATAAGGTCCTATCCCTACATGAAAAGCTATCAAAGGCTGCTAAGAGAGGTAATATTAAATGTCGCTAAGGATGAGTGCCCTAAGCAATTATCCAGCTATCTACCCCCATGTGGTCAGTCCTAAACAGATATACATATGAGCAACACTGAATTGACTCAGTGATGTGTGTGTGTGTGTGTGTGTGTGTGTGTATGTGTGTGTAGTGGGGGGGTGAGAGGTAAGGAATTATGAAACTTGCCTTTGCTTTAAGGTCCTGTATGGGTGTAAATAAGAAAAGAGAACTAGAAAACTGATTATGACAATCTGTAGTTAAGCAGCTTCTTTGGCAGATGTATCTTAGGAAAGCTTGTGGGATTTAAAAAAAACCCCTCTGAAAATGAATTTTCTAAAAACTATTCACTCTTGGAAGCCTAATGGAAAGTCTCTACGAAGTACTAACTAGTACTAGGTATCGGTTTTTAACATCCCTACCCTGAAGGCCACTGAACTGTCCGGTGGTAGGCAGCTGACACATGACACCTGCTATGTGCTAAGCACACAGCCTTATGAGCCAGCCACTATTTTTCATCCCCATTTTGCAGACAAAGAAACCAAAACACAGAGATTGTGTGACTGGTCCTAAGTGACACAGAAGGTGTGCAGCCAGGATGCAAATCCACATTCTTGCCGGTCAGAGTCCAGGCTCATGACCACTGTGTACTCAGTGCCTTTTGTAAAGTAAAGGCAGAGCTGACTTTGGGGTAAACATAAGAAGGGGCTACATATTCATGTAAAACGATTAATGAGGAAGTTTAAAAATGGGTTTTCAACGTGTCAATGGATAAACTATGCACGTATTAATAAAACATAAGGCGATGCCTTTATCTGTACTCTGTTAAAGTCCCATAGTATTTAGTGTCAAATTAAAATTAACACATTTTTATTTCTTTAATTTCTAATTAACAATTAGTTCTCATTTAATTAGTAACATGCTGGAATGTTATTTGAAGCCCCATTGTATTCTGCATATTCCACTTAACCTGTGAATATGCTCTACTTTTAGTGAAGATGACACTGTTTTTATAGTAACAGTACAGAAGAAATACTGCATTTAATAATGATAATGACTTCACACTTACATAACTCACTCCACTAACGGCATGTTGAAACCAGTCTACAGACAAAAACTATACCCATCACTGAAATTATTACTTCTTTTACTGAAAATTAGGATTATCATCAGGTGTAAGTAAAGTATAAAACTATTGTGGTATTCCAAGAGATAATTTTGCATAATTAGGTATAATTTTATTTGTACATAATTGAACTATAATACTAAACATCTCAAGACAATTAAGGTTTCATTCTTCAAGATGACTTATTCTTGGATATAATATTGCCTTGTTGTGCACAGGCCGACTTTTTCTTATACGCCCTCTCTAGCTTAGGAGGACTCAATCTGTGAAAGAATTCGAGAGGATTCTGGGTCTTAAGGATTAGACATCCATCTTCTTACTATGGAAAGCTTAGAAAAAGAGAGGTCCTGTTCCCTCTTGGTTTGCAGAGTGCTGGGCAAACTAAGGCACCTTCTTTTATTGCACTGTGCAATGGGTAGACCTTTTCTCATTTGACACTGATGTGGATTCATCTAACAGTGTGGGAAGTCCATCATATGCTAAGCATTCTGCTTGTACCTTTACCAATTAATTTTATTCTCATCACCATGTAGATGACCCTGTTATGCAGATGAGAAAATTGAAAACTAGAAAGCTAGAAAGACATGATCTTTTACAGACAAGCGATATGACTTTTTTTCTTGATATTTTTAGGTTTGAGATATATTTCCTGAATTATTTTCTATGTTTACTTAACATGGAGTGCGTGTTGGCTTGAATGAAAATGTCCAATAGGCTCATAAGGAGTGGTACCATTAGGAGGTGTGGCCTTGGCTCAGCTTGCAGTGGAGGCCGCCATCTTGCCTCAGATCACTGCAGACAGCTGGCAGCTGGGGCCAGGTGCGTGGACAGAGTCCTAGTCTAACATCGACCTTCAGGCTCTTGCCTGCACCCAGAGCCAGAGCAGCTCTGCAGGAGGTCTGTGCACCAACAGCTCAGCAGTGCACCCAGAGCCAGATCAACTCGGCGGGCAGTCTCTTCACTGACCAACTTGCTCGGGGGTCTGTGCCTGGAGTACAGCGGAGGCCAACATCTTGCCTCTGGGCACAAGAGACAGCTAAACAGACAGAGCCCTGTGGACTGAAAGCACCACCATCTAGGCTCCAGCAGTCCAACAAGGGAAGCTCCGTTCCTGCAGGGAATCCCACAGTTAGACAGAGCCCCGAGACCCGCCACAATCTTGGAGCTGGTGGCCTGACAAGGTCACCATAGAGAACCAACAGAGGAGCCCAGGTCACCATAAAGATCTAACAGACAAGCCCAGATCGGTGGAAAACAAGATCTGATTCTTAAGAGCTGGCAACTAGGCAGGCCAGGAGGAGACAGCGGGATGCCAATTGCACGTCCAACAGCAAGCCAGGAGGAGGCTTGGGTCCAGCCCAGCAGAGCTGAGGAGGTAATTCAGAGCCCAGTAGTGGAAACCTTCCAGTCTCCACCTCGGGAGCATGGATGCCCTCTATGACAGCAGTGCCAAACACCAGGCTCACAGGAGCTTCAAACACCAACCAGTAGCAACAAGACCAACTGACTCCAGAAATAAACAGATGACAAAAGGCAAACGTAGGAACGTTACTGGCATACCACTCCTGGGCATATACCCAGAGGATTCCCCTGCATACAATAAAGACACATGCTCCTCTATGTTCATAGCAGCCTTGTTTATAATAGCCAGAAGTTGGAAGAAGCCCAGATATCCCTCAAAGGAGGAATGGATACAGAAAACGTGATATATATATACATATATATATATATATATATATATATATATATATATACACACACACACACACATACACACACACACACACACAATGGAATACTACTCAGCAATTAAAAATAATAAATTCATGCAATTTGTAATCAAATGGTTAGATCTGGAAAATATCATCCTAAGCGAGTTAACTCCATCACAAAAGAATACACATGAAATGCAATCACTGATAAGTGGATATTAATGAGCCCAGAAGCCCTAAATACTCAAGGCACAATTAGCAAGTCAAATGATTCCCAAGAAGAAGAAAGGAGAGGACCATGGGCCTGAAAAGATTGGATCCAGTTTTGTAGGAGAGTACCAGAACAGAGAAATGGTGGGGGGGGGTGATTGGAATAGTTAGGGGGGAGAGGACTTATAGGACATATGGTGGGGGGGGACTGGGAAAGGGGAAAGCCTTTGGAATGTAAACAAAGAATCTAGAATTTAAAAAAATGAAAAAAGAAAAAAAAGGAAAAAAAAAGAAATCAAGGCAATATGGCAGTATCTGAACCCAATTCACCAACCACAGCAAGACCTGGATACCCCAACACACCAGTAAAATAAGAGTTGGATTTAAAAGCACTGGTCATGATGCTGCCAGAGGAACACAAAAAAAGACATAAACAAATCTCTTAAAGAAATGCAGGGGAACATGAATAGGGTAGAAGCCCTTACAATGCAAACACAAAAATCACTTAAAGAATTACAGGAGAATATGGATCAACAGACAGAAGCCAATAAAGAGGAAAGGAAAAAATCACTTAAAGAAACGCAGGAGAAATTGAGTCAACAGGCAGAAGTCATGAAAGAGGAAACACAAAAATCTCTTAAAGAATTGCAAGAAAACACAAACAAACAAGTGAAGGAACTGAGCAAAACCATCCAGGATCTAAACACAGAAGTAGAAACAACTAAGAAATCACAAAGGGAGACAACTTTGGAGATAGAAAACCCTGGGAAGAAATCAGGGGCCATAGATGTAAATATCAACAACAGAATACAAGAGATAGAAGTAAGAATCCCAGATGCTGAAGATACTATAGAAACCATTGATTCCACAGTCAAAGAAAATGCAAAATACAAAAGGCTTGTAACCCAAAACATCCAGGAAATACAGGACACAATAAGAAGACCAAACCTAAAGATTATAGATGAGAGTGAAGATCTACAATTTAAAGGGCCAGCACATATCTTCAACAAAATTATGGAAGAAAACTTCCCTAACCTAAAGAGAGAGAGAGAGATGCCCATGAATATACAAGAAGCTGACAGAACTCCAAATAGACTGGACCAGAACAGAAATACCTCCCGTCACATAATAATCAAACCCCCAAACGTACTAAACAAAGAAAGAATATTAAAGGCAGTAAGAGAAAAAGGCCAAGTAACATATAAAGGAAGACCTATCAGAATCACATCAGACTTCTCACCAGAGACCATGAAAGCTAGAACATCCTGGGCAGATGTCTAGCAGACTCTAAGAGAACACAAATTTCAGCCAAGACTACTACACCCAGCAAAACTCTCAATCAACTTAGATGGAGAAATCAAAATATTCTATGACAAGACCAAATTTACACAATATCTTTCCACTAACCCAGCCCAACAAAGGATAATAGGAGGAAAACTCCAATACAAAGAGGGAAACTACACCCTGGAAAAAACAAAATAGTAACCTTCTTCCATCAAACTCAAAGGAAGATAACCACTCAAAAACAAAAATAACATCAAAAATGACAGGAAGAAATAATCAATATTCCTTAATATCTCTTAACATCTATGGACTCAATTCCCCAATAAAAATACATAGACTAACAGACTGGATATGGAAACAAGACCCTACAATTTGCTGCATACAGGAAACACACCTCAGGGTCAAAGACAAACACAACCTTAGAGTAAAAGGCTGGAAGACAATTTTACAAGCAAATGGTCTCCAGAAGCGAGCTGGAATAGCCATTCTAATGTCAGATAAAATTGACTTTCAACCTAAAGTCATCAAAAGAGACACAGAAGGTCACTTCTTGCTGGTCAAAGGAAAAATCCACCAAGAAGAACTCACAATTCTAAACATCTATGCTCCAAATGCAAGGGCACCCTCATTCGTAAAAGAAATTTTACTAAAGATCAAAGCACACATTGAAACTAACACAATAATTGTGGGTGACCTCAACACTCCACTATCCTCAATGGACCGATCAGGAAAACAGAAACTAAACAGGGACACAGGGAAACTCATTGAAACTTTGGACCAATTGGATATAACAGATATATATAGAACATTTCATCCCAGAGCAAAAGTCTATACCTTTTTCTCAGCACCTCATGGTAACTTCTTGAAAATTGACCATATAATTGGTCACAAGACAGACCTCAACAAATATAAGAAGATCGAACTAATCCCATGCCTCCAATCGGATCACCATGGAGTAAGAGTGGTCTTCCATAGCAACAAAAACAACAGAAAATCCACATACACATGGAGGTTGAACAATAGTCTACTCAATGATACCTTAGTCCAGGAAGAAATAAAGAAAGAAATCAAAGAATTCTTAGAACTTAATGAAAATGAAGGCACAACATACCCAAATCTATGGGACACAATGAAAACAGTGCTAAGAAGAAAACTCATAGCCCTGAGTGCCTCCAAAAAGAAACAGGAGAGAGCATATACTAGCAACTTAATGGCACACCTGAAAGCTCTGGAACAAAAAGAAGCTAATTCACCCAGGAGGAGTAGAAGACAGGAAATCATCAAACTCAGGGCTGAAATCAATCAAATTGAAACAAAGAGAACCATACAAAGAATCAACAAAACGAGGAGCTGGTTCTTTGAGAAAACCAACAAGAGAGATAAACCCTTAGCCAGACTTACCAAAGGGCACATATACAGTATCCAAATTAACAAAATTAGAAATGAAAAGGGAGATATAACAACAGAAACTGAGAAAATTAAAAAAAAAAATCATCAGATCCTACTACAAAAGCCTATACTCAACATAATTGGAGAATCTAGAGGAAATGGACAATTTCCTAGACAGATACCAAATACCAAAATTAAATCAGGATCAAATAGATTGTCTAAACAGTCCCATAACCCCCAAAGAAATAGAGGCGCCATAGAAAGTCTTCCAACCAAAAAGAAAGCACAGGACCAGATGGTTTTAGTGCAGAATTCTATCAGACCTTCAAAGAAGACCTAATACCAATATTCTTCAAACTATTCCACAAAATAGAAACTGAAGGAATACTACCCAACTCATTCTACAAAGCCACATTTACCCTGGTACCAAAACAACACAAAGATACAACTAAGAAAGAGAACTTCAGACCAATTTCCCTTATGAACATCGATGCAAAAATACTCAATAAAATTCTTGCCAATTGAATCCAAGAACACATCAAAACAATCATTCACCATGATCAAGTTGGCTTCATCCCAGGGATGAAGGGATGGTTCAATATACAGAAATCCATTAACATAATCCACTACATAAACAAACTAGATGAAAAAAAAAACACATGGTCATCTCATTGGATGCTGAAAGAGCATTTGACCAAATTCAGCATTCTTTCATGCTAAAGGTCTTGGAAAGAACAGGAATTCAAGGCCCATACCTATACATAGTAAAAGCAATTTACAGCAGACTGGTAGCCAACAACAAAGTAAATGGAGAGAAACTTGAAGCAATCCCACTAAAATCAGGGACTAGACAAGGCTGCCCTCTCTCACCATATCTCTTCAATATAGTACTTGAGGTACTAGCTAGAGCAATAAGGAAGTCAAAGGGATACAAATTGGAAAAGAAGAAGTCAAACTATCACTATTCACAGATGATATGATAGTATACTTAAGTGACCCAAAAAACTCCACCAGAGAACTCCTACAACTGATAAACAACTTCAGCAAAGTTGCTGGTTATAAAATCAACTCAAGCAAATCAGTAGCCTTCCTATACTCAAAGGATAAGCGGGCTGAGAAAGAAATTAGGGAAATGACACCCTTCAAAACAGCCACAAACAATATAAAGTATCTTGGTGTGACTCTAACCAAACAAGTGAAAGATGTATATGACCAAAAACTTCAGGTCTCTGAAGGAGGAAATGGAAGAAGACCTCAGAAAATGAAAAAATCTTGCATGCTCATGAGTTGGCAGGAATGATATAGTTAAAATGGCAATCTTGCCAAAAGGAATATACAGATTCAATGCAATCCCCATCAAAATCCCAACTCAGTTCTTCATAGAGTTAGAAAGAGCAATTCTCAAATTCATCTGGAATAACAAAAAACCCAGGATAGCTAAAACTATCATCAACAGTAAAAGAACTTCTTGGGGAATCAGTATCCTGGACCTCAAGCAATACTACAGAGCAGTAGTGTTAAAAACTGCATGGTATTGGTACAATGACAGGGAGGTGGATCAATGGAATATTGAAGACCCAGAATTGAACCCACACATCTCTGGCCAATTGATCTTCTACAAAGGAGCTGAAAACATCCAGTGGAAAAAAGATAGCGTTTTCAACAAGTGGTGCTGGCTCAACTGGAGGTCAACATGCAGAAGAATGAGAATTGATCCACTCTTATCTCCTTGTACTAAGCTCAACTCCAAGTGGATCAAGGACCTCCACATAAAACCAGACACACTAAAACTAATAGAAAAGAAACTGGGGAAGACCCTTGAGGACATTGGCTCAAGGGGAAATTTCCTGAACGGAACACCAATAGCTTATGCTCTAAGATGAAGAATAGACAAATGGGACCTCATAAAATTACAGATTTTCTGTAAGGCAAAAGACACTGTCAAAGGACAAATCGGCAACCAACAAATTGGGAAAAGATCTTCAGCAACCCTATATCTGACAGAGGGCTAATATCCAATGTATACAAAGAACTCAAGAAGTTAGACCCCAGAAAACCAAATATCCCTATCAAAAATGGGGTACAGAGCTAAACAAAGACTTTTCATCTGAAGAAATTCGGATGGCTGGGAAACACCTTAAAAAAAAGTTCAACATCATTAGTCATTAGAAAAATGCAAATCAAAACAACCCTGAGGTTTCACCTCACACCAGTCAGAATGGCTAAGATTAAAACCTCAGGAAACAGCAGGTGTTGGCGAGGATGTGGAGAAAGAGGAATAGTCCTCCACTGCTGGTGGGACTGCAAGCTGGTACAACCACTCTGGAAATCAGTCTGGCGGTTCCTCAGAAAACTGGACATGATACTTCTGGAGGACCCAGCCATACCACTCCTGGGAGTATACCCAGAAGATTCCCCAGCGTGCAATAAGGATACATGCTCCACTATGTTCATAGCAGCCTTATTTATAATAGCCAGAAGCTGGAAAGAACCCAGATGTCCCTCAACGGAAGAATGGATACAAAAAATGTGGTATATATACACAATGGAGTACTATCCAGCCATTAGAAACAATGAATTCATGAAATTCTTAGACAAATGGATGGAGCTGGAGAACATCATAAGTGATGTAACCCAGTCTCAAAAGAATACCCATGATATGCACTCACTGATAAGTGGATATTAGCCTAGAATCTTGGGACACCAAGGACACAATCCACATACCAAATGATCTCCGACAAGAAAGAAGGAGAGGACCCTGGTCCTGGAAAGGATCAAAGCATCAGTGTAGGGGAATACCAGAACAGGGAAGTGGGAAGGGGTGAATGGGGAAATGGGGGAGGGAAAAGGGCATGTGGCACCTTAGGTGGGGCAGGGAACCCTAAAAAGGGAAATGAAATGTAAATATAGAATATATCTAATAAAAAATTTTAAAAAAGAAGACTAACTTATGACTAATTGGATTTTCAATTGTAATGTCACCTTAAAAGAGTGTTTAGATACCTTGACCATTATACACATATACATGTACACATACATGTATGCATACTCATATGCATACGCATAAACATACACATATATCTACTGGTTACTTGAACTTAGGGATTTTCACAACATAAATTAGCAAATGCCCAGTTTATATCACATGTTTTCAACTAAATGTATTCACACTTATTTTTAAAACAGGGAGGTGTGGCCTTTTGGGAGAGCGTGTAACCTTTTGGGCGTGGTGGTAACCTTTTGGGAGTAGGTGTGGCCTTTTGGTAGTAGGTGTGGCCTTTGGGAATAGGTGTGGCCTTTTGGAAGTGTATCACTGGAGGTGCAATTTGGGGTTTCAGAAACTTGAGCCAGGTCCAGTTTCACTCTCATCCTGCTGCCTGCTGATCCAGATGTAGAACTCTCAGCTACATCTCCAGCATCATGCCTGCCTGCGTGCCACCAAGCTTGCTGCCATGATGATAGTGGACAAAACCTCTTAACTGTAAGCCACTACCAACTGTATATGTTTCCTTTATAAGAGTTGCTCTGTTCATGGTGTTTCATCACAGCAGTAGAATACTGACTAAGACAGAGTCCAAGGCCATACATGTCTTTTGAACACTTGTAAGTTATCTACTAACTTAGGGATTCACTGTAAATCAGACATGAAGTCTTTTCATGTGATGTCTTCCAAATAAGAAGATCTCTGTCACTATCCTGTTCTCTGTTACTGTAGCTGCTTTATATATGAAAAAAAAAACCTACCAGACTGTGTTATTCACAAAGATCACATATTCCTTGCAATTCTGTGTGCTAGGAAGTCCAATTTTAAGGAGGCAGCTTCTGGCAAATGCTTTCTTCCGATATAATTACATGTGAACATGTAGAAAGGGAAGAAGCTTAACTCAACTCTTTTTTTTAAGGAGCCCACTCTTCTAATACTAATATTACTAAGCCACTTGTAATGTATTAGAAGAGTGGCCTGATCAACTTCTAAAAGTCTCACCTATTAATACTGTTACTGAAGCAATTTAATTTCAATGTGAGTCTGTCAAGGGTCAAACATTCAAACCATCGCACCAATTTTGATTCTATCACATCTATTATCTGACTGGCTGTACTGGGTCTTGTGGCTAGAAATTCAGCCTGGCTCCAGGTCCAGCTGAAAATACCTTCACATAAAACACTGATAGCATAGCCAAAGAGGCTCATCAAAACCATCACTCAATTTCTTCAAAGCTGTGCTTGGCTAGAGTGCCTTTCACTGACTCAATAGTTTCTCCCAAGACACTCATTGTACCAGTGTTGTGAAGGCTACCCTTGTCCCCATGCTATCCCAAGGTCTCACTGCCAAGAGTGGTTATGCTCACAGTAACATTCTTCTTGATAAAAACTAAAGGGTGACTGAACACAAGATCCCCAATGGAGGAACTAGAGAAAGGACCCAAGGAGCTGAAGGGGTTTGCAGCCCCATAGGAAGAACAACAATATGAACCAGCCAGTACTCCCAGAGCTCCTAGGGACTAAACCACCAACCAAAGAGTATACATACAGGGACCCATGGCTCTAGTCACATATGTAGCAGAGGATGGCCTTATTGGACATCAATGAGAGGAGAGGCCCTTGGTCCTGTGAAGGCTCCATGCCCCAGTGTTGGGGAATGCTAGGGTGGGGAGATGTGAGTGGGAGGGTTGTAAATAGGGGGGAGGAGGAATGGGATAGAGGGTTTTTGGAGGGGAAACAAGGAAAGAGGATAACATTTGAAATGTAAATAAAGAAAATATCTAATAAAAATAAAAGGGGTGTTTAATAACTTGATTTACTTCACATAGAATGGATTCTAATGTACAATGCACATTTTTATTGCTTTCAAATCATGCCTTTTCCCGTTTTCCACTTCTAAGTGGTATCACATTTACTTTTCATCCCAGTTTCGATCAGTTTTAGACACTTTTCTGGTAGAGGCATGTGCATGTTCGCTTCTTCAGCGTCTGTGCCCCCTTTCATCTTTTGTGCTGCATCTGTGGGACATTTCCCCCACTACCTGATTCTCCAGTTCCTCTCACCCCCGGCAGGCACTTTCCATTTCTTTCTTTAAACCATACTTCCTCTAAAATGCTTTCTGTCCCCTCTGCCCATCGCCATCACCTTAATCATGATGCCCTGGGAATGAAAAGTTGGGCCCAATTCCCAGAGTTCTGTTCCCTTCATGATGGAGAAAATGATGAGCTTCAGCCTAAAAGGGGTCAGGTCCATGAGGTGGGTGCTGACCCGGGATCTGTGGCATTACTGTGATTACTCCACTTTCTCTGTGAGTAAAGGGAAATCGTGAAAATCTTCCCCTGACTTCAGTTCAGCCCCTCTGGCTCACTCTTGTTTTTCTTACCACCTTTCTCTCCAAATCTTTATTGTCACTATGAGAGATAATTATTAAAGCATGAAGATTTATTTTTGCTTATAGACTTAATAATTTCTCCACTAATTAACACATTGCACTTTTTTTTTTAAAAAAAAAACCAAACTTGCATTAAGTTCCTTCATTCATAGCGGCTGTGCTGCGACAAGTCTTTCTGGCTATTTACTAAGGCTCTCTGTGTCTCTTCTGTGGGACTTTCCCACCCCGCTGTCTTCCCTCGCTCTGACGCTCTGGCAGTGTCCCTCTGCTCCCGCTCCACCTACGTTTGTTTGTAATGAAGCTGGTTCTTTGGATCCCACCTGCACGAGAAAACTAACAACAACCGTGTGAACATGGACAAAGCCTGCCTTATGACTTAGAGGTTAGATGACAATAGAACAGCTGGCCACTCTTCAGCAACTTTCTGAGGAAAGCTCTTCCTGCCCAGTTTTGATCTGATATCGTCCCAACTGACGCAGAGCATGGTACCAGCTTTTGAGACATGGATGACACAAACAGGCTTATTAGCAACAGTTACCCAGGACAGTTTTAGTGTATTCTTAGAAAGTACCTCTGAGTACTGTTGCAAGCAGTGCCCAAATTACAATTGCAGTTTAAAATTTTAGAGAACGTCTTAAGCAACATCTACTATTCCGCATATGATGTATTTGCTTTAATAATCTTTAGATGTCAGTCCTGCTAGGGACTCTGTAATAAACAGTTATGCCATATCTCCTAGTGGCTCAGTGTATTAGTGACATTTACAATTCTCTGAGGAAGTTAATTGCTTTTAGTACTGTAAGTGAGGACCTAAATAGGTATACTGTTAGTTATACGATCACCAGAAGGTTTTACTGAAGATTATTTAGTCTATTTTTAAACAAAAACCTTGATTTCAAGTACACTAAAAATATCTTTTAGTCACTTTATAACATTTCATTTTCATTATTTGAGTATTTTAAGGAATGACACTTCTGCAAAATATAAACATTTGGACATATGACTGTTTGTAGGGACAGTTTACACATAGTAACTTTGCCATTCATAAAGGAGCTATCAGTTTCCACAGTGACTGGGAGGGCAGCGGTGAAGGAGGACCGAGCAGAGCAGAGAAGGCACGGCTCCTCATGGTTACCCAGGCTACACAGCCCTAGGGTCATAGTTTTGTTCAGATCCTTCAAGCTTTTAAAAACAATCTCGACAGTACTAGCTAAATATTAGTTTATTATTTACTTTAAAACACACAAAAGACTAGATTACGCCCTTTGGGGAATGCACATTCTTAGAAAACTGACATGAACCATCTATAACCGCACCCAGCTTTAGATAAGGCACACCTCTTTTTATCTCTTTGTACTTCTGCACAGGTAAAATTATTTTCTTTCCTTTTATGTGGAATGTTTTATTCCCTTGGTCATAAGAAAACTCACGTAGGTCCTTAATCTTAGGAACTGTTCCTGCTCAGAGTCCTCAAGTGCATCAAGGCAGCCGTAGGTATGAAGGCGGAGGAAGGCGTGTCTCTCTCTCTGCCGCATGCCTGCTGTAGGGCTTGTGAGAAGACGATCTGTTCCTCAGCTGCAGAGGCTTCATCCACACACCCAGGCGGCACTAGATCTACACTTTCTTCTAGAATTGGGAACAAACTCTACAGGGAATTGTTCACTTTCATTATTATCACGAATTACTCACTTTCTGTGATGTTTGAATAACATCTTATCAAAAAATGTGAAGGAAGTTGTATTTTTCTGGAGGCTGTGTGTTTAAGCAGGCTGAGCGAAGGGCAGGAGGAAGTTTAATGAATCTTTGTGTTTTGTGTGCACCAGAGGTTTTATTAAAAAAAAAAAAAACAACTCCACTTACCAAACAGATGTTTAACCTGTTCATTTACTGCTTGCATTCCAGTGTTTTAAGCATGTGGTGTATTATCAAGCATGCTCATGGTCATTTCCCTTGGTATTTATGTACTTTTACTTACATAAATTTATGGGATTTACATAAATCCCAATTAGAGAGATTAATTACCATTAAAGTGATAATAGGATAAAGATGAGTTTTACAATGAAAATGTGTTTCTTTAAACCCCACATAGCTCTCTAGGAAGGTTTAAATGCCATTAGAATATAAAGCAAGAAATATATGCTTGTCAAATATATAGTATAAATAAATAATTTAGATGAAAATGGGTGATACATTTAACAAAGACTCTACCAAATAATGAAGGACTAAAGAGTGATTGTTAGATTTGATGTACTTCATTGTATATTGTAAGTAATTGCTATCTATAAAAATTCTATGGCTTCTGTATAAGAAAAGGAGACATTTTGACAGGCAACACTAGGCTGCAGTGACAGCGAGCACAAATCCCTGGTAACTGTCATTATCCTGCTGGTGAATTCACATCTCAACTATGAGATAAGTTAGACCTGCATTTTTGTTATTGAGCCACGCTCTGTCAAAGTAGCCACACTTCTCACGTATGAATAGAATTATTAGCCACATGCAGATTTACTCCATAGAAATCTAAATTTGCCAAGGGATGCTTTGTGCTTCAAATGGGGATGGGGGATGAAAGCTCGCTGTCATTTTATGTTTATGCTAAAATTTCCCCTGAAGTCCTGTCTAAATGAGAATTACATTCTTAGAAAACAGTAGATCTGTGTACACTTTATTCTCTAATTAACTCAGTATAAGTAAAATATCCAATAAAATTAAAAACAAAGGAAGTATACTTCAGATGATTTTCTGTATGCTACATTAAGTTTGCATTATGTTTATGTACTTTCCTTTGTGAAGGGAGAAGGAATCCAAGAAGATGGTTACAGAAAATTCAACTGAGACTTTAAAAATGAGGAAGGTTTTTGTTACCATGTCACCGAAGAATTATTCTCTCTCAGAGTAAATATAGTGTTAACTTCAGTGGTTCGACAGTGTTATCAAAGAGACTGGCTCTTTGTACCTCTACCTTGCAATCTGCAGTTTATTTGGCTTGGCCCCTCCTGCTTGCCCAAAGCTCAACACATGGTCAACTCAACAGTATCTGGGTTTGGGGAAGGGCTCTTTGGATGACCCAAACCCACCAAACAAAAAGAGAGCATCACTCAGATAGCTCTTAGTGTCTTATCGGCTAAAATGATAGGAAAGCAGATTATTTAACCTGCTGGGGGACAAGGGAGATGGAATTTCCTTGCTGGCTGTACACCTGGGCATCTGCACACTAAAGCTGGTCAGAAGCCGCTTTTCATGAGCACAGCAGAAAGCTGAGTTCCCCAGCCTGACTGAAGTTTAGTATATAATAAAAATAGTGGTTAGTTCAGTAATCAACATCATCAGATATAATGTAGACTTTGAACTTTTCAGTATTCTATTTCTTAAATTATTTTTTGTATTGGCATTTTGTAATACATTTTTATACCATGCCACAGTTGGTGCAGAATAACTTCTGCACACACTGAGTGTGCAGAAATATGGGAAAGCTGGGGTCTTTACTTTTCTGTGATTGGAGAGAAATCACCTCAATATAATAAGCAAACACTGCAGTATACAAATCCTTTACCCTCTTCTTCCCTCCATGTTCAAGACCAAATCCAGAACCTCAGGCTTCCTAGTTAAGTGTTCTACTCTAAGCTGTATCCCCAATGTCCCAGATGCCAGGAAAGCAAGAGGCTTTCAGGACCCAATAGGGATGAAATACCCAACAAACGGGAGAAAGAATCTTTAGAGACCATATCCAGAGGTTAGGCATGGCCCCCAGTTGAGGGATGGGGCCACCTACCCAACTCAAAAATATTAACCCAGAACTGCTCCTGTCTAAAGCAAATATAGGGACAAAGAGTGAAGCAGAGACAGAAGGAAAGGCCATCCAGAGACTGTCCCACCTGGGGATCCATCCCATCTGCACAGACACCAAACTCAGATACTATTGCTGATGCGAAGAAGTGCTTGCTGACAGTAGACTGATAAAGCTGTCTCCTGAGAGGCTCTGACAGAGCATGACCAATACTAGATGTGGATGCTTGCAGCCAACCATTGGACTGAGCAAGGGGACCCCAGTGGAGAAGTTAGGGGAAGGACTGAAGGAGCTGAAGGGGTTTGCAACCCCATAAGAAGAGCAACAATGTCAACCAACAAGAACCCCCAGAGCTCCCAAGGACTAAACCACCAAACAAAGAGTACACATGGACCCATGGCTCCAGCTGCATATATAGTGGAGGATTGCCTTATCTGGCACCAATGGGAAGAGAGGCTCTTGGTCTGGTGAGGGTCCCCAGTGTAAGGGAATGCTAGAATGGTGTGAGGCTGGAGTGGGTGGGTGGATGGATGAGCACCCTCATAGAGGTAGGGGGAATGGGGGATGGGATAGGGGGTTTGCAGAGGGGAAACCAGGAAGGGGATAACATTAAAATGTAAATAAATAAAAATCCAATTAAAAAGGTTATTCATTTCTAATTATTTTCTACCTTATCTTTTAACCCACTGAGTGCGGCTCATTTGCACACAGGTGTGGTAATTCCACTAGCGCACTGGCAACCTGCCAGCAGCCACCTCTCTAAAGAGGAGTGGCCGTGCTTCCCTCCTAAGCCTCAGAGAACAGTATGGATAGTGGGTGGAAAGAATGTACGGGTCAGATGGTGGGGAGGGCTCTGCGAATCACTGTCTTCTACACACATGAACTCAGAGAAGCTCTGATTACCAGCACAAGAACTGTACAAGACCAAGCCAGTTAAAGTCCTAATCCTTGGGACTGGAGAAAGGGATCAGCTGAGAGATTTAGTGGATAGCATAGAAGTACTTATGGTAAAACTTCTTAACTTGGAGTGTACTGGCTGGTTTTGTGTGTCAACTTGACACAGGCTGGAGTTATCACAGAGAAAGGCGCTTCAGTTGGGGAAGTGCCTCCATGAGATCCAGCTGTAAGGCATTTTCTCAATTAGTGATCAAGGGGGGAGGGCCCCTTGTGGGGGGTACCATCTCTGGGCTGGTATTCTTGGGTTCAATAAGAGAGCAGGCTGAGCAAGCCAGGGGGAAGCAAGCCAGTAAGAAACATCCCTCCATGGCCTCTGCATCAGCTCCTGCTTCCTGACCTGCTTGAATTCCAGTCCTGATTTCCTTTGGTGATCAACAGCAATGTGGAAGTAGAGGCTGAATAAACCCTTTCCTCCCCAACTTGCTTCTTGGTCATGATGTTTGTGCAGGAATAGAAACTCTAAGACAGGCAGTCTTAAAAATAACATCTTTATTAGTTTTTCTCAAAAAGCTACAATAAGCATTTTGCCAATCAGGTTTACTATGTTATTAAAGTAGAGACAGAGAGAAAGATTATTCTTATCAATGCCCCCCTTCTCTTCTCTTTAGACACAAATCTTATATATATATATATATATATATATATATATATATATATATATATATATATATGTTAAATCCAATTGTCCAAAGTTTCGATGAGTTTCCCTGTGTCCCTGTTTAGTTTCTGTTTTCCTGATTGGTCCATTGAGGATAGTGGAGTGTTGAGGTCCCCCACAATTATTGTGTTAGGTGCAATGTGTGCTTTGAGCTTTAGTAAAGTTTCTTTTACGAATGAGGGTGCCCTAGACACAAATCTTCAGAGAAAATCAAGTTGACCTACTTATTTAAATGTAATTGTATTTTTTCATTTGCCAAGTATCATATGATTTACTTCTTTACCACACTAGAATTTTAATTTGATGAAGATAATGTTGGTTCATAATCCCCAAAGATGCAGTGTTGTGGTGGCTATTGTTTGTTGTCGGTGGTGACCTTTCAGCATCTGCAGGGAACAGCACATACAGTGCTTCACCAACGGATTCTGCAGTGCAAGGCCCATGGAGAGCCCTTCCCACTGGCAAGGACCTGTGGTAAATTCGGTGCCCTCCCTGCTTATTCCCCAGATCACGTGTGCGATGAGCTCTCCTTGCTTTCACCGTGTTGTTTGTACGCACAGAAAAATTTGTTTCACTTTGTCGGTTCTAGGCAGGGCCTGGATCATGCAGGCTGAAAGCCCTGTAGATGAGTCTACATTTTGTCAATACTCTTCTGAGGGGTAAAAGCCTCCTCTCTTCTTTCTGCTTTTATTGATCCTCCAGATATGGGTATTTGGGGACATACAAGCATGTCCCTAGAGAAACCACTACAGTCACACTGAGTAAGCCTGTGGCACTTGTGGAGAATGGTAGGCCCCGCTTACATAACTGTTCTGAGGATGCTATGCCTGATCCACAGAGACTTAAAATGAGGAAGTTACGTCTGACCAAGAGACTTAGAAAATGGGAAAATTATATCTGATCAATAGAGACTTAAAAATGGTTCTAAGAAAGATGGTATCAGGAATTGATAGGTATATATCAGGAACAGTTGCTTGTTACAATAAATACATCTCTGTCTGCAATTAGAAAAGAATTATGTCAGGGAAGTGCTATCTGGTGACTGGACTCATACCCACTAATGTTTAATTCTGTCTCTCACCTTGCATATCTGTGTAACTGCATTTGCTGGGTAGTAGTCATGTGCTCATGCCTACCTAGACATTTATTTTTGGCTTGCTGAAATTGTGCTTTGTGGTAGAAAATAAGGTTAGTAAGTGATTGACCCAAGGGAGAGGGGGCAAGGAGAAAGGGAAAGTATTGAGCTTTTTGTAATGGTGGTGCTTTTTGTAATGCTGATGTTACGCTTGCTTTTAATAAAAATAACCAATGAGAGATAGATTGTGATTGTATAAATAAGACAGCTCAAGCTATTCAGGGCCACTTGCTTGAAAGTCAACAGGTGGTCACTACCCTCACTTTTACCAACTCCCTTTCCTCTCTCAGGACCTGAACCTTGCAGCTAGAGCTGGACTCCAGCAGGTTGTCAACTTGACTACATCTGAAATTAACTAAATTCCCACATCTGTGAGGGATTTTTTCTTAATTAATTTGAAGTGGGAAGACTCACTTGCTTTTTTTTAATATAACTTTTTTAAATTGGATATTTTATTTATTTACATTTCAAGTGTTATCCCCTTTCCCAATTCCCCCCCAGAAGCCTCCTACCCCATCCCCCCTCCTCCTGTTTCTATGAGGGTGTACCCCCACCTACCTACCCACTCCTGCTTCCCTGCCCTCAAATTCCCCTACACTGGGGCATCAAGCCTTCATGGGACCAAGGGCCTCTTCTCCCATTGATGCCCGACAGGGCCATCCTCTGCTACATATACAGCTAGAACCATGGGTCCCTCCAAGTGTACTCCCCGGTTAGTGGTTTAGACCTGGGAGCTCTGGTTGGTGGATATTGTTGTTCTTTCTGTGAGATTGCAAACCCCTTCAGCTCCTTCAGTTATTTCTCTAACTCCTCCATTGGGGACCCCATGATCAATTCACTGGTTGGCTTCGAGCATCCATCTCTGTATATGTCAGGATCTGGCAGAGCCTCTCAGGAGACAGCTATATCAGGCTCCTGTCAGCATGCACTTCTTGGCATCCACACTAGTGTCTGCATTTGATGGATCCCCAGGTGGGGCAATCTCTGGATGGTCTTTCCTTCAGTCTCTGCTTCACACTTTGTCTCCATATTTGCTCCTGAGAGTATTTTGTTCTAAGAAAGACGGAAGAACTCATACTTTAGTTTCCTTCTTCTTGATCTTCACATAGTCTGTGAATTGTATCTTAGGTATTCTGAGCTTTTGGGCTAATATCCACTTATCAGCAAGCGCTTACTGTGTGTGTACTTTTGTGATTGGGTTACCTCAGTCAGGATGAAATTTCTAGTTCCATCCATTTGCCTAAGAATTTCATGAATTCATTATTTTTAATAGCTGAATAATACTCCATTGTGTTAATGTACACATTTTCTGAATCCATTCCTCTGTTGAAGGATATCTGGGTTCTTTCCAGCTTCTGGCTATTATAAATAAGGCTGCTATGAACACAGTTGAGCATGTATCCTTGTTATATGTTAGAGCATCTTTTGGATATATGCCCAGGAATGGTATACCTGGGTCCTCAGGTAATACAATGTCCAATTTTCTGAGGAACCACCAGACTGATTTCCAGAGTTGTTGTACCAGCTCGAAATCCCACCAACAGTGGAGAAGTGTTCCTCTCTCTCCACATCCTTTCCAGCATCTGCTGTCACCTGAGTTTTTGGTCTTAGCCATTCTGACTGGTGTGAGGTGGAATCTCAGGGCTGTTTTGATTTGCATTTCCCTGATGACTGATGTTGAACATTTCTTTAGGTGCTTCTTGACCATTCTAGTTTCCTCAGTTGAGAATTCTTTGTCTAGATCTGTACCCCAATTTTAATAGAGTTATTTGGTTGTCTAGAGTCTAATTTCTTGGGTTCTTTGCATATATTGAATATTAGCCCTCTATCTGATGTAGAATTGGTAAAGATCTTTTTCCCAATCTGTTGGTTGCTGTTTTGTCCTATTGACAGTGTCCTTTGCTATTACAGGAGCTTTGCAGTTTTATGAGGTCCTATTTGTCAATTCTTGATCTTAGAGCAGCAGCTATTGGTGTTCTGTTCAGGAACTTTTCTCCTGTGGCCATTTATTTAAGGCTCTTCCTCACTCTCTCTTCTATTAGTTTCACTGTATCTGGCTCTATGTGGAGGTCCTTGATCCACTTGGACTTGAGCTTTGTACAAGAAGATAAGGATGGATCAATTAGCATTCTTCTACATGCTGACTGCCAGTTGAGCCAGCACCATTTGTTGAAAATGCTGTCTTTTTTTCCACGGAGTGGTTTTAGCTCCTTTGCCACAGGTGCATGGGTCCATTTCTGTGTCTTCAATTCTATTCCATTGATCTTCCTGCCTGTCTCTGTACCAATACCATGCAGTTATTAATTTTTATCAGTATTGCTCTGTAGTACAGCTTGAGGACAGGGATGGTTATTTCCCCAGAAGTTCTTTTATTGTTGAGAAGAGTTTTCAATATCCTGGGTTTTGTTATTCCATATGACTTTGAAAATTGCTCTTTCTAGCTCTATGAAGAATTGATTTGGAATTTTTATGGGCATGGCATTGAATCTGTAGATTGTTTTCAGCAAGATGGCCACTATTACTATAATAATCCTGCCAATCCATGAGCATGGGAGATCTTTCCATCTTCTCTGATCTTCTTCAATTTCTTTCTTCAGAGACTTGAAGTTCTTGTCATACATATCTTCACTTGCTTGGTTATAGTCACATGAAGGTATTTTATATATAACTATTGTGAAGGGTGTTGTTTTCCTAATTTCTTTATCAGCGTATTTATCCTTTGAATAGAGGAAGGCTACTGATTTGTTTGAATTAATTTTGTATCAACTCACTTTGCTGAAGTTGTTTAACAGCTGTAGGAGTTCTCTGGTAGAATTTTTGGGTTACTTAAGTATGCAATCATGGTCATATTATCTGCAAATAGTGATATTTTAACTTCTTCCTTTCTAATTTGTATCCCTTTGACCTCCTTTTATTGTCTAATTGCTCTGGCTAGGACTTTGAGTACTATATTGGATAGGTAGGGAGAAGAGTGGGCAACCTTGTTAGTTCCTGATTTTAGTAGGAATAGGAAGACTCACTTCTAATCTACATCTATGAGGTAGAAAATTTACACAATTTAATCAAGATTTTTGAGGTAGGAAGATCGACCTTTAATCTGGGCCATACCTTCTTGCTGGCAACCTATATAAAGGATATGAAAGACGCCATCATGCTTTCTCTTTGCCGGCTTTCCCCCACTCTCACTAGCAAGTCCGTTGCTTCACTGACATTAGGGTCCACTTCTTGGGAATTCTGGCATATACTGAAGACCAGCTGAGACATGTAGCCTTATAGATTAAACAACTAGATTTTAGTACCCTCCATTGATAGCCATTGTTACAGCCTGTAAATTCGTAAGATATCCTAATAATCTCTCTCTCTCTCTCTCTCTCTCTCTCTCTCTATCTATCTATCATCTCACACATGCACACACACACACATACACACACACACACACACACACACACACACACACCGAGAGAGAGAGAGAGAGAGAGAGAGAGAGAGAGAGAGAGAGAGAGAACCCTGACTAATCCAGAAGAAAGGAAAGACCGATTTAGTAAATGTACGAATGGTCTGAGTTAAAGGACGG
This sequence comes from Apodemus agrarius, assembly GCA_964023405.1. Taxonomy (NCBI): domain Eukaryota; kingdom Metazoa; phylum Chordata; class Mammalia; order Rodentia; family Muridae; genus Apodemus; species Apodemus agrarius. The sequence continues at coordinate 76,078,257 of OZ030008.1, read as the reverse complement.
TAAGACCCGTGTAAGACCACAGCATCTTATGTGCTTCATCCTGCCACAGCTGGATGTTCTCGAGTATGCCTAAGCTTGTCCAGTTTGATTAAACTGGCAAACCCTGTACCTGTCTTATCACTGTGACGACACATTCCCGTTGATCTCGATGCCACTCATTTCCCTGGAATACTGCAGCAGGAGTAGCCATCTATTCCAGTTTTCTCAGAGACATGTGACTTGCATTCCAGAACCCAGGCAGTCTTGGATAATCTAAGTCATCCCAGTACCAGTTCAATCACCTTTCTTTAAAAAAATGTATCTTGTGTGCTGCTTATATGTCTGTGTACCATGTGTATGCCTGGTGTCTCTGGAGGCCGGAAGAGGAGGGATTCTTCTGGAACAGATGCTTGTTAGCGGCCATGTTGGTGGAGGTCCGTTAGAAGAACAGCTAGTGATCTTAACTGCTGAGCCATCTCTGCAGCGCCTATCAACTATGCTAAATCAGTTCTTGTAAAATATTTAAATATACATTTTTGCACATTTAAATATATAGTCACTACTGAGGGATAGTTTGCAAGTTTCATCCGTGTAAGGACTGCATCTCTCGTGTGTGTGTGTGTGTGTGTGTGTGTGTGTGTGTGTGTATGTCTGTATTTCCTAGTACTTACATTGCTCATGCTTAATAAAGTAAATCATAAAATTGCGAATTCTTAGTTTTACAAGCTTTAGTTTAACTAAACAAACTAATGAGGCTTACTGGTAGGACAGGCTTAGGTCTAAACTTCTACCCTGTCTCTACTGATGGCATGTTCATTTACTTAACCTTTCTGAGTTTCCACTTAAGTGTAAAGGGAAGTTGAAAATACTGCCTTCCCTCCGGGAGTATTGCAAGCCTCAAAATCCTGGCCAAGTAGCATTTGTTACGTGGTAGATGTTAATAACTTATTACAATGGGTCCATTGTACTCTTCCATAGGGTGTTTCTTTTTAGTAGTTTATGTCACACCAGGCAAAAGCAGTTCTTAAAACTACTGAGGGTTGTTTGCAGCTTCAGTTTGGCCCCAACCGCCTTTTGCATTCAGCAGCTGTATCAGAAGGGTCAAGCCTTCAGGATTGTTCTACACATCAAACAGATCACAGGCAGGAGGAACTATCAAATCCAGATAGCTACAAATCCAAGAGTAAAAACAATTCTTGTTTTATGTCGGCATCCAAGAGAAACAGAGCTGTCAGTGTGCCAGTGGGTCAGCCGAGGTAATCAAAGCCACTCACTCTTCTTTTTAACCAACTGTTGAAGTTCTTTTATTTGAGCAGAATTTATAGCAATTCCATTGACCATTTCAGACATTAAAACATATCGTATCATTTGGGTTTGGGTTCTGTTTTCTATTATTATTGGATTTTTTTTTTTTTTTTACTTTGAAAACACTGGAGTCAGAATGTTGCTAATTACAATTTAGAAAACATGAGATGCACTCCAACCCGTGTAATCAAAACTATGAAAAGAGCACTGGAGGCAGCAACATTGCTTACAAGACATTTATTTTAAAACAGAAATATGTGCTTTTGTTATTTAACCAATATTTTGGAACAGAATCAAACAGAAACATAGTTATGAAACCATCTGGTGCCTACATTTTCAGATTATCATAAGCTGTTAAACCAAGAGTTAATGGGCAGAAACGAATGCGGTGAAAATACAGACGAAGGCGCTGATGCATCTATTGCATTCGGGGTTTGGATATACTGGTACATAGTGGTTTAAACTTACCTTACATCAAGCTTTTATTTTTGAATGCTAACTTTGTCTTAATGGCCTTATAAATTAACACAATTAGAGAATTTCGAACAAAATATTTTTGACAGCTTACCATGTTCTTTTGAAAAAAATCAAAACTACTTTTGATTGAAGATAAAACCTGAAACCCCAGCTCCTGCTGCCATCCACACAATTTGAAATTGTAAAAATAGAGGCAATAGACTTGACTTTTGAATTAAACTTTTCATCATAATAAACCTATGTGAATCTCTCATATCCTTTAAAAATTCAAGTACTTTCATAAGTCTAAACACCTGTAGAAACATCTTAGCCATTTAATATCCTGTAATATTAACATCCTACTACTGTTTTGGCTGTCAGAACATAGCAGGAGTCTGACTGACTCCAATTCTTCATGTACAGAATAAAAAACAGACTACTCTGGGATTTTACTAGTAAAATGTTCCAAGTAATCCATTCTGAGAGAGGAACAGTCTTGGCCACATCTGTTGTACGCTTGGATACTTTTAAACACTGTTGATCTCATTGTATAAAAAAATTTGTTGTAGGATATTATCTGTAGATATAATTTTACGTGTTTATTTTGGAGAATGTATAGGCTAGCATTTCTAAACAAGTATTAAAGGATTAATATGCTCCAAGATTTATGTCTTCTTTCATTTTTTTTTCATTTAGAGTTTCAGACTCTTCTCTGAAATTTAAGTCACCCCATAATTGCCACGGATTATCTCAGAGATATGAACTTCAACCAAGAGTTATTAGAGAGTAGCAGATTACAAAAATGGATCTGGATCAGCCTTTGCCAAAATTACTGTACCAACCATCACCTTGGTAACTAGTTCCCAACATTATCAATTCTTTATATCGTATTCTCTTTAAAATACAAACAAATAAGAAAGATAATCATTGTGTTAAAATCTTCTTGTTAGAAATCTGAATCTGTACATTGTTTATATAGTCATAGAAATTTTACTTCTTTTCTCTTTAAGTCAATAAAGTACTTTGGTTAGTAATTAAGGCAGATTAATTACATACAATGGTTATGCATTTTAGAGAACTGTTAAAACAGAATTTTTGTAAATAAGACTTGACTGACAATAATAAGATATTCTTATAATTTGATTTGTTATTTTGGGTTTTTTTGTTTGCTTGTTTTGGGGGTTTTTGTTGTTGTTGTTTGTTTCCATATTTTCCACTGCTGGGAAACAGCCACAGCGTCGATTGAGTTACGGAACCGGACATGTGACTCAGTTGGCCTTCTATTTTTGTTTTGTGGGAACGTGCTACTTTCTTTGCATCTTACCTGTTATTTTCTTCTAGTTGCTGGGCGGGTGTACAAACAATCTGAGTCTGAACATGGCTGCACAACGTGCCTTCTTGGCAGATGGCACTTAAGCCCTCAAACCTGAAGAGATACCCCATGAAGCCAATGTTCATGTTTCAACAGGACAGCCCATGTTAGATCCATTCAAAAAATTTAAAGATAAGAAAGAAAAAGAAACACCACACTCTTCCACAATAAATTGCTTAAGGGGTGCAATTAAAAAATGATTTTCTTCCTGTCTTTTTTGCATGGTTTAACAAAACTAATGTTTACGCATTTACAGCTCAGTAAGAGGATAACGTGCTTAATGAAAGAAAAATCCACTGACAGCACGTTCATTGCCCTTCATTAGCATCGGTGCTTAATTTAATATAGATCTGAATAGACATTAGGGAGCCTGCAGGAGGTTAAATGGTGAAAATATAATAAATTAAATCAGAGATTATTGAATTTGCTGTTTAGTTTCTATGACACTCAGCAGACACAATTCATTAGATGTGCGCTTTCAGAAAACAATGCAAAGTTTCCAGGAGCATCTTCTCATTTATATTTTTGGTCTTTTTTTCAGATTGTATTAACATAATTATGAAATTGTGGCAAGTAATAAGGAAATGATTCTTATGTACATGGTATTCTAATGTAAATGTTACAGTTCGATTTTGATTTTTTTGACCTTTAAATATGTGTGTGTGTGTGTGTGTGTGTGTGTGTGTGTGTGTGTGTTTATACATAGAATCTCAAACAGTTTCTGGTCAGAATTTCCCCCTCACATCAAGATTTTGGACATGTAAAGATTTAAAAATAAGCCTTTTCTTAGTGTGAACGAACACAAAGAGATTAAGTAGGCATATCTAAAAAAAATCCTTCTGAGCATATTGTTTGGAGAGAGCTCATTGTCCAGTGTCCAGTGTTCCATGCAATGATAGCTTTAAATAACAAAAGCGATAACCTCGCCATTAGAATCCAGTGCGTCTGACTGCTGTGCTCCCGACGCTTCGCCCACCTCATTAGAAGCAGTTTCTCTGCCACTCCCATGAAGGTGGTGGGGCAAAGGCAAGCCTAGACAGTGACGGCGTGAGCCAAAGAAAACTAATTCCAGAGTTCACTGCAGAAGAGACCGTGGAAGTCCCCTGTGCATTAGTGTCACTGTATGAGATGACACCAGCATTCTTATCACGTTTGTAACATTTGATCATCAGGAAACAAGCAGTTTCTTGAATTGGGACAGCGTGGTGTTTGTAAAGCGAGCCTTTGGAATAGTACACCCTGCAGCCTCCCTGTGCGGCAGGGCAGATCCACATACCTGCAGACTTTGCTTTAACTTTAGACGGTGGCTGTCTTATGTTGTAGTCATAGAAACATTGGCTTACAGGCAACATGATTGTAGTAGGCAAGGATGTTTTCATGGTTTAAAAACTCCATATAATTCATATGTAATCTCTTCATCAAAATCCTTGGTTAGTTTTATACAGATAAGAAATACTTGTTCTCTAGTGAACAAACTGTATCATGAAAAGAGATATATAAAAAATCATTTGTAGGTAAACAATGGAAAAAAATCTCTGGCCATGTATGGATAGCATGATAATGTCTTACCCTATTCCTGGTGGATGACTTTTAAGTGTACAAGCTAATTCCTTCTCCCGCCTCCATTTCGTCCTTCTAACAGCCAAGTCCAGAACAACGACAGCGACGTGTCGACTTTGTCTGCACATCTTTGGCTGTGTTTCACTGTGACATGTACTGCTGTTCCTTTAGCACCGAAATGTTGGCACACACTCCTGAAAATTTCACACCATCTCTTGCTGGATCAGCAAGCTTAACCCACCAAAATCTGGTGTGGTGCACTGGTTTTTGACTGATAATCAATCTTTACGCTGCTCCACAGTTGTTACTGGGACACGGAGCAGAGCAGGTGGCAGATGTGTCTTGTCTTTTGAGAGAAGAAATTGTAGGTGAGCTTGGACACAGACGAGCACATCGTGTGTCTATTACAAAGACACAGGATAAGTATAATGGGGGAAAGCCACCATCTAATTATGGTCATAGATAAGCCTAAACACTGACAATTGCTTACCTTCAAAATGTTGAGAACATAAATGTAAGTATATATGTGCATGCATGAACACACACACATATGTGGGGTGATGCTTAACTTGTAGATATTATGCAAAAATTAAGCATGTCTGAATGAGTCCAAGGACAGAAGACAAGCTTCACACAGGCACAAAGCGTTGCTAAGGGTAAGCAGGGAAGCAACCGACCAGCGTCAGGGTTAGAGGTTTCCCATCTGCATGAGCCTTCTAGAGACAGTCAGCACACAGGCTCAGGAGGCAGTGAATTAACATTACGTTAGCTTAATTTCACTCTCCAAGTGGCTTACAGGAGATTTCTATGTGCCTGCCAGCAGACAGCTAGATCAGAGATGGTGAAAGCAAGGAGTAACGGTCATTTAGTTACTTTTTATTTTTAATCATTTTTTCATCTCTGATTTAAATTCAGCTCTCCTCAGTCCAATAAAACCTCTAGTCAACAAACATTTTTATCAAGTACCTACTAAGTGTTTAGCACAGGGATAGAAGTCCAGGGCTTTGCAGATTTTAACGAGTTCTATAAGTCATAATATGAATACTTAGTAGTGGAAATACTATTCAACGTTGTACATCAAATAGATTCCCCAAGGGAAAAATATAGTATTTGCCTCACAAGAAGGTGATTTAAGTCAGTATAATATTTTGGTAATTCTATTTCCATAATTTATTGCTTTTTTAAACTAAGCTTCAGAAAATAAGTGTAGGTACTGAAAATTGCCCATTATTGAAAGTAACCTCAAAATTTACTAAGAAAAAAAGCTCCCAACACATCTCTGGTGGATGACATTGTTCACTGTCTCTTTGAGTATCATTGACAGCTAGTATCACTGTCTCTGAGAGAGTAAGAGAGCTGTCCACACACCTCAGAATATATAATGGTTATTTAGAGGTCAAGCCAAGGTCAAGACTGACTAGAAGCATTCCCTGTCAAAATGCAGAATTAGATTGATTATTCCTCATATTTTGGATTGAACACCTAATCAGTAAGATTATTATGGAAGATCGGAAAAGATGTAAACAATTGGTAAAATAAAAATATTTTATATGAAGACTATTGATGAAGATGTCCTGTTAGCTTTTATAATTCCATTATGTGACGATTCTACCATTTATTAACGATTATGTCAGAGCTGTGCAGACTCGGTAATGAAATTTTGAAAGAGGCCTTTCAACAAATTCTTAGATGCATGGTTGTATTGTTTAGATTTTATTCACTCTTCCTAAGCTCCTGCCTGGTGTTAGGGACGAGAAAATTCCTGGATCTGATCCATGTGCTTTGTAAGAGTTCAGTGACTTAATGTCTGCTGAAGCTACAGGCAGTGCCCTGGTGTGACTTAAATATCATAAAGAGGTGGGTGGGGAAACAAAAAAAAGGGAAATGAAATGTAAATATAGAATATATCCAATAAAAAAATTTAAAAAAAGAGGATGGGGCCAGGTTTTAGTGCATGAATCCTGATTGCCTTTGAGAGTTTGTAGTCCTGTGTTTTCCCCCTTTGTGTATGGTAGTCTGTCACTTGGCACTCAGAGTTATCCTTTACAGAAATTCCTTTCTGCCTGGAGATTTGTTAAGGAGAGCAAAGAACTCTGCATCCTTTGCATGCTGTAAGATGTAGTCACAGAAAAAACCCATGAAAGGAGTTCTTGGTACTACACCTAAGATCTATATTTAAACCTGGAGATTTTCTGCTAACTGCCATGTGATCTACAAAATGAAATAATTTGCTGTGACAGCTTGTGATTGACATGAATATGTGTGAGCACATTTAAAACAGGCCAGCTCTTCATGTAGAAGTAAATGTCAGTGAAATGATGGATTCTCATCATTTTAATTATTGATGATTTGGAAATATTTCAATTTCACGACACACAGGACACGTTATATATAACAGCATAACACTTTTTTCTCATATCTGCGTCAATAATGAAATGTTCTGTCATATTTTGTTTTTCAAAAAATGCATTAGTTTAATGAACCCAGAATCATGCATTATTGTTTCATTATATGTCTAGTGAATTTGACTCCAGTGGCTGCTTTGTTTTGCCAAAGCTAAAAGTCGGGCTTTGTGACATGCACCTATAGGGTTGCCATGCCATAACTCAGAGTTAGGCTTAGTTCTCTCATACAATTGTTTTCTTTGAATAGTACATATATGTGTGTGTGTGTGTATATATATATATATGATATCATTATTCTATCTTATCTCCCACTTAGCTGCATATATTCAAAAGTAGGGAAATGGCATTATAGAAAAAGATTCTTCTATTTTGGCAACTGAGTGTAAAACTGTAGTCGTATATCTCATACATTTTTTCCGTTTCAACTTTTAAAAATTTAAGTATATAGATTAATATGTATTTGAGGTCAGTTGCAGGAAAGAAAAAATGTACCCCTAGGTGATGGGAAAATTGAAGCCCATGTGTATATATCTGGAAGCATCTCTTACGTCAAATGCAAAGTTACTGAGAAACACCTAAACTCTTAGAAGTTTCATGAAGTACTGAGTTGTATGTTTATATGGAAGCCATGCTTCTCTAATAAATAATTGCAAATCTATTGAGGCTCACACAATCTAAATAGTGGTTTGTATGTGGCAAGCACCTGGGTATGTGCATTAAGTATAATACGCTCATTGCTACCACACCTGAGTCAGTGCCACAGACCCAGCCTATCTTACCTGTGGATCTAAACTCCAACATTGTGAAATTCTAATTGTTTCATTACTCATTTGGTTCTTGAACATTATTTAGCAAAAATAGTCAAGAGTGTTGTTGAGATGTAAACCATCTTAGATTACAGATTTCCACTCTAGGATTTCCTGAGAAAATTCCATAATATATCACAAATATGTCTCTATGATATAAATAGTATATTAACTTTAAAAAACTCTGTATGCATGTATGTATGCATGAGTGTGTGTGTGTGTGTGTGTGTGTGTGTGTGTGTGCATGTGTGCATTTGTGTATCTGTGGGGCATGTAGAACAGAGGTCAATTTCAAGTGTCCCCAGTGAGTCCATTGTATTTTCTGAGACAAGGTCTTTCACAGAACTATTTGGCTAGAACGGCTTTCCTGTGAACTTGAGGGATCCACCAGTTTCTACTGTTCCAGTTCTGAGATTGCAAGTGAGCCACCGTGCCTGGCTGTTTTCGTGGACACAGGGGATTGAACTCAGATCCTCAAGCTTGCTTGGCTACCACTTTATTAACTGAGCCATTTCCCAAGGCCATGTTAATGTTTTAGAAATCCAATAATTTCTACATACGCAGCCACACTTGAACTCAAATAGTTTAGAGAATTTTATTTTGTCCTCTGCAAAGAACTCTTAGAAACATTAATTCTCATTAGGACAATAACTCACAAGGGTTGTAGATATTGTTTTTATTACCTCAAATTGTTGCATAGGTGAACACACACAGTGAGCTCAGCTCCCCAAATACAGCTGAGAAAGTTCATAACAAAATTCTCCACCCAAAATGCTGCTGTTTCTTTGTAAGAAAGCAGAAGGACTAGTAATAGCAAGGGGAAGACTCCATCATTCTGTTGCAAATTCAACAGATATTTTTCATGTCAAGACTAGGTTATAATGAGGTAGAGGAGACAGATAAGTGCTATTAAGGAGATAAATTTTTATAATAATAATAAAAACAACAATAATAATAAATAGTGTCATAAAAATATCAGAAGAAAGTTCTAGAATGTATACATTTTTCTCAGGAACCATTAAATCAAATTTGTCTGTGCCCCTTTTCTTACTTGCCATGAGAATTAATTTATATATTTGATAGTTACTCTTCCAGAGTGGTTTGCTTCTCAAACTGTTTAGTTTTAAATGATCATATTTTTAGGAGAGATGTGAGAAACAAATAGAGCTTAGTGGGAAGATCCCTGGAGTTGAGAAAATTTGATCTGTACAATTCTCATCTCTCACATGTTGCTGTGGACAAGTAGATCTGGTATTTGTGAATATGGGTAATACTATCTTAAAATACCTAGATATTTTTCATTATTTTCTAATGAAATTAAGTGGCTTGAAAAACCAAATGTCTGCAAATCCCATACAGAAAATAGTGATGTGTAAAATACGAGATTGAGGAGGTTAACATGTTGTAAATAGGACTAAGACTCCAGTGCTGTTCATCGGAACCCCGTGTCCACTCCTACTTTCCCAATATAGATGGCCGACTAGGTTTGGGAAAACAACAATAATAATTCTTTTATACTTTATCACTGCCAGGAAAGAAAATTACACCAGGAACCTGGGAAAGCACTTAATCTCTCTCAGCCCGAGCTTCCTCATCCACGAACTGAGCCCCATAAGGAAACAGGCCTCATGCCATGACGGTGAGGCCAGAGGATGAGGTGAGTGGAGACTTGGCAGGTGGAAGGCGTGCTGGCCCCTGGGCTTCAGCTGTCTCCCGTCCTTTGCTCTGTCCTCAGGTAAGCGTGTCTCCACAAGCCTTTCATACCTGTCACAGGTACTTACTTGATCTTATGACCAAGGCGTTTGCCAGATCTGAAATCTTGAAATAAATGCAACCGAGTTGAAATGTACACCGCACAGTTGCTTGCGTGACATGATGCAGGGGAATCTAATTAGGAGATCTGAAGTCTCACTGTCTGAGATGCAGGTAAGAGTCAAGCCCCAAAGGCTCTGCTCCAAGAGTTGTATCTTAAGACACGTTCGCGGCCCTTACCTTTCAGCTACTGTAATTCATTTGAAGAAAGTTCATAGAAAAGTTCAGGGAAAGGATGTCAGCGTTCTGATTGGCACAGTGGATGGCATGTTGATGATTTTAATCAAATTTAAATTGAAGAATACTTCGGATGATGTGTCAGACTGGTGTTACTGAGTTAAAACCTAGTGACAACCACTGTCATTATTAGTTAAATATAGCCGTCATGCCTATAGCAATAAATGCTGACACCTAAGAACATGCAGGAACAAAGCTCAAGGATTTTGAGAAGAGGGAGTGACTAGACACTCAGAGCAATGCAGGAATGTGACCTGGATCACATGGATTTACCAAACACAGCAGCAATTGTATTCTGGGCAGATGATGTAATTGAATGTAGCAGTATGTTTTCTTACTGTCAGAGCATTTCTGTTTTATAACCTCATCTTGTACTCGTGAGATGATGTGTTCGTTCATATTTAATGACATTATCTGTACCTGACTAACAGCCCTGGAACTCGTGAGGTTTCAAGTTTATTGTCTAACTACAAGAGAGTGAGTTTTTTTTAAAACTAGTGAGAAATTCAGTAGGTTTTACGGGTCAAGGCTGCAAATTTGTTGCTGTTACTCTAGTGGCAGAAGAAGGTAGAATCCTCTTGCCAGGCATATGCAAAATGAAAAATTATAATACAGGTACCATTTAGGAATATTTCACTTACAGCACACACTTCCATTTTTAAAGAGGGAACTGAGCAAATGCTCAATTGTATAGATAGACCTCTTGACACAAGCAGAGTTTACAATGCTTCCTCCTCTTCCTTATTTGATAAAAAGAAACATTAAAGTAGGGTGTGTGGCTTGTTCAGACTGAAAAGGACTTCTCAGAATCATCTGAGGCTTTAGCATGTCTATGATCAGTCATTGTTTCCTAGCCCCTGGCAGCTGAGAAATGGCTCTTCCTTTGGCTAAGCACTTTGCAAGCTTAGGCTAACTAAGCCTTCAGTAGGCACAGAAGCCCACTTAGCTCTTCATCTTTGCAGGGCTGAATCTTAACTTCCTAGGAAGGAGGATCTCAGGAAGATAGATAAATACAAATATGCAACTTCAACTTATCAAATCCACTCCAAAATATATTTAAAAAGCCATTCTTTTGTGTTTGGACAGTAAACTTGAAAACGCATATGTGTGCTTAGCATGGTTCTGGAAGCCATCCGGTGTTGCTAGAATTTCAGTGAACATGAGAAGGAAGCAAGATGCCCCCCTTGGTGGGCATTTGGCTGTATAGAGCAGAGACTCTGCTGAGAGCAGTGTTGATAATATAGAGAGATTCACGAAGCTCACAAACTGGGCATAGTGGGGCAAGCCTGCAACCCCAGAACTTCAGAACCTAAGGAGGACTGAGAAGTAGATGCCAGCCTGGGCTACACAGTGAGACTCTGCCCCTGCAGAAAAGTACAAAAGCAGAAGGGAATGCTAACAGCTGGCTGTTGAAGCTGGGTGTGCTCTGGGGTAACCCCTCCATGAAGGGGTGCATCCCCATTGCGAGCTTAATGTCTCCCTCTACTTTTATCATATTTGTAAACATCAAACTGTAATTATTGATGAAAGGTTTGCCATTCCCTCCTGACCAAGTTTGCCTAAGGCAGAGACCATCACAACTGCCTTGGTCAAGACGACAATTGCTTTGGTTGCTGCCATTTTCTGGTACAGAGCCTGGCCGGATGTCACAGATGTGTACTGCTAGTCAGTGGATGTGGAGGATGTGTGAAGGACCAAATGCATGAAACATGGTGAGTCCCTGGCACAGCTGTCGAAGGGCAGCAGATCTCCTGAGAGCAACCCGCTTGGCTGAACAAGGCGAGCAGATCCTGCTCAGGACACCCACGGTCACTTGACACTTCTCTTCATATTGCTCACAGTATCTAAAATAGCCTTAAAGCATAGCTGTCTTTATTATTGGAAGAAACAGAAGATGATATCCCTTGGGATGTTGACCACTTAGTGCTGAGGGGCCTGTGGGTAGAGAACCTCCCTTTTAGTAACTCCAACAAGGGAGGGGACAAGTGGTAGAGTGGTGAAGGGATCAGAGCAGGAGTCTGCTTCTTTTACAAGTATTTATTTGTATTTGTGGTGTTGTGCGTGTGCGTGTGCGTGTGCGTGTGCATGTGTGAGTGAGTGTGTGTGTGTGTGTGTGTGTGTGTGTGTGTGTATGTGTATGTGTATGTGCGCGCGTGCCTTTGGATGCCGGAAGAGGGCATCAGATTCACTCAAGCTGGAGTTATGATCTGCCCAGTGTAAGTGTTAGGATCCAAACGCAGGTTTCCCGGAAGAGCAGCAAATCCTTTTAACCACTGAGCCATCCCTCCAGCCCTAAGATTCTGATTCTTACAAAGGTAGCAGAGAGTCTCTGTCCTGGGAGCTTGTTGGATTTGAGGAACTCAGTGAACGATAACCATGGTAGGAAGTAGATTTGCACAGAATTAAGGTTCTTGCTTGGACGCTCAGCGTGGCTTGCTGCCCCGTCCTGCGGTCACCTCAGGTTTCCAATGAGTGCTCACACTGCTGGTGTCTGATAGTACCTTCTTCCTCTGTGGGGCTGACGCTGAGTCGAGTCTTCTCTGAGCTCCAACACCTTCCAGGCTGATTCTCTCTCTTCTTGACTTTAGATGTAATAGGTTTGCTGTTGCCATAGGCCTCTGAGCACATTTTCTGATTTGATGTCATGTCTTCAGAGTTACAATGTAAGCAGACCACTTCATATTTCTCCAGAGAAGGGTTCCCTGAGTTTCCGGTTCTCATATACAAGATCCATGGCCTACATTTTGTGACACAGACTTGTACAGTGTTCCTTTTCCTCCTCCTTCCCCAATAGATCTGTCCTATCGGGAAATGGATTTTCAGTAATGCAATGGAAGATTTTTTTTGAATAGTTCTGTCAAAACTCTCGAAGGGCCTGCGTTGAGTGACTATTGCACTTCTCAGTGCTTCAGTAAAGCACAGATGCAGTTGTTTCCTGCCGGTGTCCCACATGAATCAGCTTTCACCTATACTATGTTTTCCTCCTAGAGTTTGCTTCTCCAATGCCTGTCCTGTCATTTGAAGGCTGTTTGACCACTGAGTTCTGTGAGGTGCCTCTACCCACGCTCACTCAGTTCCTGCATCTTTCTGACCTAGCACTTGACACACAACATACTCATTTCTCAGACCAAGAACTATTTGCAATTTTTCTGAGACCAGTGTCCCCAGCAGGGAGTGAATGGGAGATAGACAATGTATACTTACTCAGCAAACATTCGGATAAATTATTGTGTAATGAAGAGTGCACAGGATGACATATCACACCCCCTCAATCCTTATTGCACTGTGTCTGATGCTGGCTACTCAGAAAGGGTCACACCTCATTGTGTTAAACACACACCAATCACATTGTTTGGGATGTACCCAGGTACCAGCAGGTCAAAGGTCAAAGCATATTGCTCGTCCCAGTCATGCCCAGCATCTAGTGGGCATACGTGTGCAAAGATATTGAAGTTCAGTAAAATGAGGGTACAGAGGCAGAAAGCCTGAAGAGGTCAAAGAGAGCTCGCATGAGAATATGGCACAGTGTGGTGTTCAAGTAGGGCATAGAGAGAGTGACTTGGGTTTATTAGAACTGTGGGAGGGCATGCATGTGCTTACACAAGTGGGGGTCAGAGACAGCATGTCTCACTTGAACTGGAGCTGTAATTCAGTTAGACTAGCTGGTCAGCAAGCCCCCATCCTCCTGCCTCCACCTCCCCAGTGCAAGGATTATAAACATGCGTGTTACCCCTGGCCTTTTTTCATATTATATTAAAAAATATGTTTTAAATCGAAATAGGACTCCATCCTTCCACCCTCCCGCTCCACTCCCTCCCAGCATCTTCCCACAAATCCTGTCCATGTCTTCCCACTCTCAGGTGGATAGCCTTTCTCATTATTATTGTTACATACGTGTGTGTGTGTGTGTGTGTGTGTGTGTGTGCATGTGTGTGTGTGCAAACACATATGCACACAAATACATATACAACCTACTGAGTGTTTTGTGCTAAGTCTGATCTCAGTATTGGACGACCAGTGGCGGGGCTCATCCCTGGGAAAGGCTAATTCTTGCAGCCGTCCTCGGTGCCTGCCATTCTTGGCACTGTTAAGTCATCTACGTAGCCATTTCTCAACGAGAGCATTTCACTTAGTTTCTCTCCCTGCCCCTTTCTTCTCAGCTCCAGGAAACTCCACCTATGTTCTCTGTCTATGGGTTTACCTAAATTCCTGTTATTTCGTGAGAGTGCAACTGTCTGTCATTGTCTTCTTTCACTTCGCGCAATGCTTTTGAGGTTTTTCTTCGTTGTAGCATCTATCAGCATTTCTTTCCTTTCCATGGTCAGATAATAGCCCATCGTATATGATTTATCCATTTTTTCCCATTGATCAGCACACAGTTCCCACCACTCAGCGGTCAATAGTGCTGCTAAGGTCACAAGGTACACGTGTAAAAGCATTTCATGGTTCCATCATGGTGGGTGCTAATGGAGGATTATTTAGAAATTTGAGGTGGTGAATTAGGTATTCCTGGGTGTACATAACTAGACATATTTCTCTCCTTAGTAAAAACAAGAACAGATGAAGGAGGCATCGCGTGTCTGAATAATTTTTAATTTTGAGATCTAAAACAAATTGAATGCACAAGTAGGATGAATGGTTCAGGTAAAAATTAGTTTTGAAACGAAGCCTCTTAAAAAGGAGACCGAAACTGACAGCGGCCGAGTGTGTAATATGCTACATTCCTGTTCTTACCTGTGTATCCTTTGAAGCCTTACCTAGTAATTTAGCTGCATTCCCATTAGTACTGGTGGGAGTTTGAAACTGAAGTCCCTGTGCACGTCTTTGAAAATGTCTAGGTCAAAGTAAACCGTTAATGAAAAGCCGTTCTTCACTTTCATGAAGTCGTTTCCGACGTGCCTCCCCGCTCTGCACGCAGGGCTGTGGAAGGTCGCTGATTAGAGGTCATCCGCTCTAAAGCAACAGCAAGAGAAAAATGTGTTAGAAAAGAAGCGGCTTCCTCAAAGGAGAGAACACAAGAGTTCAGGTCTCATGTTGATTTTCGGTAGCAAAGGACACTGGGCCCTCTCGCTGGCCCTTCGAAGCCAGGTGCGTGTGATCAGGGAGAGAGGCAAGCTAAGGTGAATTTTAATTAGGACTAAATTGTGGTATTACTCTTTCATAGCCTGAACATCTGCTCCCTTCAGAAATGATGATTTATGCAGGCGATCAGAGCAGACAGCTTGCTATAGCTTATGTTACGGTTAGTGGGAAGCTGGAGAAGCCGGAGGTAGCATTTCAGAAAACCAGCATCTAAATGGAGACCGGCCAGTGTGGACAGCATAGGAAACAGAGAAGGGAAGCCTGATGTGTCCATCTTTAAAGTCCGATGCCAAATAGTGACTGAATTAAAAAAAAAAAAAGCTATCTTCTAGGCCATCTGTTGTTAATGAAGTAACTTGGACAATGCATGGGCTGATGCTTCCCACTGTCAAACGACAGAAATCGAAGTCCGTTCTTTCCAGAAAGCTGAAGACACTCAGAAGACATCAGTGCGAATTCTGGTCTTTAAGAATAGCTTGGGGGCAGGATGGGCATGGGATTACAGTGGGAAAGAAAACAGTGAGAAAGGTAACTTTGTACTAAAATTAAAAATGAATCAAATTGCAAAGTTTATGGCTTTTGAAGTATATTGATTTTCCTTCTACATAACCACATCAAACATTAAACTTACATACGAAGAAGGCTTCACATATTAGCTGAAGTGTTCACCTGTTTAGAAACTGTTAACATTTTATTAACAACATTAATAATCTTAAGAAAACAATGATATTTACTTGGCTAACCAAGTCAATCATTTCCCTAGTAAAATGTTACATTTATACTAGAAGGACGTTTCTAGTTGGCACAATATGCTCAGATATTCATACTGAAGCTAGTCTAACGTAGCTTCAAATATCAAACTGCCACCTTTTATTTAGCGTAAAACCTAACAGCATTGTATAGATCTTGAAAGTATAAATAAGTCTGAAATAGCTGAAATTATTTTTAAAATAATTACATAAATTAAAAAAATAAATCTGGATAGACTTGGGAAAACTATGTAATGATTAAGCAAACTTAAAAACAGTAGAGTTTTAAATAGTCATGTGAACACATCTTTAGAAGGATTTTGTTCTTTCTGAGTCATTTTTTAAAGATGTTTTTATTTGTGTGTGTGTGTGTGTGTGTGTGTGTGTGTGTGTGCAGATGACTATGGATGCCAGAGATGTTGACTTCCTGGAGCTAGAGTTATAGCCGTTATGAGAAATCTGACATAGGTATTGGGGACCAAACTCAGTGTACTTTCCCAAGAGCCTTTGCATTTAATCATTGAGCCATTCCTTCAGCCCCATACTTATCATCTTTGATATCAAGAAACTGATAAGAATTTGAAGATGTAGTTTAAATATATTATATGTAGGTATTTTTTTATCAACTTTAGTCATCTTAGTGATAATAATAATTCTCTAGTACAGAGACAGAAGAGTCATGTTTAGTTTTGCATCTTGGCTTTGCTGCCCATTGATTATGAGGCCTTGGATTATTGCAGTTCATTGAGCCTCAATTCCATCACCTAAAATGGGGATAACAGTAGCACTCCCTGCACAGAGTTGGTGCAAAGAGTTGCTCTCGTGTTATGCATGGAGTATGGTGCATGACATCCAAAAAGGTCCCAGTAAATGTTTTCTAATTTTCGTCTTTAGGACTCATAAATACACATCTAGTAGAAATTATTTTCCTTAATAGTAGAAAATCTTTCTGTGAACTTAATATAGGCGCCCATTTTTTGCATACATACTTTCACTGTTTTGAACTGTGTTAATTTGGATATTGCTGAAAATAGGTGAATGGTTGATTAGCTATTAGGAGGTTTGATCATAACAATGATTTTGTCTACTTATTTCATGGTTGTTTTATAACCATAGTCAGTAAAGAGCACTGTGCTGGTTAATTTTGTGTCAACTTGTCAGAAGCAAAAGTGATTGTTGGGAATGGAGCATCCATTGAGAAAATGCACATGTCAGATGTAGCAAGGTTGTAGGGCATTTTCTTAATTAGTGATTGATGAGAGAGGGCCAGCCCATTTTGAGTGGGCTGGGCCCTGGGCTGGGGGTTCTGTGTCTGTAGGAAAGCAGGCTGACAAGCCATGGTGAACAAATCAGAGAGCAGTACCTGTCTATGGCCTCTGCATTAGTTCCTGCCCTGTTTAAATTCCTGTCCCAACTTCCTGATGAGGAAGAGTGACATGAAAGTGTAAGGCAAATGTATTTCCATCCCTCCCCATGTGGCTTTCTCTCACATCAATAGTAACACTAACTAGGACAAGCATCTGTCAAGGACATAGGCAGCCTGAGCTTCACTTCCTTTTCCCTGCCAGTCTGGATTCTGAGTAAGGGGAGGGCTATTCGACAATACAGCCATTTGTGAAGCTTATGTAACCTCTTCCCTAGATACTCTGAACAATAAGGATGTATATATTTTGGATTATTAAAATGTAGCCACTCTTGGAGATAGATGCTAGATTAGGGCACCTTGGGTTCAGTTCAATCTATAATTCTATGCTATGGTAGTAGAAAGGGTTAATAATTGTTTCTACAAGGTGCACATCCTCAGCTGAAGGTTTGTAAAAAAACAAAACAAAACAAAACTGCCACTTCTGGTTTTTGTCATCACTGAATAATTTACTTAAACTATGTAGCAAAGAAATTGAGATTTTTTTTATAATTTGTAGAATTTAAAGAATTTTCATAGTTCATAAAACTCATGATAGAACATTACTGATTAATATATTTGCCTAAATACAGTTTGAAGAATGAAGTTAAAACAACAACTGTGGCTAACTAAATGCTGAGCTATGATTTCTTCCACTCCAGGAACCTAGCAGTAGTCAATAGTTCAGCAGAGAGGGGTGGCCCCATACATCCTCCTCTTTCTATGACTGATTGTTGACAGGGACTGCCTTATGTGGTCCCAGTGCAACTATTGTGAGTTTAGGGTTATAGCAGTTATGTGGACTCTAGAGGATGGCATTTCATAGTCTTCACTCTATCTTCAGGTTCTTACATACTTCCTGCTCCCTTTTCTGCTGTGTTCCCTGAGTCTTAGAGGATGTGGTGTAAATGTCTTATTTAGAACTCAACCACCCTTTATTCTCTGAACTCATGCTGTTCATTATAAAGAGGCTTCTCTGATTGAAGCTGAGGGTAGCTTCTGTAAATTGGTATGAACATACATATTAAGAAAATGTTTTGATTTTATGTTAATTAGTTGCCCTACTTGGGCCTATAACTTTGCTTGTCTTGGGTTATTAACTGATCTTGTAGTATCAGGCATGAGTTCTCTCCTATGGTATGAACTTCAAATCCAACTGGAGGACAGTTGGTTATTTCTATAACAATCGTGTCATTATTGCACAAGTGGGCACATCTTACCTAACATGCTGGATTTTTGGCTCATAGATTCAGATCTAGATAGGACCAATGATGCTTTTTTTTCTCCTCCAGCAAAGTTTCTGGAACTTCCAAGGCTAGACAGCAGAAAGGAGGCTCCTATTTCTTTCCCAACTTGCTTCCTCTGCATCTCCCAACTAGGATATGAGATATCTTTAGCAATGCTCTCTTATCCTCTAATTCTAGTGGACAAGTTAGAAAACTGACAAGAGCCTGTATTGTTGTGGGAGCCTCTGAGGCCTCCCTGAGAAACTCCTGTAGAGGTGTCCCACAGCACTGGGAACTTCATTTAGTTACCGGCTGCTTCTGTGGACAGCATTATCGATCATCAAGATAACATCCTTCAGTCTCTATTTTATGGTTTTTTTTTTTTTTACCTTGGTTCTAAGATAGTAGTTTCCATGTGTCTTATTCAAACTCCCTTCAGTTTGGTTAAACTTCCCAACCTGAACCCACATCTCCCCAGTTCTCTTTTCTCCCTCCAAAATAATTTTCCCTATCACATATAACCTCTCTTACCTATATTTTATTGATCACCTTCCCTTAAGGTATTCTCTCTCTCTCTCTCTCTCTCTCTCTCTCTCTCTCTCTCTCTCTCTCTCTCTCTCTCTCTGTTTCAAAAATCAACTTCAGTTGTTGGTCTTCATCATCCACTATGTTTGATGCAATTCTTTTGTTTGCCACTGTGCCATCCTGGATAACTGTCCCTTGGGCTTCTAAGGATTTGCAGGAAGTGCTGGGAATACAGATGCGCCCTTCTATCTGGCTTTATGTAGGTTCTGGGTATCCAAACTCAGGACCATTCTTTTGTACAGTAAACATTAATTATGTTATCTGATGGTTTTCTTTTTAATATTAAGAAGCATCTGGAGTAAAAAGCTTGCAATATTAGTGAGCTGGAAGTTCTCTAAGAGCCTTTATAATATTTGAGGGCAATTTCATTGACACCATTATTATTACTTTGAAAAAATCTGTGCTTTTTAACCTTATAAGTTAAGATATGGTTTAAAAATATGATGGCAAATTTGACAGCATTTTATTCACAAGGGGCTGCAAGTAGTAACTTGCTCTTTTTATTTCGTGTCAAATTGAGACTTATGTACTTAGAATTTTTAGAACGTTTTAAGTAATTATTTATTACTAGATTTTTTTTCTTGTAGAGCTCAGACTACATATTAAGTAAAAACAAATAAGAAGTTCTATTCTAAATATATTTTTTTTATTTTCTATATTCTTTGTTTACATTCCAAAGGCTTTCACCTTTCCAGTCCCCCCCCATATGTACCAGAAGTCCTCTTCCCCCCCATTTCCCAATCACCTCCCCTCCCCACCATTTCTCTGTTCTGGTACTCTCCTACAAAACTGGATTTAGTCTTTTCCGGACCAGGGTCCTCTCCATCCTTTTTCTTGGGAATCTTTTGCTTAGCTAATTGTGTCTTGAGTATTCAGAGTTTCTGGGCTCCTTAATATCCACTTATCAGTGATTGCAATTCATGTGTATTCTTTTGTGATTGGGTTGACTCACTTAGGATGATATTTTCCAGATCCAACCATTTGCCTACAAATTGCATGAATTCATTATTTTAATTGCTGAGTAGTATTCCATTGTATAAATATACCCCATTTTCTGTATCCATTCCTCCATTGAGGGACATCTGGGTTCTTTCCAGCTTCTAGCTATTATAAATAAGGCTGCTATGAACATAGTGGAACATGCGTCTTTATTGCATGCAGGAAAATCCTCTGCGTATATGCCCAGGAGTGGTATGACAGGGTCCTCTGGAAGTGTTATGCCCAATATTCTGAGGAACTGCCAGACTGATTTCCAGAGCAGTTGCACCATCTTGCAATCCCACCAACAATAGAGGAGTGATCCTCTTTCTCCACATCCTTCCCAGCACCTGTTGTCTCTTGAGTTTTTAATCTTAGCCATTCTGACTGATGTGAGGTGGAATCTCAGGGTTGTTTTGATTTGCATTTCCCTGATGACTAATGATGTTGAACATTTCTTAAGGTGCTTCTCAGCCATCTGAATTTCTTCTGGTGAAAATTCCTTGTTTAGCTCTGTACCCCATTTTTTAATAGGGTTATTTGGTTCTTTGGGGTCTAACTTTTTGAGGTCTTTGTATATATTGGATATTAGCCGTCTGTCGGATGTGGGGTTGGTGAAGATCTTTTCATAATTTATTGGTTGCTGTTTTGTCCTTCTGACAGTGTCTTTTGCCTTACAGAAACTTTGTAATTTTAAGAGGTCCCATTTGTCAATTCTTGATCTTAGAGCATAAGCTATTGGTGTTCTGTTCAGGAACTTTCCCCCTGTGCCCATGTCCTCCAGGGTCTTCCCAAGTTTCTTTTCTATTAGTTTCAGTGTGTCTGGTTTTATGTGGAGGTCCTTGATCCACTTGGAGTTGATCTTAGTGCAAGGAGATAGGAGTGGGTCAATTTGCGTTCTTCTGCATGTTGACCTCCAGTTGAACCAGCACCATTTGTTGAAAAGGCTATCTTTTATCCACTGGATGGTTGTAGCTCCTTTATCAAAGATCAAGTGACCATAAGTCTGTGGGTTCATTTCTGGGTCTTCAATTCTATTCCATTGATCTACTTGCCTGTCACTGTACTAATACCATGCAGTTTTTAACACAGTTGCTCTGTAGTACTGCTTGAGATCAGGGATACTGATTCCCCCAGAAGTCCTTTTATTGTTGAGAATAGTTTTAGCTATCCTGGGTTTTTTGTTACTCCAAATGAATTTGAGAATTGCTCTTTCTAGGTCTATGAAGAATTGATTTGGGATTTTGATGGGGATTGCATTGAATCTGTAGATTGCTTTTGGCAAGATGGTCTCTGGTGAGAAGTCTGGTGTGATTCTGATAGGTCTTCCTTTATATGTTACTTGGCCTTTTTCTCTTACTGCCTTTAATATTCTTTGGGGTTTTGATTATTATGTGATGGGAGGTATATCTGTTCTGGTCCAGTCTGTTTGGAGTTCTGTAGGCTTCTTGTATATTCATAGGCATCTCTCTGTTTAGGTTGGGGAAGTTTTCTTCCATAATTTTGTAGAAGATATTTGCTGGCCCTTTAAGTTGTAAATCTTCCCTCTCATCTATACCTATAATCCTTAGGTTTGGTCTTCTCATTGTGTCCTGGATTTCTTGGATGTTTTGGCTTACAAGTTTTTTGCATTTTGCATTATCTTTGATTGCAAAGATAATATCTTTGATTGTTGAGTCCATGGTTCCTATGGTATCTTTGGCATCTGATATTCTTTCTTCTATCTCTTGTATTCTATTGTTGATACTTGCATCTATGGCCCCTGATTTCTTCCCAAGGTTTTCTATCTCCGAAGGTGTCTCCCTTTGAGATTCTTAGTTTTTTCTAGTTCTGTTTTTAGATCCTGGATGGTTTTGCTCAGATCTTTCACTTGCTTGTTTGTGATTTCTTGTAATTCTTTAAGAGATTTTTGTGTTTCCTCTTTCATGACTACTACTTGTTGACCCACGTTCTTCTGTATTTCTTTAAGTGATTTTTGTATTTCCCCATTATTGGCTTCTGCTTTTTGATCCATATTCTCCTAAATTTCTTTAAGTGATTTTTTTTTGTTTGCCTTATAAGGGCTTTGAACTTTTGATCAATTTTCTCCTATTTTTTAAAGAGATTTATCCATGTGTTCTGCTATCAGCATCCTCATCAGTGATTTTAGATCTGTATCTTGATTTTCTGGTGTGTTGGGGTATCCAGGGCTTTCTGTTGTCGGGGAACTGGGTTCAGATACTGACATATTGCCTTGATTTCTGCTAGTAACGTTCCTACGTTTGCCTTTTGCCATTTGTTTATTTCTGGACTTAGTTGGTCTTGTTATTACTGGTTGGTGTTTAAAGCTCCTGAGAGCCTGGCATTTGGTGCTACTGTCTCAGAGCATCTGTGTTCTCGAGGCAGAGACTGGAAGGTTTCCACCACTGGGCTCCGAATTACCTCCTCAGCTCTGCTGGGCTCGATTCAAGTCACCTCCCTGCTTGCCTCTGGATATGTAACTGGCCTCCAGTGGTCTCCACCTGGTTTGCCTGGTTAGTCTACTAGCTCCAAGATCATGGCGGGTCTCAGGGCTCTGTCTAACTGCAGGATTCCCTGCGGGCCCTGGGGCATCCTGGCTGGGCTGCTGAAGCCTAGGCAGTGGCTTTCCCAGTTGGCAGGGCTCCATCTGGTTGAGCTGTTCTCCCCAGGATAGTGTCGGACCATGGAGCTGAGCTCTGTCTACCCGTGGGCTCTCTGTGGATCTGGAGCTTCCCCCTTCCATCCCACCCCCACCCCCCCACCCACCCCCGCTTGGGCTGCAGGGTCCAAGATGGTGTGGATCCTGGTCCTTGGGTCTCAGTCTCTCTATGGGACCTCCTGCAGGTCAGCTGTTTTCCAGCCTGCCCAGGCAGCTGTAATGCTGCCCAGCTTCCTGGTGTGGAAGGCACCCAGGCAGGCTATACCCTAGGAAATCCTTTGCTCTGGTGCCCACTGTACCTTGCTCAGTTACCCGCTCCAAGATGGTGGCTGGTCTCAGGACTTTGTCCTAAATATTTATATAGGTTATTGGTTGTAGTTAAGGACAATGATTAATATTACTTATCAATAGCATAAACAAAAATATATTGAATACAAATGATGAAATTTAATTTTGTGCATTACTTGCAATTGTTTTATTTTTATGTGCATTTTATATTTTTAATGCCTAAGAACATTAGCATAAATACGATAAGTTGAAGGGTTTTTTCAATTGGCTTCAATATAATCACTAAGGTTTCTTGATAACTTTACCTAGTGTCTAGATAGTAAAGCCTCAGCATTGTATGAAATTACCTAATTATAGAACTCTGAACACTGAGACAATTATTTAGCTGCTACCTATAGTTGGAACAGTCAGAGGCAGAAGCTACTCTCTAGTGTCAGAGCAAGGGAGCTTCTGACCTCACAGCTTCTCTCTGCTGTGGAAAACAAGAACTTCTATTGCAAGATTTCCCCAAGGATTTTGACTTGGATCACTGTCACAGAAGTGGGATTTGTAAATATTTTTCTCCTGGTAACTTACGAAAATAAGAAACTACTTTGATTTTCTACAAGATAGTTTTTAAGTCTATGTTTGGAAATAAAATCATGTTGGACTCACAACTATTATTTATTTTTAAAAGTAAATTTTTGTTGTTATTTGGAACTGGTAGAGATAGACTTCTTCCTATGTTTTGATATTCAATGTGCCCTTGTTTAAAATGGTTTAACAGAAGCATTGAAGACAAAACCAGGAAACATTTGTTTTTCAGTCAAATGGTGAAGCCTGTGTCAGAGAAGTCACTTTCCAACCATTGAAAAGGTGTAAGAAGCTATAATCAGTTTAGATGTTAGGAAATAGTGAACAGTAGATAGAATTCCTGAGAGAAGAGAGAAAATAAAAGTATGTCTTACACTGCAACCCACCATTGTACTTGAGTTGTGTTCAGATCAGGGAGGGAGACTCCAAGAAAAGTACAGCAGTCCCTGTGAACTGAAGGCATTCATCAAGTTCTGAGAGGCTGAAATGTCTGGACATGAATGGAGCAGCATTGCCATGAAAGAGTTCTTTATCAGAAGAATAGTTGACAAAATGTCCATTGGTGTCTCTTCACATGTGTGGCTATTGGGCTGCTCACATGCTTACTGAACTCCACAGTTGCCAGAGAAAGAACAGCTAAGAGGATGAAAAAGGAAATTCTATGGGCATACATGCAGGGTAAGGAGACATTTGCTCTCTGACTATTTAGAGAGGAAAGGCCTTATTGAACTTTTAGGACATTCATGAAGTTCCTAAAACAGGTAGACTGTATCCAGTAGAAATATAACATTACAGGAGTTGGCACCAAAATAGAGTAAACAGAAGAAGGCACTTCAAAACTCATTAATAATCTCATTAGTGAATTCAAGGAAAATATGAATATTATATGGAAAGAAATGGAAGTTGAAAACAGAGCTAATGAAAAGGCTCCAGGGACACAACATAAGAAGGGTTTGGAAAACTGTTAAGAGCTGGAAGATGGAGAAGGAGAACCATGAACTCATAGCAACAGTGTCTGTTTACACAAGCTCTGCTTCATCAAGAGTCTGCCTCAGTTGAGGGAGGGTCTCAAGAGGACCCACTCTCCCAGAAGAGCTTTAGACAGTTAAGAGTTACAGAGAGAGGGGGATTATATTCTTCAGTGGTATAGCTACTGGTAAACTGCTCCCACTCAAGAAAATAAGCTTCCCAGATAAACCTTTGTGAAACAATGCTCCAAAAATATCATTGGATTTGCTTTGTGTTAGCCTTCTACTGCTGGGCATGGGGCCTGGTCTTAAGAGTAGTTTATATACCCAGAGAGACTCCATTGGAGAAAACCAATTTTTTCTTTGTGTGAAGTTATCAACTGGGTTAAGGATGGGGGCATGTGCCCACATGTCATCTCTCAGCACTGGGACCTCATCAGGCCCAGACCTTTCTAAGCCCTGTACTGTTACCACAGTTTGAGTTCACTTGGCATTGGGCATTGTTTTTGATGTATTAAAAAAGACTTCTTTTCTTGATGTTCTCAATTCCCTCTGCCTCTAATATTTCTACCCCCTCTTCTACAGGTTTCCCTGAGCTGTGAGGGGAGGAAATTGAAAGAGATATCCAAATGTTCCAAGATCTCACATTTCTTACACACTGTGTAGCTGTGGGTCTCTGATTATTCCCATTTACTGCGGGAGTAAGCTTCTCTGATGGATGATTGCTGAACAAGACATTGAACTATGAGTATGGTAGAATGCTGTTAGGAGTGAGTTAATGGCTGTATTCCTTTAGCAGAACAGTAGCATTTGGTTTTCCCCCTAGGGCCCTGGTTATCTAGTCTCAAGTTCCTGGCCACCCAAACACTGTTGGAAATGGGCTCTATCTCATGATGTGGGCCTTAAATCAAATTAAATATTGCTTGGTTAGTACCACAGGCTTTGTGCCATTGTTATACTAATACATCTTGCAGGCAGGACACCATTATAGATTGAAGGGATGGTAGCTGTGTTGCCTTTCTCCTTTGGTAACATGCGGAGGGAAGGCCCTCTGCATGAGTATTAGTCAGTAGGAGTAAAGACTTTATGTAGGCTATACTACTCCATGTTGAGTGAGTTGTGTAGACATTGTCTTCAGCAATAGGGCCTTGCTATCAGCTTGTAGAAAGCAGATGATACTGGCAATAGTCTGGGTTGATTGTGTGTTCCCTTTGGCCAACAACTGGATTAGATATAACCCATTCCTGTCCTGAAAGGTAATGGGAGATCTTCAGCTGGGGCTCCATCTTTCCACTGATTTTTGGTGATTCTATTTAGATGTATACATTTTAGGAATCTTCTACTGTATTAGGTATTTTTTATCCTACAGTTCTTTTGCTTATAAAATATGGTTTCCAATTTCATATTTTTAGGGGATTTCTATGTGTTAATATGTGTGTTTCTAGTGCTTTTTTCTTGACTTTTTCTGTTCATTTGTCTGTTTTGTCCTATTTAGGCTTGTTTTAGTTTTAACTTATTTTATTATTTTTCTTTTACTCCTTTTAAATGCCTTTAAAAAATAGATTTTTAAAAATTTTATGTATCTGAATGCTCTTTCATGTACCCCAGAAGAGGGAACAGATTACATTATAAAGGATTATGAGCCACCATGTGGTTGCTGAGAATGAAACTCAAGACATTATAGGTAACAATTGTCTGTAATTACAGTTCCAGGAGCCCCAACACTCTCTCCTGGCCTCCACAGGCAGCCCACGTGCAAGTGATGCCACACACACACACACACACACACACACACACACACACATACACACACACAGGTAAAGCACCCACACAGATAAAACAAATTTTTTTAAAAAAAGATAATTTGTTTCTAGCAAATATGTACTATAAGATATGTTGAGGACTGTTTTACGTGAAAAAAAATGAGTCTAGAAATGAATTTGAGTATGTATGAGAGTTATTTTAAATATGTTATCAGAATGCTCACTTACATTGACAATTTGGTGTCCAGATACGTTTTATTTTATTTATTTTTTAATTAATTAATTAATTTATTGATTGATTGATTGTTTTTTTGAAACAGGATTTCTCTTTATAGCTCTGGTTGTTCTAAAACTTACTCTGTAGACCAGGTTGGCCTCAAACTTAGAAATCCACCTGCCTCTGCCTCCCAAGTGCTGGGATTAAAGGCATGAGCCACCACTGCCTGGCCCAGATACATTTTAAAGAGCTTAAAACAGGTAGAGTGTGTTTCTTGAGCATATATAATTAAATTAAAAATAATCAGATATCAGAAAAACACAGTTTTAAATAACCCACAACTTAAAGAAAATCTCTGAGAGGAAGTTCATAGATCAGTTGAGAGGAATTCAACCTCTCCCATGTGTGTAATGAAGCCACAGTGCTTTTCTCTGCTGTTTTTCTTTTTGTGCTAAGAGAATGTCTGACAAACAACTTAAACCAAGAGTTAGTTCACCTCCTGAAAGACAAGAGATGGGGAGGTGCAGAGGAAGGAAAGAGAGGAAGAGAGAGGAAGGGTGGGGAAGAGGAGAGGAAAGCAGTCTGGGACAAGATGGATCCAGGTATCTACTCCAGTGACTTGTTTCCTCCAGCCAGGAAGAAATGATAAAGTTTCAAGTGGCCCCCAAAGGAACACCTCAGCTGGACTCAAACCTACAAATCACAAGCCTTTTAAAAGACCAGTTCACATCCAAACTGGAACAGTACACTCCCCAGAACACCAACTTCTCATGTCCATCTCATAAAGCAATATTTAGTGTACCTCCAAGAGTCCCCAAAACTTTAACAGTTCATTGTTCACAATCTAAGTTCAATTAAGATCTGAGACTCAAGACAATTGTTTGCTCTTAGGTTCTGTAAAATAAAACAAGCTATGAATGTTATGTTTGGTTGTCTCTAGGAAGCCTGCTCTTTTCTGAAGGGAAACAAAGGAGGGGTGGATCTGAGGGAGAGGAGAGGCAGGGGAGCTGAGGAGAGGGGATGGAGGGGAGTTGGGGCGAGGGGAGGGAGGAGAGCTGGGGAGAAGGGAGGGAGGGGAAACTTGTGGCTGGGATATATTGAATGAGAGAAGAATCTATTTCAATTAAACAAAGACAAAAAACCATTATAGCGTGGACTAAACATTCTTATTTCAAAAGAGAGGAAAGGGGGCATAGAAAGGAGAGATGGAAGCAACAAAAGAAAAACAAACAAACATTAGCATTTCAAGCATTAAATCCTGGAGACCCATGTGTAGTACCACGTGTGTGATATGACTTGAGCTCATAAGCTCATGAACTCAGATGGGCTCAGACAGCCTCCTCCTCTGGCCTTGTGTCCAGCTCATATTGTCCTTCTTTTAGGTCAGCTCCAGCCATTGCTTATAACGTTCCTCAACAGAAACTCACATTCCTGGCATCTTCAAATTCCTGTCAGTCTCGGTTGCAGGGTAGATTTCTCTTCCATAGCTTCACAGGTTGCTTTGGATCATAGGCTTCCTTTGAAATTTAAGCAAAAAACTTCCATGGCCCTGAAACTTCTGCACTCAGCAAGCCTGCAAGACCAACAGCACATGGAGAGTGTCGGGTCAGCTAGGATAACATCTGGCTCCCCTAGAACCACAGCTGCAATTCCTTCTGAATGCCTGGGCAGCTAAGCCCAGCAAAACTCTCCGAGCATCCCAGGCTTCCTTGGAGCTCTGTTCTCAAAGCCAGTTCTTTCAAACAATTTAAAACCTTTACAGTCCGGATCCTGCAGTTGATGAGATCCACCTAATTCTTAAGATGCCCTGTGGGCATCTTTTCTATTATCAGTTAAATGTAATTGGCTTCTTTTCATGGGACTAATCACTTTAATGACACTATACTTTTTGTCTGTAACTAAGCAAATGCCCTTTCTGGGGATATTATAATTTTTAAAGACCTTCCTTCATTCTTCTTGTTTTGTTTTGTTTTGTTTTGTTTTGTTTTGTTTTGTTTTGTTTTCCTCACATTTCTGAACTGTAAGACTGGTGGAAAGCAGTCAGAAATAGCCAGAATTCTGGACAACTCCCTCCCTTCTCCCCAGCTCTCCTCCCTCCCCTCGCCCCAGCTCCCCTCCATCCCCTCTCCTCAGCTCCCCTGCCTCTCCTCTCCCTCAGGTCCACCCCTCCTTTGTTTCCCTTCAGAAAAGAGCAGGCTTCCTAGAGACAACCAAACATAACATTCATAGCTTGTTTTATTTTACAGAACCTAAGAGTAAACAATTGTCTTGAGTCTCAGATCTTAATTGAACTTAGATTGTGAACAATGAACTGTTAAAGTTTTGGGGACCCTTGGAGGTACACTACATATTGCTTTATGAGATGGACATGAGAAGTTGGTGTTCTGGGGAGTGTACTGTTCCAGTTTGGATGTGAATTGGTCTTTTAACAGTTCATCTGCTGGGTTATGTGGTTTATCACCTTTTAAGCTCTGCCTTTGATAATGTGTTAGCACACAGATAAAATGTACAGAAACTCCTAGCTATATTGGAACACAAATGACATCTTTGCTAGTTCTCATATCTCATTTCTGCTGAGGCAGAGTGAGCGAGGTGCATTTTGGGAGTAGGAAGGTTACTACACACAACAGTCAGACTGCATCACTGTCAAAAGACCTGACATAAGCAACCTAACTGGAGAAAGAATTGTTCTAGCTCAGAGTCTGTTGTTATGTCTTGTACCACAGTTAGGCAGAACAACATGGTACTGGGAAAATCTGGCAGAGGAAATACTGAACAGAGTAGACAGCTTAGAGTTAGAAGATAGTCCCGAGATGAATATGTGGGACTGTCACTGTATCAGGTGGAATGTGTAGATTTCCTAACACAAATGATGAACAGAAAGGAGTAAATACAGACAGGAAGTAGAGCCACACAACTCCAAGCACATGTCCCCAGAAATGTGCTTTGTCCAGCCAAGATCCACTTCTCATTTTGTGAGTCCATCAAGGGATTAAGATGTTTATTAGCATCCCTTCCCCCTTCCCCTCCTCCCTCTCTCCAGGTGGTCATGGCCAGCCTCTACTCTCTCCTTTTCTCTGCCTTTCTCTGCCTCTACTACCCTCTTAACTCCCCCTCCCCATGCCCTGAATAAATTCTATTCTATATAATACCTGATCCTTTAGGGGGAAGGGATGCCTCTGCATGGGCCCACTGAGGCACCCCTTACCCCCCAAAGAAAAAAAGAAGATTATTAGCTCAATGTCCCAAAAGCCACTCCTTGTGAAATCCCCATCCGCTGGCAGAGGAAGGGGCTTGGCAGCATATACAGATGGTATTTTAATTTGTAGGAGCTGTGTGTTAAACAGAATGCTCACTGTTTATTCTATTTTTTATCCCACATCCAATGACAATGTCCAGAAGAACTATTCTATGACTATTGTATTTATTTGTATGTCTGTTTATTCACATGGTCATGTATGTATGTAAGTACGTGTGTGTGTGTGTGTGTGTGTGTGTGTGTGTGTGTAGACCATTGCTTCAAAACCTAAGATTTGGGTGTCATCGTCAGCTGCTCTCTACTTTTTTGAAGAATTGTCTCTGCCTTTCCATCTGGAACCCTCCAATCTAGACTGTTCTGCCTTTCCTGCAATGGAATCACAGGTACACAGTGCAGAACCCAGGGTTTAACAGACTAAGCTCAAAACCCAACATTTTTCTGGTGGAGAGATTAGAATTTAAAGATAAAAATCTTTCGAACTATTCACCTCAAGACAGAAGTGGATTCCAGGATCAGTTATCTTGGTGAATAAAATTCAGTAGACCCCTAAAACTCTTGAAGTTAAGGCACAGAGAATATGAAGTTCTCCATTTTCACTTGCTGTGGTTTCATTGAGATGTTCTCTGGATGCTAGAATTCAGCTGGGATTCCTGCAGGAGACAGCTTCCAGGTTCCCGGATTGGGTACCATTGTGTAGGCTCTGAGAAGGTAGTTGATTTAGGTCTATGCCTACCTTTTCTTGCCTTTATTATCCCACCAAACAAAATTTTGGTATGTAGTTGCAGTAGCTCGTATAACTGTTCCTTTCATAAAAGTTTGCTCTGTAACAGGCTTGGAGTCAGCATTCTCTGCTGGAGGCATGTCCCTTCTCCTTGACTTTGTTTCCTGCTCTATGCTTACACTATTCGAACACATGATTCCAAGTTGTTTTATTGCAGTGTCTCTCCTAGTGAGAGATTCAAAGAGAACATATTTCAAGCTTGTCGAATTAGCATCCTTTATTCAAGTCAGCCTGACTTCTTTTCACTTCCTTGAGGTCAATAATCCTGCCAAGGGTAGTGTCTGCCACAGTCTCATGTCTAGTTTAGGTGTGGAGTTCTTGGTCTATTGTTTCCCGCCTGGATATCTGTAGAATGATTCATGACTAGCCTGGTCTACATAGACAGTTCCAGGACAGCCAGGGCTGCATAAAGAGACTCTCTCAAAACTAAGAACATCAGCAACAGCAAAAATAACATGAATAATTTAAATACCAGTCAGCAGATCTAGGTTGACTAGCTAGTCCTGAAACTGGTGGTAAAGACAGGCCTTCTCTACAGTGTGTGCCCAAGTTGCCTAGTGTTACACTTTAAAGTGCTAGCAGAGATGATTTTCCAGTCCCTGAAATGGTTATGTCATCTACAGACTTCAAGTTGTAGATGAAGTTAATGCATGATTAAATTGCAGGTATCAGCGGCTACACAGTAAAGCAACCATAAGCAGCTAGGAGGTTATGTCCACTGTACACCTGAGAATACCAAAGCTAGACCCAGCCCTACCCAGGCCAAGACTGCTGGAAATAATCTCTGCTGCACTAAGCTGGTGTGACCCATCAAACTTAAATTCTATGTAGTTTTTGCTTACTATAAAATTTTAAGCCACCCTCTCTACCTTTTAGGAAAAAGTATAACTATAAACTTTATATTCAATGACACATGCCACAAGCCACTAGCTTACCAATGACATTAAAATGCAAGCAAACAACAAGTAAATAAACACATACACAAAACACACAGCTCCTACAAATTAAAATACCATCTGTATATGCTGCCAAGCCCCTTCCTCTGCTTCCACAAGCCTGTCTTTTGTCTTGTTATTTTCTACTCAGAAGCATGTGTATTATTTCTAGGGCTTCTGACCAACTTGGTTGCATATGCTGGGACTTTCTTGAATTTTGTGAGTAGGTAGTGGCTGGTCAAAGTTGAGAGCAGCATAGGCAGATACTCTTGAAAATTGTTGTCTTTGGATGGGGTAGTCCTGTGTAGAACTGTGCCCTTAACCTTACAAACTTTGTATGTCGAATTTAGTTTCAAATGTTTAAATGTATTAACTGTAATACAGTAATTAAAGCAATGGCACTGATATGAGAAGAGGTGCAGAGAAAAACGGAATTGAATTTAGAGTGTAGAGATAGTCTATTGCATCTGTAGTCTGTGGTTACGTGACTTGTGACAGAGATGTTAAGACATTCATTCAGGAAGAGCATTGTGTTTAGCTGTGGAACCATGAAACTCTTAGAAGCCAATATTGGAGAAAATCTTCATAATCTTGAACTTGGCAAGATTTTTAGATATTAAATCCAAAGCATGAGCAATAACAGAAAAACTCACAAATTTGACTACATTGAATTGAACATTTTCATGAATTAAAGGACATTATCCATAAAATAAAAAGACAATCTACATAATGGAGTTGAATATTTTCAAATCACATCTAATAAGTGTTTAATATCGAGAATATATGAAAAATCTTATGCTCAATAATAAAAAGACAATCTAACTTGAAAAATGGGCAAATGACCCGAGCAGACATTTCCACGGGAAGATAACCTACTTGGCAATAAGCACAGAGATAAGTTCAACTTCCTTAGTCATTTGTCATTTGGTATAAATCAAAACCACAGTGACCTATTAGTTTTTCAACACAGTGTGAAACAGTACTAAAACAGGCTCACATACACCTATGCATATATAGAAAAAGACAAGTGCTTATGTCTAAAAGTTTTTATGATTAAGAATTTGCCTAAATTGGACCCTTAAGTAATTTTCTCATTTATCTTTACTTTTAAAATTTTGTAAAGTTAAAAAAGTTGGGTTGCCTTCTGAAGAGAGATACCAGCATTGGCAGTAATCACCAGTCTGTATATATGTCTATGGAAAATACTGGCATGTGTTAAGGCAGTCAGTCAAGAGCCAGTTTGAAAATAGGAACTGGGACTCAGGGATGTCTGTGACCCCTAAGACCTCATTGTGGCTTTGCTTTGGCTTGAGGGTTCCTTAGAGATGTCTTCAATGTCTCCCAGTGACTTCTAGGCATCGGACTTGGGTCGCTTACACTGCTTAGATAGAAATTAGAGTGTGCTAGTAATTGCTGATGTGTCTACTATTGATTTACAGAGAGCGTTGAGCGTGTTGTCAGGAAGCTTGGTGGCAGCAGTTGGGTTCTCACTGAATCAGCTCCATGGTCTGATACAATACAATATAACCGTGTGCCGTGAGTTTCCACAAAACTGTCAAATCTACAGGTAGACTCTGGCTACTATCAGAAGTGTCCCTCTGACATCTTGGAGACTTTCTTCTGTCTTCATAAAGATGCCACCATCACCGACAGCTCTTGTTGCGATGAACAGTATTTCATGTCAAACTAAGTTTGTGCTCCTCCCTCATGTCCCTGAATGGCCCTGCATTGAAGTTATTCCACCGTTCATTTCTTAGCCTTCAAACTCTAATACTAAAACTGTTAATATGATACTAACGACTCCTCCTTGGTCCTTAAGGTTCATTAGGAGTATGTTGTAATACATGTGACTTCTAATGGAGAAAATAGCCCAATTGCTAATATCTATGGGAAGACAATTACCCTGCAGAGCTCTTCCTTTAAAATCCTAGAACTCAGAATATATTTTTGTCCTCCAAACAGTTTTCAGGAGGGAAAAAAACCAAGAAGTTTGTAAGACCTTTGTCATAGACGATTTCCATGTTTGTGAACCAAACACGGAAAAAGAATTTCCAAAAGGGAGTTCTCCATGGTAACCATTGAAACTATTAAGACTGCTCCAGTTTGTCTAACTTAAAATATGTAAGTTACATACTAAGTGAAAGATTTAAATATAAGTGGTATGGAGACTTAACATTTCATTTTGTGGGGGAGAGAACTGCTTTGTTGAAGCAAAGTGACTCCTACACCTCTCTGAATTCTTCTAGCTGTCATTATTATCACTTTTTATACTTAGAAGAAAAAAGAAAAAGATTAATTACAGTTTCAAGACTTGTGCTAACATTGCTGATGTAACAGTATAACTTTGAGACATCCTATGATTAGCTTGTGTTTGAATATTAATTATATATTTAATTTCTTTGTGAACTTAATTTTCTGTCTAGGTCTGGCTATGTTTTCTATTATGTCTTTTATTTTGGATCAAAGTTTAACTCCAGCTTTTTTTTTTTTAAAAAAAGAACAAGATTTGAGTTAAACTTTTAGAGATAGAAATTTGAATAACAAATTACATAAAATCATAAAAGTGTCAATTATTAGAAAAGCAACTATAAGGATACTTTGAAAAGTTATTACTCCTAGGTTTTGTTAATTTATTAAGTTTCATAATAGTATACTTTTTAAAATTTTATACAGAACCTCAAAGTTTACAAAAAGCACACCATATATTCAATCTTGTATATTGGTATAAGTCACTGCCAATAAAAGTAGACATATATAATTAGTTCTCAACATTTCTATAAGTAATCTTCAGTTTTGTACCTACCAATTCAATTATTTTATGTCCATACTAAAACTCAAATCTTTCAGATGCCCAAGAAATTGAGTTCACAAAAAGACTTGCATTTTCAATGACACACCCAGTTATTTTTGTTGAGGGGTAAGGCAAGCTTCAGACAACAGAGTCCCAGCTTATTTCTATTTGTATAAATCAAGTCATTTAAATGAATGAATTGTGTATGCTGACCTGGGCTACCAATGTGCTACTAGGGGTGTATGAAAGAAAGATGTGCACAGTGGTGGAAGCAGAAAGAGGCATAAAGCGCATTGGAAAACTACCAAATGTCCCCTGCAAATGGGCCCTATTCAGAGTCAGTAAGCGTGTGATGAGTGAAGTGCTTTTGAATATCGCCTTTAGATTCCATGCTGTTACAAGGCCAGCCCTGAACATGGCAACTCTTATTTCCACACACAGTACCTCTTCACTCTCAATTTAACCCCAAAATCTGATGAACCCATTACTCCATACTTGATTTCATGGAACAAGGAGTAGATATAGTTACAAATGATCAGTCACAAGCCGTGAACCAATGCAGCAAGGCATTAACAATTCACACCATTTCGGTCCACTTGCTCAAGCAGAAGATGTGCCAGCATATTTAATGCACAGCTACTTCGTTCGGTTTAAGAAAAGGCATGACTCAGGCTGCGTTTTCAAGGCAGAGAAGACTTTCCAAGATGTTGTACTTCTGAGCCCCGATGGCACAACTCCCATCCACATATCTACAATTAAGATAACCGAGTGTCCCATAAAGAGTGTAACACCTAAATCAAAATGTGACTCAGGTAAAGCCAAAATAACCCAAGAAATCCTCTCCTCCAGCATGGCCTGCTTTGTTTGATCCCATCGTATGAATCAATGTCTCTTATATAAGTGTTCTGTACTGCGGACCCACAGGCAACATGCCGTCACTTTAATGGGATCATTGGAAACTAAAACAGCTGTGAAAGATGGGTTTAAATACAGCAACTGCTTGCCTGTCACTTTGTTCAGTGGGAAAAAACTCCAAATTTGGGTAGGCATTGGTACTTAAGAAAACGACTACTAAATCCCTTCTCATAAGTACCATAGGGACAATGAGATGTGACATATAGCACATAAACAAAAGTACACAGCAGCTGCTGTTTGAATGGAAACACACTGGTGTAAGTCAAACACAGGAGACAGCACCCTCGCCACCATTCACTCTTCCCAGAGTACCAGACTCCGGTGCATCATGGTTGATATGAGACCAGGGGATTTTCAACTATTATTGAAATCCAAGAAAGAACATCAACACACACACACACACACACACACACACACACACACACACACACCTTCAATATCCCTTGACAGTAAAATAGATTCTCTGCAAGCATACCTCCTGGTCTAGGAGATAGTCAAAGCTGGCTATCCCTCAAGAACTAAGTTTTGTTCAAAGAGACTTTTCTAGATAGTTGAACCTCATTTTTAAAAAATTCCATCTGAACTGGTGGGAACTTTTCAAAAGTTTTAAATCTTCTAAACATCTTACTCCCAGTGAGCAGTTAGTTTTGAGACTTGCAGTTTGTATCACAAAGCACAAAGACTTTTTTTTTTTACAGGAACCTGTGCTTTGGACAGCAGTTTGTTCCTGTAGTTACATGGACTCTGACAACGTGAAAATTAAGATAGTTTGTTAACTATAATTCTGTATATTTAATTAGATTGGATTTTAATTTTTAAATTGGAAGGATGTCATTAAAGCCTTTGGTTATTCCCTAAGCTTTCTGAAAATAAAATAATTTAAAAAGCCCATTCATAGTATGATTTAAAGAGCTTCTGTTAATGTAAAATGTTGTTTTAGGAGGGGGATGTATATCTCCAGGCATAAGTCTTGACAGACCATTTCAGTTTGTGTCTCTCTGACAAATTACATCATCTTTGTGGTTGCTTCTGAGAGAACATTTTGTCTTTGGTGTTGTCAAGACCATCCAACCTTTTAAACAGTGACAAAGATGGTTTTAATGCAAGATCCTCCTGAAGGCTGAGATGTTCCCATTTATGTTAGCATTTGAACTCAGTGTGTTTTAAGGGAGGCCATTATTGTGAAATAAATTCAAATAGCTTCTGTGCCTAATATTACTGCCCTGTCATTTAAACTTTAGTGTGTGCTTTTCCCTGCAGAAGCATGCTTTATGATGGGGCAGGTTATACATCTTCAGAGTTCTTGAAGAACTTTAAAAACATACCAACCCCTAATCTTCTGGCTCGTTAATGCTTTGTTGCCAAATGTCATGCTTTTAAAAATAACGTTGATTTTTTTCTCCACATCCTCAAAGTAATATTTCAATAATTTATAAAGTAAGTTAAATTAATTTACTATTATTTTAATTTATCTTAATTGCAAAGTAAATTAAATTAATTGTGTATGACCTAAGTATGCTTTGAAAAATCCGCTTATGGTCATGCTTATCTGTTAACTTTTTAGCAGGTCATAGGAAGTTACAGATTTTGAGTAGTTCATGGGGCCTGTGTTCATAATCTAAGACTCATCTATAAGTGATCTTCCACAGTACATCAGAAGCTATGCTTTTACCAGACTAGAAGACATCATGACCTAATATAGTACTCAGCATGATCTGTCTTTCTATAATTTACATCATATTTTAACTCATGTATTATGTAGTTCTTACTTGTCGAGTAAAGATCAAAACAAAACTTTGTGACCTCAAACTCTAAAGGGGATGAGATTCAGTGGAGGAAGGAAATAGGAAAGAAGATAAGGACTAATGCAAACCGAAGCATGAAAACACTATAAAAAAGCATCAAGGCAGAGACAATTATTGTGAAATAAATAACATAAGAGATGATCCTTGATGAATGGGAGGATATTAATCGGCTGCAAAGTTGTGGAACAAAAGCCACAGATCCCATGTGAGAAAAAGAAGAGTTATGGGAAGTTAACCTGTTCACTGTTGATACGCAACGTTAGTTCTTTTCAATGACGTCATTCAGTTTGATCACACATTCTACTGTCTCCCACCATTCTCGCTCTTACCCACTGAGATTATTAAATTAATTTCCAATCTACTTGAAAAGGTATCCAGAGCCAAGGAGGCTAAAATATTAACATCTTACAGCTTGCTGCTACCAAGGATACAGAGGTTTCTTCACAGTTTCTGGACAGTACTTCTTTTTCCTAGTTACATGTACTCTGAAATGTAAACCTACCAAAATTGTTGATTATTTTTTTGATGTACCTGAAATACAGAATCTGTGATTTAAGAAAATGTGTCCGAAGTGATTGTAAGGTTTTTTTTTCAAGTAGTAGAAATGATCCTAACTGGTCACTGATGCATGTCTACTGATAATATAAGGAATCCTGCATTTTCAATGCTCTTTAATAGACAAGATTGAGGGCTTGCTTAATGAAAACTGTGAAAGCAAAAGTTCTTGTCCCCATCAAGTAAATATGTTGGTAGAACTGAAGTAAAGGCCTTCTTATGTGAAGGAATGCAGATATGTAGCTTGGCACACTAACACTAACCATACATATATAGCTTTCTTGAGTGGGGCAATATTTATGAGCATCACTTTAAAGATGGCACGTGGTTTTGAAGGATACAGGAAACAAGATCCTGGAGTTCATTTCATCAGCATGCAGGTTATACCCCTTTGTAGAGCTAAAGCATAGTGCTTGGCTTTTATAAATAATTGGTCCAATTTCTTGCACATATTTATGGAACAGGACGCAGTTTGTCTACAGGGAAAAAGAAAAAAGTAGTACTACACAGATGAAGAAAACCATTGGTTAAGAACTCTTATGAAACCAAACATAGTGGCTTATCCCTCTAGTGTCAGCACTCAGGGGGCAGAGCAGAAGAGTCACCACGAGTTTGAGGCCAGCCTGAGTGGCAGGCAGACCAGAGCTACATAGTGAGACCTTGTCTTGCAGCAGCAGCAACATCAACAACAAAACCAACCATTGCAGCAGCAGCAAAACCAACAACAACAGCAGCAACAAGAACACACACAAACCAACCAATCAACTAAACAAATAAGATCTTTTATAAGCATTAAAATAAAGTAAAAAGTCAGCCATTTCATGTTAAAATTTATGGTCTGTGTTGAAAACTCAAGTGACTTTCAACAAATTAATTATTCTTTTACATTTCAAAACCACATCTTAGGCTGCCTCGTCCCTCCCCCAAGTAGCACGGTGTCCTCACTTGTGTTGAATACATTTTATTTTTCAACCCAGCGGACAGGCTGCTCTACACTTCCTTCCCGAGTATTTAGACTATCATTTTCTTCTGTTTTCTGTACCTTCCTGCTTAGTGGAAACACTGTTTGTTCTTGGATTGCGCTTTGTCTCCCTTTTCAAGACCATCAAAGTTACTAGTTTGAAGCGTCCCCAAAGAAAGAGCCTTCTAATCCCTAGTTCAGAGGCTAACCTTTATTAGTGCTCTCCTGGTCATAATGAGGACCTGCTTCCAGCAGGGAGAGCCTGGAATACTGAACAGATTATTCAGCAAGTTCAGAGCAGATTCTGAAGTTCCTTATACACCCTGCTTGTGAATACCGCTTTCTTTGCTTTACTGTTTCTGGTTTCCATAGTATTCCTAATTATGTAAATCGTGTGGCGCATGGGAGTAGTTTTCCACTCAATACCAGTTCTGGCACTTCAGTATACATTGAAGTCTATTTTTTGCCTAAGTTGTATATTTTTTTAAATGTTATGAAGATTACAAAGTCTGAAAAGTCATTTAAAAAAAATCTAGTAAGTGTACTTCTGAAATCTTTTGGGCTAAGCCTGAAAGTTATTTTGTTTGGTAGAGAGAATGAGTCTCATTTTCTCAGGTTTAAAGTTGAGTTTAACTCTAGGGTGTAAATATTCTATGTTTACCACCTGGTTTCTAATTTATTTAACTTAATAATTTAATACTTATACTAACTACTACAAGTAGTACCTTTCAATATTCGAGAAGTGTACTGGATTGAGTGGGTATACAATTAAATCTGTATAAATTAAAACCAAATCATAGTAATCTATGGATTTGTGTCAGCAAACTGAAAATGCTAGACTGGCTTTAGTTGTGCAAAACTGTCATCAAAACTGACTTGTCTTACCGGTTTTATTTTTGAAATATTATTTATTAATACTTCTTTTATAGCATATACAATGTCATATATATTACATATTACATATATAATATTGTAGAGATATTTATATAAATATAAAATATATAAATAAAAATATAAATATCTATTATAAATATATATTTAATATATATTAAAGTGTAAGGCACCTATTTGCTTAAAACCTGTGGAGAAAAATGGTTGCTCTGAGTGTATACAAAATGGGTTTGTTAGAATTTCAGGAGTTAGTTTCTCAAACTGGATGATAGAATTCTGTGGATACATCTGCACAAGATGTCTGGTCATCACACCATACTTTCTTTTTGATTTTAATAATAGCAGTAGGAAATCTTAACCTCTTTAATTTCCAACATTATTCTAAGCAGCGACCACACTAGACTTTTAAGTTTTGCTTTGGTAGGGAGCTGGAGAACCCAGTGTCCTAAACTGCAAGTTTTCTTAGCTAAACCTAAGATTTAGCAGAACACCAGCAGCAAAGACCATTTGCATAACTCAGACTCTCAGTAGCTCAGCTGGGCTTAATTGAAATCGTATTTCCACTTTGCAAAGCTGGTTTTCTCTGCATAAAATATGCAGCATATAACATAACCAAGGGCACAGACCTACTCTATTAGCTTGTGTTCTACTTAATTCATTTTTCTTACAGAAATGTGTGTAAGAATAATATTGCTAGGATCTCTATTTATTTTGCATGTTTATCTTTTGGATATACATACAGTTAAGTAAAGACCACATTAAATAAAAGTGATATATTCATTTTTTTCTGGGCCCCAAGATTTTGTTATTTATTCCTGGTTTTTCAGAGGAAAATTAAATTTCAAAAAATATTAGCAAGCTGCCATGTCATTTGAGTATTTTACACTAGAAAGACTTTATATCAGCTAATCATGTGAAAAGTGTATAAACATGTCTGTCAAGTCCACACAGATGTTACATTACAGGCCTGCAAGTAAATATCCTTCCAAAACTCCTGCTGGGAGAGCATTCCTAAATCCACCACTAGCTTATATATTCTGGGTACTTGGAAACACAAAGGTATGAGGAAATTCGTGCTTAACATTCTCCCCTCTTTTATTTAAACAGTCTTGTCACCCTGTGTCCTGGGTTGCTTTCACGAATACCAATGATGGGCCTGGGTTAGGAAAGCTCATTATAAAGATGTGGATCATACTTTATGAATAATTTCCAGATGTGATATTTTGGGCACACGGACTCCTATACAGGAAGCAGTATACTGAGACAACATGGCTCTTACAGTTTTATCAGGACAATGCAAGTAGCTTTCGGCAAGGCTGGCTCCAACTCATCTGTGATAAATGAGAAGATAAGGCAATCAGTGCACACCATGACACTCCGTGCAGCTAGTTAGGCACACCTCAGAGCTATTCAGGTGTGCTCACACAGCTTATGAGACTTGCATGGGGGGGTGTGTGTGTCGCAATATAAATACATCCTTCCTGGTGGCCACTGGTAACACAGGGATTGTCTCGCTAAGACTTAACCCAGGTCAGACATAAATAATAGATGTTAAGAGTTAGCTCTAGTCTCGAGGCTGCATTCCAGACAGAGTATCTCAGTTGGGTCAAAGGAATCCTTCCCCCCTTTCTCTCCAGTAGTTCCTCTGCTTGAAAAATGCCTGCACAATTCCATCACTCCTTTGCAGGGACCACTTTGGGTCTCTAAGGGAGAAGGTTTCAGACCCTTGGAGGCTAAGATGTACATCCAAGGAGTTCTTGGGGCCTTGTATCAACGGTTAACTTCTGCAAAAAATTATTACAAGCAGGTAAGTCATCCCTTTTTAAAAACTACATTATTATGTTTTTTTTTTAATTTTTCAGATGTATTTGGTTCTATAGATGCAATGATTGGCATTGTGTCATAAAAGAACCGTGACATGTTTGTGAGCCCAGTGCCTCTAAGGGAGCCAAAATGCTTCTGGAATCTCAAAGGCAGCAGGAACGGGGGCTAATTGTGTCCGTCTTTTGGTATGGGATGTCATATGCCCCATCTTTTCTCACTGCTTACTCTGCAGAGCAAAAGCAGATCCTTATGTGGTTATACCAGAGTCAGTAACACTAAAGAAGGAAACGAATTCATCTGCATTCCTCTGAAGGCTTAGACTCCTAATTTTTCCTCTGGCGTAAACTCACTTCACTGTTGTAGAAATGGGTCTAAAAGCAAATCCGATTCTAGAGAAATAAATCATGAACTAACCACTCCTCAAGAGTAACTTACTTCCCTAATACTTATTTAGCTTGTATATTTCAGGATCCAGAGGATAACTGAATTAATGTAATTGACTAAATTAAACTAGATTTTGCCTTTTAATCTCTGTGCATTCATTCTATAGTTGTGTGTTTATTTATACACACACACACAGATGTGTGTGAGGGTAACAACATATTTTTGTGATTAGTTTTGGGACATTTGATTTACTTAAAGAAGGATTTATATTGTAAACAGAATGTTGCAGTTTGGATAATTACAAGAAAAAAAGTTGTATTATAAAAAAAATTCTCCCAATATACATGTAAGAGAAGCCAACCTCTGTGCTAAGTAAGGGTGGGGATTGTGACCTTGCAGGTTCCATTTTAGATCTCGGCTCATTATCGCAGGCCACCGGCCGCTGATAAATGAATATTTTGAAAGTATCTCACTATTCACTGCACACAGAAAGCGGGAGGGAGAGGGGCTGAGAGAGGACAGGCTCGGTGTTCACACAGCACCTCCTGCTGTCTTCTCAAAGAACTGCAACCACGATGGGCAGAAGAAAGATCATCAAAGCTCTCAGAACTTCCAAGGATGTCTCAGAATCTTTTTAGGGAAAGTGTACGTAGTTTGCTTTTTAATTAACTACAGTGAGTCAGAGAGGATTAATAACTACTATAGACAATTTGACTGAAAAAATCCAGACTTTTTCAATGTTCTATTAGGCCAGCAAATACAAAAACCAGTATAAGAAAAATTTTATTCTTTTAATTGTTTAATATTTAAATATTAATGTTCAATATATAATAATTTTATAAAATAAATGTTGAATTGCTGAATTAAATTTGTTTATTTGTAGTTGTGTTCCACTAACTGGAAAGTTTAAAGTTATTTTTAATGTTAAAAAAAAGCATACGGCCTTTATTATTGCAAGAAGAGCACTGATTAAATAAAATCTGGAGATAAGCACTTTCTAAGTTTTATTGAAAGTGAAGGTTGGGAAAACAGAAGACATCTGGATAGCGAGGGTCAACACCTCTTATCTCTGCCACTCTAAACAAATGTAAAATTCAGGAGTTCAGTACATTGTGGCAAAAATGCCTTGAGAATTGCTGCTTTAATTTAAATAGGTCATTACTCAAAATGATAACAAATATAATTTATTAAATCATAAAAGTAAATAGGAACAAAATTTTATACTTTTAGTTTGTTTCGTTGTTCATTTAACTACTCTATAAGAATTTCAATGTCATCCTAAGTTTAAGAATCCTTAAGAATCTAGTTTCTTTGCTATTTTTCTTCCAGCTCTATCTATTAATTACTGCGTTTTAACAATGTTAAGCTTCACACTATATGTAAGATAAAGTACAGGGATGAAGGCGAGGAGGAATGCCATAGATTTGCAAACATTTCTATTTCTTTACTCACACATGTTTAATTAAATGCATTTTGTGTTCCCTTTCCATGGCTTTAATGTTTTTAAAACTCACTGTAGTGGTACTGTTACAAAGCCACCTCGGGCCATTGGTAAGCCTGGCAATATCTTCATCTTATGAGTAGGGGCTCCTGTCAAGTGTCCCCTCGGCATTAATGAACTTTGTTTGAGTTGCATTACTTCACTCGACTTTCCGGAAAGCTATTTCTGTTTAGTTTTCTCTCACCCTGTTCGGGAATCACTAGACAGGTGAAGTGTGGATGATCCTGGCTCTTGTTTTGTTAACAATCCTTAAGGTTATAAAATTGTAGGATTGTATCACCTTGACCGTAGTTCCGTTTATTCTATTTCTGACATCCCTTACAAAAGGGATATTGTTTTGTTGTCTGTCAATCTATAATGGGTTTAAAAAATTCTACGAGCCCAAAGGAACTTCTCCTAAACAAATTATTACACTGTAACTTTAAAGGAAAAAAGTCAGGACTTCTGGTTTTGTATTTATGAACCTACTAATTTTATTTTTATTATTTATTCTAAACGTTAGCTTGGCTATTACAGCATGCGGCTGAATTAAGCACATTATTTTATAGTGATCTTAAACGCATACTGCTTCGTGAGTACTCGGATGAGCTATTATATTTAGGACAGCTTTAAGTCACTCACTCTTACATTTATCACATGTGTTTTGTTAAGAGTGGAAACATCTTGGAAATTGCTGAGAGCTAAGCAGAATCTGTTTAATTGGTAATCTCTGAAACAGCATAACCACTTTTCTATGAAATGTAGTTAACACTTGCATGAGGGCCAGCTCCAGCTCATTAGCATTCCTGTTATGTACTGGTGCTGTTGGTGGGGGTGTTGGAGTAGGAATGCCATTGTGTCAGTTCCAGTGTTTGGGGACAAACACTGCTGTGGAAGGAACGTGTGAAAAGGCCACAGTCCTGTCAGTGAATGAGCAAGGCTGTGCTTTCTGTGTGCTTCAAGCAGGGAAGCTGTCATTCATGGCTAACACAGCCAAACAGAGGCCAAAACACAAGGCTGCACTACCTTTTAAAATGATATTAGTGATTTTTAAACACGATCTTCTTTATTTATGATCCTACACAGAGCTTTAGTTGCTGTCAGTAAACAAAATATGTCAGTCTGTTCAGAAATACTGTAAAAATGAAAGAAAAAAAAAGTCCGTGGAAGTGTGCCAGGCAGTTACAGTAATTAGGGCTTGGAAGGGCTGATCTGCAGTGTGAG
Source organism: Apodemus agrarius (assembly GCA_964023405.1). Taxonomy (NCBI): domain Eukaryota; kingdom Metazoa; phylum Chordata; class Mammalia; order Rodentia; family Muridae; genus Apodemus; species Apodemus agrarius. Next base: position 76,034,030 of record OZ030008.1, on the reverse strand, counting down.
GTACAGGCGTGATTTGAGGGGAACTTCATCTTTGGAAGCCACTTGTCTTCCCGATTTAGATGCTTCTTGGATTTTTCTGCTCCTAAAACTAACAAAATTCCTAGAGATTTTTACATAATTAATATATAGCAATTTATCTTTTATTAGAAACATCAATTTTCAAAAGGGTTCATAAACTCTCATTTTTAATCATTTAAAACTGTTAACGACCCGTCTCAGTAGTTAGAGCTACTACAGTCACGCATGAGTGTCAGACAGGAAGCAGAGGGTGGCTGCACCACCCCCACCGGCTGCCTTCACCCTGGGCTTGAGGCTTCTGCCTTACTCTGTAACTCTGGGGTACAGTGGGACTCTCCATCCTCCTCCTACATTTAAAGCTCTTTGGAAGAGAAGGATCAACTTGGAGTTAAATTTTAGTTTATGTAAAGCAAAATGAATAATAATAATAATAATAATAATAATAATAAAAACCCCTCAAACATAACTTAAGCTCTAGAGGTTATCCCGAAACTTCACCTGAACAGTTGGAAAACACCAGAAGTCTGTTTTTATGTCTGAACGTGCACAAACACTTTATTTCTTTACTTTGATTTTGAAAATGAGTGTTCGGGTTGCTTACATTAACTCATTACCTAGTCAAGTTGAGGACCGCATGATCTTGGTCTGGGTAATTTAAATATTTTTGTAAGTAGTTTTTTTGTTGTTGTTGTTTGGTAGGTTGGTTGCTTTGTAAAGAAACCAATTTAAGCAAAATAACCTTTGTCAGTGTACTTACATGTATTTTTTTAAAGCTTTCTATTTGATACATTGGGTTGAGAAATCCAAACACTAAATTTCTATTTTAAAACCTAGATTTGACTGTTTAAATTGCAACTATATTGTGGGTTTGCTTTATGGCCATACTATTAAAGAAAAAAAAATCAGATAATAACAGTATGTGCAGGTTTCACAGTTCAAAATTGAAACATATTTTGTTAATGTCTAAATTAAGATTTCCACAATCTTTTAGATTTAAGACAAATTATGAGCTAAAAACAAATGACTTTACCCATACTTTTAATGTTTCATAATTAAATATTAAATATTAAATATAACAATATTACTCTTATTAGAAATGATTCGACTCAAAATACCTTTGAATTGCTTTAGTGCTGGCAGAAATTTGTTCATTATAAAAAGAGAAGAACATTTAATATTTTATTTTAATAAGAGTGTTTGCAAGCATTTTAGGTCCTATGTTTTAGGTCAGTTTAAAGCATTTGTTAGTTTTACTACTGCTAAGAGACTAAGCATCACCGTTTGACTCTCTGCTGTGTATACAGGGCACAGCAAATGAAGTGGAGTCTTTTTTTTTTCTTGAGTTAGGGTTTTGGGGATGAAACTTAAAACGTTTGGCTTACCAGCAACCTTCTTAACATCCTTTGACATCTCGGGGTACTTTCCAGCTCATAAATGTGTCGGCTTTGTGATTATGAGACCAGACTGGAAGAGTGGAGTCGTTTGAAAGTGTAAAACTACCTTAAAGTTCTGAAAGGAATCTCTTAGCATATTAGATCGTTCAGAGTCTCCTGGCTGTTGATTCCCCCAGAAACCAAGCTGCATCCTAGTTACTTGAAGTACTTTAAGAACCTTAAACTTGTGTCTTTTTCTAAGTGTCATGCTTTGAGCAGGCCTAACATCAGTTAAATGAAGTGAAAATTGCATTCTTGTCTTGATAGAGATGAAAATGGATTTCTGGTCATGAAATAGATGTAGTTGTCACTTTTTAAAAAAGGTGTCAGCAGTTTGCTTCAGCGAGTAAGGTGCCAATTCAGTATGGCAGTAAACTTGTGATCTGAGCAATCAATAAAGGCTTCAATAACTTCTGCTTCATTACTCTTATAATAAGAGGCTATAGATCCTCGGCACATAAAATGTGGATAACGAGGGTATGTGGGGACTGCCTGGGACCCTTCTGCGGAAGTACAGTAAGTGCAATATTGCCATCTAGAGTTTGTGCATAGGTAATCATCATAGCACAGGGTAGCAGGGTGGGGTGGGGTGGGGGGGTGTCAAGGAACAGAACACAACTGATCCTGAAATGCTGTTATTTATTTTCTCTCATTTATCTGTGACACGTTTATTGTCGCAGAACATCTCATTTGATGTGTCATAAGGCAGTTAGGTCAGAAGACAAATTTTCCATCTGGGTTTTTCTCTCATCCTCTTAGAATTTTGTGACCAAATGTCAAAAATCTATCTCTGGTTCCAAACTGGACTTTTTTCTAACCATGAAAATTCTTTATTTTTTATTTTTTTTTTTAAAAACTTACTTTTGGGTGAAAAATAGGATTTTTTTTTTTACATGACAATCCAGAGAGGTCTAATGGCATCTCCATTGGGTGCTTCTCAATGGAAAAAATATTGCCTTTGTTAATATGAAACACTCATTCACCATTACAAAGCCACCTCACCTTAAAGTAGCACTCCAAATTTATTTAATCTAAAAACCATGAGACTCTTGCAAAGAATGTAGACTTTCCTGCCTCAGTAATTAATTATGAACACTTTGATGCAGTGTGGGCTGCTTCTGGGGACTGGCTAGGACTATCTTTATTTTTCAAGTTATAACAACACTTATCATTTCATTTTTCCTAATTGAATAATCCTGGCATGATCGTTTTCTTACAAATAATACCTGGGTGTGTTGAAACTTTAGGGAATCTAGCAAGCACATTCTTTCACTTTGCTGTTCTAACTCTGTAAAATTTATCCTCATTTCTGAAGCACTGGGGGCAATGATACCTGGATGTGGCTGAGGTATTCAAAGAAAACTTCTCAGGGGTAGATTATTTCATTGCTAACACATTTTGAAAGAACGGGTATGGATGTTGGTTGTAAGTGAAGCATTACTGAGCCATTTTTCCAGCTGAAGTTGTGACTGCTTCACTGAGAAGTTTATAAAAATCTGTTTTTAAGAGTTTCTATACTTAATCCAAATGCAGTAACATTGTACATATGTGGATTAATTTTATAAGAAATAAAACTGGGGAGAATCTCACTTCTCCCATTTATTATATTTGTCTGTGTTTTATATATGTATCACATATGTAATGTTATATATGTGATACATATATAAAACTTTGTTGAATGAGAGCTTTAGAGTTCTCTGGTAGAATAATTTGGCATTAGCATATGAGCAATGCATTTAAAACCTGCTGCTACATGTTTTGTGTTTTCCTATACGTATGTGTAAGTTCTACAATGGAGAGACCAGAAATGAGTGTAGTATTGTTTTCATTTTAATGATCAAAATTTTATTCTCAAATATTATGTTGTATTTTCTCTGTATTTAATGTATGACGATTCTGTTAGACATATATATCTTATTTTGAAATTTATAGTCATGCTGACTAGAAACTATTTTGTTCTGAAACCTCCAGAAAGAGTGCAGTTTGTGGTAGCAGAGTAAACCTGAACCCCTGAGACGTTTTCTTTGAATATCTCAGCCACATGCAGGTATCATTGCCCTTGACTCTCCAGAAATGAGGACAAATTTTACAGAGTAACAGCAGCAAAGTGAAAGAATGCGCTTGATAGCTTCCCTGAACAGTTTCAACACGCGCAGGCATTATTTGTAAGAAAACAATCATGCCGAGCCTTCAGCTGGTTAGAGAGGGCACACCATTCCATCTTCACCTGACATCCTATCTGTTCCGCCAACATCCTGGGGCCCCTGTCTTCTGCCCCTCCTCCCAAAAGTAATAATGCTCTCTGAGAGCCTTGTGTGAATGGACAAGCATATGAATGTCAGCTTTGTTGTTGTTGTTATTCTCCTGAAGGACTAAAATAGTAATGAAGTCATATTCTTAGCAGGAGAAAAACCACCTCTTGACTTGAGTTGCAGTTTTTGTCTTGCAGTTTTTGTTGCTACTTAATCATGTGGATCAATGCTACAGGTGATTGTTAGTTAATATCATTTATTATTGAGAAGTCTGACACATGATTAAAGAGAGACTCTTCTTCCTTGTTATCAGTCTATGAGACAGGATCTTACATGGTCCTTAGTGGCCCCAAACTCTCCACATAGCTACAGATGACCTCGAACTCCTGTTTTTGTTTTTTGTTTTTTGTTTTTTGTTTTTTGTTCTTTTTCCTCTATCCCTGAGTGCTGGTATTACAGGCAAGAACCACTATGCCTGACTTTATACAGTGAATCTTAAATGGGAACATTTTTGGGACCATTGGTTTTCTTCAGTTCATTCAGAAAAGGATGCTTTCCTCTCACCATTGTTAACGAACAGCCTTTGTTCCAGCTTTAGCCATCAACTTGATTCAACACAGAGTCAATTGGGAAGAAAAAACCTTGAGGAATTGCCTCCACTGGATTGGCTCGTCACCACCTCTGCAAGGTATTTTATTAATTGTAAATTAATGTAGGGAGACTCAGCCCTGTAGTCAGTGCTACCCCTAGACATGTAGGTCTGGGTGATGTGAGAAAACCAGCTGAGGAAGCCAGTAAACATGGCACCTCCATGGTCTCTGCTCCAGTTCCTGCCTGCAGGCTCCTATCTTTTGTTTCTACCTTGGCATCCCTTGTATTGGGATATGTAAGCCCAATAGATCCCTTTCTCCTCAAAGTTGCTTTTGGCTAGGATATTTTGTCACAGCAAGAGAAATCAAACTAGAGTGCTCACCTTACAACAACTACCTGATTTTCAAATAATATAATTTAAATAATATAATTCATTCTTTGAATATCTATATATACATATATAGATATATGAATATACTTATTTTATCTAATTTTCTAAAACAATCATTTATGGAGAGAGGACATAGCCAAAATTAATTTATCAACATTTAATATTTGTCACTGGGAAATAAATGTTGAAAGTTCAGAGAATCATGTCATGATTAAAAGGCACGGTTCTGATCAGAAAGCTTATGATTGGCACACTGTAGGGGAGTGACTGTAGAGCAATAGAGGATGAGATTCCATTTTCTGAGATACTTGGGACTAAACCTGATTGGCTTTCAGACACGTTTGATTTTTTCATTTATGTATATAGACAACAGGATGGGAGTGGGAATTCAAGTTCAGACACTAAGTGAATCATTAAATGTTTCATTTTATGTAGTGGTACTTGTAGTGCACACACCTGTGACCCACTGGGAGTGGGATTCTCTGCCTGTGATGTCCATCAGTTCTCAGAATGCTTTAGAGTTTAGAATACTTTATGTTCATAGTTTTGAATGAACTTCACTCTCCAGTATGCCATCCTCATATGATCCTAAATGTGAAATAAGTTAAAATGTTAAAAAGTTTGGCTGTGGGTGTCTGAATCTGCTCCCATCAGTTGGGAGATGAAGGCCAGTCATCGTCGGCAAGGCTGATTCCTGGCACACTCCCTGCTTCCTGCTCTACCACAGAGGGAGCAGCCCCGAGTGCAGGCTCATGATGCCTCCTTTATGATGCTTTAATTGCCATGATGGCTGAACCCTGAGACAAAATAAATATGCTCTTAAGTAGTTTGTTAGATATTATAGGGACAGTCATACAAAAGTAACTAAGACTAGTAAGATGAGTCTAGTGTTCACGCAAAAAACAAAACAGAACTCAGGTGACAAACACCACCATCCAACCACCCAAGAGTCACACCTTTATGTTCCTCAGTATCTCTGAGGATCCTATAGATGAACTTACAGAGTGACATCTCTAGCGGCTATGATTCTGGTAATCTTTAATTTTACTTTACCTAGTTCAGCTAGTAAGATTAGTCAGGATCTCCCTTCTCTCCAAAAAGAAATGGTTAGAAAAACAAACCTGTTGATGTCTCCTTCTGTGCATGTGGTTATAGTAGAATTTGAGTGAAGGAACACTGTCCAACATCTGGCCTTAAGGAGTTTGCAATATTTTTTAGTCGACAAAAATACCCATGAAACACGTGCAAGAAATTTGCTTATTAGTATGCAATTAAGTGCTAAAATATATGATTTAGATGCCATGAATTATGGAAACTTACATAAAGGAAAATCAGTGCAAAACTGGAAAGAAACTTTGATATTGAAATTAACTTTAGATGCCAAGTGATTCTAGTTATCTCATTTTATAGATAATAGCACAGTAATGAAGTTACTGCATTAGATTACTGAGAGGATTAATATATGTGTGTGTGTGTGTGTGTGTGTGTGTGTGTGTGTGTGTGTAAACTCATAAAATGGTACATGGAATACAATTAGTACAGAATACAGTCAGTAGGGATTAGACATACTTATCAGTTTTAACATTAATACTATGACTATAGTAACTGAGACCAAGGTAGTAAGGTACTTGTATGAGGTGAAACAGCAAGTGAGAACTGGTGACAGTCACATGACTTGGCCTCTTTTAGAGCAGGCAAGGCAGGTAAGGAGGGTTGTACATGAAGTCAGGTAGCCATGACATGAAAATGATGGTAGGTAACATGTATCCAGACACATTATACTTTGGTACAAGAAGATCTGTGATCTTTGCAGGATAATGAAAAGTTATAGCGAATAAAGCTAGAGGAAGACTTTACATTGAAGCAATGAAGGCAACGAGGGCAATGAAGAATAGAGCCTCTTTAAGGACGAGGTTGTTCTACCTTTCAAAACTTTCATAGTATATTAAATAAGAGATGTCAAAATAGAATTTTAGAATGATCTTTTTTGATGTTATAGTAATGAAGTTTTTCTTAATTTCTTTTTTGGATTGTTTATTTTTTATGTATACAAATGCAACTGATCTTTATCTGTTCATTTCTTATCCAACAACTTTGCAGAAATTATTAGTTTCAATATCTTTTGTGTGGAATCTTGAGGGCTTTATACAGATTAGATAAACTCACCTGTTAACAGATCATTTTACTTCTTCTCATCTTTGATACCTATTATTTCTTGTCCTACTAATTTCTCTGGCAAAGACGTTCAGTGTTGCATTGAATAGTGTGGAAATGGGTGTCTGTCTTGTTCTTGGTCTTAGTATGGGAAGCTTCATTTATCTTAGTTGTGTATGTTGTTAAGCACCATGTTTCATGGACAGCTTTTGCAATGTTTTGATATCTTCTCTTTCAACTTTGTCGTTCTATTAACAATACCATGTTGAATTTTGCCTAATATCTTTTTTTTATGCATTGACTGAAACAAGTCTATTGTCCCTCCATGTGTACTCTTTGGTTGGTGGTTTAGTCCCTAGAAGCTCTGGGGATACTGCTTGGTACATATTATTGTTCCTCCTATGGGGTTGCAAACCTCTTCAGCTCCTTGGGTCCTTTCTCAATTTGCTTCGTGGTCATGATGTTTGTGCAGTAATAGAAACCCTGACTAAGACACTCTCCTTGATGAACTTTTTGAGATTGACTTAAATTTTTTCTTTATGAGCTTTTTGTAAGATTTTTTAAAGATTTATTTATTTAATATATGTGAGTACACTGTCACTCTTCAGAGACACTAGAAGTGGGCATCAGATCTCATTACAGATGGTTGTGAGCCATCATGTGGTTGCTGGGAATTAAACTTAGGACCTCTTGAAGAGCAGTCAGTGCTCTTAACCACTGAGCCATCTCTCTAGCTCCTTGTTACAGATTCTTTATAGGTTACACATTCTACAGATTTAGTTCCATGTATAAATAATTATGCTTGACATGTAAATTTACTCTAAGATTTTACACATTTTTCTATACATTTATTTTAATTGAATTTGCTCTTCATGAAGCCTCTGTGTGTGTGTGTGTGTATGTGTGTGTGTATGTGTGTGGTGTGTATGTGTGTGTGTGTGTGTGTGTGTGTGTGTGTGTGTGTGTGTGTGTGGTGTGTGTGTGTGTGTGTGTGTGTGTGTGTTTGTGTGTGGTGTGTGTGTGTGTGTGTGTGTTTATGTGTGTGTGGTGTGTGTGTGGTGTGTGTGTATGTGTGTGTGTGTGTGTGTATGTATGTGTGGTGTGTGTGTGTGTGTGTGTGTGTGTGTGTGTGTATTCAGCAGTATGTGCTGACCAGTCATCGGAGCACTGCTGCTGTTGCTCCAGGTCAAACCTTGCTTAGACTTGTTTTTGATAGGGTTACTTCTCTGTTGCTTCAGGCCAAGCTGGTTGGGACTTTTGATTACTTTCACCCCTTTGTTCCTGTATGCATAGCCCCCTCTAGCACTAGGAAAGCTAGCTAGCAGGGAAATCCAAATTTTGGTTCTCTTTAGCCTATTATCTGATATTCAGCTGTGACTATTTGCTTATTCATGTGTGTGTGTGTCTGTGTGTGTGTGTGTGTGTGTGTGTGTGTGTGTGTGTGTTGGAGGCATAGTCTTTCTTTGTAGCTCATACTAGTTTTGAGTCCATGATCTGCCTGCCTCAGCTTCTGAAATGATCGGTTTGCAGGCAGGCCTCACCCCACATGGCTCAGCTGTTATATGTCACTATTATTAATTTTAGTTTATAAGGATGCCTTTGTGCTGGTTGCATAAAATTTAGTTTTTGAGGCCATCTACAAATACCATTGTAAAGTGAACAGTAAACTTAACTCAAGCAACTTAATGTCAGGAGAATAAAAATCAAGACAGCATGCTAATGGCAATAAGATGTGAGGCTAAGGAAAGCGGAGTGTTTGGTTATATTTAGACAATGACTGGAAACTCGATGCATGGAAAACAGAATATGAAAGGGAGGTAGTTGCTCACTCCTCCCCCCAGTAAATATTTGTTCTTACCGTACCGAAGATAGAAGCTTCCAGGTGAAGGATAGCAGTGATGATAATGATGATATTGCCTGTATGTCACACCAATAGGCACACAAACTGCATTTGTTTCCTGGCATTTAGTTATGCAAGGGCTTCAGTGTAGATTGGAAATATTTTCTCTGTCTCTCAATGTTCTTATTAGTAAAAAATCATCCTATATAATCTTTTGGTTTAGAAATATTCATTTTATGACTGATATTTTATAAAATAAAATACAAACATGCAGTATGTTAGGTTTCTTTAAAATTTCTATGCTTTAGAGAATTAACATTTCTGCATTTTATAATGTTGATACTTCTTTGAAATATATAATCTAGATTTTCCAGTAGGGGCAATTGCTTTATGGAAGTTGGACCCACAAACTTTAGAAGAAAAGAATAGAGATTCAGTGCACTTGTTAGAAAAATACCAAGTCTCTTTGTAGTTTTGTATTTTATTTTTCTGACTAAAAGGTCATATGCCATATTATTGATGCTATTAGAAGAATTTTTCTAAACTTATCCCTATATGTATTATATCTGCACACATATATACATACAAACAAAAAATCCCAGCATAGATACTTTTGTGCTTGACAAGTAAATGCTTACATATTATCTATTATCCTCTTTCCATGTCACAACACAGACAGGGGACCACTAATACTATATGTGTTTTGTTGTGTTAGACTTTGGGGTGAAATAAGTAAGTCACTATTTATATGTAAGTGACTCTGGGATCCATGGAGGACTTAAAATGTAGTGTCAAATTTACTATTGGGAAGGACAAATTTGGGGATATATTTCTTTTATGTTTGTCCAATTTTACTGAAACTTTCTCATACATATTCATAAGTTGTTACAATTAAATGACCCTGTACCACAGCTCTCCATACCTAAATTCCTCCTGGAGAGAACTGGTCTCCCAGGAGTACTGGGGTTACGATTTTGACATGAGGATAAAAGAGCTCCTTTTATGCAGCCTATCATCCAGGCTAAGATAAAGTGATTGAGGAACTACATGTCTTCCCTTGAAAACAACAGAGAATCTCTGTAGAAGAGAAGTATGCCAACCAGAGAGCAGTAGGGAGAGGAGAAGAGAGGAGAGGGGAGGGGAGGGGAAGGAGGGGGAGGGAAGGGGAGGAAGAGGAAGAGAGAAAGAATATAAAGTATAAAGTCATAGATGTTACACATCTCACCAGTGAGCATGTCTGTGTCCAGAGCTTCTGAGATGGATAATGGAGGAGGGATGAGAGGAAGAGAAATGGAGTCTTCTTCCCCGGAATCCGTGGCATCCATAGGGTCTCTGTTTCTTGAGTACAGGTTGGTCACATCTTCCACCATGACTCTGTATAATCACTAGTGGACATTCAGGTCACCACCCATCTCCATTTCAATGGGAAGCACTGTTGCAATCAATAGTCTAACATATATTTTCACACTTCTGCTGGTAATGGTGAGTATGAACTTCTCAAATTAAAATGATCAGAACAAGAAATTTTTTTTTAATTTTTATTTTCTATGTTCTATGTTTACATTCAAAAGGCTTTCCCCTTTCCCAGTTCCCACCCACCATAGTTCCCCATAGTTCCTCTCCCCCCCAACTGTTCCCCAATCATTCCCCCTCCCCCCTCGGTTTCTTTACTAAACTGGATGCAATCTTTACAGGCCCAGGGTCCTCTCCTTTCTTCTTCTTGGGAATCATTTGACTTGCTATTTGTGTCTTGAGTATTTAGTGCTTCTGGGCTCATTAATATCCACTTATCAGTGATTGCATTTCATGTGCATTCTTTTGTGATTGGGTTAATTCACTCAGGATGATATTTTCCATGTCTAACCATTTACCTACAAATTGCATGAATTCATTATTTTTAATTGCTGAGTAGTATTCCATTGTATAAATATACCACATTTTCTGTATCCATTCCTCCTTTGAGGGATATTTGGGCTCCTTCCAATTTCTGGCTATTATAAACAAGGCTGCTATAAACATAGTGGAGCATGTGTCTTTATTGCATGCAGGGGAATCCTCTGGGTATATGCCCAGGAGTGGTATGCCAGGGTCCTCTGGAAGTGACATGCCCAATTTTCTGAGGAACCGCCAAACTGATTTCCAGAGTGGTTTTACCATTTTGCAATCCCACCAACAGTGGAGGAGTGTTCCTCTTTCTCCACATCCTCGCCAGCACTTGTTGTCTCTTGAGTTTTTAATCTTAGCCATTCTGACTGGTGAGAGGTGGAATCTCAGGGTTGTTTTGATTTGCATTTCCCTGATGACTAATGATGTTGAACATCTTTTAAGGTGTTTCTCGGCCATCCGAATTTCTTCTGGTGAAAATTCTTTGTTTAGCTCTGTGCCCCATTTTTTGATAGGGTTATTTGTTTCTTTGCGGTCTAACTTCTTGAGTTCTTTGTATATATTGGATATTAGCCCTCTGTCGGATGTGGAGTTGGTGAAGATCTTTTTCCACTTTGTTGGTTGCCGTTTTGTCCTTCTGACAGTGTCCTTTGCTTTGCAGAAACTTTGTAATTTTATGAGGTCCCATTTGTCGATTCTTGATCTTAGAGCATAAGCTATTGGTGTTCTGTTCAGGAACTTTTCCCCTGTGCCCAAGTCCTCCAGGGTCTTCCCAAGTTTCTTTTCTAATAGTTTCAGTGTGTCTGGTTTTATGTGGAGGTCCTTGATCCACTTGGAGTTGATCTTAGTGCAAAGAGATAAGAGTGGGTCAATTTGCATTCTTCTGCATGTTGACCTCCAGTTGAACCAGCACCATTTGTTGAAAAGGCTATCTTTATTCCACCGGATGGAATATAGATGCAAAAATACTAAATAAAATTCTTGCTAACCGAATCCAAGAGCACATTAAAACGATCATCCACCATGATCAAGTAGGCTTCATCCAAGGGATGCAGGGATGGTTCAATATACGGAAATCCATCAATGTAATCCACTACATAAACAAACTGAAAGAAAAAACCACATGGTCATCTCATTAGATGCTGAAAAAGCATTTGACAAAATTCAGCATCCTTTCAGGCTAAAAGTCTTGGAAAGAGCAGGAATTCAAGGCCCATACCTAAACATAGTAAAAGCAATCTACAGCAAACCAGTAGCCAACATCAAAATAAATGGAGAGAAACTTGAAGCATTCCCACTAAAATCAGGGACTAGACAAGGCTGCCCTCTCTCTCCATATCTTTTCAATATAGTACTTGAAGTTCTAGCAAGAGCAATTAGACAACATAAGGAAGTCAAAGGGATACAAATTGGAAAGGAAGAAGTGAAACTATCATTATTTGCAGACGATATGATAGTTTACCTAAGCGACCCAAAAAACTCCACCAGAGAACTTCTACAGCTGATAAACAACTTCAGCAAAGTGGCAGGTTATAAAATTAACTCAAGCAAGTCAGTGGCCTTCTTGTACTCAAAGAACAAGCAGGCTGAGAAAGAAATTAGGGAAATAACACCCTTCACAATAGCCAGAACAAGAAATTTTTAAAATTTATTTCACCCTAGCCATTCGATAGCCCAGTAAGCCAGTGCCTGTGCACACTCCATCCAAAGACAAGTCGGTGTCATATTGGCAGCATGTGTTTTCTCCATGGCTCATCCATGCACATTTTTGTTTATAGAGCTATGCTCATCTTACTCATGTGAAGTTGTAAATATTCTCCCTGGTTTATGTATACTTAAATTACCTTTGGTATAGAATGGTAGTATATTTTCCCCTGTTTGTCATTTATCTTATATTTTCCAGTGTCTCTTTATACACAGTTAAATTTTTGTTTAATAATCTTTGGTCACTTTAAAAGATACTTGCTTAGTTTTAAAATTATACTTAACTTATGCTTATTAAAAACTTTCATATGTAAGAATATATCCATTCCATGTATTGATGGTTTAAATTTAAATTAAAACATTTATGCGTGTTGGAGAGAAGGCTCAGTGGTTAATGAATGTCTCTTGTAGAGGACCAGAATTCAGGTTCCAGCACCCTATACTGAACTACTTTCAACCGTCTATAACTCCAGGGTGAACTGATGGTGCTTCTTCATGGGAACCTGAAAAATAATAAAAATAAACCTTTGAAAATATCTGTGTGCCTGTGGTGGGGTGTGTGGGTAGTGTATGTACATATGTGTATTGATGTGTACATGTGTGTATGTAGGTTAGTGGTGTTTTTGGTGTATGCACATGTGTAGGTTAGTGGTGTTTTCTATGATTCCTACCCACCTTATTTTTTGATATAAAGTCTTTCACTGTGCCCAAAACTTTCTACTTTGGCTAGACAGACTTGCCAGGGAGCCTCAGAGAGCCTCCTCCCCTCCTCTGCTGTTTCTGGATCATTAGAGCTACATTATAGACACATGAGGTTAAGCACATCTTTTGATGAGGATGCTAAGGATCTGAACTCAGATTTTTGTCCTCACATGCTAGGCACTGTTACAACTGAGCCATATCTTCAGTGTCCAAAGTGAAATCTTTAATTCATAAAGAAGTAGTTGTAATATAATTATTAATATCCTATGATATTAATTCATGCTGGAAATTAATACAGTGGCAGTTAATCCTTAATCATCTAGTTCCCCCAAATGATCACACAGAGACCTTTTAACATTTCAAAGCTTAGGCTTTAGCTGGGCAGACTCTCAACTAGTTCCTCTAAGTTAACCTGACCGCCTAACCTCATCAAGACACATGGTTACCTCTATCTTCCAGGTCTGTAGTTAAGCTCATGTCCACTCATGTCTCCTGGCAAAGGATCTTCCTCTTTTTTCCCCAGAGTTCCTTTCTTGCTAACAGGAAGTGTCACCTTCCACTTCCCGCCTAGTATTTGGCCATCAGATTTGTACTAAAGCCAATCAGAGAATGCCTAAGGTAGGTGAGTAAGGACGGAGACACAACTTCATACAGTGTACTGCAACAGTTTATTTTCATAGCTATATCCAGAGGATAAAAGTTGTTTATTACCCTAAAAGTTAATTGATTTAGTTATAGTATAGAACTTTAAAAATATTACTAGACAATATTTCCAACTGGTGTGCTCTTCTCTGGGAGGGCCACCAAAAATAAATGCAAAAACGAATTGTATTTTAAATTTAAAGCTTGTATATAAATTACAATGAATAGTTGCATATTTTTATTAGTAACTATAGAATTTGCATTATAAATTCCTGTAGCATAAAGTAAGACAGGAAAAAACAGTTCCATGGCAGCTGATTTACAGGAGACCTTAAGATGTTGAAAGGATTTCTTTTCTGATTAAAGAACTAAGTATCAAGTTGTTTCCATAGGTAATTATCTCTTCTAATCTCATTGCAGAAGGAATATTTCATTCATTTCATATTGAAATTAATTCTCAAACCCTGAGTCCTTGTGGTTTAAAAGAATTGAGATGAAGTGGGGGAATGAAGGAATAATTAAGACAAGTCCAGCTGGTAAGGATATGAATACTAGACAATAGTTTTAGAGATGAAATCAAACAGAAGAACCAAATTCATTTAGTCAGTAGACATATGTTGTATCCTTAATGTAGTAGTAAGAGTAGTTTGAATTTGGTGAGCCATAACAAAGCCAGGTCATTTAAGGACCTGCTAGTTCAGATCCCAAAGTTTCATCTGATTGACAAAAGAAAACCATAGATTTAAATATGCTTGCAAGTCATGGAGGAGGGTCATGTATACAAAAAATAACTCCTTTGTCTCAAGTTGGAAAATGATGAACCTTTTTTTTTAAATTTTATTTATTTATTTATTTATTTATTTATTTATTTTTTTGGATCAAAAAAATTTTTATTGGATATATTCTATATTTACATCTCATTTCCCTTTTTCTGGTTCCCAGCCCCCAAAGGTCCCACATGCCCTTTTCCCTCCCCCTGATCCCTCATCTACCCCTTCCCACTTCCCTGTTCTGTTATTCCCCTACACTGATGCTTTGATCCTTTCCAGCACCAGTGTTCATTCCTTTCTTCTTGTCAGACATCATTTGGTACAATTTGGTGAATTGTGTCTTTGGTGTCCCAAGTTTCTAGGCTAATATCCACTTATCAGTGATGGCATACCATGGGTATTCTTTTGAGAGTGGGTTACCTCACTTAGTATGATGTTCTCCAGCTCCATCCATTTCTCTAAGAATTTCATGAATTCATTGTTTCTAATGGCTGAACAGTACTCCATTGTGTATATATACCTCATTTTTTGTATCCATTCCTCTATTGAGGGACATCTGGGTTCTTTCCAGCTTCTGGCTATTATAAATAAGGCTGCTATGAACATAGTGGAGCATGTACCCTTATTGCATGCTGGGGAATCTTCTGGGTATATTCCCAGGAGTGGTATGGCTGGGTCCTCCGGAAGTATCATATCCAGTTTTCTGAGGAACCGCCAGACTGATTTCCAGAGTGGTTGTACCAGCTTGCATTCCCACCAGCAGTGGAGGAGTGTTCCTCTTTCTCCACATCCTCGCCAACACCTGATGTCTTCTGAGTTTTTAAACTTAGCCATTCTGACTGGTATGAGGTGAAATCTCAGGGTTGTTTTGATTTGCATTTCTCTAATGACTAATGATGTTGAACATTTTTTAAGGTGTTTCTCAGCCATCCGAATTTCTTCTGGTGAAAATTCTTTTTTAGCTCTGTACCCCATTTTTGGATGGGGTTATTTGGTTTTCTGGGGTCTAACTTCTTGAGTTCTTTGTATACATTGGATATTAGCCCTCTGTCGGATGTGGGGTTGGCGAAGATCTTTTCCCAATTTGCTGGTTGCCGATTTGTCCTTTTGACAGTGTCTTTTGCCTTACAGAAACTTTGTAGTTTTATGAGGTCCCATTTGTCTATTCTTGATCTTAGAGCATAAGCAGTTGGTGTTCTGTTCAGGAATTTTCCCCCTGAGCCAATGTCCTCAAGGGTCTTCCCCAGTTTCTTTTCTATTAGTTTTAGTGTGTCTGGTTTTATGTGGAGGTCCTTGATCCACTTGGAGTTGAGCTTAGTGCAAGGAGATAAGAGTGGATCAATTCTCATTCTTCTGCATGTTGACCTCCAGTTGAGCCAGCACCATTTGTTGAAAAGGCTATCTTTTTTCCACTGGATGTTTTCAGCTCCTTTGTCGAAGATCAATTGGCCAGAGATGTGTGGGTTCAATTCTGGGTCTTCAATCCTATTCCATTGATCCACTTTCCTGCCACTGTACCAATACCATGCAGTTTTTAACACTACTGCTCTGTAGTATTGCTTGAGGTCCGGGATATTGATTCCCCCAGAAGTTCGTTTACTGTTGATGATAGTTTTAGCTATCCTGGGTTTTTTGTTATTCCAGATGAATTTGAGAATTGCTCTTTCTAACTCTATGAAGAACTGAATTGGAATTTTGATGGGGATTGCATTGAATCTGTATATTGCTTTTGGCAAGATTGCCATTTTAACTATATTAATCCTGCCAACTCATGAGCATGGAAGATTTTTCCATTTTCTGAGGTCTTCTTCAATTTCCTTCTTCAGAGACTTGAATTTTTTGTCATATAAATCTTTTACTTGTTTGGTTAGAGTCACACCAAGATACTTTATATTGTTTGTGGCTATTGTCATTTTCCTAATTTCTTTCTCGGCCTGCTTATCCTTTGCGTATAGAAAGGCTACTGATTTGCTTGAGTTGATTTTATAACCAGCCACTTTGCTGAAGTTGTTTATCAGCTGTACTCTAATTGGATGATTGACTTCTAGGGATGTTATGAGTATTGGGAGAAAGTAAGTGAGAGTGTGCCTCATATACAAACACTAGTAGACATTTTGTTTGCTCATTCATTCTAGATCAAAATAAACAGAAGAGGCATGCTTGTTGCTAATTCCTTTGTTCTCTCTGCTTAGACTTCATCTCATTTGTCTGTGATGGACTTTCCTTCCTCCTTCTTTGGACTTCCATGTTTATCCTTCTTACACATTGGTCTATGTCCTGACATGATTAAACCCCTGTCTTAGAATTGGTTTTTCCATGACTCTTCTATTCCCTTGACATCCTCTCCTAGTGTTCTTATGCTGATAAATCACTTAGAATTTTTATCTCTGTCTTAACTTCCACCTCTTACTGATTTTTTGCCTCAGTCTCTGGAGATGATTGTTTCAACTCTGATTGAATAGCTGCCTTATAATAGGTGCCTCTCTGAGATACACTAAGCATATAGAATAGGTCTTCCATGACTCTTAATTTAAGCTGATTTAAACCTTTTTAACATAATAAATTTATCTGAGGTAGAAATGGGTAACAATGTTACTTGGTTATTGAAATCACTGGTCTTCTCATCCTCTGTAAAATGTGACACTATTAATTGCTCTAGAAAGCCAACTGTCTCCAGCTTTTATGACCTCTCTGGCTTTACATCCCCTTTTCAATTGCTCACCTTTTAAATTCTCAAATGTTTTTCCTTTAGGCTGTTTGCTTACTTATGCCGAAAATTCTCCTGACTTCCTTTCATCTATTTCTTCCTGGGATACTTTAATAGGGTCTAAACATATCTTTATCCTAGTGACTGTAAATTTTGTATTTCATCTGCATATGTACTGAATATCATAGTCCTTAGATACCTTAAGCTTTGTATTGAGTAGCACATATTTATCTGACTGCACTATTTGTTAAGAATTTTAGGAACTGAGATATTTAGATGTATGCAAGTCTTAGTTCTTGCTATAAGAGCTTAAAGGAGAGTAAAACAGAAAAAAAGATACAAAAAATGAAATAGTAAGATAATTCTAGGTGCTGTTAAATGCTATAAAGAATAAAAAAACTGCTTCAAATAAATAGGAAAGGATTGATTTTTTTTGTCCTTCAGCAATGAAGAAGTAAGAGCATTCAGAGTGTGGGACTACGAGAAGTCACATCAATTACAGAGAGCTTTGTGGTACATGGAAAAGTTTATATTTTATAATTGTAAGATATTGTGAATGATATGATTGAATATATTTAGAAAAACATTGCTGCCTTCTGCCTGAGGGGAGACTTGTAGAATAAGAGTAGTATAGTTCTGGATTTTGCCTCTTTTGGTGGGGTGCACAGGCACCAGTACTCTGACTCAGAGAGGGAGAAGCAAAGTCCAGAATGGGTGGGGTCTGAAATCTATCCCATTCCTTTGGAATGTCAGATGTTGCTCTATGCTAGCCTGAGAAGAGTGAAGCAGAGTCTTGGATGAAGAGAGTCCATAGGGCTCCAGTCTGGCTGGGAATTCTGGGAGTGTCAAATCTCTTTGAAAGGGATAAAGAGGTTCCGGCAACCAATGCTTCTGGGCAGGTAGCAAGGGTCCTGGGTTCTACAGCATTTGAAGCAGTGGTGATGCCAGAAGCCAGCACTCTGATGTGAGCAGTGGGAGCCTGGCTGGTCAGGCAGGGCCAAGATTAAAGAAGAGTGTTTGGTGGGGTGGGTGGGTCCCCCAAATGTTACAGCTCAGGAGAAACAGTCTCAGATGATCCTTGGTGATATAACTTGTGTGCTTAATTCCATGTGGACAGGGACTATAGGAACCTTGGGGAGTGGGATGAGACTTTGGAGGTAAATACATTCTATGTGCTGAGGCTAAAATGCTGGTTGTCTTGGGGTTTCCATTGCTGTGAAGAGATTGCATGACTAAGGTAACTTATAAAGGACAACATTTAACTGAGGCTAGCTTACAGATTCAGAAGTTCAGTACATTATCATCAAGGCAGAAAGCAAGGCAGCATACAGGCAGACATGGTACAGGAAGAGCTGAGAGTTCTACATCTTGATGGGAAGACAGTCAGAAGAAAACTGTGATGTAAGTGCCTAGGAGGAGAATCTCAAAGCCCACTCTCACAGTGACACACTTGCTCCAACAAGACCACACTGTCCAAATGGACAGAGCTAAACAGAGACTTTTCACCTGAAGAAATTCAGATGACTGAGAAACACCTTAAAAAATGTTCAACATCATTAGTCATTAGAGAAATGCAAATCAAAACAACCCTGAGATTTCACCTCACACCAGTCAGAATGGCTAAGATTAAAAACTCAGAAGACATCAGGTGTTGGCGAGGATGTGGAGAAAGAGGAACACTCTTCCACTGCTGGTGGGACTGCAAACTGGTATAACCACTCTGGAAATCAGTCTGACAGTTCCTCAGAAAACTGGACATGATACTTCCGGAGGACTCAGCCATACCACTCCTGGGCATATACCCAGAAGATTCCCCAGAATGCAATAAGGATACATGCTCCACTATGTTCATAGCAGCCTTATTTAAAATAACCAGAAGCTGGAAAGAACCCAAATGTTCCTTAGCGGAAGAATGGATAAAAAAAAATGTGGTATATATACACAATGGAGTACTATTCAGCCATTAGAAATAATGAATTAATAAAATTCTTAGAGAAATGAATGGAGCTAGAGAACATCATACTAAGTGAGGTAACCCAGTCTCAAAAGAATACTCATGGTATGCACTCACTGATAAGTGGATATTAGCCTAGAATCCTGGGACACCAAAGACACAATCCACATACCAAATGATGTCTGACAAGAAGGAAGGAGTAGACCCTGGTTCTGGAAAGGCTCAAAGCATCAGTGTAGGGGAATTCCAGAACAGGGAAGTGGGAAGGGGTGGATGGGGGAGCATGGGGAGGGAAAAGGGCATGTGGGAGCTTTGGGGGACAGGGAACCAGAAAAGGGAAATGAAATGTAAATATAGTATATATCCAATAAAATATATTAAAAAAACCAACCACACTAGTGATGCTCTATTTGCATAGGGAAGAAATTTAGGTGCTGTGCTATGAGACTGACTGTCCATGATCATCTAGTTGGGGATTGTGGTTTGTACCCTAAAGAAGGCATGGAGACAGGGAGGGAGTTGACTTTACTCCTGCCATTTCAAACTCTGGGATTTCTGGTGTTTAAGTATGCTCCTCCTCACCAGTCCCATGTCCAGTCCTCTGGTGGCAAGGTTCATGTGCCCTACATAGCAGAGAAAAAAATTCCTTAGGAGGTTGCTAAAATATCTAGACAAATAGTGTTTTTCAAGGACTATGCATGAAAGTATGAGAAATGGTAAAGTTTATGATATATTTTGTAAAGAATATAATGTTAGGCTGGACTTGACATATGAATGAGAGTTTCCTGATTTTATAATTTTGGGTCTATTTATTCAGATGAAAAGGGCAGGAGAAATAGAAGGACTGGGCCACTAGATAACTAAACAAGGAGATTGAACAGGCATTTGAATAGAAGATATCTGAGTGGGAAATGCAAGTTTGATAATTATTAATATACAAATAGTATTTAAATTATGAAAATGGTTGTGATTACTAGGGCAAGTGGATAGCTAGGACATGAGATTTTCTAACTTCCAATGGTCTTGTAAAGAATGAATTAACCTTTCAAAAATATCACTTAGTAGCAAAAAAAATGTTACTAATATTTTGAGTATTCAAGAGGATTTAGATTGGGTTTAAAACAACAGATTGATGCTCTTTATGATACTATTCAAACTATTAGAGAGGAGGTTCAGATTTTAAGAGTAAAAAGCCATCTTGTGTCATGCATGCTAAATACCAATGGATTTGTGTTACTTCTAAAGTTTACAATAATAGTCACTGTAAATGGGAAAAAGTTCAAAGACACTTGCTGGGTGTTTGGCATAATTTCAACACATCTCTGGATATTTTAGCTTTGCATAGTGAGATTATGAATTTAAGAAATACTACTCTACTGAGCTCTGATGCTGCCAATATTGCTGGTAAAATTATCCATTGCCTGAAGTCAGTATTTCCACCCTGGTCAAGCTTCAAGAATGGCATATATGACTTGATCATGCTAGCCATTCTTGACCTGGGAATAGTTCTATTCCTGCCCATCGTGTTAAAGCTTGTCTTTAACAACATTAACCTGTTGGAGGCTTAAGTACATGGCTTGAAACTAAAAATGAACCTCCAGACAGAGTCATTAATATCACAGGCTGGCAATCCAAGGACAGGTAAGATTCTGCACAAAGCCTTATCGACCTAACACAGAGGCATGTGCTAAAAGGCTATGCTTATTAATACACACTAATAAGGCCATGTTTGTTCAAATAACACAAACAAGCTGCATGTGACCTTGAAGACAGGTAAGAAAGGCCTTCTTGTGAGAATGACCTAAGACAGGCTCAGCCTTGTTTTTGAAATGAAAAGTGGGGAGATGTAGAGAGCTTTCTTGGGATGCCACGCTACCTGGCAAGAGCTTGACGTTGAACAAGGACAAGGACAAGGGCTTCAGGCAGGAGTCTGACACTAGGCAATGACAAGAGAGCAAGCTCAAGCAGGAATCTGACATTAGGGCGTGACAGGGAAGTTAAGTTTAGACAAGAATGACGCTAGGCGATAATAGGGAAGTAGGTTAAGGCAGGAATTTTAATCTTAGGGTGGAACAAAAGAAGCAGGCTTCAGGCATGATTTTGGGCTTGGACAAGGAAGTAGGCTCAGGTATTTTGGTCCTTCTGACAAGCCCTTGGAAACAACTGTCATGGGATTTTGCTTATTGCCTTGACTATTTTGTGTTTAGTGTCTTGCTTGTTCTTCATCATACTACTATCAATCTTAACACCTGCATGTAATTAAATTGGTATAAAAGTTGATTGGCATTGAACTACTATCGATCTTAATACCTGCATGTAATTAAATTGGTATAAAAGTGGATTGGAATTTTTTTTTTATTGGTCTTCCTTTTCTTTGAGCTTCCTGTGGTCTGTGAATTGTAACTTGTTTATTTTGAGCTTTTGGGCTAATATCCACTTATCAGTGAGTGTATGCCATGTGTGTTCTTTTGTGATTGGGTTACCTCAGGATGACACTTTCTAGTTCCATCCATTTGCCTAAGAATTTCATGAATTCATTGTTCTTAATAGCTGAATAGTGCTCCATTGTGTATATATACCAGTTTCTTTTTCTTTTTCATTTTTTATTCTATATTCTTTGTTTACATTCCAAAGGCTTTCCCCTTTCCCAGTTCTCCCCCACCATATGTCCCATAAGTCCTCTCCCCCCCAACTATTCCCCAATCACCACCCCCCCACACACACACACACCATTTCTCTGTTCTGGTACTCTCCTACAAAACTGGATCCAATCTTTTCAGGCCCAGGGTCCTCTCCTTTCTTCTTCTTGGGAATCATTTGACTTGCTAATTGTGCCTTGAGTATTTAGGGCTTCTGGGCTCATGGGCTCATTAATATTCACTTATCAGTGATTGCAATTCATGTGTATTCTTTTGTGATTGGCTTAACTCACTTAGGATGATATTTTCCAGATCTAAGCATTTGCCTACAAATTGCATGAATTCATTATTTTTAATTGCTGAGTAGTATTCCATTGTGTGTGTGTGTGTGTGTGTGTGTGTGTGTGTATCACATTTTCTGTATCCATTCCTCCTTTGAGGGATATCTAGGCTCCTTCCAACTTCTGACTATTATAAACAAGGCTGCTATGAACATAGTGGAACATGTGTCTTTATTGTATGCAGGGGAATCCCCTGAAAAGAACACCAATAGCTTATGCTCTAAGATCAAGAATTGACAAATGGAAATTATTAAACCTACATTCAGTCTCAAAATTGACTGGGGTCATGCTGAAAAAAAAATAAGAATGAATTGAAAAAGGAATCTGGGAAGAGATAACTGTTAAGACTCAGTGTGCACGGAAGAAAACGGTAAAGAAAAAGGAGCAGGGAACCTGGGCATCTATTCTCATATGTTTTTATAGCTCATGGTTCAGACTACTTTTGAGGGATTTATTTTCCAGTGCTGGGAATTTAACTGTGTTTGAGGTTTGGGGCACTGCTACAATGTGGAGGAAGATTCATCATTCACAGACCCTGTATTCCATACATCTATCAAACTGAATCAAACCGGTTATCTGAAAGTATTTTTATTTAAACTTCTAATTAATATGTATTTAGAATTTCTTCAAGTGAATTGATTACATTAAGGTTTGTTTATCTCCTAAACGGCAATAACCAGACAAAAGAGGACAAACTGATGTCACAAAAGATCAGTCGTCTGACTTCAGGAAAAAGGTGGTGTGTGGGAGCACAGACATCAGAGGGTTATTAAGGCAAGGTAGTCCTCAAGCGGTTGCCTGTCCTGTAGAACAGGCTAGCTCAGGCTTTTCTTACCCGCTGCACAGTTTCTAGTTGGGAAGATGTAATTCTACAAAGAACACATGGACAAATTTCTGATTGATTCCTTATAATTAGAATTTATAACCTTAATATTTAGTGTAATAGTTTTGATGATACTCTTATAGTTGTTTGTTCTAGTAATGCCAAACCCTTCACAATTTTATGTGCTAGCCACAATTCTAAGAGATCTTACAGATGTTATGTTATTTAAGATGCAATAACCTCATACACAGTTTCTATTTTTATCCCCTTGTGTGACTGAGAAAAGAGTCATGAAGGCTTATATCCCAAAGTATGAAATGATATGTTGCTTTCCAAAGACTATTTTATGAATGCACATGTGTGTGTGCACATGCACATGTGTGTGTGTGTGTGTGTGTGTGTGTGTGTGTGTGTGTTACCCACCCAGTGTGGATGCTGACTTGGATCTCTTCTTAATTTAAATAGATATAAAATTATATGTTTTCCATCTTTATAATGTAAAATTTTATTTGCAATATTCTTAATAATAACAACAGACAAAAATCTGTGCCCCATATCTATTTAAAGTTGTGGGCTGGGGTGTTTAGTGGTAACACATGCCATCAGTAATAATTTCAGGATTTGGTATCTGCCCATAGGAAGGATTCCGAGTTGGGCTGGTCACTGGACAGCCTTTCCTTCAGTCTCTGTTCCGCTTTTATCCCTGCATTTCTTTTAGACAGGAACAATTCTGGGTCAAAAATTTTGAAGGTGGTTTGGTGACCCCATCCCTTTAATGGGGGTCTTGTCTATCTATTGAAGGTAGTCTCTTCAGGTTCTATCTCTCCACTGTTGAGTACTTCAGCTAAGGTCACCCCCTTGAGTCTTGGAAGCGTCTCAGATCTCACACCTCTGGGACTGTCTAGAAGTTCCCATAAGTTCCCACCCCCAGTAGCTGTATATTTCCATTCATTTCTCCTGGTCCTCTGGACTTTTCTCATGTCTCTCCATACCTGATCCTGCTCCCTTTTCCCTCCCTCTCTTCCATCCAGGTCTCTCCCTCCTTCTGACTCCCTGTTCTAAGTTGGACTGAAGCATCCTTACTTGGGCCTTCCTTCTTGTTAAGCTTCCTATAGTCTGTGAGTTGTACCATGAGTATTCTGAATATTTTTGCTAATATCCACTTATCAGTGAGTACAAAAGTGCATGTACTTTTGAATCTGGGTTATTTTACTCAAGATGCTATTTTTTGGTTCCATCCATTAGCCTGCAAAATTCATTATGTGCTCATTTTTAATAGCTATTTTTAATAGTATTCCATCATGTAAATGAACCACATTTTCTGTATTCATTCTTTGGTTGAGGGACATCTGGGTTGCTTCCAGTTTCTGGCTGTTACAAATAAGGGTGCTATGACCATAACCCAAAAGATACTTCATCATAACATAAGGACATGTCCTCTACTATGTTCATTGAAGAGGTAATCTTACAGTCTTTTAGGAACCAGACCAGAGATCAGAGATCACAAACACATTTGGTGTTTCTGGCCTCTAGTTAGGACAGGACCAAGAACATTTTGTCTCATGGCTAAAGACACAGATTGAGCTTCTAGTCCTAAACTCCCTGTCCCACTTCTATCTTCTATTGCAGTCAATAGTCAATACATATTTATTATTAATGTTGATAGTTAATTTTTAACACATTAATGTTTATTTAACAAAAGTAATATATTCAGTATTTTGTGTCCTGAGGTGCATCTAGTGGAGCCTGCAATAAAAGATACAAGAAACAGCCACTGAAGTACTGAAGATGATGTGCCATGGTCTATGCTCCTCAGAAATATAGATTGGAGTGGGGCAGACTTACTGTCACCTGCCACTGTAAAGTATTGTGGTTTCTCTGTTAAGATTATTCAGGAAGGGCCCATTGGAGAAGATTTTGGACCTGAAAGGCTTTCATTCTTCAAAGAGGAAGCCCATATTCTATTTGCTAGTGATCTTGTATTTGGAGGGTACTTGGGAGCCTGACATAGTAAAAGGTGATATATAAAAATTTTAATAAAATTGTGAAAGAAAGTACTACCAACACACATGGGCTATTGTGAGCCACTTTTATTTATTTGAATGAACTGATTGCCACATTTCTTGATATAACAGATGAAGATAAAAATCACCAAGGCAGTCTATTTAAATGAAGTCATTGGATATTTATGACTTAAGACAGTGGTGCCCTTTTTAATGTAAAAAAGCAAATATTCGATTGAATAAATGAATTTAATTTCTAACCTTACTACATTTTGCATTAATTATAATCTAACAATTAACTGGAGACACATCCCTTTTAACTTGTTGAATACTGAAATCTCTAGGACAACAGATTTTTCCCTTATTGCACAGGATTGTATTGTTGCCACCATGGTGGTTTTATCTGGTTTTTTAAAAACTCCTTTCACTTTTTCTTTTAAAATTACTGAATATGTTCTGTAATGCTTGTCACACATTAATGTCAATGAATCTAAGCTATGTTTAAGTTATCTGCTGGCATCTAGTAATTATCCAGAACCATGAAATGCACGACAGTACCTTCTGAGGTGTAAAATTTCAATCCTGAAGAGAATTCCTCAATTTAAAAACACATCTTCAAACAGTTTTAATTTAAACTTTTTTGTATGAAAAAATCAGATACTTTTTAAAATTAGAGTTCTTATTTGATCAAGAGTTCTCTGGGTTGCTGTCTCAAAACATAGAATAAATCATTAGAGAAAATAGCATGTGTATTTCTAGGGCAAGTTTCAAGTCATTTAAAAAAAACTTCTGATTTTTCTAAGTAAAAATTTTCATTATATTAGAACACAAACCAGGTTCTGTATAAACAGTGACCAATTGTATGCATTAGAAGTAGTTACTCAGACCAAATTACATGGAATTTGGCAATTATAGAAATTTATTTCTGTCATATAATGGGAGAATGTTAAAATAACTCTTTATTCTATTTTGAGAACATTTTAGTTAAATGCTATTTCAATCCTATTCTGAACCAGCACTAAAACAAACAAATATTCCAGCATGAGAATTATCAGACACAAAGTATGTGAATTCCGACACCTTTCATTGCGTGTACACCAGGAATTCTACTTTTTAAATGATATCCTGCCAGCTTCTTCACAATCCATTAATTTCTGGATCAGCATCAGAGGGAATGTCAGAGCAGAGTGAAATTCTTGTAAGACACAGATGTCAGGATCAAAAGTCAGACGCATTCTCCAAGCAGCAGGGAAGCAAGCTTGTTAGACTTTAATCGGAACAATTAGTATCTACCATGTGACAGTCTCGGTGCCCTACCTTATATGTCTATGAAGTTCCGGCATGCTGGAAAGACAGACTTCTAAGTTTGACGGAAATTTTCATAAGCTTTTGGTCTCATTATTTTTAGTCACAATTCTTAAGTTTTGTTGATCGCCTCTAAATGTCCTTAAATGGTCAAATGGTTGATGCACTTAGGTAAAGTAGGGTCCATCTTGCTATAGAGACAAGTATTTCATCTTCTGTTGGTGGATGTAATGCAAAATGACCAGCTTTATGGATGTTTGTGGTTGTTAGTACTCAGGAGGCTTTACCAGCTGCCTTATACCTTGAGAGTGAAAGCTTTTAGATGAGCTCCCAGATTGCTCCAGCGGAGGCTCAATAACTGTGAATCATTGATGAAGGAAAAGTACTTCAAGTTGGATGGTGGCATTTTAGTGAAAGAATTTATTCGAAATCAGCTATTATATTTCTTTTTATGCTGTCACTAAACTAAAATATCATCCTAATAATAATGATAATGATAATAATAATAATAATAATAATCATAAATCAACCAGTTGTTTTTTGTACACATTGTCAATAAACTAACTTAATTATTTCTCCCAGTAATGCTACTTGAGTTCTTTCACTTTTTTTTTTATAGTTTGTAATAATAATTGCTATATCCAGGTGTTAGTATTGGGGTATTCTGTAGTATAATGAATTGAAAGTTCATATCCATCTCTGGCTATCCATCTCTGGCTATGAGGAATGATCCTTTAAGGTGTGAGCTGTAACAGTTGAGCACATTCAGACACTAAAGTTGTCTCCACTGTATAATAGTACAAGTTAGTTCATGCTCGGTAGAAAAGGGTCATTATACTTAGCTAGTGATAACTATTTTTCAAAAAGGCAAAAGCCATGGGTAAGTGTATGAAGGACAGAGCAGAGAACTTGGAGAGGAACCAGGAGTGGCACAGCAGAGACAGGAGCACAAGGCTGGGAAGTGGGAGGCCTGTTGGAGGCAAAGGTAAAAGCTTTTCTCTCCATGCAACCCAATAGTACTATATTTTGTTGTAGCCTAAAGATGACATTTTCTAAACATTTTTAAAATGTTAAGAGGACACCTTTGGAATTAGGTCAAATGAATTTAATAATTGAGATAACTTATATATAGAAAGGGGTACCTGATTTTGGACCTTTAATGTTTGTTATCTCAATCTGTTCACTCTATGAAGTAGCAAACTCTATATCGGACAACTGTCCTTCCAGCAACACCTATGACCCTTAAAGTTTTATTTGCTTACTCTTTTTTTTTTTAAAAAAAACTTTCATTATATATATTCATCAGACATGATGGCATGTTAAACAGAGTCACTTTCACACATGTCTATATTGTACAAACATACTTATATATTGCACAAGCACACTTAGATATTGTACATTTCCCTTCTTTTTACTTCTCCTTCCTTGCCCATGTGAGTCATCATTGTTTTCCAAGACAGTTTTGCTTCCAATGACATATCATATATGCATACATGAACTTCCTGTCTCTATAAAAATTGAGGAGCCATAAATGGGAAGAAACAGGACATATGTCTTACTAGTTCCAGTTGCATCCACTATCAAGCAAAAAAATGAAACTCCATTTGACTGAAAACAAATCCATTTGCATCTCCTTTATCCATTCCCTGCTGTTGTGAGGTGCTGCTGTCAACTCTGGTGTGCTGACCGAGAGCACTGCTGAGCCCAGGCACGACACAGCTAGATGTTTAGTCGATTTAACTTTAGGTATTTTTTTTTTTTGGTGGGGGTGGGACATCTATACCTATTTCAGTAGTAGCTGGATTTGTTTAAGAGTCCTACCACATCTTTAACAACATTTGTTGTTATTTAGTTTCTCAATGACTGACATTCTTACTGCAAGATGAAATTTGTAGTTTTAATTTGCGTTTTCCTTTTGAAAACTGTTTATTCTGTTAGTTATTTGTTGGTGGATTGTTTGATTTTGTTGTCCTTAATTTTTTTTTGTGCTCTTGGTATTAACCATCTTTCCGATCAGTTGTATACTAACAATGAATTTTTTTTCTGATTCTGTAAGCTGATTCTTCACCCAACTAATAATTTCTTTTGCCATGCAACAAAAACATTCTAACCTCATTTGTTGACTGTAGCATTATTTCCTTAGTGACTAGAAATTTCTTGCTATTTAGAAAGTCCTTACCTATACCTAAATTCTGACATGTCTCATATTACTAAGTTATATTTCCAAGCCAAAAGCTGCCTTCAAGATAAACTCAAAGATCACACTTTCCAATTAAAGTTGTCAGATTTTGGATCTGCCTTGGATAATATTACATTTAACTGACAATGTGTTGTGAGGAATGCTTAGCTCCATGGCAACCCGTATCTGTGTGCTTAAGGAATATGAGCACATTACTGGAGAAAGACCTTGTAAGTTTTCATTTTGATAATGTTGACGGAATAGATCACAACTGTATACTTTGTGAAATAATTTCATGTATACCATGTCAGCTAGTCCTCTTCTTATCATTCAACAGACATGATGGAATCAGCACAATATAATTACTGAGGTAGTTGAGGGTCACTTCAGCAATAAAAGCTGTGGCCAACATTGAACTTTTTACTCTTTCCACTTCATTGACTTTGGAAAATACTTTTGAGTTACTGAAGACAGAGGAAGCAGGTTTGTTTTATGTACCCTGAGCTGTAATAATAATATATTTGACTTCTGCTCACAGGTCTTAAAACACAGCTTCTAAACCTTGTAATATCCCCAATAATAGAAGTGGCAGGAATTTATGTGTTTGGTCTGAGTGCTAAGTTTTTTTTTTTTTTTTTTTTTTTTTTTTTTTTTTTTTTTTTTTACCATGGTGGTTTCTAAGACATTTAGTATTTCTGGAGTGAAGGTGTCTTGTACATGTTATGGAAATGCCTTGTATCTGGGCTTCCTGGATGGGGTTGGTCACCAGCAAGGCCAAGGCTTGACTGTAGGCTTGGGCCTTTCGGACTTGTTTCCCCTAACTTCGTGGGAGAGAAGGGACTGGATATTAACTTAATCATCAACAAATGATGATGTAATCAATCATATCTCTAAATGAAACTTCTGTCAACCCCTGAATGTTGTGTTCTGTCTCTTCTCTGGCAGTGTCTTGGGCACTGGGGATACATTGTCTTAAGGAAGACAAGGCAAAGTCAGGGACTGGGGTCCATAATCCCTGCTGTAGACTGGAAGGGGAGAGTGGGGCCTGGATGAGCAGGATCCCCGTTGATTGAGAGTGAGTGCCAGCATGGAGGGAATGGGGAGGCCTTCTTTGGGAGTCTTAGTGTTGTTGCTGTTTTAGGTGTAGGCCTTCCCCATAGTGATCTGTAATGAAGCAGCTCCCTGACACGATCTTTGCTTGTTCATATTGTCTCTTTGGGGGTAGATTTGAATGCATACACTTTATTAGAGGTGGGTCGGGCATTTATAAATTTGGGGGAGGGCATGAGAGTCCCCAGGAAGGGAAGATCATTGGCTGAAGGGTAAGACTGTTGAGATGCATCACGAGCATGGAGAGGAGATCCAGGAACTGTGCCGCCTGCCTGCCTGCCTGTAGTCACTTTAGTTGAGGGTTGTGGTTACATGTTGCAGAGCAGGCATGGAGGCAGGGAGGGAGCAGACTCCCCTCCTGTGGTCTCAAATCTCTGATATTCCTCTACCGCACTAGTCTCAAGATCACCTGGTGGCATGATCCACATGCCCTGTAGCTGCCATGGTGACAACTCTCCTCCTATATTTGGTGTCAGAAGCTTGAGGATGGAGAGTGCAATGTTTTCCTTTTACATCCTTGTTCATCTTTGCTCCAAGAAGAGGGCAAATCGTGCCATGAAAATGAGTCCTTCGTATAGTTCTTGCTTACTCCTTTTGCAGAACAGAAAGTCTATGGGTGCTATTTTGTTGTGTGTTTTAGTTTACTTTTAAATATCAGCATATTAAGTTTTTGAGATTTTCATATAATATGTTTTGATCATATTTACTTCCTTCTCCAAAGCCATCTCTGTTTTCTATTTTTATTGCTGTCTAGCCTGCTATACCATATTTTACCCATTCACTTATGCGTTGTGCTCCTCACAGGACTCTTTCTAGTTAGAACATTATGAATCATAATAGATATTCTTGTATATGCCTTTGGGAGAATATAGTTATTCATTATTATGGCATGCAAACAACTAGAAGAGTTAGTTGTTTGTTTTTATTAAGGCACAGAGTGGCCAGATTTTATTGATAAGTTTTCTGAAATGGATGGAGTAACTGATACACTTGTAGCTGGTAGAGTGGACCATGTTGAGGATTTAAGATCTCATTACAAATGTAGTGAACCACCTTTGGGGAGCTGTAAATAAAGGATGTATATGTGTTAATTCACATTTCAGAACTCTCCTTGAAAAGGGGATTCAGGATCAGGAAGCAGGGAAACCAGCGAGGAGGTATTTGACACGATGGGATCATTCAGTTCAGAAAATGGGCGACATTTTAGCTCTCATTTAACTTGTCTGTAGCTGACTTCTGTGTTTCTGTCTTCCAAAGCCTTATCTAAGTGACTATGAATATTAGATTTGTTCCATCAAGTTTTAGCCTCAGTGTCTGAGAACAGAGCCTCGGTTTACCAGCTAAATCACCAAGCTCTCCCCCAGGTAGTCTATTTTGGAAACAGCTAGTCTTTTTTTTGTGGCAGATGTAATTTTTGGTTCATAAATCTAGCCAAGGTTTTACTTTCCTTTTGACAGTCAACAGGTCTCAGCTCTGAATCTAACTTTGTGATTGACAAGCATATCTTAAAACAAGGCAGAAAGCTAGGGTTTGATATATTATGTATTTCACTTATTGTAAAATGACTGCCTTGCACTGAGTCCACACCCTCTGAGAGATCGCAGAGGAGGGGTCTGGGAGCTAAAGTTTAATGATAAATTATGCAGAATTTTTAAACATCCAATACTTTCCCACAGATTTCCTTGGGGCATTTAGTTGTAAATTCAACACTGCTGCTTATTTGCTTCATAGGGCCCATAGTAAGCAGATTTCATAGGGATAGGCTATAATTCACAGAGTCCAACTGATTATTTTAATAAAAACAATTATTGAAATAATAGAGAGTCAGCAGAAAATGGAAGAACAAAATTGAGAAATGGGCAGAGAGCAGGACCACAGAGGCTAATGATACATTTGTGTCATTGAGTCACCGGCCACCTCCAAGCACAATGCAGACCGCCTCTCACGCAGGCATTTTCAAACTACTCTGGGGAGGCTCTTCCTCTGGGCTTCCAAGGAGGGAGATGAAGCACCATCCCCACCAATAATGCATTTATTTGGGGGAGTCTACTTAATTTGAACAGGTTTGGTATTGGATAATTTTAAGTCAAAGAAAAAGAAAAAGAAAAGGAAAAGAAAAAATATTCACAATAAAAACCATTGTATTTCAGTACCTTCAGCAGCATGCTTGCTTTTAATTGGCAACTGATGCTCTTCCTCTCTCTCAGGTTCTCTTTCTTTTTTACTTGTCTGTCTGTCTGTCTGTCTGTCTGTCTGTCTGTCTGTCTGTCTATGTTGCCCAGGACAAACAGGAAGTCACTTGTGAGGGATTAAAGGCATGCAATGCCATGCCTAGCTTCTAATTGCGTTTCTTGAGATAATAAATGAGTTTTTCAATGGGCTCAATGCTAACTGCTATGTGGGGGTCTGTCTCTATAAAATGGCCAAAGGGCACAAATCTGCGGAAAATTGATTTAACACATATACTAGCCAAACCAACTACATTTTAAGTCAAGTTTAAAAGTTTCTACTATTTGCTATTAAATATTTTCCAGAAAGTTTTTATACTTTATTTTCCTCTTTCTTTCTTAAATGCAGTGAGTGTGCTTGAGTGTTTTCAAGATTCTTGAGTGTTTTGGGAACACTCAAATATAAGAATTACCTTGAGACTTTCTGTAGTGATGGGAGATCTTTCCATCTCCGTGATTCAGAAGGCTGATGGATACAAGAACTCACAGTGGGTAGCTGGAAGTGAGCATGTAGTATAGACTCAGAGCTCTCTAAACTGACATGGCCCACAACACAAAAGTTTTCAAATCCATTAAGAGTTTTCAAATCCATTAAAAGTGCTATTCAAATAAAAAAAAAGCATGCTTAAATGGACCACTAACTAACACACTTTAAAATTTTAATTATATCCTATCAATGACAAATTGGGTAGGTTATTATGTATTTATAAGTGTGTGTGTTTGTCCATGTCTCTCTCTGTGTGTGTATGTATGCATGCGTACATAGAGGACTTAGGACAGCTTTATTTTTATTTATTTGCATAAGTGCATGTGTGTCCATGTGTATTCAGATACATGTATGTGTGGGTGCATGTGCTCATTGAGGACATAGAACAACTTTGGGTATCATGTTTAGAAATAGCGGTATACCTCCTTTGAGACAGTCTCTTCATTGTCCTGGATCTTAGCCATTAGGTTAGACTATCAAGCTGACAAAGCCAGGGGTCCTTCTATGCCTACCTCCTTAGTGATCAATTACAAGCTTATGTCACCATGGCAGGCATTTCTATAAAGATTCTGGAAGATGGAACACACGAAGTCATGCTTGAGATGCAAGCTCAGAGCCATCCTTTAGCCCTCGGTTGGATTACTTTTCCTTCTTTTCAAGTACTATCTTTAGCTTTCTAAAAAAGTGTGTGTGTGTGTGTGTGTGTGTGTGTGTTTGTATTAAGAGAATGAGATATATAAAATATGAGAATGAGATATTCTATGAAATTTACTACTGCAATTTCATACTTTAGGTAAACTCAGTGATACTTAGAAAACTAAGGATAGTCGAAGAATCTAGATAAGCCTGTTCAGCTAAATTAAATTATTTATTTTCTGTGTATCTATTTTCATGACACATTGTCCAGCCTAAATGGGTGCCTGAGGGCAAATTGAGAACCATTTGATGGGTGCAAGTCAAAGATAGAATAATATTAACTTTAATGAAATGAAGGGTATAACAATAATAACTGTCAGACAGCTTGAAATTCCTTTATGGGTATGAAAAGAATCTTGTTTTACACAATCATATGAAAATGAGAAACTTCTGTTCGATAAAATGTAGCATAAATAATGGTTCTAATTGTACTATACCTCCATTAGTGAGTCCAGGGTGAAATAATGCCATAGACTGCTTTTTAATTTTTTTTACTCCCTCTAAAGTCTTCCTTACTTTATTACTTTTGCATCTCTCTTTGTAATGCAAATTCACATTCTGTAGTTTATTATAAAAACTAAAAACTTACAATATAAAATAATACTCTAATATCTGTGAGGTTTTTCCATGTAACCAGAGTTAACTCTTTATTCACATGGTCACTGATCATGAGTTCTCATTGATCAGTGGGGTGATAATTATATTCAAGGTCTCCTTTTTTCCCTACAGATTTGTGCTTTTACACGTTCATAATTTCAGTAATGTTATTGTTATTAGAATGTATGACTGAGAAAGGCCTTTATTATAACTCCATTTTATGCTTTTTATACAAAATCAGGAGGTAGACAGTCTGATGATGGAATCTATTGTCCACACAGTCTCATAACTTAATAGTAAATGACACTTATAAGAAACCTATAGTTCTTTCAAAATTGAACTTAACTTTATATAATTTAAGTAATCTTAGATATTTAGACTGAAGCTAATAATTTTTTTCAAAAGATAATAGTTAAGACAAATCTGGTTGACAGAAGGTATCATCTTGAATCTGAAGTTTAAATAATAGAAAATAAATAATTTAAAATTTTACTAAGAAATGTAATACAAATCAATAATTAAAGTACATTTGCATATCTTAGCTATTTTGTACTCATTTTATGATGGAAATCTGTCAGTCTGACCATCAGGCTTTTTTTTTTCATTCACTTATTTTCTCTTCTAGCAATTTCTCTTTATTAAATGTTATATAAACTGAAATATGACAAATGAATTTCTCACAGAAGAGTAAGTCTTTTGAGAGATCATGGGCCTTTCAACAATATCTATCTAGAGTGATTAATTAGATCAATTGAAATGTCTATGAGCTTAATTCCTAAGGCTGCAATTTGAGAACGCTGGAAATATATTTGAGTAGAACAAAAGTTTCCATAAGACAATCTTCAATTTAAAGTAAGTCTTGTAGTCACTGATGATTTTGGCCAGATTTTAGGTATTGCATGATTATATGAGGAAGTCCATCATGATCAAGTAGACTGTGTGAGTAATCCCGGCCAGTAAGTTGTAAGTTGAATTCACGTTTTCTTAGCGTTTTCATTGTAACTGGTGGGGAGAGTTGTGTGCTCCATCCGTTCATGCTCTGGAGTGAATACATACGATGTGTTCAGTCAGTCTGTGATGGAGTGGCAGCTGTTATAAGGTCAGGATTGCAAAGCCATGGAATGTCTTGTCTGCAACTTGTTTATAGAAAGAAAGCTTCAAAGAACCACAGCCATGCCTACTTTTTTGCTCCCTGTGTGTTGTCTGTAGCTCTTTTTATCCTCTACAGAATTGAGTTGAATAAAAACTCTATGCCAGAAAAATTGAAACCTGAATATTTTTTTTACCCAAACCTTTAAAGAAAAGTCTAGCAACTTCTATTCCAGTGACATATCCATTGTTTTATTTACCTATTGTTTGGTGCATGAAGATTAAAGTGTCTTATCAGGATGCTGATGTTTCTGACCCTACCTCTATCTAAGCTTAGATATTGAGGCTTTTTATCCTAATAGAGTCGTCTATCCAAATAAAAGTAAGTGTTTAATAGGCTACAAAATTGATTCTAAGGACTGTCAGTTTTGGGCTTCATAGTGTGTGAGTGCGGCCGGGGGAAGAAATGTCATAGCACATAGTATAAACTTTGCATTCATTATTCTTTTTGTCTACAAGTGAACAGAATTTAGAGTGTTTTGAGGAATATCATCTTTTAAAAATCAAAGTGCAGGTTTTTCACAGCGAGTGAGAGGTCAGAATGTTCAAAATGTCCTCATTAAATCCTGAATCCATGCTGACTTTGTTCACTGTCATCTAGTCCTCACTTTGCTCTTTCCCTGGAAACTTCAGCCTCAACACAAGCTGATTAATAAATAAAAATGCCATCAGTTCTAGCTTTGAGGGTTTCAGAATCAAGCGATGAGATGAAGGATTTACAAATGACCTCTAGAAAAACATGTTCTTTGCCTGACTAGTTAGACAGAAGAAGTGAAGCGTGAGTTCTAGGAAGACACCAAGCGTGAGTTCTAGAAAGATGTAAACATATACTGCTGGTGATAATGACTGTGCACTGCTCAGTCTAGCCTTGGTTACCTTCTATCTGGACTGCTGAGGCAGCTTCCAGGATCAGTATCACTTTCCCTATTCTTTGGACAAACTCAGTGCTTCCTCCTTTCTGAAGCATATCTCTCAAAGTTTGAATAGTCTGATTTTTCCTTCCTAACTGACATCAAAAGACCTCATAACATAGCTTCCCACTGACTCCCAACACATTTCTTGCTACCTGCTTTAATCCTAGTGTATTAGAATCTCAGTGTCCTGTGTTTTCCTTCCTACATCTACTACAGGAAAGACAAGTGTGTTCTAACCTAAGACTGTCTCTCCAAGACCCAGGTTGTAAGCTCTTCAGTGGAGACTTTCATGGTTTTTGAATCTTTCAAGTTCGGCAGTGATTGGCATCCACATCTTTTCTGTTTGCGCACATGTGTTATCCTCCTAACTAGGCCATAGACTCTACAGGATAGGATTTCTAGATCTACTGACATCTAGCATAATACTTTGTGAGCAATAATACATGTTGAATGGGTAAGTGGATGAATAACCCAGGTACCTTTTTTTTTCCAGTATGAATTGTAACACAGAAATAGTATGATCTGTTCGACTCTGATTTGGGTGTTTGTCATCTCTCTGGACATGCTGTGAGGTATGGGCCTTGCGGTGCATAGGTAGTCCTTTTGTTTGAACCACCATACTCCAGTCTTCCTTTACAAAACTTGTAGTATCCATATCCCCCTTTTTCCTATAGGCATAAAAATCTTCCTGTATTTCTTCTATTCCTCAATCTTAATTATTTCATCAACTTTGTCCAATCAATGACAGAGAACAAATAAACTCTTCATAATTATTTAATTCCTTTACTACAGCATTAAATTACACACACACACACACACACACACACACACACACTCATATTTAACCTTTCAACGGTACATGAATTGTTACTATTACTAATTACAAACTGGAAGACTGAACCTAAGGGGTGATAACTAAATCTCTCAAGTTATATTACTACATGGCTAGAAAGCAAAGGAGATGGGACACTAACCCAGTCTGTCTCTAATTTGTAAACAATTGCGTCCTCAATTTTCCTTCATGTGTTCTTATTTTAAAAACTGAGTCCAATCGTCTTTTACATGTCTGTCACTTGTGTCATGTAGGTTTAAGCATGGAGTCTTATAACATTCTAGAGAATGACAAGACCATTGGGAAAAACACACGAGAGAGCTATAAAATTATGTCCTATTGAAAGGACTTATGGTTTAGTTGGCCCCAGAAAATACATACATACCAAATAGGCAGTGGAAAGCATCAAATTTAAGTTCTAAGTTGGTCAGTGCAAGTGAGTGAAAATTAATAGACTGTCAGAGTTGAAGAAAGCGAATCTTAGGCCACTGCACGTGTTTACCCCTGAATCCTTTGTACAGTGAGGAGTTAACTGTGGACTATTGCAATGGTGCAGCCAAAGGAGGTTAAGGAGAGTGGAAAAGTAGTTATTTTTGAAGCATGATGCATACAGTGGGAAGAATTTGATTTCAAACACAAAGATGGGAGAACTATATTGGGGAAGATTGTTCACAGATATATGTGCATTTGCAGCTGAGTGAAGACATAAATGTTCCTTAGTTCACTGTTATATTTCCACCTCTGGTCAGTGATGATGATTGTCCTTTTTTGAAATAATACCTACACCTCACCCAGATTAGTTGGATAATAACTATTAGAAGTTGGCCTTTAAAGTTATCTTTAAAATTCTCAGTATTATAAAAAGTCCCACATGATTTTTAAAATGGAAATGGGATTGGGAATATGGAAGCAAATGGGCATGATGCCTTCCCATGCCACCACTTGGTAGGACAGATTTATAAAGAAGAGTTAAATGTGATCAAGAGTCTTCAGTTAGCACTTGATAGACAGCACAACGACGCAGCTAAACAGAAGGGCCCGAGAAGAGATGAGATGGATAGATAAGACGGGGAATTAGAAGGACTGCTTAGAAAGCAATTACAGTAATTATGGATTAGGAGGGTGAAGCCTTGCTTAGGGTGGTTTTCTGGAAAGAGAAAGAAAGTTGTAATCTGAGAGTTTTCACAAAGGCTTGATGACTGGTAGTCTAAAGGATGGGGAAAAACCCCAAGAAATTAAATGGCAGGTCCTTGACAAATGCAAATTTGCCTTGCTAGGCCTTTTCAGGGTAATGCTTGATGTATGATGCTGTAACATTTCTGAAAACTCATATTCAAGTTTAAATAAGTCAACATTTATTATGGATCAACATTTCCCAATATCAAAATTCTATATGGTTGTGAAAGAGCACTGTTTTCTGTTATTATAGTTATATGTATGTTCTTGTATTTATGTTTCAACAAGTATGTTTTTCCTTTTCCAGTCCCCATGTCTAATCATTAATGGGGTGAAATATAGTTGCATATTAGCTCTAATTACCTAATTTATGATGTGTTGCATGAGCTAGCTTAGTATGACATTCAGGTATAATATCAGACTGTATCTCACAGTGACTTAATTTACTAGGTTAGAATCAGGAGAGAATCAATGGCT
Source organism: Apodemus agrarius (assembly GCA_964023405.1). Lineage (NCBI taxonomy): Eukaryota > Metazoa > Chordata > Mammalia > Rodentia > Muridae > Apodemus > Apodemus agrarius. The sequence goes on along the minus strand of OZ030008.1, from coordinate 75,996,032 downwards.
ATCATTTTAAGAGCTTATGGGTTTTATGAATGAAGTTTCTGAGCTTCTCTGGCTCCACTCACCATTCAGACAGAGTTTCTAAAGCTCTAACCACTGTGTACAGGAAAAAACCACAACAGGCAAGGCATTTCCTGATGTTCTATGCTTTGCATTTACGTCTCCTTGGCTAGTTATGTAGTCTGGGAAATAATGTTTCAGCTGGACATTTTGTCTAGGAATCCAGTGCCAAGAAGGTCACACAGCTAATGGTAGTCTGTACATTCTTTCTTTGGAAAAAAAATCATATTAAGCACCTGCTGTGTCTCAGACATCTTTCACATAGATAAGACGATCCTGGTTGTCATGAAGCCATGATGTGTCAGGAGACAAAGACATGGCACAAGCCATGACAAACACACACAGAGTAGGAAGCATGTTAGCTAACACAGAAGAAAAGTTTATAACTGATTTAATGTATTTTTGTAGCTTTTTAAATTTTGTTTTCATCTTATATTAATTTTTTGGTATATTGCCTTAAATTACTTTGGAAAAAAGTGTGATTAAATAAATATATCCAATTTACAAATAAAATTAATAGCTCATCTGTTACATAATTTCCATTTAATGTAATTTCTAGTCACTTAATAAAGTATCTTAGAGGGTTTTGAGCATTTGTCATCATCAGAGACTAAAAAATGTTCTTTGTTTTGTCCCTTTATTTATTTATATTCTATTTACATTCACCTTAAATAACTTTTAGAGTGCCCTGCAATAGTTTTGCTACATTCTACTTCATGGTTATAGTGATATACCTGTGATATTTAAGAGATGTTAATTGTGACTCTGTATCTTGTAGTGTTTAGATTGTTTTGGAGTTTTTCCCCTCCTCTTTCAGTGCTACTGGGGATTAAGCCTTCAAAAGTAGTGTAGTCACTAAGAACAACCACAAATATAACTAGCAACAATTGCTAAGTCCACAAGAGACACAGAAATACAAGAAACACGAAAAGGAAGCTAGCATAATGACTTCCAAAAGGTCATAACTCCTCCACTACAAAGTTCAACGATAGAGAAACAGGAAAAATGCCAAAGGAAGATCTTAAAAGTTTACTGGAAAAAGTGACCATCAGTCTCTAGGAGGACACAAAGAAGCACTTGAGTAATTTAAGGAAGCGAACCAGGGTCTGGATGGGAAGCCAGCAACAGGAAGGAGATGGTCAACTTGAACCAAACCCCAAGAGGAAAAGAAAACAAATCAGGATCAGGACAGGAAGCCAGTGACATAAAGGAGACAGTCAACTCTGGACAAAATCCCAAAAGGAAAAGAAATTCTGCAAGGAAATTGAAATAAGGGGAAGTTTATAGAAACCTCGGGAATGAAGCTTGGTGGAACACATCATTAGAGTTGGCCAAGTGCAGAAAGGATGTCAGGTGTGGAAGGAAAGGTAAAAGACTCAGTGCATTCATCTGTCAGTAAAGAAGTGACAGACCATCATGGCCACTACACCCAAGACACAGAGCTAAGAGCCTACAGCATTGACCAAGGAGGTAATGTTTAAAAAGAAAGCCCATAGGATCTATTTTTTAAAAAATCATAGTAGAAAAATCCTCAAATCTATACAAAGATTTAGGATTCAAAACACAGTAGGCATTTAGAACCCCAGAAACACATGACCAGAGAAATGTCTTGATGATATATGATTATCCGAGATACTAACAACACCAGGTAAAGAAAGAACATGAAAACCTGTAAAGGAAAACATTGACTTACCTCTTACCTCTTAAGGCAAAAAGAGATATTATCGAGGGTCCTATCAGCAACCTAAAACACCCAGAAAACACAGAATAATGTATTATAGAGCATGACAGTAAATAATACCAAGATGGCTACATAGAACAAGTGTGTATGCTGAAGCTGATGCAGAAATGATAACATTGCAAGAAAATTACAAATGAACAGTTTGTTACTAGGAAAGTGTTAAACTTAGTTAAAGGAATACAGTGCAAAGAGGATATATTTCATAAGAGAAATAAACAGAGGAAAGGTGTAATCAATAATGTCTAAAAATAGAAGAAAGAATAAAGAAAGAGGAAGGAAGAAAGAAAGAAAGAAAGAAAGAAAGGAAGGAAGGAAGGAAGGAAGGAAGGAAGGAAGGAAGAGCCAAAGTACATTATGGTGACTTTAATGAAAATGTTCCCCACAAGCTCATATATCTAAACTAGTAAAACTCTAATACCAATAGGAAAGGCAGAAAAATTTAATAATTCAACCAACTAGAAAAACATGCCCAAATTTCAAGAATGAAAAACCTGTCACAAGAATAATCTTAAATATAAAAATTCTTAACTTGACAATAAAACGATACAGACTAACTCTGTTAAAAATAATTATCTTGAGGTACAGTTTCAACAGTATAGTTTCTGCTTTCTAGCACAAAGACCTGCGTTTAATCCTCAGAACCTTCAAGAAAACAAGGCAAGCATATGTTTGCATCTCAGCACTGGAGAGGCAGAGACAGGTGGCTCTGTCGGACTTACCGGGCATCCCAGGACAGACTACTCGGTGATATTTAGGGCTGTGAGAGATATTTTTGCAAAACTAAGGTTGTTACCTTCTTCATAGAGTATAGAAAAGCAGTCCGCAGGTCTAGGAAGATCTCTTCACTATTCAGTCATCTACACAGAAGTCACTTTGTCTTAACCAGATGCCAACTGTATTTGAGCCTAGTGAGAGTAGTGGATGTATCAAATGCACGAGACTCCCAATCTCTTCTCACTAGGGCCCAGCCTGCCTTTACAGATGAGACCTCAGGTCCCTCCTTCCCCAGGCTGGGAAGCAGGCCACTGCACAGCTGGGCCTGCACAGCTGCACCTGCACAGCTGCACCTGCACAGGTGGACCTGCACAGCTGCACCTGCACAGCTGCACCTGCACAGCTGGACCTGCCTTTCTTTTTTTATTGGATATATTCTATATTTACATTTCATTCCCCCTTTTCTGGTTCCCCGCCCTCCAAAGGTCCCACATACCTTTTTCCCTCCCCCTGCTCCCTCATCCACCCCTTCCCACTTCCCTGTTCTGGTATTCCCCTACACTGATGCTTTGATCCTTTCCAGCACCAGTGTCCACTCCTTTCTTCTTGTTGGACATCATTTGGTATGTGAATTGTGTCTTTGGTGCCCCAAGATTCTAGGCTAATATCCACTTATCAGTGACTGCATACCATGGGTATTCTTTTGAGACTGGGTTACCTTACTTAGTATGATGTTCTCCAGCTCCATCCATTTCTCTAAGAATTTCATGAATTCATTGTTTCTAATGGCTGAATAGTATTCCATTGTGTATATATACCACATTTTTTTGTATCCATTCCTCCGTTGAGGGACATTTGGATTCTTTCCAGCTTCTGGTTATTATAAAAAAGGCTGCTATGAACATAGTGGAGCATGTATCCTTATTGCATGTTGGGGAATCTTCTGGGTATATTCCCAGGAATGGTATGGCTGGGTCCTCCGGAAGTATCATGTCCAGTTTTCTGAGGAACTGCCATACTGATTTCCAGAGTGGTTGTACCAGCTTGCAGTCCCACCAGCAGTGTAGGAGTGTTCCTCTTTCTCCACATCCTCGCCAACACCTGATGTCTCCTGAGTTTTTAATCTTAGCCATTCTGACTGGTGTGAGGTGAAATCTCAGGGTTGTTTGATTTGCATTTCCCTAATGACTAATGATGTTGAACATGTTCTAAGATCAAGAATAGACAAATGGGACCTCATAAAATTACAAAGTTTCTGTAAGGCAAAAGACACTGTCAAAAGGGCAAATCGGCAACCAACAAATTGGGAAAAGATCTTCACTAACCCCACATCTGACAGAGGGCTAATATCCAATGTATACAAAGAACTCAAGAAGTTAGACCCCAGAAAACCAAATAACCCTATACAAAAATGGGGTACAGAACTAAACAAAGACTTCTCACCTGAAGAAATTCGGATGGCTGGACCTGCCTTTCTTCTCCTTTGTTTACTGGCCTGTTCTCCCAGCTCTACACTTCCCTTTGTGAAGTCTCGAAGCTCTTCCTGCCTTTCCCTTCTCTGTGACACAGTCTTCCCAGGTGATGTGGAGGCAGCTTCTAACTAGCAACCTCAGAAAAGCTTTGTTTTTACACTTTTAAATTAGTGAAACCACAAAGGCTTCCCTGGTTTCCTGTTACACTGGTGGCATTTAGTCAATAACCCATCCATGACATGTGAGATAATGTGACGTTATGAAACATTTGGTCCTTCTTGTGATGCACTTAAGAGAACGTGTTTCCTAAGAGAATCTGAGGAAGACGTCTCTTGCCAAGATCTTTTAAATGACCCAGGGGGCATGAGTGATAGTTACAAAAGCAGGAGTTGGTCTATCTTTTCAGAGAGACAGCCTGTTGCCACATAATTTGCTGGTCCAGCTGTGCCTCTGCCCTCGAGGTAGCCAGGCACCCACCGTTTTACTCTAGCCCTGACCAGACTAGTTTTCACTGGAACAGCTCACTTTTACTGGGGAAACAAGGGCTATATAAACCTTGGGGAGTGGGTGGGGTTTTTGGGGTGAGTGTACATTATTGACTGTGGTTAAAGTGCTGGGAATGCTTCACTTGCATGGAGAGAAATTCCAGATTCTTGCTAGACCTGTCCTTATAGGGAGAGAAGACATTTAACCTGTAATTTGGTCATTGGGCTATGTGACTACCTCAAGGGTGGCAGAGGAGGAGGTTGTAAGGCTTATGTGTGTTAGAGCATGCATGTACAGAATAATGAGAAAAATAGTCCCACACATGCCAGGCTTAGGATGAGATTTTCAGGCTTTGGACATGTCTCAGACTCATTCTTGCTCTGGACTGACTCCCTCAGTTGCATGGCTTTCTGGCCACACAGTGGTTTAGTTTTCTTTTCTTTCTTTTTTTTCCTTTTATTCTTTTTATTATTTTATTTATTTACATTTTGTTGTCCTCCTTCCCGCTTTCCCCTCCACAAACTCCCCCTCCCCTCCCCTTTCCTTCTACCCCTGAGAGGGTGCTCCTCCATCTACCCTCCCACTCCTGCCTCATCTCTCTAGCATCCGCCTTCGCTGGGGCAACCAGCCTCCACAGGACCAAGACCTTCCCCTTCCATTGATGCCAGATAAGGCAGTCCTCTGCTACATATGTAGCAGGAGCCATGGGCCGACTCATGTGTATGCTTTGGTTGGTGGTTTAGTCCCTGGGAGCTCTGAGGGGTCTGGTTAGTTTTCAAGAGGGGAAATCTGTTACTTCCATTTCCCTTCCTCTTCCCATTCATGGCATTCTTTTCATACCCTGTCTGTTCATAGACTTCAATGTGCTCTTCAGGGCCTTGATGGGATGCCTATTATCTAATCCTTTGCTCCACATTCCTATGTAGACCAAGGACAGTCAAGTACTCAGCAACATGCCAGAACTGAGGGGAAAGCTAACTTCATTGACTCAGAAAAGGAGAAAGATATGCTCTATGAGAGAAGGGACAGGAAACCTCAAGAAACTAGACTAGTCTGATTGCACAAACTAAGTGTACTCTTCATAACAAACTCTCATATATAAACACATATCTTAGTACCACCTGCCTGTGTGTAATATCTGCTCCTGGAGTAAGAAGCACAGTCTCTGGGATGAAATGTTTATGTTCTGCCCAACATGTTATACTTTTCAGACTATGCACTCTGTTAATTGGTACACTCTTGCTAAGGATTTGTGAATGAATGAAAAAAAAATTAGTTCATACTCTCCTTGTTCCCAGAACCTTGCTCCCTCTCCCAGGTGTGTGGCTTAACTTAATATGCATTTACTAATGTTTGAGCTGTCTCATTTGCAGTATGGAAAGTGGGTGATATTATCCTCATTTTACAGGTAAGATGACAAAAGACACAACAGATGTCCAATTTTAGTTAGAAATTATTTCATTTGGTAGGGTCTTGCCATTTACCTGAAAACACAATATTAAGGTAATAAAAAATAAGGTCATAAAAGAACATGTTATAATAAAAATAATTAAATTCAAAGTTAAGGTACCCAGATGAGAAGGAGTAACATGGCTTTAACAGACCTTACAAAGACTCTGTGCCCAGCTCTCCCCGTGTTAGCCTCCAATGCAGCCCACACGCCCCCTCTGCTTTGGCTGGATTTCTTTAACAAACAGCCTTAGTTCTCCTCCTTGTCCCCATAGAAGGTTTCTATCCTCTTGGAACACTTCACCTTCTCCTATGACTCTGACATGTTATTCCTCTTGGTGCTTGAATGTGCTTTCCCAGCCTGTGTGGATTCCTTTTTATGCCTCACCGTCCTTTGTGGAACCTACCTGAAGTACACTTAAGGAAATTTTTGATGTCTTTGGCAGGGTCTTGCAAAGTATCCCAGACTGAATTTCTTTTATTCCACAGTCCATCAGACTCCCAGGTATCTGGGATTCCAGGCATGAGCCACAGCTCTTGGCTTAGATCATTCTTCTTCTTCTTTTTAAAATCCATGTCCTTAATGGGCTGGCATTTTCTTTGCTACATGCCAAGTACTTAGAAAATGTCAGGTCTTATTATTCATTGAACAAAGGAAAGAATAAAAGGTCTACTCGATGTAAGGCATAGGTATAGATGAGGAAAAAGTGATTGGAAAAAGCATGGTTTTTAATCACTAAAGAATTGATGAGGGGACAGAGAGGAAGTGAGATGGGCTCTTGGGGTGGGGAAAATGCCTTATATCAATACTTAAGTTATAAAATCATTTGCTTTCATTAGACACATTTGCGTACATACTGTAATGGTTTGAATGAATACTTGGTCCCTAATCAGTAGAGCTGTTTTAGGAGGTATGGAACTGTTGGAGGAAGTATGCCATGGGGAGTAGGCTTTTGGGTTTTAAAAGCCCATGCTAAGCCCTCCTCTCCACTGCTTATACATCAGAGGTAATCTCTCAACTACTGCTCCAGCGTCATGCTTGTCTGCATGTTGCTGGGCTCCCTGCCATGATGGTCATGGACAGTAACTTATAGGAGAAGCCATGTCATGGGGGGCTCAGAAGCTGTGAGCCCCCATGACATGGCTTCTCCTATAAGTGTTCTCGGTTATGTCGCCTCTTTCGAGCAATAGAGAAGTAAACAAGACACAAGCATACATAGACATCTTCAATTTTTTTTGTGACAAAGTTTAATGTTCAGAGAAAACAAGTATTTTAACTATATATACTGCTTCCAATGCTATTCAATCTTAAGGTTTAAGTTTTTATTTTAAGACTATGTGTATATCTGTGTGTCTGTGTGGCAATGCATACTGATCAGTACAGATGCCCAGGGAAACCAGAAGAGAACACTGGATACCCAGGAACTGCAGGTATAGGCAGTTATGAGCTGCCTGACGTGGGCACTGGGAATAGGGTTCAGATCCTCTGTGAGATCAAAATGCACTCTTGACAACTCTTTAGCCTCTTGTGTGTTGGTTTGTTTTCATAGAAAACCTCTCCTCTGGCTATTCTCATAGGATGCAGTAATTAATTTAAATCAAATGGCTACTTTTTATGAATAGCCGTTCTTACTTTTTCAAATACTATCATTTTAGATAAAAAAAAGCAATAGTACTGTACTTGATGACATAAACTACCAAATACTTCAAAACAAGTTTCTGTTTTCCACAATTCCTAGAAGCAACCATAGTTATTAGTCCTTATGCACCTTTCTTGGAATGTCATGTCCATAGATGAGTTTCTAACACTATGGCCCCCTTCCTCCTCTCTTCCCATATGCCCCACTTCTCATTGTCTTCTTCCTTATGCATTAGTTGGAGTAGGTCATACACTATATGGTGATCTGTTAACATATTTTGAAGAAGTATCACATACTTTACATATCTGCCTATAGCATCTGGATACACCATGATTTTTTTCTTTTCTTTATTGGATATTTTCTTTATTTGTAATCAAATGCTATTCCCTTTCCCAGTTTCCCCTCTAGAAACCCCCTATCTCATCCCCCCTGCCGCTACTACTTTGAGGGTGCTCCCCCACCCACCCTCACCTCCCCGCCCTGGCATTCCCCTACACTGGGGCATCGAGCCTTCACAGGGCCAAGGACCTCTCCTATCACTAATGTCTGAGCAGGCCATTCTCTGCTATATATGCGGCTGGAGCCATGGGTTGCTCCATGTGTACTCTTTGGTTGGGGGTCTGATTGTTTGATATTATTGTTCTTTCTATGGGGTTGCAAACCCCTTCAGCTTCTTCAGTCCTTTCTCTAGGTCCTTCATTGGGACCCCATGCTCAGTCCAATGGTTCTATGTCAATAAACATTTGGCCTTTCTCAGTCTTTGGTTATTACAGACAATTCTGTGATGAGTATTCCTGTATTTTGGAACTTTGTATGAGTTTGTCTGTATGTGTTCCTATACGTTTTAGCTGGAAAAGAACCAAACTCTTCCAGACAAGACATGAGAAAGTTTGTCTATCCAACCATTGGTCATTAGACAGAGCATAGATGTTTTTAAATGTTGTCAACTTATTAGAGAAGCATTTTAATAGTTTGGCAACTTCAGCATTTTACAGTCTGTATTTCTCATCACTAAAAATTATGTCAAATATATTTAAGACATTTTCATTTTATTTCTTATATGTTTTTGCATCCTTTGTAAATTCTCTATTATGCTGGTAGTGTTGTATGTATTTCACTGTTATATGACACTGTATATACTGAGAGATATTACTCTTATGTTCACATATGTACTGTGCGTCAATTTTAATTTTTTTCAAGTACACAATTGATTTTAGTGCTAGAATAACACTTAAAATAGGGTTATGGAAATGGGTCCATGAATAAAGAAGCAAGTCTGAGGACATGAGTTCAAATCCCTTGAATCCACCAAAAATAGGCAGGTAAGATATGTTTAAAATCTGAGTATGCATTGATGATATGGCATACAAATACATGAGAATCCCTGGAAACATGAGATTTATCTAGACAACAAAGAGACTGTCTCAAACCTGGTGGAAAATGACACCTCGGTGTTTGACAAGTGAGCTGTGGTGCACACACATGAGCTCATACACATAAGTGCACACTCACACACATAAACAAAAATATCAAAATAGTCGGTTCAGTTAATCAGTTCAGTGCAAGACAAGAACTAGGTGGACTTCTACATTTTATGTATTTTTCGTGCTCATTCACCTATTAGCATGTCATATGGTTATAGGCTACTGTTAAATCAACCCAATATTTCATGTTTTACAAGTGCTATTGCCTACTGACTATTGTACTGGCTCTTAAGATAGCCACTTAAACGCTGTTACTTTTTACAGTAATTTTGTGAACCAGGATCATTTAGATGTGATTTTTTTTGATAGAGTGCTAATTTGTTACAATTATCAATAAGACATTATAGAAGAAAGGATTTACTTTAATGTATACAAATGTAAAACAATTTGGAAATTGTGCAGTATTCCAGAATGTGTGATACAGGTAGTAATGAGAGAGTCAACTTTACTAAACATGTATGAAGCATCCTCATTGAGGGAGATGGGGAGAAAGGATGTAACCTAAATAACTAGAAATAAGAGACATCTATAAGAGCAATTCCCAAGGAATTTGCATCTAAGCATGTGTTCTGTTGATGAAAAACACTTATCAAGGGATGGGGTAATAATTCAATAACACTATATGTGAATGGCAGAGGGTAGAAGTTAGGATTCTTATTGTCGAAGGGAGAACTTGCCAACAAGCAAGAGAAGTCTAGAATGACTCATTAAGTAGAGCTGAACGCATTCGTTTGAACTCATGATGAGCACATAAACACAGAGGATTATCTTAAAATATATTTATGTACCTGTGTTTCTGAACATGTATGCATTTGCTTTCTCTGTCAGATGAGATGACTTAGTACTAGCATCCCTCATGTCCAAATCTTGGTTAATTACAGTTTATAATTAAATGAATGAAGGCACTATGGAAAAATGGGAAGGTTTTAGAATTAGGGCAACAAATCTTCAGGGAAGTATCTAAAACTTAGAAACACACCAAGCCACAAGTACATCAAAGCACATACTTGGAAACAGATAATCTGAGCCATCAAAAATTGATAGTTTGGGGCTTTACAATATAAAAATATTTGAGTTTATCATGATATAAAATGGTTGCATAAGCAAGTTAGGAGGAATGGGCAAATTGAGACAATCTATACCGCCAGGTCTTCCTCAAGGAAATGAGCTGCACTGCTAGGTTTTTTCTGGATTAGACATGAGGCTGGACAGATAGCCCATCAGCTAAGAATACTGGCTGCTCTGAGTTTTGTGCCCTCAATTGTTGGTAACTCTAGTTACAGGTGTCCAACATTCTCTTCTGATCTCCTCAGCACCAGGCACACATGTGGTGCATGTATGTATGTGTAGGCAAACACACAAATACATAAAATAAATAGGTAAAATAAAAAAGGCACATAGAGTACAAAAAGTGTAGCCATGTGCCGGGAAAGTGGGACAAAGACCACCTTTGACCACTAAGGTGCCATATTGATGGTTTGTTCACTTAGAGAATGTGGCTGGGATAGCTCTTTACCTTCTGTCCTTCCTCCTCAGATTCATATTCCAGCTGAATCAGAAGGACAAACAGCCAAATCTTCTAAACTGTGGGTTGGTTTATAAAATGCCTGATTAGTAACTGTCAAGATTGTAAAGAGAAAAAAAAAATAGTTCTGAGAAACTATCACAGCCAAGACATATCCCAAAGAGATTCCCCTAAATATAATGCATCTGATGGGACATTAGGAACATATAGACATAAAGATTCTGGGTGAAACCAAGGAAATTAGCATTATGTCAGGAATAAAGTATCAATAGTGGCTTATGGTAATTGTGCCTTAATATTGTATTACACAATAATAGAGAGGCCAAAGTGTCTCTTGTAAGAGGCCTCACCCATGTCTGAAGATCTGGAATTACCTTTTCCTAAGTATTTCTGTGTCTCTCAATGCTCCTGCTTATACTAAAACTACTTTTTAGTAAATTACAACTTTACTTATTAAAAAATAGGTGAAACTAGTATTGAGTATATGGGAATGCTGTATTGTATCTTTAAAATACTTTCATAAACCAAAATCTATTTTAATTTGTAAGTGATTTAAAAGCTAAAAACAAAACAAAATAAAACAAAAAAAACTACTTGTGTGGCACATGCCCATAATTTGTGTATTCAGAGACTGAGGCAGGAGGATTGCTGTGTGTTTGAGGCCAGCCTGGTTTACATAGCGAGTAGGTAGGGCGGGGTTACAGTCCAATGCTGCTCACTCATGGATTTCCTCCATGCATTGTGTAGTCCATACATGTTTACACAGACGCTGAACCTCCACAAGGAGACTTTACAAAGTGGCAAATATACTCACACCTCCATGGTAAGGTCTGGGTTTATGTCTAAGTACATTCTGAATTTGGGTGAATAACTCAAATACATTTATTGGACATGATGACAAACTTTGCTGTTTTCTTAGACTTTGCCTCTTCCTCAACTGCTCTGACTGTCCCATTGCTACATAACCACAGACTGGCATTGCATTTATAATGTGCACACATAGAAGAAGCGCTGGATTAAAGGGCTATTATTTTAAAAACATACCTCTTAGGAGAAAGAAAGGGCTCTCCAGACAAGGAAGGATCTTGGTATGGAACACTTGCTCACAGACTGGAAAGCTAAACAGCTGTGGAAGCTTAAGACAATATTGCTATGCCCATGCATGTTTGCCTATAATGTTGCTATGCCCATGCATGTTTGCCTATAATATTGCTATGCCCATGCATGTTTGCCTATAATATTGCTATGCCCATGCATGTTTGCCTAAAATATTGCTATGCCCATGCATGTTTGCCTATAATATTGCTATGCCCATGCATGTTTGTCTATAATATTGCTATGCCCATGCATGTTTGCCTATAATATTCCTATGCCCATGCATGTTTGCCTATAATATTCCTATACCCATGCACGTTTGGCTATAATATTCCTATGCTAATGTGTGTTTGGTCATTTAAAACATCAACTTGTTTTAGGTGCTGGCGATTTCTTATAAATTGTAATATCATCTCTGAAGACAAGCTAGATTAGCACACAAACTTGCAGAACTGTAACCAACTGAAGCATATGCTCCCTTTTGCATGTTTGGCTTCTGTATGAGCTTTATACATTTGGTGCTAATTTCAAGGTCTCTTTTAGCTTATTTTTAATGTTATAAGGGATTTTCAAGCAAATCTTAAGTGTATTTTAATAAGTATCTATCTCTGCAAAAGCTAATTAAACATCTGTGGACATTATTTAAACTATACGTTATACTACAGAAATGTTTAACAATTTAGAATTAGCACTTGTGGTGGAATTTGGAGTCAGGAAAAGAGGAAATGAACAGGAATTACGGGGAAAATCAGAAATTCCCACACTTTTTAATGTAAGACAACAGCATCATTCATGGCCTTCATTTGTCTGTTCATAAACTTCCATTCATAAGTTGTTCTGTGTTTGTACTAATAAAGCAAGATATGTGGCTTTTACTTGGTTTGTGTCTGAGATTCCCAAGTAAAATGTGGTCATGAACAACTATTGACTTAAACACGGCTCCTTGGTGAACCCAGCACTAGAAACCGAGGACACAGATGTGTCACGAGGTGGGAAGTTGCCTTCGCAGACCAGCGCTGCACAATCCGGACTCAGTGGCTGCTGGCTGCTTGGTAGCTTGTTTGATGCAGCACTGTCCATGTTTTGGGTTTTTATTCTGTAAATAACCATGCCAGTTTTCAATGATGTGGTATGTTCATGAGTGTCCTCAGGCACTTAAAACAGATGAGACCAACTTACCTCCTACAGGGACTCTAGCTCCACTGTTACTGTGTTAGCATTGCCTGGCTGTAGTTTTCACAGAATGATATTCTTGGAAAGAAAACAGTGGCTAGGAAAAATCCTTGGGAAATTTCTTGGTGGCTTTGATTTATGTAATGCTTGTAGTTATCTGTAAATAAACCCAACATGCAAATGACTAAGACTACATTGATGGTATAGGTTCTTGTGCAGGTAAGGATTTAGATGGCGAATAAATAATCATGATGCTATCGGAACCAGACCTAGGAGACTAGGAATAAGATGAATATTTGAGTAACAAATAAAATAATTATAGGTGAAATCTTTTCTCAACCAAATCTGAATTATTTAAGCTCTATGTGTCTGGAAGTAGGAATTAAACTGAGCTGTCTCCTTTGTGTTAGTTATGACAGCCCTTCTAAATAGTTATTATGTATACCCCACTGAAAATGTCTGTATGCTACAAGGAAGAGTTGAGCCAACTCTGAACAGATCACCACTACCAACCCTTCAGGAATAATTACCAAAATAGCCCATTCAAGGCTGGGATTCATAAAAATTTGAGTATTTATAGCTCTATGTTTCAGGAAAATTGAAAATTATTATTCTTTTGTCAGAAATAACGAGTAACCAAAAAATTATTTTTTCAAAATTATAGTTTCTTTACTTAATGTCACTGAATCACAATCCAACAGTTACCTACTATTTATATTAAAGCATGAAATTCATCATTTATTATTTTTTTTTTAGAAAATTTATTCTTTTTTTCCTAAAATGACTTTCTTAATTGTGGCACACTGAATTATCTCATTTAGTCCATGGTCTCCAACACACTGAAAGTTATTCCGCGGATGGAATACGATACCGCAGGGCCTTTTGTTAAGGTAGGGTTGAAGCCTCATCAGCAGGAGGATGGACCACATGGAAGAGGCATTATAATGCTAAATATACGCAGTGGTTTAGAAAAACAACAGCAGTGCTGCTGGTACTGAAGATGTTTGCCAACAGAGAATTTGTTCACTCGCACAGTGCATTAGGGCAAAGTCCTTTGAAGTCAGAGGCCACTGCTTGTACATGACTTCTGGAAAGAAAGCCAGCTCTTTAGTCAAAGAAGCAATCCGGTGTAGTGTATCGATCTGGCAACATCACAGCTGCCTCTAATAAGTGGGATGGAAGGGCCGCCTCTATGGGGCTGGAATTACTTTTCGATTGCTGGGGCCACAGTGTTGGTACGCTTATTTTGCTGTGCCACCTTTTCTGATCAATACTACATCACCCAGCAGATAGTAATTAGGTTTCAGAGAGCCATTCAACAAAGATCTGTGTTGACTGCGATAGGCAGAGGCAAGGGAAAGGTCACGCGGAATCAGCAGCCAACTAAAAGGTGATGGGTAAAGAAAAGACCCCTTGCCTGAGAAGTACTTAGCTCTTTTTTAATTACTGTAATTTTCAACAAAAGTCAGAGAGTGAGATGATGAAGTGAGGCCCTTCCCTCCCCGCTGTTCGTGATGAGGCTTGATAGGCCTCGAAATTACGCATTGACTCCCCGTTTGATTTCTCCCAGTGTTTAGTGCTAATAACCTGTAGGCCTCTTTTTTTCTTTGTACCTCTCAGCCCTGGTGTCACTGCCGTAATTACACTGTGTGAAATCTGTACTGCAATCACAGCTGCCAACTTACAGCCTCACAGGCTGGGTCAGGCTGAGGATGGCAAGGGAAAAAAAAAAAAAGGAAAGGGGGAAAAAGCTAATCGCTAAGAAAGAGGGAATGATCTGGAAAAAAAAATGCAATGTTGTAATGAATTCTAATAGAATCTCCTCGTTTCCAAACTGTGTACAAACATAATGAGTTTCCGGATGCAGGCGGATGGTACCTGTGCTCCTTCCTCGCATCAAACCTCTACAGCAGGTGACAGATATAAATGGAGATGTTAGCTTCGGCTGCATTTTGTCAATGCAGGCTGTGAGCACAGGACCCAGGACTGGTGACCTGCAGGACAGCAGGGAAATCTAAGAGGAGCATTAAAATGTGTCTTACAACAGGGTTTGATACATTTTCCCACAAGTCCCCTATTCTTTCATCACGCCATTCGGGGACTTAGCAGAAAACATTCAGGTAAAACCTGCTGCTGGAATCGGGACTGAGGCCATCTCAGATCTTTCTCCGTCGGGAAGTCTGGACCCAGGTCAGAAGCAACAGCAATAAAAAGCGCCGTGGGTTCTAGAAAACCCAGGGTACTCCGACAGAACAAGGTGAAAATTTCAATTGAAGCATCAAGATAAAAAATCACATGACACAATAGCAGGATAATCTGTGGGTGTGAACACTCTGGACAACGATGCAGCGAAAGCAGACATGGAGGACACGGAATGTCGCGCTTTGATTGGATTATTTCATCCTGACGAACAGGATGAAGTACACGGATTTCATACAATGTGACCAAGTCTTGGAGACTTTATTCATGAAAGGATTTATGTTCACTCCGCATAAGGAAGGCGAACTTCAGTGGTCAAGTGCTCAGACCCACATAGTTAGCTCTTGCATGCAGAAAAGTGCAAGTTTTCTCGAATTGAAGGTGACAGTAAAATGAATCACTGACATCATCACCTGTGCTAATATAATAACGAGTTAATGAAAATAACATTTCACTGTTGCAACCACACGTTCAGTAATTGTTTGAGGTTGTTACTGATAGACATGGTAGGAGCTTGAGGAGATATGCATCTCTCCTTGTTTGACGTTATATATGAGAACACGCGTTTCCCAAAGATTTAGCGCACCCACTCACCTAACCTGTTGCTAGCTTCTGGTGCAAGGCTCTACCATTGAAACTTTGTTTCAGGGGCCAAATAAACCCTTCCTTTTGGCCATTCATTTATCAAGTTGTCTGATATTCCTATTAATTCCAAGAACAGGAAGTTCCTCCCTGCCCTTGCAAACTTGCACTTTTTTTTCCTGAAGCAGGAGCTCCATCTGCCCCTGCAGTCTCTGATCACACCTGCTGTCTGTATTGTGAATAACAGCTCTTTTCTCGGTCACATGGACTCTATGACCTCCACCGATAGACAGACACACATCCCAAGCATAGACTTTGCATTGGAAAGTAGAGGTGGGAATCTGTTTGACAGATGTAGGGGGTGGCGATGTGCCGCGCCTTAAATATGGCGCTGGCTTCCGCCTTCCTCCTTCCCGAGGGAGAGTGCCCCTTGTGATAAACAACTCCTATTTGGCTGTACTTGCTTGGCCTAGGCTGTTCCGCATAGAGATGACCAGTCCGCAGAGGCTACGTGGCTGCTTGGGATTGGGTACGAGTGTAGGATATATAGAGGGTGCGGGCATTTGGTACGGGGTAGAAGAAGCTTGTACGAGGAACCTGAATAAAACTGCTCGAAGATCTCCTGCAGGTCGTGTCTTCCTTGCTGGCCGAGGTTGGGCGCGACAAGTAGAGGGTGGGAATATTGAGCTGGAGACCTCCTGTCAAGATTCCTCTGTACCTGGAAACTGGTCAGAGCCATTCAGAATGTGTGTGAGCGCCTGCCCTGCACCTGAAGGCTCCTGACTGGGAACTGCTGCAGCCTTTGCGTCCCAAGTGAGTTAGTGGGAATGGACTAAGGCTGGTTGGAAGGAACAGCCAGTCTGGTAAAGCTTCGATTCAAATACTTGTATTTCTTTCAACATAACATTTTTATTAATTCTCTGGGAATTTCACATCATGAGCCATGATCACACTCACTTCCCAGTCCTTCCTTCCATTGGCGCCTACCTGCCTTGTGACCTACCCTCCAGAAAAAAAGTAATAATAAAAATAAGAATAAAAAATAAAAATATACAAGTCTGATTTGTGTTATCTATCATCTGCTGCACTACCTGCAGCAGATGGACCTTTCACTTGGAACTTTGACCAGGTGATCATTTGTAAGGAGCAGGTCAAGATATCAGCTTTGCTTCATTAACTTTTTGATAATAAAAAACATTTGCACGGGGCTATGTAGTTTGTAATGAGCTTTTCTTCTGGCCTCTGTTACCTCAGTTGATTTTCTTTCTAGATCCTGGGGTGGAACTTGTTTGTATTGGGATATATATGCATTAATTGTGAAAATAATATAGGTATAGAACTATAGGCAATGGCTAGAAAAGCAAATTATATTGGGTTTTTGACACAGAACTAATATTTGGAAAATGTTAAGATTGAGTAGACATGGTACAGCACTTTCGGGGCTGAAGCAAGATAGTGAGTTTTAGGCCAGTGTGTGTGACATAGTGAGATCAGGCCAGGCTGCACTCCACAGGCAGACCCTTTCCATTTCACAACCACCACCAGAAAAAGATATACACCAGACATGACATAAGCCACAAGAAACTTTCCATTTTTTTTTTTTTTGCAAAACTATTTTCTTTTTTTTTCTTTTCTTTTTTTATTGGATATATTCTATATTTACAATTCATTTCCCTTTTTCTGGTTCCCCACCCCCAAAGGTCCTACATGCCCTTTTCCCTCCCCCTGATCTCTCATCCACCCCCTCCCACCTCCCTGTTCTTGTACTTCCCCACAATGATGCTTTGGTCCATTCTAGCACCAGTGTCCACTCCTTTCTTCTTGTCAGACATCACTTGGTATGTGATTTGTGTCTTTGGTGCCCCAAGATTCTAGGCTAATATCCACTTATCAGTGACTGTATACCATGGGTATTCTTTTGAGACTGGGTCACCTCACTTAGTATGACGTTCTCCAGTTCCATCCATTTATCTAAGAATTTCATGAATTCATTGTTTCTAATGGCTGAATAGTACTCCATTGTGTATATGTACCACATTTTTTGTATCCATTCCTCCGTTGAGGGACATCTGGGTTCTTTCCAGCTTCTGGATATTATAAATAAGGCTGCTATGAACATAGTGGAGCATGTATCCTTACCGCATGCTGGGGAATCTTCTGGGTATATTCCCAGGAGTGGTATGGCTGGGTCCTCCGGAAGTATCACATCCAGTTTGAAACTTTCCAATTTTTAATGTCTGTGCTCCTAAGGGGTTTTAGCTAAACTATAGTCAAATTAGTGTTATTAATTTTATTTCATTTGGTATGCATTTTTGAATGGTAATATGTGTCATTTCAGACATTCCAAAAAATTCATATTGAAACTTTTCAGTGTTTTATATTCTTTCCGGTTGAACTGTCTGCGTCTGAATTTTGTTCTCCTTTAGAGGGCTTAGAGAAAGTTGAAATGGGGACCTACAGTCAAACTGGAATCGCAAAGAATAGAATGTTAATTACAGAGGGCTGGGCTTTAATTTGATGAAAAGACAAAATTTCATCAAGACAGGTAAAGCCAGTTCAAGAGACTTGTTACCCAGTGGGTGACCATAGTCAACAGTGTGCTACAGCATGTAGGTAGACTTTTAAGTGTTCTCACCAGGAAAAAAAATATAAGTATATGAAGTAATAAAGTGATTTGGCCATCCCATAATGTGTACATATTTCATAGCATCATATTGTATATTTTAAAAACATAAATATTACATGTTTATATTTAGTGCTTCACTGAATATGCTACATCTACTCTTATAATAAATAGTGTAATGTTAATTTTTCTAATGGAATTTTTCTTTTTATTCCTCTCTTTTGGCACTAGTGACTAAAGTCAGAACTCAAACATACTAAGTACACACTGTATCACTGAACTACGTGACCAGCCCATTTGTCTGTTTCTAAGTTCTGTGGCATTAAGTTTAATTTCTGTTTTGAAATCATCATCACTAGGCATCTAAGGTATTTAAAGAAATCTTCTCAAAGTGAAAATCTACTCATCAAACACTCGCATCTGCTCCTGCCTACAGCATGGAAATTGCAATTCTTTCATTGATTGTTCTAGATAGGTAATCACTGTGTTTGTCAAATTGCAAATGTCTTATGTGATGTTTAACCATGTTTGAAATGCATCAGGATTTTCTTCTCTTTGTACTGCATAGTATTCCATGACACATGTCTACCGTGCTTTGTGTCCCTTGATGCACCAAAAGATGTCTGAGTTGTTTCCACATTTCAGCTATTGTTAAGTAGAAGCAATCATAGTATATGAGTCTTCTTGTTACTTTTATGTGTGTGTGTATGTATGCATCTCTCTCTGTGTGACAGAGATAGATGGATAGATAGACAGACAGACAGACAGACAGACAGATAGATACATAGACAGTTGGAGAGAGAGGTAGAGCACATGTGGCAGTCAGAGACAACTCTGTGGGGTCAGTTGTCTACACATGATCTATCTGTACATGAGTTCAGGGTTTTGCAATCAAGTCGCCAGGCTTCACTGAAAGCTCTTTCACTGCCTGAGCCATCTCACTGGCCTAGTATGATGTCTTCTTACTGAATAATTCATCCCTTAATTGTCTTAACTGACAAACATATTTTTGAAGACAGCTGGGAATGTGGGTATGAATGTTTTACTGTTTCCTTGTATTGCTCCTTTTCTGTCACAAGATAGTTCAGTTATAGTATTTATTATCTTGACTTAAAAGTCTAGAAAAAGGTTGTGCCATCTGTGTAGAGAACAGCTCAGATATGGTAATCAAAGGAATAGCTCAGAGGGTAGAAATGTATAGGAATCACAGCCAGATATAGATTTGTTCATTTCTTAAAATTACTTCTCCATACCTAGAAGTAAGAAAGCTTTGCCTTGAGTTTTGTATTTTGTATTTTCTCACAAAGCTAAACTGTTTGGTAGCATGCTAAGCTGCTTTGTCCTGACTCCATTTCTAAAGCTGAGTGGAAGCTCTCAGCTCAGGCTTAGGCAGAATTTTAACTCTTTGTTGAAACAGTTGCTTGGTAGTACACCTGTCCACTCAGGCACCGTCCCTGGTACACATCCATCCTCTAGAGCTGCACTGTGCTGGACATGTGACTAGTCAAGATTCCAGGATAAAATGTTTTAAGGATAAATTTTTTTCTTTAAAAAAAAAAGATAAGAAACCAAATAACCTAAGTTGTGTGTTAATTACATGTCTAAATGTTTATCATAAATAAAATAAGTTTGAAAAATTTAAATAACAACAAAAAAAATCTACAGAGCCAAGAATCAAATCAAGAGTTTCTCACTGTTAACTATTTGAATAAGCCCAATCAGTATGTTGGGAGACCATGCCTCACTTCTGGATGAGTTCTGCACAAAGCTTGTGAAGGCCATCAGCTAAACGTAACTGGCCTGTTCAGTGCAATCAGAAACTCTAGGTTCACAAATAAGCACTTGTAATTGATTTGATGCAACATTAGCTTTGAACTTCAGTTAAGTGAAATATTATTTTCCCCAAAGGAATGTCATTCCTCTAATTAGTAGAAGTGAATTACAGATACTGCTTTCAATTATTATAGTTGAATTTTGTTAAAAATTAAAGATTTTTCTCTTTACTTAAGAGAAAAAAGTTCCCACTTTGTCTTAGTCAGGGTTTCTATTCCTGCACAAACATCATGACCAAGAAGCAAGTTGGGGAGGAAAGGGTTTATTGAGCTTACACTTCCACACAGCTGTTCATCACCAAAGGAAGTCAGGACTGGAACTCAAGCAGGTCAGAAGCAGGAGCTGATGCAGAGGCCATGGAGGGATGTTCCTTACTGGCTTGCTTCCCCTGGCTTGCTCAGCCTGCTCTCTTATAGAACCCAAGAATACCAGCCCAGAGATGGTACCACCCACAAGGGGCCCTCCTTCACTTGACCACTAATTGAGAAAATGCCCCACAGCTGGATCTCATGGAGGCACTTCCCCAAGTGAAGCTCCTTTTCCTATGATAACTCCAGCCTGTGTCAAGTTGACACACCAAACTAGCCAGTACACACTTTTAATCCTCAATTTTTATTTATTTAGATATTTATGTATTTATGTATTTATTATGTATGTATGCATGTATGTATTATGTATTTATTTGTGTGTTAAATCTACATGTTTTCTGTTTACTCTCTATAAAAACAGGGAGCCAGGAAGGCAGCTTTGGGATGATATGAAGGAGTGAACGTGCTTTGGCGTATACTAGATAAGGATTCCCAATCTCCACTGGTCTCCTCTTATTTTCCTCCCTTTTCTCCCTGGTGATTCCTTTTGTAGTTACCATGAGCAATGAGTCGTATCCAGTGTGAGATGTTTTGCAGTAACATCTGACTCAGCGCATCATTTCCAGCTGTGGCCTTGGTTTAGACAATTCTCCTTGCTCTGCTCGTCATGCTGCGGTGACGTGTGTGTCTATCCACCTCACAGGAGGGGAAGCTCTGTGAGGACGTGATGGACATTATTCCGTGGGGGTTACACGCAATAAGTGGTCAACAGGCATTTTTAGAGGACATCAGATACACAAAGTGCCATGCCCATGACTCAGAACACCCGGAGAACTGGGAAGATTTGTGACTTTAAGGGTCAGGCTACAGTATGCCTGATGCAACCCTTCCTTCCTTCCTTTCTTCCTTCCTTCCTTCCTTCCTTCCTTCCTTCCTTCCTTCCTTCCTTCCTTTTACTTACTTTTTCCTTTTCTTTTTTTAGTAATCATTTTATTCATTTACATTTCGAGTGACACATTCACTCTTAAATGCTGGGCTAAGTGCTTGTCTCAGTTAATTCAGTCGCACGGTGAAGGCTTCATTAAGATACATGTCCATGTCCAGGACTGGGAACAAGTCAGAGTTGGCTTCTTGGAGGATATAAACCAGAATTCCCAGATTCTCTCTCACATGCTATTGCATGCTGCCTTCCATGGGAATTGAAAACTGATCTTAGGTGCCATGCAAGAACAGCAAGTACTCATTACCTAACTACTGAACCATCTGTCTAGTCCCCAAGAAGGACTCTGAAGTCATGTGTCCACAGCTGAGCAGTTACATGATTAGTCACGGATGAACCAAGTCCACAGCCACGGTGGTTGGGTGTTCCATGATTGTTATCTGTCAATCAGGCCCAAGTGGAGTAGGAAACCAATCAGTAACTTCAACCATTAGAACTGCAGAGGTGGCTTAATAGATAAAGCATTTCTCATGCAAGGGTGAGGATCCACATTCAAAGTCCTGTATCTGCAATAAAATGTGGGCCAGCATGGTTGGCAACCTGTAACCACAGCACTTGAGAGGCAGAGACAGGTGGGTTCCCAATCAAGTCAGCTTGGCTCAAGATAAAAAAGACAAGAGGAAGACACCCAGAGGTCACCCTTGGCCTCTGTATACACATGTACCATGCACAAGCAAACATGCATGTGCATCACTCACTCATGTACCCACATGCATGTGAACACACACACATACACACACACACACAGAATGTGTGAGAACAGATTGGACTATATAGGCATAGTACAAAGAGAGTTAATAAATAGAATAAATAGCTCCAATAAGCATATGGGCCAATAGGCTAAAGTATTGAATACTTGGTTCTGTCAATACAAAGGAGACGGCAAAGTGTCTCACAAAAGGCAACTGGAAGAAGGGCGAGAGAGGATTTTATTAGGGAAATGAAGTTTTTCCCCCCAAAGGTGCTGTTCAAGTCAGTTGCTATCCAAGCTTAGTCATGTCCTGCTCAAGCATGTCCTGGTCCAGATAGTAGAGCACATGGGACCCTTACACAGAGCAGCAATATGTGGGAGCTCAAGTGTTCCATCAGAACTGGTCTCCTTTGGAAACGTGGCTGTGCTCCCACCACCCTGCAAGATCTGTGAAAGAAGAGCTGAAGCATGAAGTAACAGCGTGTGTGTGTGTGTGTGTGTGTGTGTGTGTGTGTACTCATGTGTTTGTGTGTTTGGTGAGTGTGTGAGTGTGTGTGTGTGTGAGTGTGTGTGTGTGTGTGTGTGTGTGTGTGTGTGTTTGTGTGTATGTGTGTGTATGTGTGTTTCTCTCCCACCACTTTCCTGATATGGGGTCTAGTTTGTACTGTAGAGACAGAGGCACTTAGAGCCCTAGGCATGAAACTAAAAACTATGAACTGCAGACATGAACTTCTAACATTCACATGGTTATGCTGTTAGTTTACATACGTCTCCACACGAGAGCACAGGCATGAGCACATGTCCAGGTGTACTCACCTGTGTGCACATACTGCGAGTGTCTGTCCACTGTGTGTGCCTTCTTTGATGGAGAAACAGTCTCCAACAGAATCTAGAGCTTATGATTTATGTTAAGCAGTCTGGCCAGGGAGACCCAGGGATCTGCCTGTTTCTGTCACATCCCACCATGCCCTGCGGCTCACAGAAATGGGTCTGGGGGACCAAATTTCAGGGCCTCATCTGCAGAAGTTTATCCATGCCCCTGATGGGAAAGTGATAACTATATATATACTTGTGGAGTCAAATATGATATTGATGTATATATGTGTACCAGATCACATGGGATGCTTACCTGAAACAGATAGATATATTTATTACTCACATAATCATCACTGCTTAGTCGTGAGGATATTTGCAGACCACTCAGCATTTTTGAAATATACAGCAATGTTATTAACAATAGTACTGTGATCTGTGATGAATTATTAAAACTGAGCTTTTGTCTTATGTACTTATGTGCTTTGGCTCACAAGAATGGGCTGCTAGGTAGTTCAAATTATTTAAGACATTTTAAAGGTTCATTTGAAAATACTACTATTCAAAGTCAGCAGCCTGTCAAATAGTAAGGCAATACATTTTTTCTGTTAACATAAAATCTGTATGTTTTATAAACACTAATATTCCTATTTATATACAGAGAAAAGATCTTAGTTATTCAATAAAGAATTACCAGTACCTGGAGTTCTTTCTAATGTCTGTATTTATTATATTAAAACACATTAATAAATATTTTCTGGATAAAAAGAACAATGACATAAGTTGTTCTTATTCTTCATCTCAGAAACAAAATGGAGATTTGAAAAAATAATTTTAATAACTTTCAGTGACAATTTCTGACAGTAGATTTCTAGTTAGTTTCTTCTAGACAAACAATCCTAAATACCTTTATTTTCTAATTAATTTCAGAAAAAAATGAGTTCATGGTAGTAGACTTATAATGTTAAAATCTTGGCTTTCATAAGTTGCAAATATGTCTATAACTATCTGGCTCCTACCTCCCCCACTGTGTTTATTATATTTTCTGATGTAGCCAGCACATAATTAAGAGTCACGGTGCGGGAGTCAGGCATGCCTGGATCTGAATCCCAGCTACTCAATCCGCTTTGTCTTTGTGCCCGAGCAACTTCCCCGAACTCTGCAAGCATCATTTGCACAATCGGCCGAGTGACACAATGTATCCTGACTGTCAGAGCAGTGTGACAGCAGAGCCCCGCCCTATGTCCAGCTGCCCTTTATTCTCCTCTCAGTCCCCTCCTAAGGAGCAGCGGATACAGGTAAATATGGTTTTTAAATAAGACACTAAAAACCTTTCAGTGTTGTATATTGGTTGACACTACTTTCTTTTATTTTCAAGAAAAATTTAGTAAGCCATGAACCACTTGAAAACCAAATACGATGGTACTTCTTTTCTTCTGGTAAATATCAGGATTTCCTTTGAACTATAGTTTATCATCTTAAAGGTTTTATTTTTTGTGAAGCTGTGCATCAAACCCATTGCATTACACGGGTTTACAGTATTAGCAACAGTCTAGCTAGGCAGACAGCCTAGCACTGCACATTCCAAGACCATTAGAACACACTTTTAAAAGATGAGATGAAGCTAGTAAGGGGGAAATGATATTAGAGCAATTGTGAGGAAATGGGACATAATAAAGTATGTAGTTGTCTAAACCGGTTGGAAGGATAAGAAACAAAGAGGTAATTCAGGAACATTCCATATATGCATAGAAAGGTGAGCAGATATAAAAGAAGAGTCAATATAGACATAAGCTAAGGTGAACCAGACAAAAGAGGACCATAGTACTCCTTTTGAGTAGTAGTTATTAATATTTTGCCAGATAATATCATTATATATATATATATATATATATATATATATATATATATTATTATTTATCTTTTGGTATCATGTTTTTTCACTTGCTATATTATCTTATTTTAAAAATTTTTTAAAAACAATTTCCTTTCTTTGGATTTTCCTCGATTAACATGGTTTCTCTGTATAACCCTGGCTGTCCTGGAACTCACTCTGTAGACCAGGCTGGCTTCGAACTCAGATATCTGCATGCCTCTGCCTCCAAAGTGCTTAGATTAAAGGCATGTGCCACCACTGCCCAGCTCTATTTTCTATTAAATGGAATTAAATGTACTACCGAGTAATGCATAACATTATCTTAAGTAGATAATGAGCTGATTTCTTAACACTGACATAGTACCAGGTTTTGTTTTTTTTGTTTTTTTGTTTTTTTTACTTTTGAAACAATAATTTTCATCCATGCAGTTATGTGTAGTTAGTTCATGCAGAAAAATTCCCAGAGATGGATTTTTTTGGACATAGGGTTCTAGCTCTCTAGGGCTTGATATCCATTGATCCTTTCCCCTCTGACAACCTGTCATATTTAAGTTTCTCTAGAGGTCATTAGTCCTTAAACTCTCTCTAATCCTCACCAGGACTTTAGAACATTGGATGAGAGAACATATTATATCATTTCCAAAGCTCTAATTGTTTCATTAGTAGTGATATTGAACTTGTTTTGTATTTTTCCACATTCACATTGTGTGTTTGTGTTTTTGAGTGTGCACATGCACATATACATGTGTGCATGTGTTTCTGGAGGAGGGTGAGTGCTCTTGTGCATGTCAGTGCAGAGGCCAGAGGACAAGATTGGGAGTTTTGCTTATTCACTCTCCTCAATGCTCCTCTGAGACAGAGTCTCTGTCTCACTGAACTGCTTCTTAGAAGATTCAAACTATACGTAACTTTGCCTAGGGACACGAGTTTCCAATGTCTTACGTAGTCATTCATCCGGTGTCATCTAGACCAATGGATGGTACCCGTAACTTGACTTTAGACATCACATCTTACCTATCTCTGACTTCCCCAGTCCTGTACACAGTCAAGAGCCATTATTGTTAATGGAAAGGGCACATGGCTTCCTAATCATGAGAGAACGTGCAGATGAAAAGGTAGAACCTGGCCACAGAGTCAGGGCCACATTCATGCTATATCCCTCTCAGAATCTGGGATGGCTAGAACTCATGTTTGCTTATAAAAAATAGAGGAGGGGTTTTGCAAAAAAAAAAAAAATTTTAAAATTCAGTTGCCAAGCCAGCTTAGTGTGTAGTATCATAGAGAATTGTCTCTTGCATGCTTCTATATAAACCGTAACTTAAAGTGTTGCTGATTTAAAATGATTGTGAATCTGCTGGTTATCA
This sequence comes from Apodemus agrarius, assembly GCA_964023405.1. Classification (NCBI taxonomy): domain Eukaryota; kingdom Metazoa; phylum Chordata; class Mammalia; order Rodentia; family Muridae; genus Apodemus; species Apodemus agrarius. The sequence continues at coordinate 75,969,907 of OZ030008.1, read as the reverse complement.
AATATTGTGATGTCTGATATATGAATTCTCTCTTGAGACAAGCTGTTCTCTAGAAGCTACATTGTAGGAAGGTAGGTTTTTATCAAACAGGGACAAAAGGATAGAGAGGAGGGCCCAGCTATGGAAGCCTGGGCTAGAAGATCTTTAACTGTCACCCAGGGTCGCTGAGTGAATTTGTGGCACAGCCAGTTTTGAATTGGATTTCTCTTCTTTCCTAAGGCAAGAAGTGATATTTATTTATTTATTTATTTTTGCCACAAGGAGACTTTCTTGAGGCTGTGCTATAATAGGTGGAGTTAGGACAAGACCTGGAGTCCTCAGGCTGGAACTGAACTAAGCTTTTGTGGCCTAAGAGCATGGTACGGAGACATTATGGAGCTGAGAACTGGAGCTAAGAATGGACTCCTCCAGTGGTTTGTTGTTGTTTGTTTTTCTCGTTATAGTGCCAGAAGCTTAGCATGTAACCCTCCCTCTTTCATATGTCTGAATTGAGAAATAGGTTAAGTATGGATTCACACAGGTATCTATCCCTTCTTAGTCCCTGTGAAACATCTCGGAATTACGTCAAAGCCGGTCTGAGCTGATGGGACCTCCGATGGCCTCACCCTGCCTTACACTCAGTCTCACCCAGACTTCTTCCACCCAAAGCTATGCCCGGCCACTTTATCAACTTTACTTAGGGCTACTTTCATTATTCAAAATCTAAATAAGTTTACTATTAAGAACATTGCTCGTTTACTTAATTTTCTCCTCTTTTTCTCGGAGGCTACTATGTCACGCTGATAGCTCTCCGTATCCAAACACTCTGATCATAAGTGTTATTAGTCTTTTATGTATGTGTGTGTATGTATGTATGTACGTATGTATGTGCACATATATATGTGTATATATATACATACATATATATATATATGCATGATTACCTATCTTACCTATGCCACATAGTTTTGATGGCTTATTTTTCAATTGTCCTAATAGCTACCCTGAACTTTGATCCTAACCTGTCTGTATCTGGGAAAGGTCTGTCACATTGTGCAGTGGTATCTGATGTTATCTGATGCGATTTTCTAAATCATGTATGTGGGTGAGACTGATAGGATGAGTTTCCTTCCTGCATTCCCTCCTGGCTTACGGCTACAATTTCACCAAGTTAAAAGCAAGGAGTGAGCGGCAGATACGTCTCAGAGGACTATGGCAGCTCCTGCCAAGCCTGGCAGCTTGAGTTCAATCCCTGGGACTCACACGGTGGAAGAAAAGAACCAACTCCTGAAAATTGTCCTTTGACCTCATTGTGCAAGGCATGTCGTGCTCCCACTAACACCACTCACAAAATAAATGAATAAAAATATTTTGAAAATGCATTTCATATAAAAAAGAGGTTTTACCTAAAGCTATCAGACATTTGTAATGTAAGGGTCATTTATTAAATAGATGTGCTCGTATTTGTCATTTACCCAAGTTAGTTATGAACCTGCAAGCCTGTCCCTGTGCCTTCATAGTGTCTTACCTGCTTTGAATAAATGGTATCTATTTAACAAACATCAAGATGAAATACATACAATTCTAACAATGTTCAGATATTTTGAATTTAATGTATTTTGAGCTATAAAGGACATTTAATCTTAAGTCATAAATCATTGGATTTCTTTATCTCAAGTGTCAACATCACTTCTTAAAGGAGTTTTATTACTCTCTCCAAAATGTGGTACCTACTAAATACACCTTCTCTTTTAGATACACACGAGAGAGAGAGAGAGAGAGAGAGAGAGAGAGAGAGAGAGAGAGAATAAAATCTCTATTCGATTGACACAAGAACCAACCTTTCTATTTACAGCAAGAGCAGCTAGAATTCCTTTGACATGCTGACCTGTTCATCAGTTTGATTTTGTACATTTGAACTCTTCAAGCTGTTGCCTGAATGTGTTGACAAGTAGGAATTCTAAATTATCATCCCAGATTCACTTGAATCTCATCTCTTTTGCCAAATAATTTTATGTGGACACTTTTATCAGTTTCATTGTCTATTTTCAGAAACAGAGGATTTAGGGTAACAAAACTCAGAGTTTGACTTGAACATCAAGTTAGGGAATAGTGTCTTCCCCTGCTCTTCCTGCAGCCACCTCCTGTTCCCATACATAAATGGCAGGCAGCAAAGGCTAGAAACAAAAGCTACCCCAGCCACTGAATACAGTGACATTCATTCTGGGAGAAGCAGGGCCAGCTTTTTGAAAGCCGGCTTCTTCAGCTCGACAATAACACACAATGAGTTATTGACTTGTTTATATACGGAGTCTTTTCAATAACTAACTCTGACTCCCACAGTCTGGACAAATGATTGATTTCGTGGTTAGAAAAGAAGAGGGCTCCTGCGCTAAACTCTGTAGTGCAAACCATTTCTTCCCCATTTGTTCTATAACTGAATGGGACCTTATTAAAATGCACTTTTCAAAAAAATACCTGCAGCTGTCCTTTATAGCCATGTTTTGTATATATAAATAAGTAATTTGTCCCAGTCTTTTGTATATTAACAGACCATTCGGGAAGCTTGTCAATATATATGAAGGGTGGCTATCTTATTGTTTATGCCAAACTGTATTGTCTATATTGATCCACACATAAACTATGGATCAAACAATATAGCAGTCGATCAATATTTACTGATGAAAACCTTAGATAAATCCAGTATTTTTAGAGGGGCATGCTGATTCATTAAGAAGAGTCTACACAACACATAGTGTATACCCCATGGTTGTTCATTAGTTACTCTTGTGAAATACAAAGGCCATGTAGAAAGCCACAGTTCAGAGCCATGAGAGTTTGGTTGGACTAACAGGCTTTCCCCCTTTGGCTAGAACTTATTTGGAATTTTAGCATGAATTAAGGGGACAGAACATACAAGGGTGTTCGAATTACTGTGCTTTTTCTAACAATATTAGTAATTTAACTCAGTGGCTTTCCTCTAATCAAAAGATAAACAGCCTGAGAAAGAAATTAGGGAAACAACCCCTTTCACAATAGTCACAAATAATATAAAATGCCTTGGTGTGACTCTAATCAAGCAAATAAAAGATCTGTATGACAAGAACTTCAAGTCTCTGAAGAAAGATATCAAAGATCTCAGAAGATGGAAAGAGCTCCCATGCATAGAGATTGGCAGTATTAATATAGTAAAAATGGCCATCTTGTGAAAAGCAATCTATAGATTCAATTCAACCCATCAAAATTCCAACTCAAATCTTCACAGAGTTAGAAAGAGCAATTTGCAATTTTATCTGGAATAAATAAACCCAGTATAGCAAAATCTATTCTCAACAATAAAAGAACTTGTAGGGCAATCACCATTCCTGACCGCAAGCTGTATTACAGAGCAATAGTGACAAACTCTGCATGGTATTGTTACAGAGAAAGGCAAGTATATGAATGGAACAGAATCGAAGATGCAGAAATTAGCCCTTACACCTGCAGTCACTTAACCTTTGAGAAAGGAGGTAAAACCACCCAGTGGGAAAAAAAGAGCATTTTCAACAAATGGTGCTGGCTCAACTGGAAGTCAGCATGTAGAAGAATGCAAATTGACCCATTCTATCAAGGGATCAAGTCCTAGTGGATCAAGGACCTCTACATAAAAACCAATACACTGAAACTAACAGAAGAGAAAGCGGGGAAAAGCCTCGAACACATGGACACAGGAGAAAATTTCCTGAACAGAAGACCAATGGTGCATGCTCTAAGATTAAAAATAGAGAAATGGGACCTCATGGAATTGCAAAGCTTCTATAAGGCAGAGGACACTGTCAATAGGACAAAATGGCAACCAACAGATTGGGAAAAGATCTTTACCAATCCTCCATCCTATAGAGGGCTAATATCCAATATATACAAAGAACTTAAGAAGTTAGACTCCAGAGAAACAAATAACACTATCAAAAATGGGGTACAGAGCTAAACAAAGAATTCCCAACTGAGGAATACTGAATGGCTGAGAAGCCCCTAAAGAAATGTTCAAATCCTTAGTCATCAAGGAAATGCAAATCAAAACAACCCTGAGATTCCACCTCACACCAGTCAGAATGGCTAAGATGAAAAACTCAGGTGACAGCAGATGCTGCCCAGGATGTGGAGAAAGAGGAACGGAACACTCCTCCATTGCTGGTGGGATTGCAAGCTGGTACACCCACTCTGGAAATCAATCTGGTGGTTCTTCAGAAAATTGGACCTAGTATTACCTGAGGACCCAGCTATATATATACCCAAAAGATGCTCCAACATATAACAAGGACAAATACTACTATGTTCATAGCAGCCTTATTTATAATGGCCAGGAACTGGAAAGAATCCAGATGTTCTCCAACAGAGGAATGAATTCAGAAAATGTGGTACATTTGCATAATGGAGTACTACTCAGCCATTAAAAACAATTACTTCATGAAATTCTTAGGCAAATGGATGGAATTAGAAAATATCATCCTGAGTGAGGTAACACAGTCACAAAAGAACACACATGGTATGTATTCACTGATAAATGGATATTAGCACCAAAGCTCTGAATATTCAACATACAATTCACAGACCCCATGGAGCTCAAGAAGAAGGAAGACCACCAAAGTGTGGATGCTTCAGTCCTTCTTAGAAGAGAGAACAAAATACTCAGAGGAGTAAATGCAGAGACAAAGTGTGGAGCAGAGACTGAAGGAAAGGCCATCCAGAGACTGCTACACCAGGGGAATCTATCCCATATACAAACACCAAACCCAGACACTATTGTGGATGCCAAGAAGTACTTGCTATCAGGAGCCTGATACAGCTGTATCCTGAGAGGTTCTTGCAAAGCCTGACAAATACAGAGATGGATGCTTGAAGCCAACCATTGGACGAAGCATGGGTCCCCAGCAGAATAGTTAAAGGACTGAAGGAGCTCAAAGGGTTTGTAGCCCACAGGAAGAACTTCAATATCAACCAACCAGACTACCCCCACACACATACACACCCAGAGTTCCCAGGGACTAAACCATCAACCAAAGAGTTCTCATAGAGGGATCCATGGCTCCAGCTGCATATGTAGGAGAGGATTGCCTTGTTGGACATCAATGGGAGGAGAGGCCCTTGGTCCCGTGAAGGTTTGATGCCCCAGTGTAGGGGAATGCCAGGGAGGGGAGGCGGGAGTGGGTGGGTGAGTAAGGATGGGATAGGGGGTTTCCCCTTATAGAAGCAGGGTGAGGGAGGATGGGATAGGGGGTTTCTGGGGGAGCAACCGGGAAAGGGGATAACAATTGAAATGTAAATAAATAATATATCCAAAACCAGACATGAATATTCTGGAGGGAAAAAAAAGAAATATGTAAAACAGTAACCCTTTGATGGTTTCCATTAATTTATCCTTTCTTCACCTTCCATGTATCTAACTAGACTTTCTCTTTAAAGCATTCCCTTTAACCTTTCTTCCTCTTTTCCATCTGTTCTTGGCCATTCTCATGATGCTTCTTTTCTAGTTTGCACTAGTTCAGAGTGAGCCTGCCTTTTCCTGTTTACGAATGTATGGTTTTGTTATGTGTTATTTCAGATCTTTGCAACAAACCCTGGAAAATGCTGTCTTGTGCATTCATATTAATGTTACCTTCTGGCTTGTACCACGAATGTATGAGAAATTGTTCTCAGATTTAAAGGGAGCAATAAGTTTAGAACAAAATGGCAGCACCCTTATAATTCTATTCAGCAGACAGATATATTTTAGAATTGTTTCTAATCTTCAACTTTTGAAGTTTTTGTCTTCTTTAATAGGAAAAAAGCTCCAGATATTTTAACTCTATTAGCAAATTATTTTACATATCTGAGGTGAGGCATCAAATTGGTTTCATTTGTTTATGTTGTTGTTCATGATTGTTTGTCTTAATGAAGAAATCTGATAGTCTGATCAAAAGTGCCTGGAGAGAAGAAACCTACTGTAATTATCACCTCTTGGGTTTTCAGGTAAAGATGCTGCTATATTGTTAATATCTCAGGTGAAATTTCATCTCTTCATTTGATCCTTTAAATAATTTTCTCTAAATGGTTAAATTAAAGCAAACCTCTCTTGGAATGACTACTCTGTTTACAGTAAGTTTCCCAAATGCTCATTCTCATGTTTTATGTAGCACACTGTGACACCACAATATTATTTTTAAAATGATGTTAGTATGTATGCATACATAGATTAGTATAGTGTTTATTTAAAGTTGTATATTGATATTGGAGTGATTTCCCCCACAATTATAGTGCTGTCAGAAGGAAAGAGTTCTAGCCTTTTGAAACATTACTTTCATACTGTTCCAAATTTCACAGCCCTGGGAAACCACATTAGAGGTGTACTTCTCTCCATGGTATCAAAGATCTTCATGCCTGTTTTTGTTTTTTTCTACTTCCCTTGAAACAGGCTGCTCTGAAGTCTCTCTCTCTCTCTCTCTCTCTCTCTCTCTCTCTCTCTCTCTCTCTCTCTCTCATTTTCTTTCTCTCTCTCTCCCTCCCTCTCCCTCTCCCTTTCCCTCTCCATCTCTCACTCCTGCCCCCTCTCCCTTCCTCCCTCCCTCCATCCCTCCCTCCCTTTCTTTTTCTCCCTGAAATCAATATTTTAAGAATAGATAAACTTTTTAGGCATGGGGACACATGTATTTAATTCCATAATTTGGGAGTTGGAGGACAAAGATTACAAGTTTAAGAGCAGCCTGGAGAACCAGGCACAACTCTGTCTTCTCAAACCAAGGACTGATGAGTGGACAAGTTCTGTCCTGCATATGAAAGGCTTTTGTTACTTTTCCCGGCTCTACAGAAAATCAGAGAAAGGGATAGGCTTGAGGAATGCGCTCCAGTTTCTGTCTTCCATTCTCTTCATCTGTGGAGATGGGAAAGCTGTTGATGGAGGATCAATGAGATTTAGGACCAGACTTACTCTGTACAAAGACACAGTATTACTTTCTCACAGAGTTATACTTCTGTGGCATATTATTACAGGCAGAAATATTCATTACAGAGAATAATTCTAAAAATAGTCTTAATGTGGTGATTAAAAACCACCTGTTTAATCAGTGATTCTCTGTCTAGGTCAGGTTTAGGCTTGGTGAACTGCAATTTGCTGGCAAAATTCAACTTACTACCTTGATAAGACTTAAAAGGTCTTATCAAAGCATTTGTTTACATCTTATCTATTTTATAATATAAGGGACTGATAAAGACAACTCTCTCTCCCTTCCCATGAAACCTGAACTGTTAACAAATCCTTTATAGAAACATTTTTCAGCTCTTTATTTGGGCAAGTGTAGACAACCAGGAGATCCCTGGATCTCTCCTGTCTGCTTAGTCAGGCATTCGTGGGGCTCAGGTGTGTCACATATCAGTGGACAAAGTATCCACAGCCTGAACATTTTTAAGTATATCTCAATGGCTAGACTGAAGAAGACATGCTATATCCCTATTTTACATTTATCTCTAATGTAGGAGGTATAGCTCTTTCTGCAGAGGAAATTAGCTATTCATGTTGCCAAATATGATTTCTTAGGCATACACTTGAGAAAATGTATTCCTAATAGCAGTGTGAAAACACACACACACACACACACACACACACACACACACACCCTAAAAATGTCATTATTCATTGTTAGTCTAGATCTGGCACTTGAGGGTGGGGTTTAGAAAGAAAGAAAATTTCCAGCTATGGTAGCCCATGCCATTAATTCCAATACTCAGGAGGCAGAGGCAGGGGGATCTCTGTGAGTTCCCGGCCAGTTTGGGCTACAAAGTGAGGCCCTGTCTCAAAAAACCAAGTTGTTAAATATTCCACTTGAGAAAGCTCTTCATCAGGCTCTAGCTCTGTTTGTTTCTAACAGTGTTACTCTAGTCGATGAATCTGTGTGAGTTAATTTCTTACTTTTATGAAAGTAGTATTTTATTCCCATAAGGATGTGAAATGGGTCACATGCATATCTTTATGAATCAGAGACTGGAAATAGTAGAAAAAGATCTTGATCTGACAACTTAAATGCAGCCAGTTGGAGGTAACTACAGCACTGTGTAGAGATATAATCTTCTGTATCCAATATTACAAAATATTGGAAATCATTTTAGCACAGTGGAGTTCATGAATGAATACTTTTGATGTACTCCTTGACTTCTTAGCTCAACATGATGGCAGCCACTGTATTCTTTTACCTACAATGAAATTTTTTGATGGAAGAGCTCAACCTAATTTTCAACATTGTTAAATTGTAAATTTATTTTAAAATATTGTAAACAGTCTCAATCCATGTCAAATTTCTGCAACTTAGGAAATTCGCTCAGCATTAGAGTTTTCCAAGCTGTATATTTCAAATAAAGTTAAAAGTTCATTATGGTAAGAGTTTTAACTTGTAGGAAAAGCACAATCTTCTTTCTACCCCCTCTAAATGAGAAGTACTTAGAAATTAACAAAATTATTTTTTTGTTAATTTTGTTTGAATAAATATTGATGTTTTCAGAGGTTCATGTTTACTATTTATATTTTCTAGTTGAACTTGATTGTGAATGAAAAAGAAGCAAAGGTCCCAGAAAGGGTCTTTTTTTTCCCATGATACAAGAGGAATACCACTCGTCACAGGAAAATGTAAGGGGCTATTTTTGCTAACACAATGTACGATAACTTCAAAATTAACAGAAAATTTACCTTGAGTATTACAGTAGATCAGCTCTTGTTAATTCCGAAAAACTGCAAACAGAAAAAATCTGTACAAACCTGGCAATTATTTTATTGATGTGTGCATCCTGAAAAACTGTGCCTGAGAGAAAAAATCAGGCCATGATTTTCTGAAAAATCATGAATGTTTTTCCACTATATTTTATAAGTTATTACTTGAAAATCAGTTTTAAAACATTACAGTACCAGGAAGTGTCAGATGATCCTTGGACCTTTGATAACTCCAAATTTTATTTGTATTAACTAACATCTATGGAGAGAATTCTTGTTCTGGGTTTTAGCAATGCTAACTAAGTTATCTTTGATCACCAGAAAGCTGTAGTTTACAAATGTCAGCCCTGAGAGAGCTAATCATCGGATTCTGCCTGCAATATTGTAATGAAGAACTATTAAATCAAACCTCCCCTCCGAAGCCCATGCTGAGAAGTTGACAGCATATTCCATAAATGAAATAATAACACAAAATTGGTGCCAGACAAAGGAGGAAAATGATTTTCATGTCGCTTCCTGGAATGCAAAAGCATTTAATCTTCCTGAGGAGCAGGCATGGATTTTCTAGTCTCTGTATATCACTGAGAAAAATAAATCTACAGCCAACTTAAAGAATAAGATAATGTATACATTAAAAAAAATAAATGTTTTGTATAAGTTTGGCCAATTTGAACACTGGCCAAAGTAATCGATCTAAAGTTTAAGGTTTTAGTATTTTATTTTTATTTTAATGACTGCATCATCTTTTCTAACTATCTTTCAAAATAGATGATTGATAAGATATATAAAATTTTCTGCATGAATTCAACACTTAGGTGAAAATGGTTACTTTTGGACATATAAGCCCAGTATTAAAGATGATATTGTAAGCATAGATTAGAAGACTCAGTAGGGAATATTTTGCAAGAATTCTATGTGACCATTTCCCACAATGCAATGAGTAACAACTGTATAAATTTAAGTTATAGTTTGGCATCTTCCACTCAATAGTTATAAGGTAAATGATAAGGTTGTTAGTTATAAATTTTAAAAAATAAATCCCTCTACATATGCTTAATCATAGAGAGATTTGATATAAAATAATGACATTGTTTTCTTGGGTATGATTATGTTTTTCCTTTCTTTTTTTTATTGGATATATTTTTTATTTACACTTCAGATGATTTCCCCTTTCCTGGCTCCCTGCCCCCCAAAAGTCCCATATGCCCTTTTCCCTTCCCCTGTCCCCCCATCTACTCCTTCCTACTTCCCTGTTCTTGTATTCCCCTACACTGATGCATTGGCCTTTCCAGAACCAGGGGCCACTCCTTCCTTCTTCTTGGACATCATTTTGTATGTGGATTGTGTCTTGGGTAGTCAAGATTCTAGGCTAACATCCACTTATCAGCGAGTGCATATCATGGGTATTCTTTTGAGACTGGGTCACCTCACTTAGGATGATGTTCTTCAGCTCCATCCATTTGTCTAAGAACTTCATGAATTCATTGTTTCTAATGGCTGAATAGTACTCCATTGTGTATATATACCACATTTTCTGTATCCATCCCTCCGTTGAGAGACACCTGGGTTCTTTCCAGCTTCTAGCTATTATAAATTGGTCTGCTATGAACATAGTGGAGCATGTATCCTTATTGCATGCTGGGGAATCCTCTGGGTATATGCCCAGGAGTGGTATGGTGGGGTCCTCTGGAAGTATTGTGCCCAGTTATCTGAGGAACCACCAGACTGATTTCCAGAGTGTTTGTACCAGCTTGCAATCCCACCAGCAGTGGAGGAGTGTTCCTCTTTCTCCACATCCTCGCCAACACCTCCTGTTTCTTGAGGTTTTAATCTTAGCCATTCTGACTGGTGTGAGGTGGAATCTCAGGGTTGTTTTGATTTGCATTTCCCTGGTGACTAATGATGTTGAACATCTCTTAAGTTGCTTCTCAGCCATCCGAATTTCTTCTGGTGAAAAGTCGTTGTTTAGCTCTGTACCCCATTTTTTGATAGGGGTACAGATATTTCATGCTCTTGGATTGGCAGGATCAATATAATAAAAATGGCCATCTTGCCAAAAGCAATCTACAGATTCAATGCAATCCCCATCAAAATCCCAAATCAATTCCTTATAGATCTAGAAAGAGCAATTCTGAAATTCATCTGGAGTAACAAAAAACCCAGGATAGCTAAAACTATTCTCAACAATAAAAGGACTTCTGGGGGAATCAATATCCCTGACCTCAAGCAGTACTACAGAGCAACTGTGTCATGTATATTTCTAATCATCGTGTGTGTGTGTGTGTGTGTGTGTGTGTGTGTGTATGCATGTGTGTGTGTGTGATTGTAGGTGTGAGTGTGGGTGGGTGTCCTTGGCAGGTATGTGGATGTTACTTTATAAGGGTCCTCATCTTCTGCTTCCTTTGAGACATAGTCTCTGGGCTTGCTGCTGTATACATCCTCCAGCCTCCAGGCTTCGGCGTGGGGGAGGCCCTTTCCTTCATCTCTCACCTTCCTGAAGCAGTGCCGATGCACACTATCAGAACTGGCTTTCCTGTGGATCCAAACCCAGGTTGTCCCGCATCATAACATGAGCTTTCCCAACTGATCTATCTCTTTAGTCTTCCCTTTGCTATTTTATGTAAAACTGTAATTTCATTGGAACTTAAAATTAGTGGTCAAGGAAAATGATCATTGTTTTAGATATATAAAGTATAATGAAAATTTAATACTTACCTTTCCTCAGAAGCATGATAGTATTAATGCTTTTTTAGTATTTCTTTTATTACCTTAACTGTTAATTATAAAAGTAGTGGGTTCATTGTGATATTTTCACACATATATATTGGCTTCTTAGCAGTTTTGTATTTACTTAACGCCAATGCTTCAATGTTCTTTCTATTCAATTTTAATTAGTTGCATATTTAATTTATCAGGTACAAGTAAAAATACTGGTTTTTGGTTTCAAAAATCAAACATGTGGATAATTACTAAATTATTGCTTGTAAAATGATTCAATTGGTTTAGATGTGTAAATTCCAGTGTTCAGGTTAGCAAAAGTGTATTCGAGTTTTAGCTGCAGTTCATGCACATACAGAGAAGTGAAGTCCTAATGGAAAAGGGAAGGGAGAAATCTATGGGATCTTATTTCCACATTTACTCCGCTCATTTCCCCTTTCTTTATTTTGATGTTGCTGAGGCGTGTGCCCAGGGTCCTGTGAGTGTTAGACAAATACTATACCACCAGGCTGCACCCCCAGCCCCACAGTTCATTTATTCAAACGCAAAATTCTAGACCTATCTCAAAACCCTCATAACATGTCATAAAATCTCAGGTTTAGTTCCTGTTCTACTGTCTGGCCTCTTCTTTTAAAAATGCTCTTTTATTCAATAATTATGCATAGATTACAAGGCTGTTTTTATATGATGACATGTTAAAGTTCACTTTTCGTTGTTTTTTTTTTTTGTAAGTTTGTAATTCACTATTGCTAGTTTAAAAGTGTGTTATTCCAGGTTGTCTGAAAAGTAGATAGCAACTCTGGACTAAAGCAGCAACACTGGGCAGAAACAGCCAAGCCATCGTGAAGCCAAGGAGGAAGGTTGGTTAGTGTGTGTTTGAGACGTAGCCATTGCACCCGGGTATGGCCATGACTGTGTATCTGTCCACTGGTGCCAGCTTGGCGAGAGTGTTCTGAGCATTGCAATTAGATCCCTTTGTGAACTATACTCCTATAATTAGAGTTCTGGGAAGGACAGCAATGCAGCAGCCCCAGGATCTAGTTTCCATCAACACCATAGCTCTCAACCTATCTGCAGGTGAGTGGAGAAGACATTTAAAATGCCTCCATTTTCAGTGGTCTCTTCCCATATCAGTAGATGGGGATGTCAGGTTGTGAAGCTACCACATAGGGACCTCTGATTGAAAGCAAGGTAGATCTTCACAAGTTATAAGAAAGTGAAGATATACCAGTCACTGCAATGCTAAGAGGGGTACCACACATGTCAGATTTCCCGGGGGTTATACTGTAGCTCAGCTACCAAGTCAGAGATACTTAGCTTTCTTTAAGCTCCCTTGATTTTTCTGGTCTTCTTTTATTGATTCAAGTTTGTTTTAATTCTTCTAACTTATGAAAGCAATATATTTGTAGGCAAAACAATGAAGAGATTTAGGAAGATTAAAAAGTATTCACCGAAATCTCTGTGCTCTGTTTCTGGATTATTTTCTTTCATATGTATTTATGTATGTATATATGTATGTATGTATGTATGCATGTCCCCGAGATCCAATGTTTGTTGGCAACTGCCTTTACTTTCTTGATCATCCCTCTAGTGCCCCTCTTTTCTTTCTCATACTGTATTTCCAGGCTGGCTTTGAACTTGCTAAGTAGTTCACAGAGGTCTTAAGCTCATGTCAATCCTTCTGCCTCAGCTTCCCAAGTGCTGAGATTATAGGTTTGAGCTACCGCATCTGCCTAGAAAGTGGGTTAATAGACTGTCTGATTTTAGACTGTCCTGCCTTTTTTTTTTTTTTTTGAAGACCGTATTTCAAGAACAGAGATAATTATTTTATGTGATGATTTTGAATGAAAGTTCTGAGCAAAGTGCTCTGGAGCTCTTAGTACCATGGGTAGATTCAAAGTCACAGGAAATTCAGTCCAAAAGCTAAAGCCACTGCAAAAACCAGGAGTTCTTCAGACTTGTTCCTAGTAGCGTGCAGGCAATATTTAGCAATGTGCAGCACAGAAACAGACAATTTGAATATGTAAGATTTATAAAAAATATAAAGAGGCTAATATTTTGTGCTAACTATAAGCCATCTTGAGAACTTAATTGAATTCAAGAACTGCGTGTGTGTATCATAGAGATGTGTTCAAACATCCCACGCACATGTGTATGGCCATGTGTAAACTTGCCTTATTTCAGAAGTTTGGATTGTTTCCTCACCAGAATATTTAATTTTTGTTGGGTCCTTCTGTTCATTTACTACACTCCCAAATTCTGTGCGAGTGTCCCTTCCGAACCCCATTGCCGTGGAGCATGAAGAGGGACCGAGTGGGCTTTTTCCTGCACAATGCGATGGTGCGCTTTTTCAGCATATGCATGCGTAAGCCTTCTTTTGTGAATGGGACCTATAGGGTCAGATAATGTTTAAAGGGAAAGGTTTTATGTCTCTCAGGCTTCTATGTTTCCACATGGATGCTCTCACACACACATAGATTGAATTATGAACAGACCCATTAATGCCGGGATCACAGAAGGTCAAGTTTTGTCTTCTTTTACCCCCATTCAGATTGCTTTTGTAGAGAGAAAAAAGGATTTGCAAGGGAAAAAAAGATTTATGATAAAGATTTTTTTTAAAGAACACTTTTCTCCTTTTAGAACCATCTTTGATTTGAAAAAAGATCATATTATGGAAAACAATTCAATAATATTGTATCATTTTCCAGAGTTTAGTGTGAGTTTGTTCATGTGTGCAGTTGTCTTTAAGTGCAACATGTTATCATAATAACTGAGAACAAAATGGAGCACTTTGAAGATAAAAGTCATATAAATATGTAAAGTAACAAATTTTGAGGATAACTAAATGGAAATATTATCAAAATTTTGGCAGGGTGCTCCTTGCTTATGATGCAATTTAATCGTTGCTTGGACTTATAAATTTTCAATTTTGAAATAAGAAAACACCTAATAATCCGTGCTATTGTGACTCACAAAAATTAGCAAATAATGCAATGGAAGCAGTAAATAAAAGTAATATTAGAGAAACATTTTGAAAGGACAAAGACTTTATCCCCAATGAAAAATTTAAGACTTTAACCAATAGCTCTTTAGAGAGCAAATGACATCAGCAATTGTATGGTTGGTTGATTTCTGATGTCACATAGAATCGCTTATCAGTTAAAGGGTATGGATTGTGACAGTAAAGCCAGTCATGCATAAAATGCTCCTAAATCAAAGTCTGGGAGTCTTCCTTCATTCTCTTCTGGTTTTGTGTTGGTGGCTCTCTCTACCATGTGGCGAAGAACATCAAACCGAAGAGAACAGGGTTTGACAGAAAGATTCATCGTATGATACAAACATTAAATGCCAGATAAAATTCTGTCTTCTCAAGTCATGTGATCTTGGGAATGGCTTCGGGAGAACTCCTGTACTTTCCAGAGAGCCCCTGTATTTAGGGCTTTTTGAACTTTGATTTCATCAATTAACGAGAAGAGCAGGCCACCTGGACTGGTGTTTGGCTCGATGTCAGCTGCTATCCTCTATCACTGAGGGTAATAAAATATCACGAGCAGGAAGAGGCAAACGTGCCGACTTGCCTGGATAACTTAGAGTTTATTAAAGGTCAGAGTTTAAACTGCTAACTTTGAGAAGGAAGGGCTCCTCAGGAGCCACCCGTTGGATTTTATAGTTTAAGAACCATGCTGTCGTTGTTTTTTTCTTCCTTTACTGTTTTTCCCTAACTATTTACTTTCGTTATTTTCTTTTTCTTTTCATGTCTTCTTTTTTTATATTATTTTTCTCTTTCTCTCTGTTGTGGCTCCTCTCATCACTCTCCCAAGTAATCTCCAATGCCTGATATGCCTGTGGTTATAAACTTGTATCCAAGTTCCTCTAGTTAGACATGAGGGCGTACTTATAAATACTTAATAGGAATTGGCACAGACCTTCCCTGCCAATAAGAGTTGTCCATTATTAATGGGTTATACACGGGTGAAAAGATTTCACAGAAAATAATATATTAATCAATTTTTGGAAGTATTGGTCAAGTCTAAATCCTAGTGATTTAACATAAAGTATATTTTACATATTATCAACTTATTAACACAAAGTATATAATATATATTATCTACTTACATAGTAGCTGCATGTTTTTTGTGACCCTCTCTAGAAAGTCTTTCCTAGGCTGCGACAGAGGTTGAAGGCAGAGCTGTTACTGCATTATTGGGGCATTTGCAGCAGGGACAAAGACCTGTGGGGGAAGTGCTCCGTGGCTCATAGGGTTATGCTGAGCAGGCCTATCTGCTACCACTGCTCACAGCATAGATCAGGGCAGGGGACCACCTTCTCAGAGGCAAAAGGGAGGGGGATGGGAGAAGTATTCTGGGATGGGGGTCCTGGGATATGGAGAGGGAGTCGATAGAATTTGGAATATAAGTAAAAATAAAAAGAATGCTCCAAGGTCTCTTTCACTCTCTGTACATTGTATAGTTGTGGGATCTCTGTATCAATTACCCTCTATTGATACATAGATGAGAGCTTCTTTTATGAGGGCTGAAAACAAGTACTAACCTATGGGTATAGCAATCTGGGGTTTTTTTGTTTGTTTGTTTTTGTTTTGTTTTTGCTATGTTCCTTTAGGAGAAAAATGATAGTAGGTTTTGTCCTAGGGTGCATGACCTGTCTCTTCTTAGGTTCTTGGCCACTCTAACAGTGTCAGGTATATGTTCCATCCCACTGAGTGGAATTTTAATCTAATAAAAATGTTATTGTTTACTCCTGTAACATCTGTGCCACTACTAAACTAGTCTGTCTCACTGGCAGGTTGCTCTTGTAGGTCGCAGCGATCGTTATGACAACCATTCTCCTCTGGAAGTGTGCAGAGTGCTTCTCAGCACCATGAACTCCAATGAGCAGGGTGAAGTTTCTAGTTGTGCACCGGCTTGACTCCCTCCTGTTTGATTCCATGAGTAGGCCTTGTCTTCAGCAATAGGGTTGCATGTTGTAAATTTACCATTGACCTTTACTGAGTGGCCCAATCTCTCTACCGAGTCTTCCAGCCGTGAGACTCTTGTTTTCCACATCATCCATTCTGTTGACTGGGGCTCTTCGCTGAGGGTTGTATTTGGTTGATTGGGATTTTATTTCCAGCATCATCTCAACTTGGGTTGATTCTTTTTATTGAATTCTATTTTGATATTTTATATTGACTTTCCTTATTTCATCCACCTGCCTTTGTTCTCTGAGTATAGACATATCTTCTTTGAGTTGTTTGAACATAGTCATAATCGTTCTTTTTAAAGCTTTGTCAGGACTGTCTTCCAGGCCATGCTCACAGGGGTCCATTATATGTGACTAGCGTTTTGTGGAAAAGATTTGTCTTGGATTTTGATATTGCTTTTGTTTCCAGACTTGAATTTGTACATTTGGAGTTTCTCTGTTGAGTGCAAGTTGAAGGCTTACCTGTCTGTGCTGGGAGCTAGGGGAACTGAAGAAGCTCGTGCCAGAGTCCAAGCCCAGGGACCCTTTTCCTGTTGGCACTGGGAGTGGGGAGAAGGGGAAAGCTTGTGCCCAGCGCTCAGGCTCTGGAACCTGTGGAGCAGTGTTGGTGCTGAGGGCTGTTCAGGGAGGTATAAAATCTGGTCCAGATATTCAGTCTGAGTATTCCTGTCTACACCAGGAATTAGAGGAACATTCAGTCCACCTTTTTATTGGTGAAGTTAATATATTTATAAAGTTAATAATAAGCTTGAAGTTGTACTGGTTAATCTGTTCCTCATAGTCTGCTTGCTTTATACATTTTTGCCATTTTCTACACTTTTTATTATTTATTTTATGTTAGCTTTAGTTATTTTTCCTTTCTGTATCATGTATCTATTCTTCAGTGAATTTGCATATTCATACTTTTTAATAATAACAGTTGCTATCTTTTGACTTATTTTTCCTTCCTTCCTTCCTTCCTTCCTTCCTTCCTTCCTTCCTTCCTCTTTTTTTCTTTCTTTCTTTCCTTCCTTCCTTTTACCTTTTCTTTTGTTTTTCTTTCTTTTCTTTTTTTGAGACAGAGTCTGTCTGCATAGCCCTGGCTGTCCTGGAGCACACTATGTAGACCAGGCTGGACTCAAGTTTACAGAGATTTTCCCTGCCTCTGCTTCCAGAGTGCTGGGATTAAAGGTGTATGCCACCACACCTGGTCCCACTGTTTCTTTCCAAGTGTGAGGCTCCTCAAGTGTCCCTTGTAGAGTTGGTCTAGTTGTAGTGAATTCACTCAATTTCTGTTTATCTGGTAAATAGAGTATTTCTTCCTCAATTTTGAGGGGTAATTTTATTGAGGAAAGTATTCTTAATTAAGATGTTTTCTGTTTTCTTTCAGTAGTTTGAATATGTCTTTCCAGAAATATATAAATTATTTTTAAAGGAGCTTGTTTATATGCATATAATGCTTGTAAACTTCTTAGATAATTTAAAGTATAATTGATCTCCCTCTCATATATATGTGTGTGTACATATATGCATATATACACACATATAAATATAAATACATGAATATATATATAAACAATTATCTTTAACTTTTGCCAAACATACATGTGTGTGAAAATGCACACACACACATGTAGACACACATACATAAACATACATACACACACTGAGCTATTAGGCAGAGTAGAAAATAAATATTTAAATATTTCGCAAAGTTATTAGATTTGTGTGTCCTTTTCTATGCCTAGAGGTAGTTTTTATTCAGCAATTTAAATGGTTACCTATTCCACAACACCAAAGTAAATGGATACACAGACACACAGACACAGATACACAGACACACAGACACACACAGACACACACAGAGACACACAGACATACACAGACACAGAGAGACACACAGACATACACAGACACACAGAGACACACAGAGACACACAGACACAAGAGCGAGAGGGTGGAGGGAGGGAGGGAGGGAGAGAGAGAGAGAGAGAGAGAGAGAGAGAGAGAGTTTCCACAAATAAAGTGAGTAATTGAGATATATGTGTTTATCCCTTGTATTCTCTTTACCTGAGGATAGAGCTGTACTTAAATTCTTGAAGTAATTTTCTCCTATCAGGCTAGATACTCAAAGATCTAATAGGTGTGACATCAACAATTACTTCTTGCTAACAACTCTTGTAATTTAGCCCCTTCAGGTGAGCATGCTGATGGATGCATTGCAGACAGCTATCAAAAGCAACCGAGGTCATCTCGCTAAGCTTGGCCCCCAATTACAGGCTGAGCAGGAGCAGTTCTCCTTATGTCTGCCAACACATTAAAAGCCTTCCAGCAAACAGTGTGGTCCCAGGAGGCCTGCAACTCAAGGTGGGTGTCACTCAGTGACTCTCATTGGATTCAGGCAGAGACAAAAACAGTCTATCCCCCTTGAAGTCCTGTATAACGCTGGCTCTCAGCTGAGTGTCTCATCTGGTCCTCAACAGCACAGTTTGACCTGTAAGGGTTAAGAATACTATTCAGAAAATAGGTTTTAAAAGGAAATATCTATATGTCTTTGATATTGGAGTTTATAAAACTTAGCATTTAATACAGAAAAGTAAGTATAAAAATTAAAAACTTCAATGGGTGAACATTTGCACACTTTTCAAGGAAATAAAATACTGTGTACATTTCAGTTTCTAAAAACAATGCATTTGGAAAATGGCCAAGGTTTAATAGTTGACAGACAGTGGCAATAGGAATTGGAGGTGAAAAGGCCGGGTGACTGATTGATGTTCAAACTACATTTCCAGAAAAAAAGGATATGTATTGGATAAGTGTGACACATGTCTGAGTTCACTTGGCAAAATCAATACTTAAGAATATACTGAGGGGGAAAGGTGAATTGGTTATTTGTCAGGACAAGATGGCTAAATGTCCCAGTCTACTCTGCTAGTGCACTATTAGGAGAGAAAAAGAATAACTCACCTTGTCTAAAGCAGATGAAATACAGAAAGCTTAGGAAATGTAAAGACGCTTATATTCATAATAGAATATCCGCGTTGCCTCTGTCAGGTTAGTATGGCTCTGTAGCTTCAAACCTCACATGTCCAAGATCTCTAATTAGGGAGATAGGAATTGGTCGGAGTGCAACCCTGCTTGGAGAAGTCTCCTTTCCAATCATTTTTTATGGGGAGAGGATAATACTCAACTGTATTCTGACCATCATCCTTCTCCTACACTTTTTCCCTTTCATATAATACTAGTGATAGAAAACAGTTTACAGACTCTGGTAGCTTGTGATGACATTTCCATGGTCTCATTTTAAATGAGGATATTGCCATTAAAAACAGACCTTTTGGCAAAAAGATGACTCAACCTTAAATCCATTGTTTGTGCTAGTCAGCAAAGGATTCAAGGAGTGGCGTTGCACATCGCGGTCCTACAATACTGTTCTTTTCAGGTTTCTGGCTTGGTTGTGGGCCATTCTACAAAAATACTTGCTATTGAGATCAATCAGGTGAGGGTTTTTGGTCACCTTAATGACATTTATGTCGTCGAGCCTTTTAATCCAGTATTATATTGGCTGTAGTGCCACCAGGAAAAACTTTTTTCTTTATAAATTCATTGCTAATTCTGAAGAATTTTTATCATATTAGCATCTTAGCTTGACAGTAAAATTTTAATTGCAGGCTCCAAACTGTTACTCTCACATAGTTCCCCTTTCAGCATGCTTCAAAATTCTTTCCACACCAGCAAATAGGAAATTTATAAGCAAAGGAAACATGTTGTATAATATTTGTAAGTACCTGCTGTGCTATCTAATATAGTAGCTACAATCTGCACGAGACTATTAAAATCAGCTAAATAAAACACCCAATGTCTCCTCTAGTGTGTTATAGACTTTCTTGATTTTAGCCCTAGCAATTCTACATCCAGCACATTGGAATGGTGAAATAACCTGTCCAGAATTCTCTCCCACACATGTCCTGCATTCTCCCACGTTGACCCCCACCTTACACCTTTGACCCCACCTTACACCTTTGACCCCGCCTTACACCCCACCACAGGGAGACTCAGAACCATGTCCTTCTTCTGTAGCTCTGTTTAGCTTCCCCATTTGTTGCACCGGGTTTATCCCGAGGTATGCGCTATTCTTCTAAGTCCCGAGAACTCTTGAGTATCAATCAGCTCAGCCCTTGGGCCTTTTAGAGTGGTAGTTTCCAAATTTGGGTGAAGAGTGTTATGTGGAGACCATCTGAGGAACACCAGTGCTCTCTACTCTTATTAATTTGATGGGAACTGGTTTAGTGTCCAGAGGCTGACTTCAAGCATCCTATGAACAACAGTTAAATTGTCAAGCATTTTCAGAGTCAATAGTTAAATACTGGCATTAATTAAAAGCACTTGTAAACCTACAACAGAGCTGACTTTATAGAAAGCTAGCTGATGCCTTGCTTCTTTTAGATTATTTGATGACATTTCACTGCTGCAGAGTTATCACTGTGTATTATGTGCCTGGTGTCAGTTTCTGCAAGTGTGCTATGGTGCCTTACTTTTGAAGTTTGTGTCCAGTCATGACTTGTTATGACTCAAAACTGATCAGTCAGAATGCATACATGACGGAATGCATACATGACAGAAATTGGTAAGCTATACAAACAAGGGTTTGAGTTAAGGTTTGGTTGATTATTTGGGACAAGCCATGGGAAAATTTTCCTGTTTTACTTTAAATACATTTAAAAAAAACCTTTTTATTGATTCTTTGTGAATTTCACATCATGCACCCCAATCTGACTCATCACCCCATCCCTCCATATCTACCCTCCACCATTGCAACCTCCTCCCAGAAGAATGCAAGAAATAAAGCAAAACAACAAAAACAACAAACAAACAAACAAATGAAGGAAGCTGTCATGGTGTTGGGGTGCAGATTAAATACATTTTTATTAGAACATAGCCACGGTTATTTGCATGTTAAGGCAAATCGTTTGACTTTAAAATTCTAACATATTTTACTACCTGGCCCTTTCCAGAAACAGAACAAAAACAAACCCAAAACAAAACTGAGCTAAGTCTTGATTGAGTATGTAATAAAAAATAATTTAGACTAAATTTAAAAATATAAAATTTTTGAATTTGTCACATTGTGACTAGGACAAACAAAAAGTACACAAAAATTATTTTCTGAGATAGCAAAGAAGTTATTCATGACACTAGTTAACAGGAACACCAATTAATATTCAGGTCGGAACTGTACAGTTTTGCTCATTTGTGACTATATGACTGGGCAAAACTCAACAAGCACATTGTATTGACTATGTGGAATTTGCAATAGAGCTTTACATGTTTCATTGTTGTTTGGCACATTGCCACTTTTTAGACCGTATTAGGTATGGCCATATTGTTGAGGTTTCCTGGATACAGCCTTCATGTTGTATATAGGACATTATCTCTCAGTAGATGTCCTGTCCTGGTCTACTGAGTCTAACAGTCTTTCTACTTCCTCTTTTCTTCCTGTGATGTTCCCTGAGCTTCAGGTGTATTGGTTGCTCATAGGTATATTAATTGTGGCTGAATATCCTGCAGTTGATTGTACTCTTCTTTCTGACCGGTTGTGGTTTTCTGTAATGGTCTCTGCCTCCTGCATGAAGAAGCTTCTTCGATGAGAGATGTTCACAACAGTTGCTTGTAGGTATAAAGAAAAACACTTGAAATGCAATGAGAAACTATATTCATTTAATGAAAGTGGCAGTAGTGAGGTCTATTTTAGGGTTGATGGCCAAACCAGCCATGGAGAGTCTATCAGCACCTCTTGGGATTTTCTTGCTTTTCTAGTATTGTTGTTGTTCATAGGCATTAATTGCTTTCTTTTCCTTGCTGACTTACATAAATCCTACCTTACAAAAGAGCTAGTCAACAGAAGAGAATATCTCCAGTGAGTCTTTCCCCCATGTTCTCTGTCAAGTGTATAGTGTCCTCAGAAATAAGGTCTTCTTTTCAATTTCTGGGCAAAGAACTAATGGCAATGTTTTTGTCAGTTTCTTGGACTTCTGTGGCCAACATTGTTTCTCCCACTTTTCTATTCATTTTGGTCTTATAAAAGTACCTGATAAAAATCTACAGGGCAATGAATTTCTAATCTCCTCCAGTTGTGTATTAATACCAATTTCCTTCATAAAAGCCACAGTACAACCTTAAGAATCAATAACAGAAGAATCCAGGATTGCATCTCCACTTTCAGTTTTGATGCTATTTGAATATTCTTCCTCTCTCTAAGCATTTGTTAATTATTTATCCTTTTAGAGAATTAAATCTGTGTTTCATTTGTTTGGGTTTTTGGTACTGAGCCCTCAACCCCAGACCTTGCATGAACCAGAAGCACTCTCACTTAGCTAGACCTCTGAAGAATTTATTTGATTATATTGCTCTTTGAAAACCCCATGCAGGCATACAATGAATTTTGATTACTTTCACTCCATGATCTCTTTTCTTCTTCCCTTTATCATGTCCACTCCTCCCTATAGGCCTCTTTCTCTTGTTCATGTCTTCTCATTTTGTTTTGTGACCCACCAATGTTAACCAGAGCTTTCTGCATGATCATGTGTATGGAACTATCCAGGAGAACCTTTGGGCTTCATCAGTGGCTAAACATCTAAAGATAATGACTTCCCATTACTCAGAATCCTATAGCTGCTAATAGTTCAGCAGGGAAGGGTAGGTCACTATGAGTTCCTCCCACATCTATGATTGACTGTTGAGAAATCCAGTCTTCAACAGGCCTAGTGCAGGTAATTCAGCTGATACAAGCTCACAATAACAATGTAACCATAAGACAGCAACAGTTTCCCCAGAAACAATAAGAGTCACCAGGGCCTATTGTAAACAATAATTAGATAACCTAGAGGAAATAGATGTCCTATAGATATTCAACCTATTAAGGTTGAGACAAGGAAAACTAGAATGCTGAACACACAGAGAGAAAGTAAGAATATAGTATTAGTAACCAAAATCTCTGAACAAGGAAAGGGATAGTTATTTCTTCACAGGTGAACTTCTCTAAATAGTTACAGAATAATTAACATCAGTTTTCTAAAACTATTCCAAAAGAGAGAGCACCTTCATTGTCTTGATGACAATGCATTAAAATACCACAACTATCCTAATAAGTAGGTAAAATTTGAAAGTATCTTTTCTAAGATCTGATGTCAGAAAAGGAAGGTGACTCTCCCACTAATGTGTTTAATACAAAATAGAAATATTAATCAGAACAATTAGATCAAATAAGGAGATGAATTACAATTAAATTGGAAAGTAAAAAGTAAAAACTCTATTTACAGTTGATGTGGACATAAAAGATTAAAAAGAAAAACTAAAGATACCAGCAAAAATCTATTGGAACTAACCAATGAATTCAGTAAGTTTTCACGATACAAAAATACAGATCTTCTCTATATTAATAATGAACTAGCCAATTAGGAAAATAAAAAGACAATTCTTTTTGAAATAGCATCATAAGGAGCGAAATGCTTAGAAAACATAACCAAAGAGATGAAATAACTATACACACTGAAAATGATAAAAGGCTGACATGGAAATTAAAGATAACAATATGAATGGGGGGAAATATGTTGGTTTATTAGAAGACTTAATCTCTTTAAAATGTCCACACTACCTCCAAATCACCCACAGACTCAATGTGATTGCTATCCAAATTCCAAAGACATTCTTTGAAGCAACAAAAAGGTAGCAATGTAAGTCACAATTGATTCTACAAGACTTGGGATACCCAAAGCAATTCTAAGAAGAAAAAAATCCCATAGCCATCCAACTTCGTAATGTATTGCAAACAGAAAAATCTTTATTAATTATACATCTACCAGAGGATCAGTATTTGGAATATATAAACTACTAAAAAAAAAAAAAACCCTAATCATTAAAAAAACAACAACCCACAAACAGCCTAGTCAATGGACTAATTAAATGAGCAGAATGTTCTCAAAAGATGAAGTAAAAATAGCCAAAAGACGTGAAGAGCAGTCACATCACGAGTCATCAGAGAAACACAGATCCTAACCCCTGAAGATTCCATCTCAACCCAGTATACTAGTCCTTTGTCTATACCCTAAAGACTCCACATCGGGGTGTCTCACTCGGGCTGACCGCAGCACTATTTGTAACAGGCAAATCAAGGAACCAACTGGGGTTTCCATCAACAGAAGAACAATAATGGCAATTTGGCTTATGAATACAGTGGAGTAGTTTTCACCCTAAAGCAGAGTGTCATTTGTGGGAAAGTGGATGCTCCTCTAGGTTAACCTAAGAAATCAGGCTCAGAAAAACAAATAGTATATGTTTTCTCCCATTTGCAGTTTCCAGATCTCATACAGTCATGCATGGGAGGAGGCTGAACAAAGAGAAGTGTATGGGCAATGGGTACAGGAAATACATTATATACATACACACACCCATACATACACACACATACATATACACACATACACACACATATACACACACATACACACACACACACACACACACACACACACACACGAACAAACACTTAAAGTTTAAGTCAACTGAATAAGCAACAATAATCATCATGTGACTCTAGAACACTGATCCCCCCTAGGGACTGGGTCCAGGATGTTCTGATCCGAGGCAGTTTTCACATCATAGATGATGCTTTCCTGTCTCTACTGAGCTGTTCATCCTCATCATGTCCTTTACTGATGCTTTAAAAATGTCTTCTAGGTCAGTCTTAACAGTAGGACCCCTTAAAAAGACACGTTATTTCCACGTTTCACGTCTCATTTTTTTGCAATTTCATGGTGTAACATAATGGTGGCACAATTTTAAAAGACAGTGCAAAACACAACAATTTTGAGGACTCTCAGGATAAAAGTCCTAGAGGCTGTGATCCTGTTATCTCTACATAGCTATTCATGTCTTACGTTGCTGCGTCCACTGTGCATACTCTTTTTTTTGAGTTGTTGGTAACATTCTGGTACATTCTCTGGCTACCACAACTTAAAATCCTTTCATGCGGAGGATTCCCAATGCCTTCACCTTCAGTGATTGAACTCTCCATGTATTGCAACCTGACAGGCTCCTCGGGCAACAGGTGTGCCTCTCCCTTTCCTCTCTTGCTGTCCTGGACCCTCTAACTCCTCCACATCCGGCTCCTGCCAGCCCCTCCAGCCACTGTGAGAGCATCTGCTGTTGCCATGGCTCACTGACTTTTGCCTTCCTGGTCCTGTGCTTCCCCTGCAACTCCTCCTCCTCTTCACCCCCACAGAGATGCTGTCAGCAGGGTTAGCCTGGGAGAGCAGGATGGAAAGGATGGATGGGAAAGGGTATTAGCAAATCAGTAGGGGATGGTGGGAGGGAGAGGGAGCGAGGGAGGAGTAAGGTGGGTGATTGTGTCAGAGGATTGATGGGCAAGAGCAAGTGGTGTGTGAGTGGGTGGGATGGGCGTGGGGGACGCAGAAGGTGGGTACACAATGTCTTTTCACTGGAATTAGTGCCTTCACACACAATTGGTTACTGATGCTCTCTGGCTTGCCTTCCACTTATTGCCAGTGGAGGCAGATCCAGTTTCTGTGGCATCTAAAGCTTGTAAAATTTGGGGATGGTAGAAGCCAGGCACTGGGAAGGTTTCTTTAGAATCGGGCCTGGGGGTGGGGTTTTATTTACAGTAATAAAGAAAACCACAAGAACTTGGTATCGACTTATAGACAGAGGGTTTTGGATTTTTACCTCTTGGACCCAATACTGTGATTATTTTTATATGAATAGAATGATTGGACACTCTTTGCAGGCAAAGCTAATGTGTCATTCGTCATAGCCTTATACCAAATTCCCATCATTGTATCTTATAAGCTTATTTATGTGGTTTTTTAAAAATGGGTTAATTTGGTTAATGTAAGAAAGAATGCTGACTTTCCTTTACAGCATCCTAGGCCTTTCCTGTGCCCTGATGAGCTATGTAAACAACACAAGAGCTCCTTAAAACTGTTTAAGATCTACCACCTTTTTCTGTGGTCACTTAAGCAAGTTTAAAGCTCTCTGAGATTTGTTTGCTTATTTATGTGCTTAAATCTCTAAGGACCAATTTAATGCTTAGAAGGAGATCAATTATCCATAGAACCATTGAGGGTTTCTTTAAAAAGCTTTTGTTGGTGGCATCTTGTCTTTTATTCTTTTATTTGTATATATTATGCCCTTTTTTTTCCACTGTGAAATCCTTGATTTCTCTTTCCTATTTGACCACTTCCCCCCCCAAATACGTGTTTATAGCTCATGAGAGGCTCTATTTCACCTGTTATTTGAATAAACAATGGGGAAGAACTAAGTTTTGACTTAAATCTCACGAATATTAAATTATTAAATATTAAAATGTTTGATATTAAATCTCAGTTATAACATTTTTGTCGTTATGGTTTTGAGGATTGTCTTTAAAAGTTGGCCAAAATATGGTAGAGACAATCAATCCTGTTATGTAAACTACACAGTTTTACAGGTAAGGAAACTGAGACTGCGAGACTCAGGAATCTAGGATGGGTGCCTTCCATCCCCTTGACTGGACAGTGAGGTGCCCCTCCCACACCCCACACACTCATCTTCCCGGGGATGCTTTTGCTGACAGGCATCTGCAGCCAGATGTAAATCTTTGTGCTCCGGAAGATCCAATCTTATCTATTTCCACGTGCTGAACAAGAAAAACAGCTTTGGTAGCAAACTCGGGGGGGGGGGAACAATCGGTGTCTGCATTAGCTCCCATGCAGCGCGTGTGGTAATGAGACAGGCTTTGCCTGTGCAACGCGGACATCCTGGAAGGTGCCCAGAGAATTGCCAGGTGGGCAGTCAGCAGGGAGAGTCCACGGGCCAGAGCTGTATTATGGTCCCAGCAGTGACTCCTACTAAATGAACCACTGAACCTTACTGCTGCTGGCGCTCGCTCGCTCGGGGAGATTGTCCTTCTCCATAGCAGTTAATTTGTTTTTACCTCTCAATTAGCTTTTTCACAGAGTGTTTGATATGCTCAAGTTGCTAAGATTCCCTGCCCACATATGTTCCCCTCCCTGGCATTACCCACCGACACCTACGTCAGTCTGACTCACCACGAACATTCCCGAGCAGAATTCTTTATCTGATTAACCCATAATGCAGATTGTCCAGTATCTGCAGATGAAGTGATACCTTCGAACCTGCTTAGGATTCTACTCACAGAAGATAAAAATGTTTCTCCATACACAGTGCTTGAATAAGTTTTGGTTAATTGAAGTAGCTATCACATTAAGGTAAAGTTATTGTTATAGGCAGAGTTCATTACAAAAAACTGAATAGCATTCAAAACTTTTACTCTATGTCCAGTTGAAAATATGATGTCATGACTGGGAATGGGGGAAGATTAGTTCTGATTTAGTTCATATTGAGTCCTGTGATCTTCGTTACTCTCAATGAAGTAGAATTTGCGATGTGTGACAGTTGGTTCATTAAAGGTTCCCTAACATTCTTCTCAAAGGATTATATGGATCCTGTTATTCACCGAACATGTATGTATAACATGTTGTATTGCATGCAACCCATATACATGATACTCTAATGAGAGTTAAATTTAATTTTCAGCACCTAATTAATCAATGAAAATCCTGTTCTCTTTTACCTCAAGAAAGTCTCATCACAAGGGCTCATTAAATCCCCTCGCTAAGGAGACAGTAGGCCAGCAAATAGCCTAACTGTTGATTTAGAGTGGTCATCGAGTAAACTTGATGAGAATTGTACTTGGAGAAAGCATTGTTTTTGTCAGACTATTCCCCATATTTTAGACACTTAGCTTTGTCCATAGCTACATACAGAATTGGAGTAAAAGAAGACGCTTCAATGCAATGTAACTAGACACTTAAGGGAAGGCATTTAGCCCTTCTAGGGTGATTGTGGTGTAGACAAAAGCCACCTTGCAGATGTCACCATGGTCTTAGGGTTTTATTGCTGTAAAGAGACACCACGACCACAGCAACTCTTATAATTGAAACATTTCATTAAAGCTGGCTTACATTTTGGTCCACTATTGCCACAGTGAGAAGCATGGCAGTGTCCAGGCAGACATGGCGCTGGAGAAGGAGCTGAGAGTTCTACGTCCTGATCAGCAGGCAGCAGCAGGAGACCGTGTGCTACACCAGGCATAGCTAGAGCACAGAAGACCTCAAAGCCCACCCCAAAGTGACACACTTCCTCCAACAAGGCCAATTTACATCAGTAAGGCCATATACTCCATAATGGTGTCAGTCCCTATGGGCTAAGCATTCAGGCACACGAGTCTATGAGGGCCATTCCTATTCTAATCACCACAACCATCTTCCATGCTCCTTGGCTTTCCCAGCATTCTTATCTCAATCTAGGCTGTCAGGAATCCTTTGCTTTTGTTTCCATATTTTTTTTAATATGCTGTTAGGAGATCTATGGTCTCTGATATTAAGATAGTTTTAAAATTTTTTTGACAATTACTTTCCTTGGAACCGCTATATAGACAGATAAAAGAGGGTCTGTTGTTTGCAGCCATCTGATTTGATCTCCTACTGACTCCAGATTGCTTGTCTACCAGCCTTAACATTGGTTGACAATTATAGCCTATAAAGGGATCAATAAGTAATAATTCTGGACTCTTGCTTTCTATTCTACAGCTGAGGTACTTTAATTGTGACAAAGAAGTGAATCTCTAATTGGAATAGCATGCCTTGACAAATCTGGGGGAGGGCTCCTTTGTAGTTAGTCTTTTAGCTCACTCTTAAGACCCCATTTCATGGTACCCATCTGCTTTGGGTACTTCTAAATGGTAGGCTTTGCTGAAGCATAACATTAATACTCTTCATAAGTAGCCTTTTTGTTTTTTTTAAGGATGGGGGGAGATCGGGCATGTGACATGTGTCCTACATTCTGAACTGCCAGCTGGTTCATCTCGGCAGGACTGAGAGGTCCATTTCCGGTTTCCACCCCTACGTTCTTCCCATAGGTTGCCCTTAGAAGAAATACGAGTCTTTTCCTGCAGTGAGGCTATGCCTAGCCTTTGTCTAAGAGATGGCTTCAAAGGAATGGCTCCCGTGTCCTGACTCTGAATGTGGTTGGTTCTAGACATGGGCCTCTCTAGCTTCAGAGCTCCTGAGAGAGGTCTGTGACAATGTGGACAGTTCTTCTTCCCCACCCACTTTGCACCCTAGGTTCCCATCATTGCTCCTGAATGTTCCCCCAGTGAACTTCCTGCAGGTAATTCTTCATGTCAGTACCTGACCCCAGAGAACCCCAGTCCAGACAGCATGTAAGTTTATCACAACATTTACCATTTTAAATGATATCCACCTGCAATACAGCAGGCGATTTTGGTGAGACTGTATTATCTCTCTGCTCAGACCCCTTGGCGTAAATCCTGTTGCCGTGCAGCCCCTGACTTTCAGCAGCACACAGCAGGGTCATTTTTCTATTATTGCCTGTTGACAGCACTGCACCCTGAGGCATTTTGAAGCCCAGGCACTTGGCCTTCTGCTCACGCCATGGAGGGCTTCCTGGGTGGTCTGCCCAGTGGTTGGGTAGAGTTGGAAACCTGCTGTTCCCCAACAGCTAGCTCTTAACCAGACATATAGTATTAAAGGCCAGATAATAGCACTGAACAAGAGCTTTCGTGGCCCATAAAGAGATGCCGTACGTGATGCCAGGCAAACTTACCAAGTGACAGTATTGGCTCACCAATCCCCATTCGAGTCAGCTTACTCTATATAGTTTAAGTTTGAGCCGCTGTCTCTATGATATACGTGTAATAAATAGAATTATTTTGGTATTTATTGATTTACATATGCCTTTACAAATACCACATATGAAGTTACATTCACATTGCTATCTTTACATTGATAGGCCTGTTTCAACACTATTAGCCATCAAGATTATTTCTCGGCCCCATTGATAAGCATCAGCAAACAACACTACTCTGGAACAGAGAATGAAAGCAGGCCATTTCTTAACCATGCCCATAGTTAGTATTCTTGTTTTCACCACCGTTGTGTACTTTTCTTATTATTTTCGCCTCTACAGTTTCTTCCCAAGGCAGGAATCATAATTATCTTTTGAAAAATGTCAGCTAGGTGGGAAAATGGCTCAGATGCTAAAGGAATGGGCAGCATAATCCTGATGTGGTAACCTGAGCTCTGTCCCCAATATCCAAGTTTAACAACAACAACAACAACAACAACAACAACAACAACAAGCAACTACAAAGGCAGGTTGTATACATCTGTTTTCCCAGCACTCAGCCAGGAGAATATTTCAAAAGCTTGTCAGCCAGCCAGTCTGGAGGACTCAGTGCAGCATCAGGAAGAACAAGAGGGGAGACATCATCTTTTGATCTCCATGTGTCCAATGGCACCTGAGCCTCATACTCTGATTATTCTATCGGGGACATTTCACGGGGACTCCCTATTCCTTTCTTGGCCTTTATCTGTCTGTCTTCATGTTTGCCTCCCTCCCTCTGCTGTGGTGACAGTGGCCTCCTAACCACTCCTGGAACACACCACACATTTCTGCTGAGTTACTCGCTCTGTGTTTTCCTCTGCTACAGTGCGTATCTCCAAGCCTATCTGCTTGTCTCTCCCTCTCATTTCCAAATCGCCGATCCAAGAGGGTCTATCTTGAGCACCTACTTACTGTTACGCCCACCTCAGTAGGCGGACCCTGGTGTATGGCACCTGTTCTACTGCACTGTTTCTCCCTCAAATAGCACTTATTACCTTCTCCCTTGCTCTGAACTACATGTACACAAAGCTAATATTCAAGTCCTTCAAACACACAAAGAGTAGGCCTATCTCGACTGTACAGGTGGTGTTCACATGAGCATGCGCTCCTATAAAGTTTGCAAACAAAATATAGTTTAGGCACAAGTGGTTAAGACTATTGCCTCTTTTAATTCAGTTTTACTTTTTCATTCTCTTTTGTACCATGCTGTATCAGAGTTGCTATGGCATTACTGAGGTATGACTCAGAGAAAACTGACTGGGCTATGCTAGTGTATTTCTGTCACTATAACCAAATGTCATAGATAACCAACTCGAATAAAAAATGGCTAATCTCTCTCACAGTCTTGTGAGTTGATTAACACCAAGGTTTTGACCCTCTGCTAAGTAGCTTGTTTGCAGCATTTGGTGCAGCAATGATGCTTCCAGAATGGGAGTCCTGCTGCCCATCCAATGGTAAAGTAATAACAACCTATCTAGAGATCTATCTATCTATCATCTACCTAGAGATAGGGCAGTCCTGCTCTTAGAGGTTAGGGAACCCTCGGATAGCCCTATCCTTGGACCCATCCTTTAACATAGAAGCATTTGCAAGGACATAAGATCTAAACTGTGGTAAGAAGGCATATTGAGTTTGGACATAGCAGAATCTAATTGATACCTTGTGGTCAGTTGTCTGTATAGTCTGGTTGTCCTAGCTGTTTTGATGTAGAAAGATAGTCATATCGTCAGAAAGAGTTGTACTTTCTGTACAGTAGAGCAACAGACAATGAAACACAGCTAACAGAAGTCAAGCATGCTATAAAATTAACAGATCCAACTAATTTGTGAAAACCCCTCCCACGTTTTATAACTTATTGCTTGAAGAAAACTGGAGATAGTTTTTTTTTTTTTTTTTAGTGAGTTCAAACTCAACTCTCAGACCCTTATGAGCTGACCAGATATTTAGGACACCAAGAGAGAGGGAGAGACCTTTCCAATCAAAACCAACAATTGTCTTTAGTCATGTGACAGAATGGAAGCCATTATCTTTGTCCTGTCCCTGGTTTTCATGAAACTGCTTGTGCCTGGGCCATGTGCTCCATGTCCCTTTTGATAAAAGTTACTGAACAACCATGCAAAGACATGAGCAGAGAATAAGCCTTGGACAGTAATCTTGGAGAATGTATTTGCAACTTTATTTAATGTTTATAGTGGTCTTGCTCTATGAGCTTTGGAATGTATTCAGTTTGTGAAGTCTTATTCTTCTAAATGAATATTTCATATAGTCTTTCATTTTTAATTCCACATTCTTCTTGCTTAAGAAGTCCAAGGAAACCATATAAATGTCAGGTCTCACTACTCTAGATGTGCCTTCAAACACTAGATAGAATTCTTACTATGCGTGTACTGCTCATTGTCTGTTCCTCATCTTAACCAGAAGACAACAATCATCTAATAAACAGGGACCTTATACTCAGGATATTTTCACTACCTGGCCAATACTTGACATTGTGTAGCACTCAATAAATGAACGCATACATCCATTACATACCAGGGAACCATTGGTGTCAATCAAATTTAACCCTACTCAAGAAAAATTAATATCAGCGTGAAGGAGAATGAAAATTCTACGCCTCACAGAACACTCTTGAGATCTCCATGCTTCATGTGACCAGGGGCATAGATATATGTTCTTATCTGTAGGCATTCCTCTGTTATCATGAGCTCTGTTACTAAAGAGGATCCAGATCATCATTTTCTAGTTTCTGTTATCTAGAGTGCCAGGGCTAGCCCTGACTGCTTTGGGTGAGAAGCCCTGCTTCCTGGGTAAGAATTTAACTTCAGAACTGTAGGAGGTGAAGCCATATCAGAAGTTGACTTTTCTTAGACCGACAATGAGCACTAAGAAAGCAAGCTTTCATTTGCCGCATCTCGTCTGTGATAGGAACGTTCACCCTCATGTGCAGTCTGTGTCTGAACGCTGCGCATTAGACGTAGAAATCTTGTCACACAAATGAGCACCCCGGACTGGCCGTGTGCGTAGCCTAGTTCTGTGAGCCTGAAAACCAAATGCACGGCCTTGGGAAAGTAAGAGTGTCAAAGAGTGCTGCTTGAAGGAATGGTTGCCCAACTGTGGAAACACCTGTTTTTCTCAGGCCCCTGGAGAATTTGAGGGAATTAGAGCCAGTGTTTCTGTTTTCAGTGCACTGATTTTTCCTTGTTTGTTTGTTTTTTGGTCTGTTGGGATCTTGCCCTCCCTCCACCCTTCCATCCTCCCCCCCCCCCACACACACACAGAGCACAGAGGAAGTCTCATTATCAGCAGTGAACAAAGCAGTGGATAATGTGCTAGGCCCAGGTCGGCAGTTAGCGCCCACGCTGCCTCTTCCCTAGAGTATAACTCGCTGCACTCTTGAGATCACAGACTAGCAGTCTACACAGAGGAGTATCCACAAGTTCCTCAGCTGCATATCTATCAACACAAACTGGAGCAACCACCTTCTTCGTAAACTCTGGTGTTGTTTAGGAGTTTCGTTTTAGATTAGAGTTTTGAAGAGATTATTGGAATAGAGATTCTTCTTCCACTTGATCCTACATATTTGCAAGTTTAGAGAAACCGCTTCCTGAGCACTATATTGTTACTTAGAAAAGTCAGTCTATAGCCTTCCTGCCTTCCTTCCTTCCTTCCTTCCTTCCTTCCTTCCTTCCTTCCTTCCTTCCTTTTTTCTCCCTCCTCCTCTCCCTCCTCCTTCCTTCCTTTTCCTCCCTCTTCCTTCCTTCCTTCCTTCCTTCCTTCCTTCCTTCCTTCCTTCCTTCCTTCCTTCCTTTTCTCTCTCTGCCTCTCTCTCTCTCTCTCTCTCTCTCTCTCTCTCTCTCTCTCTTTCTTTCTTCTTTCTCTTTCTTCCTAAATCCTCATTAGGAAAAGATACTTCAGGGATTAATGATCCAGTGCTGCTAGGCGGAGGCCATAGGCTGACCACCCTGTCACTGTGGTGCTGTAGGAGCTCTAAGTGGAACCATCCCTAGGGTTTTTACATGATTACTCTTCTTAAATCCCCTCTCCCTCAATAGGGTGCAGAAGCACTATCAAAGCACATTATTTCACAAACTGGGTTAAAAAACCTACTAAGGTTTTTTTAATAGGTTAAAAAACCTATTAAGGTTTGAACTGTCTCAGAAGAACAAAAGACAGCCTTCTGTTTTTTTGTTTTTTTTTTCTTCAGGAAGTTATTCTCCCAACTTTTCTCTGGAAATAGCTCGAGATACATGTAAAACAGTCCCCCACCAAAATGTGATGGGCATATCGGAAATGGAAGAAAAGAACTTTTGAGGAAGAAAAAAAAAAAGCTAAAAAGCAGGATTTAAATTATTCATCAGGCCTCCCAGTGGCCAGAGTCCTTTCTTGCCTGGTGAATGGAGCACCCTGCGAAGCTCCTCGGTCTGGGCAGGGGGAGTGTTCCCTTCGGTGGGGCCGGCCTGTCAGGACTGGTTTATTCGGATCCTTTTGACCAGAACGTTTGCCGCTCTCCGGTTTTTTTCTCTTTTCTCCTAGTGACTGTTGCATAATGCAATATTTTATCTCTGTTTTCAACCACTTGTTGCGTTTCTGCAGTTAAAGTGGCTGACCTTCCCTGTCCTGTTATGAAATAAACCTGTCAGGTTGAATCTCTTTGAATGAGTCAAAAGACGAACAGTGCACTGATATCTTTTAAAAACAAACTGAACGTTCTCCATGTAATTTGTGGCTTTATGTTTTTTCCAAGGAGAATGCAATGAGCTAGTTAATTGGTTGCTAGCTGACCTTTTGCCGATGATGTTGCTCCATGTAAGCATCTGTTGGGGCCAGGGCTCTTCCTTCCGTTCTTCTATTTTAAGAAGGTGGGGACTGGGAGTCAGGTGAGACTCCAAGCTTAAGGGGAGGCAGAGCCCTTTCTGTCTCAGTGCTATTGATTTTACAGCCGATTACTCTTTACACACCGTTAGACAGTTGGTTGTTTGCTTTGCACATGTCCCTGGACATATACATGTCCACACATATTTATTTCTATTTTTCTATGTGCTCATTTATCAGGTATGTGAAAATGGTAAGGATATCAGAGAGATCTCTGTTTAGCTCCGTTGGAGAGATTTAGAGTCTGGTAGCCAAACTCACAGTGATGATAGAATGCAGAGTGAGTATCAGTTTGTGTGAATACGAGCACTCCCCGTATAACTTAGAGTTAATGTACACACATCCTAAGGCAGCTTATGAAGTATGGCCATTTGTTGTTCTGCAAGGTGTGGCTCGGTTGAGTGTTGACTCCTGGACCTTAACCTAACCTCATCTCAACCGTCTCTATGTTGGTATTTACAAATATTTCTATACTGAAAGCTGGTTTGGATATATCAAGGTTGTTCTCCACTTATTCATTCATTTATGTACACTTCTTTAAAAATGCCATAATATTTGGTGGAGGGTACCCTCTGGGCATAAGCCAGGCACCCTGAGAGAGTAACACATACAGCCGTGGTCCTCCACTGTGCTCACCTCGAGCAAATGCCACTGCTTTATCCTGGGCGCTCTTACCTTTGCCTATTTCTCAGACAATTGGGATGCTTTTTTTTTTTTTTTTCCAAGGCAGAACCAACATGTTTGGGGTCTTTATTTTGGGCTTTTGTCTTGCATAAAAGGACATGGAACACCCCGTTGTTTACAAATTGGGGTTATGCGCCCGAGTGCACACCAGTGTCTTGGCCTCCACTGCCTCTTCTTTGTGCAAAGGCTTGCCCTTTTCTCTACTCAGTCCAGCACCCTCAGACCTACCTCTGCCTGGACACATCCATAACTGGGTTTGTAGAGCCAGTCACAAACGCGTAGAGGAGACAGGAAAATGTCATTTATTAGAAAAAGATCCAGAGCCCTAGCTGCTTTGCTTTAATTGTCATATCCACGATTGTACAAATCGCCATGGTGCCAAAGTCCTTCTAGAATTTTCTACCTGTCTCACAACCTTTCTCCACTATTTTACATGTTACTAAATACTGAAACTTGAGGTGCCTTATACAGGAAACTGTTATCCCATGGGAACTCTGTGTATTGACTGATAACTCACTGAGATTGTGCTTTGCTTCAGTCTGCAAGTTAAGTGGGGGGTGTGGCTCGCAAAACATTACCTAGGGGGCATCACACAACTCTGTTAGAGAGCACCCACCCTTCTGACACACCTCCCTTGTGTCTCAATTACTACTCTAGGAGGTTTCCTGCTCCACTCATGCTGGAGCAAGCTCTCATCCTGTGAGGCCCAGTGCAGATAGCCTTAAAGATGAGTGGATGACGATGATCACACTTTTGGGTTTCCACAGCCCAGCCCTAAGCAGTGACCTACAGATGAAAGGTTCAGAGGCTCTTACCTCCTGTAGACTGATGAATGCCCAACCCGGAATAGCTAGAAGTGCACTCTGTCAAGTTAGGGAGATGGAGACTCTGATGACCACTGTGAGAATGGATTTGGTCATGAGCTCTAAGTAGTCGGAACTTAGAGTCTACATCCTCACAGTCCTGGCCTTTGTACACCCCCCACCCCCACCCCTCACCCCCCACCCCACCCCCCTCCCGCCCCAGCCAGGCCTTTCATGACTTTCACCTTTATCAAAAAGTGATATCTCTCAAGCACAAGCCTTGTGATTTAAAAAGATGACAGGCATTACTTGTTTTCTGATGTCAAAGCAAAGTAGCTAAACTAAGCTCCAGGGTCCAGGGCACAGAGAGCTAAATGCAGGTTCTAGAAATACAGCATGAAATATGATGGAACTTCCTGGGAGGGGAAGGAAGCAGTGCAGGCTTTCACTGATGCCTCTTAAGCAACCTAAGAGAGCAGATGCTGTTATCCCAATCTGGCTCTGTCAGGTAAGAGATGTTAACGCATCAAATAAAAAGAAATATGTCATCATCCCCAGCCCTTTGATGCTCTAACTAAAAGTTTGCCTAACACAGGGCTGATTGACGGCAGTGTTGCTTTCAGTTAGGACAGGGCTTAGCGCTGATGTTTTCTGTAAGTGTAGTTGTTGACCAAAAAGAGTATTGCACTATTACACTTAGTCAAGGTGTATGGCCAGTGACGTGAGACACCCCACCATGCTTGTGGACACTGAAACGTCTTTTCTTCCAAGCCTCAGCATTTAGCACTCTTCAGTGTGCCTTTGGCAGAAATTAATGAGAGAGAGAGAGAGAGAGAGAGAGAGAGAGAGAGAGAGAGAGAGAGAGAGAGAGTGTTCTAAAAGACTACATCCCTGCAGGGACCACAGAGTGATAAGAAATCAAGAAAGTACAAGAACTGACAAGGGAGAGAAGAAAAGGAGGCCTGTGACAGAAGGCTGGGGGAGGGGCCGCGTGGTGGATAGCGTGAGGTGCTGAGCAGGGGCGGGAAAGCCGGAACAAAGGTGACAGATGATAATGAAAGATGTCTTTTTAAAGTACCCCACACGCCACAGTTCCTCTGGATTGACTCTACATTTGAAATGTGTTTTAAATATGAACCCTCTTCATCGCTTAGTCTCTAGCTGCAAGGAGCAGGGCACTGCACCCGCAAGGCTGTTATTTAAAATGGGGAGCGGCTTCACCTCACACTCTCACTCCATTTAGGTCTTACTCACAACTCCCAGGCATCGGTTCCTGAAATCACTCCCAAGGTTTGCAGGGCTTGCCAGTAAAACACTCACAGAAGAGCTCTAAAAGAGCCAGCAAGCAGTACCTGAGAGGCATGTCGATTTTGCAGTCCTGTAAGCAGGGAATTATTCTTAACCAGCCCCTCCCCCGCATCCCCCCTGGTACCTGACGCTGGTTAGAGACGGGGAGCTAGCCTGTTGTAACAGTAAAACTTGGATCTGGCCTGGAAAAACCTAACAAGCCGTGCAGCGCAGACATGACAAGCATAGCCCTCATCAAAGAGGATTGTTACCGGGTGTGGAAGCTAAATGCTCTTTCTGTGAGATTGTCACATCTGCTTTAAGGCGCTGTGCCAAAGGGTCAGGGCTCAATCACAAGCCTGTGGCACCCCCTGCTGGTTAAAAGCCCAAGCTCATTTTGTTACTTTACACTGAACTAAACATCGCCGTCATTTCACACTTCTTTTAACATTCTATATGAATTTAATTATCATTTGTTTGGACTCCATTTGTTACCGAGCAGAGACAGTTTGTTACAGATGTGCACGTAGCTTATGTCTTCCTCCTCGTCCCCTTCACCTGCCCTCCACCAGCGCCTCCTCAGAATCCACCAGCAGCTTCAAGGCTCCTCCATCGGTTTCACAAGGCCTCCATTTTTCTTCAGCCCGGATTTTCGAGCAAGAGATTAAGAGTCTACTGCAGCTGAAGAATGGGCAAAAAAAAAAAAAAATATTGGGCTTTCTTGTGGGAAAGCACACAGGTAGGAGCAAGGTGTTTATCCCGTTCGTCTTCAGTCTTACCCGCTGAGATTTAGCGATTTAGCACTAATATGTAGTAGAATTGAGAAGCCTAGTTAGAGCCTTTAAGAATTAAGAAAAACAATTGTTTTTGAATTCCAATAAAATGTAAGGAACATTTCTTTTGTAAGGCAACATTGTTTATGGAAGGAATCTCTCTCTCTCTCTCTCTCTCTCTCTCTCTCTCTCTCTCTCTCTCTCTCTCTCTCTCT
The DNA here is from genome assembly GCA_964023405.1 of Apodemus agrarius. Lineage (NCBI taxonomy): Eukaryota > Metazoa > Chordata > Mammalia > Rodentia > Muridae > Apodemus > Apodemus agrarius. The sequence goes on along the minus strand of OZ030008.1, from coordinate 75,931,140 downwards.
GACTTTCTGTCTTAAAGCCTTGTCATACTTCTTGAGGTCTGCCTGTCAGCACAGCAAGAGGGATTTGTTCATGTCTGAGTAGTCACCTTAATGATGGCAGATGGAAACGCCACGGGGGGCCCAAGCCCATCACACTGCCGCTGCCTGCCACACACTGCCCTGACCCGTTTCCTCGCCTCTCTATTTTTTTTTTTTGGGGGGTGTCCCCTTTTAAAGGAGAAATGGATGGTAATTGAAAAGGATCTTAAGCAAGATTTATGAAGCTGTAGACAACACGATTCCCCAGTATTTCTCTATGTTTTCACAAATAAAGTCTTAACTTCCTAAGCGCCGCTGACAGGACAGCCCGGGATAAACTGGTAAAGCTCGGGGCCCTCTCCTATGGAAGCTGTCTGTGTTCCTCACAGGACCAAACATTATCTCACAATAATTACCGGCTATTTGCTGAGCATTGTGTAAATTTTTGTGGATTGGTAAATTCCTGCATAAATCTCTCAGCGTTTCCGAAGAAAGAAAAGGGTTACTGTATCTAGGCACTGGTGGGCTGTGCTCTTGTGTTGAAAAAATCTCAGAAATGTATGCGTATTTTGACAGGACATATCCAGATGAACTCTGAAACTGCTTGTCAGGGAACTTAAACACACTTTTTTTGGTCCTGTTTTTTAATTTTCTAAGCCCATTGTTTAGGAGTAGAACAAAATGTGTCGCATGTAAGGTATAATTGATCTTACAGTAACGATAATGAGAACACTAGAGACGGATCTAAATATCCGCAAACGAGGAACGGATTAGATTTGGATTTGGTATTTGTTCAAATTTTCTAACCTCAAATAGCAGTCACCTTAGAAACCCATGAAGGTGTCAGGAGCAGAGAGGGCCATGCCACAAATGTTGTTTTGTTTGTCCCCATAGAATAACATTAAGACACGTGTTAATTTCTTACGTTGTATGATTTATAGAATTAGAATGTGCATAAGGGATGATATTTACACGGAAGGCAAATTTCAAGTCAGTCTCAGTTACACTGGGAGCAGAATTGCTTTACAATGATGTATACAGTGATGGGTTTTTAGAGCAGTAAGGATTAACTTACTTCTTCTGACTGCCTTCTAATGGCAAAGAATGGCTCTAGTCAAGTATGCCTCGTTATTTCCTCTTATTATCACCGGCAAAGTGAAACTGCTGATTGGCTCCATGCCTTATCCTATTTTACATAATTCACTATTTTAAAAAGATTAACAGTGTATCCTTGAATAATCATATTTGTGAAAACAATAGTGAGGTGCCAGTAATCTGGACTATTTTAGAGTCAACTGGTAGTTGTGGCTTCAGATTTGTTTGTGACTCATTTTATTTTAATAAGATGATATAATATTTCTCTAGTTTTGAAAATAAAGCACTAATGTGATACAGAGCAGAAGAGAACTGTGCCAGCATCTCGCCACCAGTGGAATTTTTTAAATGGGTATTTCTAAAACTGTATGATACATACTTTAAAATACACTGAGAAAATGCACAATATTCATGTACTGAATAGTCTTTGTTCTCAGAGACTATTTTGGTGCATATAACTTATTTTGACATAGGAGGTCACACTCATCTGTCAAAATCAATATTTCCTCCAAATTTTGCATATTCTGAAAAATTTAAATTATATGACAAGTTGGGAGGCTATTATAACAAATATTTTCGTGCTTTTCATTTTCATTCACCCATTTAATGAGCTTTCCTATTTGTTTATCTCTCCTGAAAGTAATTGCAGTCAATTATTAAAATTTTACTCCTTAAGTGCTTCTGGCAGATTGAAGAACGGGACCTTCTGCGTAACCACCCGGTACGCCTAACAGTCCCTAATAACACGTTATCATCTGACACCCTCAGCAGTCAGCTGCCCACAGGTGCCTCTGAGCTCACTGCGACCCAGCGGCTAGGTAGAGCTACTCCACGGCGGATGTCTGCTCCACCTCAGCGTCTCCTTTTAAGCTAACATTCCCTTCACCTTTATTCTGCTTCTCTCATGCTTTTTCAAGAATCTGAGCGCTTTTCTTGCAGCGTGTCCCACAGCCTGGACTTGTCTGCCTAATCATGATTAAATACAGTCTATATACTATTGGCAATAATATTTCATGGGAGACAATGCGGGTCCCATTGTAGAGTTAAACCCTAAATATTTGTTATCAATCTAGAGGAAAAAAATAGCTCACAGAAGACCATTCTTTTGATTTAAGATGTTTGATATATGATTTTAATTCCCAAATTCACATAAAACAGCAGTATGCTTTGTCATGGTTATATAAAGAAAACGAGGGCAACACTTAATTACATTTAGCGATCTTATAAAGCATAGCTGTTTGTACTGAGCATTATGTGTTTATCTGAGTTAGTCGCACAGGGAAGAGGAGCTGGACGAGCACTTGTTCTTCCAGCCACCGTCGTCCACGTTTGCACTGCGTGGATGTGCGATTCTTCTTTAAACTGCACGTGTTGCAACCATTCTTGGGTACCTTATAGACTATCTAGATAAATTTAAATGTGCATTCACGTGTCACCAGAGAAGTTCAGGAAAGAAAGGTTTTATTAGATATCACTATCAAGCCCCTTGGTGTTTATTTATACTCTAATTTCAATTTTGCAGGTAGCTGCAATTTTTTCCCACTTTTTCGGACCTCCACTAAACCCCGTTTGGCTTTGACATTTGACCAAGTGACTCTTTTGACAGAGATGGTATTATTGCGGTATAGAAGACCCATATGGATGCTGGTGCTGCTCTATTTGGATGTGATGAGTAAATTAACGTATATTTAATTAAAGTAACTTGTCACCTAATTCAGGATTTCCCACATTGAGAGATCTCAAACACTGAAATACTTTCTTGAATCACCTTAAGACTTATTTAATGTCATATTGACTTATTTCACGGTCTAATGGGGTCAGGCCTAAATGACTTAGCCATGTCCCTTTGTTTCAAAAGGAATACTTGGGGACTATGAATAGTTTCTACTTTAAAGAAGTCACAATTTGGTTTTAAATGCTGTTTTGTGGTTATTTCCAAATGAATAACTTTAAGTTAATTCATTTCAGTACCAAATAGATTTTTTCCCCTGAGTCTTCATATTTAAACCCTGGGTTAATGATGATGATAAAATGAAAATGAATGCAGTGTAACGGGGGCCTGTGAGACAGTGGAAGGGGGTCAGAAACTGTTGGGACGATCTGGGAGTTTAGCACCATCTCCCTCGTGACTGCCCTGGAGCAGATGGATATCAGTGTTTTATCTCTAAATAATATAAAGTGTCAGTTATTCAGCATTGACTTCTAAATTCATGGGGTAACATTTTTGTTTAATTTTCAAACCATCAGTCTCTGTTAGAATTCCACTACTCAGAGATAGACAAACAAACAAACAAACAAACAAAAAACTGTTTTATCCAAACTCACAGTGCTGGCACATGATGGCACTTAAGGAACTTTTGCTTTCCCAGCATTCAGTGCGTGAGGATGGAAGCGTATTCCATGACTAGTTAAAATGTGACTACTGGGAGTGAGGAACTCAGTTTTACAATTTATTTAAATTGTCTTAAATGTAAATAGAAATATGTAACTTGTAAGTAGCGTGTTGGTTGTCACAGCGTGTCACCTGTGCTAGGTTGGCTCAGGCGACCTCTCTGTGTGAAGCGGTCTCTTTGTATGATCTCATCTAGCTTTGGTACTGCATAATTTAGCAAATTACACGTCTTTAGTATACAACTAAAAGGATAGAGTAAAGGGCATAGTCAAAACTCCAAAAGCATTTTGATGAAGTTCACTCCTAGCGGGGACAATCGGTTGCTGAATCACCAGGTCTTCGGGGCCCCAGCCCTGCTGGCTGCTGGTACTTTCCGTGCAAGGCTTGACTCTGCCTCCCCCTGCTCTCCTTTTCTTGGCAGGAAGAAAAATAATTCATCCGAATTCTTTCTTAATGGGCATTTTCCCACTCATAGGAAGATTTATTTTGCACGCAGCAGTCTTTCCCCAAGCTATTAAATTTGCTTCGAGCCGGCTGCTGAGATGGTTTCAGAGGTAAAGGCACACAAGACACAAGCTCGGCTCACAAGTCCAGCCCTCAGAACCTATTGAAAGGTGGGAGGAATGAGCCAACTCTGTAAATTTGTCCCCTGACTTACATATGAACACTGGGGTATGACCTACATTTGACACCGTGGTATGTCATGAACGTATGTGCATGCACACATGGTAATAGAAATATGTTAAAATATATTTAGAAGAAAATTTGCCTAGCACATTCCTTTAGATTTCTGGCTAGAACTTTAGATTTTCAGTTCCTGCACGCTGCTATCTTATTGCCAAGGCACATACCCTACCCCTCACATAGTCATTTTAGATTTCATTTCATTGGTAGTAAAAAGTGTTGTTTTATTGAGTTGATTGAGTCCTTAAATATAACAACATAAAGTTGCTTTTATTGACTGCAAATTAAATATGTTAATTTGCTTAACTATATACTCTATTTCTTTCTATACTCTAAAAATGGGTTACTTCAGTCCTTAACAGTCATACTCCTTTATATATTTTTGCGATTGTATAGATCGTATATATTTTTGTGTATGAGTATGAGTGCTTTTCCTGCATATGTTTGCCCACTGTATGTATACAATGCCCAGGGAGATCACAAGAGGGTGACAGATAGCCTGAAACTGGAGCTACAGCCAGTTGTTAACCTGGCTTGTGGTTGCAGGGAATTGAACCCAGATCCTCTGGGAAAGCTGTCAGTGCTCTTAACCCCTTAGAAAGCTCTTTAACCATGTGTGTTCTCAATTTTCATAGTTTTCAGAATTTCTATGGCAAAATTTCTATTATTGCTCCCGGGACTGGTTTCTTTCTTAATTTTTTTTGAAAATTATATACATGTACATAATTGAATATGATTACGTCTACCATTTACCCACCCCTTAAAACCCCCGCACCACTTCCCTTGACTAGGTTTCTCTCCCTCTCCCTCCCCCTCCCTCTCCCTTTCCCTCTTAGTCTCCCTCTTCCTCTCCCCCTCCCCCCTCTCTCTATCTTTGGATAGCCCATTTAAGTAATGTTAGAGTTGCCTATTGGGCACAGTAATGACTGATTCTCCGCTCCCGTAGCTCCCTGTGAGGGGGAGGGGTGGACCTGGAGAGCATCCGCATCATTTGTGCTGGGATTTTGACTGGCTTGTTCTTGTGTCGTTCTTGTGCACGGAACTGCAGCTGCTGAGGGATCATGGCTGCCTTTGCCTTGTTCTGTCCTAGACAGCATTTAAAAGCACTTGTCCCCATCCTCTGGCTCTTCCATTCTATCTGTCTCCATTCCGTGATGTTTCCTGAGCATTAGTGATGGGAGAATTAATGTGGATGTTGGCTTGAGCACCGAGCCATGTATTCTTAGTCCTTTTGCCATTTATATGACTCCACTGACTGCTGACCACTGGAAAAACAACAACCCCCCCTCCCTTCTGACCAGGGTCGAGAGCTGCTCAGATCGATGGTCATGAAAATAAACATTTATTCTTGTTTTTGTTTTTTGGATTTGGTTTTTTTTTCGAGATGGTTTCTCTGTATAGCCCTGGCTGTCCTTGAACTTCTCTGTAGACCAGGCTGGCCTCGAACTCAGAAATCCGCCTGCCTCTGCCTCCCAGAGTGCTGGGATTACAGGCGTGCACCACCATTTGGTAGCATGGCCATTTAGCATAATTACAACAGGAGATTTAACCCTACGGCCTGTGGCTTTCCTATCTATGGACTTTTGGCTATTATACAAGACTAGGTAGTAAATTACCTCATATGGAGAAGGCCTGGAGTCTAACCATAAAGCAGTAAGTTACTTTGTAGCATTTGGGCCACCGGCACACCAATAGGCATTTCTTGTTTGGTTGGCATTATAGCACAGAGGGGTCGGTGCTGGGTCAAATTATTGATGTCTCTTCTCCCTCATCAGACTACGTAGCATATTCTAATCCTATAAAAGCTAACCAGCAAAAAGCAAGTTTCCCGGTCAGCTAGAGATTGATTTCTCTATGTTCTGCAGCCAGAGTGTGTGGTGTCTTTAGTAAAGGGTCTTACCATGTACTTACGGCAGGTAGACAATGGTAATCACCTGCATTGTTTTGGAGATTTCTGGGATCTTCATGGTCAATAATTCATAGGAAGGAATCCATGGCCTGGCCCTGAGATTTTTATTTAGGAAGCCATGTCTTTAGGGAGTGACACAGGTAATTCTTTTCCAAATCTTTAGTTATAGTTTATTTTGAAATTAGTTTTCTAACTAGTAGGTTTGCATTCTCATACAACACTTGCTTTGAATCCACGACTCTTCTCCCTTCTCTGCTAATAACCTTCACCTTTACCCCTGTGGTCTTTTAATTCCGTATTCTCTCTTCCTTCTTCTCACATGTGTTCAACCATCCTTACATTTATTTCATCTTTTTGGAGTTGGATTGTGAGGTAGTAGGGTCACCCTGCCTTTCATTTTCCTTTCCTTTGGTCTAGCCCCAGCTTTTACAAGCCTGCTCTCCCCAAACCCTTGTGGTCCTCCCTGCTTTCCTACCCCACTATTACACCTCACTGCTTGCATTCCTACCTAAAACCTGTCACTTTCCTCTAGTTAGTGTGGCTCTAACTAAAACTATGCCCCTTTCTACTTAGCGGGCCTCCGTGTGTGCTCCATGTTAAGTGTATTAGACCAAAGATCAAAGCTAGGATTCACACACTGTGTTGTTCATCCTTCTGGGCCTGAGTGGCCTCACCTAGTGTAATCTTTCTTTGTTCTACTCGTTTAACTATAGATTTCATTTTTTCTTTAGAGCCAAATCATATTTCACTTCATTGTGAGTATGTGGACATTTTTCTTATCCATCACCTGGCCATGGACATTTGGGTCAATTTCATTTCCTAGCTGTTACGAACAAGACCATGGCAAGTGTTTTGGTAATAGGATATTGGATCACAAGACTGGTTTCTATTGGCCAGGATAGCATGCTGTATAGCAGTGGTGTGGGTTATAACCTCTTTCAGGGTCACAGACCAGAAATCCTGCTTATCAGGAAATTCTGCTTAACAGTAGCAAAATTAGTTATAAAGTAGCAACGAAATAATTTTATGTTTGGGGTTCACCACAAATGAAGAACTAACTGTACCAAAGGGCCACAGCGCTAGGAAGGTTAAGAAGCACCCCTGTACAATCTGCTCCAACACACTCGTGATGAGCCAGGGCGTTGCTTTAGGGTAAGTATGTTGTTACATTTAAGATATTTGTCTATACTAAGAGTGAAACCCAACTTCTTTAGATTGAATTTTCTCCCAGATTCCCATTAATCTATTATGCTTCTACAGGCTATCTTGAAAAATGCTAAACTAACACATTTAACCAGTGTAAGTATTAAAAGGTTCTTTATTATGCATAGCTTAGTGTATTTGTATTTCATACTTGGCAAAGCTCATAGTCTCCACTACAACCAATTCTTGATGATTACTTTTGCTTTCTATCAATAATTAACTAAAGATTGAATTCGATATGTCATAAGCAATTACAACATAAAGTTTAAAACTTTTTACCACTTACAAATGCTAACATAGCTTTATAAATCTTTTGTATCACATCATTCCACTAATAGAGAATATTATTCATTAATAATGAAACTAATAAAAACATTATAGTTGAATACTTTTATTCTAAAAAAACTAATTATAGCATCTTATTGTTCCTGTTGGGAAATTTGTGAGGGATTGCAAGTGAACTTCGACTGCACCGGTCAACAGATCCCTGATGACTCTGAAAAAAGTGTTCTTGGAGAGTCATTTCCTACACAACAAAGTCACACTGTGCTATAACAGGGCATATTTTAGATATTAGAAACTCATCTATTGTACTACTGTTACACAGCATACATTTTTAAACGATTTTCCTTACAACAGAAAGTTTTATTTTGGGCAGCAGTGACTTCTGTGTGGGCAATGACTTTTGTCTACTTATTAATTATTTCAAACCTTACACAAAATACAATGTTCATACATAGAAATAGTCTGCTTAAATTGTGTCATATAAATCATACTGTTATAATTCTTCATTCAGGAATAATTAATGAGTTGGGATTCTTTAAGAAAGCTTTTAAGATGTCTATTACCTTGAGCCACTCACTTGGGGACAACCCTGGGCACCCCATTCAGTCCCATGGCCCCACATCATGCAAGAGGAGAAATTCTAGCAAATTGTGCTCTGACCTCCACAAACACAAAGAAATAAATAATTTAATAAAAAAGATGCATGCTACCTCCTTGTACATTATGATCTGCCTTACTTGCTATACTGTTTTATGTATCTGGTGTATCTGATGGGAACGGATTCTTTAGAAGACCCAATTTATAACAACCACACTCACATCTGTTTATCAATTTCTACTTAGAAATTCATCCTCCATAACTTTTATTAATTGGCCTATTGAAGACACTTAAGGTCTATCTGAAGAGGAACAATTCTATAATATTTCTTAGCTGAAAAATGTTCTGCTAGATTGTTTTTATATCAGTTATAAACTTTAGCTCTTGAGCAGAAGGAAAAATTATGTTGAGTAGCATCTGTGTTTGCAAAAAGCAGAAATTCTTCCTCCTCAGTCTGAGCCTGCTATCTCTAAGACACAATGCAAGTGACATATTGCCCAACCTTCTTAATTTAATTTTTTTCCACATCATCCACTGACACTCTATTATGTCAAATGCATGCAGAAAATCTTTCATTTTTCCCCTAGAAGCATGTGACTTAAAATAGAGTAACTTTAAAAATGGAAAACTATTTTAAATCTCATGTGGTCTTTGAAAGATTTATCAAGTAGTATAGTAACTAGTTTTAAAGTCAGCTGACATTGAAGTAAAGCCGGCATAGGTCTCTTCCTGTTAGCCCTCCTCATTAGGGTTTTGCTTCGTATTATTTTCCTGTTTAAAATCACCTTGTGTGTCTATTATCCAACAAAGTTCCCACTACCCTCCCTCCCAATTGGTATCTCCAAACTTTCATCACCCTGGTCCTGTCTGCACCTGACACCTGGAATTAGTGAGCTTTGTGCCATAGCGAGCTTGTGCTGTGCCTTGCCTGAACTGGGTTTCTCTCCGCCTTCATCCCCTGGCCCATAAGGTTGTATTCCTCTGCAGTTTTTACATGCAATCATCCCAGATCCTCCAAAGAGAATCTTTGTTTTGTGTTCTCAGAATGACTCTCCTCATTTCTTTCTTTTGAAAACTCTGTAGATTTTGTGATTTGGTGTAAGTATTTCCCTTCCTTGGCTTCTGGTCTTTTGGGTTGGGAATTCTTGGGTCACAGACAATATGTGTAGGGACCAATACAGAATTCTGAGTGCTGTACATGCATACAAATATATGGACACACAATGAGTGTGTGTGTGTGTGTGTGTGTGTGTGTGTTGGAGGTTTGAGATGAGGTCTCAAGTAGCCCCAGTTGCTTGTATCCTCTGTGTGTTACTGCAATCACATTGCTCATCTGCCGCGTTGGGAAAGCATCCCACATCCTGCTGCACCCATGGCAATTCCTCTGCCTAGAACTCAACTTCGTTTTATTTTTCTTTGTCGCCACTCTCTGTTTGCCTCTGCCTCCCTTGAGCCATGTCCTAGCCTGGAACCTGGCACATAGTTGGCATTCATTGATCTTCTTGAAATCCTGCCCATGACTGCCTCAGGAAGTCGATCTTGACTTCACCCCTTCCTAAAACTATATATCATACTTTTGGTATTTATAGTCTCAGAAAATTTGTTTTGTGTTATTAATAGTATAGCACTGACAAAGCTAATATTTTCTTAATTATTTCTATTTCTATTGTTGTTATTTGTACACGGTGTATGCATGTGTGTGCATGTGCAGATACAGTTGTGCTTACCTTGCATGCATGCGTGGAAGCCTGGGGTCAACTTTGATTGTTTCCCTGTATTATTTTTCACCTTAGTTTTAAAGAAAAGGTCTCACACTGAACCCACAGATTGACAATTTAGCTAGGTGGGTAGACCAGCAGGCAAATGGGATCTACATCTCTCCGCTCCTCAACCCCAGTTCTGGTTTCTTTGGGGGCAGGTAGTGTTCAGTGGCAGGCTCTACTGGAAATGCTGGGATCAGAAAGGTTTTGATTCAACAGTAAGGATTTGGTTAGTTGTTCTTTTTTGAGAAGACACTGGGAGTGTTAAATCAGAGGTGAGATCCGATTCTGAGTTAGGAAGACAACTCACAAGGCCCTTGCCTCATCCTCCCTGTTAGACCCAGCTCCCTCAAGGACTGCTTGTGTATGCTTCAATATTTATATGCACAGAATTAACTAAACTGCATCAAGCTGATGAGTTACTGAACTCACTCAACAGAGAGCAGCTCAAACTTAAATGGAAACAAAAAGATATCAAGCAGTACCAGGGGAATGGAGTCAGAGGGGCCCTTTCATCTTTGTTCAAGTGTTACTTTATTTTATTTTTATTTTTTTACTTTATTTATTTATTTTTCTATATTCTTTGTTTACATTCCAAAGTCTTTCCCCTTTCCAGTTCCCCCCCTCACCATATGTTCCATAAGTCCTCTTCCTCCCCATTCCCCAATCACCCTCCCCTCCCCATCATTTCGCTGTTCTGGTACTCTCCTACAAAACCGGATTTAGTCTTTTCCGGACCAGGGTCCTCTCCAACCCTTTTCTTGGGAATCTTTTGCTTAGCTAATTGTGTCTTGAGTATTCAGAGCTTCTGGGCTCCTTAATATCCACTTATCAGTGATTGCAATTCCTGTGTATTCTTTTGTGATTGGGTTGACTCACTTAGAATGATATTTTCCAGATCCAAACATTTGCCTACAAATTGCATGAATTCATTATTTTTAATTGCTGAGTAGTATTCCATTGTATAAATATACCACATTTTCTGTATCCATTCCTCCATTGAGGGACATCTGGGTTCTTTCCAGCTTCTGGCTATTATAAATAAGGCTGCTATGAACATAGTGGAGCATGTGTCTTTATTGCATGCAGGGGAATCCTCTGGGTATATGCCCAGGAGTGGTATGACAGGGTCCTCTGGAAGTGTCATGCCCAATTTTCTGAGGAACCGCCATACTGATTTCCAGAGCAGTTGTACCATCTTGCAATCCCACCAACAATGGAGGAGTGATCCCCTTTCTCCACATCCACGCCAGCACCTGTTGTCTCTTGAGTTTTTAATCTTAGCCATTCTGACTGGTGTGAGGTAGAATCTCAGGGTTGTTTTGATTTGCATTTCCCTGATGACTAATGATGTTGAACATCTCTTAAGGTGCTTCTCAGCCATCCTAATTTCTTCTGGTGAAAATTCCTTGTTTAGCTTTGTACCCCATTTTTAAATAGGGTTATTTGGTTCTTTGGGGTCTAACTTCTTGACATATTCTCTAATGGGAAGAAGGGATGAAAATAGTCTGCAAGTATTCTTATTTACTAATTGGATCTCATGACCTAGTGAAATATGAGAAAATATTCATCTTAAATAAATGTTTTTGCATTATTTTATTGTTGGAAGAATTCACTGATTTTTAATAAAATACAGCCAAAATCGTGAGTGAAAATGCAAGACCCTGATGAACTGTTCAGTAAGGAGATGCTTCAGGAACAAACCACCCCCACTTAGCTGTGAAACCTTTAAAATCCTTTCAGTAAAGTGTCTCCAATTACTTACAGAGAGGTGACCAGCACATTGCAAGTAGTAATTTAATAACCTGAAAAGGAGTGCTGCTTTAAAGGCAGGTGAGGCAGAGGTGACAGGCATCTATGGGACATTTTATTGTGGAATCTTGGTGCTCACTGAGGTAAAGAAGACAGTAAGAGGATTACAACAGGGGTTGAGGGAAGGCAGAGAAAATCCAATATTCCTGATGCATAGATTTTAAGTTGGCTGGAGGTAGACATCTCATTGCCCAGCCCCTGACTGTTCTTTTAAATCTCTTATTGACAAGTAAAACCTTTCCTACAGAGAAGTATCTGGATCATACAATCCCCATTTGCAATGTGGGCGACCACTGTAACCCCAGCAATTATAGCCTGTTGCTCTTTTATCCATTTCAAAACCAGATTTGGAAGCCACTAAGAGTTGACAATTTGGCACACATGTCTTTCGACAACTCTCTCCCATTGTTGCTAACATTGGCAACGTTTGTAGATTGATTCAGTTTTAGAGCGATCAAATTATATGTTTCCATGCAATGGATGAGATTTAAACTTCATGGTAGTTAATAGAAAAAAACAAATTTGTGAAAAGAATACCTAGAGAAATAGCTGGTTATGGAAGAACAACAGAGAAGAAAAACATGGACTCTAGTGCTTGGCACATCTTGAAATTTGCCATAATGGGAAAGAAGCTTATTTTTAATTTTGGTCTTTTGAGACCAGGTAGTAAAGGACCTTCATAACAATGTTCTCTTTTTCTTTCTTTCTTTTTTATTTTCTATATTCTTTGTTTACATTCCAAATGATTTTCCCTTTTCTGGTTCCCCCCTCCCTATAAGTCCCATAAGCCCTCTTCCCTCTGCCCATTCTCCAATCAACCCCCTCCTACTTACAATGTTCTTTACAAAAAGTATCAAGAAAATTACCAGTTTTTAATTTTAGAGTTATGGCACATTTGTTACAAGTTAATTGGAAAATTCAGATCTTATTGATACTTGCAGAATACATCCATCTTGTGATTATTCTGCATTTAATTTTTGGACACAAGGAGCCTGGAAATAAATACTTACTCATAACATTGGACTTTAAATTAATTCCTCAGTTTTTTCCTTGTTTTGAGACTAATTATGGAAGCCACTCGATCCTAAGATGCCTTTCTCGGTTGGTTGTATATAGTTATGTCATTGTTGATATTTCCTGCTCTACTACTTTTTCATTCCTTGGTAGGAATGACTAAGGTGGAATTGATGATGGGAGGAAAGATATTTTATAATGTTTTTTACAGTGGTTCACATATAAAATTATTTAACTTAACACTAAAGTACATGATCAAATGTGAAATTTTACACATAATCTCTGGGTAGTAAATACTTTGTTCAAATTGAAGGTTTACCTGTGAGTTTCTCCTTCCCTTGTGGTCTGCTTCTTTGGTGACTTGCAAGAGAAGATGAGTGGGTCTTGGAATCACACCATCATTATGAATCAATAGAGGAAAAATCAAGGAGTTTGAATTGGCTCAGTCTCTCCACATCAGCACAATATATGTGAACAAGGGAGATTACAATGATCCTTTAAAGGAGACCATGAATATAGGCATCTAAATGAATAAATAAGAATTCCCAGCCGGGCGGTGGTGGCGCACACCTGTAATCCCAGCACTTGGGAGGCGGAGGCAGGCGGATCTCTGAGTTCGAGGCCAGCCTGGTCTACAGAGTGAGTTCCAGGACAGCCAGGGCTACACAGAGAAACCCTGTCTCAAAAAACCAAATCCAAAAAAAAAAAAAAGAATTCCCTTCTCAATCATGACAGCACTTTAGGTCTTTGATTACCAGTTAGGACATATACACTTTAAATATCAGACTCAGTACAAATACCTCTATCCACATGTGCACAGGTACACACACACACACACACACACACACACACACACACACACAAATAAGATAAAATAGATTTTTCAAAGAGATCAAGTTTTTTCATAAACTTTTGTGCTCACTGTGCATATGCACATGAGGGCAGTGCTGGGGGAAACATGCCATCTGTATCTCCTAGGTTCATTCTTAGAGCATACAGCTTGTGTTATTAGATGTCAAACTATATATGTAGATTACATGGTGTCTTTGTCACTAGATTCTGAGAAATCATTTTCATGGGCTCTGTTCTACCATGATTTTTTTCTCCCTCTGTTTCTTGATTTTTGTCTCTTTGACTGCAGATGAAAGCACTGAAAATTAATTTCCTGTAATAATGAAAAAAGAAAAAGAGTAGAAGGTAGAGAGGGGGACAATGAGTCAAGCAGACATGGTCGCAAGAGAAGAATCTTAGAGGTGGTTGTTAGTTAAGAGTTGGCAGGATTCCTTCCTTCTACATTTTTTTTATATAATATAAACGAAGCTGCATTGGTGTGGGTCTGGCTGTGTCTGCCCTGCACAGAATCACTTGGGAACTGTCCAGCAAAATATCTCTTGAAGAACAGCATGGTGTTAATACTGGGTGCCAGCCCAAGGCAGAGACAAAGGACCCCTTTGCTCTTCACCAATAAGCCAACTGTTAAAAGATTAAACCATGTTGTGGAGATAACAAGAATTTAGGCGCTGGCAGCAGGTGTTGTACAAAGAAGCAGTTGGCAGCGTGGGTCTTCTGTCTAATTCCAGTCAAAACAGTCTCCCGCCAGATACATAGGGGAGTTTAGAATATGATGGCAACTTGGAGTGAAGAGGTTGAGTGGGAGTGCTACTTTAAATACTGAATCATGTGGAGGATGGATTAGTAGAATAGAGTTTATCATTGTTCAGAATCTGTGGGGAATCCCTGCTAGAGACCAGCCGCTCCTGGCTATCTGGGGATACACGGTCAAAGCACTGTAGGTCAGATTTGCTCATGTGAGGAGAAGCTGACACAAAAGGCATTTAAAAACTTTCATTTCCACACAAAGGAGTCACACAGCATTTTCTCCTCTTGAGAAAGATCTCTCTTTTCTTACAAAATAATCATCATAATCATACCCTCTGGGATCATTTGGGCAATTTAAAATATAGCCTTATGAATTATTGTTTAATTTTTATATTTAAAGTAATCTGTTACTCAGTAAATATATAGTATTGTTGAACCTATAGATTTTAGCATCAGAAAGTAAGTTAAATGGTTATTAAAGCAGCACCATTTATCATACTAAAAGTATATATTGGCATAGCTCTATAGATATTGGTCTTTAAAAGCTGTAACTACTTGAGGACAATGTTTCTATAACTTAGGAAGTAAATTTTATTAAGTGTGAAATAACAGAGTTCCTACAGGTGACACAAATGGATGGGAATTAAATAGTCAAGTCTAAGCAAGACATATAAGAAGGTGCAAAATGCCTTCCACATATACAATGTGATAAACAATGCAGATTGTACAATCCCATAATACCCCCGGAGATATGGATGGTGTATTCCCCCAGATGGCATGTTCCCCCATCAGTGCCCACCCTTCAGTGATTCTTCAAGCCGAGGTCTCAGTTAATATGTTTTATTCTCCTGCCCCCTCTCTTTAGTGTTTCCATTCTACAATGCATGATGTCGCCCTGTGGCATATCATCCTTCCTAAAACCTGCTATGATCTAGACCCTAGTGAAGGCTTTCATTATCTCCCTGTGGTTCACCTAACTCTGTAGCCTTTTCCTGTTGTTTTCCTCCGTTTGGCTGAATTTACCTTTTAGTAAGAAATTCTATGATATACGAACTAAAATTACCTTATTTTTGATAGCATCTTGCTCTTTATTATCCATATCAGATGATCCTTCAAGGGCTATGTCATATGTTACTCCTTCAGGATACTTCATTTTTATTATTATAACAAAAATGAACCTATTATTTTTGATCCCTTTACTATAATTTTTTAAGGCATGAAAAGTATTTTATAATATTCCATGCCACACAGCCCAGTGTCTTTGCATGTTAGCACTGACAATCAAACATATGATTGGAATTAGATGAGGCTGGGTACTCATTTTTGAAGACCCCCCCCTCAGTCAGAAAACATAATGTTTTGTCATGGTTCATTCATTTTGAATAGGGGTGTTGAAGAGTGCTCATTTTTTTTAGACTACAAACTGAAAGCGTATCCCTCTCCTTGTTATACAGGTGGATCCTAATATCGTTCTTTATGCCTCTGTTTCCATCCGAAAGTACCATTACTCAAGGAGTGAAATGAGCAGCAAGAATCAGAGTGTCCTGGCCTGCAGCCAGCATGTGGCTGATCACCAAGGTACCGAGAGCATCTGCTCTTGCCAAATGACATCTCCCTGTTTGCTGCCATGAGGTGCCGCCCCAGTACCCGGGGCCCTTGTGCACATAAGCATGCAAGCGAAAGCATGGTAGACTGCTGACTGTGCAGAACATTTTCTCTGCCTCTGGTATCACAAATGCAAAAGATTTATGTAGGTCCCCAAAGGGGAATTAAGTGCACTTTTAGACATTCTGATTAACTTCTCAGAGTACACTTAAACCAAACACAGAGCTTGCATGAGCCCCTCAGACAGATCTTTTTCATGACAGGTTTCTTACTCTTCATTGTTGACCTTTACCAGCTCAGCAGCACTGGGCCTGATACATTAGCACCATGCTAGGTATAGCTCACCGGACATGATTCTGCTTTATTATCATAATTTGTATGTTTGTTTTTGTGTATCAGAGAATCATAGAATAACCCAGGACAATACACAACTTTACAGCAGACATAGTTTCAGAGGCCTTCCCCACTACCCACAGATTAAGCATCAGAAAAGTTAATTGGATGGTTTCATATGACCAGAAATGTTTCAGTAGCAGTAAAGCATCCTGTTATGAATAGGGGCAAAAGAAAATGAAAAGACAAATACAAGATGTGTCAACTCTTTCCAGATAAAGTATAGATTTGTAAGGAATATTTTAATAATAAGAGGGAAGGAGGCAATTATACTTCCTCATATATGTCAGATCCAAGTATAAATCAATAAAGAAAAATTAGGTATTTCCTGCATAGGTCTATAAACTGTTCACCTCTTATACTGATGATTTTCTTTTAATACTAATCTTGAAAGATTGTATGAAATGTCAAATGTCTGTACCCAGTCTTAAGACTCTATGAACCATTAGCTCATTTTTACAATGTTGGCATTATTACATTAGCATTTTATTCCTGTTAGTGTTAGAATATACTTGAGAAAGCAACATGAGGAGGAGGGGCGTGTTAGTTCAAGGCTTCTCAGGTCACAGTCCATGGTCAGCTGGTCCCTTAGCCTGAGACCACAGAGCATCTCGGTTGAGGGACATGGCAGGACAGCTGTTCTCCTTGTCGCAGACAGGAGAGAAAGACAGAAAGGGACCAGGAACCACATATGCTCTTCAAAGTCAATTCTCTAAAAACTGTTTCTTCACCCACATTGTATATCTCTCAGTGTCACATTAAACTATGAATTCAACATTGGATTTATCCATGGAGTGGATCAGAACCTATTGATCCCATCACTTTGCAGTGACTGGATCCACAAGTGGGGACCAGGCTTTATACATGAGCCCCTTGACATTTTATATGAAAACCACAACTCTTGGACTGGAGAGATGGCTCAGCGATTAAGAGAATCGACTGCTCTTCCAGAAGTCCTGAGTTCAATCCCAGCAACTACCTGGTGGCCGGCAGTCATCTATAATGGGTTCTGATGCCCTCTTCTGGTGTGTCTGAAGAGAGCAATGGTATACTCATATACATAAAAATAAATAAATCTTTTTAAAAAAAATCATAGTTTTTACACAGTTTAATAAATCCAGGCTAGTAACAAGAAGGGAAAGATTGCTGGTCTGTATGACCTCATAAATTAAGCTTTTAAGAAAATATCCAATTTAAAAATAAGAAACCCTGCTGTGTTGTTCATGTGGCTGTGTTTACGTGTCTGTGAACATGCTGGGAGTCTCTTACTCCTACTAGTCTAATCACATGTGACATCCAGTGTTAGGACTTCTCATCCTAAATGAAATGGATTAGATGCTATGGAAAGCCCTTTTTTAAAATCTCATCTTCTGTAATTTTATAGTATTTATTTCTAGAACCTCACTATATTTGTCAACTTGTACTATATAACATTTCCCTAAAGTGATTGAATGAAATGTTTGCCCAGAGTGCAGCTTTCCTCGACTCCCTTGTGGTCTAGAGAAAGTTATTTGGGAACACTGAGACATAGTTTTATTAACTATGAAATGAGTTAGTCGCACCTGCCTTACAAAGTTCCCCAAAGCAGAAATCAGAAACTAGGTATGGTGTTGGAGCATAGCACTTAATAATGAGTGCTCAGAAATAGCTCTCCCCCCCCTTTATAAGCCCTCCCATTTTCTGTACAGACAAACACACTTAATCATGCAAGGATTGCAAGAACTTATTGCTGCCCAAAACATCTAAAAATATTTAATCTAAGTCACCACATATTTCTCGTTTACACAATGAGAATCTGAAGAACAAAAGTTACACAGTCTAAAGGAAACAACAATAACAAAAACAGTGTACACAGAAACTCTCCTCCCCTCCTTAGCAGCAAGTCCTTTTCTGCGATAAAATACAAAATTTTGCATGCCATAAAGCCCTGTAGGTACGTATGAATCTCTCAGTGGTTGTGACTCATTTAAAAATGAACTAATTCACTAAGTGGGAAAATTATTAAATAGCCATTTATACAATATTCTCAATTAACTTCCCTGGCAGAGAATCCTCCCATTTTAGACAAAGAGGTCATGGACCACAGTGCCATTTTAACCTATGGTATTAAGATCCAGAGTAAAACTTTAAATTGACATGAAGGTTGAGGATTTGCTTCAATCCTCCCAGTTCACTGCACGTGTTTCTCTGTGCATACAGATTTCAAGTGAGCTCTGTACTTATAACTCCAGCAAGTGACACGTGATGGACCCCAAGTCACTACACTGTGAAATATGCACAGAAAAGAAGGACAAATGAAGATAGCAAGGTCTGTTTTATTTTGCGCTCAGCTGTAAAATGCCACCCTCGTAGGACAGAGGATCGCTGCTTCGGAGCAGGGCTCACTGGCGGCTAGGTTGGGGGTAGTATTTCACTTTGAGCCACGGTTAATATCCAGAGCTATCCAGGCATAATGACCTCACTATTTGTGACACATTGTTGAATTTTCTGGTTCTTTTAACTTATTTAGACTCTTTTCTCCCTTCCCTTCCATGGGAAGGCTGTGATGATCCTGAGCAGAGCGATAACTCGGGGCTGCCTGGTTGTTGGTCATCCAGTCCTGGTCAAGACCACCCAGGGAACATCACTAGAAAAGCATAAATTACCGCTGTGGAAAAGGTAATGCTTAGGAGCAGTCTGACTCAAAGCAAGAAATATGGACTTGGCAGATTTCAAGAAGGCATATTTCACAAATCCTTAGCAGTTCTATTGAGATGCTTTCTGGCTTGGATAGATCATGAGACATTTAAACTTTATTACCATTACTATTCTTTTTTCTTTTTTCTTTTTTTACCATTACTATTCTAATCCCGAAGAATTTTGAAATTTTTTGCCACTTAGTTTTGTGCTATGCTAAAAAGAGAAATGTTGGCTTTATGTCTATCTATTCAGTTCACAAGCTCTGTGAGTTGTATTTCATAAACACCAGGACTCACTGCCTTATGTCCATTTTTATTCCAAATTAGAAAACTTAATTCCGGGTGGTGGTGGCGGCACACACCTTTAATCCCAGCACTTGGGAGGCAGAGGCAGGTGGATTTCTGAGTTCAAGGCCAGCCTGGTCTACAGAGTGAGTTCCAGGACAGCCAGGACTACACAGAGAAACCCTGTCTCAAAAGAGAAAGAAAGAAAGAAAGAAAGAAAGAAAGAAAGAAAGAAAGAAAGAAAGAAAGGAGGAAAGGAAGGAAGGAAGGAAGGAAGGAAGGAAGGAAGGAAGGAAGGAAAAAAGAAAACTTAAAATACCATATATGTTCTTAACATTTTTCTCCATTTTTTAACGCAGGACACCAAACTGTGAGAGTAAAATTACAAATATGGAACAGTGTTGACTTGGAACACACCACTGTCTATTATATTTTTCTATTACAGAATATATGGCTATAGATTTTTTGCAAATAAGTGTTTTTTAATTCAAACTATGTGTTATTTAATTAAATAACACCAAGGCAGAAAGTTTACTTATATCTAATTACCTAGAAGTATTATTTCTTGTTTTCTTTTCTTTTTTCTTTTTTTAATTTTTCTATATTCCTTGTTTACATTCCAAAGGCTTTTCCCTTTCCCAGTTCCCCCCTCACCATATGTCCCATAAGTACTCTTCCCCCTGCCCATTCCCCAATCACCCCCCAACCCTTTCTCTGTTCTGGTACTCTCCTGCAAAACTGGAACCAGTCTTTTCAGGACCAGTGTCCTCTCCTTCCTTTTTCTTGGGAATCTTTTGATTTGCTAATTGTGTCTTGAGTATTCAGAGCTTCTGGGTTTCCTTCCTTCCTTCCTTCCTTCCTTCCTTCCTTCCTTCCTTCCTTTCTTCCTTCCTTCCTAGGCCTGTCTGTCCTGGAACTCACTATGAGACCAGGCTAGCCTCAGACTCGCAGAGATCTTCCTACTGTCCTCGGCACTAATCAGTTTTGATTTAACTTAATATTGACAAGAGGAAGCCTTGCTATATTTTAGTTCATAGACAGTCATGCTTTCAGTATTTTGGCTGGATAAGGATGCTCATGGAGATGAAACCAGAATCACAATACTTAGGTGTCAGGGAGGCTGGCCCAGCTATGAATAGAGAAGGGAAAATGGAACATGAAAGCAGTCTGTCCAGTAAGTATAAAACTACTGCTCCATGATAAAAAACACAATTTACAGAATCCCGTTCTCATGTATGACCCCCGGCCAGGCAGCTTCTCTCACAGTAACCATGCACTGCTGCACCAGACACCATCCTAAGTTCTCAGTGTTGTATTGGTACATTTAAATCTCATGTCAGTCTGGTAAGGTAATTAGCATGATTGCCTGTATTGAAGTTCAGAGTCAAACCACTTGTTTAAGGTTAGACCTATTATATGGCTGCACAGGAAAACAAACTCGAGCAGTCAGTCTCTAACCTGAAAATGGACTCTGTCAAGACACTAAGCTGCTTGAAAGGAGAAAGTCAAACTGAACAGCTGACAGTGAGTGTCTCCCACAACAGAACACCTCAGTGCTTGAGGAGTCAGAAAGGCACGTGGGAAAAAGGAATACATTTTAAAAATCATATATTTTTATGATGAAATTTTTGTCATTTGTATCTTATTAGGAAAATCACTATTCTCTTTTAGCTTTTGCAGTTATGCTCATTGCTGTAACTAGGTTTGGTTTATTTGTTTAAGTTCTGTCTCTGCTTCTCCAGTGCCGGGAGTGCAAGCACACATGTCATGACACCTTGACTTTACATGGGTGCTAGCAATCAAGTGTGAGCCCTATTGGTTGCAGCGGCAGAGGCTTACTGACTGAGTCATCTTCCCAGCTACATAAAGATATTCTTGTTTCATTCATAGATGTGTACAATGTGCCTTAATCATATCATATGCCCAGTCCTCCAATTCCACCTGCTTCTCTTTTCCAATATATTTCCCTTTTTAGCTAGTCCTATTGTTTTAAATAAGCCACTGAGCCTAATCAGTGCTGTTTATGTATACGTGACTATGGGTTAACCGATAGAATGGACAATCTTCCAGAGGCCACCCCTCAACGAAAAGCGACTCTATTTCACACAGTCAACATCAGCTGACAATATCTCTTCAAATGGGGCATGAGGTCTTCATGCTGGAATTCGTAACCATCTTGATCTTGTGTGGTCACACAGATGCTGGGAGTTGACATGTATAAGCAGACATGTGTCACGCATGTAACAGACATGTTATATCCAGAAGGCAGTCTTTCCTGTCATGGTACTCCTCCCTACCCTCTGGCGTTTAAATTGTTTCCATCTCTTCTTATACTATGTTTTTTGAGCATCAGTGGGTAGATGTTTATGTCGAGAGCCCATCTGTGGCTGAACACGCACAGCTGCTTATTCTCAGCACTTTGAACAGCTTATGAGTCTCTGCATTAATCACTACCCGCTACAAGAAGAACCATCTCTCCCCAATGCTGAGAACTGCACAAATATATGGATGGAAAGATAAATATTTAGAAGGCAGTTTGACAGTGTGATTACTTAGCAAAGCAACATTAAAGGATTTTCCCCTTGGGCCCATGGCTTTCCTAGCCAGAGTTTTGACCATGTCCACAGCACAAAGTGTGAATTCCCTCTAACAAAGCAGACCTCACATTAGTTAACAGTGGTTGGCATCTATTGCACCAGTGGGCACAGCTGTCCTGGTAGGTCACATTTGTATCATTAATGATCCAGCATTAGGTAGACCATTGATATCTTTTCTCCCCCAGCAGCCGGCCTAGCAGGAATCCAGGAGGGAGATAGTTTCTTGGTCAAAGAAGATTGATTTCTCCGTGGCGCCATCCAAACTGAGTGGTGTTCCCTGAACACCTTCTTTTTAAAGGAACTGCATAGTGATCAGAATAGTCTATAATCTGGCAATAAGTAAATCTTAACAAATATAAGAGAATTCAAATAAGATATATATTCTTTGCCCTGGCCACAGTAAATTCCGAAAGCAGAGCTCCACCCTTCCATCTGACTGATTTGAGCCTATGCAGATCTCCGTCCTACCGTGGTCAGGACAGTGAGACAGTGTAGTGGCAGGCCACTGCCTGAAGGCAGGGAAGGAGAGATGTCGGTTTTAGGAATGCAGCAAATTTAGGGAGTTGGTTCAGAAATTCAAGGTCATCTTCCAGGACATAGTGAGTGTGAAGTCAGTCTAGGATAAATGAGCTCTTGTCACTGAAATAATATCTCTATTTAAAAGAAATGCTTTTATAATCTAGAAGAGAGCGAAGAACAAGAGAGAGAGAGAAGTAGGAGAAGATTGCAGAAGTTATGAGTATGAAAGAGTCTTATGCACAGATGGGTATCGTTGAGCTTTGTACCGACTCAACTTGGAATCTGGGTGAGGGGCAAGGGGGCACATGTATTTCAAGTTAGAGTCAGAATAGCAGAACATTTGGAAAACTCAAATATATATATATATATATATATATATATATATATAATATCAGCAGGTTCAAAATGTTTGGAAGTTACTTTGTCTCTAGATTGTGTGTGTGTGTGTGTGTGTGTGTGTGTGTGTGTGTGTGTGTGTATCCTTTCAAACACATCTTTGCCCAAGCATCTAAAATACTTATATGATTTATTTTTTTGAGGCACTCAGATTTCATTATGAATAACAATTCCATGTGACAACCCTTTCCAGAGACAAGTTTTTTTTCTTCCCCTCCTATATAGTCTAATATGATTTCAACAATGGCTCAGAATCAAAAGGTAGCCTTTTGTAAGCTAAAAATAATAGAACTGGCATTTAAAGTAGCAGCCTGCCAACTCTGAGACTGTTGTGAACGCATCGGGCCGCGTTAGCAGAGCTGTCGCAGTCCCCGTCAGTCACTGTACCCGTCGGCAGGACGACAGGCCTGCTGCACTGCTTTTTCTCTTAATAGACTTTTTCTTTTCTGTGTATCTGACCACCATGTATGAAAGGCAAACCCACAATGTCATTACTAAGTGGCCCAAATAGTCTAAAACTCACGAAAAGGCGGTTCACTTCAAGGGCATTTGGAACACCTTACAGATAAACGGAACCCAAGCTGCCTTTCAGCCCACCCCTAAAAACTCATGCGGCATCATTGTCAGGATAGATGGGAAAGGTCTTCTAGTGTAGATCTTCCTGGATTTTCTTGAAAACATCTGTAGCGCTGGATTTCACATTTTGTCACGGCACCAAACAGGCATGATGGAACAGTCTAGATCACACATACATGCGTCAGCTTGCTGTATTCTCAGCCAGCCGCTTCCTGAAGCAGTGTCCTCCTCACACCAGTGTCAGCCAGTCCTATGCATTTCTAGCACCTTTCTGGTTCTTAAAGGCTTTTGAACTTGCTGCTCTTATGCATAGAGTCAGAGGACATTGAAGGATACCTGTTGTGTACTTTGGTTTGTGTGCTTCTGAGTCAAAAAAAAAAAAACCAGTCTAAATTCTTGACCTTGCTGGTTGAGTGGATCTATAAAGACTTCAGACTCTCAGGGTATGCTATCCAATATGTAAGAAGCTATCGTTATTGCTTCCTTTACTTTGACGTTACTATTTTGATTGTAAGTATACCCATGTATTATTATTATCATTATCATTATCATCATCATCATCATCATCATCATCATCATCATCATCATCGCCACCACCACCACCACCACTACCACCACCACCACCATCATCATCATCATTATTATTATTACTACATTAAGTCTTACTCCACATGCAGTGATGAATGGCCAGGCCAGCATTTACTGAGGCAGGTTAACCCACACTGGCTTAAGGACATCTCTGAACAAAGACAAGAGGATAGCTGTGCAACTATAGATTATGGAGTCAATCTTACAAGTAACTCTGTCGCAAAGCCAGTAATAGACAGACGATTGCCCACGTGTAATCTCATAGCATGTGGATTGCTTGGCTGTTTTCCTACAATAACAATTGAGGGGAAACTGCTGGACAGTGGTCCTTATTGCCAGGAGATGATGAGACTTTCTACATCTGAACTGTGGTCATGGGCTACTTTCTTCCTTCTGCTTTCCGATAAGTAGAGTATTTCAGCAGATGCACAAATGGCTGATGTTTAATATCTAGTCCACCAATGCCGGTTCCATTTAAATAGAAACATGTGCATCAACAATCAGCAGAGTGACAATTGAGAGACTTCCTAAGACAAATGGTACCGAGTTTCCTCATACTATGAGAACTTGAAATTGTCTTGAGAGTCACATGTTTTTGAGTGATAATATCATTGTCATTACAATGAGTTTCACTTCTTTTTTTAAAAATTTTTTACTGGATATATTCTATATTTACATTTCATTTCCTTTTTCTGGTTCCCTGCCCTGCAAAGGTCCCACATGCCCTTTTCCCTCTCCCTGTTCCCCCATCCACCCTTTCCCATATCCCTGTTCTGGTATTCCCCTACACTGATGCTTTGATCCTTTCCAGCACCAGTGTCCACTCCTTTCTTCTTGTCAAACATCATTTGGTATGTGGATTGTGTCTTTGGTGTCCCAAGATTCTAGGCTAATATCCACTTATCAGTGAGTGCATACCATGGGTATTCTTTTGAGACTGGGTTACCTCACTTAGTATGATGTTCTCTATCCATTTCTCTAAAAATCCCATTAATTCATTGTTTCTAATGGCAGAATAGTACTCCATTGTGTATATGTACCACATTATTTGCATCCATTTCTCTGTTGAGGGACATCTGGGTTCTTTCCAGCTTCTGGCTATTATATATATAAGGCTGCTATGAACATAGTGGAGCATGTATCCTTATTGCATGCTGGGGAATCTTCTGGGTATATGCCCAGGAGGGGTATGGCTGGGTCCTCTGGAAGTATCGTGTCCAGTTTTCTGAGGAACCGCCAGACTGATTTCCAGAGTGGTTGTACCAGCTTACATTCCCACCAGCAGTGTAGGAGTGTTCCTCTTTCTCCACATCTTCGCCAACACCTGATGTCTCCTGAGTTTTTAATCTTAGCCATTCTGACTGGTGTGAGGTGAAATCTCAAGGTTGTTTTGATTTGCATTTCTCTAATGACTAATGATGTTGAACATTTTTTAAGGTGTTTCTCAGCCATCCAAATTTCTTCAGGTGAAAAGTCTTTGTTTAGCTCTGTAACCCATTTTTTGGATGGGGTTATTTGGTTTTCTGGAGTCTAACTTCTTGAGTTCTTTGTATACATTGGATATTAGCCCTCTCTCAGATGTAGGGTTGGTGAAGATCTTTTCCCAATTTGTTGGTTGCTGATTTGTCCTTTTGACAGTGTCTTTTGCCTTACAGAAACTTTGTAATTTTATGAGGTCCCATTTGTCTATTCTTAATCTTAGAGCATAAGCAAATGGTGTTCTGTTCAGGAACTTCCCCCCTGAGCCAATGTCCTCAAGGATCTTCCCCAGTTTCTTTTCTATTAATTTTAGAGTGTCTGGTTTTATGTGGAGGTCCTTGATCCACTTGGAGTTGAGCTTAGTACAAGGAGATAAGAGTGGATCAATTCTCATTCTTCTGCATGTTGACCTCCAGTTGAGCCAGCACCATTTGTTGAAAAGGCTATCTTTTTTTTCCACTGGATGTTTTCAGCTCCTTTGTTGAAGATCAATTGGCCATAGATGTGTGGGTTCAATTCTGGGTCTTTAATCCTATTCCATTGATCCACCTCCCTGTCACTGTACCAATACCATGAAGTTTTTAACACTACTGCTCTGTAGTATTGCTTGAGGTCCGGGATATTGATTCCCCCAGAAGTTCGTTTACTGTTGATGATAGTTTTAGCTATCCTGGGTTTTTTGTTATTTCAGATGAATTTGAGAATTGCTCTTTCTAACTCTATGAAGAACTGAGTTGGGATTTTGATGGGGATTGCATTGAATCTGTATATTGCTTTTGGCAAGATTGCCATTTTAACTATATTAATCCTGCCAACCCACGAGCATGGAAGATTTTCCCATTTTCTGAGGTCTTCTTCCATTTCCTTCTTCAGAGATCTGAAGTTCTTGTCATACACATTTTTCACTGTTTGGTTAGTCACACTAAGATACTTTATATTGTTTGTGGCTATTGTGAAGGGTGTCATTTCCCTAATTTCTTTCTCAGCCTGCTTATCCTTTGAGTATAGGAAGGCTACTGATTTGCTTGAGTTGATTTTATAACCAGCCACTTTGCTGAAGTTGTTTATCAGTTGTAGTTCTCTGGTGGATTTTTTTGGGTCACTTAAGTATACAATCATATCATCTGCGAATAGTGATAGTTTGACTTCCTCCTTTCCAATTTGTATCCCTTTGACTTCCTTATGTTGTCAAATTGCTCTAGCTAGTACCTTGAGTACTATATTGAAGAGATATGGTGAGAGGGGGCAGCCTTGTCTAGTCCCTGATTTTAGTGGGATTGCTTCAAGTTTCTCTTCATTTACTTTGATGTTGGCTACTGGTCTGCTATAAATGCCTTGGTGCCCAGGTGGTGAGTTCTTAAATATGTTCACAATAATTTATGTAATGGCAAGAAAGGTCTATATGCAATCAAATTTTGCTGAGTTTTGACTCATTATAAACATGATCTAAGATTGATAAACAACATAGTTTATTTCCATCAAAGCAACACTATTTTAATATTAATTTAAATTTTTATTTTTAAAAATAATCTGTGCATGAGTACTGTATTTACACCATTTCCTCCCCCTCCACATCAACACATATGCTTTCTGACACCTCAAATTGCCTCGTGTCCCGTTCTTGTTACACACACTTCTTGGGACTAGATAACCTATCAGGGGTTCATCCTTGGGGAAAACTGATTCAACCTCTCTCTTCAGCCATGATTGTCTATTGCTCTAATTAGGGAAGAAGTGGAGTAGGTAATTCAGAGGGAGAAGGAAGACATAAAAATTAGAGAAAGCCACAAGGAGATACATTGTTTACTAATCTTATTAAACACACACATATAATATATAATTAATAATATAATCATACACATATCATTAATATATTAATATACTATATATTATATTATACTATAATATACATTATACATTATATTATATACATTATATACATTATATTACAGATATACATTATATTATGTGTATACATTATATTATATACATTATATTATATATGTATGTTTGTATGTAAGTTTTTTAAATGGTTACTTTAACTGAACCTCTGAACAGAACATGCATGAGATGTACCTAGGCCCTCTACACACATGTAACAGTTGTGCATCTTGGTCTTCATGTGGATTCCTAACGGCAGGAGTAGGGGTTGTCTTTCACTCTGTGGCCTGCCTTTGGATCCCTTTCCCCCTAACTGGGCTGCCTCTTCTAGCCACAACAGGAAAAATGTGCCTAATCTTACTGCAAATTGATATGCCAAGGCTGACTAAAATCCATGAGAGGCCTCCCCTTTTCTGAGGAGAAAAGGAGAAGAGGTGGATGGGGAGAGGGAAGGAAGGGACTGTGAGAAGAGGTGAGAGGGGAAACTGTAATTGGGATGTTAATTAATTTAAAATGGTTACTCTGGCTGGGCAGTGGTGCTCCATGCCTTTAATCCCAGCACTTGAGGGACAGAGGCAGACAAATTTCTGCGTTTGAGGTCAGCCTGGTCTATAGAGGCTAGTTCCAGGACAGCCAGAGTTACACTGAGAAACCCTGTCTAAAAAACAAAACAAAACAAAACAAACAAAATAAAAACAAACCCCACAAAAAAACAAAATAAGCAAACAATCAAATAAAAAACTAAACAGTCACTAACAGATAGAAGTTCAGTGAATTGTTTAGTTTTGTGGTCTGGTTAATTTCAATGTGTCATATTTTATTTGCAATGTGCTTTGTTAAAAGTTTAAAATAAGCCGGGCGTGGTGGCGCACGCCTGTAATCCCAGCACTTGGGAGGCAGAGGCAGGCGGATTTCTGAGTTCGAGGCCAGCCTGGTCTACAGAGTGAGTTCCAGGACAGCCAGGACCACACAGAGAAACCCTGTCTCGAAAAACCAAAAAACAAACAAAAAACAAAACAAACAAAAGTTTAAAATAAAAATCAAGAAAAATGTCTAACTTCTAAATTGATAACCTTTAATCATCAATATTGTTTTTTAAACAATTTCTGTGTTTGGTTGATAAAATATGAGCATTGCCAGTACTGGGGAGAAGCGTCCAGCCGGAAGCCATTGGGTGAGCATTTTAACATAATTGTATTAATATATTTATAAGACTTTTGAGGTACGTTAAGACACTAGGTTATATGCAAACTATAGCCAGTGATGCTAACGTGTGACTATCATTGCCCAGCTCCGAGTGCTGTGACAATGACGCATGGCCAGCTTTAACCGGAGTGAGGTGCTCTATGCTGGTCAGACGCTGACACCCAGAGTCCCTGCACAGTTGCTCTCGCTGTCCTGATGAGCCACTTTACCTTTCTGTGTGTCACCTTGTTGTCTATAAAGGAAGACTAGTGTAGGGCGATTTCTCCTCAATTCTATTCAAATTTTCAGACTTCGTGCTGTCTCTTGGACGTGCCATTATTATCACGATGATAATTTTAGTTTTAGGTCTCACTCAGTCAGACTCAAGTGAGAAAGCCTCTCGCTTGGCTTCGCTAACCTCTGACTCGTTATCCAAGGCACTCTAGAGCCAAGGTGCCTCTCAGGAACGTCGTTTCCAAGGCTGGAACTGAACAACAATAAGTTGGCTCAATGCTCGAAACTGGGAATTCCTGTTCAGGGAGAGTTTGCCTTGAAAATTAGTTCATTAACATTTTTATGTAAGCGGTAGAATGCTTTATGTCTTCTCACATCTGTGCTCCCTTCTTATCCATTTAATTTTATTTCATAGGGCTGGGACGCAGTTCACTTTAGAACTCTTGTCTAGCATGCATGAAGAGGCCTGGCTTAGTCCCCAACACCAAGATAACCAAGAAAGGAAAATAAGTCATTCTCCTTTAGTAACGTGAAGCTCCTCTCAACCACCGCAGCTTTCAGGAACAACCTTTGAGCAGCCTCTCTAGCGTCATTCTGTGGATGTGTTCACCACCTCAGGTCTTCCTTCATAATATCTTCATAGAGGAAACCAAATGATTTCTTTACTGTATAGACTTCTCTTTGATGTGTGAGGGTTCTTTATACAGGGTCAGTTTTCCAATATTCCACGGCCTCAGCCGCACAGTCCGGTTTGCACATGGAACTCGAGTTGGCTTCCACAGGGCAAGTCCTTGCTGCTGACCTCAGTGTCAGGAGCACAGATTCCGAAATCGTGAAATTGGCTTCCAGAACTTAGGAGAGCTCTTTACAGCATTGACTCATTTATTGTAAAGGATACAGCAAAGGCCACAGGTGGCCAGAGGAACACGGGACAATGGTTTCAGGGTCCCGGATCCAGGAGCTTCTAGTTGTGAACACGCCTACATCAACCTCCTCACACATGCGCCTGCAGTGCAGAGTTTCGTATGGAGACAAGATTGATAATTTTCAGTATTTTCTTTCCCTTCCCAGAAGCTGGGAATGAAGAGAAAATTCTTCCACTGTGACTCAGTCTTTTAAAGTGAGTGACCAGTTGTCCTGGAGCTCGACACGACAGACCTGCATCATTAGAACCAAAGCTGTCTGACACCCGGGGGGTTCCAAAAGATTTAGGAATTCTGCATCCAAAGTCCGAAGCAATATCAATGTATTTCTTATTGTTTTATAATCATCGATATCCTGTTTTCCTCCTCTATTTCTGGAATCATTCCAGTTTAATGTTTCCAAACTCTGATCCAGAGAGCACTTTTGTCTGGCTTTCCCTTGATTCTTTTAACTGGAATGGCATGGAATCCACATGGACACAGCTTTCTGGGATTCTGATTCGGGACCTTCGGAACCAGACATCCGAGCACAGGGCTTGGGAATGCTCGCTGAGAGCAAGCACTCCCTACGGTCTAGCTTTGTTCTCTTAGCAGGGCATGCGCGGAGGACTAGTGCACTGAAGTGATTTTGCTTTAGAAGAGTGTAGTTCTCAACCTTTGATGTTTCTGTCAAAACTCAGAGGCAGTAGGAAAAGTCCTGTTTAACATCCTGTTACACTTAATTGAATTCATTTTGTCATCCCGTTGTAAAGTTTCTCGATATTAATGAATACATGATTAGTTAATTAGGCATGATTAGCTTCATTACACCTCAGATCTTTTTCTGGCTCATATTTAGTTCAGAATATATGATATGCCTTAATAAAATTTCCCAACCATTTCAGAAGAGCTGCTTGAGGTTCCTATTTTGTTTCCATGATATCGTCTTCTACATCATCATCTTCATCCTTAAACACAACCAAGCTGTGTTCTTTTCTTCTTACAAAGGATTATTGGGGGGAGAGGGTATAGAAATTTCTACGCCTTTAATTCTCTCTCCTTCCCTCTCTCCCTGCTCCCTCCTTCTCTCTCTCCTTCCTTCCTCCTTCTCTCTCTCCATCCTCCCTCCTTCCCTCCTTTCTTTATTTCATTCTTCTTTGTGACTAATTTTATATGTTGCCAATCTTTCTGCCCCAAGGATTATAAAATGGGCCTTGGTGTTGGCCTCTACAATTCTTGTACTGACTGTATTTGATCTCTAAAACCCCTGTTGCTGTTGCTGTTGGATACACACACACACACACACACACACACACACACCACCACCACCACCACCACCACCACCACCACCACCACCACCACCACCACCACTTTGAGACCCACAGTGCTGGAACAGAAGCAGTGATACCGACACAGCACAGCACTCCTCTCTGCAGACAATGTGTAAAAGTGACCATTTCATTTAAACCCCAGAAGTATTTCTGCTGGAGCAAAAGCAACAGTCTATACATTCTATTTTTGTTTTGCAGAGATGAAGGAGAAGTAGATCTTTCGAAAAGATGGAAATATTTATTCTAAGGTAAAGACTCGATAAGCCATGGCTTTTATTCCTAAGAAAAGTTGTTCTTAGATTTGTGCAAAATAAATGGTTTGAGAAAGATTCTGTGCCTGCACAAAGCTCTTGCTCTCTGCTTTGAAATGTAAATTTTAGTTTAATTTAATTCAGTGGTAACCCTGGAGTTTTTGTTTAATTCTAGAACAAATATTTTTTCAAAGTGAAAATTAATTTTCCGTGCTGGGCGGTGGTGGCACACGCCTTTAATCCCAGCACTTGGGAGGCAGAGGCAGGCGAATTTCTGAGTTCGAGGCCAGCCTGGTCTACAGAGTGAGTTCCAGGACAGTCAGGGCTACACAGAAAAACCCTGTCCCCAAAAACAAGCCCCCCAAAAAAGAAAATTAATTTTCTATAATTCATTGACTCTACACTGCAGAGTTTGTATATTTACACTTTAAAATGTGATTAGTTCAGGTCCTGCTTGATTTTTGCACTAAGGGATGCACTGATGCCTTCCACAGTAGAGTTTACCCTCAAGTCCTGGTGGGCAGCCAAGTGGCCCGGTGAGAACCTGGGCTAAAGTTCTGAGGATCTCTTGGCAACCCCTGACCAGCAAGTTGAAAGAAAATGTACCCCACACCTATGACTGGGCTTTTTGATGGTCTAAGGTTTGTGGAAGCATCATGCCCCTGTGTGGGACAATTCTAGTTAAACTCCTTTTAATTGTATGGTTTTGGGGCTTGAAAGATGGCTCAGCAGTTAAAAGCATTGCAGAGGGCCCTGATTCTCTCCCCAGCACCTGTATGACAGCCAGCTGAAACTCCGGGTCCAGGTAGACACAGAGCTACTGTGCTACATGAACATCATCACACACACACACACAAACACACACACACACACACACACACACACACACACACGAATGCCTACGTTCATGCCTATACAAAAACACACAGGGATAATTAAAAATAAACTTAACGAATACATTTCTGGAATGCTTCCATATGTCTTTTTAAAAACATCCCTAGTTTGTGTATCCTGGCTCTGATCACTCCACTGATGTATAAAATTGAACTAACTAATAGGCAGTGGCAGAATGTGTGAAAGGTGGGGCCAGGGCCGGGCACATGAGTTTTCTCTTGCAAGGTATATATCATATCATATCATATCATATCATATCATATATCATATATCATATATCATATATCATATATCATATATCATATATCATATATCATATATCATATATCATATCATATCATATCATATCATATCATATCATATCATATCATATCATATCATATCATATCATGCTGGCCTTTCCCCCATCCCTCCCATGCTCCTCTCTGGCTGTCACAAAGTGAACAACTGTGCTTCGTTATGCTTTTCAGCCCTGATTGCTGCCTCACCACAGGTCCAGAGGTGAGGACCCAAGTGACCTCGAACTGAAACCCTGAGCCCAAACCCTTTCCTCTGGTTATTTCCAAAGTTACCCCTGTGATGAAAGTCTCTCCAGCACATGCTGCAGTGCCTTCCTGCCTGCCTGCCCAGTCCTCGTGGTGCCTTGGTCCCCACAGGAACATATCCCTAGGAGCAGATGATGCATAAAAAATAAGTTAGGTTTAAGTAGGTTTCGCTTCTAAACTTCATTCCCAAGTACAATCACTGATTTTTCTATAACTTTTAAGTCACAAAGAAAAACTATTCGTTAATGAAGCATTTTAGACTTACATCTGAAATTTCAACTAGCTCCACATTTAGTTATATCCAAGTTATTCCCATCTATTTAAGGATAAAATGGAGGATAATTTGGTAATTATTTGCAGCTGGATCATAAATTGTGTTCATGCAATTTTTTTGAGGAGGGGATTGCTGCTATAGGATATTACAAATGTATCTTGGCTCCAATGGTTATTAGCTGTGTGGCCTTAGGCAAATCACTTAACCTTTCTGAGCTTCACATTCTTCATCTGCTAAGTGGAGATATTATGCTAGTACTATAAGCATTTGGCACAGATCCTGGCCTAGAATAGCTAATTGGTAATGCGCAGCTAATAATGATAATAATAGCAGACAAATTTAAATACATTTATTGCATTTTTGCCATGTTATTTTTACTTGGATAACTGTTTCCTTGTTGGTTTTGATATCAACCATCTCTTTACACACTTGCAAAAGGTAATAAAATCACATTTCATTGATATTTGACCAACTACAATAAATATAATTTAGTTAAATATAATAAACTTGAACACACGGATAGAAGAAAATAAACAGTGAAGCATATAACTGAATGTAGTACTAAATAGGCAGTTTTAGAAGCATAAAGACAAAGCCAAACTCTGTACAAGAAAAGACAGCCTTTGAGCGTGTGAAAGTGAAAAACTCTCAGGCAAAAGTAAGGAAGCTGGATAAGGTGACTCATGCCTTTAATACACAAACTCAGAAGACAGAGACAGGAGGATCTCTGTAAGTTCAAGGCTTTTTACATAGAGAAAGCTCAGCTCAAAAAAACAAAAGTAAACAGTAATAAGGAGATATGGAAGAATCTTTGCAATATCAGCATCAGAGAGTGAGATAATATCTTAATATATAGTAAGCCTAACATAGCAACAGAGAAGTTTTAAACTCTGTATTAGCCAAAAAGGAAAGGGCACATGAGAGAAGAAAGATTGAAAAAGCCAAGCCAAATAAAGCATCCAGTCTCATTAAAGCATCAACGACCCTGGGCCTGAAAAGATTGGGTCCAGTTTTGTAGATCCAGAACAGAGAAATGGTAGGGGAGGGGGAATGATTGGGGAATAGTTGGGGGGGGGGAGAGGACTTATGGGACGTATGGTGGGGGGGGGATCTGGGAAAGGGGAAAGTCTTTGGAATGTAAACAAAGGCCACCCAGAGACTATCTTACCCGAGGATTCATCCTATAAACAGTCACCAAACCCCGACACTATTATGGGTGACAAGAAGTGCTTCCTAAAAGGAGCCTGTTATGGTTGTCTCCTGAGGGGCCCTGCCAGAATCTTACTGATACAGAGGCAGATTCTAGCAACCATTGGAATGAGCACTGGGTCCTCAATGGAGGAGTTGGAGGGAGGACTAGAGGAGCTGAAGGCGTTGTAGATCCATGGAAAGAAAAATGATGTTGGCCAACTGGACCCCCCCCCCCAGAGCTCCCAGGGACTAAGCCATCAACCAAGAGGTATACATGGTTCCAGTCATAATTGTGGTAGAGGAATGCCTTGTCAGGCATCAGTGGGAAGAGAGGCTCTTGGTCCCATGAAGGCTTGATAAATGCGCCAGTGTGGGGAAATTGAGGGAGGGAGGTGGGAGTTGGTTGGGTGGAGGGGCATCTTCTTGGAGGCAGGGGGTGGGAGGATGGGTTAGAGTTTACTGGG
Source organism: Apodemus agrarius (assembly GCA_964023405.1). Classification (NCBI taxonomy): domain Eukaryota; kingdom Metazoa; phylum Chordata; class Mammalia; order Rodentia; family Muridae; genus Apodemus; species Apodemus agrarius. The sequence goes on along the minus strand of OZ030008.1, from coordinate 75,896,504 downwards.
AGGGGGGAACCAGGAAAGGGTATAACATTTTAAATGTAAATGAAGAATATGTTAAATAAAAAATAAAATAAACATAGTCCCCCCCAAAAAAATATAGAAAATAAAAAAAATGTAAAAAAAAAGAAAAAAAAAGAAAAAAAAAGTCAACGACCGTCAGACAGTGTGGTAGGACATTCTTCCCATTAGAGCAATAGTAAACCTGGCAATTGCCTATCTGATGGAGTTACTAGGGCACACATGTGCTCCCCACTGATTAGTGTTAGTTTTCTACTATATGTAATAACTTACATCCAAAGCACAGAAACGTCAAGCAGGAAACATTTATTACTTCCTGGCTTTACAGGCTGGGAATATAAAGTATCTTCATTTGGTATTTTTATCACCACCACCACCACCACCACCACCACCACCACCACCACCACCACCACCACCACCACCACCATCATTGTCATCATCATCGTCTTATACACATAAGCATATTGCCTGCACGTATAATGTCTATCTCTGCACATCAGGCATGCCCAGTGTCTGTGGAAGCTCAAGGAGTCTATTGACACTGGAGCTAAGATGGCTGTGAGCCACCTTGTGGGTGCTGAAAATCAAACCTGGGTCCTTGGGAAGAGCAGTCAGGGCTCTTATTCACTGAGCCATCTTCAGTCCCTTACTGGGTAGTTACATCTCAGAGTTTCTCATGAGACTGGGACAGTATTTCAAGTAAGAGCGTCAGACATCTGTGGCTGAACCAAGGCTAGAAAGTTGGCACTTGAACACCTTCATAGCACTGCTGCCACCAAAGTGTTAGTCCGTCCCTGGGTGGTCCTCCCCGCGTGGTGCTGCTCACAACATGAGCTATTGGAACAAGGAAAGTAGCAGCAAGGGGAAAATAGAAGCATTGGTCTCCAATAGGGTCATCTATCACCTCTGCCAAATTCTTTAAGTTATGTTGACCTACACTGGCAAACAAGGAAAGGGACTATAGAAAGATATGTATACAAATGATGCATTATTTCTGAAAGTCTGTTTGGCCACATTATCAAAGTTATTTTTTCAAAACCCCACATTTCTTTAATTCAGAACTCCCACTTCCAGCTGCTCACCCTGAAGTGGGAGGTACACTGATGTACCTTGAGAAATGTTCATTGTAGCCTTGCTTAGACTGGTGAGGCTTGATAGCCAGTGACCAGCAGGCTGTATAAAAATGGTGTGGAGTGCTCTCATTAGGCGTGCTGAGCAGTTACGCCACAGATCTGCAGGATTATTTATGAGAGATGAAACTGCTAATGACCCTGTAAGTGCCCATGCTTACCTACCCAGCCACGGTCACCTGACTTGACTGCAAGGAATGAAACCAAGCTCAGGTTGGAGGGACCACAGCAAGGCTGAGGCTGTGACAACTTTACTGAGGGCAATCAGACTTTGTATACCTTTATCAGAAACAGAATGCAATGGCAATTGCCAGGATGAATGCACTTGTGGTTGCCAGGATACGATGACGTTTGCAAGCCACACAAGGCACACAGGCTTAATGTCCAAGAGCAGCGTTCCTGCCATGTTTACTGCCTCCTTGACTACCAAGGGAGCAGACAGAAACACAAGGCTGCCTGAGTGTCTCCCTGCCCAAGGGAGTCCATCGGGCTCTCAGGAACTGGAAGGTACACTGTGCCCAAGGAGCCAGCCACCGGCTTTAACCTGAAGAACCCAACAGACACATGTTTCTTAGCTAAGCCAGACCAACTCCATGGTTTCCTGCACAACGTGAGCTGGAACATATGAGGTAAGAAAGCAATATCACTTAAATTTATTTGCATTATGCCAAAATATATGTGTATAGGATGGGATCAAAGCTGGAACTTTATCTAAAAAACAGATAATTTTGCCCTTCTGTTTTTCTTTGTCCCTCATATTGAAAATTGCACTATTTTCCTGAAGAACCAATATAGAAAACCTTCTCCATTGCTCACCATGTTCTTTTTAGCTGAAGTGACACTATCATGTGTAAGACAGTAAAAGCCTACATACGAAATAAAAAACCAACGTAATACAATAGGCGTGATATAAATCTCAAGATAAAATGAAAAAAATTAAATCTTAAGCTTTCTTGTTAATGTTTTGGATGAACTTGGAAACTCTAGTGTTTTTCTAACACTGTGAACATGTGGACTGGAGAAATTGCTTAACTGTTTTCTTTTTAAGAAAAATCACAAAGTTGTATAAGAGTAATGTTTGTGTGTGACAAAGGTTACTATAAAAACACAATAAAACATATGGTCTCTTCAAATTCTTCCTTATTTTAGTTCCCAGAGCTATTTATGTGCATATTCCCAGAAGTTATTATGTATATATTTTCACACATTCCAGGGTTCTCATTTAAGTAATAAAAATAGCATATGTTATTCCTAAGAAAAACCTCTAGTAATTCAGAACTAAATAAACTATAAATAAAATTATGAGCAGAAGGCGTATGGTGACACATACTTTCAATTTCAGCTCTTTGAAATGGAGACAAGATCAAGAGTTTTAGGCCAGCCTCAGCAACATAGCAGAAGTGAGTCCAACCTGGGTTACATGATACCCTGTCTCTAACAAACGAAAAGCAAAAGCACCTCTTGATAATATTTTTCAAATACTAACACTGATAAAATATAATTTGTAATTAGATAGATACAACATAACACAGCCATGCATCTGAGTTTATGATCATAATTTTTCTGCTTGATAACAAAGTATGACCACGTTTCTGTTTACATCCATATCAATACTATGTTTGAAAATTTACTGAATGTCACATTTAAGCAGAAGTTAGCAATGATGCTACAACGAATATGCTTACTTATGGGTTTATGAACTCAGAGGGAATACACACTTAACATTTTGATAGTCATCGATAGTCAACAGCACTTCTGCTCACCATACTTATCACTTGCATGATTTTCATCCTCCTCATTTTTTCTGTGTATTTGTCTTTCTTTTTCAGCTTACTGGTTCAAACAAAGGGCTATCTCTCCAGCCTCTATTCATTTATTTTTTTAACCAAAGTTTAAAGGTTTAAGTTATTTAATATCATTTTATTTCTGGGTCAGTATAAGATACTCAGTTATTAGTTATTCACTGAACTCCTCTTGGTATTGGTTGTTGTTGTTAGACCTTAGTTCCACACTTTACAAAAATAAGAACTTTGTACAATAATTGAGAGAGTACTCCTGGAGAGAGCCGTACATAATTAAAATGCTCAGATCATAATTCCCTCCATCAGATTAAAGCAAAATAAAATGTGCAGGGAGAGAGATGGGCAGATAGTGCACATAAAATAAAATGCAGATGGGCTGGAGGACCACATCTCCTTAGTCTTGCTCTGTGGTCTACATAACCTCTATCTGGGCAGCATCATGTGTCCCTGATGTTAGTGTGTGTGTGTGTGTGTGTGTGTGTGTGTGTGTGTGCAAGTATACTTGACCGGTGGTGATGTTCCAGATGAGCAGATGGCAGATGATCCCGTGAGAACCAGCAGGACACACCATGTGTGGCTGGCTCAACAGTCCATTCTTACTGGGTACCCTGCAGGCTGTTTTTATATCCATATATCCAAAATGTTTTCTGCTGTGGTTATTAGTAAAAATAAATCATGGCTCTTCAGTTATCTGTGGTGTCTAATTCTTTTCAGGCCATGTTGGCAGACTAATGCTCTTAGTATGTGCCTGATATGTGTAGACTGTCTCCACTCCACACGGCTGTTTCATCCATATTCTGGGTCCTCTTGAGGGTCATTGAGCAGAATTGAGTACTGCCAAGCCATACAGCAACTGTACCTTTTTGCATATATATATATACACACACACACACACACACACACACACACACACGGGTTCACAGTCATGTTGAAAAAAAAAGAAATGAAAACTGTCATTATTAATACATGATGATTTTTGTGTATATGTGTGCAAGTAGTGCTCATGTTGGAGTGTGTGTGTGTGTGTGTGTGTGTGTGTGTGTACATGTACATGTGTGTGGAGGACAGCATTTAATGTCAATCTTCAATCTTTAGGAGCTACCTACCTTGTTTTTGTGAGTAATTATCTCACTGGCTTGCAGAATACCAAAAGGCTGTCCAGCCAGTGAGTCCCCAGGATCTGCCCATCACCAACCACCTCCACTGTGCTAGGATTACTAACAGGTGCCATAATCCCTGGATTTTATTTTTGTATAGGTTCTGAAAATCGCATGGATCTTCATGTTTACAACTTTACCAAAAGAGACATTCTCCTCAGTCCTAGATATTTCAGTCCTAGATTGCTGTATTAAAATAAAGATCATCTTTCTAGCTAAAATATCTTTAAATAAGCAAACAAACAAAATAAAATGAAAATGAAAATAACCAAAGTGATTTGATCTGAAATATTAAGTTTATTATCTAGACCATTTTACTGTCAATCTGTCTGTCTCAGCTCCAAGTTGTAGCATATAAGGCTGGAACTATTTTCAACTTTTTCTTTCTTTCCAGGCTTATCCCCAGTTTGCTCTGACCTACCTGGAGGACTGAACTGCTGAGAGGATGTGAGCCAGACAGAGGGCAACATTCCCCATGGGCCTGGGCCACCACGCATCAAGAACATTGCATGGAAAAGGGCAGTGTGAGAACCAGAGGTAAGACAGAGACACACCTCTAAAGTGTGCCTTGGAAAGAGAAAGTGTTTAAGCTGTTTTATTTGCTTTTCAGGAGACAAGCCCAAAGTATCAGGACAATGCTGTTGATAGTTTAAGTCACATAATGATATAATATTTGTTTTAAAAAACAACTGACTTATTTCTACTTTGGGTATGACATTTTGCCTTCATGATTACACATGCATTGTGTGTGTGCCTTGTGTCTGTTGAGTCTAAAAGAAGGCACTGGATCCCCGGGAACTGGAGTTATGGATAGCTGTAATCCTACATGTGGGTGCTGCAGACCAAGCCCAATTTCCCCCCATGCCCTTAGCTGCTGAGCCATCTTTCCACTCCATACTGTAGCATTCATAGTCACCTTTACATTTTCAGATGGTGGTAGCCTATCTTTCGCATGGGGTTGTCTTCATTTGTTTTGATCCTGTGCTGGAGGAAAATTCAAAGAAACCAGGAGCCCCTCAGTATCCTGTCAGTGTTACATTTTGAATACACATGTTATAAACATTTCTATTCAATGAAAACTAATGACATTGCTTCTGTATCTTACTATAAGGGTTTGCAGAAACACTCCACGGGCCTTTACTGAAGCAGCTGCCAGAGCCTTCAGACACTTAGGTAGTGCCAGAAGGCTCTCTTGAAGAGACAGAGAGGCTGTCAGTACTGCTGCTAAGGAAGTTGGAAGGGAAAGATCCCAGGACTCACAACTTCCTCCAACTTCAGCTCCAAGGGAGTCATTGTCCTCCTCAGGTTTCTGCAGGTACGGTACTGATGAACACACACACACACACACACACACACACACACACACACAAACACATGGTTAAAAAATGGACCTATAGAGCTAAAAGATTGGATACATAAACAGAACGCTACATTTTGCTGCATATAGGAAACACACCTCAGTGTCAAAGACAAACACTACCTTAGAGTAAAAGGCTGGAAGACAATTTTATAAGCAAATTGTCTCAGGAAACGAGCCAGAGTAGCCATCCTAATATCAGATAAAATTGACTTTCAACCTAAAGTCATCAAAAGAGACACGGAAGGACACTGCTTGCTGGTCAAAGGAAAATCCACCAAGAAGAACTCTATATTCTGAACATCTATGCTCCAAATGCAAGGGCATCCTCATTCGTAAAAGAAACTTTACTAAAGCTCAAAGCACACATTGCACCTAACACAATAATTGTGAGTGACTTCAACACTCCACTATCCTCAAGGGACTTATCAAGAAAACAGAAACTAAACAGGGACACATTGAAACTAATTGAAGCTTTGGACCAATTGGACTTAACAGATATATATAGAACATTTCATCCTAAAGCAAAAGACTATATCTTTTTCTCAGCATTCATGGTACCTTCTCCAAAATCGACCATATAATTGGTCACAAGACAGACCTCAACACATATAAGATCGAACTAATCCCATGCCTCCTATGAGATCACTATGGAGTAAGAGTGGTCTTCAATAGCGACAAAAACAACAGAAATCCCACATACACATGGAGGCTAAACAATACTTTACTCAATGATACTTTGGCCAAAGAAGAAATAAGGAAAGAAATCAAAGACTTTTTAGAATTTAATGAAAATGAAAGCACAACATACCCAAATCTATGGGACACAATGAAAGCAGTGCTAAGAGGAAAACTCATAGCCCTGAGTGCCTCCAAAAAGAAACAGGAGAGAGCATACACTAGCAGCTTAATGGCATACCTGAAAACTCTGGAACAAAAAGAAGCTAATTCACCCAGGAGGAGTAGAAGACAGGAAATCATCAAACTCAGGGCTGAAATCAATCAAGTGGAAACAAAGAGAACCATATAAAGAATCAACAAAACCAGGAGCTGGTTCTTTGAGAAAAATCAACAAGATAGATAAACCCTTAGCCAAACTAAGCAAGGGGCACAGAGACAGTATCCAAATTAACAAAATTAGAAATGAAATGGAAGATATAACAACAGAAACTGAGTAAATAAAAAAAAATCATCAGATCCTACTACAAAAGCTTTACTGGTCTTGATGTTGACCATCACAGATGACTTTATAAGCTGAAAATTAAGTATCTACTTGCTTGAAACCACTGATTCACATGATCTTAAAGAAGTAACACCATTCTCACACGCCCAAATTTAGTTTGAAAGTGTCCCTGACTTTAATCCAGCAATTTACATAGAAGTATCACCTTATCATTTGAAAGAAAAAGAAAGGCTGACATTTTTTTTTAAACCAGAGGCTATTTTACACTGTAGATGATGTAACCCTATCTAAAGTGACAGTCTTTAATTGATTATTTGGATAATGAGCCTGAGAAGCAAATAAAAAATTTACTATTTTACTGTCTCACAGTATGTGGGTTTCCTGGATGGCATCAAAGATCAGGTTCTGGGACTTTTCCTCCATCATGTTAGTTTTTAAGCACTCACAGGTCTCCTACTCTGTGATGCCTTATGGCATGAGTGCAGGCTATGGCCATATGGCCTGGCCACTCTCCACAGCATGCGTGGTGCCACTTTCACGTCACTATGGTGAAAGTCCCTTGTGAACACCCTTCAGTGTTTTCATCTAAAAGGGAAACTCAAGCAATACCAGAGTATTTAGGGATGTGTTGATCCTGGTCCCTGAAGCTACCATCAGCTTGTCTTCCTAGACTCACACAGCTGAGTCTTCTGTTTTTTCTGGTAGAGCACTTGGATTTTATCATCCGGGGCTTAGTTCTGATCCTGGGCTCTAGAAGAACACATTGCTTCTGCTTTTAGGTTCCCGTCACTCTTACAGCATTTCTGTTCTTCTTCTATGGGAATCCCTGCCCTATGGTAATTCACCAGCTCTTTATGTTTTCTGCCTCCCCATGCTAGAAGTATTTTCGCTGAAGGTCGAGGGCTACTACAGGTTAAAGGCTGGCTGACCTTACTCTGTTGCTATTTTGTATTCCATGAGGCAATAAAATATGATAACTGAACATTGGAGAAAGGAGCATGGTAATAGAAAAAGTGACCCCTACCGTCCCAGACACAAAGCATAGTGTTAGCTAATACACTGTATCCCAGAACTGTTAAATTAGATGAGATACTTTTAAGTGTCTAGGAAATGAGAAAGAGCAGTTCTGAAAATGTCCTGAAAACAAGCAAAGCACAAAAGAATTTTAGACAAGCATTAAACAGTTGTTCCTGCTCAGCTGTTGTTACAAGGTGAGCCTACTGTGGTCAATCAGGGCCCACAATGTTTACAGAAGCAACCAAGTCACACATTTTATTGAATTATATTGTTCTATTTATTGGTTGTTACTAATTTATAAATTAAACTTTAACATTGGTACTATATGCATGTATTTGTGTCAGTGTAGGAAAACTTTTAGCTCTAAAGGTGCGTTTTTAAGCATGTGTTTGTGTGCATGTGTGTTCATCAGTACCATACCTGCAGAAACCTGAGAAGGGCAATGACTGCCTTGGAGCTGAAGTTGCAGGCAGTTGTGAGTTGCCCAATATTGGTACTGGGAATTGAACTTGGATCCTCTGGGTGAGCAGAACAATCCTGTAGATGCTGAGCCTCTTCTCAACCTCAGAATTGAATTCCAAATACTTTCTGGAATGCCTGTACTTAGACTTGAAGTTTTTGTCAAAAACAATTTAGTCAATATATCTGTAATTTTTTTTCATAAGAATCTGCCCAAGGACCTTTTCTCCCCTGTCATTGCTCAGCTTACCACTTTGGTTCTTAAGGACTGAAGTACTTTCTGCCCCTCTCTCCTCACAGCTGACCTCGGGAGATACAGTTCCAGCTCATTTCTCTTCATCTCAATCCTTTTGAATAAACAGGACAATGCTTACAGCAGTCATATTCCCCTCCTGTGGGAAGGAAGCATGGGGGAATAGAATGGGGGTATCATTTGGTGTATTTATTGGTGACCTTAAATCCTCAATCAGCCTTTCCGGCTTGTGTGTGTCTCAGATACAAGAATCAGTGTCATGTTGAGATGTGTACATGCATGATTTTTCTCAGTGTTAATTAAAGCAAAGCTTACTGTGGATAATTCTGAAGTGATATAAAATTACCTGCATTGCCAACATGGGAAGGTGAGAAGAACTGGGTGTGTAGAGACATCTAGTTTCTATCTCTTAGAAGATTGGAAAGAAAGTGGGAGCCGTGATAGTCAGCTAGGAAAAAGAAGGAGAGATTTGTCCATAGTGGTAAATATTATGTAAAATTAATACAGGTAGCATTGGACCATAAATAATAACAGCTGAGGCTTATTAACCTTATCAAGAGCTACATATATCTTATCGTTCAGGAACTTATACAACCAGTAACACAGGTTACTGGATTATTGAGTACATTGAAACCATGGAGATTTTAACTTTTTGAATGAGGTTTCTCAGAAATTTAAGGCAGGCTGATGAGTGCCCAATCCCTGTTCTTAGCATAAGCTATTCAACCATAAGCTGCTTGAACGACTCCGCTTTGTACATACAAATTTGGTGGAAAGAAACTCGTAGCTGTTGCTTGTTGAATGCTTACCATGCAACCATCACTACTTTACAAATTTATGCATATAACCTCAAGAGCAATTGATTTCTTTACTGATCTCCCAACTTGATGATGTAACTACTTTCAAACTCGATGAAGACAGAAAAACGAATTCAAAGTATCTACCATGCGCAGTTATGAGGCTAATAGAGAGGTAGGATTCAAACACAAACCTCTGTGGGTCTCTAGACAGCCCCTTTCCTCGCTGCATTTATCTATTTCATACCAGTATGTGCAGGTTTAAAAGTATGCTAAATTATTGCCAGTTTGTTTGATATATTCTTTTGAATTTTATTCTTAACCCCACCATCCCCAGCACACACAAGTGCTCCACATAATCTAAAACAATAACCAAGAACGATGTCCTCCCACCTTCAGAACCATTTCAATGAATCCATATTTCCAACTTGCAGGAAGATGTTTGACTGTTGATCATTCCTTTTCTGTCGCAACATGGAAAAACTAATTTTTTCCTCATTGAATAAAAGAATCAATCCCCTTATGCCCAGAAGTCTTGATGCTAGTGTATAGAGGATATATTTTCTTGTTTGCTCTGGTGACTGACACCTTCGCAAAATATGTTTTTGTATACACATTTGATTCCAATTTTAATCCAGAGTGAAATAAATGTCCTGCATCTTCAAGTCTCTTGGATGTGTTTGTTTACAATAGTTTGGCCAAAGGAGCCCTCCATAGTATTTAGACTGAATAGGAGGTGGGGAAAGAGTGGGGCATCCGGCAAAGCAGCTGACCCAGCCCGTCACCCAGTGACCTGTGCGTGGCTGTCATCTTAACTGTTTCTGACAGTGTGCCTTTGGGCACATCTGTGTTAGTGGCATTGGAAGGGCCTTTGTTCTTCTCCCACTAGTGACTTTGTGAGCAGCGAGGTCCCTGCTCCTGTACGCGGGAGCAGTCCCCTCCTTCCCAGGGAAGCGAGCAGCTGTCATGGACTGAGCTGACATTTCTCTTCCTGACTCAAGCTGGCATGCACTTCATTCTTTGAAGAGAGCAGACATTTAAAAGTCCTTTGATGATTTTCATTAAAATGTACTTTAATGTCTCAGTAACAAAAGGAGTGAGTTATAAAATACATTCCGTGTCGTCCTGATTTTATATTAATAAAGGTGAAAACAGACAGGTAGGCAGATGGTTGAGTGATTTGAAGAGAACAGTATCAAAATATTGGCAACTGTAACTGGGCTTTAAACATTTATTTTCTTGAAATTTAAGAATCAAATGCAATGTTTAAATAAATATAAAATATGTAAAAATAAACACAAGTTATGAAAAGCATTTTTAATATAGACACTTGTTTCATACTTTATTGGAAAGAATATTTGGGCTGACATAAAAAAGTATGGTCTACTTTTTGTTTCATATTTTCCACTAACAATTTAAAAAGTAAATAGCACGATATTTTCATTTGAAAGTTAATCTAGTGTTTAGAATTATTATAATCATTAGGAAAAGCAATTTACCAAGAAACAGGTGTTTCTGATCCCAGAAGAATAGCCAGTGTTCCCATCACAATCCAAACAGACCATTCTGAATGAAGAACACCAGACCTAAGAGAGTTGTTTAAATTAGAATCAAAACTTCATTTATGCACCAGACTTTCAGAGTCAGTTTAGAGCCTTGTTTACATTTTTACAATTGCTGTGAAGCCTGTGCTCTTCCCATAATGGCGTCTGGCTGTGATTGGCATGGGCTAGGCAGTGAGCATTTGGTACTCACCTGATCGGATTTGTCATTCCAAGAGAATGTGAGTACCAACAATAGTACATTGGTCAATTTTAAAAAGGCCTTTCTTCCCCCTGACAACATAAGAAGAAATGAAGCCTGAAAACTATGGTGTGCCTTCTTCATGTTTTTCTGTATTCAAGGCTCCTTCTGTAACACATCTGAGATGTACCAGCTAAAGGATCTATTATAATCTCTTGCTTTTCAAAGAAAGCTAAATTAACAGTAATGAAAAGTTCTTTAGGCAGACAAACGATGATCATGTCTATATAATTACAAATTGTAAAAAACCACATATTAAAAATTGAAAGAATCATATTATGATATTCTTGAGCATTCGACAGCTTATGATTTATTAACCTATTAAGCTGTTTGTGTGGTTTACCATATAGTTGATGATAATCTGTAACCATGTTATTTGCTTTGAAATATTCTCCTGTTTTCTTCAGTAAACATCAACACAAATTTTCACAGAGCTAATGAATAAACAGGTCAGTTTCAGTAACCATCAGAATCTGCTTTTTAAAGTAAGTTCAGTGTTCTAATTCTCGCAGACTCAATCATCTACAATGTGCACCAAAAAAAAAAAAAAAATGTTATACGTAAAGAAATTCACTGCGATGCCACTGTCACTAATTGTGCCTTTTGGGGGGTGAAATCCAGCATTAGATCCATCTCAGTTCAGAAGTGCCCAGTTTGAGAGTTTGCCTTTAGCACTTTTGTGATTTGTGTGAAAGAATTTCAGAATATATGTGACCATATATAGACTAGAGATGTGAAGTTATAAATTTGTTTTCTGATTAGAAACTCAAATACTTTGAAATTGGCTAAATTTTATGCCTGTTTGAGTTTTAGTGAATTTGGTGTGTGTGTGTGTGTGTGTGTGTGTGTGTGTGTGTGTACACACATACTTGCATATGAACATATGAATCCGCTTCTCTCCTCTATCTCTTCCCACCTTATTTTGACACAGGTCTGTCCCACAGCGTGGAGATTATTGAATCAACTGGGCTGGCAGGCCAGTGAGTTTCAAGGGCCCTCCTCTCCATGCCCAGCCTTTACTTGGGTCTGGGGATCCAAACCCAGTTGTCTGTGCTGAGAGACGTGGGTTCAAACCATGCTCCGAGGTTTAGGAAACTTTTCTTATAAATTCTCATCTGTCGTCTGTAAATTAAAATTAAGGGGGCAAACAATATAATTTCACATTTTCCTTGAAACAAAGTAAAAAGAAATCAGACATTTAAAATAGCAAGTGTGTGTGTGTATGTGTGTGTGTGTGTGCATTGATGAGTGTCAGTTCAGAAATTATCAGAGATTCACTCTCAAGTCAACAATCTTTGATTAACTTGTGTTCTCATTTCAGACACGCATTACCTAAGTATCTAGATAGTTTGATTAATAATTTAATTTATGTGTTTCAAAATGTAGTCTTCATCTTCCCATTCCCTTCAAGATTGTCCTTAGGATGATTTAATGGCTGAGTGGAAAGCACTACTCTTATCGTCTATAATTTTGTAGCTCTCTATGAAAGTGTCTAAGTGCTGAGTCGTGAGCTCAGTGTGTAAAGTGTTTATGAGCACAGGAGCCTGACTTAGATACCCAGGGGCAACAGAATGTGCCACTAGCACAAGCGCTGGGGACAGGGAACAGAGGCCAGAGGAGTCCCAGAATTTACCGTCAGTCACTCCAGACAAAATGGCGAACTTCTGGCTCAGTGGGAGATCCTCTTTTAAAAATTCAGAGAACAGTGATATAGGAAGTCAAGGAGAGAGAGAGAGAGAGAGAGAGAGAGAGAGAGAGAGAGAGAGAGAGCAACAGAGAGACAGAGAGACAGAGGCAGAGACAGAGAGACAGAGGAGTGCTGTTTTGATGAAACTCTACTCTCCAGGTAGAGAGTAAATGGGGTAAAAGGGGAAACAGATGGTTGCATCCTCAGATCCCTGTGGGTGGAAGTGACTGAAAGAAGGGTGGTCTATTCAAAATTACCCATGTGTTAGCTCCCTAATATGACCGTCTCTTTCTCCATTTCCCTTCCTACAATCATACAGTAGTGAACCTTCAATGTCAACTTAACTAGATTTATAATCACCTAATTGCTAATCTCAGCCTGTCTGGGAGGGCTTTCCAAAGAGGTTTGACTGAGGCAGGAGAGCCACCCACTTGTGAGCAGCACCTTCCCACGGCCTAAGAAGACAGAGACAGGAAGGTGGTAAGCATCAGCATTCCTCTCTGCCAGCTCCCACCATGAGTGGCAGTGTCCCAAACCTGAGCGAGGACAAATGCTTCTCCTCTTAGGTGCTTCTGCTGGGCGTTTCATCACAGCCACAGGAGAAGGAAGTAATACTGAAAATTCTTACAACAGGTGTCATGGCTGCAACAAGATCATGTGCTTCGTGGGTCTTTGTAACTCATTTTTTTTTTTTTTTGAGACAGGGTTTCTCTGTGTAGTCCTGGCTGTCCTGGAACTCACCCTGTAGACCAGGCTGGCCTTGAACTCAGAAATCTGCCTGCCTCTGCCTCCCAAGTACTGGGATTAAAGGCCTGTGACACCACCATCCGGCTTTTGTAACTCATTTTAAAAGATGAATTTACAAGAATTTGAAACAAAGGAACTAAAGACGTCATAAAATACTTTACACAGAGATTCTGAGCTATTCTTGAGGGACCTTAGAGGACCAGAATGGCAAGAGAAATACAGACAGTGGAGGCCTGGCCCAAGAGGTTTCAGACTAGACAAAGACTTTTAGAGACCATTTGTATTATGCTCTGGCAAAGAATCTTCTATATTTTGCATGTGGCATGCATGCGTGTGTGTGTGTGTGTGTGTGTGTGTGTGTGTGTGTGTATTTTAATTTCATACAATATATTTGACTATATTATTTTCCTTCCCCCATCTTCTCCCAGATCTACCCCAATCTATACCCACTAAAAATAGAGCACAGGTGCACACACACACACACACACACACACACACACACCAACCAACCAACCAAACAAATTCTTTTCAAATAAAAGAGAACATTGCTGAAGCAGTTTCTTACTTGAAATCAACAGCCCAGGGAAGTCCTGTCTCCAGTTCACCTGGCACCCAGGGAAGAAGTGGTTTTCAGGGTTAGAAGCCAGTGCACATATCAGCCACCATAGCTGCAGTGCAAGGGACCAGGCTACATCTAGAACTGGCAGAAACTGTGACATGGTGTGGCTTTTGTAGGCAAAGAAAATGCAGGAGTTAGAGGGTTGAGGCAAATTTACCCATGAGTGGAGAACATTTTTGGAGTGATTTGTTGATATTTGGTTTATGGCCTGTCTAACTCATGCTTCATTTTCTCTTTCCTTACACAGGAATCATTTGTTTGTATGGCAAGTGACACGATATTTACTTCATCATTCTTCTTGATTACTGACCAGTTAGTTTCCAAAATGTCCATTGTGTAGATTACACTGTAACAAACATCTCTCATTCTTGTCCAGATGCATTTGTTCAATCAGTGAACATTTACTAAGGACCTCCTTTCTGCTGTCTGCTTGAATCTTGGTGGTCCATAGTCTGAGACAGCAGGGAGGCTACTTTTTTCAGGATCGGTCATGTCATAAATATTTCTCTGGTGATCTATTCGTGAAATTCTAGTTTAGATTATGGAAATTTAATACTCTAAAGTCTGTTTGATTCACAGTCCGAGTTCCTGCATTTTCTCTTTTAGTTTATGAAGTTGGTGCTTAGATAGTCAAAGGAAGAGAGGCCTGAATTTGTTACTTGTGACATTTTCTTTCCTAAATTTTCTTTCTTCAAACATAAAGCATGTATTTATATTTTCTTTTTTTAATTGTTAAACATGTATAATATGGGGGAAATAAATCACAATAAAGACCAAGAAACTCCAAAGGAACTGAGGCTTCCCTCGTGGGGCAGCACAATACAACAGAGAGAAGGAAGGGACACTTGGGGCAAAAGGTTGCAATAGATGGAGTCCACAGAATGAGAACCAACCAAAATAAAAGTCCCATATGGAAATCTGTTACTTTGTAATCTAGTTTAAAAATAAAAGTAAGATATTATACAAAAGCACCTGGCTGAGGCCAAGAGAGCTACAAAGTTTTGGGCTAGCTTAGGCTACATGGAAAGATCTAAGCCAGCCTAGGACTTATTTTCTTATGTATTTAATTTGAATTTTGTAAAGTTAATTAAAAACTATTATAAATTATACAGCTGTGTCTTAGAGTTATGTTTACACACATAAACAGAAATATGAAACACTGTTATTTATTAATGAGTGATTTCTATATATTCCTGTAAAACAATGTTTTATTTCAACTGTTATTTAAGAAATAATGTAGTGCATATATAACTGTCCTGTCATTTTATCTACTTGAAATTACAAAATGAAAATCCTCTCGTCTGACTTATTGTCTCTATGCTTCTCATAGTCTATTCTTTTTAACTAAAAACCAAAATCTGCTCTTGGGCCATTTGGGGACTTAGAAGCCAGGTGAGCTGATCACAGTTATGTTCAGATGTCCTGCCATGGCTGGTCTGCAGTCCCGATGAGTTTCCAGTCAGGATGAAGATGTAACTCATTGCTAAGCTTTCTACACGACCTGTGCTGCTACTTTGTTATGTGTCAGTACTCAAGTGAGTCAGTTCATCATTTGAAACGAGAAGCATCAGCTTCTCATAGTTACAGCGATCCACCCATTTGACAAATACCTTGTGTTTGTTATGACAGATGATGTCATTTCCAGACCGATACTTCAGAACTGGGGTCGGGAGAGCCTGGACCTTGGTCCTAGTTGTCTCTGGTGCTCCCTGTGTGGTTTTTTATTTGGGGGGTTGAGGAGAAGAGGTCATTTATTCAATAGTGCTGATATCAGGTTCCCTTACATGCAGAGAAGGGAGGGTGATGATTGTGAAATGTAAATGAGATTGTTGCATTAATGCCCACTTCATTCTCAGCCCCTGAGACGTGCTCAGGCAGCTTCCGTGATGACCTTCCCAGGTGGTAGTGCTACTATGAAGTGCCACATCTAAAGCAACTGCAAGCACCGCTGCCTTTAAAGGATCTGAGAGTTACATGACTCAAAAGAATCCGGCTTTAAAAAATCTGAAATCTTTTGGACGGAGACTAAGCATTGCTGTATTTTAAAATACCATTCAAAATGTATGTCTAGCTTCCCTAGGATATATATAATTATGCAACATAGTATTTGAGTATCTTAAGATAACAATAAGAACTTCATGAGTTCATTGTTTTTAATGGCTGAATAGTACTCCAGTGTGTATATATACCATATCTTCTGTATCCATTCCTCCCTTAAGGGACATATGGGTTCTTTCCAGCTTCTGGCCATTATAAATAGGGCTGCTATGAACACAGTGATGCATGCACCTTTATTACATGCTGGAGAATCCTCTGGGTATATGCCCAGGAGTGATATAGCAGGGTCTTCTGGTAGTTTGCCCAGTTTTCTGAGGAACCGCCAAACTGATTTCCAGAGCAGTTGTACAAGCTTGCAACCCCATCAGCAGTGGAGGAGTGTTTCTCCACAACCTTTTTCTCCACAACCTCTCCAGCACCTGCTGCCTCCTGAGTTTTTTTATCATAGCCACTCTGATTGGTGTGAGGTGAAATCACAAAAGAACACTCATGGTATGCACTCACTGATAAGTGTATATTAGCTTAGAAGCTTGGAATACCCAAGACACAATTCACATATCAAATGATGCCCAAGAAGTAGGAAGAACAAAGTATGGATCCTTAAGTCCTTTATAGAAAGGAAAAAAAGTACCCACAGAAGGAGATACAAAGACAAAAGGTTGAGCAGAGTCTGAGGGACAGACCATCCAGAGACTACCCCACCCAGGGATGCATCCTATATACAGTTACAAAGCCCGGACACTATTGTGGATGCCCACAAGTGCTGACTGACCAGAGCTGGATATAGCTATCACCTGGGAGGCTCTCCTAGTGCATGACAAATACAGAGGGGGACACTCTCAGCCAGCCATTGAACTGAGCACAGGATCCCCAATGGGGGAGCTAGAGAAAGGACTCAAGGAGCTGAAGGGGTTTGCAGCACCATAGGAGGAACAACGGTATGAGTCACCCAGAGCTCCCAGAGCTCCCAGGGACAAAACCATCAACCAAAGAGTATGTATGGAGTTACCCATGGCTCCAGACACATCAGCAGCAGAGGACGGTCTTGTTAGACACCAAAGGGAGGAGAGGCCCTTGGTCCTGGAAAGACTTGATGCCATAGTGTAGAGAAATACCAGGACAGGGAAGTGGGGGAGGGTTGACTGGGGAAGGGAAAATGGCTTATGGGATTTTCAGGGGAGGGGTAACCAGGGAAGGGGACAACATTTGAAATGTAAATGAAGAATATACCTAATTAAAAAATTTTTTAAAAATGATAACAATAAGATATCCTGCTCAACCTGGTGGTGTAGGCTTGGGATCTAAGCATTCAGATATAAATTCTGGGCTGAGGCCATAGACACTGCCAAGTAGCATGGTCTACATTGCAAGGTCCAGTCTGAAAAAGTATCCAAAAAGGAAAATGCTAAAAATCTTTGCATTTTGCTAGAAGTGGTGGTGCATGTCTATAGTATTAGCTCTAGGGAGGCCTAGGAAGGACAACACTGAATTGCAGGTAAGCCTGATTGAATATTGTGACCCTATCTCAGAAACAAAGATTCCTCGCTCTCAAAGGGACTTTGATACATATGATAAATATGTATATAAGCACATAAATATGTACTATACATACATAAATACTTAGTATGTGCAATAAAATAATTTAATGATGGAAAGCTATAGTTATACTTTAAATATATAACTTAATCTTCATTGAATGAAGCAAATTATGTCTATCAAATTACCTTTATCACTAAACTTGAGGATATAAATAAGTGTCATAGTCTGCTCTTGGGAAAGTTCTCATGTATTCTCAGAGTTGATTTATTTGTTTATTTATTTATGCCAGATCATATAACTCTTTTGACATTTGTAGAGCTGAATTTCAGGTATATTAGAAGGCAAAAAGGATTGGGCCTTAAAGACTGTTGTTGCCTATTATTTGTTTATTATTAAACTTACATTGAAGAAAATAAAAGGAAAGAGAAACATACCTAATCTTGGACCATTGATTGTTTCATCTTCATAGATGTGATCATTGCATCTACAAAAGTGGAGGCCCGTTATCTGTGTTTGGCAGCCACAGTCTGATAGCAGCCACTAAAATGCCCTGAGAACTTCCATGTCATGGATGGATCCAAGGGTCACCATTTAGTGTGATCTGCGCACGCATAAGGGCTGCCACATTACAGGAGTTCAAAACCCTCCTAGGGGATAGAAACAGTATATAACAGTGACATTAAGGCTTGGTCTTAGAAAAATCCCTATCCGAAACTGTAGACTGAAGACACCCAAACTAAAAAACAAAACCAAAAACAAACACCAATCACATTCTTCCTCATGTACAAATCTAAGCCTATAATGTATACCTGTATATGTATGTATACACATATCATCTATATCTATCTTTATCTCTATAATGTCTAATGTAAACATGGATAAAGCTTAAGAGGCTAGAAAGGAGACCAAGAGAGGGTAGTAAAAGATTATGAGGACAGCTGGTGGGCAAAAGGACACATGGGACATATAAGACAAAGAAAGGCCGCAAAAAAGAATGAGGAGAAACAGGATTAGGGCAGGGAAGGAGGGTCACTGCAACAGGCTTTATTGGAAAATGGGACATATAATTCTGTAACAGTGACTTCTCCAGGAGCAACTAAAGACAACTTAAAAAGTCTTTTAATATTCTTAATCTGAAATATTTTATATGTAATCTTAAAATAATAAATCTTAAATTTTGATATTTAAATAAATTTAAGAAAAATTAATGTTTAATATAGTTTGATAGATAGTAACACTTCTTAACTTTTTCCAACTCTTGTTTTCTTTTGGTTTCTGATGCATACAGGACAGCATGTGTGCTAAGCATACTTCCTGCAACTAAACTGGTTTTTGTTTGTTACAAAGTCTACTGAGCACTTTAATATTAATAGGATATATTATAAAAGATTTTCATTTTCTTAAAATTCTTCTAGTTGCAACATAATTAAACCTATTTTTGTCACCGTGAAAACCTGACAGTTCAAATAATTCCCAATATCAGAGTAGTTGATAAAAGTCACCATCCCTGAGAGTCTTGACACATCACATATATGTTGACTAACATTCAGATGGCTTCTGAATGTGACTAGAAGACCTTTAAATCATGCTTCATATTAAAACACATAACAAGTTTCCTAAGCATAACTAAACATGGGATTATATTCAGCATTAGGGAGAAATAAACATTGGTATCTTAACTTGAATATGGTGAATAAAAGGACATTTGCAAAAGCACATAAATTTTGTAATTCTATTTATGTACATGTTCACAAATAACACAAGTACAATGATCAAGAACAGGTGAGTGGTTTTTAGGGAGCTGGGATTTTGGGAGAGGGTAAAGATGTAGATATGGAGCAGTACTTATGGCGATTGAGTATCTGATAGCAGGTGTGATTACATATAACAAAAGGCAGAGACACACAAACATGTATCGACAGAGGTGTGTGTGTGTGTGTGTAGCTTGTGGCATTTTAGTGGACTCGGGTACTGCACCACTGCTGCCTATTTGGTTCTACCCTGTGGTGTAGAACCATCTGATGTTGGAATCCGGAATTAATTTTGAAGCAATTTTGTAGGCTACATTTTTTAAAGATGCTAATAGGAACCACTGTCATAAGCTAGGAAAGGCACACAAGACTTTTCTGTACATCTTTCTTCAATCTTACACATCTAAAATTTCTCCAAGATGAAGTCTTAAAAAAAAAGCACTCTAGGATGTACAAGGTCTTGAATACTATCCCCAACCACACAAGCCAAACCAAACCAAACCAAACCAAACCAAACCAAACCAAACCAAACCAAACCAAACCAAACCAAACCAAACCAAACTGACCCAACCCAACCCAACCCAACCCAACCCAACCCAACCCAACCAAACCAACCAAATCAACCAAACCAAAGCCAATAAGAAAAACAAAACCCAATGAACACACCAGTTCCCAATGGAAAACACAAAATACCAAGAACAGAAACTAATTGCTGCCGGGCTCTTTAGCAAGGGCATGGATTTATGAGTTAATCCAAAGTAAACACTGGAGCCAATAAGGCTTTCTGCTTCATTTTGTTTTTCTTTCAATGAAAAAGGTGATGCTTTGAAATAGTGGTATTGGTACTACCAGAGCTAGGTACCAAGAATTTCTTCAACTTACAGCAGTGGTTCCTATTAGCATCTTTAAAAATGTAGCCTACAAATAGCTTCAAAATTAATTTCTGGTTCCAACAGCAGATGGAGATATTTATCGTATTTCCAACAGGAAATTCTGTTTATAACCCATTGGCAATGGCTTTCCCTATAAGAGTAATAAAATAGGATCAGACTGAACGGAGTTGGGTGAGGAGGGTAGGCATTGCCTTGTATGATTGATTAGAAGTAGTCCAGATGCACAGAAACTAAACTAAAAATGAAGAGTAAAGAATTAAATTTCGCCTTTCGCTGCTGTGTCTTCAGCCTTGAGTATGCTCAGGCTACAGAAGAGGCTTCTCTCCAGTGTCCTCCACTGTGGGAAAAAGAGGGTCTGGTTGGACCCCAATGAAACCAATGAAATCGACAATGCCAACTCCCGTCAGCGGATCAGGAAACTGATAAAGATGGGCTGATCACCCGGAAGCCTGTGACTGCGCATTCCCGGGCTCACTGCTGGAAAATCACCTTGGCCAGACAGAAGGGCAGTCATATGGGCATAGGGAAGGGGAAGGGCACAGCCAACTCTCGGGTGCCTAGAATGTGACCTGGATGAGAAGGATGAGGATCCTGCGCAGGCTTCTCAGCAGATAGCAGGAATCTAAGAAGATTGACCGCCATATGTATCACAGCCTGTACCTGAAGGTCAAAGGCAATGTATTCAAAAACATGTGGATTCTCATGGAATATATCCATAAGCTGAAGGCAGACAAGGCCCGCAAGAAGGTGCTGACTGACCAGGTTTAGGCTCGCAAGTCTAGGACCAAGGAAGCATGAAAGTACCGGAAGGAGCACCTCCAGGGCCAAGAAGGAGGAGATCCTCAAGACTCTGTCCAAGGAGGAGGAGACCAAGAATAAAGCTTCCCTCGTGTCTGTACATGGTGACCGTCTTTGGCCTCACATGGATCAGTCATTAAAATAAAACAAGCCTAAAAAAAGAAGTAAATTAAACTTAAGAATTAAAGGCTAATTCTGGGATCTTTCTGTGTTCAGATTCCATGCATGCTACTTAGATTTAGCAAATAGTTCCTTTAGACAGTTTTTTGGTTTAGCTTCTAACTGCAGAATACTTGGTCAATGCCAGGCAGAAAGGAAGAAGATAGTATGTGTAGAATGCACACACACACACACACACACACACACACACCACCACACATACACACACACACACACATACACACACACACACACACTGCATCACATACCTAGCCAGCCACCAAAGAACAATGTGCTGATTGGCACAGGGCCAAATACAGTGCTCCAGCCCTGGAGTTTGAAAATGGGGGATGGATTTAACTTTATTGGAATCACATTGTGTGACATATTAGAGTGTTATGAGCAAGTATCTTCTCATTCCAGATAGGAAAAATACAGACAAAAGTAAGGAACCATTGAAGCCCAAGTTGGCTAATTAATTAATTTATTTATTTTGGGCTTCAATGAGAGTGTGGGCAAGGGATTACTTTCAGAGACAGAAATGACTCAAAGGCAGCTTTATTATAAAAGGCCATCCAAGCTCATGAAAGCCAGAAACTTAGAGCTCACAGCACAGCCTAGCTCAGTAGGTTGGAGAATGTCCTTTCCAGGCAGCTCAGTTGGTCTGAGATCTTCTAGGATGGTCCTGTCTCATGCCAACAGTTCAACTTGTCTGAGAGTGTCTCTCTCAGTAGTCTTTATATAAAATCTTGGTATGGAGGGGCCTAGTGCATCTGGTCAGTTTGAGGGCATTCTTGAACCTTTGGAGTTGTTTGCAACCTAAAGTTTAAAGAGCTTCCCTCTCTGACAGAGTATTTTATCTAGGAGGAAACTGATTGCTACAAAACACACTTAGTCTATGCCTGAGGGAAAGTTGGTTCTCAGGAGGAACTTGAGATTGCCTTACACAAAACATCTACCCCCATAGCAGTGTCTTTACCATATCTACATGTTACATACATCTTTGAGCTCACTAGAATAAAACAGCCATAGTGAGGTAAAAGAAGTGGAAGTAGATATTTTAGTCATGTTCAAACTATGCCTTATAACAGGGACTCAGGTTTTGCAGCTAAAATGTGAAGGAAGGAGAGGCTTGTCCAGTTCGCAAGAGAAATTGCATCGATGTTCCTTATTTTTTCAGGAAAACATGTCTAAGAAAACCTTGACACCTTACAGCACCTGCTTTCTCTTTACTTAGTGAAGATAATACGGTGCCACACAGTTATCACAAGATGATATTAGTGATTATTTTAATCATGTATATTAATATTTCGCAGACTTTATGTTTTCCACTGTATAGACAAGTTTTCAGACACATCATGAGGTTCCACCACCTCTCAAAGTACGGTGAATGATTCAAACCCTTATGAAGTTGGATGAGTCGTCGGAGGTTGGTTAAGAATCCCGAGTTTGTATCTCCTTCTATCATTTCCTCACTGTCATGACTAATATTGTAATATTGCTGGACTGGTGTGCCTCATCCAAAACACATGGGGCTAGAAATGTTCTGAACTTCAGACCTGGGAAGAGGGAGATTTCGGAGTGTTTCCGTGTGTATCAGCTCTTGTAGGAAGAACCCAGGTGACACGTGGAGCTCATTTATACTTAGCACATACCTTAGACACCCAGTCTTAGGTAATTTTATATAATTTTTGGCACAAATATATTTTGGCTGTGTTGTATCATGTGAGATCAGATGTAAATTTTTCACCATGTTGGCAATTAAACTTTTCAACTTTGGAGCATTTCAGACTTTCACATTAGAGTTGTTCAACTTGTGTTGTTTTAACTCCATTTTACATTGCTTGAGGGAAGAGTGGAGAGTGCAGGGAATTAGAAATGGGCCAGGATGCCATTACTATTGTGAAAGGTGAGATATTTTAGAATGTCAGGATGTCTGTAGATTTTGCTCAAAAATAAATAATTGAACAGGATGTTTGGTAACAAACGTGAGAACGGGGGTTTAGTTTTACTGTGTTCCATTTTCTATAACAGAAAAACCTAAGTCTTATTGTTTTAGTGCTTTTACATATATTAAGTCCTCAGGAATGTCATCTAGTGGCAGTAAAATGAAGTGCCTGAGAAAAGACTGGAGTCACACAGGTACAAATTTGGTCTCTGGCCAGAACTGTAAAGACTCCTCAGATGCTTGTGAGGATTAAAGGAGACAATCCATGTCATCAGCTGACCATCTCAGAAGATTGTGAGGATCACATGAGATGACCCATCAGCTGACAACACAATCTAGAAGACAACACTCAGACTGTGGAGCCAAACTTCCTGGGCCATGTGACCTCAGCCTGACGGCTTATGCCAATCTATTTCCATTTGTTTGTTTTTAAATTATTAAAAACAACATCGCCAACCTTTGGGATTGAGTGAATTGATGGTTATCAGGTGTTTGAAATGGCGTTGGCCTGAAGACAGTGCAACAGAAAATGGTCATTAAGTGAGTGCTTAGGAACTGTCCTTAGGCATGGAGCGGTCACTGCAGGATGCTATCTGGAGTAGCACTTTGTACACACAAAGTGTGTACACAAAAAGCACAGAAAGTATCACTTTGTGTGGTTTCCCTCAGATCACTTCTCACGCTCGAGAATCTTCTATTTGCTATATCTCATTTTTCTGCCTCTTGAGAATCTAAGCTGCATGACAGCAAAGAAGATATGTTGACCTTTCTATCTGCAGATGTCCTGACCTTTCTATCTCTGCAGGGTGCACTCAGAACCTGAAACATTGCCTAGCTCAAATACTACAACTTACTGCACACTGTTGAATGAACTAGTTATCAGGCCCAGCAATAGAAGTATTAGTCCCCCTCAATCTGAGATATAATTGTTTGACTCTCAATGTGATACTCCTACACAATAGTGCCTCTAGGCAAGAAGTCTTCATTGCTCATTAATCTTTGTATTCTAATACCATGCTTATATTCCTATCAAATATCCTTGCTTAGCTAACTTGGCATTCATGAAATGTACCAGACTAAATAATCTAATATGCTATAAATACTTTGATCCAAGTATAATTGAGGTCTTTTCTCCATATCCACATGAACAGACTCAATGTTTCACATTAACCTCAGAAAAGCTGCAAATTCATAATGATATTGGATTAACTATTTTAGATCACAACTGTTTCTTTGCATAGTATGCAACCATCATGATGAAAGAGGATGTGAGATATTTACAGTTTGCGGGGGAAGGTGGTCGCTAATTAACAAAATCAACCATGAGACGAGTTTCTGTGTCACTATCAGGACTTCTCAGTGATGCGGTATCAATGCTTTAAAACATAAGTCGAAATTTATTTACACTAAACTACCTTTTGTCTCTCAGCAGAATATATGTGCTCTTTTATCTTTAGCAGTTACCATATTTTAAATCAACAGCTTATATAAGATCTGAAAATTTGTTAATTTCTTTTCTTTTTCTTTTCATTTTTTTATTTGATATATTCTTTATCTACATTTCAAATGATTTCCCCTTTCCTGGATCCCTCCACCCTGAAAGTCCCATAAGCCCTCTTCCCTGCTGGTTCCCAATCCACCCCTTCCTGCTTCCTGGTCCTGGTATTCCCCCACACTGCTGCACTGAGCCTTTCCAGGACAAGGGGCCTCTTCTTCCTACTTCTTGGGCTTTATTTGATATGTGAACTGTGTCTTGAGTATTTTAAGATTCTAGGCTAATATCCACTTATCAGTGAATACATACCATGAGTGTTCTTTTGTGATTGGGTTACCTTACTTAGGATGATATGCTCCAGTTCCATCCATTTCTCTAAGAATTTCATGAATTCATTGTTTCTGATGGCTGAATAGTACTCCATTGTGTATATATACCACATTTTTTGTATCCATTCCTCTGTTGAGGGACATCTGGGATCTTTCCAGCTTCTGGCTATTATAAATAGGGCTGCTATGAACATAGTGGAGCATGTGTCTTTATTACATTCTGGGGAATCCTCTGGGCATATGCCCAGGAGTGGTATAGTGGGGTCCTCTGGAAGTGTCATGCCAAGTTTTCTGAGGAACCGCCAGACTGATTTCCAGAGTGGTTGTACCAGCTTGCAACCCCACCAGCAGTGGAGGAGTGTTTGTCTTTCTCCACATCCTTACCAGCACGTTTTCTCCTGAGTTTTTGATCTTAGCCATTCCGACTGGTGTGAGGTAAAATCTCAGGGTTGTTTTGATTTGCATTTCCCTGATGACTATGGATACATTTCTTTAGGTGGTTCTCAGCCATTCAATATTCATCAGGTGAAAATTCTTTGTTTAGCTCTGTACCCAATTTTGAATGGGGTTATTTGGCTCTCTAGAGTCTACCTTCTTGAGTTCTTTGTATGTCTTGGATATAAGCCCTCTGTCGGATGTAGGGTTGGTAAAATTTTTTTCCCAATTTGTTGGTTGCAGTTTTGTTTTTTTGACAATGTCCTTTGCCTTACAGAAACTTTGTAATTTTATGAGGTCTCATTTGTCAATTCTTAATCTTAACGCATAAGCTATTGGTGTTTTGTTCAGGAAAATTTCCCCTGTGCCCATGTCCTCAAGGGTCATCCTCAATTTCTTTTCTATTAGTTTCAGTGTGTCTGGTTTTATGCGGAGGTCCTTGATCCACTTGGAGTTGAGCTTAGTACAAGGAGATAAGAATGGATCAATTTGCATTCTTCTGCATGCTGACTTCCAATTGAACTAGCACCATTTGTTGAAAAGATTATCTTTTATCCACTGGATAGTTGTAGCTCCTTTGTCAAAGATCAAGTGTAACCATAATTTTGTGGGTTCATTTTCAGGTCTTCAATTCTATTCCATTGATCTACTTGTCTGTCACTGTACAAATACCATGCAGTTTTTAACACAATTATTCTGTAGTATTGCTTGGGGTCGGGGATAATGATTCCCCCAGTTCTTTTACTGTTGAGGATAGTTTTAGTTATCCTATTTTTTTTTGTTATTCCAGATGAATTTGAGACTTGCTCTTTCTAACTCTATGAAGAATTGAATTGGGATTTTGATGGGGATTGCATTGAATTTGTATATTGCTTTTGGCAGCATGGACATTTTTTTAATACATTAATCCTGCCAATCCAAGAGCATGGAAGATTTTTCCATCTTCTGAGTTCTTCTTGGATTTCTTTCTTCAAAGACTTGAAGTTTCTGTCAGTTCACTGCAAGGCACTTTCTGTATGTTCTTATATTTAATCTCATTTTATATATTCTGAAGTAACAATTATTTTGGCCAATTTTCTCATGGAGAAAGTGATGTTTCACCAATGTTGGTAACTGGACAAATGTTCCAGTGTCTCTCAGTAATTGGGAAAGCTGTATTTTCATCCTATTCAGGGAGAAGACTGGGTAAATGAGCTTATAACTTTGGAAATATATGACATTCTATGTTTTATCTTTCTTGTTGCATTTTCTGATAATACAAGATTCTGTTGTGTTTATTTTTGGTGTCTTTCATTTAAAAAATTTGAGAATTGACCATTTTTGCATAATCATATCTCCAACTATAAACAGAAAACATTAGTATCAATCCACTTTTGTCTTTTTTTATTATTTTCTATATTCTTTGTTTACATTCCAAAGGCTTTCCCCTTTCCCAGTTCCCCCCTCACCATATGTCCCATAAGTCTTCTTCCCTCCCCCCCGACCCGCCTATTCCCCAATCACACACACCCCCATTTCTCTGTTCTGATACTCTCCTACAAAACTGGATCCAGTCTTTTCAGGACCAGGGTCCTTTCCTTCCTTCTTCTTAGGAATCTTTTGATTTGCTAATTGTGCTTTGAGTATTCAGAGCTTTTGGGCTCATTAATATCCACTTATCAGTGATTGCATTTCATGTGTATTCTTTTGTGATTGGGTTAACTCATTAGGATGATATTTTCCAGATCCAACCATTTGCCTACAGATTGCATGAATTCATTATTTTTAATTGCTGAGTAGTATTCCATTGTATAAATATACCACATTTTCTGTATCCATTCCTCCGTTGAGGGACATCTGGGCTCCTTCCAGCTTCTGGCTATTATAAACAAGGCTGCTATGAACATAGTGGAGCATGTGTCCTTATTGAATGCAGGGGAATCCTCTGGGTATCTAGCTTCTAACCTTTCTTTATTTGCTGTCTCATAGCACTGGACTTTTCTCTGTATGTATTCAGGCTTTGAGGTTAGTTTCAATGATGTTAGCCCTGTTTTAACTGCCTCCATTGAACAAATACATTAATTTGTCCTTTGTGCCAAAAATCATGCAACTAAATTGCCTCACATCTTACTAACTTAACAAATGTGTGTCAAACAGCTAACGTGAGACAGTGCACATGTGACTCTCCACACTGACAAGGCAAAATACCCAACAAAAGCAAATTAAGTGGAGAAGGGTTATTTAGACTCATGTTTTGAGGGAATATAGTCCGTCATGGCCAATGAAAGAATAGCTGAAGAGGCATGATAAGGCTGCTCACATTGTGTCCAGTCAGAAAGCAGAGAGAGAGAAAGAGAGAGAGAGAGAGAGATGAATGCTGGTCTGTTTGATTTCTCTTTTTAGTCAGACCAAGACCACTACCCACATTCAGATTTAAGCTTCCCTTAGCCACTCTGGAAGCTCCCTCAAACACACACCCAATAATGCGGTTCCAAGTGCTTCTAAAGCTTGCAAAGTTAGGATGAAGGTTAACCACACAGCTATCTGGTTATTTATTTAACAGAACTATAGTTCATCTGATTCTGTAAATACACCCTTCTTCTGAATAGCTTATACTTCCTGGCACATTTCACATATTTTTGTTTTTCCTCAGGGCTTCTACTTTTCACACACTATAAATCTAGAATTCTGTCTCCTTACCCTTGTTTCTGTACAAATAACAAGTTTTATTATGAATAGTATGCAGGTGTCCTATGTCATGACTCTATATTTATTACCATGTGAATTTCATTATTAATATTATACCTAATTTATAAATTAAATTACTTAGAGACAGGGAAATGGAACTGTCTAGGCTGAAAGTTAGGGAGTTAAGCCCTGGAGTAGTCATAGTGTAGATGTCACACTGCCCATCATGCTAGAAAGCCTCACATTTCTATAACATGCTACCTCATGGTGTCACATTTAAGTCACTCCTGTGTGTGTGTGTGTGTGTGTGTGTGTGTGTGTGTGTGTGTGTTTACTAAAACTACTTTTGTATATTTTCCTTTGCTTTTATTTCAAATTCTAAACTTTAAAACAAGGCCAAGCCAAACATTATTTCTAATGTGTGAGGTTTAATAAAACCGTGAACAATGGCTCCTAAAAATCCTACAGTACATAGTACTTATAGAATATGAATTTAAGGAAGACTGAATAAGTTGATACTAACTTTAAAATAATTTATTACATACCTTTGTTTGCACACTGAGTACTCTAATCTTGAGTAGATAAAAGTATATGAAATCAAAATTCCCAAATGTCTGATATTATCATCTGAAAGGTATTTCTTTTATACATCCCACTTTTTTTCAGTTTTAGCTGTTCAAGTTTCCTTTTTTTCTTTTTCTTCAACAAATACCTCTTTTTAGGTATAGCCAAGGATAGTGCTTCTGAACAACAGAATTGCTCTCCAGGAGGACTGACCTGCTATTAGGCATAGGATTTGAGTGAAATGCACCGTTTGGGTTCTCAACCATACTCCATGCCAAGAACACTATTATCCATGGAGACTCATTGACACAGAAGACAGTGAACTTGCTGAGAGGCCAGGAAGCAAAACAGGTCAAACAAAATAATTTTTTGGATAACTTCCTCTTCCAAAAATCTATTATAAAAATCTAAAGTTGACCTCAGGTCTATTTTACTTGTCAATTGACCCAGAGAATCAGGGTCTCATGTTAGTGACATCCACATCACAAACTAATTATTTTTATTCTGACTATCCTTGAATCTTGTTGTTTTTTCAAGGATTGGTAGAAATTATTGATCATGAGACCATGAACAAATAGTTGAAGTTAAAACAATTACTTCCTCCAACACACACACATGATGAAATGAATTTTTATTTATTTCCAATCTTTATAATAAAATAAAAAAACCCATATTCTGATGGTGCTGAAATGAATGAATAATTTAAAAATATTCTTCAGGTGTTTAAGTGGTTGGTCTGATGTGCAAGAGAATTTTCTGTTCTCTGTTGCTCTCCAAATCCTTTCAGTCTGCATCCCAACATCTCATCTCTACTTGTGGCATAGGCCAGCTGTCATATGTTATCAGAGAAGTTTCCTTGTGCCCCAGACAGTGATTAAACAGTAACTCACAACTGACCACATAGGACATCTGAACAACTCTTTTACCAAGGCTCAGGGCCCATTGTGGAAGAAGGCACTGGGGTGAGTGTCTTTTGGATATGGCAGGGCAGCTGCATTTCATATAATACTTTATTAATTCTTTGAGCATTTCACACAATGTATTTTAACCATATTCACCTCCCTCTCCTCTCCTCACTCCTCCTGGATCCACCCCCACCAACTGCAGCAGCAGCAGCTGTGGTTGTCTACATCAGGCCCCCACAAAATCAAACCCATCAGCATACTAGCATGGAGTGGGGAGCAGTTCACGAGAATCCAGCCCTAACTGAGGAGCTATGAAGAGTTGAGGGTTTCCAGCAGAAAGTGAGTCAATTCTCTTTAAGCTTGTATCCACTAGGTGTATCCCCTAGGAGGTTGACCAGGGGATTGCCTCCATATGCCTAAGTACATGGCAGCACACACACACACACACACACACACACACACACAAATATGAACTTCACAAATTTGGGAGAGGGTGGGGGTGGATCCAGGAGGAGTTGGGAGAGGAGTGGAAGGTGAATATGGTTAAAATACATTGTGTGCTCTTTGCACTAAGATCAACTCCAAGTGGATCAAGGACCTCCACATAAAACCAGACACACTGAAACTATTAGAAAAGAAACTTGAGAAGAATCTGGAGGACTTGGGCACAGGGGAAAAGTTCCTGAACAGAACACCAATAGCTTACGCACTAAGATCAAGAATTGACAAATGGGACCTCATAAAATTACAAAGTTTCTGCAAAGCAAAGGACACTGTCAGAAGGACAAAACGGCAACCAACAAAGTGGGAAAAGATCTTCACCAACTCCACATCTGACAGAGGGCTAATATCCAATATATACAAAGAACTCAAGAAGTTAGACCCCAAAGAACCAAATAACCCTATCAAAAAATGGGGCACAGAGCTAAACAAAGAATTTTCACCAGAAGAGATTCGGATGGCCGAGAAACACCTTAAAAGATGTTCAACATCATTAGTCATCAGGGAAATGCAAATCAAAACAACCCTGAGATTCCACCTCACACCAGTCAGAATGGCTAAGATTAAAAACTCAAGAGACAACAAGTGCTGGCGAGGATGTGGAGAAAGAGGAACACTCCTCCACTGTTGGTGGGATTCCCAGTTCCCACCCACCATACTTCCCATAGTTCCTCTCCCCCCCAACTATTACCCAATCATTCCCCCTCCCCTCTCGGTTTCTTTACTAAACTGTATGCTATCTTTACAGGCCCCGGGTCCTCTCCTTTCTTCTTCTTGGGAATCATTTGACTTGCTATTTGTGTCTTGAGTATTTAGGACAGAAAGAATGTGGGTTGTTCTTAAAAACAAAAACTGTGAATCATGAACAGGCAAGATTTGTCCCTTCTTTGGGGTATTAATAAAATTTATAAATAGGAACTAAAGAACTACAATAATTTTGGAAAGCTCGGAAGAATTTCCAAATAGCATAAACTAATGCTTTCTTTTGAAAGCACTTTGAACTTTATTGACCTCAATGACTTCATAAGTTCATAATACTATGCTTTGAAAAATTATTTTTTAAAAATCCACTAACTTAACATTGGTAAAATATTCAATATTAAAGAGCTGTTTATGCAATTAATTAGGAATTAATAGACTAATTTTAGACATCTTCTCCTTTTAGGGAAAATGTAATGAATAGAATTTTTAGAGATTTTATACTGCTCCTACAAGAACTTCAGAGTCACCATGCTAAAGGTCTCCCTGCAGCAGTCACTTACATGAAAAAAAAAAGACTTCAGAAAAATGAGAGCAGAGACCTCTATACATACAGTCCTGATTCCAGACACAAAGGCCACATTTGAGCCCTGCAAATCATCTCACAAATCAGCACATTCTGGCTAAAATATGAGTTTTAAAATACAAAAAGGCAAGTTTTCTTAAATTAACGTTTCATCTCAATCTTGATTTGACTACTATCCTATCCCTAGGACCATTTTGAAACTCACTGTGTGGACCCTTTAACTCAGCAGTCATATTTCTTCTTTTTAAGTTATTAGAGACAAAATTAATCAGGGGACCTCACCCCATTAATGCATTGAGACATCTTTTACATGCTTGTGAGTCTGTGAGTGCTATTCTCCTGAGTGCTTAAAGCAACAGACAGTTCTAAGAACACATACAAATCCACTGCACAAGCTAGAGCTGATCGTGGTAGAAAAGAAGGAATTGCTTGCTTCAAAAAGAGCCAGCTCCAGACTTGAGTGGTAGAAGCTGGAGGGTAAGGAGTTCAAGGCTAGCCTCTGCTAGCCTGGACTTCATAAGACAGAGAAAACAGGGCACAGGAACCAACCTGAAGAAAGTGCTAAAATAGTATGAGCAAAGAATGAACAACGTTCATAAATATTCAATAGATTGTACTAGCGTAAGTATATATGTAAATGAATAAATGCAAATTCTAGATAACATAGGACAGTCACTAACAGAAGAGAGGAACAGCCAGCAGCAACTGAAGGTGAGGTCCGCTGGTGCAGATGACAGAGCCAGGGCAAATGCTGGTTCAGAATACAAATATTAATATATTGTAAATAATATTGTTGATATTATTAATATTAATGTTAGTTATAGTAACATAATTGTGTATGATTATTATATAACTGTTATGTATAGTAATTATATAATTATATAATTGATATATTAAGATATATTAATAATTGACAATTGTTAATAATAATACCACCAGGCAGACAGCATACAAAGCAAGCAGTAAAGTTGCCATGAGCAGGAAGGACACTTGTCACTGTGATATCACTATGATAGGCCTTCTACAAATGAGCAGAGGAAAATGGGCACACACCTATGTGTTACCAGCCTAAATTAAATCAAGGTATCAAATACATACAAATTGAGGAATGCTATTGATTTATTTCCATCAAAGTATTGAGGTCATGAAAGAAAAGAGAAAACTAAAGACCTATCACAGACAGGGAAGATGAAGGAGCTACTGTCACTCTGCAACCTGTTAGCCTGGCTTGTGTCTGGGAAGAGAAAAAAAGCATGAGGAAGAGAAGCAGATGGAATCCGAAGTCTGTGGTTTATCTAGGGTCCTGCACCCATGCTCTGTCCCAGCACTGTGCTGAGCAGTGCTTGGTGCTTCTGTGAGATGCCACAGCAGGAACCCTAGGTAAAGGATGCGTGGGGCTGCAGACCGCTTTACATACGCCTCTAAGTCACTAGAATGAGAAGGTTAACAGTAAGCCTGATTCTTTTATATTTCTGAGGTTACTTAGTTACAACTCTGAAACACAGCAAACATAGAAACTTAAATCTATCCAAACAGCTCTAACTACTGTGTGCTCCTAAAGCCTTTCAGAAATGTGTTTTGCAATTCACTTACTTATAGACAATGCAGGCTATTTACTAAGTCAATCAACGTGTGTATAAAATGTATGCTGTACATGTACAGGACAGTTGGGCAGAGAGGAATGTTTTTAAAATAACATAAAGCTGTCGTTAAAAACATAAATGTATATTTTGGTTCTTTTGAAACAATATTTTATGCTATATGTAGCTCTGTCTGACCTGGAATTCATAATATATTGTTCACTGGTCTGATGCTCATAGCAATCCTCCTGTTTCCGCCTCCCTTGTGCTGTGATCATAAACAGCCATACCCAATCAGAATATATTTTATAGGAATACATTTGAAGCCTTCCAGATAATGGCTATTCCCACCCACAAATAGACTTTCTCAGAATATGAGTATAGAGTAGATGGTAAATAACATAAAAATAGAAATAAAATAGGCATGAATTAAACAGAACATGCGCATATGTGTCTAGATATTACTCCTCCCAACACCCACACCAGGCAATTGTCTACAATTTCCTTTTGACACAGGTTTAAGTTCTATATCTCTCCCCTTGAAGGCAGTCTCTTTAGGCCAGCTTTGTAGAATGGGCAATTTTTGTTTCTGTAATTATCAGACAACATGCAATCTTGTCCATAATGTTGTTGCTGCAATCAGCTCATTTACCGTGTGTGCCCTGAAGACAGAGGAAGCTGCCCTCCCCGAACAGCTGGGATGGAATGGCTAAAAGGCCTGTCTGTCTGCTTTGATAAATAGTGGAGGCCTCCAGCCTCTGCCAGGTGTGTCTTCTGTTGCGGGATTAGAGCAAGGAGGCTCAGGGGCTGGTACCTTTTAAAATAGAAGATCCGCCTAATTGCAGGAATTGTTTAACTAAGAAGACTAATCGCCTTGGAGGCAATTTGAGTTGATTTTCTTCTCATATAAGCCTTTAAGCCCACTTTATTAAGTTAATTAAAATAAGAAAAAAAGAAAAGAAAATCATCCCTGTAACTCCTCATCACCCAGGAAAGGAAATCTACCAAATCTACTTAACCCATTTGTTTCCAGGCTTGTTCTTTGCTGCCTCAGTTGTACCTCTGGGCCTTAGGTTTATAATAATCTCGGTCTTTCCCCTAAGTATCTTTTCGTTACTCTCTATGGGGCACATACATTATAACAACTTGAATTGTTATTTTGTTTCTTTGATGATAAAATCATGGCCTCCTTTTAAAGCATTCTAATAGGTTCTAACAGGTTGACTATTAAAAAAAAAAATACGAGAAACCTAGTAATTCCCCAAGAGACAAGATAATGTATTAAAATGAAGACGTGCCACCTCACATAATATTTGTGCTTAAAATATTGATGGAAACAAATTGTTGCAGACTGTATCCTTTGGAAATGTGTATTTCTCAATCATTAATCCTTGGCAGTATTTGGAGTGCTCTATTCAGATACGTGCCCATGCAAACTTGGTGAGTTTCTCAGTTATCAGATTGGTATATGAAAGAAAGAAAGAAAGAAAGAAAGAAAGAAAGAAAGAAAGAAAGAAAGAAAGAAGGAAGGAAGGAAGGAAGAAAGAAAGAAAGAAAGAAAGAAAGAAGGAGACAAGGGAATGGAAGCAGCAAGATCATATGGATTTAACCCCACATGCTAGGTTCTAGGTAAAAAGGAGGTTGAACTAAGGAAGTCTCACTCCATAATAACTCTCCCCAGGACTGGATTTGTATGTGTTCTTAGAACTGTCTGTTGCTTTAAGCACTCAGGAGAATAGCACTCACAGACTCACAAGCATGTAAAAGATGTCTCAATGCATTAATGGGGTGAGGTCCCCTGATTAATTTTGTCTCTAATAACTTAAAAAGAAGAAATATGACTGCTGAGTTAAAGGGTCCACACAGTGAGTTTCAAAATGGTCCTAGGGATAGGATAGTAGTCAAATCAAGATTGAGATGAAACGTTAATTTAAGAAAACTTGCCTTTTTGTATTTTAAAACTCATATTTTAGCCAGAATGTGCTGATTTGTGAGATGATTTGCAGGGCTCAAATGTGGCCTTTGTGTCTGGAATCAGGACTGTATGTATAGAGGTCTCTGCTCTCATTTTTCTGAAGTCTTTTTTTTTTCATGTAAGTGACTGCTGCAGGGAGACCTTTAGCATGGTGACTCTGAAGTTCTTGTAGGAGCAGTATAAAATCTCTAAAAATTCTATTCATTACATTTTCCCTAAAAGGAGAAGATGTCTAAAATTAGTCTATTAATTCCTAATTAATTGCATAAACAGCTCTTTAATATTGAATATTTTACCAATGTTAAGTTAGTGGATTTTTAAAAAATAATTTTTCAAAGCATAGTATTATGAACTTATGAAGTCATTGAGGTCAATAAAGTTCAAAGTGCTTTCAAAAGAAAGCATTAGTTTATGCTATTTGGAAATTCTTCCGAGCTTTCCAAAATTATTGTAGTTCTTTAGTTCCTATTTATAAATTTTATTAATACCCCAAAGAAGGGACAAATCTTGCCTGTTCATGATTCACAGTTTTTGTTTTTAAGAACAACCCACATTCTTTCTGTCCTTGTAATCCTAACTGAAAAATAGGTGATTCTGAAAACAATTCAGGAAAATTATAGCAGGTGAGTAACTTTAACACCTTTTTAGAAGGTGTAAAAACCCTCACTCATGCCCTGAGGGTCGATAGGTGTTATAATTTTGTTTTACTTGAACTGATAAGAACTCAGGATACCAATATGGCTTCCTCTGTTTTCTAGTCTCAGAAGAAGGGAATTTCCAGACTAGTTTTTTGTTTGTTTGTTTGTTTGTTTGTTTTGTTTTGTTTCTTCTTTCCCTAAACAACCCTCTATATTATGGTCATTCATGTTCAGTAATGAGTTAGTCCTCAAATGCCAATAAGGTGATATGGGCTGGCTGAAAGTTAAGTGTCCCTAAATCCTATGAATTGATCTGCAGGAGCCGCTTTCTGCATGAGTGGAGGCTTCACCCAGGCAGACATCCGCAGAGTCTCCGGGTCAGGGTGACAGAGGGGGAGTGGGCTTGGCTGTGCGCGCTGTCTTCCTGACAGGGCCTTGCTTCTGTAGAGGGAAGTGAAGCGCGGGGCCATGCTCACTGGCATTTCCCGGCGCAGCTCAGCTGGAGGCCCAGGCTGATTGCATCAGCGGCAGAGACTGGCCAAAAAGGAAATACATAATTTTGTCAAAGTCACAGATCACACTCTACCGATGCTCCCCCGCCTCCTTCACAGTCTTCACCCCCACACACTAATAGCTCTAATAGACACAGGCTTTCTGCATATTTCAGTCACAGCAGTATTTCTAATGCATGTGTGAAAGGGTCCTTAATTTATGTCCACCAACTGTGTGGTGCCCTTCTTTTGGGTAATGTCATCATTCTAATGGTGTTTCTATTATACTCAAAGGTAGTAAATGAGGCTTATTGCAAGAAGGTAATTGATTTTCACTGAGTGAAAATGTAAATAGCCATAAGAAATCCTATGAAAGATGAGCGGTTCGAAATTGCCAGAACAAAAAGTATGACTTAGATCCATGGCGCTGGTCAAAGCACATAAACATCTTTTTTTCTTTTTTTTTTCTTTGCAAGTTGATACCTACAAGGTCCATATTTCACAGTTTTATTTCAAATTGAAGTAGAATTGGAGAATTTTGATGGTTTTTGCTTTTAGCAGTTTTAACTGTGTACATTATGGAAATTACCATCTTACGGGGAAGGGGGCTTCCTTTGTCAGCGTGACTTTGAAGAGAAGAAGCTATATAAATCAAATTCCTATCATGAATGTGTAAAGAGACACTATTTTTTTTTCTGGAGTTTTTTTTCTAACAAGGAAAATAAAACATCTGATTTGAAAGGGCAAATCTTAAAATTCATAAGCCTTTGCCCCCCCCCGTTAAAAATTAACATAAACACTAGTCCCAATTTTTTTTAAAGCAAAATCTATGTTATTATTCTAAGTATTGGGTAGAATTGTGGAGGTTAAGGACAAGATTCTACATGGATTCATTTGGGACCAACATTTTTTTTCAGCAAGTGATAAAATCCTGAAAGTTTGTGTGAGACTTGAGGCAACTGAGTGTATCTGACACAAATGGCTGTCAATATTAAGGCAATTAACGACATAATAAAACGCTCACAAAATTAAATTTGTTTCCTTGACACCTGAAATCCAGGCACCTGCACACCGCTAGCTCTAACTGCTGCTCTTTGCAGCATCTCCACTGTGAGTGACAGGTACCTTCCTGGCCAAACCGCCACTCAGCACGAAAGCAACAATTTAAAAAGGAAACTTTTCTCTGCTTACGTTTTGGTGCCGGTATTTAGAAACACACTGTCCATTCCACCCACGTCATTTAAAATGATTTAAAATGAACCTTTATTTCCAGGATTACGAAATATGTAATGAGAATGGCTGCGGGTTATTGTCCGAAGAGGGTCACCTGGTTTCAAAGGGAAACTTGCTTGGGCCTTTGAGTTGGCAGAGGGAGAGACCTGCTGAATCTTATTCCTACAGGGTGCTAGAAAGTGGAACAGAGGGCTCTGAATGCCTCCCCACTGAAGGCAGGTTGGAGGCAGCAATTCCTTCCTTATAGTGGGTGTCAGATGTGAAATCTACGGCACGTTCCTCACCCTTTGCAAGGCAGCATTCAGCCAAAGGCAAGCCTGCCTTAGCTCAGTAGATTGGACTTGCTACTTACTACATGGTGCCGTGGGTAGCTGAGAGTCTCTAAGATCACTGAGCCTCTAGCCCTGCCTTTAGTTTGCCACAGCCTTAGCTTTAGATGAGCAGGACTCCCCAGACATTCAGAGACAAAGCTAAGTCTGAGTCCTGGAAACTAACTCAGGTGTGCTGTGGGCATAGGAAGCAAGTCTGGGGCTCTTAGGAAGTCATGGCATTTTGTCATTTGACACTAATTTCCAACCCAGCATGCTTCAGCGAAGACTGGAATTAGTTCCAAGTGAAGTGCTAGTAGGCTGTTTTCTACCATCTAAAAGAAAAATTGTATGCCAGCTGAGCCGAGAGAGGGCCTAAACTTCCTTAGCAAGTGTTAGGTACAGAACACGGTCTAGACAAGGGTCCCGAGCGCACACTGGTGCCGGCCCTCTGACTTACCGTTTTGTCCATATCGCGTGCTCACTTTCCTGCAATCCTTCGGTCTCTTTCCAAGCCTTCAACAAGTGCTCTCCCTTCCAGACAAAGGAAGTAGATACTGACCCGTGGGAAATGACCAAAACCATTTCTCTTACAATAATAGTTCACCATCAAATACATTTTAGAAGGGGGGATTTTATAAAGATTTGGCTGATACCTCCATCTCCGTGCCCTTAGAACCCAGTGTAGACCTGTGTGCTTTTGAAATCTGGAGGCACATTAGGCAACAGAACTACAATGAGATATTGCTCAACCAAAATGAAACAGAAACGTTTAGATTTTTTTTCTTTTTTTTTTTTTAGTTTTTTTTTCTTTTCTATATTCTATGTTTACATTCCAAAGGCTTTCCCCTTTCCCAGTTCCCACCCACCATAGTTCCCATAGTTCCTCTTAACACACAAATAACACTTTCCATGCATTTATTAATCATTGGTTTTTGAGCCAAAGTTTTTCTGTGTAGACCAGGCCATCTTGAACTCTCAGTCAGTCTCCTGTTTCAGCCCTTGTTGGATTTCAGGAGTACACCACCATGCTTGCTTGACTCTTTGGCCCATTTCTTTTAGTCTGAAAAGTTTTAACAGAACAGTTGATAAAAATCCAGTTCATAAAGTATACAAATGATGTAGCTAGTGTTCCTAAAAAATAAGTCCATGCTGATGGGAAACTGAGGAAGTCTGTAACCAAATGGAAGATAGTTTGACACAGACAAATCCAAATAATAGTTAAATATCTAGTGCCATATTACTACAGTCAAAATTTAAGGGGACATTTCATAAGTAGGTTTATTGTGCTTTAAATATTGAACATAATAAAATTTGCAATAAGTGAATTAAGAAACTTCCTAAATGCAACTTTCTCTGGAGTAATCTTTTTCCTTTCAATAAGGGGTTAAAACATCCTAATATTGTGAAAATGTCAGCTGTTATACATGAAGATAATCTTCCTTTAGTATTGAAGTCTTTCCTAATGGTAATTTGCATGCTCTAAAACTATAGAATAAAGTGGTTGAAGTAAATAAATAAGAAATAAAAGCACCTCAAGTATCTCGCAGGAGACAGCCAGATGGCAGGGAACTACAGCACTTGCTATAATTTTATCAAAATTACTATTGTCATAGCATGTTAGCTCTCATAAGGGTTTGTGCAGTCACTGATCACATACAGACAAATTAATTTCAGGTTCTCTCATGTGTAGTCACATAACAGCTACACTTGAGCACGCACAAAAGAAAATGAAATAATCATAGTCACATAAACTTGAAAAGCAGCACAATATCTTAAGTTTACAATTCCATAACATCTTGGGATCAGTGATCATCTCTGTTATATTAGACTAAATTGATCTACAATGTAGCAGCCCTCGTGTGATTTCTGCTATGTTCAGTCTTTATTCTGTAAAGGTACGATGTCATGTATTCTATTAGTGAAGAATTGTTATTAAGGCAGTAATATTGTAATTCCTACATTTATGGCCTTTCTTTGGGTTTTATGCTTTTATCTCTTTTACGTCTCAAAGAATAACAGAGCTTTTATACTTTCCTTCAGAGATAAATACACATATGAATTCCGGAAGATTAATGGGCTTAAATGATATTTGAATTACGATGGTTTATTATAGGTTTCAAATACTCTCCTTCCTTTCTTTGTCAAGAATTATGAAAGGGAAACTGAAGACTGTGCATTTTATTTGATTCTGCTATTCATTTTTAGACAATGGTATTAAATTCTAAAGACCTTCTTTCTCAGTCACGCACCTCATTCTTTTGTTGCGTAGCCCGGATCCTTGGGGTCTCACAGTGGCCTGCCACACCGTGGGTCAGATCTGCCTGCGCCTTTCACACACAGTTGGCCTCAGTTTCTTCTCTTGTGACATGGATGTTTACTGCTCAGTCACAAAAAGTTGTGATGAGAACTTAAATGTGTACTTTTCACATCAGTCTTAAGCCCTGGTGTCCTCCTTTTTAAGGACTGATAAAGTTCATTCTTGCCTACTTTGCCCAAGGAACTACAGATAACAGTCTATGTTTAGTCATAAAGCCTCGTCTATGGCAAAAATGCCTCTGACTTACATGATTACATTACAGCTTCAAAATCTAAGTGATGTATGAGGGATTTACAACAGAGAAGTTAGTAGAAATCAAGACAAAAATATTTATTGCTGCAAGACGAAAGCTAATAAACATTTGGAAATGAAGTATGGGCCTACGGGTATATTGCTAAATGACTTGCATCTGAACAGTGAAAGATCATAAAACATTAAATATCATTTCTCAGAGTTCTTTACAGCATAGGGACTTGCTTATTTTGTAATTTCAATTGATGAGACCGTCAGAATAGAATGTGCACGTGTAAATGTAAATAGAGAGAACAAACTGATTGTGGTGGTGAAGTGGTTATGAGATGCTGGGACAGTGAAATTTAAGACTGACTCCATCATGTTCTCTTTATTTTTCTGTTATTTTATAATGAATATGTAAATTTTTTAATATAGGAAACATCAATAAAAATATTAAGGCATAACTAATAAGATTTTAAAACATTATAATTCCTACTAATGAAAATTTCACTTTAAGTACCAATATAGAACTTTGTTACAATATTAATTTTTTGTTTGTTTTGTTTCTTTCATTTTATTTGGGAGAGTGTGGCCCAGAATGCATTGTATAGCCCAAGATTATCTTGAACTTATAATCTTCTTGCTTTGGATTCCTGAGCATTGGGATTACAGGGATGTACCACCATGACTATCTTGCAATGTTGACTTTGATATATCCCTTTAAGGCTTTGAGGGTTAGTTCAGGAACTATTTTTTATTTCCTACATAATACCCATAGATAAGAATTGCTTAGGATTTCTTACTGTCTGGATGCATTATAATCCATAGGAATATCCAGTTTTGCCTAGTTACAATTCATGTTCCTTATACTTCTGTTCTCTTATTTTTCCTCAACTCTTGTTATATAAAGATTTCATATGACTCCACATAAACGCTATAATGATAGCTTTTTATTGGTTTTATGACATGCTGCGAAGTTAAAATACATCTTAATTTATGGTCGCAAAGGTTTATATATTTAGGTCATTCCTAGTTCATGTCATCAGGAACGAAGTGTCATTGAGGGTTCTCACTCACGCACCTTCTTAAGAAGAATTTCTTGAGATACATTTTAGAACTTGATTCATTTAGAGAAATTACAACCATGTTTGTAATACTTGCGTCTCACATCATTATTTGATGTAGGGTTGTACCCTTTGGTAAGAAAATTAAAGTAAGAAAAATTTCTCCCCAGATTTCATCTGAATTGAGTGTTTAGGTAGCCGGGTCACCCCCAACCCCACCCCCCAATTTGAGAGATGTTCAAAGGATAACTTCTCTTACTTTGCACTTATTGATTACAACTTCACACAGATACTTCTTTGTGTGTGTGTTTTTTTTAATTTGAATTGTACTCCCTTTGGACTCTCTGGAGTTTTGAAAAGCATATTTAAACCTACTGGTTATACACAAGAGACAAACACTTTGCATATTAAGTTCAATGTAAATAATTTTCTTTTGTTACATTATTTTTTAAATTTTATTTAATTTTTTTTACAATCCAGATTTTATCCCCTCCAAGTCCACCCTCTGACTGTTTCACATCCCATATCTCCTCCCCCCATCTCCATGAGGATGTCCCCATCCTCCCATCCTCCCATCCCCCATCCCACCAGACCTCCCTACTCCCTGGGGCCTCCAGTATCTTGAGGGTTAGGTGTATCTTCTCTGACTGAGTCCAGAGCCAGCAGTCCTCTGCTGAATATGTGTTTGGAGCCTCATAAAAGCTGGTGTATGCTGCCTGCTTGGTAGTCTGAGAGATCTCAGGGGTCCAGGTTAGTTAAGACTGATGGTCCTACTACAGGACCGCCCTTCTCCTCAACTTCTTCCTGCTTTTCCCTAATTCAACCACAGTGGTTAGCAGCTTCTGTCCATTGGATGGGTGTAAATATCTGCATCTGACTATTTCAGCTGCTTGTTGGGTCTTCCGGAGGGCAGTTCTGATAAGTCCCATTTTTGTGAGCACTCCATAGCCTCAGTGATAGTATCAGGCCTTGTGGCCGCCCCTTGAGCTGGATCCCACTTTGGGCCTGTCACGGGACCTCCTTTTCCTCAGGCTCTTCTCCATTTTTATACCTGCAGTTCCTTCAGACAAGAACAATTATGGGTCAGAGTTTTTGACTATGCTATTTTTAATATACGAAATTTAAGTATATATCTCAATACATGAATTATTTTCCTGGTATGAATGTCTTTCTGGTAAAACTAACTTTCACTTGTTAATACAAAATGATGAAATACATTGTAGACTCATACAATATGAGTCATGTGTATTTACTTATTCTTATAAAGTTGTAATTGTGTGTTCCTAGATTAAGTACTTAGGCTGTTGCTTTCTTTTCGAATTTTCTCTTCCCATCTCTTTCCCCTTTCTGTTCTGGCTTTCCTGTTTTTCCTTTTTTACACTTACTAAGTGCCTTCTTCATTGTCCTTTGTTCTACTTTGATTGTCCATGATGGAATGGTGACAGCAGACAATTACCATCCTGTTCTAACATTTATATTGTACTGTCATCTGTTGGCTTAAATGCCTGATAACTGTAAGCTTTTGTTTTAATTAGAGGTCAATTCACCATATTATACATATATAGAGATTATGTGCATATATTTTATTTTGGGCAAAAACAATACAATTCTAATGATAACTTCTTTGTCCATAATTATAAACTAAGGCAGAGACTGGTCACACTTCTGGATAGCTGGACATGAAGCTGAAGACTAGATTGCCTCCCCTGCCATGTAATTATCTCTACTCTTAGGGCCAAGACTATTGTTTCTTGTCCTTGATCTTTCCTTAAAGTAGTGCTTTGTCTGTGTGGTACTCATAAGCTAATGTTACTTTGGATCTTCCTGCTTTGACTGACTAGGGGAACCTCCTCCTAGCTCACTGAAAAGTTGTTACGATGGATAGATGCTTGTAGAGTCTAGTCATCAACTGTTTGCCTTTTAGGATGTCATTCATCTGAGCTTTCTCGTAGTCACTTTTAAATACCCAGCATGTGTGTCTCTCCCAATCCCTAATAAAAGGAAGAAAAAACATCTTTCCTGTCATTGCAGTACTTATATGTAGTTGGGCAGGTTAAGTGTGTGTGTGTGTGTGTGTGTGTGTGTGTGTGTGTGTGTGTGTAAAAGGACACTAGGTAAACTAATTGCTATATAGCTACTAACAAGGTCCAGATCCTCCTGTGCTGTCGAATCTAATATTAGGGGACACTTTAAAAACAAGGCAGCAACAACTAGCAAAGGTCTTACAGGTTGATTTGTGTCCTTAGAAGAATACTACTCAGCAATTAAAAATAATGAATTCATGCAATTTGTAGGTAAATGGTTAGACCTGGAAAATATCATCCTGAGTGAGTTAGCCCAATCACAAAAGAATACACATGAAATGCAATCACTGATAAGTAGATATTAATGAGCCCAGAAGCCCTAAATACTCAAGGCACAATTAGCAAGTCAAATGATTCCCAAGAAGAAGAAAGGAGAGGACCCTGGGCCTGTAAAGATTGGATCCAGTTTTGTAGAGAAACTGTGGGGGGAGGGGGAATGATTGGGGAATAGTTGGGGGAGAGAGGAATTATGGGACTATGGTGGGGGGAACTGGGAAAGGGGAAAGCCTTTGGAATGTAAACATAGAATATAGAAAATAAAAATTAAAAAAAAGAGAGGACAAGAAAGATTGGGAGCAGAGGAACAAGACAGGTGTTGGATCAAGTTTTAATATGCTTAGCAGAAAGGTGGGCTGGGGCATTAGAGTCCCACTGTGCAGTGAGTCACTAGAAATTGTGGGTCCGTGTGGTAGTGACTCAATGAGAATGATCCCCATAATCTTATATATTTGAGTATTTGAGTATGTAGAGATGTTTTGGAATGGGGAGGAGGTTATGTGCTTTTGGGGGAAGGTGTGTCATTGGCCATGAGATTTATTCCCAGTGCTGTTTCTCTGCTTCATTGATGTGGGTCAAGATGTGTGAATTCTTGGCTGTTTATTCACTTTTTCATCATAGATTCTAACCCGATTAATCTGTAAGTCGAATTAGATTTAATATATATATATATATATATATATATATATATATGTATGTATGTGTATATATATATATAAATGGGTATTTGAGTGCAATAGCTCACTCTTTTTTTGTTTGTTTGCTTTTGTTTTTTTGAGACAGGGTTTCTCTGTGTAGCCCTGGCTGTCCTGGAACTCACTCTATAGACCAGGCTGGCCTTGAACTCAGAAATCTGCCTGCCTCTGCCTCCCAAGTGCTGGGATTAAAGGCATGTGTCACCACCGCCCAGCAACTCACTCTTTTATCAGTTGTGAATTAGAATACCCTTCAAGTAACCTATTGGGAGAAAATGCTGTAAAATGATTAAAAAAAAAAAATCCTGGGTACTGGCTTCAGCAATCAAGACTGAATTATGATGTAATCAGTGTAGAATGTGTAAAATTCTACTTGTTTTCAATGTGGGTTTCTCAATAAAACAAAGGCAATGTAAAAAAAAAAAAAGAAGACATGCTAAAATGCAAACTCTCAAAGTCTGTTAATGTGAACTTATTGGGAAATAGAGTCTTGGCAGGTGTAATCCACATAAGATGAGGTCATACTGAATTAATACAAATGCTAATCTAGTATGAC
Organism: Apodemus agrarius; assembly: GCA_964023405.1. Taxonomy (NCBI): domain Eukaryota; kingdom Metazoa; phylum Chordata; class Mammalia; order Rodentia; family Muridae; genus Apodemus; species Apodemus agrarius. The sequence goes on along the minus strand of OZ030008.1, from coordinate 75,851,697 downwards.
TGATACCCTAATTACGGGAAAGGAAACAGACAGGGACATAAGTTTTCATTAACTCTGATATCGCCTAACATTTTATCTTGCTAATTGTGCTTGTAGATTTTGATAGTTTGGATATAATTTTAAGATCAAATGGAGGGTCATGAGTCACTTAAATAAGGAGTGACATGATTTTTTTCTTTTTTTTTAATTTTTATTTTCTATATTTTATGTTTATATTCCAAAGGCTTTCCCCTTTCCCAGTTCCCACCCACCATAGTTCCCATAGTTCCTCTCCCCCTCAACTATTCCCCAATCATTCCCCCTCCCCCCTCGGTTTCTTTACTAAACTGGATGCAATCTTTACAGGCCCAGGGTCCTCTCCTTTCTTCTTCTTGGGAACCATTTGACTTGCTATTTGTGTCTTGAGTATTTAGGGCTTCTGGGCTCATTAATATCCACTAATCAGTGATTGCATTTCATGTGCATTCTTTTGTGATTGGGTTAATTCACTCAGGATGATATTTTCCAGGTCTAACCATTTACCTACAAATTGCATGAATTCGTTATTTTTAATTGCTGAGTAGTATTCCATTGTATAAATATACCACATTTTCTGTATCCATTCCTCCTTTGAGGGATATTTGGGCTCCTTCCAATTTCTGGCTATTATAAACAAGGCTGCTATAAACATAGTGGAGCATGTGTCCTTATTGCATGCAGGGGAATCCTCTGGGTATATGCCCAGGAGAGGTATGCCAGGGTCCTCTGGAAGTGACATGCCCAATTTTCTGAGGAACCGCCAAACTGATTTCCAGAGCGGTTTTACCATTTTGCAATCCCACCAACAGTGGAGGAGTGTTCCTCTTTCTCCACATTTTCGCCAGCACTTGTCAGTCTCTTGAGTTTTTAATCTTAGCCATTCTGACTGGTGTGAGGTGGAATCTCAGGGTTGTTTTGATTTGCATTTCCCTGATGACTAATGATGTTGAACATCTTTTAAGGTGTTTCTCGGCCATCCGAATTTCTTCTGGTGAAAATTCTTTGTTTAGCTCTGTGCCCCATTTTTTGATAGGGTTATTTGGTTCTTTGTGGTCTAACTTCTTGAGTTCTTTGTATATATTGGATATTAGCCCTCTGTCAGATGTGGAGTTGGTGAAGATCTTTTCCCACTTTGTTGGTTGCCGTTTTGTCCTTCTGACAGTGTCCTTTGCTTTGCAGAAACTTTGTAATTTTATGAGGTCCCATTTGTCGATTCTTGATCTTAGAGCATAAGCTATTGGTGTTCTGTTCAGGAACTTTTCCCCTGTGCCCAAGTCCTCCAGGGTCTTCCCAAGTTTCTTTTCTAATAGTTTCAGTGTGTCTGGTTTTATGTGGAGGTCCTTGATCCACTTGGAGTTGATCTTAGTGCAAAGAGATAAGAGTGGGTCAATTCGCATTCTTCTGCATGTTGACCTCCAGTCGAACCAGCACCATTTGTTGAAAAGGCTATCTTTATTCCACTGGATGGTTGTGGCTCCTTTATCAAAGATCAAGTGACCATAAGTCTGTGGGTTAATTTCTGGGTCTTCAATCCTGTTCCATTGATCTGCTTGCCTGTTGCTATACCAATACCATGCAGTTTTTAACACAATTGCTCTGTAGTACTGCTTGAGGTCAGGGATATTGATTCCCCCAGAAGTCCTTTTATTGTTGAGAATAGTTTTAGCTATCCCGGGTTTTTTGTTGCTCCAGATGAATTTGAGAATTGCTCTTTCTAGATCTATGAAGAATTGAGTTGGGATTTTGATGGGGATCGCATTGAATCTGTAGATTGCTTTTGGCAAGATGGCCATTTTTACTATATTGATCCTGCCAATCCAGGAGCAAGAAATATTTTTCCATCTTCTGAGGTTTTCTTCAATTTCTTTCTTCAAGGACTTGAAGTTCTTGTACAGATCTTTTGCTTGTTTGGTTAGAGTTACGCCGAGATACTTTATGTTGTTTGTGGCTATTGTGAAGGGTGTTATTTCCCTAATTTCTTTCTCAGCCTGCTTGTCCTTTGAGTACAAGAAGGCCACTGACTTGCTTGAGTTGATTTTATAACCTGCCACTTTGCTGAAGTTGTTTATCAGCTGTAGAAGTTCTCTGGTGGAGTTTTTTGGGTCGCTTAGGTAAACCATCATATCGCCTGCAAATAATGATAGTTTCACTTCTTCCTTTCCAATTTGTATCCCTTTGACTTCCTTATGTTGTCTAATTGCTCTTGCTAGAACTTCAAGTACTATATTGAAAAGATATGGAGAGAGAGGGCAGCCTTGTCTAGTCCCTGATTTTAGTGGGAATCCTTCAAGTTTCTCTCCATTTATTTTGATGTTGGCTACTGGTTTGCTTTAGATTGCTTTTACTATGTTTAGGTATGGGCCTTGAATTCCTGCTCTTTCCAAGACTTTTAGCATGAAAGGATGCTGAATTTTGTCGAATGCTTTTTCAGCATATAATGAGATGACCATGTGGTTTTTTTCTTGTAGTTTGTTTATGTAGTGGATTACATTGATGGATTTCCGTATATTGAACCATCCCTGCATCCCTGGAATGAAGCCTACTTGATCATGGTGAATGATCGTTTTGACATGATTTTATTTTTAAAGGTTGTTTATACACCATATGAAAAGTAAAGTAAGAAAAGAGTTTGCTTGTAAAATCTGCCGGAAACAATTCCTGTTGACTTTTTATTTCTTTGTTACCATTGTTGGCAACTTTAAACGTCATTTTCCTACACGTTAATCCTGGAACTCTTTACTACTATATTCTGTTAATTTCTTTGTAGAATTTATCTCAATGTATAAACATGTTATATATTTTATATTCTTGGCTCTTTAAGTTTTCACCTCAAAGGGTCTTTATCTTAACGTGGGCATTTACCTGTTGACACTTGTCAAGACAGTCTGTCTGAGACCTTAATGATAGAAGTATCTTGACTTACTAAGATCCTTCTATTGAGCTGATCTGTTATCTTCAGCAAGCTCACTGTAATAACTGGACAAGTTGTGAGACCAACTCATTCTAACTAATGTCAGAGGTAAACTGATTGAGGACTTGATTAGACTTTCTATGGTTAGCTGACAGATGGCCAAGCCATAATTTAAACTCATGTCTGTCTGATGTAGAAAAACCTTGATTTTGTGCTCACAAGCATCTTCCTTCTTAGCATCTCATATCCCACACATGAGTCCTCACTGAGACGTTCCTCCTAGCACCCACTCTTCTTCTTCTTTTCCTTGGCTTTCCTTCCTGGAAGTCATACAATTTAGAAAGCTATTCAAAAGTAGACAGAAACAAAACCCCGAAAACTGAACCATAAGTTTTCTTTTTTTCTAATTTTATTTATTTATTTATTTATTTATTTATTTATTTATTTAACTTTATTTGTGTGTGTGTGTGTGTGTGTGTGTGTGTGTGTCTGTAAAAGTTGTAAAGCACAGGCTGGGAAGATGAAACAATGGGTAAATGCTTGTTGCACAAGCGTGAAAACCTGTGTTTAAGCCACAGAAGCCACAGAAGCCCAGGTGCAGAAGCACACATCTATAAGCCCAGTGCCTCTATACTAGAATAGCACATAGCCAGGAGAACCTGCACGTTCATGGATCAGCATGCCTTACAAAGATGACCAAGAAACCCTGCGGTGTAAGGAGAGCACCAACATCCAAGGTTGCCTCTGACCAGCACAGAGCACAGCCACACATGCATGTGAGTACAACACGAACTATGATCCCCACATTTTGTGCATGTATGTGTATGTGTATGTGTATGTGTATGTGTATGTGTATGTGTATGTGTATGTGTATGTGTATGTGTATATGCGTTCATGAATGACTTTCGGTGTTTAAAGTTAGCAAGCTCAAGCCACAGCTTGGATGCTCTGACCTCTGGTTGGATATAGGCGTTCCTGCTGAAGAACTTATGCTGATCTCACTTGCAAAGTGGGTGTAACTTGTTTCATGATTGGAAGACTTTACATGTATGTCCTCTATATGGTAGTGGGTCTACCACTCTCATTTGAGAACCAATGAAATTGTAGTAGCTGAAAGAATTCCAATACATTTTTATTCATGATAATTTTCTGTTTTACTATTGACTTGAGTAATCTAAAAACACCACTGTTAATTGAATACTTTACTCTTTTAATTTTTATTATTGTTTTTATTGGATATTTTATTTATTTACATTTCAAATGTCATCCCTTTTCCAGATTTTCCCCCACCAGAAACCCCCTATTCTACCCCCCCTCCTGCTTCAATGAGGGTGTACTCCCACCCACCTACCTACTCCCTGCCCTCTCATTCCTATACTATACTACACTGGGGCATCAAGCCTTTATGGGACTAAGGGCCTCTCCTCCCATTGATGCCTGACAAGGCCATCCTCTGCTACAAATGTGGCTGGAGCTATGGGTCGTTCCATGTGTACTCTTTGGTTGGTGGTTTAGTCTCTGGGAGCTCTGGGGAATCTGGATGGTTGATATTGTTGTTCTTCCTATGGGGTTGCAAACCCCTTCAGCTCTCTCTTCCTTTAATGTCAGCAGTTTCATATAGGTCAGTCTGGCCTCAAGCTTCCTATGTAGACAAGTCTAGCCTTGTAACCTTGATCTTCCTGCATTTATTCTTGAGTGATGGAATTATAGGCATGCCAATTATAGCTGGCTTTAATTGAGTACTTTCTATATAAAACATATACACATGATCCCATTTAATCACTATTACAATTCTTTAAGGGAGTTATTTTAATTCCAATGTTATTTCTAAGAAAACGGTCCATGGAAACTAGATGAGGTTTTTCAGGCAAAGAGCAATAAAGATGGTATTAAAACTCACCAATTTTCTAGTTACATTCAGTTTGCTTTCTTAAAAATAAATTCAATGTTTAGATACATTCAACATAGTAAAATATTTTTAAGATCATAGATGTTATAAAAATAACATCATTTTGACTTTTGCATATGTCTTTTTTCATTTTTATTTATTTTTCTTTTTTATTAGATATTTTCTTTAATTACATTTCAAACATTATCTCCTTTCCTGGTTTCCTCTCCCAAAACTCCCTATCCCATCCCCCGTCCCCCTGCTTCTGTGAGGGTGTTCCCCCACACATCCTCTCCCAATTCCCCACCCTGGCATTCCCCTACACTGGGGCATCCAGCCTTCACAGGACTAAGGGCCTCCCCTCCCATTGATGCTAAACAAGGCCATCCTCTGCTACATATGTGGCTGGAGTCATGGGTCCCTCCACATGTAGTCTTTAATTGGTGGTTTTGTCTCTGGGAGCTATGAGGGGGGTCTGGTTGTTGATATTGTTGTTCCTCCTATGGGGCTGCAAACCTCTTCGGCTCCTTCAGTCCTTGCTCTCACTCATCCATTGGGAATGTTGTGCTCAGTCCAGTGACTGGCTGTAAGCATCTGTATTTGCCAGGCTCTAGCAGAGCCTGTCAGGAGACAGCTATATAAGGCTCCTGTCCACAAGTACTTCTTGGCATCCACAATAGTGTCTGGGTTTGGTCACTGATATGGGATGGATCCCCAGGTGGGGCAGTCTCTGGGTGGCCTTTCTTCAGTCTCTTCTCCATACTTTGTCTCTATATCTCCTCCTGTTGGTATTTTGTTACCCCTACTAAGAAGGACCGACGCTCCCACACTTTGGTCTTCCCTCTTCTTGAGCTACATGTGGTCTGTGAACTGTATCTTGTGTATTCCAAGCTGTGTGTTCTTTTGTGATTGGGTTAACTCATTTGTCCACAGAACATGAAGGTCGTACCTGGAAGTCCCTGCCACTGCTGTCTACCAAGGCCCTCTACACAATGGCTGGCAACCCAATGGGTCTACTTACCTGGAATCCCTTTGTGCTCTAACTTTGCAACTTTAATTAAGCTCTAATTAAGTGATTATAAATGACCATTTCTCTTGAGATCCAATGCCACAGAACATGTTATTCACGATGCCTAGAGTTCTTTTGTCTGAACTGCTTTAACCCACACACTTGAAACAACAAACTTTCCCCACACCTTCTACAGTTATCTCGTTACTGGAACTCAAGTTATGGCATCTTTGGAATTCGAGAAGGTAATGATGTGAAGACTCAATTCTACGAGAGTAGTGGGCGAATATGACTATTAGTTACCATCAAATGGACTTTTCAGAAGATCAGAGAAAGAGAGAGAGAGAGAGGGAGGGAGAGAGAAAGGGAGGGAGGGAGGGAGGGAGGGAGAGAGAGAGAGAGAGAGAGAGAGAGAGAGAGAGAGAATCAAGCAAGTCCTAACATGAACAGCTGGAGTGGAGAACAGGGGAGCAGCTGATGTGCTGATGAGCCGAAGGGAAGGAAAGATGAAGGTTTTCTGTGAAAACCCATTATTACTCAGAAACAATCTTTGATAGAGCTAAAAGCTGTTTAGCAAGAAGGCCTGACCAACATTTCCAAAAACAAAACAAGGAAACTTTCTAATGCTAAATATAGCTTATGGAGGATCAAGAAAAAGCAGACATGAAATACTTCTGGGACTAAGGATAATAAAATTTAAATAACAATCGAGGGCCTTCTATAACAATTTCTGTTAGAAATACTGGTGTGTAGAAGATGATTGAATATTAAGATATTGATTGCTCTTAAAGTCATGCTTATAGAAGACTGAGTGCTACTGAGTGGACTCCTGGTTATGTTTCATCTCATTCAATGATGGTCATGAAGTATTAGAATAAGGACACAGTATTAAACCCACGTAAGGAAAACTGTTGGCACTAGGTCAGATAGGTAACTTTAACAGTGGGCTTTAAAGATAGCTTTGACTGGAATAGTGCATTAGTAACAAATGGAAGCTACCCTGAACTTAATGACCTAAGATAAGAATCAGATGATGGTCTAACAGTTTCTTAGAATCAGGAATTTGGGACAGCCTCAGTAGGTGACTCTCCGGATCTTTCATGATGCTGTAGTTCAAGCTCGTGGTATCTGTCATCTGAAGATCAGAGTGTAGCTGGAGGACCCACTTGTGAGTTTAGTCACTTAGTAATGTGATCTATTTTGTCAAGAGACCTCATCTGTCCTTTTCTGGCTACTCAGCCTCATTGATCAGAGTGCTTTTTATGGTTTTTGAGATTTTCACTGGCTTACCTAGGGAAAACAGAATGGGGAGGAGGAGGAGGAGGAGGAGGAGGAGGAGGAGGAGGAGGAGGAGGAGGAGGAGAAAAGAGACAAAAACATAGACAGAGATACAGAGAGAATATTATATCTACCCATATGTTTTTAATTAAAATTAATTGCTTCCTCAAAGGACCTGTCTTCAGGTACAGTCATGCAAGGGCTTAGGTATGGAGGGAGCCATACAAAGCTACAAGACTAGTAGTGAACGTTGTAAGGCTGTGTTGCTCTTGCCTAGTACAACACACCATGTGCACAGATCTTCTGCATTTTCCTGTGCCAATATGTTCTCGTGTTTTCAACCAGACTCACTGGTCTTTGAAGTTGTCTTTGGAGTGACTAAAACTTCAATTTAAAATTCAGATCATCTCTAGTTCAAAGGAAAACATCATTGATACTGAGTTAAAGTATGGGATTTACAAGCATGTTGAAGAATTACATGTGTATTTATTGTACACACCTTACATGTGAATGGACTTATGTTAAACAATTCAGAGCGGCATCATCCAGTTTTAACACTTGTCTGCACTGCTCATTTTCGCTGCATTTTCTGACTTTCTTTTAAATACAGCCTATCATAGTTCTGGGTTGGTAGTTAGTTTTTTGTTTGTTATGCCAGAGTCTCATTATGTAGCTCTTAGCTGGCCCATATACTGTGATTAGAGGTATGAACCCCATTTATGGCCCTACTGTCTATCTGGGAAAAAATCAAACCCCTTCAGCTTCCTTGTCCTGGTATTTCTTGTAGACAGGAGAAATTTGTGTTCGAAAGTTTTGTAGATGGGTTGGCATCCCTATCACTCCACTGGGGTTCTTGCCTGGCTATAGGAGGGGGCCTTGTCCTCAGCACTGTCAGTCTCAGTTAAGGGCTCATTGTTTCCTAAGAACCTCGCTAATCCCAGCTCTCTGGCATGTCATTGAGATGCTCCTCAACCCCCACTCACACCAGTTACAGATTCCTATTCAGTTTGCTGGCCCCCTGGCCTTCTCTCTTGTCTCTCTCCATACCTGATCCTGAACACCTCTAGTCCCCTCCCCATCCCCTCTCCCACACAGTTCCATCCCTCCATCTGCCTCCTATGACTGTTTTCTTCTCCCTTCTAAGTGCTATTCAAGCATCATCCTTTGGGCCTTCCTTCTTGTTTAGCTTCTTTTGGGTCTGTGGGGTGTAGCATGGGTATCCTGTTTTCCATGGCTAATATCCACTTATAAATGAATATGTATGATGCATTCCTTTTGGGTCTGGACTACCCCACTCAAGATGATATTCTCAAGTTATGTCCATTTGTCTACAAAATTCATGTCTTTGTTTTTAATAGCTGAATGTTTCCATTGTATAGATGTACCACATTATCCATTCTTCAGTTGAGGGACATCTAGGTTGTTTCCAGTTTCTGTCTATTATGAATAAACTTGCTATGAACATAGCTGAGCAAGTGTCCCTGTGGTATAGTGGGGCATCTTTTGGGTATATGTCCAATAGTGGTATAGCTGGGTCTTGAGATAGAATTATTTCCAGTTTTCTGAGAAAGCACTAAATTGATTTGCGAAGTGATTGTACAAGTTTGCACTCTCACACAAGGACTGTTTCCCTTGCTACACATCCCTGCCAGCATGTGCTATCACTAAAATCTCTATGTATATTTATAAATGAGATAGGCTCCTTTTTAAAAATTATAAAATGTTTGACATGTATAGGAAAATATAAAAGAATTTGTTTCAAGGAATAAGTACTTATTTTGGCTGGTTGTTTCAGGGGATTCAGTTCACAATTAGTTAGTCTCCATTTTGGAGACTGTTGTGAGCCAGGACATCATGCTCATAGAGCATGTGCATGGTGAGGCAACTTCATGGTAAAGAAAGGAATGTGGTTGTCTTTTTTCCCTTTGTTTTCTATACAATCCCCTAGGTCTTGTGATGGTGTTACCACATTCATCACTGTTACAGACACATCTGGAGGGGTGTATTGCCAATCTCCTGGGTTACTGTAAATCTAGCAAAGATGACTATGAAGATTAACCATCATATTGTAGGTATACCTCTTGTCAGTTTAGTACCCCAGTCTCCAAATGGATCAAGACCTACTTAAAATACAAAGGGAATATTGAAATAGGTAGTTTCTACAGTCTTAGCAGTTCCAACATTGTTCAAACTTAAGTTCAAAGTCTTCTCTCAGACTCTGGGAGAGCTCTCAGCTGTGAGCCTCTATAAAATAAAACAAGTTGCATGCTTCCAAAACACAAAGGCACAAAATAAATGTTCCCATCCTCAAATTATACAATATCTGGGGGCTGGCTCAGCTCTTAAGAGAACTGGCTGTACTTCTAGAGTCCCTGGGCTGGGTTCCCAGCTCTAACATGTTGGTTCACAAATGTCAGGGGATCCAATGCTCTTTTTGGCCTCCACCAGCACCAGGCATGCATGTAGTACACAGATATGCATGACGGCAAAACACCTATGCATATAAAATTAAATATGCAATCTTCACAATCCAAAAGTTAAGCAAAATATAGGGACAAGAGAATTATAAGAAAAAAAATAGAGCACAGTAAATAGGCCTGGTATCCAGTACACACAGTGTTGTGATGTGTGTTTCAGTGATTCTACCTAGTCCTACTTCTGCAGCCTTCCCACAGAGAGTCTGTGTCTGTCTCTCTCTTTGGCTGACTCCACTCAACTCCTTGGAGAATTTTCACCCACCTGTCATGACTAATATCTTGGAGTCCTCAGTGTAGCTATTGCTTTATTCTCACAGCTTTACACATTGACTCTCCAGGATACCCCCACACGAAATCCAATTCTGGTCCATATTACCTGGCCCCCTAGGCTTATCTTTGAGATCTTGGTAAAAGTTTGCCTGGTCCCCTAACTTACATTTTGCATGAGTTCAAACCCAGGATCACGTGGTATAGTTACAGTGGACTCCCAATGCGTGGTGGCTTACCCTAAGAAAACATTCCTAGAGGATGCAGAGTTCCTGATATCTCTGCCTTCTCAAGAGGAAGTCTTTCACAATAATTTACAATATTTTTTACCCTGCAGTGAAGTCTAGGAAATTTATTATTGTCTCAGTATAGAATGTCTGAAATTTAATGACACTAGTCTATTTAACAACCGTAGATTCCTTATCTACAACTTTAATTTTTTTTTTTCTGGCCCAAATGGCATGTCTTTCCAAATATTTTCTGTCTGCGTTTTAGAATCCTGATTCTCACCTATACTCACTAAACACCGCCGGAAATAACTGCCACAGCCTAATCAGTTTGCTGTCTAGAGATGGCCTTCAGTGAATTAATTAGTTCTTATTTTCTAGGTTCAAATCATACTAAAGCTCAGGTGTTGTGTAAGAGTTTTCTTGAATATTAAAACCTTTCATTTTGCAGGGAAACATTTTAAAGACAGGAAGTTTACAGGGAGGTGAAACAGGAGGAAGTTTTAAGAGGAAGTGAGCTACTGCAGGGAAACTCCTTAAAACAGGAAGTGGGCAGCTCAAAATAATTTCAGGAAGTTTCTGAAACTGACAAGATTCTCTAGGCATCTCACTCCTTATATATATTATATTATATATATATATATATTATATATATAATTATAGTATTATAGTAAAGACTGTATAAAGAGTATTATAGTAAAGACTGTTGAGAGAGGACCCCCAGGCAATCCCAGCAACCTAGAAGAAACAAAATCCAGCCAGACAGCATAGAAGAAACAAAAGCCGAGCTTCCCGAATATGCTCAGATCAGTGGAGCTACCTGAAAAGGACACTCTCTAATCTGTTGAGATGGCTCGAGGTGTGCAGTGTGCTCCAGGGTTCCAGCTTTTGAGAGCTGTCAGCCATGCTCTAATGGGCTTTGTTGATGCACCAGTCTGAGTCATTTCTGCCCCTGTAAGTAACCCTTCACATATATTCCTCTAAGGAACCACAATGAAGCTACTGAATCACCAAGCTGGACTTTGGTGGCATCCTTACTTTGGTCTGTGATATTTGGTATTTGGTCCATATTTGGGTGAATAGATTCTCATTTACATCTCTCCAGAAAAATGATCATACAACACCAGGATGTAAACAAAATATTGACAAATTTTATCCCAGAATGTAACACACAAGGGTCTCTTTTCTCATTTTTAATAGACTCTTCATAGATATGTTAGGAAGCCCCAGTCATCATTCATCAAGTAGCCTTACTGCTGAATCTACTATACTTTGGAATCAAGTTCCTTGCATTATCTGAGTTCTACACAATTCCTCTGGATCAGTAATTTTCCAGGTCTTTATTTCTCTTGTCCAGTGTTCCAGTTCCTTAAGAATGTGTCTTTTTTTCTTATTCTTCCTCTCTAAATAGCACATGTATCTTTTAAACAAGATGGCCACATTTTAAATAATAATAATTAAATTTTAGAACATCCTTAAAAGTAATAAGCCCAAAGCTGTTTTATATGTTCATGGAAAACCAAGACATGAAAAAAAAAAAAGATTTACCTAGAAGGTATACTGGCATCTAAACATACCCCACATCCATGAGATTTATGTTTTGATTTTCAAGGTAGATGGGGAAGAGATAAGCCACGGACATGGCAAGAATAAAAGATAAGCAAAGAAGAGCAATGTAGCAAGAAAATGGCCAAAACTTGCCTCCTGTAGGCCCAGGCTAGTTGACTCTGTAGGTCTTCTTGTGGTGTCCTAGACCACTCCAGCTTGCTCAATTCTACCCCCCCCCACTCTTCCACTAGACTCCCCAAATTCCTCCTGATTTTTGGCTATGGGTCTCTGCATCTGTTTCCCTCAGCTGCTGGATGAAGCCTCTCAGCAGACAGTTACGGTAGATTTCTGACTATAATCATAGCAGAGTCTCATTAACAGTATCTGGGGTTGGCTGCCTCACATGGGATGGGTCAGTCATTAGTTGGTGGTTGTTCCCTCAGGATCTACTCCATTTTTATCCCCGTGCATCTTGTAGGGAGGACTCATTTGGGGTTGAAAATTTTGTGGGTGGGTTGATGTTCCTATCCCTCTACTGAAAGTACTGTCTGGCTGCAGAAGATGGCCACTTCAAATTCAATATCCCCTACTGGTAAGAATCTCAGCTTGGATCACCCCCATAGACTCCCCATAGCCTTCCCTGTCACAAGCCTCCAGCTAGCCCTGAGATGCTCCCCACTGATTTCCATTCTCACTCCAAGCCCTCTCCTACCCCTCATCTCTGCACATCTGATTCCCCTTTTCCTTCCTCACACCCTTTTCCTCCCAATTCCCTCTCTCCATCTACCTTGGATGACTATTTTGTTTCCCCTTCTGAGTGAGATTCAAGCATCCCCCTTTGGTCTCTTCTTATTACCCAGTTCCTTTGGGTCTATGATCGTAGCATGGCTGTCCTGTGCTTTAGGGCTGATGTCCACTTACAAGTGAATACATACCATATGTGTCTTTCAGTGACTGGGTTACCTCACTGAGGTTGATATTCTCACGTTCCATAGATTTGCCTGCAGAAATCATGATATTTTTGTTTTTAATAGTTGAATAGTATTCCATTGTGTCTATGTAGCACATTTTTTATCCATTTTTTCAGCTGAGGGACATCTAAGTTGTTTCTAATTTCTAGCTATTATGAATAAAGCTGCTTTGAACATAGTTGAGCAAGTGTCCCTGTGGTATTGTAGCACATATTTTGGGTATATGCTCAAGAGTGGTATACTGAGTCCTAGGGTAGAACTACTTCCAATTTTCTGAGAAACTGGCAAACTGTTTTCCAAAGTGGTTGTACAAGTTTGCACTCTAACTAGCAGTGAAGATGTGCTCCCTTTGCCTCACGTCCTTTCTTAGCATATGCTGTCACTTGAGTTTTTTTTTTTTTAATCTTAACCATTCTGATGGCTATAAGATGTCATTTTGATTTGCTTGTCCATGATGACTAAGGGCATTGAACATTTTCTCAAGTGTTTCTTGGTCTTTCGAAATTAATCTGTTGAGAATTCTCTGTTTAACAATGTATCCCCATTTTAAAATCCGGCTACCTGGTTTGTTGATAATTTCTTGTGTACTTTATGTGTTCTGATTATTAGTCCTCTGTCGGATGTAGGGTTGGTAAAGATCTTTCCTATTTTGTAGGCTGCTGTTCTGTCCTATTGGTGGTCTCCTCAGCCTTGCAAAAGCTTTTCATTTTCATAAGGTCGCATTTATTAATTATTGATCTTAGTACCTGAGCTATTGCTGTTTTGTTCAGGAATTTGTCTCCTCCGTCAATAAATTCAAGGCAGCTCCCGACTTTCTCTTCCATCAGATTTAGTGTGTCCAGTTTTATCCACTTCAATCCACTTGGACTTGAGTTCTATGGTGATAGATATGAGTCTGTTTGCATTCTTCTACATGGAAAAATCCAGTTAGGCAAGCACCATTTGTTGAGATGCTTTCCTTTTTCCATTGTGTGGTTTTGGCTTCTTTGTCAAATATTAAGTGTCTGTAGCTGTATAGGTTTATCTTTGGATCTTTGATTCTATTCCATTGTTCAACCTGTCTGTTTTTGTATTGACACCATGTGGTTTTTATTACTATTGATTAATGTTGTAGCTTGAAATCAGAGATGGTGATACTTCCAGAAGTTCTTCTATTGTACAGGATTGTTTTAGCTATCTTGTGTTTTTGTTTTTGTTTTTTGTTTTGTTTTCTTATGAAGTGGAGAATTGTTTTTTCAAGTTCTGTAAAGAATGTTTTTGGGATTTTGATTGGAATTGCACTGGGTCTGTAGATTGCTTTTGGGAAAATGGCCATTTTTACTATAATAATACAACTATTCCATGAGAGATTTTTCCATTTTCTATCTTCCTGAATTTCTTCTTCAGAGACTTGAAGTTTATGTCATGCAGGTCTTTCACTTGTTTGGTTAGAGTTGCATCAAGACATTTTATATTATTTGTGGCTATTTTAAAGGGTGTTGTTTCCCTAATTTATTTCTCAGTCCATTTATCATTTGTATGAAGGAAGGCTACTGATATTTTTGTGATGATTTTGTATCCAGCTACTTTGCTGAAGGTGTTTATCAGTTGTAGGAGTTCTCTGGTAGAATTTTCAAAATCAATTATGTATACTATCATACCGTCTGTGAATAGTAGTATTTTTGACTTCTTCATTTCCAATTTGTATGCCCTTGATCTCCTTTAATTATCTTATTGCTCTGGCAAAAACTTCAAGTACTATGTATACTGAATAGATAGAGAGACAGTGGGCAGCCTTGTCTTGTCCCTGATTTTAATGGAATTACTTTCAGTTTCTCTCCATTTAACTTGATGTTTGATATTGGCTTGCTGTATATTGCTTTTATTATGTTTAGGTATGTACCCTGTATCCCTGATCTCTCTAATAGTTTTAACATGCAGGGGTGTTAGAATTTGTCAAAGGCATTTTCAGCATCTAATGATATGATTTTGTGATTTTTTTCTTTCAGTTTATTTATATGATTGATTACATAGATGCATTTTCATATATTAGACCATTCCTGCATTTGTGGAATGAAGCCTACTTAATAATAGCATATGATATTTTTGATGTGTTCCTGGATTCACTCTGCAAGTATTTTATTGAATATTTTCACATCAATGTTGATAAAAGAAATTGGTGTTGCCTCTTTAATGGGTTCTACCTGTTGAGCCATGTTCTCCCATATTTCTTTAAGGGATTTTCTTGTGTTTCCGCTTTAAGGGCTTCTACCGGTTGACCCATATTCTCCTGTATTTCTTTAAGGGATTTTTGTGTTTTCCCCTTAAGGGCTTTTACCCATTGACCCATGTTCTCCTGTATTTCTTTAAGGGAGTTATTTATGTCCTTCTTGAAGTCTTCTAATAGCATCATGAGATATGATTTTATTTTATTTTATTACATTTTATAAATAACTTGAATTAGACATTTATTCCATCAGGAAACATAACTCATATTTTGAAGTAAGTCAGCATTTACACAGGAAATTATTTATGGAGATGAAGTTCCTCTTTCTTCTTTTTTTTCTTTTTTCTTCTTTTTTAACTCAATATAGTCTTTATTTACATTTCAAATGATATCCCCTTTCCTGGATCCCCTCTCCCCAAAAGTCCCATAAACCCTCTTCCCTCCCCCTGTTCCCCAATCACTGCCTTTCTTTTTCCCTATCTTAGTAGTCCCCTATACTGCTGCACTGAGCCTTTCCAGGACCAGGGACCTTTCCTTCCTTCTTCTTGGGAATAATTTGATATGTGAATTGTTTCTTGGATATTCCGAACTTCTGGGCTAATATCTGCTTAACATTGAGTGCATACCATGTGCTTTCTTTTGTTATTGGGTCACCTTACTCAGGATGACATTTTCCAGTTCCACTTACTTGCCTAAGAATTTCATGAATTCATTGTTTTTAACAGCTGAATAGTATTCCATAGTGAAAATATAACACATTTTCTGTATCCATTCCTCCATTGAGGAATATTGGGTTCTTTCCAGCGTCTGCCTATTATAAATAGGGCTGTTATGAACATAGTGGAGCATGTGTACTTATTATATGCTGGGGAATCCACTGGGTATATGCCCAGGAGTGGTATAGCAGGGTCCTCTGGTAGTATGCCCAGTTTTCTGAGGAACCACCAGACTGATTTCCAGAGTGATTGTACCAGCTTGCAAGACCACCAGCAGTGGAGGAGTATTCCTCTTTCTCCACATCCTTGCCAGCATCTGTTTTCTCCTGAGTTTTTGATCTTAGTCATTCTGACTGGTATGAAGTGAAATCTCAGGGTTGTTTTGATTTGCATTTCCCTGATGACTAAGGATGTTGAACATTTCTTCTCAGCCATTTGATATTCCTCAAGTGAAAATTCTTTGTTTAGCTCTGTACCCCATTATTTAATAGGGTTATTTGGCTCTCTGGAGTCTACCTTCTTGAGTTCTTTGTATATCTTGGATATTAGCCCTCTGTAGGGTTGGTAAAGATTTTTTCCCAATTTGTTGGTTGCTGTTTTGTCTTTTCGACAGTGTCCTTTGCCTTACAGAAACTGTAATTTTATGAGGTCCCATTTGTCAATTCTCGATCTTAGAGCATAAACTATTGGTTCAGGAAATTTTTCCCTGTGCCCATGTGCTCAAGGCTCTTCCTCAGTTTCTTTTCTATTAGTTTCAGTGTGTCTGGTTTTATGTGGAGGTCCTTGATCCACTTGGAGTTGAGCTTAGTACATGGAGATAAGAATGGATCAATTTGCATTCTTCTGCATGCTGACCTCCAGTTGAATCAGCACCATTTGTTGAAAGCTATCTTTTTTCCATTGGATGGTTGTAGCTACTTTGTGAAAGATCAAGTGACCATATTTGTGTGGGTTTATTTCTGGGTCTTCAATTATATTCCATTGATCTACTTGCCTGTCACTGTACCAATACCATGCAGTTTTTAATACAATTGCTCTGTATTACTGCTTGAAGTCAGGGATACTGATTCCCCCAGAAGTTCTTTTACTGTTGAGGATAGTTTTAGCTATTCTGTTTGTTTGTTTTTTTTTTTTTTTGTTATTCCAGATGAATTTGAGACTTGCTCTTTCTAACTCTATGAAGAATTGAGTTGGGATTTTGCTGGGGATTGCATTGAATCTCTATATTGCTTTTGGTAAGATGGCCATTTTTACTATATAAAATTCAGCATCCTTTCATGCTAAAGGTCTTGGAAAGAACAGGAATTCAAGGCCCATACCTAAACATAATAAAAGCAATATGCAGCAAACCAGTAGCCAACATCAAACTAAGTGGAGAGAAACTTGAAGCAATCCCACTAAAATCAGGGACTAGACAAGGCTGCCCTCTCTCTCCATACTTATTCAATATAGTACTTGAAGTTCTAGCTAGAGCAATTAGACAACAAAAGGAGGTCAAAGGGATACAATTTTGAAAGGAAGAATTCAAATTATCACTATTTGCGATGATATGATAGCATACTTAAGCGACCCAAAAAACTCCACCAGAGAACTATAGCTGATAAACAACTTCAGCAAAGTGGCTGGATATAAAATTAACTCAAGCAAATCAGTAGCCTTCCTATACTTAAAGGATAAATAAGCTGAGAAAGAAATTAGGGAAATGACACCCTCCACAATAGCCACAAACAATATAAAGTATCTTGGTGTGACTAACCAACCAAGCGAAAGATCTGTATGACAGGAACTTCATGTCTTTGTAGAAAGATATCAAAGGAGATGTGATTTTAAATCCAGTTTTTGCTTTTCCAATAGGAAGAAGTATCCTGGATTTGCTGTTGTGGGAAAACTGGGTTCTGATGGTGCCATGTTGCCTTGGTTTCTGTTGGTAATGATCTTGTGTTTGCCTTTGGCCATCTAGTTATGTCAGGTGTTAGCTGGTCTGCTGTCTCTGACTGTGACTTCTCTGTCCTGCAGGACTGTGTATCCCTATTCCTGTGATTCCCTTTCTCTCAAATGCCCTGTATATGATGTAGGCCACCCAGATGCCTCAATACTCCCAGGGACTAAACCATCAACTAATGGGTACATATGGTTCCAGCCAAAAATGTGGCAGAGGAATGCCTTGTCAGGAATCCATGGGAGGAGAGGTCCTTGGTCAGGTGAAGGCTCAATAGATGCCCCAACAAAGGGAAATTGAGGTGGAGGTGGGAGTGGGTTGGAGCGAGGGGCATATACTTGGAGGCAGGGTGGGGAGTGGATGGGGGTTTTCGGGGAGGGGGAAAACCGGGAAAGGTTTTACCATTTGAAATGTAATGAAGATTGCATTCAATAAAAAAAAAGAAAGAAAAGAAAAGAAAGAAAAGAAAAGAAAAGAAAAAAATTGGTCTGAAATTCTCTTTCTTTGTTGAGTCATTGTGTGTGGTTTAGGTATCAAGGTGACTGTTGCCACATAGAATGTGTTTGACAATGTGTGTTTCTATTTTATAAAATAGTTTGAGGATAATTGATATTAGCTCTTCTTTGAAAGTCTGGTAGAATTCTGCATTAAAACCATTGGACCCTGGAATTTTTGTTGTTGTTGTTGTTGTTGTTGTTGTTGTTGGGATAGTTTTTATTTCCCAAGGGGTATAGGATTATTTAAATAGTTTACCTGCTCTTGATTTAACTTTGGTAACTGGTTCCATCTAGAAAATCATACTTTTTTGTTTTTAGATTTTCCAATATTGTGGAGTACAGGCTTTTGTAGTAAGATTTAAGGAGTCTTTGAATTTCCTCAGTGTCTGTTGTTATGTCTCCTTTTTCATTTCTGATTTTGTTAATTTGGATTTTATCTCTCTGTCATTTAATTTAGTTAGTTTGGCAAAGGGCTTGTCTATCTTGTTGATTTTCTCAAAGAACCACTTCTTGATTTTGTTGGTCCTTTGTCTCTTTGTTTCTAATGCATTGGTTTGAGCCCGGAATTTGACTATTTCTTACCATCTCTTTCTCTTTAAATTGTTTACTTTTTTGTTGTTGTCCTTTAGCTGTCGGCTGTATTTTTAGATTGCTGGTAGGAAGAACGTCCTAATTTCTTTATGAGGGCACATGGCCCTGTGAATTTTCCTCATAGCACTGCTTTCATTGTGTCCCATAAGTTTGGGTATGGTGTTGCTTCATTATCATTGAATTCTACAAAGTTTTAAATTTCTTACCTTATTTCTTTTGCAACCCAGTGATCATTGAGTAAAGTTCAGTTTCCATGAATATGTGGGCTTTCTCTTGTTTTTCTTGCTAAGTAATTTCCAGCTGTAATTCATGGTGGTCTGATAAGATACAATGAGTTATTTCAATTTTTTTGTATCTGTTGAGGCTTTCTTTGTGACCAGCTAAATGGTCACACCAGGAAAAGTAGCACTATGATTTTTAAAGCAATGCGACTGTACTAATTTTAAGGAACAAAGCTCTTTTGTTTGTAAAGATTTTCTTAAAAAATTATTTAGCCATGTGATTTTCATTATATTCATGTAATTCCGAAAACTGTATTTTATCTTTTGTCATTGTTATTGATAGAGATGATTTTTATTGACTACTTAGTAGTGTCAAGACAAAGTATTGTCTATTACATAGATTATCTCATTAGATTCTAGCTGCTGTTTTATGATGTAAGAATTTTAATTTTCTTCAGTTGAAACAAAAAGAGTAATAGAAATGTTCAACATTTCTGATTATGCAGCTATAGTATGTAGTAGATTACAAAGGTATTTAGGTCATTTGATTCCATACCTTCCAGTTTTATTAGGATATAAACTGTTCTAGGCAAGAAAGCTGTGGTCAGAGCCTTAAGAATGGTCAACCCAGAGCTGAGCCATGAGAGAATATATGTGTCTTTTGGGGGTAACAGTGCTAAGAAGTAACTCTTGGAGGGTTAAGAAACAGTGAGAAAACAAACAGAGATAAACAGCCAGAGGGACTGTGAATTGAGCCAGTCTTTTGTGAAATCAGTCAACTCAGTATAGATGGAGTTCCAAGAAATAAGTGCTACTCTGTCTTTTTGGCAAGAGAAACATGAATGACAAGAGGAGAATACATGTTTTTGATTAGATGATATCCTAAAATATGCATGAAAACAGATCATAGAGAGCTGAAATGACACCAAGTGATTTGCAATGGAGAGATTTGATTTAGCAAAAACAGTAGAGAGTAGGCCCAAGGGTCTTAGAAAAACTGTGGTAACATATTGGCCAAGTAAAAAACAACTAACATGAAAGAAAGATTCTTCAGGAATATTAAAGTATAAACTTACAGAGAATAGATGCAAAGATAAAAGTACCGAGAAGCCACAAGTTTTCAGGGATAATGAAAAGTGTATTTTTAGAGCTTAGTGAGAGGCAGCCATGAACTCAGAGAGCATTCTTACTGGTCATTGGTTGAAAGAAAAGATGAAAAGGATGATGCGTAAGAAAGAGAAAACTTGTATGGATCATGTACTGCTTCCTGCACTTCCCATCAGTACCCAAGTTTGCCTCCTTTGTGGACTTTACATTCTTGGTGCATTTTCTTAGTCACCTTTTTCACCACAGTGAAACATACCCACTAGAAATACTTTCAGGAATGAAAGGTCTAGTTAGGTTCATGGCTCCACAGAGAGTTCACTGCATTGTAGCAAGACAGACATCGTGTCAGAAATACCTTTGTCCCCCTTGGGATCATGAAACAGCTACGAACCATGTTATGTTATTAAACATTTCCTGGAGAGGTGCTGCACATACCACTCCCCCCAAATAAAGAACCCACAACAGACAGAAGTACGAATACCAAAGTCCAACTTAATGAATCAGTGAGTTTCATTGGGATTACTCATAGGAATGAGGGTGACAGGTAACTTATAGGAGCAGAAATGATATGAACTGAGTCCTTTTGTTTAAATAAAGGCATCTTTAGATGAGTCCTTTAATAAAGCCTTGTGCATAAACATAAACATTCAGGCTTAGTTGACTGAAGAACAGAAGATGTCCAACAAAGTTGTTATTATAGAATGATCTGTTGTTTTAGTTTGTCATTTGACAAAAATAAATACTATATGTGTGTGTCTACATGTGTGTTACATGTATTTCTGTATGAAAAATAAATAATAGAAAGTCAGCTTTTTAAATTTTAATTATTTTGAAGAAAATATGTCTAGTATTGCACAAAGAGCTCTATTAGGTATCTAAGAAAATATATTTTAGTACTTTCCCTCTCACCTACTCTTCCCTTCCCCCCCTCTCTCCCTCACCCTTCTCTCTTTTGAACTCAAAGTTGTTCTACTTCAGTCTCATGGATGGTGGTACCACAGGTATATGTAACAATGTTTGGACTTGCTTTATTATTCTTGACTTCTGTCCAAGCATGATAGATTCAGGGAGAACCAAATATTATCTATCCAGTTCTGTCAGTAGTGTTTGGAAAATGAAGGACATATTGTTCAATTCTTGTTAACAAGTCCTTATTTCTACACATATCTGTTTTAAATCATATAACTCCACAATGAGGGAGATATTATTATTTTTCATGTGTGTGTATATGTGGTATATGTATTTGTGTGCATGTGTGCATATATTTGTAGAAATTAGAAGCCAATATTGATTTCTTTTCTTATATTTCTCTCTACATTATTGCTTGCAACAGGCTCTCTAACTTATTAGAGAGCTCACTGATTTGCTGGACTGACTGGCCAGTGAGATCCGGGGCTCTCCCTGTCTATGCTCCCTCAACAGTGGCTTACAGATAAACACTATTGTGCCTGGTTTTTACTTACATGCTGGGAATCAAAAGTTGGTCCCCATACTTGTGTGGGAGGCATTTGGCCCACTAAGCATTTTTCAAACACCTATTATTTATTTTGTCTCACATAGAAGAATGTGAGACAGAAAAGGTAAGACACATGGTACTAAAAGGTGAAGGAAGGATCTCAGCTCAGTCAGCTATCTGTATTCTTAATTTTTAGAGTGTAACGCTGCATGTGTCTCAACATCTGTAAGATAACCAGTCATGAACCTAGCCAGCATCTCTCGTCTTCCTCAGCTACCCAAACAAAGTTAATTGACAGGACAATCAAATACATCTGCTTGAATTTTCCTTGTTTTCTCATTGCTTACCATTGCCTCAAGCTTAACACATTTCCCACAATATTGCTTTTTCTAAAACACAGCTATCATTATGTCCCTTCCCTCTTTAACATCCATGAATGGTACTATAGAATTCAACCCATGTTATTGGGTTTGACCCTCTGACCGATTGTTCCTCTTTCCCACCCATTCCAGTCTTCACATTGTTCCCTTGACAGCAGGATGCACACTCCAGCCTCGCCTACAAAGACTTTCAAACCAGAAAGAGAGACGTTGGAAAACGTTTAAATAAACAATGCATGCTCAAGTCTCTCTCATTTATACTTCTTTCCTCTATAATTTATTCCCGTGGTTTAAATCTCAGTCCTGTGAAGATAGTGCTGGGAAGTGCATAGAAATACAGTGTGATTAGTAGAGGGTCAGGAATAGCATGGGCATACACATCACGAAAAGGATGCAAAAGATACTGATAAACTCAGGGAGTCAGGTAAGCATCCCAGGAGGAGATGATTTCATGATTGACGTCTAGCCAGACCTGGAGGAGAAGCAGGACTTACTGAGACACAGGGACAAAAATCTCTCATCTGAAAATCTCTATAGTCAAGGTTGGAGTGAGTATCATCGTGTCAGGAGGACAACATGAAGATGGGAGTAGGAGACGAGAACTGTCATGAAGACGGGAGTAGGAGATGAGAACTTTCCCTCAGATTGCTCTTTGTTCAGGGACATTGCCTCCATGTAGCTGGAGCTTGCTGTGGACTCACCATCCCCCTGCCTCAGCCTCCCATGTCTGTGTACCATCATGCTTCTGAGATTTTTCACACAGGACAACCGAAGTGTGGTTAAAATGGAGACTGTCCAAGAAAACTGAAGAAATAGCACAGGTACTTAATGCAAAGAAAACTAGAATCATGATTAATTATGTCCCTGAAGCTGTAGATGTCCATGTGTCCTCTGCGAGGCTCCCTCCCTCCCTCTGCTCCTTTGGGAATTCTCCTTGTTAGCCTTTCATCCAACAGCGGGGCTCACGGCAGGCTGTCTCCGTTCCTATCTTGACTCCTGAAAACAGCAGTTATGTTAGAACAACATAATTGTCTGGTTCATTTTGTCTATGACATAACATAATAAGCACCCTCAATGAACAAAATGAAATAAAACATTAAAATATATTAAAATAATTTAGTTCTACTTTGAAAAGACCCACCCCAAATCACAATAACCACTACATTAACAACTAGCGAGAGAATCATTTTCATAATTATTTCTATATTAGTCAAAAGTGTTCTTTCTCCTAATTGCACCATTTTTGACGTAACTTTTATTTTTTTTTGTATCACATATCTATTTACAGTTGAGGATAATTCATAGGTAGCCTTTAAACTAAATAGTGTTCAAACATGAGATTACACATAGGAAATAATTAATTTGCTAGATAAAATTGTTTAATATGTTTTAGGGAAGTCTAACTTATATGCCATTGACCCCTGTAAAGACTACTTAAATTTCTAGTTTTCTCTTTGATCACAACACTCACTGGACCTCAAAGTCAGTATTTAGGAGACTGGAAATTGTCTGGTATCAGACAAATAGAAATAGCCATGGCACATAAATCAATGGACTGTATCTGATTCTTTGCTCTCTCTAAAGGGAAAGTGAGCTTTAAAAAGCCCGCTAAGCACCTTGCATTGGGCTGTCACCCTCAATGTACCTTGACTATCCTTGCTTCTCGTGAAAGGGAAGGATGGGAAACAGAAAGTGTATCATTTCATTCACACGGACTTGTTCTGGAAGTGTGGCTGTGATATGATTTCTGTCAGAAGCAATCTGCTCGATTTTCCTCTGTTTTTGCTTGGGAACGCGGGGCGGCCTGTGTGTTTGCTAACCCTAGGTGCGCAGATGCGCTGCCTTGTCAAACTGCATTTGTCTTCACTTACTACCTGCTTGCTGAGTGGAGCTCGTCCTCGCTGCGGTGGCGAGAGAGCCTCAAGGCTGCTCAGCATCTGTCTCTTCATGTAATTAACTGCAGCCCCGGATAGGGAGCAAAACAGAGATTTTGTGCTGTGAAAGGGTAATGTGTCTAGACAGGACTTTCTAAGCAGAGATAAGATTTGTTAGCATTTCTGTTCAGAGGGACATGGTTTTTGCCTCAAAATACTCTGAAGGCAGAGTGTACAATTGTTCATAAAGCAAGGGAAATTTTGGCTTAAAGGCATCTTCAAAAAATTTTGAAGGACATGGAACATCAAGAATCTTTCTCAGATCCAGCGCTGGTAATTATCTAAAGGGTCAAAAAACTAAAAGGGCTGAGTAACAGGAATAAGTGAGTTAATACTGACTAATAAATGAGAAATAAACAACAGACAAGAGTAGGCCTCTCTACAGTAGAGTGTCAACCAACAGATCCTGGGGGGGGAGTGAAGCTGAGAAATCACAATTTCACAACCACATCATATTGAGAATCTGTAGATAATAGATAATGAAGAATTTGTTAATAATGAATGCTATCAAAGACATTTTTTATATATGTGCACTACTGATTCTGGGTAAAGACTTTGGGGAGCATTTTGTTGTAAACTTTCTATGTCTGAAACTTTATCAAAGCTTTATCCCCCAAAAGAGAATTCACATATTGTTTTGGTTTCCTTCTAAGTCATCAAAATACAACTCAGTCCTACACAGGCATGGTTGCTTTTTTCTTTTTCTTTTCTTTTCTTTTTTTTAAACACAGTATCAGGAGAAATGCTTATGCTACTTAGAAACATTACTCACTAGCTGCCAACAGGACTTCATTAGTACAGCATGCTATCCAGTAAGGTTCTGCTTTGCCATCCCAAATGCTTGTGGTTCAGACTCACAGAGATTCACAAGGATATCCCAGTGGGATGTGAATATGTGTCCGTCGTTTCATGACACAGTAGAAAGTACTGCTTGACGTCATAGAAAACAGCATTGACCTTTAGAAAATGAAGGCTCATGGTTATTTCTATGTTGTTCTTGTTAAGTTTCTTTTGATGATGTAGAAGGAAAACTATCCTCCACACTCACAGGATGCTATTATGTAGCCATAGCAACCCCCAAACTGCCTGTGAGAAAAAGACTAAAATATTGTAATAAATGAAAACGATATTGAAGACAAATTAACCTAGACTTCCCTGAATATTTTGGGGCTTGGTTTAATATAGAGAATGTGATGAGCAGATTCATAAGATAACAGAGTTTAACCAATCCAGTGAGTATCTGGGGAAGTGACTAGTAGCTAGGTGAGCAGGTGAGCTGACAGGCTTCTCTCATTGGTAAGCGATGATGGGCTGGATGGACAGATCCTCTTAGTTAGAGCTATGTGTTTCCCCCCAATGATGTCCTTGGTTGATGATGAAGGAAAAAGGTTCACTTCACAACCTTAAGCTTCAGTCCTCTGTGATTTGATCCAGCTTGCCAGGGTTGTGAGATAGTGTATGTGTGTTCTTAAGTCAGCTAGTGACCATTCATGCATTTGATATACATATATAATCATTTTGATATGCACCTATATATGTATATATTATGTCAGAAAACATTTTGAGTTCTTGTGATGAAAAAGAAATCTGTTAGCCATTCTATTGTGAAGATTGAAGAGGTGTACCGGGGTCATATTTTTAGAGTCCTTATTTAAATAATGAGGAAATCAAATCTCAGGGGTCCCCAGCTGTTGGGTTCTTGGTAGGAAGAGAAACTGTAGTGAATTTTTGACTTCCAAGCTCATGTTGTGTTCACCTGTTGACACATTGATAACATTAAAGAATTTGCTCAATTTCCTGGAAACAAAGGCATAATAACTTTTAATTAGACTGTCTAAGAAGATTAAAATGTATGCAATATTTTTAAGTATTTTATTTACATAATTTTAGATTCACAGGATTGTAAAGGTAACAGTGAGGTCCTGGTATCTGTTTTAGTTAACTTTCCCTAGTGCTGACATCTTAACTAGCTATCATAGATTCATGAAAATAAGAAATCAGGATTGGTAGACATAAACCTAACTATCATCAACAGCAAAAGAACTTCTGGGGGAATCAATATCCCGGACCTCAAGCAATACTACAGAGCAGTAGTGTTAAAAACTGCATGGTATTGGTACAGTGACAGGGAGGCGGATCAATGGAATAGGATCGAAGACCCAGAATTGAACCCACACATCTATGGCCAATTGATCTTCGACAAAGGAGCTGAAAACATCCAGTGGAAAAAAAGAGCCTTTTCAACAAATGGTGCTGGCTCAACTGGAGGTCAACATGCAGAAGAATGAGAATTGATCCACTCTTATCTCCTTGCACTAAGCTCAACTCCAAGTGGATCAAGGACCTCCACATAAAACCAGACACACTAAAACTAATAGAAAAGAAACTGGGGAAGACCCTTGAGGACATTGGCTCAGGGGAAAAATTCCTGAACAGAACACCAATTACTTATGCTCTAAGAGCAAGAATAGACAAATGGGACCTCATAAAATTACAAAGTTTTTAAGGCAAAAGACACTGTCAAAAGGATAAATCGGCAACCAACGAATTGCGAAAAGATCTTCACCAACCCCACATCCGACAGAGGGCTAATATCCAATGTATACAAAGAACTCAAGAAGTTTGACCCCAGAAAACCAAATAACCCTATCCAAAAATGGGGTACAGAACTAAACAAAGACTTTTCACCTGAAGAAATTCGGATGGCTGAGAAACACCTTAAAAAATGTTCAGCATCATTAGTCATTAGGGAAATGCAAATCAAAACAATCCTGAGATTTCACCTCACACCAGTCAGAATGGCTAAGATTAAAAACTCAGAAGACATCAGGTGTTGGAGAGGATGTGGAGAAAGAGGAACGAACACTCCTCCACTGCTGGTGGGAATGCAAGCTGGTACAACCACTCTGGAAATCAGTCTGGTGGTTCCTCAGAAAACTGGACATGATACTTCTGGAGGACCCAGCCATACCACTCCTGGGAATATACCCAGAAGATTCCCCAGCATGCAATAAGGATACATGCTCCACTATGTTCATAGCAGCCTTATATATAATAGCCAGAAGCTGGAAAGAACCCAGATGTCCCTCAACGGAGGAATGGATACAAAAAATGTGGTATATATACACAATGGAGTACTATTCAGCCATTAGAAACAATGAATTCATGAAATTCTTAGAGAAATGGATGGAGCTGGAGAACATCATACTAAGTGAGGTGACCCAGCCTCAAAAGAATACCCATGGTATGCAGTCACTGATAAGTGGATATTAGCCTAGAATCTTGGAATACCAAAGACATAAATCACATACCAAATGATGTCTGACAAGAAGAAAGGAGTGGACACTGGTGCTAGAATGGACCAAAGCATCAGTGTAGGGGAATACAAGAACAAGAAAGTGGGAAGGGGTGGATGAGGGAGCAGGGGGAGGGAAAAGGGCATGTGGGACCTTTGGGGGTGGGGAACCAGAAAAAGGGAAATGAATTGTAAATATAGAATATATCCAATTTAAAAAAAAAAAGAAATCAGCGTTGGTACACATAAACCTTATAAAATGGAAAGTTTGTTTTTCCACATGATTTTTGTTGTCATCATCGTTGTTGTTATTGTTGTTGCTTATTTGAGATGATGTCTCACTATGTTTCCTAGCCAAACACTATCCACAAAATTTTCATGCTTCAGCCTCCCTATTGATGGGATTACAGGTAGATGACACTATGTCAAGTTTCTTTTTCTGGTTTTAGGCCCCGTATGTGTGACACACTGCCTTCAATACTCATGTTGGGTTTTCTTTTTAATTTCTTCTAATCTTCTACAGTTTGACAACAATTGTTTATTTCTTAGGCCCCTAAACAAAGGTCAGAATGCCCTTCAACATGAATCAACTAGAAAAGTTTTCATTCTGCTTAAATGTTGGATTTGGGGCAATATCACAGAAATGATGACCATATTCATTGTACTATATGAGGGGTGATAGTATCCCACCACTGGAGATGTTTGCTTTGATCTTGTTTTTGATGGTGTCTGTCTCCTCTTCCTGTTGAGAAGGTAAGTTTACCTTTGCCACATTTGCTTAAAACACACAGTTAGCTCAGGTACCAGGGAAGAGAAATTCAGCAAGAGCTCCTAGGGAAATGAGCAAGAATTTGCTAACATAGTCAAGACAAAACCATAGCTAATGTTTGAGAGGGGCGCATTGACATTAACAGATAACAAAGTCTTGTCTATGGTCTTGTCTATTGGTTAAATATTCTCCACAATGTGCTACAATTGTTAGTTTTGTCCTATGACTAACTTAACTCATATTTTTCTGCATTTATTGGTTGAATTTTTGGTAAGGAAGATCTAGCTGCCTCCACCCATTTACTTTTTAAATTTATTATTTATATCCAAACTGTTTGCATCAATTCTTTGAGAGGTAATTCAATACTATAATTATTCAGTTTTGCCCAGGTTGTAAAAGGTTATTGACTGGTACCTGCTTTATATTGGATTCTGCTCCTTTTGACATTCATTGCACTATTTTACATCTTCCCTTTTCAGTTACTATAAGATACATAGGTCCATATGTTCCTTGCCATAACTGTAGAATTAACTATTTTGTCAATTATCTCTGGTTTGCTTTACTGGAAAAGGCTCCTTAGAAACCACAATCTGAACAATAAGTATGCCCATTTCTACTGGGGTAAATTTCTTAGTAGACAGAACCACACACACATACACACATGCAAGAATGTACATACACACACACCTTTGTTAGTGTGCATATGTACATTAATTTCTGTGTTGTGTCTACAGTAAACATCATAAATTCATATTGGTGTGCTTGACTCCAACCCAGCAACCCAGGACTCTTTAAAACTTATGTTATTTGTGAGATTATTAGTAACCTTTTTCCTTGGCAGTTGAACTGGATGTTAGCTATAAACTGTGGTTGGTT
Organism: Apodemus agrarius; assembly: GCA_964023405.1. Lineage (NCBI taxonomy): Eukaryota > Metazoa > Chordata > Mammalia > Rodentia > Muridae > Apodemus > Apodemus agrarius. The sequence continues at coordinate 75,823,116 of OZ030008.1, read as the reverse complement.
TTCACTTGTAAATACATTCTAGCCTACCCTTTAACCACTTCCACATGTTGTTGATTATGTGCCTCTATGGTATTGCTTGAATATAGACATACATTTTTCTTTCACAGAACTGTTTTGGGTGTTCTGGCTCCTTTGATGTTCCAAATAAACTTTAGAATTAGCTTGTCAAGATCCGCAAAAATATTTGTATTTTTTGTTCTGAGATTACATCAACTCTCCAGATCAGATTGTAAAGAATTAGCACTTACTAGCATTAATCTGTCTAATTCATGCATATGTTGTATCTTATTACTAACTTAGATAATTTTTCAACCATTCACAGTGGTACGAGAGTGGGTCTTGAGAGCCTGGGCTATAGCTAAGCAGTCACTGGAAGGTGGTCCTCCCTCAGAGCTCACTGTAGTCTGGGGAAGTTTGGAGACTTACCTTGATCAGGTGAAGTTTGAGAAGTCTGGTTGGCACCTGTCTTGGTCTGTGATATCTTGCTCAATCTGATTTAAAGAGTTCCCTGGAGGGCAGGCTATCACCGGATTGAGGAGCCTGTCTCATTTTTGTCAGCCATGAGGGTTTTTCCACAAGTGATTAAACATCATTCCAATGGTCATCCTGACAGTCTCCATCTTTTAGAAGTGATATCCATAACTATTATAAACACAAATACATTTGGATTAAGAGGACAATATATTATTTTTTAAATGAGCTCATGTTGACCATTTTTGTTTTACAGTTAAAATACATTCAACTAAGGTGTGTTTTTGTTTTTGTTTTGTATTGTAGGTAGGCCTGGTTGGCTTGGAACTCACTCTTAGCCCAGGCTAGCCTAAACTCACAGAGCTCCATCTACCTTTGCTAGGGCTAAAGGTTTGCTTCAGTGTGTCCAGCCTTAACTTAGATCTTATAAAAGTAAATATAGTTTTATTTATGCCTTTCTTCTGGTTCCATAAAGGAAGAGATTTTATAATTCACTTTTCTTAAATAAGAGGAAAAGCACATATTTTTATTTTTAATTTTAGTTTTCATTTAGCAATAATTTCCAGTAGTATAGAAATCCTCTTAGTGCTTGCTGAATGAACAACACAGAGTATTATTATTTTACACAGTTAATAATACAGCATATCACTTTCTTCCTATTTTAACCTAAGTGCCCATTATTAGTAATTTCTAAAATTCAAAGAAGTTATCATTTTAGTATCATATTTCTGTGAGAATTGTTTTTGCCATTCATCTAATATAGGAAAAGGTACTTGGGTATTTGTTGAAAAAGTATTTTCTAAACAACACTGTCTTAGTACTTAAGCAAGTACCTGCAGTAGTGGGTACGGCATACATACAGGGCATCAGAAGAAAATAGGAAGGTCTCCACCTTGGGATTTAGTGGCTTGAGCAGTGAACGACAATCCTTGAATAGCTTACCCGGGTTTACACCTCCTGCCCCCAGCCCTTCTGATTTGTGCACGGGGCCTTCGGTCTTTCTTTCCGGTTATCATTACTGTGTATATTATTGTGTTTTGACACGCATATGCCTAATCTTGGTCTCTCTGTGACTGCACCTCCCTCCCCTTCAGGGCAGCTTGCTCATGCGTTCTTCTTGAAGGTCTGGGCTTTCATTACAGCCAAGCACCTGCTGCTTCAGGCCTGCCTCCTCTCACTTCAGGGATGTCCTTAGTCTCTCCTCAGTGAGCCCATTTGTCATCTGCCTCATTCCTTGGCAGCACCTATTCTTACACCAGTAATATTACAGCTTTCTCACATCAGCTTTCCTTCGTAATTCTCACTTAAGTGTGCCTGCATTATCCTAAAGAGCTTCCCACCCCAGAATTATTTTGGAATGGCACAATTTCAAGTCCACTGGCCTGGAAAATGTCACAAGAATGGAAAGTTCTCACCCATGCTACTTGCTAGAACGTGGCTTTGCATCGCTGCACCCGCACAGTTAATGTTAGTGAAACTGTCTCCCACTGGCATGTCTCTACTAAGTAACTGCTGAAATACAATTCCGCCGTGAAAACAGCTTAATACCATTAACAAGAAGAAAATAAACAGAGAACTGTGTATAATAGCATATGTACTTTGTTATTAGTGTGACCCTCGTGTCTTCAGACCTCATTAACCCAAGATTAAAATAAGGTCAACCAACAAATGCTCATGTTTCCCAGCTAATGGCCTCACCTGCTTAGTTCTAAAACCTTTGCCCTTCTGAATCTCATTACCTGGATCTCCTGGGTTGTTCCTGAAAGTCTTCATGATGCTTCATAATATGTGTGGGCAGTCCTCTTGTCTCCCACATTTCCTGATGGTAGATTCCTCTTTGAGTTTGTACAGCTCAGAAGGAAGGTGCTCACTAAGCCATAGATGCTCTCACAAATATGACTCCCACGCTCCTTGGAGACTGCTCATGACCTCTTGCAGTCATGAGACTTCTTGCTTCCAGTGACATGAAGTGCTAAGTCTCCTTAGGTCCAAGTCATGATGATCAAATATGCTCTTTTTAGGAATGTGTGTTCTAATGAGATTTCATAAATGTAGAATATTTTTAAAGGAAATATATGTTGCACATAAAAATTCAACTATATACTGTGTGTGTGTGTGTGTGTGTGTGTGTGTGTGTGTGTGCATACATTATGGCCACATCATCACTGAGATTCCTTTGTCACTGAGATCCAGCATTGAGTGTGCCTTATGTTGCACGGTGTCTTATGAGGGAGAATCTCCTTCACATCTGATATGGGATCTGGCTGCAGGAACAGTATGTGATTCCCATTTATCATTTCCAGTGTCTTAGCCTCAAGCTCACACATGCATGTCCACCCGTGTACACATGCATGCACACGTTATGTTTACCTGTTCAAACAAAAGACACAGGTCTTCCTTATGCCTCATCTTCCCACCAATCACAACACCTCATCTGTCACAATCCAGAAGCCCAAAGGTTTTCTACTTCATATTATAAGATTAGTTGCAAGCCATCTTTTATTTTTGTATTTCATTTTATGACAATCAAGTTTAGTAAAAGAGTTTTTAGATTAGATGGGAAATAACCTGACCGTACAATATAATATATTATTCAGAGAGATTTTTCCAAGACCTATTATTGGTTGTGTTTGAACAGAAATAATTTATATAAACTAGTACTATAGATACTATAGAAATGAAAGTACAAATATATCTCTGCTGCACAAAGTGCTGAAGAGAACATCCCGTGTTAGACTAATCCTTGAGAGAGCATACTTTGAAGTGATATTGATGATTCTGGACAACAAGGATAGAACAAAAAGAACTCTCACAGAACACTCACGTTCTCTACAAAACGCAAGCCTTCAGGGAGAAGGCAGTCTGTTCCCATTTAACTAACTTGTTTCCTCAGGATTATGAGTGACCTGTCTTCTGGACAGGTGTTCCCATCACTTTGAATTAAATATGGAAAAATCAAATAACCTTTCAGTTTTTGCCCAAAATGGGCCATCTGAAGACCACCTTCTGTCCTTATATTGCTTGGTCTTTCAAGACCCCAAAGTCATCTCCCTCTTCCTGCTTATGAAATGTTTTCCATTCTCCTCACAGGATGGTCCTTTTCCATCTCTTCTGCTGCATTGCCCTGTTGCTTGTTGTTACTCTTTCAGAACTCCCAGGCTCTCTGACCTCTTCTGTCTGATGTCTTCCTAACCTAGATAAGCTAATATGCTTCTTTGTCTGCAAGGTCATTCAGAGAGTAGTATGTCCCAAAGCCGCAGCCTAAGTTCCACCTCCTCACATCCGCAAATTCCGTGACATGCCAAGTGTTCCACTGAGAAGTGCATCAGAAACTCCAAGCTAAACATATCTGAATACAAATGCCATTTCCTTTCCTTAAACTGCTTTCCTCTGGTATTTCTTTCCAAATTTTCCTCAGGCAGAAGAGCTGAAAATTTCCTTTTGTCTATACTTCTTCAGGACCCCAACCTTGTTCAACCTCAGGTTCTGTAGAAGTTTCCAATTGTTATCTTTGTTCGGATGCTAATCTAGTTATTTTCTACCAGGCTATTAGTCCCAGTCACCATGGTTTTCTGTTCAGTAGTTGATGATAAAAGCAGTTGACTTGTTACCCCTTGACCCACATCCCTCCTTCATCCAGAAGCCAGTCACTATTTTTAAATGGAAATCATACATTACAACCATGCCAGACCTTGTCTATCATGTTGAGAATAGAATCTCCTTACCTTAGAGTACAAGCCCTTGCAAACTCTTCCCCCAGCTCATCTGACCTCATTGTCTGACATCTGATGCTTCTTGGCCCTTGCTCTGTTCCCTGATATGTCTTCTTTCTTCTCCTTCTTCTTCTTCTTCTTCTTCTTCTTCTTCTTCTTCTTCTTCTTCTTCTTCTTCTTCTTCTTCTTCCTCCTCCTCCTCCTCCTCCTCCTCCTCCTCCTCCTCCTCCTCCTCTTCTTCTTCCTCCTCCTCCTCCTCCTCCTCCTCCTTCCTACTCCTCATTCTTTCTTCTTCTTCTTCTTCTTCTTCTTCTTCTTCTTCTTCTTCTTCTTCTTCTTCTTCTTCTTCTTCTTCTTCTTCCTCCTCCTCCTCCTCCTCCTCCTCCTTCCTCCTCCTCATTCTTTCTTTCTTTCTTTCTTTCTTTCTTTCTTTCTTTCTTTCTTTCTTTCTTCTTCTTCTTCTTCTTCTTCTTCTTCTTCTTCTTCTTCTTCTTCTCCTTCTTCTTCTTCTTCCTCCTCCTCCTCCTCCTCCTCTTCCTCCTCCTCCTCCTCCTCCTCATCCTCTTTGTCAGTAGTGTGTTGTTTCCCTGTATATAACTTTCACAAAGCTGGATCTCCAGCCCCACAGGAACTCTGCATTCCTCCTTCTTCAGAAGTCTTTGATATGTCTGAATCACTCACACACTTACTGTCTTGTATGTTGATTTAATTCTCTGCAAAACAGTGTTTTCAGGAGTTTGTTTCTTGATGTTCAGCTCCCCCAAATGAATTATTGTGTCTTTTGTTCACTCCAATTTTCCCAGTGCTCAAATTCCTGATATTGTAGACTTGCAAAAGGTATTCATCAAGCAACACCTTCTTATTTGTAAATTTCCATTTCATTAAAACAGACCAAACAAACAAACTCCAACAAATAAAACCCAAAGGAACAACATACAGCCCCGACTCTTAGTCATTACTATTTTTTTTCTGCTTTAAATAATAAGAGGTTGTTGGTGCTAGGTCAACTCAGGAGGCATGACATTTTAAAAATATTTGCATGTGTGCTCATGCCCATGAGTGCTCAAGTTCCTGCAGAAGCCTACGAAAGGGTATTGGGTCCCTCAAAGCTAGAGTCACAGGCATTTAAGAGCAAGGCGATGTTGGTGGTTGCTAGAAACTGAGCTTCAGTTTTCTTGATTAGGAAGCAAGTTCTCTTTACTGGTAAGCTGTATCTCCAGCACTGAAACTAGCCATTTAAGAGAAATCACTTATTATATTTTATTTTGTGTATGTGTATGTTATTTTAAGTATGTGTACGTGTGTTAATGTATGCATAGGCACAGCACACATGCAGGAGCCCACAAATGTTATAAAGCGGCATCTAATCTTCTGGAACTGGAGTTACAGGCATCTGTGAGCTACAAGAGGTGTGCTAGAAACCCAACAAGAGTTATCTGCAAAGCGTTAAACACGCATAACTATTGAGTTATTTCTCCAGTGTTCAACAGATCATTCTAATAGTACTTTTCAGTGCAATGTCTTCTGGTTATTAACAGAACCGTTAATTTTATACTTACAGTTTCCTATATTTCTATTTCTCTAAGCACTTATTTGTGTACATGTTCCTTTCCCTAGGAAAAAAACTACTCGCTGTCTACAACATTTCTACTTTCTTTTTGCTCTTTAAGATTAGCTAGAATTCTGTGTGGTCAAAAACCACTAACTGCTTCGGTGTTTGTTGCAGATATAGATTTCCTGTGACATAAAAAGTGGAACCCATTTTGTGAAATCATTGAGAAGCGTATTTGAACGGTATTGACTAAACTATTAGGTGGGCGTTCTTTCACATTTGCATCTTGTCAATCTCTCTGCCTGCAAAAGGGTGTGGTGCTTAGAACTGTAGCGGCTAATCTGCAATGGTGAGACAATGGTGAAGAAAGAAAAGACAACAAGGTGGTAGAGGAAAAGGAAGGTGCATTTCTAGTCACGAGTCAGTGCCATGCCAAGTTTGAACTGACGATCTTTGGATTTAGGGATTAAACCAATAAGGTTTAACCCCTCATTATTAGAGTTTTCTCAGTTCAACACAACTCTTCTGAATTCTCAACCCCCTCCCCCCTACCCAAGAAAAACATGTTACTTCCTTGAATGTTGAAACTCTCATTTTCAGTTTTGGTAAACTTTTTTATAAAATGTTCTTTCTAGTCTGGTCACATAATTTGGTGGTGTGGCTTTTCCCTGTGAGTGTTGACCTTTCCCTCTCTCTATTTTGATAAGACTCTATAGCATAGAGAAGGGATTTATACTCTAAGGACTGACATTCACATGTGTAAAACTTATATCATCTGCTATTTGACCTTTTACAAATTTACTAATTTATCCAGGTCTTATTTTTTTATATTACCTCATATAATTTTAATACCATTATGCCTTTTGAATGGCATACAGAAATGATGTAAATTGTCTGTCTCTTGCTTAGGGTCATACTTTTCAACACACATCTAAATGAGTAAAAAAAAAAGAAAGTCACAAGTGCACAACCAAGATTTTTACATTTTGCTTAAAGTAAATATGTCTTAATTAAAATATATTATAAATAGACAAACCATCAATGGGAAAAAGAAACTCTTCTTCTTTTAGTGTTTTAGCATGACGCCATTATTTTCACAAACAAGTCATGATTGTGACAGTAATTGGAGAGCAGTCTTATGCTAAAGAGAACAATAGGTGGTTTAAATTGAGCCAAATATGGGTGACCATGATCCAGGAATATGGGTTTAGATCATATTAAGTAATATGCTTGTTGTAGGAAATGTCCCACAAACACTGATGCTCACAAAACAAAACAAACCATTAAATCAATGCATTTACCATATATATTGGGGGGGGTACATCCAGTCGTTGGGATTAAGAGGAGCTGGGAAGTTTCAAATACTAGCCTATAATAGTCTTAAGTTTAAAATTGGTGAGAGTTAGTGGTCTGCAGTTCAAAAGTTTGCCCAATGCTCACAGAGAGCTTGTTAATAAATGGTTATCAAGTCAACTAAAGACAGCCCAAGATAGTTTTGGCTCTGCATCTGCAGCATTCCACATCTCTGCCATCATCAAGATGTTCCATTCAGTTAGTCTGCCTGTCAGTCTATATGTCTGTCAGCCTGTCAGTCAATCTGTCAGTCTGTCAGTCAGTCTGTCTATCTGTCTGTCTTCAGGAGCCACAGTGGAGTTGTGGATTCTTCAGAGAACAACAGCAGTTTACAGTTTCTGATTGTCCATATCTGAAGCAGAAACTCAAGGTTATATTTCTCATTTAAATTGAGGCATCAGAGACCCCAACCTTAGAACAACTTTTAAGGAAGTGATGGCTCAAAGATGGGAAGAGGTGTCTTGTAGGGTCTGTGTTCTGCCAATGTCAAGTGTGTACGGGCTTTGAGGCCTCACGAAACTCTGCAGGGTAGCTCCTTCCTTTAGGACCAATGGTATTCTTTGCCAGAGTTTGTGAATTCCTTTCTGTAGCGATTTCCTTCTTCTTTCACTGACCCCAAATGTATGTAGCACATGTGGGAGTACCCTCCCCATCATTTGGGAGGTACCAATTTGGTTCTGTGAAAGACAGACTGCCTTTTCACATTGGACGTTTTCCTGGACTTTAGGAAAACAGCTGTGGGGAAGCCAGATGACCTGCTTTTAACCAAACAGCTGCTGCCCAGAGCCACCAGCAGAATCTTTGAGGATAGAGTCATGTCGCATCCACATTTGTTTGTGACATTAGTTCTCTGGGTTCTAAAAGATGGCCGGTTCTCCTGATTGAGTCACGAATCACAGTAAATGGGGTTCTGAGCTGGGTGGTTTAAGGCAACTCACCCCGAGGTCAGAACAAACAGATCTGAGCTCAAGGAATGGCCTGCTCTTGTTCTTTGTTTGCTCATCAGACAAAAATTTATTATTTTTGACCAAAATAACATCTTTTCCAGGTTGTTTCTGAAGTGAGACTATTGAAGGAATAAGGTTTCATGCTCTGTGTTGCTGAATGGTACACTTATTGATGGGGGAAAGAGTCCAATTCAGTACACACACACACACACACACACACACACACACTCAGAGCCCTCTCTCAGGGAGAGACTGCAACTATGGATTTAGATATCTTTATTCCTGTCTTTGTGAAATAAACTCTAAAAACCATGGAATAAACTCCATTTATTTTTGCTCCTTTTCCCTCCTCACCTGGACCCTGCACAGTAATTTTACTCCCCAGGACAGCTTTTAAGATTCTAATCTTGTTCTTGTCCAGCACTTTTCTCACAGCAGTGTGGAGAAGACTGGACTTCCTCCAGTACGGTATAGAAAGGAGAATCTGGCTTGGAAATAAGAGCGCTGTTTATGTTGAGATTCCCTTAGCTTAGCTGAACCTTAGATTATGTCGCCCATTCAGATAACCAGATTTTTACCCCCTGTGGTCTGTTTCCATTCTCGGAGGATTGTCAACAATTTACTTCTGCTCTGGTGATTATTTTCATGACACAGAGAGGGGGTGGGTGTGGGGGAGATTTTGATAACTGGATAATATATACAGAACTCTAAGCACATTTTAAAAGGATAAGATATGGTATAAATTTTTTTCGCTTAAAAAATATAAATTGAATTCAGTCAGGACTGAGTTGGCATTGAAAGCTTGACCAGTGTTTAAGCACAAATGACACTGCTAACATCGTTTCAGAGACCATGGAAAGACCTTTCTTTTTAGTTCAGAAACTGAAGGATATAATTAGGTTTAAAACTGAATATGATTTTTATAATTTTAATGGATACAAATTTTAAACTTCTTTTATTTGAATGGGAACTAGACAGCGTAGAATCATAAAGGATGGCCTTGACCTCACTGATCAATTAGTGCACCAGAATGTCGACAATGCAAACCCTCTAACTTAAAGATGTTTCTCATTCGCTCTACGGCATCTTGTTTTCTCTAGCTAGTCATCCTCACTGTACTATTCACCTATACACAGTAGAGAGTGGGTGAAGATGTGGTGGTCGATAGCTCCTGCTTACTGGCTGAGACACTGAAGAATATCTCTTCAGAATCCTGGGAAACCTTGCTTCATACACGCCCTTACCGGTGGTGAATGTTTATAAGGACCATAGATTATTTAAAGCAGAGACGTATTGTCACGGACTTTGTTAAGTTCCGCATTTATGGCTCTGTGTAGGGAAAGCACGTAAATGGCATTTCTAATCTATTCCTGTTATATCAGAGACGTTCACGCCCCGCTCTCAGCATTTCCCAACACAGCTGTAGTTTAAAGCCTATTTTTTAAATAAGTGATGCTCAATTTGTCTTTGATGATCCGGATGATTCAGGTGAGACGGGAGCACGTTGGGCCCTTATTTGCATAAAAATTAATCACAGAAAAATGTAAATTGATAAAATTTTGCCTGGCTTTTTCCCCCTATTTGAGAACCCGAGGACAGCTCCCAAAAGCAATCATCTCAGCATGGGGCTGCATTGGATGCTGTACAAATGATCACATTTGTGTTGAATACTCACTCATTTAAATGTCAGCACTGATGGGGCGGTACATCAGTGGAAAAAATGAAAACTAAATACACAGCAGCTGAACACTATCAAACCCGTGGGCACTCTTTAGAGATATATGATCTAATGTGAAAAAATTGCAGATTAATTATCCTTTTTGCAAAATGGTAATTGTTTTAGTATCACACCAGAAAAAAATCTGCAATTTATTTGGAATCAAACAAAAAACCCATAATGTTAAATACGTCATTACATCATTGTGTTTATTAGAAGCCTACAATTAATTCCTGAGGCTCCTTTGGTCTTTAAAGCTGTGTAATATGAAACAAAAGAATGTTGCTATTAATTTTCAAACAAATGCTTATTTTTCAAATGAGTTGGACTCCCGTGAGAGGGCAGCCAGGCTTATGGAGTTTACTGCATATAGCTTGTTCATCCTGACGTGCTGCTGACATTTGTGGTAGTATATGCACAGATCACCTTAAAGCCAGGAGGTTAAAATGTGAAGGTTTTGTTCAGAGAGCGTGGAAGTCTAACACACCCTGGAAGAAGTTGCGGAGCCTTCTCACTGGCAGAAGCTTGCAGACAAACCACAGTGGTGCCAAGATTGGAGTTAGGAAGTATTCACAGAACCTGCACCAAGAGGAAGGCTGGGCTGCACGGCGGACCTGCATGAGAATCTAGGCATGTGGCCTCTGTCTCTCCAAATCAAGAATGTAGAATAACAGTCAGGAAAATTATAGAATCCTAAAACACGATTTGGTAAACATGGGTAAAAGCAAGGCTGTAGCAAGACTAAATAAAATATGGTGAAAGGTCTTTATTGATATCGCTACAGCGATTCCACAGTTCATCCAGGTTTTACGGTCGCTCTCCTTGGCTCCTATATGCCCACTGCTTTGGTGATCTCAGTCTATTTTCCATACAGTGTTATAGCTGTGATAAAGAGCTGTGCTATAGTGGAGCATCCATTGTAGATGACTGAAGCTTAGAGCGTCTTAGAATTAGGAAAGGAGAGAAGGTGGGGACCCAGTATTTCCCCTTGCTCATCTTAAGCAATCCTATTCATCTCCCACTCCGTTCACTTCAGTCTGATCTGGCAACCATACAAACATATTTCGAAGCTTGAAATCTCTTGTTCTTGCCAGAGCTGCTTTGTGCTAGCTAACTCAGTGACCAGTCCCTAAAACTGAAACTGGCCAGCATCTTAGAGACCAAGCCTGCTGGGGAGAGGGACCATGAGCTGATCTGTAATACTATGAATAGCGTGGTTTATACACTAGTCCTGTTATTTAACAATGTGCATTCAGTACTGGAAGTCAGCCCTCCAAGGCAGCTCGTTATGAGCCAGACACTGCTTTATATCATTACAGATAATGATGCCTTTATAGCAATCTATGAAGTAGTAATAGTCTTATCTCAAGTGTACCATACTCAAGGTGAGCCAGCCAGTCCAGACAGTAAAAACAGAAACAAAACCCACAGAGACACCTTTGCTTGCTTCCCTGCATTCATTCCACTGATTAAAGCCGGGGGTCCAGGGCAAGACCCCAGCTGCCTCGATTTATGGTTAGTATTGATCCGTGTTTATAAATACATGTTGAGTTAGTCTCTGTGGCAGACATTGTTCTAGGCATGGGGGACACACTGAGACAAAGTTTAAGGTAAAAAGCAGAAGCAGAAAGCATTTCCTATAGGCTGACCCACATCAACAGGCTGTGACAAGAGGAGGATGGCTCGCTGCGTTTGTTGAGTTTTGTGGGTGTGGTGCGCAGTGTTGCTAGCACAGCACCAGGAAGCAAACGTGTGGGATGCACCAAGGCATGAAGCAATGGGAAGAGCTGCAGCTGCCCTCACAGTACCATCCCCTACTCGCTCGGCCTTGGAACTCTGACTAGAGGTGGTGAGGGAATGGAGGAAGATACACAGACACGCAGACAGTAGAGCTGAGGTCAGGTCGGGTTGCCTAAGGCCTTGGAGTCCTCGGCAGCATGGCTGTAACTCTGTCGACTATATACACTCAAGGTCACTAACTCAACGCTTCCTCTGTTCCCCACCAACCAGAGAGACGCTCACTTCATATCCTAATGTCAAGGACACGTGGCAGTCATTTACTAGTGACAGTCTTTCTGTCACTTTCCGGTATGTATAACTGCGGGACAAGCCCCCTTGGAGACGGTCCGATTTGCTGGGATGTACAGGAGAGCCAAGGTTAGCACGAACTCTTCCTGTGACCAGCTCAAACAAGTCTCCTTAGGCTTCATGTCAGACCACGTAAGCTAAGCAGTAAGTTCCCTTCAGGTCTAACAAAAGAATTGACTGAAATTGGCATTGGTAAGCAAGCGTGTTCTTGTCCCACCTTTAGTCGTGACAATGGGGAAGAAAACAGACATCACATGTTACCTCAGCATGCACTTGCTCAGCATCTGACCATGCCTGAAGGGTGGTTCAGAAGGACAAGAGGACACAATGTTCTAGATATTTCATACATTAACACAGGCTAAAGGGATCAGGTAAGCACACAATAAATACCTACTCATTTTAAGATTCCTTGTACAATCTAGTTTGGAGAATAATTTGATATTAAATTATTGGGATTATTGGGATGCTTGGGAAAAAAAGCATCTTTTATTTTCTCAGTGATTGCCAGGCTTCCTGTCTTAAGATCAGAACACAGAGAGCGGCAACAACATAACACATGCCATTGTGTGGGGTAGGATGGACGGGGAGATGGGAGGCTATGGGAAGAAAGAAGGAATCAGTTGTGTTTACAGCTAGAGTTGACCAGCTGTGATGCTTTAATACAACTCTGCTAGGAGATGAAGCATCCGAACAGTTGCCACCAACGTAACATGAGTTACAAGGAAAGGGGATTTTTGAATGAAGGCACATCATGAGTTATTGATGACATTTTAGTCACAAGCAAACCCAAGTAATCAGGGCCATTGCATGGACAAACAGGTCCCAGTCCAACTGTTTCTTAAATTCTTCAATGCATTTCTACTAAAATCTTGCCTACTCTTCATTGACTTCAAACAATCCTAGCCCATGGCAGTCAGCTCAGCTTGGTCATCCCCCAAGACTTCCGTCTTCTGCCCTCAGTCTCCCACTCAGCCAGGAGGGAGGGATTTGCTGTGTCCCTCTGCTGTGTTGCTGTGCTGTGCTGGGGAGCGCACAGACAGGGTGAGCTGCCTGAAGAACAGTTTTACCATTTAATCCCAGTGCATTCAGCTTTGCATTTCAATAGCTGTGCTTGGCTGGGGACCACCACACTGGACAGCAGCAAGCCTGCCCTGTATCGCTGGCTGCTTCCCTGTCCATATCCTGCCATCCTCCTCACAGGAAAGTCAGGAGCTACATTTTATTTCATTTCATTTCATTTCATTTCATTTCATTTCATTTTGTTCCTTCATCCTTTCCTTGATTCTCCATCCCTTCCTTTCTTTTTTCTTCCTCTTCTTCCTCCTCCTCCTCTTTCTTGTGTGTGCTAGTGACTGACCCCATGTTCCCATATATAATAGTCAAGTGTTTTACCACAGAACATCTTACCAGATCTAACCATTACTTTCTTTTATTTATTGACATGGGGTCTCATACATAACCCCAACATTCTCAGCCTAAGTATTTAAAATTTTTATTTATTTTACTACATCAATAATTAATAAACATTATATACTACACTAATATTACATAATTAAATAATTATATATAATATATTATATATAATTTATTCTATGCACATCACAATTACATTATGGTTAATAATTGTGATTAATAAAATACATTATATTTTCATATATGTCACATATGCATATACGTATGGTTTTTATATAGTGCCCCCATTATGCTCTTTTATCCCCTTCCCTTCCCTCCAAATACCTTCTATGGCCCCTCCTACTTCCATGTCTGTTTTGTGCATGTGTTATATTTTTATAATCCTTTTTAATTCCTCCTAATGCTTAGCAGAATTCCTTAGATGTGGTGTATATAAGCACGTGATAGTTTGTGGTATGATTTAAAACATTTAGGGGAAAGAGCCTCCTTCACGTATAGGGATGGGAGCTCTAAAGTAGAGCTTCCAAATGCTGGGCTTCATGGCTGTGCTACAGACCTTCACCCTCCTGTCATGTACAAGGGCTTTCCTCAGCACCCCCTGCATGTCGTGGTTCAGATGGCATGCTAGACTCTTGGGATACAACCACCACAGGCAGGATGATTAGGAACTGCTTCTCACAGACCTTGCAGTTTAGAAAAGGAGAATAAACGTGATCATACAGTTATTAGCTGAGTGTTACATGGTACTGGGGAAGTGTCTGTAAACACGGAAGAGCCTAATCTACATGGGTCTGAGAAAGTCTCGAGAAGTCTCCTGATCTACGTCAGAATGACTTGAAACACATACAAATGTTGTGGATACCACGGAACTTTGAGAGAATTTCATATTTTCAGTCACTTCTCAAATCAGCATTGAGACTTTTTTAATGATAGAGTTAAAACACCAATATTTTCCCAATAACATTTTTTTACAAACATTTTCAGATTTAGTATCAATCCTTTAGAAAACAAGATGACATTATGCATACATAATTTTAAATGTTAATATTTTTGTGTTCACAATTATTTTTCTAAATTCTAGCCTGAGGAAGTTATGACACATATTGAGAAGGTGAGAGTGAGTGAGTGTATATATGTGTATATATATACATATATATGCATATATATGTATATATATACATATATATGCATATATATAGTTTTATATAATTCTAAACATTAGAAGCATCTCAAGAGCTTCAATCAAAGATTAAAAAAATGCACTGCATACTTTTAAAATTGCACTTTTACTTTTTGAAAGTGTCATGCATATATACAAATGGGTCTTGCACATGTCTATCCCTTAGACCCCCCTAGAACATACTGTGAATCTCCCTTCCAAATTCATGCCTTTTTCAAAGACCCAATAAGCAAAATTAACATCACACCTATGTGCATGTATATGGGATCATCCATGAGGTCATGGACAAGCTATCAATGGCCACTCCTCCTAAAAACTTCTGCCTGTCCTGCCCTTAGAAGCCATCAGCTGCCACCAGGAGCTCCTCCATGGCGTACACTAGCATTAACTCTCTTGATATTGTGGGGATATTGTGAGTGGAATCATCACTGCAGTGAGTGCATGTGGACCAGCCATGTCATATCAAGCCTTTCCCAGCTCCCCATCTCTTCTCAGTCATGTGACTCTTTCTGCCATGTTTCTTGAGCTATTGATTGAAGAGATGACATAGAGTCCATCTGTGCCTAAGCACTCAGAGTCCCTCATTCTCAGCGTTTTGAGGAGTTACAATACTCTGTATTAGTCATTACCATCTGCAATAAGAAGTTTCTCAAGACTGAGAGTAGCACAAAGTCTATGGATAGAAACATAAATTTTTAAAAGGGAGTTTGAACAAGTGAGTATTAGCAAAACAACATCAATAGGTTCTTCCTGAGGGCCTATGACTTTCACAGTCATGGATTCAGGCCATATTTTCAATACCAGGCATGAGTGCCCCTGTGTGGAGCAGACCTGAAGCCCAGTCAAGAGAGTGATTAGTTATTCCTGAAACAGCCATACCTCTATTGCAGCATTGGATGTATCTTGCCTGGTAGGCCATTTATTATTGTAGCTCAGAATGGCCTAGAACTTGTTATATAGCTGAGGCTGACCTTGAACTCCAAATCTTCCTGTCTCTCCCTTCCAAATGCTAAAATTATAAGCAAGCACCACCACGGTCTCTTCCTCTGCCTTTCTGTTTTTAATAGGAATATTTAAGCAGTGTCAATTCAGTTAAGTCAGGATAATTTCTCTACTTTAAGGCCCTTAGCCATGTCTGAAAGTTTCAATTTATAACATCCACAAATATCAGGGATTACCTGAGGGTATCTTCTGAGAGACCATTTTGCACCTGCCACAGGTGTCCTGAATGGCCTTGGTAAAACAAATACATCTTTATTGGAAAATATCAAAACTGATTGGTAACGATGAACTTTTAGACTCATATTGAGAAAAATTTTGAGCAGTAGGCCTTGCCATCCTTACTACACAAGACGATCATTTGCTTTACTTAGGAAAGGCATGATTCTCACATTCTCTCATCTTCGGTTTAAGGTTTAAGAATTCAGGAATCTTAAGAAATATATATATATATATATATATAATTGGAACTCACAATTCTCAGCTGAATTTATGTATTCGGTGTGTTGTTTGTATGTGTATAGAGTGCACATGTGTATATGTGTTCAAGTCTATTTAGGAACATGGGTGTGGAAGGTGGCACATATGTAGACATCCAGAGTTGCACCTGGCCTTTTTCGGATCACTCTACATTTTGTTTTGTGGAAGCAGCATCTCTCTCCAAGCTTGGCACACTCACTGACTCTGCTAGCCTTGGCTAATCACGTTGCCCTGGGTATCTCCCAGCTCAGTTTCCTGAGTCCCAGTGTGACAAGTGATGTCCAAACCTGTCCAGTTTCTCTGAGTCCTGGGAATCTGAACCCTGATCAGAGCAAGTGCCATCCACTGAGCTTTGTCCACTGAGCCATCCCGTTGTCTATCACTTACACTTGTATTGTGTGTTTGTACTCAGTTCATATATGTAGGACAGAAAATAACCTTCATTTTCTCTTGAGTGCTGTCACATTTTTTAATACAGAGCTCACTGGTGTGGAGCTCAGGAATTAGGCTATAATTCCTAAGATCCTTCTGTCTGCTTCCCTGGCACTGAATTATAAGCAAGTGTCACGAGTTGGGACGTTTTAATAAGTTTGGGGAGTGAAACTCTGATCTTTATGCTTATAAGACAAATGCTTTACCGTCTGAGCCATTCTCCCATTCCTCTCTGCCTGGGTTCTAAATAACGTTTCTTAGTCATTTATTTATTCAATACATATTCAATGCATATGTAAGAGGTTGAGCAGTTCTCCCTTCTGAGATCTGAGGACTACCTTCCCTTTTTCTTTTCATTAACCTTGTCAGCTCCCTGGAGGAAAGCAGTGGGCCTTCGGTTAGATCTCTGCAGAACTGTGAACATTGTGCTTACACTTCCTGCTCCCCTGTCTCCAGGACTTCTTCTATTGGTCCATCCCCTTTGGCAAACTGGGACTACTCAAGAATAGAAACTGCCTGGTTCCCTGAGCCTTTGCATTATTAATACAGATGCTGAACACATGTTGGACGGTGATTGCCAAAAGCCAACTTTAGACAAAGGACACTTGTTACTTCATTATACACGTAGATTTCCTATTAATATTTAGTCTTTGTCCCCTCAGAGCTTTGTGACCCCATCTTTTCTCCTCCTTAGACAGCTAGTTTTTGATTATCATGGGGCCACTACTGTGGCCTTCTTTCCCTCTCTGTTTCTCCTTATTTATTTTTTCCATTTATTTTCTGGGGTCCTTGGCTGACAGAGGACTGAACAGATATCATAATATCTACAGACTTTCAAAGATATCTGGAGAAATATGTCTCAAGACAAGGTGCTTTTTAAAAAGCCACTAGTCCCTTTCTTCATGCCTACCAAGCTCCTTAGAGCAGTGATGGTTAAAATCCACTTCACAATTCTCTTGGCATGCAAATAGAACCATCTTGGAATGGTCCCCGAAACCAGACTTCAGACCTCAGGAAACTACCTTTTTTCCTAACAGTTTCTTTGTTTGTAAGGAGCATATTTCAAGTTTCCTTCAAGAAATCTGCTATAATGCCTGTTTGATGTCAATTTTTCCTATATTTTATCTTACATTGTGCTATTGTGGTTTTTTTTTTAGACAAAATCTTTTCATGTATAAATTCTTAGCATCCTTTTGAAGTGCTGTGATTTGAGGCTGTAGAAATGTTTCGGTGGGTAGCAGACTTGCAAGAGCATGAAGTCTTGAGTTCAAATCCCCTAGCACCTGCATAAAAATGTACGTGTGGTCACACGCCTATAACCCCAGAATAGTAAGGACAGGGAGGCAAGAGGGTTGCTAGGGCTTGCTGGCCAACAAACAGCCTATCTCCAGATCTGGTTGGAGACCCTGTCTCAAAAGAATAAAAGAGTGAAAAGGACAGGACAGTCCATGTCCTCCTTTTGCCTCAGTGAATGTGTACAGACACATGCTTCCCTGTATACACACAAACACGTGTGCCACACAATTCACCACATTCCCTTCATGCACATGGAAAATAAAAACAAATATAAAAATAAATAACTCTAACTTTCCTGAGGGTTGAACCACTCCAAAATTCTTTGCATTTCCTGTGATGGCTAGCCTAGGCACACAAAGAGAGCTGTGGATCAATAGACAATATCAGCTCCCTTATTTGTAGAAAATAAATATGGAGACTTCGGAGAGTTTATCTGCTAAATATATGACAGACTAAAGCTATCCTATGGGAAGAAGATCCAGCAGCCTACAGTCTTGTGGGGGTTCCAGACTAAACAAGCACTCAGTAAAAGAGATTTTATTTTATATATTTTATTTTATTTTATTTTATTTTATTTTATTTTATTTTATTTTATTTTATTTTATTTTATTTTATTTTATTTTATTTATTTTTTTCTTACAAAGCTTGCACTTGGTAGAGGCTTTCCATAGCTATAAAGAGAATTTGCTTTTACACCAAGTACGAAACCCATGAGCACAGGAGATAATGACAGGGTTTTAGAGCTGAATATAGATTACTCCTATGGATCCAGAATCTAAATAGCCAGAAACTCACCCAACTAGAAAAGCAACATAGAGCAGGTAAAAGACATTTTCAAAAAACAAACTTCCAGGAGATGTGATGACTAGCTTGGCACCTATTTGTTTTTCTCTAGATACATTCACGATGCTCACACTGTGAGCCACATAAGCGCAGAAGAAGCCCACACGAACTCCCACTGTCTGGCATAATCTTTTAAAAATAACCGCAATGATCTCTAATCAAATATAATATAACGACAGATAAATTATGTTGAAATAAGTATCATTTTCAGGGTCATAATTGAAGCAACTTCTCATTCCTACAAATTCCCAATGCCTTGAGGTCGATTAGGATCATATACCTATCATTCTTACCTCTTAATTGATACTAAAATCCAGCTTCTGCTTAAGCTAGTTATCAAAGTAATGTCAAAGATAAAGCTAAGGTGGGTATGAAATAATATAGATGAAAACTTATATTTGTTATCTTATCCCAAAAAAAACCCTCCAAAATAAAATAGAACAATGTTTAATATGTAAAAGTTATTTAATCTCTAAGCTTTAGAATCACAGAATAATAAATGCTGCATTCTTCAGAGTCCTGTTTCTGCTGGAATAAATCATTTAAAATAATTATCCCAAAACAGTTATTAACATAAATCATTATGTTTATCTTTAATAGTCAATACATTGTAAAGTACATATAGCTTAAAATAGTTCCTACATGGTTCTAGTAAAAGACTGAAGAGTTATGTTCAAGTTTTCAGCTGTGCATCTAATCTTCTAAACCTTGGGTGAGGTTCAAGGTCAGATTGTGTGTGTGTTCTGTTGTTTTCTGTATAATTTCTTTCTTACGTACAAGACTTGTACCTTACAATTATTTTTACTATTCAAATTAATGATATTTGGGGGCTATTATCAAATCTCATCAAAGTAGGACATTGCTTCTATTTCTTCTACAATTTGTATGTTTATTTTTTTCTTCAGAGTTTATGCACTTAATGTTTGTCTTATAAAATTAATTTTATCCAAATCAGTGCAATAAATGCATTATTGTACTGTCTAGAATCATACTGTTCACTGTTTTTGAGGCACTGTGCTCCTCTGCCTTAATTATAAACAAACTCTATGTGAGCTAATCTAGTGGCCTAGATAATCTTAAAAATAGAAAAGTCATCAGTTAAGTAGATAAATAGGTCTTAGTATCAAGCAAAAAGTTAAATGATTTACTTAAGAGTCGTGGCACTTGAATCCACATTTGACATGCACATCTGTGAGCTGCTGCTGATTTGGGTTGGAGTTTGAATATCTATTATTTTTCTAAATCAGACTCAAATTATATATTACATCATTTTATTACTATGTTCATTACATTGTTTGAGAAATGTTATTGTATCCCAAGAGAGTTTCAAGAGAGAATTCTTTCAACTGGGGCACATTCTTGTCTGTTTTAGTTTGTAACTAAATCCCAAGAGTGCCAAATAATACCTTCCTATCTTTGATGCATACAGTCTCACACATATGTCCACAGTTGGCCACAACATCGTAGCTTTCCCAAAGACTCTGAAAACATCATGTAAAATGTTACCACTTTCTGTTTCTTCATCAGATGCATTCCATAGGGCATTGCATTAGTGTTATGCCTAAAATGATCCAATTAGAATTAGCAGAGTCAATATTGGACTTTGTTTCTGAAAGAAGATACCATTCAATCAAACATATTAAGAAATAACCATATTTTCTGTTGTTTTTGGTTAGACAAAACAGGAAGAATATTATAACCTCAGTTTTGTTTGTATGGATGGAGAAGTCAATTATCAAAGCTTTTTAAGTAGAATTTTGTCAAGAATAGGAAAATGGTCTTCATGACATGGGTTGCCATGTGGAGTTTGTGCTTTACTGTGTATTTTCAGCTTGGTTCTTCTACATCTTGGGTATTTGTTTTAAATAATGCTTTGATTAGAAATGCAGTGCCCTGCTTTACACTGAAGAAAAAGAATGGAAGCTGTTAAATAGAAGCTTTCCAGGCAAGGAAAAGCCTGTTGTAGGTTTTGCACAAGACACTGTCTCCACCTAGTGCTAGCTGTGGAGAATAAGGATCTGAGAGCTTTCTGATGCCCTGTTCTAATTTATGTTATGCACATATACTGTCATTATAGCTGAGCTTGCTAGTGCCATTACAGCTAAGGGTCTGTCAGCGCTTCATTTATAATGCAGCATATTAAGAGGTCTATTGCTTTTACATAAAAGCTCATGCTGTGCTAGAACTCTGCAGTCTAATGGTGTCTGCTCTGTGTGAATGTTTTACAGTGTATGCTGAACTTGACCAGCTCATTTTAAAGACACCCTAATGAGTTGAAGTCGTGGAGGCACTATAACCAGAATGATAAATCTTTTTTCTTTCTTGACAAACTTCAGAACTTGGCTATGAAGTGGCTTTTGTTGTTGTTCGATCCAAGCATTTATATGCCTTACAACTGCCTTACATATGTGAGGTTCAGATTCTGTATTTGAGTCTTCATACTTGAAGATTAGATAATACTTCTTAATGTTTTCTTCACTTGAGCAAAATATGTGACATAAACAATTAACAAAGTCGAGGAGGGGAGCTTATTTTTGACTTGCTTTCCAGAAGATAGTAGTCCACCCAGGCAGGGACAACACAATGTCAGGAGCAGGTCACCCAATGGTGGCAGAAACATGTGGCTAGTTGCATCACAGTGTCAGACTAGCAGTAGGGAGGCCAGATGTGGAGCTGGGCTACAGCCTTCAAGACCTGCTCCTATGGTCCTATATTCTTCAGTTAGGACCATGTCTGCATGTTTCCACAACAATCCAAACAAGCACTACTTGCTAGGGACCAAATATGTAGACACATTAATCCATGGAGAGATTTAACATCCAACCCATATATCCTTTACTGGCCTCCATTTGCTCATGGCCATCATCAACAGCAAAGTACATTCTATCCAAGTCCATCAGTCCCCATATTCTTAACATCCCACAACCGATTCTACTCAAAACTTCAAAGTCTCTACTGAAACTCAATGCAATCACTTAACTCAGAGTCCCTGTGAACTCTAAAGAAACAACATCCTTAGTCATCAGGGAAATGCAAAGCAAAACAACCCTGAGATTCCACCTCACACCAGTCAGAATGGCTAAGATTAAAAACTCAACAGACAACAGGTGCTGGCAAGGATGTGGAGAAAGAGGAACACTCTTACACTGTTGGTGGGATTGCAAGATGGTCAACCACTCTGGAAATCAGTCTGGCGGTTCCTCAGAAAATTGGGCATGACACTTCCAGAGGACCCTGTCATCCCACTCCTGAGCATATACCCAGAGGATTTCCCTGCATGCAATAAAGACACATGCTCCACTATGTTCACAGCAGCCTTATTTATAATAGCCAGAAGCTGGAAGGAGCCCAGATGTCCCTCAAAGGAGGAATGGATACAGAAAATGTGGTATATTTATACAATGGAATACTACTCAGCAATTAAAAATAATGAATTCATGCAATTTGTAGGCAAATGGTTGGATCTGGAAAATATCATCCTAAGTGAGTTAACCCAATCACAAAAGAATACACATGAATTGCAATCACTGATAAGTGGATATTAATGAGCCCAGAAGCTCTGAATATTCAAGGCACAATTAGCAAATCAAAAGATTCCCAAGAAGAAGGAAGGAGAGGACACTGGTCCCGAAAAAAGACTGGTTCCAGTTTTGTAGGAGAGTATCAGAACAGAGAAAGGGTTGGGGGGTGATTGGGGAATGGGCTGGGGGGGAGGACTTATGGGATATATGGTGAGGGGGGAACTGGGAAAGGGGAAAGCCTTTGGAATGTAAAAGAATATAGAAAATAAAAAATAAACGAGAATGAAGCAAAAAAAGAAGAAAGAAAATATTTAAATGAAATACTTGCAATCTACAGTACTATGGAGTAACCTCGTTTCAGAAGGGAAGAATGGGACAGTAGAAAGTTCCAACTGAAAACAAGATCAAATCTCAGCAAAGCAAGCATCAAGTCCTAGGATTCTGTGTCTGGGATCTAGGACTTCTGGAAGTCAGCGGTATTCCAACTGCTTGTGGAGCTGGGCCCCAGGCACTGGCAGCGCTGGTGGATTCTCTCTTGGGCTGACTTTCCTCAGTTTGCTGCTTGCTCAGACAAATGTTCTGTTCCCATTCTAACCTCTCCAAAACCTCAGAGTCTCCAGTGCACCTCAGGCTTCACTCTCACATCTTTACACACTGCCCCCCCCCCCCAGGGCCCATCTCCGGGAATCCAGCTCTGATACACAGTCTAGCCACAGTGTCTTTCAGAACCGTTGGTGTGCACCTCAACAACTCCATCTTGGTTTCTTTCTCCATGCCTGCCCAGACATATCCCTTCCTCCAGTTTCATCACTGCTGTAGCAGGTTCTATGTTGAGAATATAGTGTGTGTGTGTGTGTGTGTGTGTGTGTGTGCGCGCGCGTGTTGTATTACCTTGACATTTAAGGAGTCAGTTCTCTCGCTCTACTGAATAGGTCCTGGGGATTGAATTCAGACCCTTAAGCTTGGTGGTTCATGCTTTCCCCTGCTGAGCCATCTCACAAGAACTATGCCTAAGGTGTGACCTATGGTAAAGGGTTTTTTAGGAGGTACATTATCAGTGAAAATAAGATAAAATAAAATCGAGCAATGAAGGGAGAAATACAGCATTAGATCGTATGGTATCGATTTGTCTGTACTCTTTAAGTAAACTCATTCTGTCCACCGTCTGTCCAGGTTTTTATAACCCATATGTCTTGGTGAGAAGAGAAGAGTATTTACTTAGTGGCTCCTTCTGGGTTTCAGTTTCTGATTAAAGTTTGCCACTGAAATCACTGTCTTGCCCTCATAAATAATATTATTGCATTTTCTAAGATCTTCCTAGGTAATGATGATAAATCTGTAGCTCATGCCTCATAGGGCAATATTTTATCTCAGCCCCAAATAGTGGATAGGTGGTCAGCCACAGGAAAGAAACTCACTCTGGCACCTCTTTTGGTGGGTACAAGAAGTTGGTGCCAATGCCTTGTTCTGTCTCATAAAGCAAATGAGGAATTTGGCATTGCTAGAAAATGGGATGGCTACAATGTTGGCCTTGACAAACTTTTTAGCTTGTAGAGTCAGAACAATACAAAGCCATGTGAGTTTACCAAGGCATGTAAACTGAGCACCAATTATCCCACCTTATACTTACTTGGGCTTCTAATGCTATCCAGATATCACAGGATGAGAGGAGCTCCCAATGCTGCTCCAAGAAAAGATGTGACTGGTGCTCTATACCTTTAGTGATACTGTCCATTGGATTACCATAAAAGTGACTAAAAAAGATAGACTCTCAGGAGCAGCAGAAACCCTGAGTGATTGAGGTTCTTAGTGAGTATGGTGTACTGTTGACAGGAGCATGGCTGTACCAAGGATCCTTGCCTCAGATTCATGGCAGAAAGATAGAGCCTTCCCACCCCCAGGGTGTGGCTCAGTTGGATAGGAAAGCCATCCATCCTCTGGTCCATTTGTGGGTGTTGACAGCACATGCGCTAACTGTCCACCATAACTGTCTATACTCCTCCCTGGATATTTATGGCCTGAAGACAAGCCTGTTCTCCTACAGAGTCTGCTCCTGCTGAGATTCACTAGACTCCTTGATCTTGCAGTGTGCCATGACCCCTGCTTCATGACTGAGCTATTTGCAATAATTGTCATAAGTGTATATAATAAAAAAAATGCCGAGATTCTGGGCTGGGAGAGGGGACTGCAGCTTCTCGCCTCAGTCAGGCCAATCCTGAAGCCATGCAAAGATGTGGCAATTAACAAACCCAACCTCAGGCCTCACTGTTTCCATTAGTCCTCAGACTCTATTGGGTGGACATTGATGTCCTTCCTCCATTCATTTAAAATGTATTTGGGACAATGTTTCCACAAGAGTGGCTACTTTCCTAATGACTTTGTCCTTGGTAAGTTCCAGCCCTTCGTTTCTTTGCCTTTTCGGATTCTCACTGCTACAGTTATCCACTCACTTTTTTTTTTCTGGGCACAGAAGGTCCTACAGCTCCTGGTTTCATTCCTTCATCATTGCAGTGTAGGAACAGTTTTTAGTTCTCATGGCAAAGGATAGTTATTCTCATTCATGGCTGTCCCATTGGTCTCCCAGTCTCATACCATAAGATGCTCAGAAGCCAACACTACTAACTAAAGCTTCTATACATTAGTTCAGACGTCTGCATCCCTAGGCAGGAGTGTTCCCACAGTGAAATCAGTCTCACAAATCTGAGACTTTGTGAGCAAGAGGGTAAATTCTGAACCGAGTCACTGGAAGTAAGGGCCAGCCTTCTTCTGCTGTTGGTTTTAGGACATCTGATTATAGTTATCAAAGATAAAATGCTAGACCTTACTCAGTCACTATATATATATATGCTTTAGGATACCAGCCCAAACATTTAAGTGTTTATATAACCTGGACCTTGTGTTCAGATTTCTATATCACTTCTGCATCCTGGCTAGCCAGGTACTTCTCGTGATGCTGTATGATGTTAGAAAAGAGGATCTTCTGCTTCGCTGTCACAGCTGCTCATCTGTGAAACAGTTTACTCCTAGGCAATGTTAGGTGTGGCATCAAGTCTATGAACATTCAAATAAGAACAAAATTGTCTTCTGGCCTGCTTGGTTGTTAAGAGCCTCTTCTGTGGTGGATGCTCTGTGGTGTGCATTAACATAAGAAATAAAGACTGAATGTTTTGGATTCTCTCTCTAAGTCCAACAATAAAATTTTCCCTCAACATTCCATGCCCCTTAACCATGCTTTCTAGTTTTGTTTTTTCAAATATCTTCACCAGCTTTCCAAGCTCCTAGTTACTGTCCACGTATCAACACATTTCCACACCTCCTTTACCTTTGTTTTCTATGAAGTGGATGCCTACTTGAGAGGAATGGTGTTTGTCACTATTCTTCAAGGCTGTAGGAAGTGGGAGCACAAAGCAGTAGTGCAACCAGTTGTGCTAGCATGACATATTAAGCTTTATGCAAGCCAGCCTTTGTGAACCAGCCTGAGTTAGATAGCATATGCTTTGCAGTAATCTCTTTATTGTTCTGAAATAAAATCCACACTTACAACAGCAGGGCCATTAGCAATAATAAAGGTAATCAAATAAATAAAATAAAAATAACTTTAAAGTGAAAGTAATATGTATTGCAGCTATGACCTGTAAAGGCAGAGTTCTTTAGTATGCATCTGCCTGCATTTATGCATAGACTCTTCAGAGTATGGGAAGTAGAATCACTAAAGTATGCATCGCATCATGTTCTATTGGTAGTGCAATACCGTGAGGGCAGTGGGTTGAGAGGGGCTGTGCTCATGGACTGTGAATCTTAACCTGGGTGAAAAGGAACTGTTGCTCTGTCAAGAAGGTTGGGCGTGTGAAAATATGAGAGATGCGATGGTTTGCAACAGTTCACCAGCTAAATATCTGGGAATATTTGGGGGAGAGGTGTGTGGAAGAATAACATAGAAAAAGCTAGGAGACATGCGAACTGTAAGCTTCCTATTTCTGGACCCAGAGAGATTTGACATGTGGAAGATAAAAGTGCCACACAAAAATGTGTCCAAAGAAGCAAGTTCATGGAGATGGTTAGGTATCTAAAATAGGAGGACCCAGCCATACCACTCCTGGGAATATACCCAGAAGATTCCCCAGCATGCAATAAGGATACATGCTCCACTATGTTCATAGCAGCCTTATATATAATACCCAGAAGCTGGAAAGAACCCAGATGTCCCTCAACGGAGGAATGGATACAATAAATGTGGTATATTTACACAATGGAGTACTATTCAGCCATTAGAAACAATGAATTCATGAAATTCTTAGAGAAATGGATGGAGCTGGAGAATGTCATACTAAGTGAGGTGACCCAGTCTCAAAAGAATACCCATGGTATGCAGTCACTGATAAGTGGATATTAGCCTAGAATCTTGGAACACCAAAGACATAAATCACATACCAAATGATGTCTGACAAGAAGAAAGGAGTGGACACTGGTGCTAGAATGGACCAAAGCATCAGTGTAGGGGAATACAAGAAGAGGGAAGTGGGAAGGGGTGGATGAGGGAGCAGGGGGAGGGAAAGGGGCATGTGGGATCTTTGGGGGTGGGGAACCAGAAAAGGGAAATGAATTGTAAATATAGAATATATCTAATAATAAAAAAAGAAGAAGAAAATAAGATCGATTTGAAATAAGTACACACACATTCTCACCAGTCCAACTTTTGGTAGCAGGAGCTTACTACCTCTTGGAGTTGTTCTGTAACTAAAATAGTTGGAATGTGCTGTCCAAATAATGGATTCTCTATGTTTCTCTATATTCCTTTCCAAGTGATTGGATGTCTATTGTCTTGTAGCTTACACTCTAGGAGTAGTATAACAAAGATAACTCAGAATGTGCAGATAATGTGTACAGGGCTCCACCAAAGAAAGAAGGGAAATATCAGTTGGATGGAGACTGGTTCCCACCACTACTCTGAATCCCAAAGGCTCTCAGCTTCACGCCTCTTGGTTGGTGGAAGCATTACCATCTCTGGGTTTCTGTGCTCTGTAAATTTTCAGTATAATTGTCGGAAAGCCCAGGCTCTCCAACATCAGATAGCTATTACATATGGTCTTGATGGGGTTGAGTGGCCTTAGAAACTTTCTGGTCTCTAAAGATCATCATCTCTGCTTGAAAAATATGTATGTTGTACTGTTCCTGTAACACTTATTTTTAATGATGGATTAAATTTAAAACAGTCCATAATTTTATTCCTAGGATCAATTTGACTCGCCCACAATGATTAGTCTCTTGCCACAGTATTATATTTTGTTGATTTATATTGATTTGGCAGTGCTATATCTTTAATTATAAGTAACACTGATGTATTTTTTCCTAAATAACCAGTGACTGAATTTATTATGAAGGTTTTAAACTTGTCATAGAAATAATTAACTGGTTTATTCTATCTCCTGGTCTGAAATGTTTATAGAGCACAGAAATGCTCATGTCCATGACCTGTTAACGATGTGGGCGAGCACATGCTATCTACTTTCTACGTCTATATTTCAAGTCTGAATATTTTCAAAAAGTACATTATCAGAGGTTTTTACCAGCAATATTCACATATACACCACTTTTAATATTTTCTATAACAAATGTTTAGTTTGATTTTATTTTTTATTTTTGCTGTAATTTTATTAATCTGCACTTATTTACAAGAAATTCACTTTCCTGTTTTTCTTAAAAATAATTCTTTCTCATATTTAATACTTAATATTTAAAGGGAAACTTAAACTAAAAACTAATTTGAGGATTTAAGAAACCATTAATGATTATTTCATAATTAGAGATTTTGCTATTTTTAGTTATACTTTTTTATTTAAAAAACATTTCTTCAACCATTCTATTGACATTTTGTTTTCTATTGACTTTTTAGTTTTATTTGAATATTAATTTTTCCATGGAACAATTCAAATTTTAAAAAATTAATAGAGTGCTTTGTTAGCTTGCTCTCTCTAGGTCATTTTTTGATGAGATTTACTTCACTTTATTTTATGTGTGTTGGTGTTCTGTTTGTGTGTGTATCTGTGCACCACAGGTGTATGTGTCCTTGGAGAGCAGAGGAGGCCGCTGGGGACCTGGGAACTGGAGTTACAGATGGTTGTGAGCCATCTTGTGGATGCTGAGACTCAGACCTACATCCTCAGGAAGAGCAGCCATGCTCTTCGCTGCTGAGCCAGCTCTCCAGCCCCTCTATTTAATTCACAAACAGCCATTTACAGGGTTACATTTGCTCTGACTGTAATTCTTGGTATGTCCTGTAAGTTTTCACACACATAATTTTAATTGCATACCAAATAGCTA
Organism: Apodemus agrarius; assembly: GCA_964023405.1. Classification (NCBI taxonomy): domain Eukaryota; kingdom Metazoa; phylum Chordata; class Mammalia; order Rodentia; family Muridae; genus Apodemus; species Apodemus agrarius. The sequence continues at coordinate 75,794,790 of OZ030008.1, read as the reverse complement.
GCTATTGGTCTTTTTTCCTCCAACTGGTAAAATAGCATTTTGAGAAAGATACTGTGCTTTTAAGCTATACCATATTGTTGAGATTGTAAACATTTGAACTTGTGTGTGTGTATGTGTGTGTGTTATTTACCAAAATAAATGTAAAAAAATGTAAAATGTTGTATTTGTTTATTTTCTATATGTGTGTATGGACAGTATGTATATATTATATGTGAGGGCATACACATGCCTCATTGTGTATGTGTCTAAGTCAAAGGACAATCTTGGGTGCTGGTTCCCCCTTTACACTTGAAGTGGGGTCTCTCTTACTGTTTGCTGCTACACTGTGTATTCCTCGCATAAATCTACACGCAGAAGCTGGCTGGGCCAGAAGCTGAGCTTCTGGGGAATATCCTGTATCTGTCTCTCATCTCTCCGGGGCAGTGCTAGCCTTTCAGATACAGGCTACTGTGTCCAGCATTTACTTGGGTTCTGAGGATCAAAATGTAAATATCATCACGCTTATAACAACCATATGTGGCTATATTGATATTTACTTTTTCATATGTGACAAATATTGCTAACACTTTAGAAATTGTTGAGAAAGACATTCTCTATAAGCAGATTATAATGTATGTAAGTAGTAATGATTGCATCTACTAATTTTAGTGATAAACAATTTTAATTGTTGGTTTTCAGAACAGGGTCTTGCTGTCTGTCCTGATCTGTCTATTGTGATCCTCCTGTCTTAGCCTACTGAGTGCTGAGGTTACAAGTGTGTATCACCCTGTCCTGATCTAATTTATTGCTTAATTATTACAAACTGCAGAATTGCCTTCCATGTGAGACGTGGATTTAGGCCCAGTACTATACACACACACACACACACACACACACACACACACATATATATATATATATATATATATATATATATATATATATATATAACATATATATATATATATATATATATATAATTGAAATCCATGCAATAGCTTGAAGCCTGCTGGTGATGTCATAAATTCTCCCACAGTAAGTGTGTGCATCTTAGTTTTTCTTTGCATATCTGTGAGTTTCACTGAATTTTTCTGTTTTCACTGGTTACTCCTTATTTGTATGGTTATTTATATCATCATCACTGTAAACAACTCTTACATTTTGTCTTTCATTTCAGTGTTTCTTGTGTTATGACATTGCCAACTTTGGCTCAATTTAAAGTTTTCTTCCTTTTACAGTTAACTCATTTATTTCTAAACTACTTTTATTTGAGTTCTTGTAAATAGCAAATGGCCAGACTAGGAATTGTAATTCAATGTGAGTCTTTTTTCCTAATACACAGCAGATACTCAATGACAGTTGGTGGTTTGGAATTTAACCTGACTACATTCTGCTTTTGTTTTCTGTTTCACTTTAGGTCAGCAATAAAGAATAAAGGGACCAGTAATTCCGGCCAGTGGAAACACTCCCAAGTTGACAATCTTCTGTGGAACAAGCTTACATACATGTGGCCAGTCCCTCCAAGAGGCAAGCTTAATGAGGTTGTATGATGTTCGTATAAATCTTTAAGTTCAACTTTTAGAAAATGTCCATGTACATTTTGATTTTTAAATTTTTTTAAAACATCTATGCTCCAAATGCAAGGGCACACTCATTCATAAAAGAAACTTTACTAAAGCTTAAAGCACACATTGCACCATAATTGTGGGTGACTTCAACACTCCACTCTCCTCAATGGACCAATCAGGAAAGCAGAAACTAAACAGGGACACAGTGAAACTAGTTGAATCGTTGGACCAATTGGATTTAACAGATATATATATATATATATATATATATATATATATATATATATATATATATAACATTTCATCCTAAGATGAAATATACGTTTTTCTCAGCACTGCATGGTACCTTCTCCAAAATCGATCATATAATTGGTCGCAAGACAGATGTCAAAAAATACAAGAAGATCAAACTAATCCCATGCCTCCTATCAGATCACTATGGAGTAAGAGTGGTCTTCAATAGCAACAAAAACAACAGAAAGCCCACATACACATGGAAACTGAACAATACTCTACTCAATGATACCTTGGTCAAGGAAGAAATAAAGAAATCAACGACTTTTTAAAATTTAATGAAAATGAAGGTACAACCTACCCAAATCTATGGGACACAATGAAAGCAGTGCTAAGAGGAAAACTCATAGCCCTGAGTGCCTCCAAAAAGAAACTGGAGAGAGCATACACTAGCAGCTTAACAGCACACCTGAAAGCCCTGGAACAAAAAGAAGCTAATTCACCCAGGAGGAGTAGAAGACAGGAAATCATCAAACTCAGGGCTGAAATCAATCAAGTAGAAACAAAGAGAACCATAAAAGAATCAACAAAACCAGGAGCTGGTTCCTTGAGAAAATCAACAAGATAGATAAACCCTTAGCCAGACTAACCAATGGGCACAGAGACAGTATCCAAATTAACAAAATGAGAAATGAATAGGGGGATATAACAATAGAAACTGAGAAAATTCAAAAGATCATCAGATCCTACTACAAACAACTGGAGAATCTGGAGGAAATGGACAATTTCCTAGACAGATACCAAATACCAAAATTAAATCAGGATCAATTAGATCAGTTAAACAGTTCCATAACCCCTAGAGAAATAGAAGGGGTTATAGAAAGTCTTCTAACCAAAAAAAGTATGGGAGCAGATGGTTTTAGTACAGAATTCTATCAGACCTTCAAAGAAGACCTAACACCAATACTCTTCAAACTATTCCACAAAATAGAAACAGAAGGAACACTGACCAACTCATTCTACAAAGCCACAATTATGCTGATACCAAAACCACACAAAGATCCAACAAAGAGAACTACAGGCCAATTTCCCTTATGAATATTGATGCAAAAATACTAAATAAAATTCTTGCTAACCAATTCCAAGAGCACATCAAAATGATCATTCACCATGATCAAGTAGGCTTCATCCTAGGGATGCAGGAATGGTTCAATATACGGAAATCCATCAATGTAATTCACTACATAAACAAACTAAAAGAAAAAAAACCACATGGTCATTTCATTAGATGCTGAAAAAGCATTTGACAAAATTCAGCATCCTTTCATGATAAAAGTCCTGAAAAGAACAGGAATTCAAGGCCCATACCTAAACATAGTAAAAGCAATCTACAGCAAACCAGTAGCCAACATCAAAATAAATGGAGAGAAACTTGAAGCAAACCCACTAAAATCAGGGACTAGACATGGCTGCCCTCTCTCTCCATATCTTTTCGATATAGTACTTGAAGTTCTAGTGAGAGCAATTAGACAACATAAGGAAGTCAAAGGGATACAAATTGGAAAGGAAGAAGTCAAACTATCATTATTTGCAGATGATATGATAGTATACTTTAGCAACCCAAAACACTCCACCAGAGAACTCGTACAGCTGATAAACAACTTCAGTAAAGTGGCTGGTTATAAAATCAACTCAAGCAAATAAGTAGCCTTCCTGTACTCAAAGGACAAGCAGGCTGAGAAAGAAGTTATGGAAATAACACCCTTCACAATAGCTACAAACAATATGAAGTATCTTGGTGTGACTCTAACCAAACAAGTGAAAGATCTGTATGACAGGAACTGCAAGTCCTTGAAGAAAGAAATCGAAGAAGACCTCAGAAGATGGAAAAATATTTCATGCTCTTGGATTGGCAGGATCAATAGAGTAAAAATGGCTCTCTTACCAAAAGCAATCTACAGATTCAATGCAATCCCCCATCAGAATCCCAAATCAATTCTTCATAGATCTTGAAAGAGCAATTCTCAAATTCATCTGGAGTAATAAAAAACCCAGGATAGCTAAAACTATTCTCAACAATAAAAGGACTTCTGGGGGAATCAATATCCCTGACCTCAAGCAGTACTACAAAGCAATTGTGTTAAAAACTGCATGGTATTAGTACAGCGACAGGCAAGTAGATCAATGGAAAAGAATTGAAGACACAGAAATGAACCCACAGAGTTATGGTCACTTGATCTTTGATAAAGGAGCTACAACCATCCAGTGGGAAAAAGATAGTCTTTTCAACAAATGGTGCTGGTTCAACTGGAAGTCAACATGCAGAAGAATGTGAATTGACCTATTCTTATCTCTTTGTGCTAAGATCAACTCCAAGTGGATCAAGGACCTCCACATAAAACCAGACACACTGAAACTAATAGAAAAGAAACTGGGAAAGACCCTGGAGGACATGGGCACAGGAGGAAAGTTTCTGAACAGAACACCAATAGCTTATGATCTAAGATCAAGAATTGACAAATGGGACCTCATAAAATTACAAAGTTTCTGTAAGGCAAAGGACACTGTCAGAAGGACAAAACGGCAACCAACAAAGTGGGAAAAGATCTTCACCAACCCCACATCCGACAGAGGGCTAATATCCAATATATACAAAGAACTCAAGAAGTTAGACCCCAAAGAACCAAATAACCCTATCAAAAAATGGGGTACAGAGCTAAACAAAGAATTTTCACCAGAAGAAATTCGGATGGCCAAGAAACACCTTAAGAGATGTTCAACATCATTAGTCATCAGGGAAATGCAAATCAAAACAACCCTGAGATTCCACCTCACACCAGTCAGAATGGCTAAGATTAAAAACTCGAGAGACAATAAGTGCTAGCGAGGATGTGGAGAAAGAGGAACACTCCTCCACTGTTGGTGGGATTGCAAAATGGTAAAATCGCTCTGGAAAACAGTGTGGCGGTTCCTCAGAAAATTGGGCATGCCACTTCCAGAGGACCCTAGCATACCACTCCTGGGCATATACCCAGAGGATTCCCCTGCATACAATAAAGACACATGCTCCACTATGTTCACAGCAGCCTTATTTATAATAGCCAGAAGTGGAAGGAACCCAGATGTCTCTCAAAGGAAAAATGGATACAGAAAATATCGTATATTTATACAATGGAATACTACTCAGCAATTAAAAATAATGAATTCATGCAATTTGTGGGCAAATGGTTGGATCTGGAAAATATCATCCTAAGTGAGTTAACCCAGTCACAAAAGAATACACATGAAATCCAATCACTGAGAAGTGGATATTAATGAACCCAGAAGCTCTGAATACTCAAGGCACAATTAGCAAGTCAAAAGTTTCCCAAGAAGAAGGAAGGAGAGGACCCTGGTCCCAAAAAAAGACTGGATCCAGTTTTGCAGGCGAGTACCAGAACAGAGAAATGGTGGGGGGGGGGTGATTGGGGAATAGGCGTGGGGGGAGAGAACTTATGGGACATATGGTGAGAGGGAACTCGAAAAGGGGAAAGCCTTTGGAATGTAAACAAAGAATATACAAAAGAAAAAAAGAAAAAAATCTTGTTAATTCTGTTCTTTACTGGAAAGAAGTATAGAAATCTTTTATTGTGGAAACAAACTGATCTGCTATTTTCTTTTTCCTTGTTATCCTTTAATTTTTACTTCACATATTTTGAAATGCACGTCTTAGGCAAACATATGATCAAAGTAGTATATTTCTTTAAGTAAGACTTGCCATTATGTAGAAATTCTGTCTACTTCTAATAAGAGTTTCAGTTATTCAACAACAAAAGCATCTCAAAATGTCGGTTATTATATGCCTGGTGTCGCTTCTTTCCATCACTTTACTTGTTAGTTTTGTATATTTTTGGATGGGAACTAATAATGAATTTAGTTTGTTGGGTGGAATCCTCTCCAAACTGAAGCATTTCCTTGACTATCCTACCTACACATGTACCTGCATGTTTATCATGCCTATTTATCATGCCTGTTTATCGTGCTTCACCTGTGCCTCATCCAGTCTTTTATTCTTTTATAGTGGATTTTTTTTGTCCTTGCATTTTTCTTCATTTAATGGTTTATGCATTATTCTATTTCCATTCTTTTCAGGGCTAGTGTTAGTGTAATTACCGTGAACAGTCTAACGTGCATAAATAAACTATCAAATGCAAAGTTAATAAGTATGTTTTGTCTTCTCTTTAGTAATACAAACAGAATAGTTAACTTTGACCTTATGATTTATGGTATGAGGAATTAATTATTGCCATAGGTTTAAGTTTTATTGTTAAAAACTCCACAATGTATTAATATTTTGCATACAGTCAGTATGTATTTTCACTTAAAGTTTTCATCTTATATCTCAGACCCTCCGACCTAAGATTACTTTCCTTCTGACCCACATACCTTTCATGTAGTTAGTACCTAAAAATACCTTTCACTTATCAAAAATGCCTTTACTTTGCCCTTGTTCATGTGAGGCTACTGCCTCCCCCCACCCAAATTCTTTGGCCATTACTTGTAAAATTAAGAGAAAGAACTGAGGCATTAAATTAGCCAGAGTCAGATGGATGGACTGTATCTTCTAAAATGACTGGGTCTCGGGGTCCTGCTGCTACTTGAAATGTTTTGGGAAGAAAGTACTTAGCAAGCAGAGAACTCAAATTAAGTGCAACCCATTTCACTTCAAGTCTGCATCCATTTCATCTGAAAGGCTAGTATTCCCAATCTCGCCTTTACATAATTGATTTGGAGATTTGACATTCATATTGTGGAATTCAGAACTCTTTGGAGACTGTGTTCACTACTTTTACTCCAGATTTGATCTCCAATTTTATGTTGTACTTATTGTCTATAATGTATTTAGATAACAAGGGTAGAGCAGGAAGATAGATGTGGTCCCTAACTCCTAAATCTTACAGTTTAAACACAGCCTGAAAGATAATAGAGAGTAAGACAGAAAAGGGAGGCCAAGGAGAGGAGTAAAGGGCAAAGTGAGGGGGGAGAAGAGACCCTCGTAACAAGCCATGTGGCCAAGCAGGAAAGGTCAAATGCTGAGGCAAAAGGAGTCAGGCTCGGGGGTCTGAATGGGCCTGAATATTGAGTTGCAGTGTTGAATCTAGGAGAACCATCACCAACCACTGAACTGAGTATCTAATTCATTCAATTTGATGACAAGAAGCATTCAAATTACAGTGGTGACAGACAGAAGAGGTAAGAAATGCAAACACTATGGAAATGCAAAGTTATCTTCACAGTATCTCAGCCTGCACTCATGCCAAAAAGCCCTGCATCTGATTTGAGAACCCACCCCATGTGATTTTCTAGGTACTATTCATCCTAAAAGGAAACCAATACCATATGTGGTTAATAAACTACAGAATTGAATGTATACAAGGACCCTAGTATCTTAAAACACATTAAAGCCCAATGAAAGCAGACGCAGACGACTGATCCTTTCTTTTGGTTTATCCTAAATTCATTAGAGTACTTTATAGGAATGAACTCTCACACTATTTTTCTCAAACCTTGAAGGAAACTTATAAATTGAGAAATTACAGTTCTAAATCTTCAAAGGCGGGGACTAATGGACTTTTTATGTTCCAGGATGAAATCATTAGAACTAGCGAGTTTAAAGAGGCTTAAATTTTTTGGAATATATTACATGATAATCATCTTTGCTAAATTAAAATTACATCTATTCAGCTAGACCAATGCTAGAGGGAAACTAAAATCACAATGTTTCCATTGACCAAAGAATGTGAAGACACATAACAGGACATTACATCTACATGTGGACCAGGAACCTTTTACCAGTGATGTAGTTAGTCTTTTAAAATTTCATGCAAACTGAGAAACCATTTTAAAGAAAGGAAATGGGGAGAAACACAACCTTGAACATGAACAAACAAGGCAAAATCAAGTCTTTAATTATTTATCACTAACAAATAGATGAAGTCGGCCCAATACCATTGAGAAGCTGAAGTCGTTGGCTGAGAGCTGACTTCTGAGCTGAATCTTCTCTGTATGAAGGATGAGTAAAGACGAAAGGGGAATTATCCCTTGAAGGGAGCGCCAGGGCCCTCCAGAGGTCTCCTGACAATGCAGCTGTGCTATGGAGTGGCATGAACACAGAGAAGACCAATAAAGAAATAAGTGGGAAGATCAGAATCCCAACAGAGAAAATGGAGGGGGAGAACCAGCCTCAGCCAGTTTAATTATCCATGATTTTGTTGTCCTTCATTATCCTGAGGCTGTGTTTCACTGCTTGCAGGAAGGACAAAGTAAATGACTTGAATAAGAAACCAGACATGATGGCAAAGCTCTGTGATACCAGCACTTGGAAAACTGAGGCAGGAAGATTACAAGTTTAAGACCATCCTAGGCTACCTAGCTAGTACCAGATCAGCCAGGACTATATAGTGATAGCTTGTCTCAGATTATCCACCAAACCAAAACCAAAACCCCAAAACCAAACCAAACCAACCAAACAAAACCTATGAGAACAAGAATTAAGATAGAATGTTTTTGTTACATATATTTGTGATGGGTGGGTGTGTTTGTGTGTGCATGTGCGTGTGTGTGCGTGCGTGCGTGCGTGCGTGCGTGCGTGCGTGTGTGTGTGTGTGTGTGTGTGTGTGTGTGTGTGTTAAGGCCACATTATTCCTATAAAGGTCAGAGGAGAACTTGTCGGGGTCAGTTCTCTCCCTCTATTCACCAAATAGGTCCTGAGTATTGAATTCAAGTCATCAGCCTTGGTAATAAGCACTTTTACCTGCTGAGTCATCTTACTCTCCCAGTTATCCAAGTATGACAAAAGGAAGAGTTGATGTTGTTAGCAAAAATATTTGGAATGTGATTTTTTCATTTCTGAGTGTTTCTATGATGTCTTATACTGAAACAGAAAGCTCTTTTGAGTTTCTCCCTCCTATCTAGAAATCAGAGATTTGAAGGTAGCAGTGTATCCATGGAGAAGAAGAAATGTTCTCAGTAGCCACCAAGTCAGAAGCAAATTGGATGCTAAACAAATCAAAGCCAGCAAAGGACTTAACGATCACAGCTCAGATTTGTTCCCCAGAAATATAGTTTATATGGTCTTTTAATTGCTTTTGTGTTGCTGTGATAAAACACCATAATCAATGCAACTTAAAAAGAAAGTATTTAATTTGGTTTACAGTTTCAGAGGGTTAGAGTTCATAATGGCAGACCAAAAGACCAGCAGGGATTCATGTTTTGATCCATTACCAAAAAGCAAGACTCAGAGTTAACAAGGAATGGCATGGACTTTTGAAACCTCAAAGTTACCCTCAGACATATTCTCCAACAAGATCATACCTGCTGATTCCTCCCAAACAGCTTCCCCAATAGGAAACAAATATTCAAACTCTATGGGAGCCTTTCTTATTCAATCAACCACAGTGAGGTGTTGAAAAACTCTTAGTTCCACACCCTCCTCATTCTGTGAATTGACAAGCACACAGGCTAAGCATGAAAAAGAATCATTTCTCGATTTTCCCTTCCATGGTTAAAAAAAAGGGAGAAATGTCAGTAATTTTACACCCAAATGTCAATGTAAAATTAATCTGTGTGCACATGTGTATGTGACTTGTGTGTGTGTGTATGTGTGTGTATGTGACTTGTGTGTGTGTGTGTATGTGTGTGTGTGTTTAGAAACCAGAAAAGAGTCAAGAATCCTGGGTGTCTATCCTCAGGAATTGTCTATTTAAAAGAAAAATTGCAGAGTCTTTTCATTAACCTAGAGTTAAAAAGTAAGAAGAACTAAAACTAAGGAGAGTAGAATTCAGTATATGTAGTTAAGAGATTAAAGTTAAGAATGAACTGTTAGGAGTTAGGAAGAAGGCTGGGAAGGAGAGACTGCTCAATGGTAGAATATATTCCTAGCATGCATACGACCCTGTGTTTGACCACAATACCATAAAAAGTGCAAAAAATAGGAAGAAGGAAATAAAATACTAAATTATAAAACAAAAACTGACAGACTAGACTAACTGGCACATGTACACAGAAATATCAAAACATAATATATGTTCTTTGAAAATATTAATAAATATATACAACTTTACTTACTAAAATGTAGATAAAATAAAATATTAAGAATAAAAGAAGATATATATCTGATTATATATTTATATTTTATATAAATATAATAAAAGGACATTACAAATATCTCTAATATTATGTACAATATGTTACATATGTTGGACACATAATATAAATATAATGAAACGATACTATAAATAAAGGAATATAAATAACTTGGCTAAACACTTAAATTTTTAGACAAAAATTAGTATGTTAAAAAGGAGCCAAGAAGAGACCAGAGGGATGGTGAAGTGACTCACTAGGTAAAAGTATTTGCCACCAAGCCAAATGACCAGAGTTCCATTCCCAGCATACATAAGGTACAATAAGAGCACATAACTGACCCTGTTAAGTTGTTCTCTGACCTCTAGCACACTATTGCACCCTACCAACAAAAAAGGAAATCCTAAAACAGCATGGTCTAGCAGTCATGGAAAAAGATAAAAGTTAAGTCTCCCAACAAGTACACCATAATGTAGTTTTACTGATTCATTTTCACCAAACCCAGAAGAAACAAATAATTAAGAACTCAAAAACAGAGGAAAATCTTCCGACTTACTTCACAAGGCTAGGGAAACATTGGTGCCACCCTTGATAAAGAAAAGGTAAGACCTTTATATGTTAATTCCCATTGCAGATATTTGCAAACATCCTAAGGAAATTACTAGCTAATCGAGTTCAGCAATATATAGGCATTGCAGTACACCAGGGACCAGTTTGAATAAATGCCATTTGACCTTTAACCAGGAATGTAAGCTTAGTTTACAGCAAGAAAATTAATTAATGTGCACAGATGTTGAAAGCAAGTGATATCAACACAAATACATTAAAAGGAGAGTCCCATGGTACAGCACACACCTAGCACTTCACTGGGATTCTTCAGACCAAAGCTCAGTCATTCTTCATGCTCCACTCAGTCTCGAGCTGCCACCACACCCCACCTCACATCCTAAAAACACATCAGATTGGGAATTCCTTAATCTTACATCGAACATTTATATCCCAAACAAATTTTGAGAGGCGGACTTAAATGTGTATGAAGTGGCGGAAGTCCAGCAGAAGCTGATACACAAAGAAGCGCACAATGGAGGAGCCTGGCCTACGGGATACCACGGTTTACCTGGGAGAGTGTCACCAGGCATGACAATACTGTGCATGGCAGACAAACTGACGTGCCGAAGAGAGTGGAACTCACCTGTATGGACCTGTAGGGAGTCATGCCATTTCCTTCAGAATGGCCATTACAGGTGGGTGGCAGGTGCCACCAGGCCAGTTGTTAATGCAGTTTGGAGGAAAGAAGGAAAAATGACAGGAAGGAAAGGAAAGGAGGGGTGGGAGCGAGCTTAGATTTTGCTGAATATCGTCTTTGTTCACTGTTTCTTCCGTTTACTCTTGCTCCATTTAATCTCTGTGGATAGTAATTGTATTCCACAGTCATCCCAGCTGTGCTGAGGGATCTATTCTTGCTCTCCTTATTTCTCACATATTATGTTGACTAATCTTCATATTTGTTATGCACACTCTACCAATCCTTTGCTGCACTACGGCCAGCAATCTTATCAACAGAGCTGTTCCCCATCACCCAAACAAACGAAATTCCCCAACTGAATTCACGCAGAATTGCAACTATATCCTAAGGCTTCAGGACTGTGGTGGACCTCACTGTGCAAGGTTCTCTCTTGTGAGATCCCCTGTGTCTCCTACTTTCATTACTGTATGTTCCAGTTGATCTCCAAATGAGTTTCTGGTGTTATAGAATATCCTGTATATTCTATATTCAGGATGATATACAATGCCCTTTTCAATTCATAGATTTATTTCTGTGCCTAAAATAAATTAGTAAATATTTGAAAAATGTATAAATTAATAGTATGAATAAAAGTATAGGTGAATAAATATAAAGTCACTAAATTGCACAATGCAAATGTCTAAAATATGTTCGTATTAAGCCGTTGCCTTATTCTGCTCTTAAATATCCCCTCAGTGTGGTCTTCCCTGCCACTTTGATCCAGTTTAAGATGATATTATTTCAGACTATTATAAAATTCCTTTTCACACATTCATTCCTTCTTTTCTAAAAACACTTTACTCAGAAGCAAAACCAAAGATACTTGAGGTTAATTCACTTCTGCTTTTCTAGAAGGTTTCTTTCCACTTTTTAGAGTGTTTCTTGCCTTTGATACTTAAAAAAATGATCAATTTTCAATAAAATATTAGATACTTTCTTTAAAAAGTGATCAATTATAAACTAAGAAAAATCACTAAATTTCTTCTTTCTGCAAAACAAATAACAACAACAAAAACAACAAACAAAACCTAGAACTCTGTGGTATAGCTCAGATATCCCATAAACGTATGCAGAATGACTGAAGCATTAGAGGCACAACCATTCAGATTAATTTATTGCTCTTATATTTTTCATGTCTTCCTGAAGGAATTTGACTGGTCAATAGAAGGCCTCCTGGACCCAGTTTTTCCATGAAGAGGCCGGTAAGTAAGACACCACCAGAGCAGCACGTCCCTGTCCCAGTGCGACTCAGAGTTGTAAGGAATGGAGAGAAGAGAAACGTCAGAGCCCTGGTGATTGGCCCGGACATCTCATTTGGATGGAAATCACAGTAAGATTCAGACTCCCCCTTCAGAACACTTTTCAGATTTTATAGATGAGTCTCTTCTTCATCCTTAATGTTTTCTGGAGGAAATATAAACTAATTTATAAAAAGGGCCCTGTTTGAAGACGGAAACATATGCACAATTTTATTTAGTTACTGTATCATTGATCTCTTCTGTTTTCATCTAACAACAAACAGAAGAGTAAGTCAGAAGCCAGAGACTGAAGTTTAAACAGCTCTCAGCATCTGAGAGTGCTCTTGAGTTTTACTTGTGAGCATAGAAATGACTGAACTCAAAATGTGCTTATGAAAATTTAGTTTTTATTTTTTTAAATATATTCTTTATTTACATTTCAAATGTTGTCCCCTTTCCTGGTTCCCCACTCCCCCCAAAATCCCATAATTGCTTAATTGTTGTAATAATTATTCTTACGTCTTTGGGTTAGGAAACACAGTTTTCTGAAGTGCTAGGAAAGCATTGATCCATAGTTGAAAGTTACTCTGAATTCAAATAAAACCATCCCAAACCTCACAGATTTCCTTACCTGCTGTATGTTTCTATTTTAGGACAAAGGGAATCTTGGGTTTCTGAAAAGCTTTGATGGAAAGAATGAGTTAAACACATTGTTTCTCATATAATTACCAGCAATGTTACCTCCTGACCCTTCTTCTGAGATATTTAGGATATCTGAGGCCGCTGATAATAGTTTAATATTACTCTCTTCACATTGATTAAATATACTTCATACATCACTGAACAATGAGTAACATTCAGATTGGCTGTCCACTGAACTGCCTGTAAAGATGATAAAGTAAAGAATTAATCTTCAAAGTAAAGTCAAGCCTGAAATTGAAATCTTTGACGCATACATCTCATAATTAGCTCATTCTGCTTGATGTAAGATTCGAGGGCAATGCCCTTAAAAGGGGTCTGACTTTTTCTAAACACCCGAAGTTAACATATCATCCATCCTTTCTACATTTATTGCTTTTTTTCTTATTTTTATCTTTAATTTTAATTATTATAAGTTATACATAGATAGCATCTATCACCATATGTTTGAAGTGCTCAGCTCAGTCAAGGAATTCAAAAGTATTTAGGGAAGTTGGCATATCTGAACAGCTCTCCTGTCAGAGACCATCTGAATGCTCTGCCTCTGGAGCCATGTGTCCTGATTCATCAAGCATTCAGACATCGGAGAGCCTCTTTGTTCACCACCTGAATTACTTTTGCCAAATAATTAAAATACGGTGCTATTCACTTGGCAAGAAAACCCTTCCAAACAGAGATAAATGTTCCTTTGCTGGCTGAGACACTTTTGTGCAGGATCATCTACAACAAACCCCCAGCTGTGTGGAAATACTTGTTAACCAAAGGTTTAAATGGAGGACTCCCACTGGAGGGATAAGGACATCAATCCTCCCACAACCGACCTAAAATGTGTCCTGCCTACAAGATGTGCTGGGGAAAAGATGGAGCAGAGACTGAGGGAATGGCCAACCAGTGACTGGCCCAAATTCTGAGACTCATCCCATAGGCAAAAAACAATCCCTAACATTATTAACACCCTGTTACGTGCTATAGCAGACAGGAGCCTATCATAACTGTCTTCTGAGAGCTCATTCTAGCAACCTATGGAAACAGATTCAGAAGTCCACAACCAAACATTAGAGTTTGAGGAGAACTCATGGAAGAGCTGGAGAAAGGATTGAGGGACCCAAAGCAGATAGCAACTCCACAGGAAGACCAACTGAGTCAAATAACCTGGAATCTTGGGGGTTCCCAAAGACTAAACAACCAAGCAAAGAGAACGCATGGGCCCATCCTCAGTACATAGGTAGCAGATGTGCAGCTTGGTCCCCCAACAACTGCAGCAGGGACTATCCCTAAATCTGTTGTCTGCCTGTGAATTCTGTTCCCCTAACTGAACCACCTTGTCTGGGAGAGGATGCAACTAGTTCTGTAGTGACTTGATGTGCCTGGGTGGGGGTAATGGGGGGAGGGGTCTCCCTTCCTAGAGAAGGGGAGGGAAGTAGGAGGGAGAGTTTGTGGGGGGACTAAAAGGGAGGCTTCAATCAGGTTGTAAAGTGAATGAATGAATAAATTAATGAAACAAACAAAGTAACAAAAAAGACACAGCTAACTTGAGAGCATGGTTATATGGCCCATCTCCAAAAGGGACACTTTAGAGTCTGTCTAATGGCATACCAAAGTTGGGCAGACTATTGTGCTTCCTTTAAGTGACCCAAGATAAGTATTTTTCAGAAGAAAAGATTCTCTTAACACATGGGATACTTTGCTTTCATTAACATGCTATGTATTAACATGAGTGTGTGTGTGTGTGTGTGTGTGTGTGTGTGTGTGTGTGCGCTAGGATAATGATAGAAATCTGTTTTAGTACTGTCCTCCTCTGGCCACAAGCCGTTCTTCAGCCATACAACAACTCGGGATGGGGTTTTGAAGGTTTGCGGTTGGTATTGGTTCTAGAATCTACAGAGCCAGAGGACAGGCAGTCTCTGTATCATGATCTCCTGGTGTCCTGTTGCTTCCTCACTCATTATGTGTGCTGTCTGCTCTGTCACATCAAGGAATAAAGCTTTAGAGAGCTCCTTTAATGCCATCATTAAAGGTCTACAGTAGGTGCCAACAAATGAATGAGTATCTGTATATGATCCATTTTGCATTTCCTAAAATACATCAGTTGTTAAAAATGCACTGACTTGAAAATTGGAATGAAGCTATATTCCAATTGAGCATTCTTATCCTGATCATCATTGATTAAAATTTGTTTAGGTATAGATTTGTTGCAGGAAATACTAACAAAAGAAGGAAGGAAGGAAGGGACCCTGGTCCTGAAAAGACTGGATCCAGTTTTGTAGGAGAGTATTAGAACAGAAAAATGGGGGGGGGGGTGATTGGGGAACGGGTGGAGGAAAGAGGACTTATGGGACATATGGTGAGGGGGGAACTGGGAAAGGGGAAAGCCTTTGGAATGTAAACAAAGAATATAGGGGGAAAAAAGACCTGCAGGCTTTCTGCACTACTGCTGGTAACTCCCTGCCCCAGCATGCTGCCGCAGGCTACTCTCTGCTGGACAACTCTCTGGAGGGGCAGGAGTTCCCGAGTTTCCTTTTCTGCCACTCCAGCCCCACGCAAAGACCATCCACCTTGCAGTCAGGCACTACAACTCTCTGTCTCTGTGTGGTCCCGCCTGCTCTGTCTCTAGGCAGTAACGGATTGCTGTGTTTCCAGCTCTGGTTCGTTTGTCCCTGGAGCCGCTAGTTTCTTCTCAGCCATAAATCCCTGTAGTCGGCAGTCCCACATTCCAGTAGCCAACTAAATCAAAACTCCTGAAGCTTATAATTAACAAGTCAGATTTATATATCAATAAATTCTCAATTCACAAGATGCCAGTACAATAACTTCAGAACCAATTGATAATGATAAAAACTGCCTACCTAGATTAGACAAATTATCCCAATTATTCTATCCCTATGTGATATTATAACTACCTGTGACTATTTAAAGCCACGCTGGTTCAGGTTCTTTCTTCCTGTGGGTCTGCCTCCATCTTGGCTACCCTTCTCTCCTAAGATGCTCTCTGTCTCAGCAGCCCTTAGCTCCGCCTCCCTTTCCCTGTCCAATCACAGGCCTCCTGCTGCACTACTATTTTAGTGTGATTGGACAGGGAAAATCCTGTCACATAGATTCATAGTGGAAGTAAACAAAACATTACAGGGAAAAATTATGTCATCTCTTGTTAGGGTCCAGGAGTCACCTCACAAACCACACGGACACCAATTTCAGTCAGATTAGGATAGTTTATTGAACACACATTCCAAGACATCGGGGCCCATAGCTCTGAAGGCTACTAACCCGAAATACTTCTCAGTGCCAGTTTATAAAGGCTAAAACTGCAAAGCTCACAGTGAGCTCATAGACAGGTGCTGGAGGCGCTGCACAGTGGTTGACCCTGACTCAAGCTACTTTAGATATAACAGTTCATATTGACCTTTAATTTGATGGTTCCTAAGTGAAGCTTAGGTTGTAGAATTTCATAAGACTGACAAACCTCATACCATACAGAACATAATAAGTTATGTGGTCAGCTCTGAGTCCAGTTATGTTCCTGTGTGAATGACTGACACACATATTACAGCAACAATACGAAATAGCTGGCAGGCATGGAACAAAATGGCTACAGCTATTGCAGAAGGGCAAGCCTCAACACTCTGGGGTTTTTCCCAAGTAAATAAATTTACATTTCGGAGAGTTTAGCACTGTGAGAAAGATAACAAATTAATGCAGATAGATTTCTTACTTAAATCAATCCCTCAAAGAATACATATTTAACATGTCCTATTATTCAGTATGTATTATGTTTTTTTTACTTAATTATGAAATGTGATGTTTAATATTTAATTAGGTTGAAATTTAAAATTTTATCTTTTAAAGAAAGGCAGATTATTGGGAGCAAACCATGATGAGTGTGGGTCTCACCACGTGTCCACATGTTAAGACAAGCTATTAAGATATGCTGTTGCTAATCCAATGTCAAGTACCATGAATGTGTCTCAAATTATTTGTTTCAGAAATGTTAATGCTGAAAGGAAAGAGAAAAGCCACGCCATGAACTATTCTGAAACAGAAAGAAACCAGATCAAATTTCACCACCTTTTGGAGAGGTAAATGTTTACTCTTTGAAATGCAAAGGTGTTTTGTGTGTGAATGATTGAGTGGTCATGCTTACCAGAGAACGCACAAAACATTTCCTTAAGTTGTAAATACGGTGACTATAGACAATTTAATCACATGGATGGGGGAGGGGTTGGGATGTGTGTGTGTGTGTTTGTGTGTGTGTGTGTGTGTGTGTGTGTGTGTGTTCATCTGTGATGTGATAGGAAGTCAGAGCTATACAATCTGCACTCAAAATTCAACTGGAACATTCAGAAACAAGAGTAAAAGAGGCCTTGTTTAGCTCTGTACCCCATTTTTGATAGGGTTATTTGGTTCTTTGGGGTCTAACTTCTTGAGTTCTTTGTATATATTGGATATTAGCCCTCTGTTGGATGTGGGGTTGGTGAAGATCTTTTCCCACTTTGTTGGTTGCTGTTTTGTCCTTCTGACAGTGTCCTTTGCCTTACAGAAACTTTGTAATTTTATGAGGTCCCATTTGTCAATTCTTGATCTTAGAGCATAAGCTATTGGTGTTCTGTTCAGGAACTTTCCCCCTGTGCCCATGTCCTCCAGGGTCTTCCCAAGTTTCTTTTCTAATAGTTTCAGTGTGTCTGGTTTTATGTGGAGGTCCTTGATCCACTTGGAGTTGTTCTTAGTACAAGGAGATAAGAGTGGGTTAATTCGCATTCTTCTGCATGTTGACCTCCAGTTGAACCAGCACCATTTGTTGAAAAGGCTATCTTTTTTCCACTGGATGGTTGTGGCTCCTTTATCAAAGATCAAGTGACCATAAGTCTGTGGGTTCATTTCTGGGTCTTCAATCCTATTCCATTGATCTACTTGCCTGTTGCTGTACCAATACCATGCAGTTTTTAACACAATTGCTCTGTATTACTGCTTGAGGTCAGGGATATTGATTCCCCCAGAATTATGGGACGTATGTGGGGGGGGGGACTGGGAAAGGGGAAAGCCTTTGGAATGTAAACATAGAATATAGATAATAAAAATTTAAAACAAAAAGAGTAAAAGAGGCCTGACATTTGGCTGTAGATAATCTGCCTTCAGAAGACACATTCATTATTAAGTTTTAGAAACCAGTTATTCTCTGCTCAGTGCTTTGACGTCAGCTAGCATGGATCGAGTAAGAGGAAAGAATGCACAGAAAGAGCCTTACCTCAGCCCTCCACAACCTTCCCAGAAGGGCGAAATTCAGCACTAAAACTAGCATTCCAGAACAGAGAAAAGAGATAAAGGAAGATTAATTAGCTACCTACTCCTCCTCTGTGACACAACTGACCTAAAGCAACATGTTCCCACAGGTGAACATTCACTCTAAAAAAAATATGAGCGAGGAACCAGAAGCTGATCCATCGTGGGCTGCACTGTAAGCTCAAGGATGTCCGGGGAAATGAGACGGCATTGGAGTAGCTCTTTTGGCATCAAACAGAAGCAGGGTGATGCCACCAGCTGCTATGAGTTAGGGAGCTCACTCAGGATCCCCTGATTTCCTTCTTACTGGCTTATGTCTTTGCAAGATTCTCCTCAAAGAAATAACTGGTCTCCTTATCTGCTTAATTTTTGCAAGCTGAGTAGAAAATAGAAGTTAAAAATATTTCTCATCTGAGTCTTGCTAAGAAGCTCAGAATCATCTCTAACTTACACAGTGGTACATGCTAGCATTAGCAATATATATCAAGACCTTCTCCATCCCAACCACACTGTTTAGGAACTGGTCCGGCACATCTGTTAGCTCTATTTCTCCTTCCCTAGGGTTAAGGCATGGCTAAGGACAACACCCTTATGCTCCAGTGCCTTCCATGGCCTCCTGCAGTCCATGAACGGAAACTCAGGTTTGTCATTTCAGAATCCAGAATACCTTCAAGCTTCTCCCATCTTCTTTCCAGGCTCAGCAGATCCCCCAACCCATTCAACCACTCAGGTCTAGTCTCAACATTTCTGTTATATTGTCAATTAATTTTTTCTTGAGCATTTCATTTTCCACCTTCCTTCTCCCCCCAACTCCTCTTCTCTCCTGTCAAGTTCATGACCTTTCTTCTTCTGTAATTGTTCTTGTTATACACACACACACACACACACACACACACACATGCACACACAGCCTGCTGAGTCCCTTTAGTGTTTCTTAGATAAACATGCTTTTAGTGTCGACTAAACATGGGACTGGATAGCCTACACAGGGGGCTCATCTCCGGAGAAAACTCCCAGCAGCCATGGATTGCCAATAACTCTTTATCTAGAGTGGGATATTCTGGAATTTCTCACATCCATGTTGACAGGCTAATTGGTGTGGCCATTCATTATGCAGATATGGTTTAAACAACCATACTGTAGATATTTTATGAATGCAGCATTGTGATCATGTCTAGGCAACACCATCTTAATAGGCATCCTGTCCTCCGACTCTTACAATCTTTCTGTCTCTCCTCCGTGGCATTTTCTGAGCCGCAGGTTGTGTTGTAGATCTCCCATCTGGGCCAAACACCCCACAGTCATTTGCCATCTGCATTTTTACCAATTATGGATCTCTGTAGTAGCCTCTGTCTGCTATGGGAAAAGGCCTTTCTGATGGGGGCTACATGTCCGTGTGTGTGTGTGATGTAGAGTATTTAGAATACAGTTATAAACTATATTGGATTAGAAAAGTGAAAGTGTAGTGACTTCTCCTCTAGGGTCCATGAACTCTCCAGCCATGGGAGGTTAGCTAGGTTTACAGTACTAGGAATGAATTCCCCTCCTATTGGGTGGGCTTTAATTCCAATTAAATAGCTGTTAGTTGCCCCCCAGGTATTGCCCTTGAAGGTATCTTCTAGCCAATCATTTGTTGTAGCCAAGGCTTTATAGTTGGGAGGACTTTTGACACTTTGCGCAGTACCTTCTGATATTAGAAGAAGAGGAAACTCAGGAGGGAGTTTCCATGCCAGTTACAGCTTGACTCCTCTAAGTTCTGGGTCTGAAGTGTGCGGTGTCTTCTGCAATTGGGACTTACCTTTAGATTCTGGAGGCCATCAAGGACAAAGGCATTAGCCTATATCCTAGGTGTTTCTCAGAAACTCTTGGCCAACAACCTAAAAAGAAGTTTTCATTGTGTCATGAGAGTTTTATTAGTTTATTTCTCCTGGGAAAAACATTACCTCACATAACTGCATTTGAGCTATATAAATGCCTAAATGTGTAAGTGTATATACATCTATATCTTCAAATTAGCTTATAAAATAATGTTTCCCTTGTGGCCTTTTTACACTCCTCTTACTCTTTCCTTCTGTGTTACTGTCTAACAGCCCCAGTCAAAGTCTTATCTGCCCACCTTTCCCCCTCGTCTCTTCATAGCACCTGTGTCCAGAACTCGGTGAACACCTTTTCATGCCTTCAAGTCAAAGCCAATGTCATTTCCTTAGATAACAACACCGCCCCGCCCCCCCCCCCAAGCAGGAAGGAATCCACTGTTTTCCTTTGTTATTAAAACACACTGGCCATCATGCTGAGAGTCTGCTGATGACCTGTCTCCACTCTAGGCTAGATAGGCGTCTCCTCCAGGAGTCCAGAACTTAGGTTATTCATCTCAGTACCCACAAAATATTGTGTGAAACTGAGTGGGGAGAGAATCAATGATAGTGCTTAACCAGGCCAAAAAAAAATCTTGTTGCAGTCACTTCCTGGGGAGGGAGATGAGGAACTGCCTGGTGGAGGTGTAGCTTTGGCATCTTGGGAGAAAGCATGGAACGTCAGCAGAAACAGAAAAACATAGATTTTAGGTAGAAGATCGAACATGAGCTAAAGGTTAAGTTTCTTAAGTCCACAAACCAGAGATAGGAACTGAGAGTTAAGAGAACATACTGATCGCGGGGCTCCATTCTTGAGGAATTACTAATGTCCAGGCCTTGTTGCCTTCTTCTCTCTTACCTTACAGCTGGGAGCTTTGTGTATGCAAAATCAATTTATATGCCTCTTGTTACAGGTGCACTGAACTTCTGAACTTACCTTCTGCTGCTCGGAGACTTTTCAATGAAAAAGGGAAGGAACTTTTTTCCCTGAAAGACCTACAGAGAGATGAACTGGTAACTGGGGGGTGGGGGGTGGTGGGGGGGTGGAACTGGAAATTGAGTAAGTGAGCATAAGCGAAGGAAAATACCCTTCCATGCGAGGCTTCGGTGACTGCCATTCATATTCCTTCTAGAATTCCCATAAGGGAGTCAGTCATCAACAGCAGTGTTAATTAATCAATAGCATGCCTGCCTTCCGAGGCAGTGGGCCAGGCCTGCATGACTAAAATATGAAGAATAACTATATGCTTATTGAGCCTCTTTTAAAAAGATACCCTTTTCCTCACCACAGAACCTAAGGCAGGCTAATTCTTCACTTCTGATTTCTTCCTCTGTTGCTGAAGGATATAGACCCTTGAATCTCTTTGAAGTCTACACAACATAGTTATTTAATTGTTTCTTTACTAAATGACTAATTTCTTAATTTTCTCAGTAAAAAAGAAAGCTTGCATAACTTTCTCCAATGTATGCCTACTTTAACAACATCAAATAAATACACCGTTGGTGGCTTTGCTTTGTTTTAAACTCTATTTGGAGCCTAGAGTAAGCTGAGAAATAGAAGGTCTTACACAGCCTAGTTTTCTGTCCCCCCTTATGAAATTTGAGATATTAGCTTAGGCAAAAGCATTGCTTGCCCTTACAAATACCTGAAACTCTTTGAACAAAGAACAGAGTTCATGATATATTACCAAATCTTGAAGCTGGACACGGTGGCTCATGCCTGTAATTTCTGTTCACTGAGTGGCTGAAACAGGAGGATTATTGGGAGTTCAGGGTAAATGCTGGCTACAGAGTGAGTTCTAGGCCAGCCTGATCTATATGAGGAGACATTATCTCAAGTAAAAGCATCACACACACTCACACATGCATACATGCATGCACACACGAATGCACACACGAATGCACACACACACACACACACACACACACACAGGCACACAAAACCAAAGCAAAATAAAACCAAGAGCTTTGTTAGTGCTCTGAACCCTGAGGACCTCCTGAGAGTCTGAAAGCTACACCCACACACCGAGCAGTGCCTGCATACAGTGCGCTGCAGGAGAGGCAGCGGGTGAAGAGGCTTTGCTCTTGCCTTGGCAGGCTTTATGTGGAATCTGAAGTCTATCACTTCTAAGAATTTTGTTTGGTTTTTAGTGTGTCTGATTGTATGTGATGCTGGGGTTACTCAGGGATCTATTTTTTTTTCCAGATGAAATTCTGGGCAGACTATCTAAAAATCAGTAATAAATTAAATAAAAATAAATAAAATAATAAACAAAAGATGCATGTGGCCTGAAATAAGCATAGAGGAGACGCCAGGGCACAGGAGTATGGGTGTGAGAGAGTCGAGATGGAGTGGGGAGCGTTTAGTAGTGTGAAGTCAGTGTGAAGATTGTAACGGGCCCCCTGTTAGACTTAGTGTCCGTGGGAGAACGGGAGGACCTACGAGGGTCTCTCCTGTGTCCTCATGGAAAGAGCGACGAGAGCGCATGACGATGTGAGAGGCGGTTCTGGGCTTCTCTTTAGACTGGCTCACTTTCTACAGCTCATACCTCTCCTCATCTTTGAGAAACTATACACCACGCGCAGCCGCGGGTCCCTGTGCTCCCGGCTGCCGGGATCGGCATTGGTGCATTGGTTTCGAAGCTCAAGGCGAGGCTGTCTATACAGACGGACATTGTCAAGGGGGAGGGCAAGAGGGACAGAAGGAAGGAGAGAAAGGAAGAGAATGTATTTAAGGGCATTTAAGAAATAGATATAAGAAAGAGGAGGAGGAAGTGCCACCTCTAACACACTATCCAGGAATGACACATCAAGATTTTGTGCACAGTTTTAATGGTGTATAAGCTAACACTATCTTAAAAGAGAAATATTATTTTACAGTCTTTTTAATTGAAATAGAATAGAATTTTTCTCCCTCCATTTCGTACCAAAACCACTCTTCTTCAAAGCTCCGTGTGCCCCACTCTCGTTAGTAGCTTCTTTTTCCTTGGAGTATCATTTGTAATAAAAATAAATAAATAAAAATAAATAAATAAATAAATAAATAAATCCATTTTTCTCGCAGCCCCTGCTTCCAGAATGGCGCCTCTGACACTCATCACTTATTAATAAATACCCAGGCCACAAGTTTTTGCTCCTTCTCCAACTAGCTCATAACGTATTTAATCCATTCACACTGTGCTATGTCTTCCACGTGGTTAGTTACCTCTCCCCAGCCTCAGGCACCCAAGTCCAGAGCACAGCTCCGGCTGCTTTACATCCACGCTCCATTGTTCCGCCCAGATCTCCCATCATTCCATCATGAGTTCCTCAGCACCCATGTCTCTAACCTCCATTCCCAAATGAATCTCTGCCTGTGCTTCTGACTATTTCCCAGAATCCTCTCTTTCGACCACTGTCCCATCTCCTATTTCCTGCCTCAGCTCGTTGGCCCTAGGTTTTTTAATTGATAGATAGTGCTTATAAGAGATCTTCTCTACAATGTTTGTTGCATACAGATATGTGCGTTTGTGTGTATATGCATAAACAAGACCAGAGCAAAGGCAGTATCAGCAGACATGTTAACATTGAAGGAGAGCATTTTCATGGATGCCGGGTCTGGACAAAGAACTTGAGGCGACTAATGAGTGCTGGGAAAGAGAGAACTACTCTCCCAGGGATGAGCCCCTTATTGGCTACCTAATTTTAACAGTGTGTGTGTGTGTGTGTGTGTGTGTGTGTGTGTGTGTGTGGTCTCTGTATGGATTTGTACACTTCTGTGCAGTGCCTCTGGAATCCATAAGAGGGTGTTGTGTCTCCTTGAGCTAACTTACAGGTGGTGGTGAGCCACCCACTGTGGATGCAGGGATCCTAGACCTATTCTTAACTGCCAGCCATGTCTCTAGCCTACATTAGTATTTCATTGTTTATATAATAATACCAGTCCATTTATGCAAGGGAATCTTATTTTTTTTCCAGGAAGGGGCAGGTAGTGTAGATCTTAGGGTGTGGCGACTATGGGGTCTCCACGGCAATACCAGCAGTTGACTGCGTGCAAACAAGCAGGCAAGCCTCTTTCCCAGTGAAGCTGTGTTTCCTGAAAGGACCAACAGCCCACACTGGCCACTGTCACAGTTTGGCAGCCTCTGACCACACCTGCATTTCAGTCCTTCCTTCTTTCCCTTCTTCCCTTTCCTCAAGTAAGAAAACATTTGAAAGCCTTTTTATTTGTAAGTGACTAAGAACTAATAGGGGTTGCAAAAAGACTGCAAAGCACGTTTGCTGCTCCCTGCTGTGTGGTATGAAAGGCTAGCATCTGCTGGAGAGCAGGGAAGAGGCCTGGGGTCTGACAACACATGGAGCCAAGGCTTTCTTTGCCTCCCTCCGGGTAGCCTGCAGAATCGGTGCCTTTCTCGGGAGTTGCTTCTTTTTCATTACTGGATGGTGTTCCATGACACTGCACTTTGGCCGTTCTCCCACTGGAAGGTGTTCCGATTGCTGCGATTACTTCTATTTTGAGGTGTTTTGAATCAAGGTGCTTCGACCCCTCCCACACCATATCCCAGGCTCCTGTCTTTGACAGGTCTATGTCTCACGTGGAGAACACTGGATCAATCCTGACCTCTTCGTTGCTCAACAAAGGAAGCAAGTCTTCCTAAGGAGCCTCGAATTTGACATTTCCAAGATTAAAACCTTTTGTAGCATGCGCAAGGTGGAAGGTAAGCTTTGAAGTTATCTTACTTTGATGTCCTCACATACCTGTTGATGTTGCTTTATATTTAAAATTCATGTTTATTTAAACAGGCGCCTTGCCGGTTAGCTCTTTGGCCTCATTATTTAGCGTATATTTAACAGGGTTGCATATTTTGTTACCTAATGTACTTTGGAAGAGCAGAGATTTAAAAAAAAAAAAAGTCAACATAATCTCTTTTATCTTTTACAGGGAGATAGTTATGCGAGCCCCATGCATTCTCATTAAGGAAAGGGATTAAATGCCCAATCATGTTTCAATGTTGTACCATCTGTTGTGTAATCAAGCTCTTGGGGGGGGGGGCTCTAAGACTGCTCAGTCTGCAGAGCCCCAATTGCATCGGCGCTGCATTTCCTGACCTATGGTTTGCCAAGATGCTTTCTGGAAACTTCCTAAATTAAATAAGGGTGAAATGGCCTCTCGGTTACCTCAGAAATCTTGGCTAGAGAGCCATTTCACCCTTATTTAATTTAGGAAGTTTCCAGAAAGCATCTTGGCAAATCATAGGTCATGGCTGTATCTTCAGAAAGCCAAGCCCGTATGCATGGAGCCCTGAGAGATCATGCCTCCACGTCCTGATGTCTCCCTAGCGTGTCCACAGTGAGGCCAATATGGGGAAATAGGATTACTTTTACCACTGTCCCTGCAGGTCAACAGGAGGGAGAGGCTTGAGAAACACTGCGTCGGTGCTACATTTCCTGACTTACATGGTTGTTATCTTAGGATAGTGTGGTGTTTGAATGTCAAACACTGTCACTGGGACTTGGGGAGAAAGCCCAGTCAGCCAACTGCTAGCCACAGGGATTGATTGCCAGCACTCCTGTGAACAGTCAAGTGTAATGGCAAGAACCCGTGCTCCCAGCGCTGGGGAGGCAAAGACGGACTATGGCCAGCTAGATTAACCTTATCAGTGAGACCCAATCCCTAGAGGGAAGCCCCCACTTCTGTCTTCGTACTTTCCCTTTTCTCTGTAGCATCTCACTTTTCCTTGTGAGATCCTTTTTCTCTTAGCAGAGTAAGGAAAAGCCATAACCCCACATATGTATTTAATACCAAGGTTTCACATGCATCTTCCACAGTATTGAATTTCATGATATAGCCCCAGAGAACAATCTAAACACACACACACACACACACACACACACACACACACACACACATATCCTATAGCCTATTTGATTAATTAGAATAGAGAATAATTAATTTAAACTTGAAAATGCCTACTATTAGTACTTTTGTCTAACAGTATCTTGAGGGAAAAGAATTGGCAAGCGTCCTGTTAAATAAAGTTCAACCTTGTGGTTTAAGGAGCACCCAGTGGCTGACCGTTTTGCCCTTGTGTGAGTGTATATTTTGAGTTCCCAGTGCTCTACGGCCATAAGTATGTCTTTGCAATTTGTTCATTTCTTCTCAGCTCTTGTTTTAGAAGTCCAAAGTGACCCTGTGTGTGGGGGCAAGCTCGCTGTGAATAGACCTGTAGCTGATTTTGAAGAGGAGAAGCAAGTGAAAAGACCGGAGGGGAAGCAGATGGAAAATGCTGCTTTAATAACAAGAGATGCTCCCACAGAGACTCTGTAAGTAATCACTCTCGCCGGAAAGAGACCGGGGCTCTGTGACCTCAGCTCATCCACTTGAGGTAGTGTGGAGCCCATGCAGGGGACTCATAGAAGTTTCTGAAACTTGGTCACTTGAAGACACCGTGTTTAATTCATTTTCTAACAGATGAGCCAAGGCTTGAAGCATCACCTTCATCTCCTTGCAGTGATGTAGCCACGATGTGATGATTTTTAAAAAGACTTCATCTTAGCATTGTACTTTCCTTCTTTTTCTTCCTCCCTTCCTTCCTCCCTCCTTCCCCTTCCCCTTCCCCTTCCCCTTCTTCTTCTTCTTCTTCTTCTTCTTCTTCTTCTTCTTCTTCTTCTTCTCTCTCTCTCTCTCTCTCTCTCTCTCTCTCTCTCTCGCTCTTTCTCATTTTTTTTTTAATTCACCATGTTCAGTCCTGGCAAACACACTCGTTCTAAGCTATTGAAATGGTTTCTGGAAGATCTCCATAGAGTCATTTTTTTTTTCAAATCACCTAAGGTCCACCTGTGGACTGGTACCTTGCTAACATGTGATTTTTATTTTTCATACACAGTTCTTCAGTGAGTAGTGTGAATCCTGAGAAGTCAAATAAAGACCTTCTCTCTGCTGCCCTCATCCCTGCCTGTCAGGGACCCCATTTGTACCTCATAGTCACTCCCCCATGGCACATCTCTTCAGGGTCTAACATACCAAGTTCTAGTAGGTGACAAGCAGTGGCCTGAAGGTGACATAGTCCATCTTTCTGCCTCAAGTTCTTGTTGTACACTTCCTACCTGTAGTGACTTCACCATCAGTACTAATTTCAACAGTGGTGTGCACGGATGTCCTCGCTAGACCCCTCCTCCTGGTCCTTCCTGTCTCCCCTGGGAATTTGGTGTGGAAAAGGGCTCTGCGTCATGTGTTCTTCAGACAGACCAAGGGAGTAATTGAGTTCATTCCAGAACAGAGCTCCAACGACTGCCTAAATTCGTTTATCCTTGTTACAAGCCTTTATTTATTTATTTGTTTGTTTGTTTGTTTTGCATGTGAGTCCTTCATGGTGCAGGTGTGGAAGTCAGAGGACAAAGGCTCAGTTCTCTCCTCCCTCTGTGGGCCGTGGGGATCAAACTCAAATTGCCAGTCCAGGCAGCAGGTGCCTGTGCCTGCTGAGCCATGACCTCGTGCTACCAGCCTAGAGGAAGCCCATTTTAGGAAACGCGTTTCTTAATCTGATACGTGATTCATCGAGCCCATGTCTCAAAACTACCACAGTCACTGGAAAGTATCTTTTGCTTTCAGAGACTAATCTCTCCCCTGTGGCATCGTCCATGAAAGTTAGAGAATCAGACACAAACTTTCTTAGCAACCCTTTTATTCTTCTGGTCTCTGAGTTACCATGCTGTACTTAGACAAAACAGAGGGAGGAAAAAGGAAATGTCTTAGAGCAGAAAGATCTGCTTTGTTATATGAGTCAGTCACATCAAGGCCCGCAGTCCTTAAGGTAATGGGGCTTACAGTACTCGGCGCTGGGTGGGTCTCATCAAGGCATCCCGGGCAGGCTTTGGGACCCTGTTCCTCACATCCGGAGGTGTCACCGGCTCACAAGGCAGTTTCGTCGACTCACAATTTTGATGGCTCACAACTCTGCTTCGGTGACTCACTCTTAGAAATCTCTGTCCCTTGTGCGCACTTCCGACGCTGAACTCCGTTTAGCCACCAGGCCTGAGTCCTCACTCACCAGGGACCCAGCTGTCCCTCCCTGGACACCATTTTCACTAGTTCCTTGAACCGTGACTGAGCAGATCACCTTCTTTAGTCATTTAAATGCTTTTATTTTTTTCCAATTTATTTTTTTTTTCATTTTCGTGGAAGGCATGGGTTTGGCTCCAGAGTTTTCAGGCTTTCATCTGTTACTCTCGTTCGCCCCTCCCTTATCCATCTCTCTACGCTCTACTGCTCCAGCCTAGCCCACTTCTTCCCACCTCCTTGGGCTTCCACGTCCCATGTCCTTCACTACCCTCTCTCATGCTTTTCCTTCTTGTCTGTCAGGGTGTCTTTGCTGACAAAACTCATTATTAGAAAGTCACTGTGCGGTTTCTCTGGAGTCCCTCAGTCTGTGTCTGTAGAGGGCCTAGCAAGGGAGGATTGAGATGACTTACGGAAGGACTTCCATGAAGCACAGTCTGTACAAGAGACCCTTCTTTCTTGTCTAATGAGATTATAACTTAATTACATCATTCCCCCCTTCCCTTTCCTTCATCCAGGCCCTCCTTACTCTCCTTCAAACCCAGGGCGTCTTTCCCCCCTGCCCCCACACTATCACGTGAATATTTGTATGTGCATGTATGTTCCTAAGTTTAACCGGCGCAGTCCATATGTTACCTGTATGTATGATTTCAGGTAGGCTGTTTTCGTCACTCGGCTCTGTGGGGAGATGGGTGGTAATGCCTGTAAGGAGCCTGGGCACGGCCCCCATCCCTGCTGATGGGAAGCAAACTCAGAGCCCTGTGTAGATCTATGTCCCTAAGCCCTCGCCCTGTCACATCATCATCTTCTTGTTCCTCCGATGAGTCAGATGAACTCTCCATTTGCTCTTTGCTTGTTTGCCTTTGGTTCTGACTAGAGTGTTCTTGCTCACATACGGGAGTTCGCCCCCAGCCCTCTGTTTTAACACAGCCTCTGAGAGGTCTCTGAGAGTACCGCAGATCCCAAGGCTCTCCCCTGCAGTAAGCTTTCTTTGGCGTGGGGGGGGGGAGGCGGGGGAGCACTAGCTGTGGTTATTCGTTTCCTTGTCTGTTGTCTTTCTTCTTCCCAACACAATGTGAGCATCATGAACTGAGAACTTACTTGTCCTGTTTATTGCTGTACCCAGCCCAAAGAGTTCTTCTATGCCTGGAATACAGTAGATGCTAGATAAATATTGGCCAAAGGAATGAGAAACTAATGGAGATGCAGCCATTAAATTGGCAATTTGGTTAATTAATTATTTAAACAAGATAGTTTTATAAGGCTTGTCAAAAACTGACTTGTCTGCATTCAGGAATATCAAAGGCTGGTAAATTGCAAGTGGGATTGTAGGGTGAGGGTGACAGGGCTGTGCTTTCTGTTTCAAACACAAGATGGCACTGGTGTCTTTTCAACCACTGGGGATAGGCTGGTGTGGGAAGCTGCTTGTGCTCAGGAGGCCTTGGCTATACTCCAATCCTATTTCCATAAGCAGCAGCGCTGGCCCTGTCCCTTGATAAGGGCACAGCCACGTGTGTTAGCAGCAGGGTTGCCCTGGAAGGCTCCACTCGCTTCATAATGCTTGTAGTTACATAGAATTATCACCACCACTTGAATGTCTACAGTATACCCCAGAGAAAGAACACTGTTTACCCAGTTGCATGCTGGGGCTGAAGTACACTTGCTGCTTTGCCTGTGTGTTTATCCCACCCTTGGCAAAACAGTCTTTATACTGCTACTTCCCAGTCCCACCCAAAGCAAGGGTGTTCTAACAGCAACCTGGAGTTTAGAACCTATGGGTCTGAACAGTGGGCGCTACTCCCACCCCTCTGTGCCTTGAGTGTCTACACTACCACTATTACATTCTAGTGTTTCTATGTACTTTTCACAATTAAAAAGCATGTGTTCAGCTGTGCTTTAAGTCACTTTAGAGTCCTCTATTAGAATTAGATTCCTTAACATCTATAACACATGCCACCTCATCATCTGGGCTATACTGCTTCAGGCAAAAAACTAGGACCCACTTTACACTGGTATTAGGCGTGTCATTTCATGTTCGTTATGAATTGTTGAAGTTAATTTTCAATATAATATATGGACCCACTTTTCAAAACTAAAATAGCAAAAATGAATGTTGCTTATGCTGCGATTGAGGGATTTTTTTCTATAGGCCTCTACTAAAAGATCTAAATTGTGTACTAGTGAAGTATGGATTTCCAAATCTAGCTACTCCCGTGAAAATATGACTTACAGAAGCACCGATATCCTGTAGACTGTGATCTGTGATCGGGCTGCACATGGAGACCCTGTGAACACACGCCAGCCTTCTTAGACCTGACTTTGCCCTCCCGCATCTTAACAGAGATTCTCATGCAAGAGCGCATCTCCGCATGGAAGCCTGCCGCAGGGACTTCAAGTATGCTTGGCAGGACCCCTCGTACAGCCTTGCTGCGGATGGCAGCCTTCCAAAGAAAGCAGAGAAAGAGCTCTTTGAAAATATGCAGCCCCCAAAGAGACGCAGGTAAAATGTGCACGGGATTTCTGTTGGTAGGTTCTGTCTGGCCTTGGACTCCCTCATGCTGGTACAAGCACATTCCGTAACATTTTTACTTTGATTTGCTACTGTGTGCCAGCATGTACATTTTGGTCTTGTGATACTGATCAAAGCATCGGGGACTAGTGGGAAGGGGAGGCTCTTTACTCTTCAGCTCATCCGGTGCAGGGTTATATAACGTCTTGGTGTGTGATGTGATATACTCTTTCTACTAAACAGTAGTCTCATCCACCTGTGAGTCCTGAGAACTTGGAGCAGAATTCAGAGCTTCATATTCATTGAGTGCATGCACGGATAAATTACTGAACACTCTAGCAAGATGCCCCCGATTCCCTTAAGAAGCTAAGAAAATACAATTTTTCCTTTTAAACATTTTGTCCTGGTCCTGACCCGATGAAATGTTAGGGATATAACATATGTGGTATTTTTTTTTTCATCTTTAGACTTTTGCTTAACATTATAGTAATTACTAGCATACATGAGTTAAGCCATCCCACACATTTAGCAGTTAACATTAGATCATACACAGAGCGGGGGCCTAATGGAGCTCTTCAGATTAATATGTCAATGTATTCTGATGTTTACACTGTGTCACACATCTGCCTAATATTTTAATGCCCTTAAGTAAGAGATTGATTTAAATGAACTTCCTGGTATATCCTTATTATCTTATGATAATTCTTTGCTGAAAAATTTGGAGCCCAGAACCCAGATGGTGTAACAGAAGGAAAAATATTTTCATTTTGCACAGAACACCATTATTTTCGGTTTTCACCCTGTGTGCTTTTGTTTGAATTTCACCTTTTCTTGTTTTGCTGTACTACTTCTCTGTCTGAACTTCCTCTTAGCTGGCAAATTTTTTAAATGTTCTGTTAGATAAACATTCAATACTTTCATAAAGTAAGCTCAGGATTCCACTTTAGTTTGTTCTTATTAACATGTAGTGTGTGTGTGTGTGTGTGTGTGTGTGTGTGTGTAAATGTATGTCACGTGTGATTGCAAGCTGGCTGAGGCCAAAAGACGGCACTGAATCCCTGGAGCTGGAGTTTGAAGTGCCTGTGAGCTAGTTGGGAAACCAAACTCAGACCCTCTAAAGGAGCAGCAGGCACACTCCCCCAGCCCAGGACGCTACTATCCTTGCCAGTTTATGTGCACACTGCCAGTGGCCTTGCTGTTGTTCTCCTGGAATATTTACCACTGCAAGGTTAGCAGCCAATGGGGGCGGTCTCACCAAAAGAGCTCAGTGTCTCCAGTGCAGGCACCTCCAGGGGCCATTTTCCTGTTACTAACAGAGTTTCCTTTCTTAGCCATGCCCCAAAGCATAGCAGATCATGGAAGCTGTGTCATCAGGAGTTTGAATACAGAGATGGGCAAATCATCAGCCTCGCTGATCCTCAGCTGGTCCTGGGCGTCCAAGTCTCCAAACCCCGTTCAGGCACAAAGGTCATTTTGGTGAAAAAGAAATCTGATGAAAGTCACCAACACTGGACACACGAAGCAGACAGCAGGTAAACTCTCTGCATCAGGAGGTTTACACATCAAACTGCATGAGGTCCTAAGAGGTCGGGCGTGGTTTCTACACCGCAGGCAGGAATATAGCTGATCACCTCAGAATTTCTATTTTACTTGGCTAAAAATTCTTTATCCTAGTAAAAGAAGAGACAGAGAGATAGGTAAGAATTTTAGGTAAGCTACACACAATTTTACCAGCTGTTAGATTCAGAAAAGTGATCTATTCGTTTCTTAGTTTTACCTGGCCATTGGCCCAAGACTAGGTATTCATCTAATTTACATTTGTAACAGAAAGAAATCAAAAAATAATTCTAAAGTGTTTCCAGTTTTGAGATATTTGGAGACCGTTGTTTCCCTGTCTCTTCCCACTTAGGTGCCTTCCCAGTTTTTCATTCATAAAAATAACTTAAGTGGTTTCTATTCAGAGTAAGCACAACTTACTATTGATCAAATGTCAATTCAATGTCTGGCCTTTGGTACAGATTCAAAATGCTCACAATATTTACTTGAGAAGATCAGAAGAAATCTAAAACAACTTGACTATGTGATTATATTAATAAAATATTACAAATCTTATTGATAATTAGTCAGTGGTTATATTGAAATAGAAAGGGGGTCCTGGTCACTTAAGTGTATATTTGGAGATTAAAAACATGTTATTTCAATCAGTTTTATTTTAGGCTTTCTAGCAAAAGTCTGGAGAGATTACTCAGCAGTTAAGAGTACCTGTTGCTCTTACAGAGGACCAGAGCTCAATTCCCAAAACCCACAGAGGATTTGGCCGCAAACTGTCTGTCTAACTCTGGGGATTCCAACCTCTTTTGGCCTCCATGGGCACCTGAATGCACACGTGCATGCAGACAGCAGACATGTATTTATACACACACTTAAAAGTAAATAAATCATAAATTCTAGCAAAAAATTAAAGTCAAGTTTCATATAAATGAAACAAGCCAGAATGTTGGTAATGTTTACATTTCATTGCACATTTCAATTTATTTTTCTGTACATTAGAACATTGATTTAACAAGGAAAAATAACTACTTTCTTGTTTGTTCTTTATTGCTCTACTTAAAATACTACCATTACATATAGTGGGTCTCTAGTCATCGCCCCAGTCTCTTGCATACAGATGTATATTCAGGCATCCATGCAAAGTATTTCTTAATGAGAAGGAGCTGTGACTTTCACCGTATTCTCTAAATATCAGCTCTGCCCATGGCTTAGGACTCTGCACTTTGGGGCAGATTGATAAAGCTCTTGGAGGTAGCATCAGCAATCCTGGCATGGCAGGAGTGGAGCTAGCTCTACTGTGTGCAGCAGACAGCACACAATAGCCACTGGTTGTGTGTTGCTGGGGCTGGAGAGAAACTTGCTGGACAGAGTTGCTAGAAGTGTCTCTACTCCACCCACCAGGACTGTGCTGCCTGTGTGATGAGGAGTTAGTATAGGCTGTTTTCTCTACAAATGACTAGCTATATGGACCATAATTCATTCATTCAGCTGACATTAGGTATATATTAAAGCAAGAATGTACCAAGAGGATATTACAGTTCTTAACATATATACCCCAAATGCAAGGACACCCAATTTTCATAAAAGAAATGCTATTGCATTTAAACAAAATCACATACTGCCCCTGACACAGTAATGGTGGTGACTTCAGTTGCCCATTCTTACCGATAGATGGGTCATCCAGAAAAAAAGCTAAATAAAGAAAATCTGGAATTAAATAACATTATAAATCAAATGAACCTAACAGACAACTACAGAGTATTCCACCCAAATGCTAAAATAAAGAATAGAGTTTCTTCTCAGCAGCCCCCGAGACTGTCTTCAAACTGACTACATTGTAGGATGCAAAGCAAGTCTCAGCAAATTTAGAAAAATTGAAACAGCATCCTGCACCCTCACCACCATAGATTAAATTTACAGGTTATTGAAAGCATTAGTGTAGGAATGGGACTTCAGCAAAGAACTAAAAACATCAAGATTTTTGTTCCTGTAGAACTAGAACTAGAACTATACATATATATGTGTATGTATATACATATATATTACATAATATATTAATATATTTAATATATATTAAATTTAGAGAAACCTTTTACCTTGTCTTTCTGGATTGTGATAGAGTTCCCATGATTCCTTTTTTTAAAATTAAAAATTGAATTTTATACAATATATTGTGATTATAATTTCTTCCTCCTCCAACTCCTCCCAGATATTCAGACTCTCCACCCAACCAAATCCATTCCACTCCTTTCCCCCCTCTCTCCCCCTCCCCTTTTCCTCTCTCAAACAAGCATCTAAAAAATAATAATAAAATAAGATGAAAACCACACCTACACAAACAAGCCAAAGCAGGGTGAAACAAACGACTACAAGACAAAAGGCCAAAGTAAAAGCAGGAGAAGCACATATAGACACTGAGACATGCTCATTCACACTCACAGAAATCCTACAGAAACACACTAGAAACCAGAATATTCCTACTGTAATTTTAATGCAAGAATGGTTGATGCATGCAGTTGAATATATAAGGGGAATGACTATTCTCGGACTTGAGTGAGCTTGGAAATGCTTCTGTGCTCATCCTGAGAGAAGGCTGGTGCTGAGTCCTGTTTAGCATTGTCATTTCTTCTCCTGGGTATTGGAAAGGAAGGAGCAGACAGGGATAGAAAAATAGAGAAGATGGGTACAATATGAAGATGTGAACCCAGGATTCCATCCCATGTAGCATAACTGTAAAATCCACTTCATTATCTTTAACACTTCTCAGTAAAAGTAGCATGGTCCGTAAAGATATATCAGTGTGGATATAATCTAGTGACAGAAACCATACCATGATTTAATCAGGGAAAATAGATTATGAGGAATCTTCACCCAACCAAATCCATACCTCTCCCTTCCCTCTCTGATAAAGCATGAACTATTATTTATAAATTCTACTTAAGGTATTATACTGGACATTTGATAATATCTAAATCAGAATATCATAAAATTTGTACTGATTAGCTGGTAAGACATGAAGAGACTTGGGTTTCCACACAGAAGAAATGTATAGAAATTCCATTTACATTGATCACAATATGCTATATAATGGGACTGATTTTGTCTTCTTAAGGACCTTTCACCTGGTGAGTAATCCAGACTTTGTACTGGCAGTGTCTATGACCAAAGCTAAAAACGAAGCCCGTGGCTATCCAGTTATCATTCAGGTAAGATATGCACAGGCCAACAAGAAGCCATGACCTCTTATAAAGCTGCAGGGAGACTCTGTGCCTCTTTGTTACAGAGCAAAAGAATAGCTGTCATAGAAGGTTACTGTGAATGTCAGTGTGAAAATGTCTTTTTGATAATACTCTGCCTAGACTTCAAATCAAGCAGATTGAGATATCTCTCAGTGTGGTTCATTCTGACCAGTGGCGACTGTAGGCTTGCTGGTAGTCTAGAGTGGGGCAGCTACTGCAGCCACACACTGGCAAGCATGAGAAACACTCCCCAGAGAATTCATGGAGCTTGCAACCTCTGGGGGAGAGGGCTGTGAGGAGTACCTAAATTCACCTATAAGGAGCACAGACAAGGATCCCTTGGGGGAAAAGACCTGTTCAGTGCTTTTGGACTAATTGGACAGTAGTAATCCGAAGAGACCCACTTGTAGCCCCTTTAATGCAGGCTTCATTCGAGTTTTGGGCAAAGGCCCCGGGAGCTCTTGTCCGCCGTCCTTCCTTATAACCAGACACTTGTAATTCTTGTGTTTTTTCCTTGCCAGGCCAAGATGCGGCTTAGGA
Organism: Apodemus agrarius; assembly: GCA_964023405.1. Classification (NCBI taxonomy): domain Eukaryota; kingdom Metazoa; phylum Chordata; class Mammalia; order Rodentia; family Muridae; genus Apodemus; species Apodemus agrarius. Next base: position 75,758,659 of record OZ030008.1, on the reverse strand, counting down.
AAATGCCAGCTTTTTCTTTCCCTTCTGTAAGCTCCACCCTACTTTCCAACAAGCAGAATAATAATCTCCAAATAGCATTTGATTTATTCTGTGCTTTTAGTGAAGAAATTTTCCAGTTAGGAATCCAAGATCAGGACACAGAATCAGGATGGATTCTGAGTCTTATTTAATTACGTCTTCCGTTCTCATAAACAAGGGCAAGGCATTTATTTATTCAGAGGACATAGCACACATAGCATTCCATGCTTCCTGTCAGGCGCCGCACCCTCGGTTGGTTCCATAATCATTTTAATATCATTTGCAGATTTTAATATCACCACATGTGTCTGTTTTTATAAGGAATACATTTAGTCGTAAGGTAATTTGTATTACCTTTCGAGAGGTTTTTTTTAATTGTGAGTGATTCATCATTTTATGTATTGAATAGTAAATTTGTGAGAAAACATTAAAATATCAGGTTAGTGCCTGAGAACCTTTCCAGTTGCCTTAGAATGCAGCCTTTGGCTTTCCAGACCTTGGCAGGAACCCTGTTGTCTGACCCATTAAGTTAGCAATCAGGCCTCCCTGATTATCAATCTCGTACTAGGTAGAGTAGTTATTGTATGTTATAACCTTCCTTGAGGCGTCATGACAAGGATTCTTAGAGCTAGCATGCCGGCTTATAACTTGATAAGTTGAAACTGGGTTCTAGTTATGCTTGAGATAACTCAACAATGTATAATTATATTAAAAAAAAGTTACATTCAATAGCAATAGAATTAAAATACATGTCCAGTTTCTGTTGTATATTCAGTTGAGTTGTTAAAAAAGACTTTTTGAAGATCAATGAAATACATATTAAATTGTCAACAAATTGCTGTTTTTCACACAGTGGACTGGTGTTTGGGGAGATACTATGCATGTTTGGCAACAACATAAAAGCAGTAGGCAAATTCACATAACTGGGAAAGGAGAAAGTCAAATAATCGTTCTTAAAAATGCTCTCTTGATCAATAGCATAATCTTTTAATTAATCTTAATAATCCTTCTAGAAGTTTTTCCTGAAGAAATTTTTGTAAATTTACATATACAATACATACATACATAGTATATATGTATATACCTATATAATATGTATCATACACATGTATATGTGTGGTATTATAGAGATATCTATGTATATATACATATGATAATTATTGTATATTATTGCATTATATATGAATACAAACACAGATGTATATGTGTACAAATATGATACATATATAATATATTTACATATATACATGTATATTATATATGTGCATGTATGAATATATATATAAACTTCTGTCTTATTTATTATAGAGAATGTTCAAAAAATCTGCAGGTTTAACTATTGAGAATTAGAAAGCATAATATCACTAAGATGAAATGGTTAATATCCTTTAAAAATGTCAGAAAAATTCACAAAATAATATTCAGTCAAAAATAATGGAATTACAAAAATGTATTTTTATTGCTTTATGAATCAAATATGTTGAAAATTAAGAAATATTTACATAATTCTATTTTGGTAGTAATTTGGCAATAGTTACCACTGTGTAGTAATTTATGAGTAATTGCCTGTACTTTCTAAATTCATACAATTAAAAGCAAATGTTCCCTATGCCATCTTATAAACTCACTTGTCCATTTGGGTCCATATTTTGTTGCTGTCTTTTGGTTTTCAGAAATATAAACCGTACAGCAACGGGGCTGCCAATCAAAAGTGGGCTTATGTGGAAAATAAGAGGGCATTTGTAGCCTTCCACAGTACGGCCCTGGATAAGGAAATTACCGCGGCTAACTTTTCTGGCCTTTGCACATCATCTGTCACTAAAGAAAACATTGATCAACCTGTAAGTAGTTTCCTCTTCCCATGGATGAAAGAAAATTAGGCTCATTTAATAAAGCAAGAAGATTTTTCCTGATGGGAAAGCTTAAATTCACACAGGCCGAGCACTAATTTGTTTGTTTCAGATGGGGTCTTGCTACAAAGGTCACTCTGATTTACAATCATCATCTCTCGTTTACCATGTGTGGGATTACGGTGAGCACACCATGTGTGGCATGAATACTATTTTTGATGAAATCATTTATACTCTGAGATTCTCATTAGGAAAGAATGAAAGAAAATTATGAAAAGTAAAGTAAAGTAGATCAGCTCTCATTAAAATCTCATCACTTTTGCTAATCCCAAATATATTATTTTTCCTCTAAATTAAGTATGCGATTTTATAATTTGAACATTTTTGACACTATCATTATTCCATTGTCATGATTGAGAAAATTAACAATGATAATTGAACAATATAATAAACTATTTTTGATCAAATTTTCTGACTTGTCCTAAAAGTTCATTTTACTATTTGTCAGCTTGAGTGCAGACTCAAAGGAGGCCCTCAGGTGCATCATGTTCATAACCTGGCACATAGTTCTTATAGCATCCTTTGGCCTGTCTCTCCTTCCTCATGAACTCTATCAATGGGATGCACACTAGAGTGGCCATTAGACCTTGGCTTGGCACGTTCTTCAGAACCTCCATGGCTTTCCCGGGGTGTTTTATAGATTTAGGTTTCTGGACGCCATACTTAGCTATCCTGTTTTTAATGATGCTTTTGGTGGTTTGTCCCCATATTTGGAAATCCCTCGATGCCTACTCATCCAATCTTACCATTTTGCTTCAAATTAGTCAATTTTATCTGGTCACACTGTTTTTTCTGCATTATTTTGCTAAAGTTTTAATCAGAAAATAACCTTATTATGTAGATTATTTCGCTAGCCAAAAATATGGTTTGAAAGGAAAGGCAGAATAAATGCCTAATTCTTTGCGATTCTACTTATCTGTTAGCTAAACTTAAAAAAAACAAACTGAAATACATATGTCAACTAAAATATATACCATTGTGAGACAGCAGTTTGGGCTGAGCTCTGTAGGGCACTCTGCTGGTGTTGATGAGAACCTCTAGAGTGTCTATAACCATCTTGTGGGGATTTTAGTAGTGTAAGGACTGTATGATCCAAGATGTAGCCTCTCACATGCATGGTGACTGTCAAGCATTGACTCTTTGTTTCACCGTTCAAGAAGGTTGGCTCAAACCAGTTCCCAGTGTGGCCTCAGGGCTCCAACTTTAGCTGTAGAGCCCAGGTTCCACTGTGCAAATTCCTATCACACGTCTGCTTGTCTCTTACTTCTGTTGTCATTGGCCAATGCCAGTGACATAGCTTGCTCACAGAGAGGAGATAAGGAACAAAACAACATAGCTCTTGACTAAAGGAACAATAACATCACCAGTCAAAAGGGCACACAGACAGGGTTGGGATGGCTTTATTATGGTAGTCTTTATGATTTGCTACACTAAGAGTCACGATGGTTAGTTTTCAAGTCAATGTCTATCAACCACAATTCATTTCCAACGATGCTGAATGAGGCCCCGCCCCCTTTCATCCTTTGCTTGTATTGGCTGTCTTGTTGTGAACTGTGAGTTTACTCAAAAACTGTCCATCTGTTTCAATTATCACTCTTTCTAGTCTCAAACTGACCTTCTTTGAGCCAGTATGGATACCTTCATTTTGGCTCTTGCATCTTTTTTGATATTACTTAAGTCCAGGATTGATTTAGTTTCTGGGTACAGTAAAATGTGCCTTATGTACAAGATGTTAATAGTGTACTTTTCCTGTCCCTGAGGATAGCATTGGTCATTCTTCAAAGAAATCTTAATTCTGTACTGAAGTTAGGGTCCCTGGGATTGAATAGTCATTACATTGAATAGTTAAAGAATACTTTAGAATTACATTTAATTATTGGGACTGGTAAGAGAGCTCAGCAGATAAAGCATTTGCTGCCAAGCCTAAGGACCTGAGTTCAATTCCTGGAACCTACGTAGAAGTTAAAAACCAACTCCTGCAAGGTGCCCTCTAACCTCCATTCACGTGTACCCTATCCCCCAGCATTCAGAACCAAATAAATAAATAGATGTAAAAAATTAATTATTAGGAAGCATGATGCCTTTGGGTTGTGGTTTTAAACTTAGCATTTGATGATGACAAATGTTCTTCCTTTATGCTGTAATGAGTTCTATAACAATACTATTGAAGTTTAGAAGCACCCACGTGAAAGCATCTTTCCTCCTGTTTTAGGGATACTGTTACATCTCCCCTGAAGGAAAGAGAAAACTCATGCTCTGCCTGGCTTGTGGAAAATCCATGAGGGCAAAAAAGGAGCTGAAAGAGCTGTTTCCAAGGGCTCCATTCTCCTGTGTTTCAGGCTCGGAGCAGAAGTTGTTGCCACCAGGACCTTTCAAAGTCATCAGCGTTGCCAAGGTACTTACTGAGCTCTGCCACTGGGTTTGGAAACTTGGATGCGTTCAGATTGGTTTCCCGTTCAAGGTTCATCCCTGCTCACCTATGTCATCTCCCTCAGAGCCACCTTCCCATCCGGGCATTGATTTCTTCTTCCTCATTGTAATTTAAATTACATTGTCTTTTAATAGTTCTGTCCAGCCTTCCGTGTTAATTGGGCACTTCTGCTGCTGCAGTCTGCAAACACCTTTCCCTGCTCTTTGTGTGACTGTTAAGTAGGGAAGAAATCTCAAATCTTTATTTAGCAAAGCAGTATTTGCCCTACATCAATAGGGAAAATATGTTTGTGTTTGGGGGGTTGCATTTTGAGAAGGATTTGACATGTTGTTATTAACAGTTCAGGCTGGGTGGTAGAAGTCATGCATCCATGTCTAATACCATTTAGAACCCCTAGGGGTCAGGGGACTAACACTGCCATATTCCTGTGACCATAAAATAGCACCACTAAAAGAGAAGAGAAAACCATTCCCTTCAAGTTGAGAATTTGTAGAGACCCGGGGAGAGGGGAACTTAAACAGCAGAACGAAAAAGAGGTATTCCTGAAACGTGGGCAGCCTCCCAGCCTGGCGATCCTGATCCTTGCCATCACCCTCCGGGCCCCCAGACCTCAGTCCCCTATCACCAGGGCCAGGTTCTGATTTATGCTAGATGCGGGCAGTGACAGGCTGCAGTCAACTCAACCCAAGCAGGAAGTAACTCAGCAGGAGAAAAGAACCAGTCTGCTGCCCCCCCCCCCCGACAGTATTGATGGGGAGTCTGACAGTATTGATGGGGATCCTGACAGTATTTGCTTTGGCACTGGTAACTGGGAAGGACTCCTCTATGTCCCAGCAGCATAGCAGTCAGTGCCTGCCTTTCTGGGATCCTGGGTCAGGACACTGAGAGAAAGCTTTCCAAGGGATGTCCTGCACCTTCCTCGCCCTCCTCATCTTCCACCAGTGGATGGCCCCCTTCTAGAGTTATTCATTAAGGAAGGATCTGTGGTGTTTATATCCCCCTACTTCAACCCCGGGTTCCCTTTGTCCTGATCTGCTTTCTTCCACATCTCTTACGACCTACCTCAAATCCAAACAAACATACAGCAGTAGCTAAGGAAAACCAGGGCAAGCCAGAAGGACAAAGAGCTAAGACATCAGTGAGAGGACCAGAAAGAAAACTGAGGAATTCTGACCCAACTCCCTTCCTCCTCCACATCAAGAATCTACAGTACTAGTGAAGGCACTATCAAGCAATGGTGCCACCCACATGTTCATCCGGGCAGACTTTAAATGGGGGGGGGGGGAGTAGAAACATGACAAAATAACAAAGGAGAAATAACAAAATTTATGTCAACATTCACTCTTTTAAATAAACCAGGCTAATTTATCTTCTTCTGAAGCTGAAGATACCCTAAGATATTATGAAAAGCGTCTGTCATCTTTACGGATGAAGACACACACATGCACTGCATCTCATGGTGATGTGGTAGCTTCGTACCTGAAGGCAGTGAAAATAACCGCATACAAAAATGGGGATGGATATCGGAATGGGAAGTTAATTGTGGCTGGAACATTCCCTGGGGTAAGTGGCTATCACTGACATCCTGTGTGTGACTTTACTGATAATGGTGGTGGCAAGTCCTCATAAGAATTGCCCCAAAACTGAGCAATAGGTATCCTTGTCTACATCCACAAATTTAAGCTAGTAGGATCAAGATCTCCATTTTCCTATAGGCATTCCTCCTAGTTGTTTTTCTCTGAATACAAGGTTAGAAACAGTGAGAAACCGATGAGTTGATTTTCAACTGGCTCCAGAGTATAGATGTAAAGGAAGAGGGAAAAGAGACTGATCAGGAAGTCTTCACCCTTGTGATGGGCAGAATGTCTTTTTCCTCCTTGCTTTCTGTGCACTTCATGTTGCCCTGAATGGTTTGGAAAAAAGCCACTTTATTTAGCATTAGGAGCATCTGAACCCGTATTTGTTGACAAAGTGTTTCATTTCACTTTTTTGTTTGATCGTTTCACCTCACTTTTAAATTGGGGCATCTCAAGTTGCCAAAGACTGTGGTTTTCTTAGAGGCTGAGTAGTCATAAGGGAGAAGAGATTCCCGAGGTAACAGTTCTGTCTCAGCAACCCACACAATACTTTTAGTAACATATTTTATAGGTAAGATTAAATACAATATAGTGTTTCCCTGCCAACTCCCCACTCCTTTCTGTTCAATCACCTCTGGAGTTGAAAAAAATGGCTTTTCTTATTAAGATACTGTTGTTCAGATCTGGAGAGATAGCTCAACAACTAGGAGTATACCCTTGCAAAGGACATGGATTTGGTTCCCATGCTACGTCTGGTAGTTCACAGTGGTCTGTATATAATTCTAGCTCCTTAAGATCTGACACCCCCTCTGTCCTCCTGGGGTATCTGCACTTATGGGCACACAGAGATGCACAATTATGAATATAATTTAACACAAAAATAAATCTTTTCATAACAAAAACTCTTGCTCAATAGCAAGAGCACAGAAGTTAACACCAAGATTTACCTAACGCTGCAAAGCGTCTCCCTCCCTCCCTCCCTCCCTCCCTCCCTCCCTCTCTCTCTCTCTCTCTCTCTCTCTCTCTCTCTCTCTCTCTCTCTCCCTTTCTATCTCTTGTACACTTTTTCTCTCTCGCTCTCTCTCTCCCTTTCCCACTTGCTCTTTTTCGTCCTCCCTCCCTCTTTCCTTCCCTCCCTCCCTCCCTTCCTCCCTTCCACCCTCCATCTCTGTTTTGGTTTTTGCCTTGTTTGGTTTTGACAGTGTGTGTGTGTGTGTGTGTGTGTGTGTGTGTGTGTGTGTGTGTGCATCTTTTGGGTGCTGGGAACAGAACCTGGGTTCTCTCTTCAGCAGCGAGGGCTTGTAAGGGCTGAGCCAGCCCCTCTAGCTCCTCCTATCAGATCTTTACCACGTGTGTTGTGTAGCTCCTTGCAGAATGCACAGAACGGCTTCAACTCACCAGAGCAGCTTCCAAAATCTACACCAGAGATGGAACTACCGTCCTCACCTTGCATGGCTTGGTTCTGTGGGCTGTAGGTGAAAAACTTATCCAGAGAGACCCTAAGGGGCAGGAGGAAAACATGGAGTCTGTTGGGAAAGAAGACCTAGCTGCTCAAAACACAGAAGGTTGGTTAATGTCTACAGACATTAGTTGGTTTGTTTCTATGCTCCACTATGAAAAGTTTAAATATGTTTCATTTAGTCACCACTGCAAGAATTTCAAAACTATAGCCAGCAACTTTGGTAAATGGTTCAAAGAGTATCAATGAGATTCTCATGGTGTTCTTACCTTTCTGAATAAGCAAAAAGAAGAAAGAATGTATATTCCAATTGTAGAACTGAAACAATAAAAGCAATTCATAAAATTAATAACAGTAGGCAGCTTAACTACTTTGTAAAGCACGAACACTTTTTGTTCTAAAACTCAGAACCCAACAGTGGGAGCGCTGAAGACACTTGCTGAATCGGTGTGCATCTCTTTCTCCTGCTGCAGGGCAGCCTCCTGGCTGTGTTTTTCCTACCTTCTGCTCTCCCTCCCTGACTTTGCTGCTCCCACTGCTTCTATGAAACCCCAGAAGCTCAAGCTATGCCCCTCTTAGAACATTACATCGTAACTGTCTGCTCACATAGTTCTATGTCCCGCGGTATCTACAGTTTAAAGGAGGGGGCTGTGCCATGAGCAATGCTTTGTAAAACAAAAGCCAGTGTTGCCAGTTGTGATGCTGCAGTACTGTGCTCACAGTGTGAGGTCCCTACTCCTGCCCCGAATGCCAGCTGTGGTTTGTTTCTTAGTTCAGGTCTCCGTTGTTGTGAACAAACACCATGACCAAGGCAAGTCTTATAAAGGACGTTTAATTGGGTCTGGCTTACAGTTTCTGAGTTTCATCATGGCGGAAGCATGGCAGGTCTATTGCCAGAGGAGCTGAAAGTTCTACATCTTGGTCCAAAGGCAAACAGGAGAAGACTGGCTCCTACATGGCTAAGAGGAGGGCTCGAAGTCCACTCCCACAAGGACACACTTCCTCCAACAAGCTACACCTCCTAATAGTGCCACTCCCTGAGTCAAGCATATACAAACCACCACAGTTTGGGAGTCAGAGTGCCAGGTTTTGAGTCACAGGTTTTGCCAGTTGAAGCTGAATGATACTGCCAAGTTCTGGAACTCTTATTTACCTCAGTTCTCTCGTTTGTAACTGAGTATACTAGTAATCATTTTCCTTACAGAATTTTCATGAGAAGCAAGTGAATATAGTGTTGATACAAAAATTTTATATAAAAGAGAATAAGTGATAGTTGATTATGAAGCCATTTTGAGTAGCCATAGCTAGGGAACACAGATCTAGGTTACCCCAAAATCCATGTTCCAAGATGGAAGCAGTTTTATAGCTTCACAAAGCAAAGAAAGTCATAAATCAAAGCAAATTTAAAATACATTGATGGTTACATAAGAGAGGTGGGTGAAATGGAGGGAGCTCTTTTATAAGCAAGCCCAGAATTCTATCTGATAACATTCTTGGGCTTTGGATGGATAGAAGCTAGTGGTCCGGGTCTGTTAAATTAACAGGTTTTCAATGTTTTTACCTACTGGTCACAGGATGTTAGTTCAGACACAGAGTTGTATGAGGAATGGCTTTTCTGGAGGGTTAGAACTAGCACAAGAGAAGGTAATTAGCCTCTAGACTTGGAGCAATCTCTTCACCGAATTCTAGTTGGTTCACTTCTGCAGACACAGTTTCTTCTTAAGTTTTAGTTCACTATGGAATATATCTGCTTGTGACTTGTGTTTCCTTTCTTTTCATTCTATTATAATAAAAAACTACAGTGTGAGAAACATTTTGTGCTATCAAGGATGGATGACCTGCTAATTGTCCATAAATCTCCCTCGTTTTGTGAAACCTTAATATGTGTCTGTTTGCCCACTTCCTGGACATCATACTTTTCTGAGATTTGACCATCACAACCTTCCTTTTAGCATCAGCAATGAATTATCCAGATTGTGAGGTCTAGCTCTCAGCAATGGGGCAAGACACAGTCATCACCTACATTAGAATAAGGACTTAAGTCTGCTTCCCTTGAGTGCTTGTTCACCTGGCTCTGGTCAGCGTGAACCCTTTTGCTGAAGTAAATTACCTACAGATTTGCCTGTGTTGTTTCTTTGTAGAATTCTAGGAATTTCCTTCCCTAACATACATGGCAATTCCAAAAATAAAATGTGTTTTTCACATAGAGTGAGGAGTTCAAATTAAGCATTCATAGCTTTGGTTGACTTGTAAGATTAAGACCTGCCTCTTCCAGTGGGACAACATGCTGGGTTGTCACATAGAAAAGGCAAGAGAGCCAAAGAGCTATGTGAAGTCTCCTTTATAAGGGCTTTAATTTCAATTGCAAGAGAAGGAGATCTCATTAAAAAAAAACCAACAGATCTTTCTAAAAACCCTACCTCAGTGCTGGGGAAATGTCTCAATGCATAACATGCTCTATGCAAGCATAAAAACTTGAGTTCAGATCCCCAGTGCCCATATATGACAGCTAGGCAGGGCAGCATGCGCCTGTAACTCTAGGGCTGGGAGATGAAGACAGGTGCACTGTGGTGTCTCATTGGTCAACCAGCGAAACTGAAAGGCTAATCTTCAAGTTCATCCTAAGACTATTTCAAAATTAAGATGGAGAATGACAAAAGATGCCATCCCCAAACCAACCCTAGACAGCAATATACAGGTAATCATACACAAGCACCTGCATATACCATAAAATAATTAAGTCAATGAAAGGACCCCACACCACATCCTAATAACATTGTGTTGACCATTAATTCTCTCTACTTTAAGAATTTAAAAGAGTAAAAAAAAAAGAATTTAAGAGTGGGCACATTCAAAACACAAATATATAAATATATACATATACGCATGTTTATAAACATATATACTTGAATGTATGTTTAATATAATTTACATTTAATTGGTCCTTATGAACATGAACATATTAGACCAATGCTTGGCTGGTACCTTTCACTCATGACTTTTGTTTATCATAATTGTGTATATTATAGTATTTGACCTTCTCTGTGATCAAACACTGATTTGAACTTTGAATGCCTGGATGGTCTTAAAAGCACACAGCCCTGCCTCACCCTAGTCTTTAAAGAATCTTCAGCTCAGACATACTTCTTTTTTTCTTTATTAGACATATTCTTTATTTGCATTTCAAATGTCCCCTTTCCTGGTTTCCCTCTCCCCCCCCAAAAAAAACCCTAACCCATCCCCCTCCCCATGCTCACCAATCCACCTACTCCAGCTTCCCTGTCCTGGCATTCCCCTATACTGGGGCATTAAGCCTTTTCAGGACCAAGGGCCTCTCCTCCCTTTGATGTCCAACAAGGCCATTCTCTGCTGCATATGCATCTGGAGTCATGGGTCCCTCCCTGTGTACTCTTTGGTTCATAGTTTAGGCCCTGGGAGCTCTGGAGGTACTGGGTGGGTCATATTGTTGTTCCTCCTATGGCATTGCAAATCCCTTCAGCTCCTTGGGTTCTTTCTCTAGCTCCTCCATTGGGGACCCTGTGCTCAGTTCAGTGGTTGGCTGAGAGTGTCTCCCTCTTTTTGGAAGGACAGAGTAATGCCTCTCATCACGACTACCAGAAGAGTGTCTTTTTGATGGCATCCCTCTTCCCATATTTCAGAACATATCAGTGAGTAAGGCAGGGCCATTTGTGGAATGCTCCAGTATGGAGTTAAATGTTGGCATTATGTCATTAATTTCTACAGAAGACCTTTAAATAAATGGCTGCTGAAATTCAGAAAGAACATGGATGCTAAAATCACCTAACTTTGCCTCAGCCTAACTATGACATTAAGCCTTACATATTTTAGTCACTTTTTAAAAAGTTATTTCTGAAAAGACCACCTCCAATAGATAGGCATGGCCCTCAGTTGAGGGATGGGGCCACCTGCCCATTTCAAAAATTTTGATCCAAAATTGTTTCTGTTTAAAGGATAGGTAGGGACAAAAATAGAGCAGATACTGAAGGAAAGACCATCCAGAGACCACCCCCAACTTGGGAACTATCCCATGAGTTTTGGAATCTGTCCCAAACCCAGACACAACACTATTGTTGGTGTCATGCTGTGCTAGCAAACAGGAGCCTGGCATGGCTGTCCTCTGAGAGGTTCAACCCACAGTTGACTCACACAGATGCAGATACTTACAGCCATTGGACTGAGGCCAAGGATCCCTATGGGAGAGTTAGGGGAAGAACTGGAGGAGCTGAAGGAGATTGCAGTCCCATAGGAAGAACAACGGTATCAACCAACTGGACCCCTCAGAGCTCTCGGGCTAAGTCACCAACCAAAGAGCAGACATGGGCTGGTCTGTGTACCTGCTACACATGTAGCAGACGACTGCCTTGTCTGGCCTCATTTGGAGGGGATACACTTGGTCCTGTGGAACCTTGATGCACCAGAGTAGGGGAATGCTAGAGGGATAAGGTAGGAGTGGGTTAGTGGGTGGGGAAACCCCCTCTTAGAAGCAAAGGGGGATGGGATAGGGGGCTCATGGAGGGGGCTAGGAAGGGAAACATTTGGAATATATATAAAATATAAAGTAGTAAAAGAAAGAGTTATTTCATTTTAAAATATTTGAAGGGATATTCGATTCTTTGTTGTCTATGAAGTTTCTGACTAAATGTATGTGTTGGCTCCAGTTTGGGTAATATTACCAAAAAAAAACCCCTAATTCACTATTAACTGACAAGAGTAAATGTGTCCCTTGTTTCCCAGAAAGCTCAAGAATGAAAACAGAGAGCAGAATGGATTGTGTGGAGGGCATAGATAAGTCCCTGCTTGCCCAAGTCCTCAGAAGCCCTGTTGCTGTTTGGGTGTCTTGTGGTGAGCCGTTTCTGCCTCTAAATGGTAAGATGCTTGGTTTTGTTTCCATGTAGACAGTGAGTAGAGAGAGGGAAGAATCCATTTTATGTCATGAGAAAAATGAATTAAGTGTGTATGTCACCATAATAATATCATATTTATGCAGAGAGGCAATCGGTCAATTAATACGTGAGCAAAAATAGATGTATGCATGCATTTGCACTGCTGCTTGTTTTTCTCTTACTGGAATGGAGCATTCTGCACAGAGAAGTGTCTAATTTAGTTGATAAAGAGATGCTTGGTGTATAAGTCAGAGAATAATGGCATCCATTAGAAAATAACAAATGAGTTTAATTCACACTGAGGACGACCTGTCTGCACATTTTCATTTTTAAGAATTGCACCCTTTAGGCAGTAGGTGGATGTTTAAAAAAAATGAATGGTCCCAAGCCAGGCTTTCATCACAGCCAAACAGTTGGTGGAAGCAGGAAATGAAATATGGCTATTGCATATGGTAAATCTATACAATAAAGTAGTTTTGATCTCATTTCTGGATCGCCTCTTTCCATACAGAAATGCCCTAAGCTCTCTCATCTTTCAAATGAAGTTTCTTTTAACAGCCCTTACCTCTTTTAATTACATCTTTCTAATTCAATCTGTCTTTTAGAGCAGAAAGTTCTTTGTAAGTTATTGGTGCCTATGATAAATTACTTTTGATAACAGAGCACTATGAAAAACATTAATTTTTATTGCAGCTCCACAGAAATCAGAAAAATTAAAGAAACAAAACTGGCTGAAGAGGGACAAAATTTTGGCTGATTTGGACACCATGAAACATAAGATGAGACAGTTGAAAGGTCAGTATGGTCATCTTGCTTAATCCCAAATGTAGCAACAGCTACCAATAAGTATTTTCTACTGCTTGATACCAAAATAGGTACCCAGTGTGTGCTGGACAATATTACGCTATGTAAGTTTAAACAAGGTATAAAATCTTATAGCATAGCCATTTAGTACTAATTTTGTATCTGTAACTTTTATATTAAAAGAAATATATACATACACTAAAAAAAGAAAATTAAATGTCATTTGTCCTTGCTTTTGAAATACTCCTTTAACTGACATAGTACAGACTTTAGAAATAAATGAAACAGCAACTGCAAATTTAAACAAAGTCTTTTGTTATTCTTTGGCATTTTATTGATGGGGAGTAAAGTTTATTTGTGGGACGTTTTTCATTTCAGCAATTAGGACAAAGCAGTACTAAAGTCTTCAGTGAGCCAAGGACTCCTCTTACTACAACATAAGAAGTTTTCATAGTGGAAGCAAACAGTGGGCATTATGTGTCCTCTTGAGTCATTCTCACAGAATCTTAGGTTCCTGACTTTATGCTATTCCAAACATCTGAAACATGGGTGATGGCTCGGAGAGAATCACTGGCCTGTAAACTTTAGTTGAGGAAGGAATGCATTTCGGTCTTTGTAGTCAGTATCTCAGAATTGTGTCTTTTAATTATAACCACCACCTTGTGTCTGAGGTCTATGAACCTTGCTTCAACCATAGCACACATAGTTCTCAATGTGAAAGGCAACTCTGTCTGTGGAACGTCTGTTCCTTGTCCATTCTGTGTCCAGTGTCAGCCCAAGAACTGACTCCAGCTTTGAGAGAAAGCATTGAAGACTACCCCAAATGTGTGCTCCCCATATGACTAGACATTGTCACTCAGTGTGCCAGGGGCAAGTCCAAACTAGATCTGTCATGTCAATCCAATGCCAACACATCCTTGTCTCCTCCATCTGTGGAGACAGTCTATCTCCACCATCCACCCAGGCATTCTCTCACAGGAACCTGCAAGTAACTTTGTTATCATACCCCCTTCCTTCCCCAAGTGAGTCTTTAGAAAGCCCTATTACCTTTTTCACTGACCTCCAATGGATTCCAACTTCTTTAAGTCTGTGCTGCTTAGTGTTTGCCAACTTGACAAATAGTAGAGTCACCCTGGGAAGAAGGAACCTCAGTGGAGGATTGTTTCCATCAGATTGGCCTATGGGTGCATCTTGGGGCACTTCCTTGGTTAGTGACTGATATGAGATGGATTGGCCCGCTTTGGGCTGTGTCACCTCTGGGCAGGTGTTCCTGAATCTTATCATAGAGCAAGCTGAGCAAGCCAGGGGAAAGCAAGCCAGCAAGTGGCATTTCTGTGGCTACTGCTTCAGCCCTCATCCACTGAGTTCCTGCTTTGGTTTTCTTCTATGATAAGACTATAACCTATAAGTCATATAACTCGTCTCCTTTCCAAGTTGCTTCTGGTTGGTGTTTTATTTAGTTAGCATCAGAGAATCTAACTAGAAGAGTCTCCATTGTCTTTATTCAAATTCAAGCACATCATCTATTGATTGGGTGAGTAGAACAATACCTAACTCATCTACCTGCTTCAAATCTTGCAGCCATTTGATGGTCACCAGCTTTTGTTTATCTACCCACCCCCATCCCAGAAAAGTGGGTCTTTTTACTCACTCACAGTTGTGGAACTAATAACAATACTGAGCACCAATTCATCAGTGAAGATGACTTTCATTGCCTGCCCACAATATGAGAAATGGAAGATAAACCTCAAATAAATTCTTAACCTTTGAGAGTTAAGTGATAGATATAGAGTAAAATTAATGAAGGGGGATGTGGTATGGGGTAGGAAGAGGAGCTACTAATAGGAAATAACTATCTTTTTTTTTGCGAATGAGCAGACACTTCCTGGAACTCAGGCCCCACTTCTCTTTTCACCTCTTACGATTCCTTCAGGCTGTCACAATAGCAGCTATCAACTGTACTGGCACAAGACAGGTGTCTTGTAGCATGGAGATGGGATGATAATAAAGTTGGAGGCTGCCTGGAGGGGGCACTCTGGCAGCCAGCAATTTGAATAAGCCAGGATTACAGTTATATGTACGATCTTCAAAAACAACTAAGATTATGGCGGGTCAACTGTCGTCCCACTGTCTCAGTGCTCACGTAATGTGAGCAAGGGCGAGGCTCTAGAATTGGATTGATCCTCTAAAAACACAAAGGTGTTACCATAGCCCAGATATAAGGTCTGCCAAGGTTCCCTGGCAGTCCTTAATAATAAGGCTGGTGCTTCTCAGTACAGACCTTCACGCTCTCCCTTCTGGAAGGTCTTCTGTCTCCTTGCTTGATGCTCCCCTTTGAATTTTCTTTTAGAACCCTAGGCTTGTCATATGCTTTAAAAAGTCTGTGCTTAAGTCCTTCTACTTTTAGGCTTTCTCCCTCTTACCTTCTTGGATTCTCCCTCATTGTTATTATTACTGTTCTTTCTTAGGGGTCTCCCCTCCCCCACACGTTCGACTCCTGGTGTAAAGCACTTTGTTACATCTTGAACTCCCTCCCCCATAGCCCTCAAGATATTATTTTAATTACTTGTTCATGGGACTGTCCCCTTTAGGTGAGAAATGTTACACCCTTCTAATCTGTTCCTGACTAGTTGTACGATGATTGAAAAGGGAAAAAAAGTGAATGGAATTTCAATCCATTCACTTCAGGGAATTTTCCAAGCTTCATTTCTTTATTGACTTAAATCAGTAGAAAGCAACATACTGAAAACAGCATCTGGCAGAATTGCTTTTGCTAAATCCTGGCTTTATATTATATTATGCCTTTAGCTTTTGCTATAATTTGCAAAAAGACATCTAAATGTAACTTGGTACCATCCACAGCACCAACACTGAAGCAGTCTATATTTGGTTGGTGAATGTCCATTGTAAAATTACAGAGATATATTTTCTCTTCAGATTCAATGCTAATTCTTGTCTCCACCTAAAAAATGGTGTGTGTGTGTATGTGTGTGTGTGTGTGTGTGTGTGTGCACGCGCACGCGTGCTGCTTTTACACATAAGTTAACACATAATTACAAGTCTTACTCTGATGAAAGCCCTATACTAGTTTGGATTATCAGAATAAATCATAGCCAAGTCTTAGCTCAGGTAGCTGCAATTTGTATTTATTATGGTTCTCTCCCCCCTGTTGCCAATTTCTCACACTCACACACACACACACACACACACACACACACACACAGTACTCACAGATACAGAAAGACAGAGATACAGAGACAGAGAGGATAGCCTCTAAATCATGATCCCCGTGCCTCCTAAGTTCCAAGCGTATAGGCATGGACTTCTGCTTAGTTCTATCTATACACCTTCAGGGTTACATGAAGCAGGAATAATGTAAGATGAGAACAGTGGCTGAGCTGACTGTTCTCCATTATTATAACCACTGGTCACTGCAGAATGTACTACGTAAAAAGCATTGAATTAAGCTGATTGTACTTCATTCATACACATGATCAGTGCTATTAATAATAGTAATTATTTTGTAACCATTTTGGGTTTCTGTAGCTAATATCAAATACTTATTACATGGTTAACTCACAATAGATAATAAATATTGGTACCGAAGTCCTTGAAAAGATAGTGTATTTCCTGACTTGACTTTTAATCAGAAACCATCCCCAGACAGATATTGCAAGAGGTGGGTGTTCCAATAAGGGGTGGAATAAGGAGAAGTGATGAGAAAGGCAGCGTGAAGAAACGGCAAAGCACTCACGCCCTCCAGCTAGCTCGGGACAGGAAACTGGAACAGGAATCCTCAGTTTGTCTTGACCAAATTCCAATAGGAGAAGTGTCTAACGGCAGCAGGCTCCACTAACTTGAAACAGAATATTGGGAGCAGGGAAGAGGCATGTCTCCAATAGCAAACCCATGGCTATCCCCCAGTGCCATGTAAAATAAAGCATAATAGATGGAAACTGAAAGGAGAAAATAAAGGATTTTATACACAACCCCTTTGCATGGTTTCAGTTTGTTATTCTTATGTATGTGAATTACAATATATTATGAAGGCCTTTCCTCTGGCTAAAAGCTTTTGTGCATTTTCCTGAACGTGGTTTGCTGCATTTGTTTTCTTCGGACCTCTAGAAACAAGGTGACAGAATTAAATGCCAAATAATCTATTTCCCTGGTTCCAGTTTTCAGCTTCTGGCCCTCAGCTGTGTAAATGATATGTTATTGCTGAACTCTGTTTATCTGAACAAAATTTAAATGTCTAAGGTACATTCTAAATATGATATTTGCTGGGGTAATGTGTTTCACAAATTAATATTGTCTGCACAGAGTGAATAAAATTGGAAAAAACCTGTATTTTGTTATGGGTTTGTGTTGAGCAAGACTACAGTGGCCCACAGCACTTTACCCAGAGACGCTGTCACTGTCCCTTACTGACTGAGTGACCTAGTCATGCTTTTCCACATCCACAGATGGCACCTGAGATGTTAGTGGTCACGGTGTGCTCCAATTTACCAAATACTTCGTTGCAGGAACTTACTTTTATTGCTGGATCTTCTCATAAACTTTAGCTGTGTTTATCATGAATCCAATCCTGAGTTATTTTTAGACTTTTGTCTGTAGCCATCATCAAGGATCTTCACGTCAACGGGGCTTTGGAAACAAAGTTGCGACTGCACTTCATTTCACAGCTCCCATTTGTCTGCCTGAGGTGGCCTCTTCAGAGCTTCTTGGTGCATCTCCCCGCCAGCACCACCTGCCAGTTTCCCCTTTCTCAGTTTGTTTTTTTAAATGTTGGGGCTCAAAACCCTAGCCTGGAGTATGTGCAATAAGCATGCCAACATTGGGCTCTGCCCTCAATACTTTTTTATTTAATTTTTGAGACTTTGAGACCGAGGCTTGCTAAGACCGCTCTAGCTAGCCTCAAACTAGCCATCCTGCAGCCTCATCTTCCATGGAAGCTTCGGTTTCTGTTGTTTATATACCGTTCTGCACAGTGACAGTTTATAGTTATATTTGTTTTGTTTAGTTTTGTTCTGTTTTTTTTTTCCATTTGCCTTCCCCCCTACGTTTGAAGCGTAGACTCACTGAAGCATACATCCCAAATCCACAACACAAAACAGGGCTTGTGTGCTTCAGATGTTCGGAGAACAGTGAGAGGTACAGTAAGAGAGCGCTGAGTGGAGCTTCAGCTCAGAAAGAGAAGACGGTATCGTATAAACGTGACTCTGAGGATATTTTACAAGGATCCAAAAGAGTCCACTTGAAGGAATACGAACGTTTGAGTCACCACAAGCAATAAATTATGCCTGTAGATCCTCAGAATACAGTGTTCCAATAAATAGTTTCTCTAACTCTAGCCTTTTAAACAGCAAAAGGGCTCAGCAGAGGCATCAGAAGCGAACTGTGCTCGTGGGGTATTATTAGATAGAAAAAAGGGGGTGGGGGCTCCCATCTCTTCTGTTAATATTATTTTAGAAATACTTAATCCCCAGGCTGTGAAGCTAATTGTGGGGGAAGGCTTGTTATTAGTGCAAAGGACAAAGCATATGTTCCGAGACTGGGAGATAGGATGGGAACTAAGTAAGGTCATGAATTCTATTTGGCTAAATTACTGCTGAAGTGGAGCGCAGATGCTGTGCGAGGGCCAGGTGGAAGTCAGCACGCTGTCTTCCTCTTCCATCTGTAGAGTCCTGGCCATCTAAAGACCCATGTCTTAATATTGTTAAATATTACCACCTTTAGGCAGTTTGGCTTCTAGGATATTTTTAGTATTTTAGCCCGTGTTCCTGATAGTGGGTAGAAAAATTAATGCATAGAAAGTCAACCCAATTCCTCCGAAACTTGAAAGCCCAGCCTCAGAAACAACGTCTCTCGGAACTCCTTTCCAGGGAGACGGGTAGCAGCGTGTCAGCCAGCAACAATGGTTCCCACCCAAAGCCCCCTGCAGCCAGTGGTGGTTGGAGGAGGCTGGACTGAGCAGACTCAAGAGGAAACGGAGCTCATGGAACTGATAAGACAGACAGAGGTATATTCTTTGGGATCCCAGGTATTACAGACCTTGCCCCTTTTAGCAGTTTTTAAGAGAATTGTGTTGACTTTTTAAAAAATCACCCTATTAATATGCTCTCGGCAACTGAGCAGTTATGACCACCATAAGCATATGCCAAGCACTGAATTGGCATTTGGAGAGCAGGAATCCTGGAGATAGCCAGCTCACATGAACGTCTGTTTTGTTTGAATGGAGATCAGAAATTACGACCTTAGCAAAGACGAGAAAAAGACCCAGTGGATATGTGCAAAGGTAATTACACTAAATGTAGTCAAGTTGAACCTTATGACTCCATCAGTCATGATTCCTAAGGGTCCGACACAGTGTGTAAAAAGAGCAAGGAGCACAAAACTGATTACAGGGGAGACATTCAAAAGAAAGAAGACAAAAAATGCGATTTCAGCCAATTGGTTAATCAGTCAAGATTGCCAGGCATAAAAAAGTTGAAGAGAGAAAGGTCAGCTGTTGAGACAGGACTAGGAATAGAAATGGGTAATGCTTCTATGCTTTGTGAATTTTTTTAAAAATCAAGCTATAAGTTACTAATTTAACGGGGCTTCTTAAATTCGTGACATGCATTCAATGCAAATTTTAAGTGTGTGTCTAAATCAAGGTGACTGGAATGAAGAACTTAGCATTGCTAGAGACTTGATAGCTAGCCAAGCTAAGAAAGATAAATCCCAAGACAGGGAGCGAGTAACCGAGCACTGAGCTAGGATGTGCTGGAGCTAGCATTGGGAGCTGCCAGGCGAGGACTTGGCAGAGCAAAAGGGTGGCAGCTGCATTTCAGAAACTTGTGAGCTAGGACTTGATACACACAGTCAGTCCCCTAAGCATCACTTAGCTCACGGAAATGAAACACTGGTTCTAAATCAAAGGCTCACTTGTTGGGTGCAAAGACATCTCCTGTAGGAGGAACACCACACACATGTCCGGAAACAATTTTCTCAACATTGCAACTGAGTTAAGTGCTTTGTCAACATGAGTCTGTCTATCTGTGTTATTACCCCAATAGCTATTGATGCCTTTAGTGCTTCATGGAAGCAAGGAGAATTCACCCAAGTGTGTGGCAGGAGAGGCCTGGGCTTACTAGAATTGTTTCAGTATATAAAATTCAGTATATATAATTCAGTTTATATAATTGAGATCACATGGCATTTCTGATTTCCCCCATGTTCCTTATGCATACCAGATTGCTCTGCTCAAGCAGCCTCCTCTGGACTCTCCTCAACAGGCACACCTTTCTGAAGGCCAAGCACTGCAGTCCAGACGCTCTCTGATCGACGCTCAATATAAAGTAGAGAGGCAGCACAGCCTGTACCAGGCTCCCCGAGTGAAACGAGTGTGGGCTTACCAGAATGGAGGCAGACGTGTCGACGGCACTCATGTCTGGGCCAGTGCTTTGTCAGAGGTAAATCTAATGCAAATACCAAGGAGGGCTGGAATCAGACATCAGCTTTGACATCTCTAGATTGGTAGATCAGACAAGTTAATGAACTTTTCTGAACCTCATTTTCTCATTTGTCCAGTGGGAATCATACTTTCCACGCAAGGCTGATCAAATTATTACATGAGCCTACACGTGTGAACATGAGAAGTCTAAAGCTATCTGGTGCGTGTGCGAATGCAAATATTACAGATGGCCAACAGAGAACAATGCCAATTGCATGCCCCGCCCAGACCAAGACTATAATTTAAGTCACTTAAGAGAAGGTGTGGTATCCCAAGCTTCTAATCCCAGCACTTGAGAGGTGGAGGCAGGAGGATGAAAGCTGAGGGCAATCTTTAGCTATGATATTGAGTTTAAGGCCAGGTGGGGCTGAGTGGGACCCAGTTTATTTTTTAACAATTATAATGATAATTTAAAATAGTTTTTCTCATTCACTTTGAATCTAGCTCACAAAAGTGTTATTTCTACCCCTTGTTGTGAATTATTCACTAGATACATTCTTTATGGGAAAAGAACTGTAGTTCTTAGAGAAAGCCTGCCATATTCTTTTTTTTTTTTTTTCCTGGTTTTTCGAGACAGGGTTTCTCTGTGTAGCCCTGGCTGTCCTGGAACTCACTCTGTAGACCAGGCTGGCCTCGAACTCAGAAATACACCTGCCTCCACCTTCCAAGTGCTGGGATTAAAGGCGTGCATGACCACTGCCCGGCCGCATGTCATATTAGTATAACTCAACATCCTGGACTGATAGAATTTCCACTTCCCAAAGATAAATAAAGAATTTATTGGCTTAGAAGGAGACAATCAGTTGTTCATGAACTGTAATCCAAGGGATATAAATCTAAAGTTTGACATTATCTTTAAATGTCTATATCTTTATCTTTAAAGTTTGCCTTCGTCTTTAAAGTGGAAACTTGAGGCGAATGGGCTTACTCTTCTGTTCTAATGTGGTTTCTGCTGCAATGGTTTTGCTGATAGTGCCTCACCTGTTTTATTTTGTGAAGGGTTTGCATAGACTTTCTTGGGAGGAGAGAGATTCCCCAAACTAATGTCAAAATAGCAGAGTGGGGAGGGGAAGGAAGAGGCCATGACAGACAGGTCTGGGCTCCTTCATGATGCCGACGAAGGCTCTGGAAAACAGAAGCATCTCAGCCCACCCCAACTCTAAGGCTGCTCCAGCCTCCACGGGAGAGAGCCTCTCTTTTGAGTATAGAACCAGGGACGCAGGCACTTCTCAGGGGTTGATGGCAAACCTGCCACACTTGAGAACCAAGGTGAAAATGTAGAACATTCAAAGTGAGTGATGAAAGGAATGCTTTGTACACCTGGAGGCAAACAGGAGAATGAGCACTTTCAAAAGATGGGTTCCCAGGAAAGACACCGAAATGTGGCGAAATGTTCCTCTTCAAAATGGTCTCTTCAGAAGCCGGAGTCAGTGCCATTGATGCTACTGAGAGAGCACCCAGCCTTGCAAGGATGTAGTGAAGGAATACACAGTGATAGAATGAACAGAGCCTGATGGTAGGAGGGAAGAAGCCTGCAGTGTATCAAAGCTTTCAAGGAACTTTCCAGAGATTACATGTGGAGGCTGCCTTTTTCCCCCACAGGGCTCACACTGTAGAGTATAAAAGGTACTCCGTGCCTAGAGTCCTGTAACTTTATACCTTTTCTAAACGTAGAAACCATATTTGTAGAAGCTGGGACATCTTATTCTAATAGACATCAGTGGGTAGACTTTTATATGCTTTTGACGTACTGTGTAATTGACAGATTAACGTCAATAGTAGACAACACATGATAAAGGACCTCGTTAAATTATGATGTCAGGATAGCCAAGACTCCTTACACTCATAGGGAAGTTGTTTAATGTAGATTGTGACATTATCAAACAAAGCAGTCCATTATGTAAAAACAAGTATATGAACTTTAATGACATTCATAACAATATTAACTACATTTGACAAGTTTTGTAATTATGTAGTTTCCTTTGTTGCTATCTTTATTTTTTTAAGTCAGTATAAAATGTATTGGGTTGGATCCTCCAGGGAGTTTTTATACATTTGTGTGCCCCGATTTGTTCTCAGATGCCCTCCCCGTACTGTCCTTTCCCGCACCAGGTCCCCTCTCCTTCCCGCTCCCCCACCATTGCCCTCCTACCCTTGTCCCTCTCGTCTCCTTTCTTCCAAGTAAATCATCTGCTTTGATTTCCTTTCACATGTAACCCTAGCCCTCTGTATCTCGTATGTCCCTGAAATTCCATCCCATCCCTCTCCTAACCCACTTTCTAATTCCGTGACCTACAAACATAGACACATGCATATACATATGAACATAACATAATTTAAGAATTATGTTCCCTGTAGAAGGACAAACATCCAGTATTTGCCTTCCTGGGTCTGAATTACAAATTTGCTTAACGAGATTTCCAGCTGCATCCGCTATTCTGCAAACGTCAAGATTTCATTTTTCTTTATGGTTGCATAACATTCCATTGTGTATCTTGTATACCACACTCTCTTTATCCATTCGTCTGTTGTGGGGTGGGCATCCAGGCTGGCTTTCTTCCCTGCTCTTGTGGATATGGCTCCATTAGTACCTCTGTGGCATGCTGACTCACTGTCTTTCACCTGGATACCTATGCTGTATAGCAGGCTCATCCAGTTCACATTTTAAGTCTTGTGAAGAGCCTCTGTATTGATCTCCATCGTGTCTGCACACGTCTATATTCCCATCAGCCAGGTGTAAGGGCTCCTGCCCCATCCCCCTCTCTACCAACCTTTGCTGTTAATTGTTTTCGTCATGGCAGTCATTCTGATTTCCTCGGCAGCTAAGGATATAAAGTATATTTTAGAATATTTGCTGGTCATTTGCATTTCTTCTTTTGGTAATGGCCTATGCAGCTCATTAACCTACCTTTTGAATGATTAAACCTCAATATTGAGGTGGGTGCAGGCAGAGGGCCTGTCTTTGTACTTTCATGATCCGTTAGGCTCTCTATCCTGAGAATATCCTTGTTCTCGGGCCCACAAGGTAGCCAGTTTTTATCAATACACTCTGTTTCAAAATAGCACAAGGCCACTGTCCTCTGAGTCATGTGGTGTGAAAAAATTGGATTGTTCTCCACTGCTGACTATCTCCCACACCTAGATTTAAGGCTCATGAAGATTTTAGGCTTGGCCTAGGGGTGGGATTGCCTGTTTCATCTGGGTTATCTTTCGGAAACAGTTTCTGAGTCCTCTTCTTGGCCAAAGAGCTGTGCCATGGCAGCTGTGTTCAGCTTGTTAAACTGAGAAATGGCACACGCTGCCTTTGCCTTTTCCCAGAACCCTATCTTTCTTTTATGGATTTCAGGATCAGTTTACCTCTGCTGTTTTTTTTTTTAAATATAGTCTATTTTGTTTATTCTTAATCTCTCTTTTGCCAGCCTCCCAGAAGTATCCTCTAATCTGTCATCTAACTAGGCTGTCTCCTCAAGTTGATAAAGAGTATAGAAATATATCCAGGCTTTAAATGGGTGCAGAGAAATTGATGCTCCCATATTGATGAAAATTGAACTTTTTAGAGAACAATTACTTGGTTGTGAATTGTAGAAGCAAGTGCACTTCTGAATGTGGATGACATAACAGACAGATTTTTGGGAGAAAGGATTTGTCTTAACTCATGGTGCCAGTCATAGCTGGGAGTCCATGACAGCGTTCACGGTGACAGGAGTGTGTTCTATTGTTTCTCATATTTCGATAGACAAGGAAGCAGAGAAAAAATGCAGGGGTGTCTGTGGCCTCCAAAGACCCACCCATAGTGTCCTACCAGCAAGCATTGCCCTGCCAACAAGACCCCAGCTCTTAATAGTTCTACTAACTACTGCCACCAGGATGAGGAGTTGGGTGTTAAAGCCCATGAGACTGAGGGGCGACATTTCACACTCACACCGTAACATATCCCAAGAACATATTTTATGAACTTATGCAAATTTTGTTTGCTAGAGAAATTAATCACAGAAGTAATAGAGAAACTAGAAATAATTTTTAAAGTTATCAGTCGGAAATTGGTTAAATGAGTTATAGCCCATAGGATGGAATATCATAACTCAATTAAAATCAGCTTTAAGAGAGAATAAAAGCAACAAATATGGTTGAGATAACACTAAGTAAAATAAACATAATCTAAAGCA
This sequence comes from Apodemus agrarius, assembly GCA_964023405.1. NCBI lineage: Eukaryota > Metazoa > Chordata > Mammalia > Rodentia > Muridae > Apodemus > Apodemus agrarius. Next base: position 75,733,895 of record OZ030008.1, on the reverse strand, counting down.
TGTGGAATTAGATTCTAAACACACATACATGGGTAAATTGAAAACAGCATTGAAGGACTTAACTGTTCTAAGCATTCACTTTGTATTGGGTCATAACATGGGTTAGTTTTATTTTTCTTTCTTGCATGTTTGTGTGTTCTGTGTATTTTTTTTATGATGAATGAAGATTGTTCTTATAGGATACAGAAACCAGTCATCTTCTCAGAGAAGGACTAACGAATGTGATGAAGGTCAAGTTAGTAGTTCAGTAGGGCCATCAAGGGAGGGTTTGTCCGCCTGAGATGAGGGGGACTACAAAGGAATCTGTTGCCCCAGGCCTTGAGAAAGGGCTATATATGCATCAAGAACCTCAGCAGGGACAGTATGAGGCTTGATGCAAGGGCGTGAGTGTTAGAGTTGATGTGGTGTGTTAAATAGATGGTGCGTGCCTCAAGGGATAGGGAGAGATATGACTGTCTTGAGCCATTGTTCGAAAGAGATGTGCATTAATCTGCTTGGGCTATGTTGTGGTTTGCCCTCTCAGGCTTGGAATTTAAACACCTGATCCCCAACTGGTGACACTGTTTGAGAAGGCTGTACAGCCTTCAGCAAGTGGAGCCTTCCTAAAGGAAATAGGTCTCTGGAGGTACATCTTGAGACTTTAGAGATGACTGGATGCATTTCTGGGTGTGATGACAGCACGACCAGCAGCCCCACTCCTGCCACTATGCTTCCCCTCTGATTACTGAGGGCCACCTTCCAGCTGTTTCCTCTCAAGGCCTTTTCTCTGTGTGTAGGGAAAAGGAACTCTGCTGTTTCTTCTTATAAGGAACCAGCCCTGTTATGTTGAGCTGCTCCCTCATATCCATGTTGAAACTTGTGTATCTCTTTAGGGTCTCTATCTTCAAAATCAGTTGAATTAGGAATTAGGACTTTACCCTGAATGTTTTGGGTAGGGGAAAAAATTGTCTGTAATATTATCCCAGACTAAAAATGATCAGACCATAGTTTATCTCTGAAAAACAGAAAGGGGTTTGGGAAAACTGTTTGGGGAAGATCATGCCACCTTGGTATGAACAAGCATTCTTAGAGACATGCTGTGATGCTTTTTAAAATGTTGGTCCCACTCCCTTCCTTTCCCATGCTCCATGTTGTTTTTAAATTAGGAGGCAGCAGGGAGTCTTAGTGGCCTGTTAGAAACCTGTCCTCCCAGGCTATCTAGCTGTAAGGAATATCCTTGGAAAACAGACTGTATGGGGAAGGCAGCAGGAAGGGTAGAGCTCAGATGTCTCGCAGGGGCTAGCTAACAACACATTGCAAAGACACTGGGAGTCTCCATGGCCGGACTTTTACTGGAAGAATGGGAAACAGGCACATTACAAAGTCCTTCACTCTACTGCCTTCAGTGTCGTGAACCCTCCCCCCCTCCATGACAGTCTTAGGCAACACTGACTGTTTCACTACCACGGCTGTTGTGGATGATTTAACCACACACTCGTTGAACGTTGCTAGAGCAACACTCATCTCCAGCTGGAGTTGGTTTATCAGTCATCAAAGCACCAGGCAGCTCTCTCTCCAGGACCAGTGGCTCTCTTCAGAACCAGCATCCTTTCCTGATTTATGTTTGCCCAGGACCTTCTTCCCTAGTCTGAGACATTTGTCTTTTCCCATCTCTGTGATATGTCTGGTATCACAGCATCTTAAAAGCCCCATGTTTGTTCCCAGCTAAGGAATGGCTCTGAATGCTGGAGTAGAAGCTTTGGGAATAAGAAACGGGTCTTTTCTCTTTAGATCATCAAATGCCTTGTGCCCACTGGTACACACAGTGGGTCCAGCTGTTACTGTGCCCAGCTTGAGGAAACCTTGTCTGTGAAAGCTGTATGTAGGAGGCAGAGCATAGATGGAGACTGGATATTTATAGAACACTGGTCCTTTACTGTAGATTTTTTTCCCACAAAATGATCAATATTTGACTTATACTAGTTCATGTGATAAGAAGCCCATGATCAGACTTAGATCCTCAGGAAACACTGAGACTTAAGAATGTCTCCAAGCTAAGGGGGTTTTTCACTCCCGTAAGAGGAGCAACAGTGTCAGCTGTCAAGATACCACCCCCGTGATCTCAGGGACCAGACCACCAACCAAAGAGTACACATGGAGGGATCCATGGCTCTGGCCGCATATGGGGGAGAGGATGGCCTTGTTGAACCTAAGTGGAAGGAGCAGTCCTTGGGCCTGAGGGGGTTTGATTCCCCAGTGTAGGGGAATGCCAGGGCAGGAAGGAGTGAGTGGTTGGGTGGGTGGTGGAGAGGCTGGGGGTGGATAGGGGGTTGCAGAGGGGAGACCTGGAAAGGGGATAACATTTGGAAAGTAAATGAAGAAAATATCCAATAAAAGAAAAAAAATAGTTGAAAAAAATGTCTCCAAGCTCAAAACCTGACTAGATAGGTTTGGGTGTAATTTTAGTGAAAAAACTTTATTTTCTAGGTTTTTTATTTGATTTTTTTCTTTTACTTATTGAATAAAAAATAAAACTGGTTTCTCCCACTCCTGGAAAACCCCTGTCCCATCCTCCTTCCCCCTGCTTCTATGAAGGTGTTCCTCCACCCATCCACTCCCACTTCCCTGCCCTCAATTCCCCTACTCTGCAGCATCTATCAAGCCTTCATAGGACCGAGGATGTCTCCTCCTATTGACGCCTGACAAGGCCATCTTCTGCTACGTATGCAGCCGGAGCCATGTGTACTCCTTGGTTGATGGCTTAGTCCCTGGGAGCTCTGCGGGGTCTAGTTGGTTGATATTGTTGTTCTTCCTATGAGGTTCAAACCCCTTCAGCCAGTTTAGTTATAAAACGTGTTTGTAAGCTCACTGACTTTGTCTCAGTGAAAACCAAGTGCAGTGTGCCTGTATTTGACTTCTGTTTTGCCTTTATTATGCTTTTATCAAGTTACATTCATTTTCCCAATTATAAATAAGATACATGATATCTTCTGGGTACTGTCATCTAAATAATAAGGTATTTTTCTTTTTACGTTTTTTCTGTTGAAGCTTTGCAAATTGTACATAAGTTTCTCCCACATACCCGCTTACGTGTGTCTGCCAGACCATCTCCATCCCCGGGAGGTACTCAGCTACTTTACATTTTGTTAGCCTTGAAATAGAAAACAGATAAATACAGTGACTATTAAAAAGTACATTATATTCTACTCCTTACCCCAAGTTCATACATTGGGGCTCTAAAGCCCAATGTGACTATCCTCAACGATGGGACTCTTAGGGGACAACTAAAGACGCATTGAACTGTGAGGAGAGGGACCTGATTAGACAGGATCAGTGGCCTTACAAGAAAAGGGAAAAAGCATGCTAAGAAATGGCTCAGTTGATAAAATGCTTGCAGCTCAAGCATGCAGACCCCAGAACCCTGTGCCCGCAAAACAGCGACAGGCAGATTCTTGGGTTTGCTGGTCAGCAAGAGTAACTGAATCAGAGAGCTCGAGGTGAAAGTAGAGAGTCTGTCTTAAAAAGCAAGATGGGAAAAGACAGATTGGATCCAAGGTTGACCTCTGACCTCCACACATGGGCATTTATGTACATTAACACACACACACACACACACACACACACACACACACACACTAACCCCAAAGAGAAAAGAAGAAAGATGCTATTTCCCTCCTTCTCCTCTCTCTCCCATATAGTGACATACCAAGAGGGTGGCCATTTGTAAGCCAAGAACAGAGACCCTTAGGAATTGATTTAGCTAGGACTCTGCATTCTCCAGAATATGAGAAATGATCTACTATTTAAGCCACCCAACATCTGGTATTAGTTTTGCACACTTAGAAACACACACACACCACATTATACATATTCATGCATGCCTCCTTTCCCTACACACATACACATACAAACCCACACATATATCTGACACATGCATGCATGCCCACACACACACCCCATATGTATCTATTACAACTTTATTTCTATACTAACATAAATTTATTAATTTAATAATTTATATTTTGTTTCCTAATTAAAAAATAAATAGTGTCATTAAGTCAGTGATCAAACTAAGAGCATCAATAAGGAAATGGAGATGCTGTCACTCACAGTAATATTATCCTAAGGTTAGTATAAATATGACTGTACATGGTTTCCAGAGTTGTCTATGCTTGACCACTGTGATCATAGTAAGTACTGTGGCAAATGAGTTCTGAGAGTTGCTCTGCTCCTCTAAGAAACTGTTGTGACTTTGCCTCATATAATTTAACACTTACAAATAACACAGTATTTCTAGTCACATCATACTAACCTATCCAACAGACGTATTTGTTTTTACTGAATCTTCTGTTGATTGCCAAATAGGTCGTCTTAAGTTTGCACTGTTGTGAAGAAAAATGATATATAAATTCATATTTATTTCCTGGTTTTGTTTGCTGCCTTTAATTCATAAGAACATGTGTGAACATTTGGACACATATTGCCAGAGTGTGCTGTATGAGTAGGGCTAGTAATGTTCTATTGCTTTTGCAAGCCCATGGGAGCTCTACTGCTAAGGGTGGAGACTTAGACACATGCAGGTTTGACTGAGGAGAGATGTTAGAGGCTCATGCTAGCTTATTTATCTTCAGTGACATATAGGCAATATTGAGAAGCTTTTTGTTTTCATTCAGAGCATTAATTCTGGAGAACAATCTAACATCATGACTTATCTAGGGCTCCTAGGAAATCCTGCATTGTTTTGCTTTTGGATACAGCTTACATGTTGAGAGATATCTTTTTCTATTGTTTTGTGTGGCCATCAGATCTGAGGTGACATGCATCCAACTTTCTACTTGTCTATGATTTTTTTTAACATACAAAAAGTAACCAAGAATATGTTTATTTGATGCTTTTTAATGCTTTAGAAAACCTATCACCATATGGAGGAAATATCAAGATTCAATGATTTTTTTTCTAAATGTTTTATGGTTGTATTTTTTCTGTTTAGCAACTATAAGGATTTTTTTCTGGTAAAAAAATAAAGTGGAATTTATTAAAACAAAGAATATTTTCTTCTTTGTTTTCTTGCCTCAACTTCGTTTGCTGACTGGTCTCGGTCCCCCTGGAACAACGCCAAGTAGAGTTCCCGCTGCTGTTGAGTGAGCTGCAGTACTGAAAGCTTTCAAAGCTATCATCACTTTGTAATGTAGTTTGCTACCTGGAAGTGGAAGTTACTCACCATTTTATCTTGTTATCATATTTTACTTGAGGATTATTGTTTATTGAATTGTAAAGAAGTTTTAGAATTACATTTCAACCTCATAAAATCATCACACAGGTGTTTTGACCTCAATTATATAAGACTCTTAATTGATTTCATGAAAATTGACAACTTTTGTAATAGCCATTTTTCTTTTTTATTAAACTAATAAAATTTATTTTAAAATATATAATTTAGTATTGACATTTTTAAGTCATCAAAATAAGTTACAATAGTTAAATGCCTCTTAAATATACATGATATCTTCTGAAGCTAAAAGTAATATGCACTCAACCAGTTTTTTAAATCTATTTGGAACATTAAACATGATAGAAGTAGAAAAAAAATCTTTTATGAAGTCCTCTATGAAAGAAAGTTGTGACAAGTTCCTGATAAGACAGAAACCATTCCATCTCCAGGGAAGAATACACAGCACAACTGTGGCTTCATAGAATGAATTGGGAAGTGTTTCTTCTGTTTCTATTTTGTGGAGTAGTTTGAAGAGTATTGGTATCAGGTCTTATTTGAAAATCTGATAGAATTCTGCATTAAACCCATCACATCCTGGTCTTTCTTTTGTTGGGAGACTTTTAATGATTGCTTCTATTTATTTAGGGATTATGGGACCGTTTAGGTGGTTTATCTGATCCTAATTTAACTTAGGTATTTGGTATCCATCTAGAAAATTTTCCATTTCATCCAGATTTTCCACTTTTGTAGTAGGATATCATGATTTTTTGAATTTACTCAGTTTCTGTTGTTATATCTCCCTTTTCATTTCTGATTTTGTTAATTTGGATACTGTCTCTGTGCCCTTTGGTTAGTCTGGCTAGGGGTTTATCTATCTTATTGATTTTCTCTAAAAACCAGCTCCTGGTTTTATTGATTCTTTGTATAGTTCTTTTTTGTTTCTACTTGATTGATACCAGCCCTGAGTTGGGTGTATTTGCTTCTATTTGTTCTAGACCTTTCAGGTGTGGTAATGTATGCTCTTTTTAGGTTCTTTTCGGAGACACTCAGAGCTATGAGTTTTTCTCTAAGCACTGCTTTCATTGTGTCACATAAGTTTGGGTATGTTGTGCCTTCATTTTCATTGAATTATAAAAGTCTTTAATTTCAGTCTTTATTTCTTCCTTGACCAAGATATCATTGAGTGGGGCGTTGTTCAGCTTCCATGTGTATGTGGGATTTCTGTTGTTTTTGTTGCTATTGAAGATCAGCCTTAGTCCATGGTGTCTAATAGGATGCATGGGATTATTTCAATCTTCCTGTTTCTGTTGAGGCCTGTTTTGTGACAGATTATATGGTCAATTTTGGAGAAGGTACCATGAGGTGCTGAGAAGAAGGTATATTGTTTTGTCTTAGGATGAAATATTCTAATGTTCTATAAACATTCTATAAATGAATATATAGGTATCTGTTAAATCCATTTGGTCGATAACTTCTCTGACTTCCAATGTGTCTCTGTTTAGTTTGTGTTCCATGATCTGTCTATTGCTGAGAAAGGGTTGTTGAAGTCTCCCTCTATTATTGTGTGGGGTCCAATGTATGCTTTGAACTTTAGTAAAGTTTCTTTTATGAAGATGGGTGGCCTTGCATTTGGAGCATACATGTTCAGAATTGAGAGTCATTCTTGGCAGATTTTTCCTTTGATGATTATAAAGTGTCCTTCCTTATCCTTTTTGTTAACTTTTGGCTGAAAATTGATTTTATTCTATATTAAAATGGCTACTCCAGCTTGTTTCTTGGGACCATTTGCTTGGAAAATTGTTTTCCAGCCTTTTATTCTGCGGTAGTGTCTGTCTTTATCACTGAAGTACGTTTCCTATATGCAGTAAAATGCTGGATCTTGTTTATGTATCCAGTCTGTTAGTCTATGTGTTTTTATAAGGAAATTGAGTCCATTGATGTTAAAAGATATTAAGGAATAGTGATTGCTGCTTCCTGTTATTTTTGTGTTTGTGTGGCTATCTTTTTTTAATTTGTTGAAAGAAGATTACTTTCTTGCTTTTTCTAGGGTGTAGTTTCACTCCTTGTGTTGATGTTTTCCATCCATTATCCTTTGTAGGGCTGAATTTGTGGAAAGATATTGTATAAATTTGTTCTTGTCGTGAAATATCTTGGTTTCTTCATCTATGATAGTTGAGAGTTTTGCTGGGTATAGTAGCCTGGGTTGGCATTTGTGTTCTCTTAGGGACTATTTAACATCTGCCCAGGATCTTCTAGCTTTCATAGTCTCTGGTGAGAAGTCTGGTGTAATTCTGATAGGTCTGCCTTCATATGTTACTTGACCTTTTTCTCTTACTTCTTTTAATATTCTTTCTTTGTTTTATGCATTTGGTGTTTTAAGTATTATGTGATGGGAAGAATTTCTTTTCTGGTCAAATCTATTTGGAGTTCTGTAGGCTTCTTGTATGTTCATGGGCACCTCTTTCTTTAGGATTAGGAAGTTTTCTTCTATAATTTTGTTGAAGACATTTACTGGCCATTTAAGTTGGGACTCTTCAGTCTCTTCTACACCTATCACCCTTTGGTTTGGTCTTCTCATTGTGTCTCAGATTTCCTGGATGTTTTGAGTTAGGAACTTTTTGCATTTTGCATTTTCTTTGATTCTTGTGTCAATGTTTTCTATGGTATCTTCTGCACCTGAGATTCTCTTTTCTATCTCTTGTATTCTGTTGGTGATGCTTGCACCTATGACTCCTGATCTCTTTCCTAGTTTTTCTATCTCCAGGATTGTCTCCCTGTGATTTCTTTATTGTTTCTATTTCCATTTTTAGATCCTGGATGGTTTTGCTCTATTTCTTCACCTGTTTGGTTGTGTTTTCTTGTAATTCTTCAAGGAATTTTTGTGTTTCCTCTTTAAGGACTTCTACCTGGTTACCTGTGTTCTCCTGTATTTCTTTCTTTTTTTTCAAGTTTGACAAAATTTACTACAATCTTAGTAAAGACATTCAGCTCAGCCATCTCTTTCCATCTTGACCTCAGGTTAATTTGTTGAGTCAAGTAAATAATATGTAGCAGAGATGTTATTTCAACAAATGGTAAAATGGACAAGTAGACAATTTATGGACATAAAAGTTAAATTTATTTTTAATATACTTACATCATATATGAACTAATAGTGCTATGTATATTTCCATTGTTCTACTTGGGGCTTATTAACTAAACTAAAATATAGTAAACAAAGTGTTAGGAATATCTGCAGGCTGCTTCTTGGAATTCATTACATTAAAAATTGCCTAGTGAATAATCACCACCCATAAAACTCACCGAGGCTGCCTCCAAATTTAACATTGTAATTTTCAAGGATGTACTTCTTAAAATCCTCTATCATCATCATGAGATGTGATTTTAAATCAGAGTCTTGATTTTTAGTGTGTTGGAGTATCAAGGGATGTGAAGGGAGAACTGGTTTCTGACCATGCCAAGTAGCCTTGGTTTCTGTTGCTTACGTTTTTGCCCTTGCCTCTTGACATCTGGTTATCTCTGGTGTTACCTGGTCTTGCTGTCTCTGTGTATTGTCCCTCCTGAACGCCTGTGTTAGTACTCCTGGAAGACCTGTTCTCTGTAAGAGGAATTTGGGTATGGCACAGGGTCAGCTCCAGGGTACAGATGGAAACTGGAAAAATCCTGCCCCTGGCTATTCCTTAGTTCCTGTGTTCTGTTGGCTCTGGGAGGGTCCCTCTGAAGCAGAAGTGGTGGCCTTACCTGTACTCACAGGTGTGTCTGCACTTTTGGGAGACTAGCTTTCTCCTGATGGTATTTGGGTATGGAGCACTATGGCACAAGATCAGCTCAGGGTGCTGTGGCACAGGATCAGCTCTGGGTGCCATAACATCCATTTTTCACAGGCAAATGTATGGCAGTCTTATGTTCATTGAAACAGATTTTTGGTCCATCAGTACAACTGCATACTTTTAATATAAGGAACTCATATTTTTAAAATAATTGTTTCTATTGGTTTTGTTTGGGGGATTACTTTTCTTCTACTGTATTTTCTGAATTTCTAATGTTAGTAATCAGAAAAACTATTCATGCTCTAAACTTTGCTTATTAACCTATTCATTTAAGTGCTCTTATTTTCTTTAATGAGTTTTTAAAAGTTCACTTGACCAAAGCTTCCTACAAATAAAATCCTATGATCTTCACACAGTGATTTTTCACATCAGCTGAAAAAATCTGTTTCTGACAATCTGGTACCTGTTGTATATAACTTCTCAATTACAAAGTAAGTTTTATGCTAATATTTCTCTTATTCTGTGATTCTATGTTTAGTAATTGTTTTAACTGATAAAATTTAAAAGTACCTAGAAGGGCCTCTTTCACTTTCTTTCAGTTTCACAGGCTTTTCTGATTGTGACACAAAGGACAAGTATTTATTTCTTCACTAGTTTTATTTTTAGTTCTTTGGTCATTAAGTAAAAATTTAAAGCTATTTTGTCATGTCTAGATTCCTAATCCAGAGTTTATTATATTTAGAAATTTGCTAAATGCCAAAATGCCTTCATCTGTGGAATAATTAGGCCTTACATGGACATCTTCAACAAAGACCACTGAAGTCCCTCATGTGAAACATGTCAGCAGACATTCACTGTCTGTCCTTTTTCCCACTTCTCCTTATCTGTGCCCAATAATTAAGCTGAATGGATATTTAAGTAGGGATACTAAGTAGGGATAGAGCTCTCTCAAAAGCATTGCTTGAGGATTGAGATGTGGTGCCATTGTATGCTTACCTACCATTCATGAAGCCTTGAAATCACTCTCAGTAACACATAAACCTGGTCTTGGGGTGCACACCTGTAATGCAGCACTCAAGAGTAGAAGCCAGAGGACCAGAAGTTCAAAGATATCATCAACTAAGAAAAGACTTTGAGGCTAACAGTCTCCATTACATGAAACCTTGCCTCAAAGAGTTTTAATAACTGTTTTAAGACATTTGTCATTCAAATATGGCTCTCCCCTTGTATTTCAGTTGCTGGATGATTGCACTGCTCGTCTGAAAATGTCCCACCCAGCCAAAACCCTTTATACCTCAAATGGGGAGCTCATTCAGTCATGGGACGACATAGAGAGTGGTATGGCTATCTGTGTGTCTGCAAGACATGGCTTTATAACCTCAAAAGGTACAGGTGACACCTCCTTTTTTATGAAAGTCTTGAAGAGTTACACCATTCAGTCTTCCTTGCACAGTCCTTGTCTGTTGAACTTTGAACAATGGAGGATGAATTTTAATAATTACACTCCTTGTGATGGGCTATTATGAAAGTGACATTTATATCTGTGTGTTCAAGAAAATCGTTAACACTATTTATTTTAAAGAACGCATTCAAATATCACTGAGTCTTGGGCTGTACCCAGGCCTATTTACAAAAATACTGAGGTTTGATTGAAGACATTGCCTTAGTGATGAATCTGGAGGAAAGTGAGTTTTCTGTTGGCATCTTACTATTCAAATTATTCAAAATGGTGCTTTATTAATGGTACTTCTCAGCTTGTGGATTTCTTTTCTGTTGCAAGAGTAAGCATATACACTATTTCTTACTCATTTCTTACAGAAATGGAAAGGGCATATGTTTACAAACTGAACTCTAGTATTTTATCTTGTCCTTTCTGTAGGAAGGCAGATACTAGAAAAAAACCATAATCTTCAGGATATTCCAAAAGACATTGTTTGCACATTAAGGAAATTATAGGATTAGGAAGTAAATTACCTGATATCCCTATAATAAAAATACTGGAATTTTTTTTCTTTTGGAAATGCACCATAAAATTATTACTATGTTATATATAAGGTGGGTAAATGGAAGGGTTTAAAGACAGGTGGGACTATTCCATCATCTTTAGCCCAGAAGAGACAAAAGCATAGAATTGCTTGTGAAGAACATGAGAGACACATATTTCTTGGTATGTCTAGCACTGTTCGAAGGGATGGCACAAAGCCTTCTTCAGCACCATCCTACCTTGTTGACAAGGCTGTCTTTTTGTTCTGTAAATTCTGTTATCTCCCTTCCCATCATTGCTTGGGATCCTATCTCAGAGTGTTATCCCTTAGAAGCATTCAGCAATGGTTAGGTTGTAAAATTTTGTAAATGTTAGTTAACATCTTTCTGTATTCTCAAACTACACATCTTATAAAAAGCAATATATACAAGGCTTCCTTTCAATTTATTTGTGAATATAAAAGCACTAGTTACTTTTCTTATTGCTCTGACCAAATAGCTAGTGGCACAGCCCTCCATGACAGATAATTCCCCAAATCAAGAGGAGATTGCCAGTCACAGGTCACATTATACCTGTAATCAGGAGTTCCGAGAGTAATGGGTGCTGATGCTCAGCCGACTTTCTCTTTTATTCAGTCCAGATTCCCCAGCACATAGAATGGTGAGGCCCACATTTACAATAGGTCTTTCCATCTCACTTAGCCAAGTCAAGAAACTCTATCAAAGACTTGCCAATCGCTTAGGTGATTCTAGTTCATGTCTAATGGCTGTTAGTATTAACCATCACAATGAGCACCCCTCAAATGATCATGGTCAGTGAAACAGTAAGCAAAGGGGTGGTACAGAAGGAGGCTCTGGGGAAGTGCCCTCAATTCTCCCACCATTCAGTCTTTCTCAGCAGGAGCCTCTTTGCCATACAGTGTTCATTGGGTCTGACTGATAACTAAAGCTAAATCTTCTTTAGGAAAGCAATTCCAAAGGATGTCCAGACCACAAAGGAAACTCCAGGCTGCATTCCCAGCAACACTCTTGTCCCCAATAAAATCTGTAAGAGGGATTGAGAAAATCAGAAATTCAAATATCACTCTCCCTACCATTTTTCTCTTTGCTATGTCTACAAGTCGGTGTGGACAAGCATTCATTTCTGGACCTTCAGTTTTATACATGCATAGTTTTGTGAAGGTGAAGCCGGCCCCTGTCCTGTAGACATGGTTTGTGGGTTTTCCAAGTTGCCTAAATTCTTTCCAGTGTGTCATGCATGTTTATAAAATATTATTGGTCACAGAATTAATTATTTATTCACTAGAACTTTATTTTATTGATGCCATTTTGTTGTTATCATGAAATAAAATTAAAAGATATCTAATAGAAATCTATATTTTCCAAATATTTTTAAAAGAAAGAGAAATGTTTTGCATGTATTTATTCATTATTTTAAGGTTTAACTAATCATTCTATGGATGATTTTTCTATGACTTACTAGCTAAAGTACCTATAAGAAAATAAGACATTCTGAGAGCCTCAAAACATGATAAATGTCAGTCACCAAAGAATTATGCTGAGTTTTTTGAAGATGCATTTTATTTGACAAAACGAGCTAGCTGCTTTCAGAATGGAATGCCTAGCTCACATCCTCAACACATTCAGGAATGTTTTCTGTCATTTGCAATAAGGCCCGAATGCTCTTCAGAAATCTCTGATTTTCATTTTCCCAATGAGCTCAGTCTCTTTATGTTAGCTTCCTATTCAGCTATTACAGTATTTAGAAGGAAGTGCTGTGGCTGCCTCCAGTTGCATGACTTCTGAAGACTGGCAGCATGTGCTTGACTGTGTGAGCAGAACACGTGTGTGGGAGTGCAGGGTGGGAGCCAAGAATTGCCAAGGGAGCTTAAATGCCCTTGTCACTCTGCATTCGACATTGACCTGTCTCTGAATGTATGTATAAGTGTACATGTATGTATATGTATATATGTGATGTATACATATATGTATATTATAAATTATATATATAATGTATATATATGTATGTATGTATGTTTTTCTTTTAACAGAAAAAAAGCAAATGATGGAAGTGAAAGCAAATTATGTGCGGATCCTAAGGCAGCAGGGCCCTGGGGCCACAGACATTGTGGTGTCACCATCCAGGAAGCTACTGTCTCTCCTGCAGCTTCCCAGCTGACTTCAACCAGAACCTCATATCTTGTGCTGGATTTTATTCATAGAGAGCTGCATGTGCATTCTCATACGCTCCTATCATATCATATGCCATGATAATTCTCTATCCGTCTTAACTTGTACACAGTCTCTCTTGTACTCTGCATTGTGATTTGAACCTAGTTGCTGACCATATAGTGAGCACTATAGTGCCTGTGAGCTGTGCCTCCAGCTCCCTCAAACACTTTTAGAGATTATTAGTTTCTATATTTTATGTGAAGTAACATTGGGTTCCTCATGCCTGTGCCTGGAAAGACAACAAGACCAGACAAATAATACAAACATGATGATTATCTTAGGTGAACTTTCTTCGATAAAATAAAAGCACGAAATGATAGTTATTGAAAAAATAGCTTAAAGGGATCAAGGAACATACATTTATGGATGTGTGTGTGTGTGTGTGTGTGTGTGTGTGTGTGTATGCATGTGTGTGTATGTGTGTATGTGTGTGTATATGTATGTGTGTGTGCGCACGCGTGTGTGTATGTGTATGTATGTGTGTGTGTGTGTGTGTGTGTGTATGTGTGTGTGTGTAAATAGGACATCGATAATGAAATGACTCTGGGCATCTAACCCTAAATTTGACTCCAAGTGGCACTTTTCTGGATCCATCACTCTGATTTTAATCTTTTGTTAAAATCCCTCGCATACCTAATAAATCTGGAAAGGCATTCGGCTGCTGAGTACCAAAGAAATCTGTCTCTGTCTTTCTTCTGCTTCTTTTTAATTTTGCAGGCCTCTCTTGAGGCACAGTTGGATGTGATTCATGAGAATGAAGGTGGGTAGTTATAGTAAATGATTGGCAATATCATGTCATAGGCTACATCCTCAATATGAAAACAAAGGAAGAATATACATGCAGTATTTCAAAGAAAATTCAGGTAACAAAGGGAGGTGTGAGTGCTTGTCTTAGAAGTCTTTTTTTTCTGTCTTTAAAAATTATGTTTTTTTATTATAATATAATTAAGTACTTAGCTTCTGGAAGAACCCAACAACAATATTATTATTTATATAATTAATAAAGTGTTAAGACAAAAATTAACACTTATAAGAGTGAGTTTTTTTGTTTATGTGTGTAACATTTTTTATTGGATATATTATATATTTACATTTCATTTCACTTTTTCTGGTTCCTCTCCTTCCTAAGGTCCCACATGCCCTTTTCCCTCCCCCTGTTCCTCCATCCACCCCTTCCCACTTCCCTGTTCTGGTATTCTCCTACACTGATGCTTTGAGCCTTTCCAGCACCAGGGTCCACTCCTTCCTTCTTGGATGTCATTGGGTATGTGGATTGTGTCCTTGGTGTTCCAAGATTCTAGGCTAATATCCACTTATCAGTGAGTGCATACCATGGGTATTCTTTTGAGACTAGGTTACCTCACTTAGTATGATGTTCTCCAGCTCCATCCATTTCTCTAAGAATTTCATGAATTCATTGTTTCTAATGGCTGAATAGTACTCCATTGTGTATATATACCACATTTTTTGTATCCATTCCTCCATTGAGGGACATCTGGATGTCTTAGAAGTCTTAATGTCACTTCTCCGGGACAAGAGGAATTAACCTGTTAATTTGTTCCAGGGAAGAAGAATGAACATTTAGGAAACAGATGGCAGTAATGTGAGTGCCAGCCCTGAGGTTGATTCTGATGCTCATGGGATGCTGCAGGGACCCACCCTCTTCCTCCCTACCACTCAGCTGTTCCTCCTGAATGTAAATGGTAGCCTAGCTAGGTGTATACAAAACAGCATAAGCAGGCTCCCATCCCAGTCCTCCACTTTAATCAATGTAGGAAGACGATATATCATTTCTACTGATGGGAGCTGGTGGTAACCTCTGCAAAAGGCCTGATATTTATCCCACTCTGCAAAGCAGCAGGGCTGCTTGAATAAATCCCTGCTGCCCAGGACACTGTGGTGGTGAGACCTCACTTGTTAGATGAGCAGCTGTTCGTCCTTTTGCAGATGTTTGATAGTGCGATGTTACAGCAGCGAAAGTGGTCCAAGGGGCAGCAGAAGAGGCCAGACACCAAGACTCCTTCGCTTTTCTTTCCTTTCTTTTTCTTTTGTTAACAAACCTGAAATAAACAGGAAATGTTAAGGAACATGCCCCCAGTTGGAAAGTGAACCATCAGTGCTCCCACCGACTCATTCTCTCCTTGCAATGAAAAGATTTGATCACAATTCCCGTAAAGAAAAGAAACTTTTTTTTCAAAATCCCGTGAAAATAAATACATTTCTGTAGGTGCAGAGGCACCTATCATTTCTTGCCAGGGAGAAGCTGCTCTGCTATGAAAATGGCATCTTTTACCCTAGATCAAATGTGCAGATTCCTTGCAAGGCCCCCTGCTGCATGGGAACACTCCTGAAGTGAAAATTGATAATATCACACAACGCTGTATCAAGCACCAGGAGACATCAGGCAGATGCCTTACGTGGACTCCACTATTGCCAGTAAATGGGGTTTTAGATGTAATCTAACAGTCATCAAACCATCACATTTGACCAGCAAGGCAGCAAGCCACAGGTACCCTGTTGATGACAGCTTGTCTGGAGTATCTGTGGCATTCACAGTCACCTCTAACTTAGACTAAAACACTCCTAAGTTTTTTCTTATGATTGACTCTCTTCACTGGCTAGAGTTTGACCCAGGAAGTAGGGGGAGGAGTGGTTCTTCCACCGAGGTGAGGTGAGGTCTACAGAAAAGGCTGACTCGATTCAGTGAGTTGTCCCATGCTTTTGATAAACGTAGACATTTCCTCTGAGGACGTGTTTGTCAAAGTTGAATCATTTTCACAAATATGTCAGATTTCAGTATTTTTTTTTATCAACTGAAAGCCATTTATTATTAAGTAAAACCTTCAAGTCCAGAGCCTTCTCTAGAAATATCTTTCCTGCCGGTTCATTACCTTTGAGGCGAGCCAGGCGTTAACCGCTGTTACCTACATCGGTGATTACCTGCAGAACTGGAATTTTGTGCCAACCTCTGGTTTTTGTTCCCTGATGAAGCTGCCCATTTCTTAGCAAGTTAATGACATGCAATTTGTTTACAAGTCTGATCCACTCATTAGGTTAAATGACTATGTATAACTAAACATTTCATCTGAGTACTTCTATGAGCTTTGTGAAACAGAACTCTGTTGTGCTTCAAGTCACCAAGGCATACATAATAACTAAATACTGCTTTACAAATCAACAAAATGAAGATAAAGAGAGCAAAAGCAAAAAAAAAATTAAATGGTAAATATCCTTTAGAAACTATGGCTGGAGAGTGTCCCCTTCAGGGACAGCCCTAGCGTGCTAAATGTCATGGAGAGATCCACTGCAGCAGTTTAAGGGGCAGATCACTGAGGAGGGTATGATCAGAGCACACAAACTTGTGTCATTTTAGATGGCAACAAAATCAGATGCAAATATTCTCAAACAGAATTTGGCCCATTGGACAGCACTGCTCAGCTGCATACATTAAACCAGTGACTCCATTGACACCAGTTTCCCCCCCCAGCTCTGCACACACTGTCATCCCTCCAAGGCTAGGTAAGCAGAAATGGAGAGCAGCACGCTCTCTCTCAACACAATAAACTAGGCTTTTGCTTACACAGCACAGTTTGGGGCTGCCAAGCCATAAGCAACTGCAAAGTGGGATAGACACAGCCCACTCCAGAATAAGTCTGCTAAAGTCAGCGGATCTTCCGAGTAAGAGCAGATACTTGGAGTGCTCCCATTATCAACCCACAGGATCTTAGGAATAGGCTGTCACACCATACCACATATGCAAAATAGAAATATAGGAAGTGCTGGAGCTCCTGATGCAACTGAGTAGGAGGAGAGAGGGGAAGCAGAGGCCAGGAGTTCTGTTCATAGGGCAAGCGGGATGGTGGTTCTGAATTGAGTGTACTACTGTTCTACGTGGCCCATGAAACTCTGGACGCTGAAGGGTTTTGGAAGGCTTCTGACAGCTTAGGGGTACAAGGAAGGTCAAGATGCTGAGCCTGGTTCTCTCCAGTCAACTGGTCAGCAAGTTGGAAGCTGACTTTGGTGCTGAAACACAGTTGTGAGCGCTCAAGACTCTGGAGTCAGGAGCTACAGAGCAGTCATTAGCCCGGGCTGGCCAGTCCACCTTCAGGGCCACCAGAAAAAGTCTGAAGGAGAGAATCTGCAGGGATTCCAAGGTTTGTGCCTCCCAGAGGATGGGACCTTAATTGTTTTTGTTTTCTATCACTCTTTCTTCTCCCCACTTCTCTAAATCTTCTTGTCTTTGGTCCTTTTTCCTCTAAGAAACTTCAAGTCTGTTTTTTTTTTTTTTATTTAAAAAAAATGCAGCCAAGGAGGTGGCTTAATTGGTAAAGCATTTTTGCCCTCAAAGCATGAAAACTTGGGAATTTGATCCCTAGAAGCCATGTAAAAGAGCTGTGTATGGACATTAATAATGATCAGTGGGCCAAGATATCCCTAAAGGTGCAATAGTGTTACTCGATCGTGGCAGTCTAATTGGATTTATGGCCTGTTCCACAGGAGGGAAATCACGCCTGCCACTGGAAACCTAAGTCGACCAATGTCCTTAGAGAATCCTTAGAGAAGAACCTGCTATTACCACTTTGTCAAACCAGCATCATTCCTAATTTGCATTCATTCCAAATACTTATGTGCACAGGTAAATAAATGTAGCTCTCACCTCTCATGGAAGAAACTCCCCATTGTAATGGAAAGAGACCATTACAGAAAACCACAATGGATTAAAATGAAGAGAAAAAAAATGATCAATTAACAACGGGCAAATCACATATATACAAGCAACAGTAGATGATGGACTAAAGTTGTGCTTATGTGTTTATGCCCACACACCTATGCCCACACACCTACACACCCACACAAAACGCTCTAGAATTTAAGAGGGAGCGAAGTGAATGGGATCAATGATGTAATTATTTTAATTAGAACAAAAAATTCCAGCTGTCTATGGATGTGGACAGTTATAATCCCAGAGCTGGAGAGTTGGAGACAGGGTTTGCTGGCCAGCTGGCCTACCTATTTGGTGAGGTACAGGACAGTGAGCTATTCTGCCTCAAAATGAAGGAGACAAATCAATCCTGAGTGATAACACCCAAAGTTGTCCTCTGGGCTCCTTCATGTATATGCACAAGTACATGTGCGCGCACGTGCACACACACACACACACATACACACACACACACACACACACACACACACACACACGAATACATACATAAATAATAAATAAATAAATAAATAAATAAATAAGCAAGCAAGCAAACAGACAATCCAATAGATATCCTTCACAGAGCAAGGTATTACTAAGGGATGCCTCCCTAACAGAATTCTCATATTTATTATCACAAGTGTCTGACTTGTCAAGGAAAGTGCTATTTACAGTCAGATGGTGGCCCAAGCTGAAAGTCCCAACTTAAAGCCCATTCTCCAGTCTCTGCTAGACCCTTAGCTGTGTGTATGTGAGGTATTGGCCCTAACTGCCCTTGTATGTGATGGAGATATTCTTTCACTTTTTAATTGGGTCATTAAGGCAGTTTCATATAGCACAAGCTGGCTTAGATCTCATTATGGAGCTCGGAAAGCTCACGAATTCATAGCGATCCTCCTGCCTCAGTCTCAAAAGTGCTGTGGTTACAAATGTTATCTATTATGCTCATATTTAAATGGTTTGGGTCAGAACCAACCACCTAAAAGTTGGGGCTAGACCCAGATATTGGAAGGCTAAGCAGGGACTCGTGGACATGGGAGCTTCGCATATGAACCGTGCAGCTTTAGCACGGATAAAAATTGCTATATTAAAGGTCACAAGAGTAATGTCAGAACCATGGTACATATAAAAGTAGCAGGATAATTTTGCAGATGGTAAAAATAACCACTTTCCTAATACATTTTTATAAGAAGAGGGTGGTAGATTTGAATGAAGATGGGATTTCTGCTTTCCACAGTTGAAAGCCCCCCTCAGTGTAGGAGCTAGCTACTTGGACAGAGAAGAATAATCCTCTCTAGTGTTTCCCTGCCTCACTTAATGGGAAAGTCCAAGAGTGTCCAAGACACTTCTGTAGAAGCCACTTACTTTGTGTAGAAAACACAAGAAACATTTGTACTTGAAATATTTGATTAATGAGTCATGTATATGTGTATAGCTATGTCTGTCCGACTGTCTTTGTGAGATTGTGTGTCTTTGTGTATGTGTCTGTGACTGGGTCTCTGTGTGTGTCTCTGGGTGTGTGTTTCTCTGTGTGTCTCTGCATGTGTGCGTCTCTGCATGTGTCTGTGTTTGTGTCAGTATATCTGTACCTGTGTCTGTGTATGTCTATGTGTGTGTCTGTGCACACGTCTTTGTGTGTGCCTCTCTGTGTGTGTGTGTTTGTGTGCCTATGTATATGTGTGTGTGTGTGTGTGTGTGTGTGTGTGTGTGTGCTTGCTGCTGACATTGAGAAGCATTCAGGTGACTATGACACATGGGACTTCTGTACCCTGGAGCGCATTGACCAATCCTGCCCAGTCGGCCTACAGGTTCTCCAGCACAGGAGTGAGGAGAAAAAAGAAAAAAGACAATTAGACAACATTGCAGCATGACCCCAGTCATTCTGAGACTGAAGCAGGTTTAATTTTTTCCAATCTGCTTTTATACCATTTTAATTACATGCAAGTATTAAGGGCAATATAGTACTGAGGAACAAGCAATAAACACAATAACACAATCAACACAAATAGTCAAGGCAATAAGCGAAGTCCTGCGACTACTGTTGTTTCCAAGGGAGTGTCAGAATGACCAAAATACCTGAGCCCACTTCCTTGTCCAAGCCCCAAATCTTTCCTGAAGCCTGCTTCCCTTGTTCCACCCCAAGATTAAAATTCCTGCTTTAACCTCCTTCCCTATTATAGCCTAACGTTAGATTCTTGCTGGAATGTATTTCCCTGTCAGGCTTTAGTGTCAGATTCCTGCCTGCGCGTCCTTCTTTGTCAAGTCCTAAGGTCACATTTCTGCCAAGCAGCACCCCAAAGGCTCTCCACAGAGCATGGTGTATGCTTGTGCGCTCAGACATTCTGCAAGTCCATAAAATAATTATACGCAATAAATAAAATGATCAAAAAGTATCTGACAAATGAGTTAGAGAGTAATTGGTGGACAGGTGAGGGTTGCGCCACTGAATGTATGACAGAAAACCCCTTTTCACACTTCGGGACATCCATAAAGAATTGCTATCTATAGATAATACAAAGTTCACGTGAAGAGTCTACGTGATCCACGTCTGTGCATATAGCCAAAGTGATGTGTTTGAGGAGTTTATGCAAACAGCAACGGCAGTGCCTAACAGCCTCAGTGTGGAGCCACATACTGGGCTCTCTCTCTCTCTCTCTCTCTCTCTCTCTCTCTCTCTCTATCTATCTATCTATCTCTCTCTCTCTCTCTCTTTCTCTCTCTCTCTCTCTCTGGAGTGAGTCTACAGCAGAGTAGATTTCCACGGCATCTGATTGCTAGTCGTGTGATGAATGAAACGGGACTCCCAGGCTCTTATAGCTGTGAAACTGCTCTACTTTCACAGTCTTCAGGCCACTGCCACCAGTCACTGGGATGAAACGTTCCCATAGACTAGAGAGTGACATAAACATTCTCCAACTCTGCTTGCAGCTCTATCCCTAGCCTTTCTTCTCTTTTGTTTCTTCTCTTTGTGAAGAATTGAGAATTTCACACATGCACACATACAGAATGGACTTCGATGAAGTCCACTCTCCTTTCCCCTCCCTTCAGCCCCTCCCCTGTTCATATCATCTCTATTTTCCCCCGACATTTATGAACTCTCCTCCTCCCCTCTTCTTCTCTCTCCTCCCCTTTCTCCTCTTCCCCCTCTTCCTCTTCTTTGTCATTGTCATTGCTGTCATCCTCTACAGAGTCCATTTTTTTTTAATCTCTTCCAGTATATATATGGACATAGCTACCTGCTGGAGCATGAATAGCCTCTCTCTGGTGGGCTACATCCCTGAAGAAAATTGGACTTTCCTCTCAGCATCCATTGATTGCTAACAGTTCCTCAATTAGGATAGAGACTTCCTGGCCACATGTTCCCAACCATGATAGAACTTTGTCCGGCATGATCTTGAATAGGTCCTGGTCATGCCATTACAGTTCCTGTCGATTCACATGAGCAGCTGCACTGTTGCACATAGGAAACACTGCTGCACTGGTTATCCACTGGCGCAGTTTCCCTGCCTCCTCTCCTTTTACGATCCCTGAGATCTGTGTATGTTTCTTTATCATAGTTACTGGGTTCATCTTTCCAGAATGAAGATCATCTATGTCACTCTCTAGTCTATGTCACTCAGTAACTTCTTGTCCTCAGACTGTCCTCTCATAGAACCTCCAGGTCTTGTAGATGATGTATGTATCATTGGATCAGCAATCTTGACCCCTGCCCTTTGCTCACAGAACTCTGTGTTCCCCACACCCTCACCTTCTCCCCTCCCCTGGTCTGTTCCCCACACCCTCACCTTCCCCCTCCCCTGGTCTGTTCCCCACACCCTTGCCTCCTCCCTTCTGGCAAGTTCCCCCCTCCCCTTTCCCCTCTTCTCTCTTACTCCACACCTGTGCACAATCTTCCCCTGCAGCTCTCTCAGCCCGTCTTTCTCAACCTCTTCTTTGACGTGGCAGCTATGGGAACTCCCTTTACCACAGGAGGCATAAGCTTTCTTCCCCCGATCCGCAAACTCCTTTCCAGTCATTCCAGGCTTGTTCAGATTTGTGTTCCCGGGACCTGCATAGTCTTTAGACCATAGAATGACCGTTTGTTGAATTGATGTGAGATTTATAGTAACTTTTTGGCTAAAAGGCTTTGCATTTTATCATTTTAGCAGGCATTGACATGTCTGGTTTTTTAATATGGGTAATATAGTGAGTGAAAATTTAGCTTTCCGTGCAACTTCCCTCTCCTCACATGCATTATCACATCAACCCAGAGATCACATTGTCAGAACGGAACAAGTCGATGCTTGCTGATAAGACACTGTAGACAGATTGCGCTTCCTTGCTCATGATCCCTTCTTTACCGGCGTCACTGTCCGAAGCAGTCATGACGCAGGCCTGATAGAATGGAAATACACTGTTCTCATCCCAATCCATGTAGCTTCTCTTCCCCGGGCAGCCTGGCTTGGAAGGGAAGGCATGTCACTCCCTTTCACAAGTGTGATGATTTGTGGCCGAGACGGGAGAAGCTGCTCTCTGAACCACATGCCCCCTGGTGCAGGCAGGCTAAGGAAAGATGAATGGCGATATAAGACCGACATCTGAATGTTTCGTATTAAATTAGTCCCACAGAGCACCCAGAATTCTCATTCCATAAATCACCGGGTAACATAAACTTGCTCCCAGGTTAGATTGCTGTGACTCTGGCCTGCGGTGTCATAGATAATCTGAGAACAGTTAAACGTTTGTCTGAAATAGTAATCATTTTCAGCATATTTACCCAGCGGTGCTGAGTGACCCAGACTGATCTCTGCTGCTAGAAACAGCATGTAAATGGGAGTCAGCCAATTGAGGAGATTTTCAAAAAAAAAAAAAAAAAGAAAAGAAAAAAAGAAAAGAAAGAAAGAAAAGAAAAGAAAAGAAAGAAAAAAAGAAAAAAAAGAACTCACTGTTTTTCAAATTCTTGGTCTGCTCTGAAATCACCATGAGCCTCTTCAGATGGTACGCCCCAAAGGAGCTAACATAAGGGAGCACCAGTGTGTCCTCATCCCTTCTGTAAATTCCAGTCACTGTCATTTTCTTTTTAAACCCATCCGTACCTGTCTTGCTCTACAAATCACAGGCTGAAAAAGGTGTTGCTTGTGCCAACACACACATTCCTTTGATGGTCAAGGTTAATTCTGCGAAGAGTTCACAAGTTCTTGGACCTGCCCTGGTTCTCCATTTCTGAGCTGACATTTGATGCTATCCCAGATACTTCATACATTGAGAGAAACCTTGGTCTAGGCTTTAAGAGACCATCCAACTTGATGCTTGCTGGCTGAGTGTCTGTCTGGACCGCTGCTGCCTCTCTTAACTAGATCTAGATTTAAACGGCTGTTCTGACACCAGTGAGATGCAAGGGGAACACAAGCGTTGAGGCAGCAATAATTCCAAGTGATTCTTAAAGTCTCTCTCTGTGTGTCTCCCTATCTCTCCCTGTCTCCATCTCTCTCTTTCTCTTTCTGTGTCTCTGTCTGTCTGTCTCTCTATAAAGCCTTTCTACACAGAATCATTTTCCCTCTTAGAAGCCCAGCCTAAGTGTGTATAGAGCCACAAGAATTCATGACGTGGCTCTGTGCTAGCCAAGGACTAGAGGTGGCTTTAGGGAGAGAAAGAGCTCTGTACTAAGGTCCACACTCGGTTGCTATAACACAAAAGCTGAGGCTGAGTAAGAAACAAAGAATGTAATTTTATTTCTCAAAGTTTTGAAGGCTGAGATGTCCAAAATCGAGATGAAGGCGCCAGTATCTGGTCCAGAACGTTGCACCTTGTCCTCATGGTCTAAGTCAGGAGAGTCAGAGGACATCAGCCTCTGCTCTGTATGGTTCTTGTAGCTGTGTTCCTCTAGTTAAGAGAGTAGAGGCGCCTAACCTGAATACTTCCCCAAAGTCCCACCTCCTAATGCTATTGGGGATTAAGTTTCCAGCACATGAGTTTTGTATGACATGTTGAGGTCACAGCAGTTCCCACCACACAGGTTAAGTCACCTTATCAATGTATTGTTTCACAATTCTGAAAACTAAAAGTCCAAGGAGAGGGAGAGCACTCTGCTAATTCCCTCTGCAGACTGATTCTGTTCCTTGCTTTCTCACTGGCTTTTCAGTGTCTTGGTCTTATGATTTGAATATTGGTGGCTTATTTGTGTGAATGGCCTTCTGTTTGTGACTTTCCCAAAATTTTATGTTGAAATCAGGTCACCTGA
Organism: Apodemus agrarius; assembly: GCA_964023405.1. NCBI lineage: Eukaryota > Metazoa > Chordata > Mammalia > Rodentia > Muridae > Apodemus > Apodemus agrarius. The sequence goes on along the minus strand of OZ030008.1, from coordinate 75,709,797 downwards.
ATGGCTCTATTAAGTGCTGGAGAAAAGCCCTTCTGAATGGATTAGTGTCCTTATAAATGAGATCCCAGAGACATCCCCACCCAACTCTGTGAGGACATAAAAAGATGGAGCCATCTGTGAACCAGAATGCAGGCCCTCACCAGACGCAATCTACTGCCACTGTGAAAAGACCTCCCAGCTTCCAGGAATTTGAGAAAGAAGTTCCTGTGGTTAACAAGTTGCCCGATCTAAAGTATTTTGTTATATCAACAAAATAAACTAAAACAACTGTCAACCTTTAGCATACCTCTTAAAATATCACCCTAATCGCTCCCTCATGTCTCTATTTTGAAGGCCAGGATCTGAATTTCCCCACTATGGTGAGCACAATGGCTATGCTGGTGATCAGAGGCCCAGCATATTCTAGTGTGGCCTCTTCTTCGACAGTTACATCAATAGGGGTCCCATTTCCAAGTCAGATCACCTTCTGGGGTGCAGAGGGTCAGGCCTTTGGCATGAGCATTCCTAGCGGATACAATTCAACCCACAATAGTAACAGAAGTTCTGTAGACCCCCCCCCAAGCACTTTGCCAGAGGAAAGCACCCTACCATTTATTACCACAGCCTTTCCTGTCAGCCTCTCTTCTTTTTTTTTTTTTTATGCTTTTATGTCTTTCTTGTTCCTCACTAACACCAAAGTCTGATATTAATGGAAAAACCATTAAAAAAAGAAAGAAAGAAAGAAAACCTATTATCCTATGAGATAAAGTGAGCGCACTCAACTGTAAAAGGAAAACTTATTGATCAATTTCAGTCAAACCTTGCTTGTCTGACACATTATAGTGAAGGAATATGTTTTTATTGCCTGGCCAGATAGTTCAGGTTTCCGGTCAGTCTTAGCAAAGACCCTTTTTATAACATTGACAAAATTTTACCACAGAGCCATGAAAACAAAATTATATTTCATAACTCACATCAGGCCTGGAAGCAGTTGCCCCTATAAATTTTACAAATCTTATCAAGCTTTAATGTTCCTGGTCTGATAAGATTTTTAAATAGCAAACTATACTGAACCTCATGTACATATGCATGTATATAAATAAATGTATGTTTGTGTGTACTCCCATGTGTATAGAGATATATTTTTATTCCCTTTTTATCTTATAGGGAAGAAAGCCTTGTCTGTCTTCTTCAGGGAAGAAAACTGTAACAGAGAGGCCACTTACTTAAACAAGTTTACTTCTAAAAAGGAAAGCTGCCATTTATCTAAGAGTTTTAATTTTAAAATTTACCTTCAAATTAAATGGATTTTTTTCACGGTAATATTTTGAAGAAATAACATTGACAGATGAGTCACAGAATAACGATACATTCAGACTAAAACAGGTCATAATTGAGAGTGGTTTTAGCCACAGAAACTTGGCATTTGGGTGAAATCCTGCATATACATTCCAACCTAAGCTTTTGAGTCTGTAGAGTCGACTACTGGAAAAGCAAATGCATATATCCTGAATGAGAGCTTTGTCTCCCTAGCCAAATGGGAAGGAACAAGGCGGCACAAACCCTTGGTTTTATTTACTCAGGCTGAGGCTCTACCCACAAAGTCTCCTCACCAATCTCATCAGACCCCACCCCAGCACACTGGAAAGAGAGGGTTCTGCCATTTTCTACCCTTGTGCTGGGACTCATGCTAAAATCACTGAAGGAAATAAAGGAGATCCCTCTGCTGGGTAGAACATCGACTCTGTCCGTCGTTTAGCAGTTACAGTCCTGAGTCCAGTTAAAGCAGTGTCACAGTCAAACAATCCTTTATGCTTCTCAGAACCGGTCAAACCCAGTGAAGAATCACGGTAAAAACTAAATGTGTCATGTTCTGAAGACACATCTCTGTTGATTATACACTTTGGTTTCAAGTACCAAGTTTGAAGAAACACAAAAAGTTATGTGAGCTCTCTTAAATGGTTAGGCAGAATGTAAAGCATCACTGGACTGCAGCAGAGTCTTTCAGGCCATTTGGGCTGTTATGGTCTTTTAAGAACTTTAAAAAGCCATAATATAAGGAAGTACATCTGCAGAAAATGTACTATTTTAAAAATACACTTTCACAGGGTTCAAGGAACCACCTGAAAGGCGCTGATAAACTCTGAAAATACACACATACTCAAAGAAAAGAAAGGCTTCTGATATCTATCCATAATCTTTGATGTCTGAGACAAAGAAGTTTTGTATCTCTCAAATGGCAGATTCCCAGATATATTTCAGATGGGAGCCAAAACTGACTTGAACGGTTAGTTATATGTTGTTTTGTAATGTGCAAAATCAGTCATAAACCATGATAGCATTTTAGCATCTTTGGGTACATTTGTGTGTGTGTGTGTGTGTGTGTGTGTGTGTGTGTGCAGGGAAAAGGAGAAAATTCTAGCTTCTTCTTCTTCAAAGGGTGCTGTTAATTCAGGAGCATTCCTTGAAGAATACCCTTACTACCTGGAAAGAAGAAAAGATTATTAAGTTGACATTTTTCACAATGAGGAGGCCATTTTCCTGGGCACTCTTCCAGGTGGAAGAGAACCATGCTGTTCTCCCTGTTTACCAGGAGAACAATACTCAGGAGAATGGGGGACTGAGTACTTACTGACCGGGCATGGCAACTATTCTCTCTGGAGGGAGAAAATGGGCTGTCTTGTTTTGGGAGCCCCAGCGATCTCACCCTGACTTTCCTGCATGGCTGGAAATGCTGGATAAACACCAAATAACTTTCTGACCATTTTATCCCAATTCAGGCTTATAATTATTGGACTTTCTAGGAGGAATCATGGATAAAGTACCTCCTGGCTCCTTGAAAGCATTATTTACAAATCTTTTAGAACTCTAAGATGTTTGTATGGAAAATGTTATGGGTTGAGAGCTGACATCACTGTCACTGCTTAGGGTTCTCGGGTTGATGAAAAGCACTGGAATTGCAATCCATGTTGCCTTGTAGGTCTGCTCTGTCCAGTTTCTTTGTTCTTAGAGCCTGACGTTAGTCTGGAATAGAGTAGATGCTCATTAAACCTATTAGACACCGAATGGCAACTCAGTATCCTACTATGTTTCTTTCTTCACATTGGTAAGGCATCCTTGTTTTCTTCTACTCGAAGCTTTTCATCATTGGGTCAGAAAAGGCCTAGATAAGCATTTTATGTCCATATTTAAAAAGACAAACAGTATTCAAAAATTTGCATGTCTACTAGAGAGAAGAAAAAAAAAACATTTTCCATATCTTTTTAGTGCATAGCTAGGACAGACTTCTGCGACAAACAACAGACAAGAGGAAAGCTGGCCGAGGCTTATCAGCATGGAATCCTTTGTGTAAATGGAGATAACAAAAGAATGTGCAGTTAACAAAAGATGAGTGTGCAGTTCCCAAGTGGGAGCAGATTACAGGTGTAAATCCTGTCTTCAACTGAAAAGAAAAGAACTATGGAAAGACCAATGAAATGAAGGGGGGTTCGTGTAAAGTCAGTAAATGGGGTAAAGGCTGTTATTCAGTTTTAAGCTGTGTCATCTCCATGGTCAAAAATCTCTGGACACCAGTCCCAGTGCCTGGAGCTGCAGTCCTGACATGCTGTAGGCAGAGGCAGGAGGATTGAGACCGGGAGTTCATGATCAGCTGCATTCCACCACCCCTCTCAAAACAAAATTGTCCCTGTCTAAAAGAAATGCAGGGACTATAATGGAGCAGAGACCAAAAGAACGGCCAACCAGTGACCAGCCCAACTGGGATCTATCCCATGGGATGGCACCAATCCCTGACGCTTTTACTGATGCCATGTTGTCCTTGCAGACAGAAGCCTAGCGTGGCTGTCCTCTGAGAGGCTCTACCAGCATTGGATTGAGGTTGGGGACCCCTGTGGAAGGGTTAGGGGAAGGAATGAAGGCGCTGAAGTGGGTAGCAACCCTTGTCATCTAATCAAAACCCGTGGAAGTTCACAGAGGCTAAGCCACCATCTGAAGAATGTACACAGCTGGTCTCTGGTCCACAGAGGCTGCCTTGTCTGGCCTCAGTGGGAAAGGCTGTGCCTAATTCTGTACGGACTTGATGCCCCAGAGTCCAGGGGGCACGGGCATCCTTTCAGAAGCAAAGGGAAGGGAAGGTAGAACTGGCTGTGGAGGCACTAGAAGGGGGACAGCATTTGGGATGTAAATAAATAAAATAATTAATTAATAAAAAATATGGTGACTTAAAAAATAAATAAATAAACCTCTTAGACATCCATCTCTTCCTGTACCAGAAAAAGAGGCACATTCAGGAAATTTTCTTTACAGGTATAAATTTCTTTATAAAAAAAGGGTAACTTTAATTCTGATTTCAGGCTTTCCTGGCCCTGTTTTCCATGTCTAGTTTCTCAGAGTCATCCTTTTACCAAAGATGGACCACTGGTCTGTTTTATAAGGATTCAGAAGAATCATAGATAATTGTAGTAAGGAAAAGAAAGCATAATCTCCCTCCCCTGCTGGGGATTGAACCTAGAGCTTTGTACATTCAATGTTTTAGTATAGAATTATACTACACGCCCCTTTCCCCAACCATAGGCAGAGAGTGGAACATAAGGCTTTCATCTTATTCAAATTTTAATTCAGGAGGTGGAAGCAGTCAGTGGCAGCTGAAAGTGAAGAGCTGCCACACCCTAGGCCTCAATGCTACCAAAGGATTCTGGGAGTCCCTTTGATGTCATCAAAGGATATGGGGAACATCAATGTGCCCTCTTGGGATTCTCGCTCTCATTATAAAGAGAATTTAAGGATGGACTCAAACAAAAACATTGAGGACAATTTTATTAGCATTTTAAAAGAAACACCTAGGGCAGGCAAACTGTAAATAACATTAGTTGAGAAGCCCGAGCTTTGGGATTCTCAACAGTGAAGGGGAAAGTACTGTGTGTACCCTAAGGCAGAGGAAATTTCCATCGATTGATTCTCTCAAGCTTATGAAATTCATTTGACTGGTGCTGAGGCTGTAAAGTATTGTTTAGCTCTGAACCAAATACACTCCTAGCTCTCTTTGGACACTACTGTCCTAGTTAAAGCATAAATTCAATTAAAAGAGCAGCTAACACATAGGTAAGGGGTGTGGTTGGAAGTATCTGCCAAGGGCTCATCAGGTAAAGGTCCACTCTTCATCCTGTGATGCTACTGGAAGGTGAGGGGACCTTTAAAATTCATGTCTCAATAGAAGTCCTCATAGGAGGTCACAAGATGGGGACCTCTGAGAAGGGAGTACCCGGATCGGTTCTACTTTGTCTTGTCTTTCCTTCCTGACCTCACTGAAGTAGGGAGTCTTCCCTGCTTGTCTTCTTCACCTGGTTCTGTCTCTTCCAGACCCCGGTAGAGATCAACTAACTAACGATGAACCCAGCCCCCCCCCCAAGCCATGGTCCAAAATAAACTTCCATCTTTTTAAACTAATTTGTCACACTGATAGAAAACCAACACAAATAATTGGCCCCAGAACTGGGGATGTTGATGTGACCACACCTGACATTGCAGTTGAAAAGACCTTTTCATTGATTTGTAACAAGAATGCAGAAAATGTTGGAGGAGCAGATCACAGGAGGTTTCACAGCTGTAAGCAAATCTAATGGGTGACCCTAGGGAAGGGTCAAAAGCCTAAAATGTTGAGGGGAAGATAGACAAGAGTTATTTCTGTAGAAATGAGGATTGTGTTGGAAGCTGGATTATAGGTAATGTTTATACAGTCTGACAAAGAACATGCCTACACTTTGTTCATGCCTTGATACTTTACATAAGACCTAGGTTAACCGTAACTGTTTAGTTTAACTGGTGAAGAATGTTTGGAGACAGAACAGTATTCAAATATTGTGTAGATATTTCTGACTGGACTTAGGAGATTTATTACAAGAACTGAGAGGACAGGAATATGAGATGCCTGCTGAAGGAAGCTGCATAAGATAGGCAGAGCTTGTCTAAGGAGGTAGCTGTGTGGACTGCAACTGTCAAGACTAGAAGAACAGAACTACCTAGACCTTTGTGTGTGTGTGTGTGTGTGTGTGTGTGTGTGTGTGCGCGCGCGCGCGCGCGCGCGCCACAATATCATACATGGAAACTTGGCCCTTTTTTGTCCTGTGAGATTTTGGTCTTGTATTAATCTTATAGTTTCTTTTAATATTTTTAATTCTTTCCTTTTGGAAAGGAGAATTTACCCTGTGCCAGTATGAGTAGAAAGTATGAAATTTGTTCTTTTTACTTTTCCAAACTAAATCTTCCGCTTTGAGTTCCAAAAACTTTGGAATTATATGTTTTTTAGAAATGCTGAAACTGTTAATAACTAGTCAATTCTTATAAAGAGACTGAACATATTTTGCATCTCAGATGGTATAAATTCATGGGGCTAGAGAAAAAAATGTTATACTTTGAATCTGGAGTGTGTCCCAAAAGATCATGTGCTCAAGTCTCAGTCACCATCATGTTGTATTATTAGATCACTATCATATATTATTAGAGGTGATAGATCCTTTAGGAGGTAGAGACTAAAAGAAAAATAGGTCATTGGAGACCCTTGCAAAGAACATTAATACTGGGCATAGAAAGAAAAGCTTTATATATTATAGTGATTTGAATATGCTTGGCCCAGGCAGTAGCACTGTTAGGAGATGCGGTCTTGTTGGAGTAGGTATGGCCTTGTTGGAGGAAGAGTACCACTGTGTGGGTGGGATTTGAGACCCTCCTCCTAGCTGTGTGGAAGTCAGTCTCATCCTGGTTCCCTTCAGAACAAGATGTAGAACTCTAATTCCTTCAGCACAGTGCCCGCCTGGATGCTACCATGCTATAATGATAAAGGACAGAACCACTAAACTAGTCCCAATTAAATGCCCTTTATAAGAGTTGCCTTGGTTGTTATATCTCCTTACAGCAATGGAAATCCTAACTAGAAGACAGACAGACAGACAGACAGACAGAGATATCCCTTCCTTGATCTGTCTTCATTACCCACCACAAGGCGTACACTACATGTATTCTCCCTTTGTACAAGGTTTCCAGGCAACTATAGACTGGCATCTCTGAAATCAGAGACCCAAATAAATCCCTGCTCCTTTTCAGACATTCTTCCTGGATATTTTATCATAGCAAGAAAACTCATTAAAAAAAAGTACTGTGCAGACAACAAAAATTCCACCGACAGGATAGAAAGGACTGGGACATGTTAATATTTACATGCAGGGTGGCTGTACTGGTTGGTTTTGTGTGTCAACTTGAGTTGGAGTTATCATAAGAAAAGGAGCTTCAGTTGGGGAAGTGCCTTCATGAGATCCAGCTGTGGGGCATTTTCTCAATTAGTGATCAAGTGGGGGAGGGCCCCTTGTGGGTGGTACCATCTCAGGGCTGGTATTCTTGGGTTCTATAAGAAAGCAGGCTGAGCAAGCCAGGGAAAGCAAGCCAGTAAGGAACATCCCTCCATGGCCTCTGCATCAGCTCCTGCTTCCTGACTTGCTTGAGTTCCAGTCCTGACTTCCTTTGGTAATGAACAGCTGTGTGGAAGTGTAAGCTGAATAAACCCTTTCCTCCCCAACTTGCTTCTTGGTCATGATGTTTGTGCAGGAATAGAAAACCTAAGACAGTGGCCAATAAAATATTTGTGAAGTTAGCACCAAACTACCATATCATAGCTAACGACACCAAGAGTGACGTGCCTCCTCAGACGTACTTCTGTAGACTAGGGTTGGGGCAGGATGGCCTGGGGGATACTCACCTGTCCTTTCAGTGTCTCAAACATAGAGACTGGCCAGCAATCTCTGACTCCACAGAAAACTCTCAAGCTACAAATGGGATGGGATGGGTCCAGATGGGATAAAGCGTGACAGATGCTGTCTTAGTTAGGGTTTTACTGCTGTGAACAGACACCATGACCAATGCAAGTTTTATAAAAGACAACATTTAATTGGGGTTGGCTTACAGGCTCAGAGGTTCAGTCCATTGTCATCAAGGCAGAAACATGGCAGCATCCAGGCAGGTATGGCACAGGAGGAGCTGAGAGTTCTCTCTCTTCATCTGAAGGCTGCTAGTGGAAGACTGACTTCCAGGCAACTAGGGTGAGGGTTTTAAGCCCACACCCACAGTGACACACCTACTCCAACAAGGCCACACCTCCTGATAGTGCCACTCCCTGGGAAAAGCATATACAAACCATAACAGATGCTGAGGTGTCTTCATGAAACTTCTTAGAGTTTACCTTTGTAGCAGATTTAAGAGATTACCCTCATCATTGCCTATGACACTCTTGCTGTCATTGACAGGGTTGTCAGCTTGTGAGACTGATAAAAATTAGCAAGATGATGACTATCTACTTATTGGACCCTATGCTGGTTATACATGTACATTGATTTAGTTTATCCAACCCCCCCCAATCAGCAGCAGCAGCACCACCACCACCATAATCATCATCATCATCAGCAGCAGCAGCAGTAGCAGCAACCCCAAAAACAGCTCCATTTTGCAGATTTGCAACCTGGGTGACTTAAATGAAAGTGGTTCCCACAGGCCCATAGGGAGTAACACTATTAGAAGGTATGCCATTTTTGGAGTAGGTGTTGCCTTTGGGAGGGAATTGTGTCCCTGGCTGTGGGCTTTGAGATTTCAAGAGATCCCTCTCCCTGCTACCTGTGCATCCAGATGTAGCACTCTCAACTATGTCTCCAGCACTATGTCTGCCTGCATGCCACCATGCCTCCCATCATAATGATAACATATTATTAAAACCTCTGGACCGTAAGCTAGCCTCAACTGAATGTTTTCCTTTATGCGAGTTACCATGGTCATGGTGTCTCCTCATAGCAATAGAATACTAAGACAGAACCCAAGTCTCCTGGCAAAGATGGGGCAGAATGAATTATGCTGCTTAAAGCAGAGGTGCTAAATTCCTGGGTTAAGTACCCATTGCTCATTTGTTTAGCCAGAGTGTTTATTGAGTATCTGGGAAGCACTCAGCACCCGCAACTGGGGTAAAGGAGAAGGTAAATTCAAATGCATCCATGCTGTTCTTTTGATTAAACTGTAGAGACATTTTTGCTGCTACCCTTGGAGGTTCCGGTATTTCTCTCTGCTCTGTGAAATTGAGCAAAGGAAGATAAAACAACAGTTTTCTCTATTCTGGACTTTCTGGCTTGGGATAGCAACACATTTGGTTTAGATTAAGCCCATTTACTGAAGAAGCATGGTTCTTCAGCCCCAATACATATGACCTCATCAAGCATTACCTTGCCTGGTCCAGCTGCTCTCTACCGCAGTAGAGCACCCCAGAGGAGGGCGGGTCTGGGGGAGAAGGTCAGTCAGGCTTAGCAGTAGGATAGTGTCCTTTTAGAGTAAAAGGAATGAATCTAAAAAACCCAATCAGAAGCATTTATGTGCATTTATATAAACTTTTTTTTTTTTGCGCCTGAACCAAAATGACAGAGATTTTAATAGACTCCAGTAATTAGCCAGACATGCAGGTAACCCCACTACGTTCTTGTGTAATATCACACTCCCTAGGGCCCACCTTCTCTCCTTGTCAGGCTCCCCCACATACACATGAGCCTGTGTCCCCATTATTTTCTGCCATGGGGGGGGGCAAAGTTTTCTTATCAAAGGGCTCACTGTTCACACTGTGTGACTGCCCTCAATCAGGAGGCAGGCTTCTTTTCTCAGGGATTTCATGGTTGTGTTAGCCATTGCATAAGAAAGGCAGAGCAGGGCTTGGTAGTTCATTTACAATCTCAGGCTGTCTGCTGTCTGCACTGAGGACACAGTGGACTCTGTGCCTTGCCTGGCACAAGGTGAACACCTACATCCTCCATGATTCACGGTGTTTAACAAACTCTTGATGATTCGGTTACTGATCTGAAAGAGAGCAGAACCAAGTGCCAGAATCACTGTGAGATGCAGACTTGGTTTTTGCTTTTTGTTTTTGCGGAGTGCTGGCTCTCCAGCCCCCTGCATACCCCCCTTTCCTCTTCTTCTCTCTTAATCTGTCACTGTATTATAATAGTAATTCTTACACCATCGTTACAGACAATCCTGCTACAGGAGATGAGGGCTATCCCTTGAGATACTCTGGATAACTTGAATTCTTCTTATTGTTCTTTTCCTTAGAGTGAACACACACACACCACATACATACATACATACATACATACATACATACATATACACATAGCATACCACACCACACACACACAAACACAAAGCACCACACCACACACCACATAAACACACACATCACACACACACATCCACACACCACATCCACACATCCACACACCACATCCACACAACACCACACCATACTACACACTCACATACACTACACTATACAAACACAGTATCACCCTATGGAATACACACAGAATATCACATCACACTGCACACACAAACACCAAAGACACATAAGAAACACCACACCACACACACATACACACATGCCACAAACACATGCACACCATACCACATACACACACACTGCCACACTACATACACACATGCACAAACACTACATACATATACATACACACCATAACACACACACACCACCACTACCACTACCACCACACTATATACACACATACACACACACAGAGAGAGAGAGAAATAAACCACACAGGCATACACACACACACACACACACACTACATTGACACGCATATCATACAACATACACACATAAACATCATACTACACTACATACACACACACACACACTACATTGACACGCATATCATACAACATACACACATAAACATCATACTACACTACATACACACACACACACACACACACACACACACACACACCAAACATCCTTCTGATTTAAAACTGAGGACAAATTCGCTGTCTAGCCAGAACGATGCAAGTTTATGTAGAGATTGACTTCTTTGTGTATTTGTATGTATATTTTTCCAGAGGCTTTTAGACACAAGTTTCATTACCATTTTGGGTAGATTTTTTTTCATGAAGATAATCTCAAGGAAATAAAGATGTATTATTTTACTGAAGTCAACTTTTCCTAACAAAGACTAAGTTAATTATCTTTGCCTTACAAGGACATTCAAGTTGTCCCCTGAGAGCAGGTTTAGAAGTCTGTGAGGCCACAATGGCATCAAGGGGGAAAACAAAAAAGCAAACAGTGCCCTCCCCCAACATCGTAAACTCCATTGTGAAAATGATGACTTTAGTTGGGTTCAGTGTGACTGGCTGACTGAGGCTCTTGCCTTTCTCTGGGGTGGGTACCAGGCAGCAAGCACTGGGCACAGAAGCAGAGACACAAAGACTAACTCTAAAATCTTCTACACGGTGTTAAAGGATAATAAGCTGGGTATTTTTAATGGCTTCTTGCCATTTACCACACAAATAAATCTCATTCTAAAAATGTATTTTCCTACTCTATAATGACAAAAATGTTAGATAGTTCCCTTAAATGCAGAAAGACAAATTACCCACATAGAGCGCAGAATCAGTCTCTGTGGCCAGTTTCCTCTCAAAGAGACTGTCTGCTGCATACACAGGATTCTCAGTCTCTCTTCTCTCGGTGGGAGAAAGGCTGCTGTAGACCCTTTCTGCTTATGTCTTTGCTCCTGGTCAGAATCGATTCCAGATGTGGGAGGTAAATACTGGAAAGATTGTGGAAAATAAAGTGGAAATGAAAAAAATCCCTGAAGCCATTTGAGTGTCGATGACAGATGAGGTCGGTATTTTCAGTTTAAGCGATGGACGTGTGGGGAGCTCAGAGGCCGCCCAGTCCTGTGGGCATTTAACAAACAGGAAGGACCTGCTGAGTCTCAAGCCTGAACCTATGCTCTCTGTGTGTGCCCAAGACAAGAGGAAACACTGTGCCCTGGCCTTAACACACTAACATTAATTACATACTATACATTCTGTAAATAAGTTGACTTTAAGTATCTCCAATTATGCTCATAGTTTATGCAATCATAGACACTTTTAAACCTTCTAATTATTTAACTTACTATGAGTATTTCATTACTTGGAGATATATAAGAGAAGTGTCCACAATGTGTAAGTCAATTGAAGAAGTGACAGCAACGTGCGGTCACACGGTTCTAAATGTGGATTCTGACACTTCCTCACTTTTATCTAAAGCAAATTATTGACAGCATCCATTTCCTTAGCTACAAATGAGTACTGAGGCTTTAGTATTTATTGTAGGTGGGTTGTGAGAACCAAATGCAGTGTACATACATAATGCACTTAGCCTATACATAAAGCACTTAACAACTGACTCAATAAACTCAAGTCCACACTTCTCTTGTCATTTCAGAAATTCGGTCAGGAGATGATGCCTATTCAGCATGGTGTGATGTTCATAATCTCTAATTGTAGATATTTTATGCTTTGCAAGACACTGACAGCATTTCTAGATGCCTACCTTTCCAACTTGCGTTTCTATTTCAGTAAGAGTTCTTGGTTTACAAATGTTTAAGTTTATTACTGTCAACAAAAGCATTGAGACCGTCTCATGAAAGGTAAGAGGGAACTCAAAGAATTGAGGATCAGTGGAAGGCATTGATTGTACACAGGTAGTCCAAAGATCAGACAGCAAGAGACTTAGAAACCTTGGACACCCCAGACAGCTAGCTGGGCGAATTAATGGCTTCCCATAATTCCCTTTGGTTCTAGTTCACTAGTCCAACATTCAATGCCCAAGAAATCATTCTTTATTAGCCAGGTTTTTTACATGTTCGAAGCATGGTTGTATCAGAGAACAGGGAAAGAAAAAGATCTGTAGAAGAATGTCTGAGATTTTCTTCTATCTCAATCAGATTCAAGAGGGAACTGGGACACTCTGAAGAAGGAACGTGAACACAGCTAGCCAAAACATGTAGTTAGAGATTGACTTCTTTCTGTATCTGTATGCATATTTGAATTTTGATCTAGGAATCTTAATTAACAACCATTATCTCATTTCTCTAAGAGAATATGTTAGTAACACCTGCAATTAGATAGAGAACTGGTCATTTTCCATGGTTCTGGAAACCGTTCCTCATGGTCTCCCTAACCAGCAATGCTTCCCAGAACTGTGCTATCTGACTTAGAGCTGCATACTCTTAGGTGTAATGACTCTGCTGCATATTCCAGCTGATAAGATCTGGAAAAGAGTTTCTCTTGAGTGAATCTTTGAGTTCGTGGTGTAAGCAGTGTCCATACAGTACCACCCGGCAGGAAACGCAAAGAGAATGAGGGCAGGTTGACTGTCTTCTTGCATTTCTTTCTTCTAGAACTCCTTGCATATCATCTCTTTCCTAGAATCAGAGTCTCAAGATTGAACGAGCACAGAACATTTATCCAACCCAGATGTTCAGCTGATGAAGAAAATGTACCTGCTCTTCCCCGAAGGTGAACTCGGTGACCACATTTCATCCAGATTTTAGTGTGTCTGCCCAGAACTGTAGCATCTTCCCACAGCAGCTGATTTACCTTCTGACAGTTCTGAGGAACATTGTACCACACATCCAGATCTGAAAAGCATGTGACTTACATTTGTCAAAGTAGATTAGTCCTGCATTCAGAGCTGTGGTGGACAAGCTTAGCTCTTCTTCCAAATGAGGGTATCTGTCTATGGATGACTAATTTAATGGTCCTCTAAAGCTGACACCTACTCACTCAGTTCTTGGACAATATAACTTTGTAATGTATCACCTGGAAGTTTTGTTTAAATTGTCTTTCATTTGTATCAACATATCATGTGCTTGTGAGAGCAAGAGACATTCGAATAAAGTTTATTATAAGCATCATAAAAATCATGATAGAAAGTAGATGTCCATACTAATTAAAAACTCATTATATGCCAAGCATTGCGGTACCCTGGGTATTACATGCTAACACTCCCAGAGACCCTGTTACGCTCATTCACAGTTGAAGAAGCTGAGGTTGGAGGTGTAGTCATTATGCAAACTTCTACCAAGGGTAGGGATTCGGTGGGATTCAGATGTCTTGAAATCTTATACTCTGCTACTTCACAATATTTCTTAGTCGATTAATGCAATTATCACCTAGATTTCTCCTTCCTTCTCTGTCTCCCTCCCTCCTTCCTTTCCCTCATCTCTCTTCACCTATTCCTTCTGACCTGTTCTAATGAATATTGCATCGACCCTCAGTAAATTGTCCAATAATTTGCAATACTGCTATATTGCTTCCATCTTTTCAGTTGCACATAACAGTTTCATGTACATTTGCTCTGCTGAATTCTCACAGCTAAAAGTACATCAAAAGTAGCTTGGATGTAAGTAAGAAGTGACACACCTAAACTTTCATTATTAACTCCATGTTACTCAAAGGTGTGGTGCTATTGCGTTTTGTCTAATAGTCTGGAAGTCTTGCTGATACCTCACAAATGGTACCAAGAAAGCTACAGGAGAGTTGGTGTGTGTCTGAAAGTCTAGTTCATTTAGTGCCTTATTAAACTGTTGACTCAGTCTGGGTCCTACCACCTGTCCCTACTGAATGAACCCTGGGGGATCTGCTGAATCAGAATGTGCACTGACTTTTCTATGTGGTAGACACAGATCATTTCAGATGACCCCAGTTTGGTTTGTTTGTTTATTTGGCTGGTTGGTTTTGCATGGCCTTGTGGAGAATGATTGGAATTGTTCATGGAAAATGATCAGTTCTCTATCTAATTGCAGGTGTGACTAAAATATTCTCTTAGCGGAAAGAGAGAATGCTTGTTAATTAAGATTCCTAGATCAAATTGTTTTGCCACATTTATTTACAATGATGTGACAGTTCTGGGAAGTGGGGGCATGTCCACCCCCACAGCAGAGTATAACAAAGTACTCAGGTTTATTATGCCTGCCACAGGAAACAGAGTCAGAGAAAAGCCAGTGCAAAGGCTTCTGAGGTGGTTCCTCTCTCTCTGTTTCTCCGGGGCCTAGCCTCTGCACTGTGGCTCCTGAGTGAGCCTCATTCTGTGGTTTCTCTGCTCATGGAGGAGGGTCCAGAGGCAGCGCTGGAAAGTCAGCCTTTACTGCACATAGATGTGCATTTAATTTGCCTGAGACTAAAAGGGGTTTGAAGGGTATCTTTAAAACTGTCATCTCTTTTGAATTCTCAAATCTTGATTTTCTGTTTACTTCAAATTGTGATCACTTTAGAAAAACAAAAACAAAAACAAGCTAAATCAGAGTCTCTTTCCACTAACACCCACTGTCACTCAAAATTTTCTGATATTCTTTTAACTCTCCCTTGGCATAATATTTAAAGATAATTCCAAATTTCAGCCCCCTGCAAACTTAACCTATGCCAGACAAATAATGTCACCTTTTCAATGACGTGATTCTACTGGCTAAGATTTGTCACTTGAACCTTAAGGTACAAGGAGATGCCAGGATCAGTTGTGGTTTTCCCTGCTCACTCCATATAACCCACTAGGTGGAGTCCCAGCACACAGAAAGCCAGATCTGTATGCTAGCCGTAAGCCCATGACATGATTTTTAAAATGGGTTTTAAATTGCATTGAACTATATAGTTGTAATAGTGTTGAAACTCTCCGTATTTGTGAACTGGAAAATTTGCTGGTGAAGGAACTGTATTGCTGTATTAGATAAGAGATGCTCTAATAGAATCCTGCTGCTCTTTCTGATAGAGCACGGTTCTGAAATTGTATCCCAAGATAGAAACACTGGTGTAGTGGCACCCCGTCAGGTAGATCCAGTTGCTGGTGTGGCTGATGAGAAAAAAATAATAAACCACTAGAAAATGTGGCACAAAGGACATCTAAAAGCTTAGCAGACACTGGGCGTCATTCTGCCCCAGATCCCGAAACACAAGGAGGCCTTTGTCTTAGCCTGTTTTGTGCTGCTAAAACAGAGTATCACAAGCTGGGTAATTTATAATGATCAGAAATTTATTAGAATGGAGATTTATTGGCTCATAGCTTTGCAGGCAGGGAAGTCCAATATAAAGGTGCCAGCATCTGGCAAGGGCCTTTAATCTGTGCCATTACACAGAAGATGGTGGGAAGGAGGGAGAGGCAAGCAGCAGCAACTTGACTGCCTTTTGGAAAGCGCCCAGAAAGCGCCAGGGTCTGGTGCATCGTAGTACAGAGCATTGCAACAGAACTGCACCTCCAAACGTAAAAAAAAATTATCCTTTCAGATGACAAAGTCAAGAGTCTCATCCGGGAGGAAGGAGGAGTCTCCCTTCCCAGTGCAATTTCAGAGTTTACAGGCATCCAGACCCCCCACGGTCCTCTTCCAGCGGAGTTTCAGGTTTCAGGAAATGGAAATAATCTGGAAGAAGACCTAAGTGGCCTCAGAATAAAGCCAACATGGCGGCCACACATCTATTAAAGGAGATAAGAAGCTGTCGCCTCCACCCTAGTCCTTTCAGGCCTTTCCGAGGGTTGAAAACTTGTCTTGTCTGTTTGGATTTCTAGGCTCATCTCTGACCTATCTAATGTTAACAAGAGTTCTGCTAAGTCACTTTAGACAAAGTCCACATCTGATTACCTGCTGTTTCTGATCGGGAGTGGCTGAGTTGGGCTATCAAGTTTCTTCCTCATCCCTCTGTTTCCTCTGACTCATTTTCCACTCAAGAGCCACGCCCTGCTTCTGGATCGTATGTTCCCGCTTCTGCTTACGTGTGGAGTTAAGCTCCATCTCTTTCCTCCGTGAGCAACACGTCCCAGCAGAAGTCCTTACGGCCATTATGATGGACTTGGTGATGCTACTCTTACCATCCATTAGTGTCTCCAACAGGCTTTAACATGGTCTTTCAACTGTGGCCCTTATTCTCTGTAGGAATCTGTCTCCTTGGGCCAATAGGATTATTTAAAGAATTTTTAAAAGGTCATTTGCTTTCTTTGAGATTTAATAAAAACCACTTTCATCAGCTGTCTGTGTGCTTTGCAAAATATTTACCATTTTCATTTTTAAAAGAATTTCAACCTTCCAAACAATCCGACTCTTAAGATCCCAGGATTTTATTATGATTCTGACGGCTGAATAAGCACAGCTTCGCAAACTCTGGCGCTTCCTCCCCCGTGGCTCCTGTAACGCCATACCATATCTCCCCATCCTAGCGGCTGTCCTCCAGTGGATCACAAGTGCAGAGATGGCAGGGTAGCTGGCTAACGTCTTCACCGCTCTGTCTTCAAGGTGGTATACTGCAGAGCCTGGACCTTGGGGAAAACGGTTTCTGAAGAAGAAAAACTAAGTAGTGGTGAGGAACGAATGCACTGATTTCTAAGCTAAAAGCTTTGAGGCGGTTATAAGGACCCTTTGAAGCACACAATTCTAACTTGCTCCTTGATGTTATTTCCACAGACTGCAGTCTCTTACTGCAGTGGTGTTCTTATCCTGTGCTCGAATCACCCCCAAGAGCTAATTTTATGCAAAGGCTATGACTCAGAAGGAACTCCTGGTGGTGTAAGTCAAATCAACATATTCTATTAAGAGAACACTTATTGACCCCCAGCAGATATGAGAATGGAAGTGTCCGGGAAATATTCAGAGCTTTCCCCTCACTAGTGTGCCCCGTATGTACCAGGAATTATCAAAATGTGTTCTCCTTTGACTTTAATATGATATATGTGGGTGGATATACAGGAGATAGCATATTTTATGAAACAAAGATTTTTATAACTAGTGTCCCAGAAGACGATATTAGGAACAGGACTAGAGCTTTTTGCTGTTTCTGGCAAGGAACTCTCATAAATGAGAGATTTTTGCCATGAGAGGGTCACAAGCTGAGGCTCCAGCATTGTAAAATCTGGATTGGAATCCCTGCCTCACCACTTCCTGTCTTGAGACCTTGAGTAATGACATTTTTTGAAGCTGTATTTTCAGAAGTGTGAAAGTAGCGTCTATCTAGCAGGATTCTTGGGAGGGGTGGATGAGATCATGTGCTGAAGTTCTTAGCATACTGGCGGATCCAGGCGAGAGATCAGTCAGCACTCAGCATTACTGTTGTCTTTGGTTTTATCTGAGTGTCTTTTCTTAGACATTCTTTTAGTCATTGATAAAATGAGTACCCTGCAAGTTCCCCATATATCTGAGGAACTTTTTTGGGACACACCACTACCACTACCACCACAACATAACAGTGATGATAATGATAAATAAAATTTTTAAGATGTTTCTGGGTTTATGGTTGTAGATAAAAATAATTGTGCTGAAGTATATATACAAAATGACACATTTTTCTCTTCCTTCTTGGGCTAACAATTTTTTTTAACATTTATAAGATTGGTTATCCCTTTTAATTTTTTGTTTATTCCTCTGCCTATTACAGCTGTCACTGCTTAGTAGTAGGTTTTGTGTATTTGGGGATGGTATCTCCTCTGAAGTTCTGCAGTTGAGGAGGAGGAAGAAGGGGACATGCACACGTGCCTCGCTTTATGAAGAGGTAGAAGCAATGAGAATCAGAAGGAGCAGACACACTGCATTGGAGGTGAGGATAGAGAGCCGCGGCCACTTCAGAACAGCCATCCGGAAATGGACAGCAAGAGGGAGACCTCTGCTCTTCAGCTTGAAATGGTAAGTATTTTCAGGCCATATCTCAAGAGGAACTATATCTGACCCTCAACAGGCCTTACACTGAATAAGAAAATATCCTGAATAACAGTTTTAAAACCCAAACAAATCACCATCGTCATCAAACAGCTATCCACAAACCCAAGCATCACTTTCCTACCCGGGTAAGGATGCTTTGAATTGAAGAATGAAAATGAAAGTGGTGTGCACATTTATCACGGGGGGGGGGGGGAGTGCCCTGGGGAGTGCCCTGAGGGGATGTGCAAATAATGTAATGTATTTTGATTATCTGGTTGGTTGTTGTCTCTAATGCTTGGCTTCCAAAGGTTAGAAATGGTGGTCATCCCGGCCCTGAGGACGGAGAGACTGAGAGAGTCAGTCCTGCTTCTTGTCTGCTAGGTGGTGGCATTAGCAAGAGAGAGAGAGAGAGAGAGAGAGAGAGAGAGAGAGAGAGAGAGAGAGAGAGAGAGAGAGAGAGATCCCCTCCCCTTCCTTTTCCCCTAGTCACCTGTGGTGGCCCTGATGGGGCCATGAGAGCAGAAGAGCTGGCCCTGTCCCAGAACTCAGGAGAGCAGGTCGTGCACCTTGTACATCTGGGTAGCACCACAGAGCTGACTAATGGTGGCAGTGAGGATGAGCTCGTCCCAAGGATGTGAGGCTGAGAGATCTGGCCCTGCAACTTGTCTGCCATGTGGTGACATAGGCAAGATGCCCCACCCCTACCCCATTGCCTCTTGCCATCAAGACAGTCAGGAGAGCTGGCCCCAAGGTCATTAGAGTTGAAGAGCTGGCCCCACCCCTCACCTGAGGAGCACAGGAGAACTCCACCTGGATGTGGTTTCCCAGTGAGCCAGCTCTGAGGATCGTGGGAATGTCAAGTTTATCATTCACAAAAATTAAGATAATTATCTCAACCTCAAGTTTTGATTCTGGCCATGAAATATAGTTTCAATTGAGCATAATGTTTGGCAGCTGCTGGTTAGTTGTGGTGGTACAGGACACTAACAGCCTTGGGGAAGCTGAGGCAGGGGAATCGTGAGGTTGAGATCAAACTGGGCTACACATGGAATTCTAGGGCAGCATGGGCTGTATAGTTAGACCTTGTTCTACTACTGTTAATTCTCACCAAGGAAAAAGATGATTTTTTTAAGACAGGTTACCCATTCACATTAAAGGCAGGAGAGGGACTGCCCAGGTACATGTAGAGGGCATCCATACTAATATGGCTGCTGGGTTTCCCCTGCTAGTTCATGGATGTCCTGAACTGGACTTTCCTTCTGCCGAGGACTTCTGCAAGGTAAGGGTTGAAACTATGAATACACTTCCCAACTTCCATCCTACTTTGAGTACAGACCACCTAGGCTTCTGTCTACCATGTACTGACAATCCACATAGCTAGGTTAGTGGGTTCAGCCAAGAAAAGGCATTCTTAGGCAATAAAAGAATACAATTATTTTTGTCATACTGTCAAGAGCCTGCTTGGTGGATAGTAACTATTATGACAGATTGTGCACCAAATTGGTGATGGTCCCATGGTATGTCAGGGTGTTTTTATAGTAATCAAAAGGCATTGCTTACACACTATCAGCCATTCTCCCTGCAGACAACAGCACGAAGAGAGAAACAGGACCATAAAAGATGGATTCCAGCCGCATTCAGGACAGATAGTATCTGGGGACTTTAAGAACAGCAGAAACACTAGGGTTTGGGTGTTTGGTTTTGTTTTTTCCTTGCAGGGAGAATGCCATGCTGTTCTCTGCAAAACAGAGGCTGGAAAGAAGTCTTGTGAAAAGCAACCCCTGTGGCCACATTTCCCAGTTTTGGTTGGCTGGGTATTTTAAACTTCCTTGATAACACCTGGAGATGGGTAGGGTTTTCTCACTCTGCTGCTGCTTGGCTGGCCAGAGCCTGCATGCTCTTGGGCTAATCCTCATTCCTAAAGCTTGAGGCACCGATTCCCCTAAAATATCCCACCCCTGTGGTGGCTGCACCACATTCTCACAACCTCCATGACTTTTCCAAAGACCTGGTAAGATTTTGTTTTGCCTTTTGCATTTGTTCTCAGAGTGCCCTTGGCTTAGGTCTGAGTAGCTGAGCTCTGATTGGATTTCAGAGCACAGATTGAGTTCCTATGAACTCCAGTGAGAGCTGAAAGAAGAGTGGAGTGGCGGAGGGACTGGTGATCTTTGACCCCAGCCCATTGATGGCTTTTGTCATCACTGTTGGTGGCTTCTCTGAACAAGAATGCATTGTCTCTCTGTCTATTGTGGACTGGCCTTTACAGTTAGTCTTCACGGGATGTAACCTTTAATCAGAGATGTGTTCTTCTACCCAGGGCCAAGGGTGGCTGCAGAGAGAGACAGAGCAAGTCAGCAGCACTCGGGTGTGGGGTTTGAGGAGGAGACCCTAGGGGAAATGACCATTTTAATAAAAGTTAGAAATTAAAAATCTTGGGCTCAGGAGTGTGGAATAAACTCCAGACACTGGTTGTTACATTTAATTCTGTTGTGATGCCCTGCTTTTCAGAATCAAAAAAATTGTTATAACCCTGAAATTTGCTCTCATGATTTTATTTTTTAATAGTCAATCAGCTAGGTGGAGCTGCGATTTTATGGCTTTATCCCAGGCAGTGAATCAAGCAGTCTGAAACAGTAGCTACTTGTGGGTATAAACCTCAAGTCAGGAAAGAAGCTGAATCCTGAATTGACTTTAGAATCCCGTTCTTCTCTCTGGAGTCAGGAGGCAAAGACATCTGTATGCGAAGATTCCCACTCTCTGAGTTTCTGCCCTCCTTCAAGGTTGGGTCAGGCCACCTGTCTCTACAACTCTTTCCTTGAAAGAATTTCCAGATCTGTCTGATCCCTTTGAAATAAATCATTTCACCGAAATTATCCCAGGAACTTCTCAAAACAGAGCAAGTGTTACGTTTTTTCTATTTTACAGATGAAAAATTAAGTTGAGAGGATTTGATCTAAACTCACATTTCTAGAAAATAACCCAGTCTGGGCTCAGAGCCTATGCCTGTTTATTTTCTGTGTAATGTTGATGTTTTTTGACTAAAATCTGTATGATAAGCTTTATTAACACAGTCCTCCAAATCTCTACTTTTTGTTTTCTTCTCTTGCATGTTCATGTAAGGTAAAACATGTTTTTTCATTATTATAAATTCTTGGCTCAAACCAAGATCCACAACAAAAGTAGAATGAGAAAAAATATCTATTAACATATGCATGTATATATGTATATGTGTATATATAAATATGTATGTTTATATGTCATATAGATGTATTATCAAAGAAATGACTTTAAACTCTAGCCTACAAGAAAAATAAATTGCAGAAAACTAACAAGACCAAGAAAATATGAGTTTGAATCTGTTTAAGCAGCGACCATGGGAGCCTGCAGCAGCAGGCAGAGCTCCTGATATAAGTACCTGGGGAACTCAGAGACAGAGTTTCTAACACTGCATTCAGTGGTCAGCTTTCAGTTTCCCTCACCGAGCTGCAGACAGGGTCCAGTTCTCCTTTGCCGGCTTCTTACTTACTCTCAGCTCAGAAACAACTCATCCTTGACCCTGGCACACTCTGGTCCTGCAGTCCTGCCCTAGATTGTTCTTGCTGACAAAAAAAAAAAAAAATTGCAATATAGTTGGCTTAAGTTAATTTCATAAATAAACTGTCAGCAAACTTGGAATTTGTAGAAATTATAGAGGATGGGTATTTTGTCTGTATTTTCTGTGCCCCTGCTTTCTCCCACACAGAGAGGTGGGTGTAAGCGTCAGCTACAATAGCTTTGGGGGAAGTACCCTCTATGACCCGCTCTTGTACAGTAGCTGTCTTGTTTCCTTGGTTAATTACTTTCCGTTGATATTTTCTGTAGATTCTGATTCTTGATGCTATAGAAGTTCAAAGGAAAATGAGAGATTTCATGCTGAAAGTGTGAAATCATGTCATATTTTCCTTTGGTTAGTGCCTAGGGCAGAGTTTCTCTTTTCTTTAATTTACATCAAGTCTGATTCCCAGACTTTGCTACTTTAGAATGGTAAAGACCAATTGGACCTGGATAATTAAGAGGGTTCCTTTGCCCTTTCAAAGTAAACACTGCGTGAAGGTTTTCCTTGGTGTAGAAAATAGAAGGAGAACAGAGGTGGGAAGGACAGAACTTCCAACCCCTTGCATAAAGCCAGTGGAAGCTTATGAAACAATACGTTCAGAATGTGAGCTAGAAAAGCAAGAATTGATGCTAGAGCCAGGCAGCACTGTGGGAAGGCATGGGTTTCTGAGCCTTGTCTCTGGGTAATAAGGAGAGAAAAGCCTCTTG
This sequence comes from Apodemus agrarius, assembly GCA_964023405.1. Lineage (NCBI taxonomy): Eukaryota > Metazoa > Chordata > Mammalia > Rodentia > Muridae > Apodemus > Apodemus agrarius. The sequence goes on along the minus strand of OZ030008.1, from coordinate 75,686,980 downwards.
TAAGACTCTAGAACCCACACTATCTCAAACTTCAGACAGATAAACCATAGGTGAAAATGAAATTTTCCCAAGATGTCAGACAGGAAAAAAAGGGTAATGTTAATTGAATGAATAAGCTTTAAATGCAAGCCTCCGAGCAATACCATTGGTGTCTGTTCTGCGCCGCAGATGAAATAGCAACAATGACCATGAGGGACAAATGATCATAACTGAAAACCAACCTAACAACAAGCTATAAAGTCTAATGGACCAGGAGTACAGATGTTAGGGGTCACCTGACACATCACATAAAATGGAGTTTAGTATGTTTAAAATAACTAAAGATATTAATGAAAATGTACAGAACACAAAGATGAAAACTGAAGGAAACTGGGACAGAGGAAGACAGAGGTGACGGTGGAGACTTCTGGGATTCTAGAATTACTAAGAGAAACTGAGGGTGGATGATATTCAGTGGGAAAATGGGCAGAGCTTTCTAGAATGTATGAAAGATACTAACCAAGAGAGCCAAAACGTTCAGTGTATTTCATCTTCTCTGTTGAAGATCGAATACAAAGTGAAAGTCTTGAAACCTGCAGCGTTAAAGACAGTGAACTACAAAGACCCAATCATTCTGACAAAAGCATGTTTTTTTAGAAGACAGATAGAGCCCCAAAGTGCTCAGAGAAGACCACTGTCATCCTAAAATGCTGTAATCTCTCAAATTATACATTCCAAGGAAGGCTATGTACAAATCTCTTCAGGAAAAAAACAAGCAAAACCACAGCTTCTACCCCAATAGCTGTCCCCTTACTAAGAGGTGATGATAGAACTTCTTTTCTCAGAGAATTGAAATAATCCCCAGAGAAAAACCCACGGCTTCAGAAGCAACTTCTAGTAGTGAAAATACATAGATGTGAAGAACGACAAATAAGGCCTGGTGTGTGAATGAGCAGTGGGCTAGGACAAGGATGCAGTGAAACCCTGGAAAATGGCATGGGCACAAGTAGAGAGACGAGCATAAGGGGGTGGCTTACAGGACAGAGAAAATGCCATGTTCTATCCTCGTTACAGAAACATTGTAATTCCACCAAAGGCAACTCTCCCACCTCAAAACCACTTGAGAATATGAAGACCTGGGGCCCTGTCACCTGAGTCCTTCCATATGTTATTCTATGAATAAACAAATGAAGTAACATGGACATACTGTGTCCTTTATCCTCCTGCCCACTCGGATTGTCTAATTGTCCTACTTCTCTTCCTTTTTTAACATATGTATATGTACATATATGCAGACATGGGGTTTGTGTTCATGCCTGTTGGAGTATGTGTGGAGGCCTAAGGTTGACATTTGGATTCTTTCTCAATGGCTCTCTGGGAAAAAAGTTTTAACGAAACTGAATAAATAGTCTTCCACCACCTATTTACTTACCTCTGATCTATTGTATGTATCATTTATCTATCTATCTATCTATCTATCTATCTATCTATCTACCTACCTATCTGCCTATCTATCTATCTATCTACCTATCTATCTATCTATCTATCTACCCTCTATCATCTATCTCTATCTATAATATCTATCTATCCTCTATCATCTCTCTATCTATAATATCTATCTATTATCATCTATCATCTATCTATCCATCTATCTTGTGTGTCTGTGCATGCACCTGCACATATATCATGGAACTTATGTGGAATTCAGAGGACAACTTGCTAAAAACTCAGTTATAGACTAAAAGGTTATCAGGCTTAAGGACAAGAGGTCTTACCCACCGAGCCCGCTTACTGGTCTCTCTTTATTATAATTTTGAGGCCAGGACTTACCCTATAGTTTAAGTTTCCTTCTTCTGGGTTCCCCAAATTCTCTTGCCTCAATGTTTCCAATAGCTAGGAGTACAAACACTACTCAACTAGGTTTCTCATTTGATTTTTTTCATGTATTTTTTTATTTAGAGTTATTTAACTAAATGGGTGTAATCCTAATTAATTTCATTATTCTGATGCTCAAATTGTCTTTGCTTTTATCAATGGGAGTCCTGCCAAGCTGGTTTCATTGTCTTGAGTCATTCTCTGAGTACTTGCTTATTTTATAGCATAAAAAGGATCTTTCCAGGCTCATCTTGTTCTTTCTTTCCAGCCCCCATAGGATTTCTCTTACCCTGCTCTGGTTCCAACTCTTCATGTAGAGCCATATCCTGGCCAGAAGGGGGATTTCAATAACCTACTAGCTGCCTCCCACATCAGCACCCTGAACCAGAGTCTCTCTCTTCCTGTCACTCCAGCCCTACATACATGGATACCTTCTTGTCCTGCTGCCTTTTAGAGAAAATATGCCCCCATCTCCACAAACTCTGACATACCCTATAACCTTTTTCTTCTCTGGTGCTTTCACACTTTTTTCTGAAAAGACCCCAGCATCTTGTTCCAGGCATCTCCAAAACACCGGCTCCCCCTGATGCAGCTCCACATCCTATTCCAGGTTCCTGTGACAACTGGGCTGGCCCTGCTCATCCTCTCCTTCCACGAGCGCCCTGCCACACACACACACACACACACACACACACACACACACACACACACACACCGGTCAAGCACTGATCTTGCTAGGCCTCACCTGAATAGGGATACTGTGGGAACTTTGGGGGATAGTTGGAATCAAGAAAACGGGATTAAAAACAGAAGAAGAAGAAATGGGGAGATGAGAGGAGGGAATAAGAGAAAGGACACCTGGAAAGAAGTGGGAAAGGAAGACATTTATGTTGACAGCTTGTTAAACAAAAATACGCAGCACATTTTTAGTCATGTCTAAAGGTACGTTGCATAACATCCAAACAAGTAGAAAAGAAATGCCCAAGGGCCCCAGGTTACTATTCAGAGTTTCCTTGTATGACGTCTAAAGGAAGGAGGGGCCAGTAGAATAGTTCTCTATTTTGATTGATCATCAATATAAAATCTACCGCAAACATCCCCTCCCACAATGCATCTGGTTTTAATCATCATAAGCACACCCAATTTTGCACAGACATGAGATAGTAAATCAGTGATTATCTGTCTCTCAAAAGTTTTCTTGAGGGCATAGTTTTGCTTTACAGTGTATGTACCCACAATCATTTGTAAAAGGGTTGACTTTTTTTCTTCTACCCAGATATAGCAAAAGCATGATTCAATAGCATCTGTCTAAATTTTTTGTCATTAGGGAAGCAGAAACTTACTCCATTTTTTAGAGAGCAGAATATATATAGCTCGAGTTATGTGTGGGCCCTATGTGGTCATCATGGTTACTAAGTGCATTTTGTATGCGTGTAGTATATGCAGGTAAGGACCTATGCTGCCAAGTGCAATTTTCACTAGAAAGGGGTATCGCCTGTGTACAGCTCAAGATAAGTTGGGTCCCAGCTTGCTAAACTATTTTTTATTTACAATTCTAGCAAAATCATAAATGGACAAATAAATACATAGAAAGCTGTGTGTAACCCAGCACTTAGAAGGTCAAGCCTGGAAGATTAGAAGCTGTAGGTCATTTGTGGCCTCACAGTCACTTTAAGAATAGCCTGGGCAACATGAGACCCGTCTCCAAAAGCAAGCAGCCAACTGATCCACAAGAAATGCAATGAACAGTTAGGATTCAGCTGGGCATAAAATCAGAACCCATCTGTATGCCTTTTGTAGTAGCCTGGTCTAAAACGTTAGAATACGAACAACTTGAAAAAGTTCTGGACCCTGTTTATCTCACAGATGAATGGATTTTGTCTCCTGTTCTGGAGAAACAAGAGGTAACAGATCCCAAGTGATAAACAAAGATTCTGCTGGGGATGGTGACCATGGATAAGGCACCCTTGTTTTAGTGACAAGATTTCCTCCAGGGAGCTGCAAAGAAAGACTATGATGAACCTAAAACGCCCTTGTTGTAGTTTAACTACCCAGTGATTATACTCAAAGAAAATGCTTGAAATACACTAGGGATGTGTCAGGAGGGCACAGGAACCAGTGTGGAGGGTCCCACTGATACAATCAAAGTGATGTCATCGCCAGAGTCAGAATGGTGCCTTCCCTGGGCCAGCTGGCTTTTGTCTAACTTTGGTTCTTAAGACTTGAGACTGATTGATAGTAGAGGTACTTCCCAACTGTTTCAGCTGCACTGATACATTTCTGGCAGTCCCCAGGTCCAAGGGTCTGTCCTGTTCCTGTGGTTCCTCTTTCTTATTGCTTCAGTTTGTACGGATGGCAGTGATCCTGAACTGCCCCCACCCCCACCCCGTTCCTTTGCTTCCCTCCCCCACTAATGGTAGCACCCCCTCAAGATTGTCAATCTTTAAACCACTTCCTATTGAATTTCTCAGGTCATCTGTCATCTGTGCAACTCATTGCTTGGGTTAAATTCCCTCTGTTTAGATGTTTAAAGTGTTTTCTGTTTTTCTACTCAAGACTCTGACTTGACAGTCCAAATAAACATTGGCAAAAAGAAAGATGGTATAATTGTGAGACCATTAGACTTTAAGATAAAAAGCATCAGTCAGATAAAAAAGTTGCATCATTATAAGTTTTACATATCTAATAACCTTCAAATATATATAACAAATATCAATGAAACTTCAGAGAAAAAATAGACAGATCACCATCAGATGTTGAACACATTTAGATCTGTAATTGATAGCTCATGTTGTCAGGAGAGAAATATGAAATATTTGTGACATATAATTAAGAATTCATCTAGAAGACATATATAGTTCACCACACAAGGACATAGAAAGCACATATCTTATCCAAGCACACATGGAACCCAGATCACACTTTTGGCCATAAAAGAAGTCTGAACAAATTTCAAAGACCATCATATGATCATATGCCCAACAATCACACAATATGTTAGAAATCACTAAAAAAAGAAAAATTAAAATCACCTCATACATTCAAGAAAGAAAATCCACCTGAGTAAGAGAACAATTTTCACTAGAAATCCAAAAATATTTACAATTGAAAAATAATAGAAAAAGCAATAATATCCTGAAGGAAATGTAATGCTATAATATTTCTTCTACAAAAGGGAAATAATACAGAAAAGTAAGATCTTTGAGTAAATAAATCAAAATAAGATGAAATCTAGGAAAGAAAATATTAACAATAGGAGAAGAAATCAAAATAAGATGAAATCTAGGAAAGAAAATATTAACAATAGGAGAAGAAGTTACAAGAAAATATAGGAATAGATTGATATATTTGGTGACATTAAAACTAAGAAACTGTATTTACCAAATTCTATCATAGAGTTAAAAAAATAAAAACAACAGAACTGTGACTCACGTACACTAGAAATGACATCTTAAGATACACTAGCTATAAGAAATAATGTTCAAAACATTAATAAACAATGCACCATAAAAGTAACAAAAGAAATACACTTTACAGATAAGAAATGTGTGTTGATATAGGCATATTAGCAGATGAGAAGATGTCTCCTTTAACTAGGACCCAGCTAATTGTGAGTTAAGCCTCTAATACATTTGCCTTTGAAAATCAAGAGAATGGTGGCATTTTATTGCATGCCCATCTCTAGTGTGATAATGATATAGAATGTTGCTGTGGGAATGGAACCCTTCCTATGTACCATGCAAAAAATCCATTCATTTTCTGGCCATTTCCTAAATTCAGTGATGTACATATACACCAATGAATGTACGCAAATATGTGTGTGGAGTGGAATGGTTCTAACGGAAATTATTTTTAGGGCAGTTTTAGGTTCACATCAAAATTGAGTAGAAATTAGACACCTTAACAGTTGGTTCATGTTTTCTGCTCAGCTAGTTATGTGTATAGACAAAGTCAGTTTGATTTCTTACTTTCCAGGCTCTACATGGCATTTCTGTTTCTCATGTCTCAGCATTAGTCTGTTGTTAAAAAGTGGCAGTAGTTTGAGACAATCTTGTTTTGCTCATGATCTCATTACAAGATTGATATTTATTGTTTGTTTGTTTGTTTTTGTCAAGCCGAGACAGCTTTACTTCATTTCTAGTTTAATGGAAGTTTTTTTTTTTTTTTTTAGCAGAGCTGAGGACCGAACCCAGGGCCTTGTGCTTGCTAGGCAAGCGCTCTACCACTGAGCTAAATCCCCAACCCCGGAAGGTTTTATTAGAACAAAGACTTAGGTTTTTGTCAAATGAGTTTTTTAATCTATTAGTATAACCATGTGACTTTCTTCATTAGTATATTGATAGGGTAAGTTACATTGATCAACTTTTAATATGGAGCCCACCAAGTACACCCAAGATAAATTCTACACCTAATGTAAAATTATTTATACATGGTTAAATTTGATTTGCCAATATTTTACTCACAGGCGTTTGTTTATGGCCATGAGATCTCCTAGCTGGTTGTTTGCTTGCAATCTAGTCCGGGCATTGGAACATTGCCAGCCTCATAGCTGGATTGGGAATTATTCAATTTGAAGAAGAAAGGGTTATAAAGAATTGATACAAGTTTTCCTTAAATATTTATAGAATTTGTTAGAGAAATTCATCTGGGCCAGATTGCTTTCTGCTTTAGAAAAATATTGATAATTGACTCAATTTTTAGGCAGGAGATACACCTACTTAGGTTATCTATTTCTTCTCCTGTGAATTTCAGCTGATAGTATTTTTCAAATAATTGCAACATTTTATACAGGTTTCCAAGTCTGTGGGCACAATGTTTTCTTAATAAATAAAATAATTGGAAACAACTCATATAGCCAGCAACATTAAATTTAAAAAGTAATTATGGACTAGAAATATAGTGAGATGAACCTAACCATGAGAACACAAGGTCTACACTGGGGCTTTTGGCTTTTGTGTTTGCTTTTCCATTGCTACATTCTGAATTTTTTAAATTCACTTTACAGCCCTCCCACTGCCTTCCTTCCCTGTTGCCCCCTTCTAAAATCCTTCCTCATCCTCTCTCCCCTTCTCTTCTGAGACAGTGGGTTCCACCTCCTCATTATCCCCCAACCCTGGCACGTCAAGTCTCTGTGGGGCTAAGCACAGGCAGAGGCCAGACAAGGCAGCCCAGCTAGAAGAACATATCCCACCTACAGGCAACATCTTTGGGGATAACTCCAGCTCCAGTTGTTCGAGACCCACATGAAAACCAAGCTGCACATCTGCTACATATGTGGGGAACCCTAGGTCCAACCTGGGTAGGGTTGTTGGTTCAGTCTCTGAGAGCCCCAAAAGTCCAGGTTAGTTGACTGTTGGTTTTCCTATAGAGTTCCTATCTTACTCAGAGAGTTATTTGAACTCTCACCAGCAATGGAGGAGTGTTTCCCTTGCTCCACATCCTCACCAGCATGTGTTATCTCTTGAGTTTTTTATCTTAGCCATTCTGACTGGTATAAGAGGGGACCCATTGTTTTGATTTGCATTTCTCTGATGCCTAAGGACTTTGAACATTTCTTCAAGTGCTTCTCTGCCATTTGAGATACCTCTGTTGATAATTCTCTGTTTAGCTCTGTAATTCATTTTTTAATTGGGTCTTTTGGGTGCTGGTATCTAACTCCTAGAATTCTTTATAAATTTTGGATATTAGCCCTCTGTCAGATGTATGGCTGTTGAAGATCTTTTACCAATCTGTAGACTGCCATTTTGTCCTCTTGACAGTACCCTTTGCTTTATAGAAGGTTTGCAATTTCATGAGGTCCCATTTTCAATTGTTAATCTTAAAGCCTGAGCCATTTTGTTCTGTTCAGGAAGTTTTCTTTTTCATTCTTGTATATGTAGACATCCAGCTAGACCATTTCTTGAAGATGCTTTCTTTTTTTCTAATGGCTGCTTTTGGATTCTTTATCAAAAATCAAGTGTTCATAGGTATGTAGGTTTATTTCTGGGTCCTTGATTCAATTCCATTTATCAACCTGTCTATTTCTGTATCAATACCCTACAATTTTAATCACTATTACTCTGTAGTAGAGCTTGAGATCAGGGAGGGTGATTTCTCCAGAAGCTCTTTTATTGTTCAGGATTGTTTTGGCTATGCTGAGTTTTCTGTTTTCCTACATGAAGTTAAGAATGGCTCTTTCAAAGTCTATAAAAACTTGTGTTGGAATTTTGATAGAGATTGCATTAAATCTGTAGATTGCTTTTGGTAAGATGGTCATTTTCACTATGTTAATCCTACCTATCCATGAACATGGGAGATCTTTCCATCTTCTGATATCTTCTTCAATTTCTTTCTTCAGGGCCTTGAAGTTCTTTTACTTGCTTGGTTAGAATTCCACCAAAATATTTTATACTATTCATAGCTATTGTAAAGGGTGTTGTTTCCCTAACTTCTTTTCTTTTGGCTCAGTTATTTGTATAAAGGAAAGCTATTGATTTCTTTGAATTAATTTTATATCCAGCCACTTTGCTGAAGGTGTTTATCAGTTGTAGGGCTTCTCTGGGGAGAATTTGGGGGTCTATTTTGTACACTATCATATCATCTGCAAGTAGGAAGACTTTGGATACTTTGACTTCTTCCTTTCCAATTTGAATTCTTTTGATCTCCCTTAATTGTCTTATTGCTCTGGCTAGAACTCAAGTACTATATTGAATAGCTAGGGAGACAGTGGGCAGCCTTGACTTGTCCCTGAATTTAGTGGAACTGCTTCAAGTTCTCTCCATTTATTTTGATGTTAGCTATTGGGTTTGATTGAATTTAGGTATGTGCTTTGTATCCCTGATCTCTCTAATATTTTTAACATGAAAGGGTGTTGGATTTTGTCCAAGATTTTTTCAGCATCTAATGATATGATCAAGTGGTTTTTTTCCAGTTTGTTTATGTGATTGATTATGTTGATGGATTTTCATAAATTGAACCATCCCTGTATCTGTGGGATGAAGCCTATTTGATCATGGTGAATGATAATTTTGATGTGTTCCTGGATTCAGCTTGTGAGTATTGAGTATTTTTGCATCAATGTTCATAAGAGAAATTGGTCTAAAGTTCTGTTTCTTTGTTGAGTCTTTGTGGCTTAAATATCAGGGCAACTGTGGCTTCATAGAATAAATTTGACAGTGTTACTTCTGTTTCTATTTTGTGGACTAGTTCAAGGAGTGTTGGTATTAGCATTTCTTTGAAAATCTGGTAGAATTCTGCTTTAAAACCATCTGGCACTGGACTTGATTTTGTTAGGAGACTTTTGATGACTATTTCTTTAGAGGTCATAGGGTTGTTTAAATAGTTTACCTGATCTTGATTTAAATTTGGTAAGTAGTATCTGTCTAGACAATTGTCCTTTTTGTTAAAATTTTCTAATTTCATGGAGCATAGTCTTTAAGTAAGACCTAATGATTTTTTAATTTCCCTCAGCATCTGTTGCTATGTCTCCCTTTTCATTTCTGATTTAGTTTATTTGGATACTGTTTCTCTGTCTTTTCCATAGTTTGACTAAGGGTTTCTCTATCTTCTTGATTTTCTCAAAGAACCAGATCTTAGTTTCATTAATTCTTTATATTGTTTTCTTTGTTTCTAATTGATTGATTTGAACCCTGATTTTGATTATTTCATGCCTTCTATTCCTCTTTTGTGTGCTTGCTTGTTCTTTCTTTCTAGAGCTTTCAGATGTACTTTCAAATTGCTGGTATGAGAACTTTCTAGTTTGTTTTTGGAGGCACTTAGTGCTATGAACTGTTGCATTAATTGCTTATCTCTATTCAAATCACTGCTGGAGTCGGTGCACATCCATTGCCACCTGCCCAATGTTCTTGATTTCTGAAAGACAGACACACAGCCTTTTATTTAATATGCTTAAATCAGCTCAATGGCTGAGCCATTCCCAAAGCTCCATGTTGCTAACACCTCCCATCCAAAACTCTTGAATTATTACTTATTAAAGTCTAAATTCCAGCTTTGCTACCCCAGACCCATTTGGGGTAGGGGCCCCTGGGGCCAGTCTTTCCTAGCTGTGTGCCTTTTCTCCTGCAGCCCTCCATCCTGACCCCCCTGCTTTGCCAGCATGGCAATTCTAAAATCTTTCTTTTACCCCTGGTTCCCTTGCCCAGGAAATCTAAAGTCCAACCTCTGTCTCCCTGCCCAACCATTAGCTACAAGGGAAACTTTATTTACCAATTAGAACTAGGTGGGGACAGGGACCCTCAGCATCTCACACGTGGGATTATCATGCAATTCGGAAACTCATAATGTAAGCATTAAACCAAATCTACAACAATGAACTTTTCTTTTAGCACTGATTTCATTGTGCTCCATAAATTTGGGTATGCTGGACCTTCATTTTCATTGATTTATCAAAAGTCTTTAATTTCTCTCTTTCTTTGTTTCCTGACTTAGAGATCATTCAGTAGAGAGTTGTCCATGAGTGTAAAGACTTTATGGTGTTTCTGTTGTTGTTGAAGTTTCCATCCATGCTGGTCTGATGAGATGCAAGGTATTATTTCAATTTTCTTGTATTTATTTAGGCTTGCTTTGTGACTGTGGTCAGTTTTGGAGAAGAATCTGAAAAGAATGTATATTTTTTTGTGTTTGGGTGAAATATTCTATAAATGTCTATTAGGTCCATTTGATTCATAATGTCTGTTAATTTCATTATTTCTCTGTTTAGTTTTTGTCTGGATAACCTGTCAATTGATGAGAGGGGGATATTGAAGTCTTCTACTATTAGTGTGTGGGGTTTGATGTGAAACTTAAGCTTCAGCAATGTGTCTTTTACAAATGTGGGTGGCCTTGTGTTCTGGGCATAGATGTTCAGAATTAAGATATCATTCTGGTAGATTTTTCCTTTGATGAATATCAAGTGTCATTCCCTGTCTCTTTTGATTAATTTTGGTTGGAAATCTTATTTCATTAGATATTAGAGTGGCTACTCAAGCTTGGTTCTTGGGTCCATTTGCTTGGAAAACTTTTTTCCAGCCCTTTACTTTGATGTAATGTCTAGCTTTGTTGCTGAGGTATGTTTCTTGTATGCATTAGAGTGATGGCTTCTCTTTTGACATCCCTTCTGTTAACCTGTGTCTTTTTATTGGGGAATTAAGTCATTTGATGCTGAGAGATGTAATGACCACTGATTGTTATCTCCTATTATTTTTTCCTGTTATTTTCATGTTGGTAGTGTGTGTGTGTGTGTGTGTGTGTGTGTGTGTGTGTGTGTTTTCCTTATTTTTGCGGGTATGGAATTACTTATTTCCTCTGGTTTCCTGGATGTAGTTATCCTCCTTGGGTTGGAGTTTTCCTTCTAGTATTTTCTGAAGGGCTGAATTTGTGGATAGATATTGTTTGAATTTGGATTTGTCTTGAAATATCTTGTTTTCTTCATTTATGGTAAATGAGAGTTTTGCTGGATTTAGTAGTTTAAGTTGCCATCTGTGGTTTTTTTTTTTTTTTTAAGAGGTTTCAACGTATCTATCCAGGTCCTTCTAGATATCAGAGTCTCCCTTTGGAAGTTGGCTGTAATTCTGATAGGTTTTCCTTTGTATGATACCTGGCCCTTTTCCCCTTGCTGCTTTTAATATTCTTTCTTTATTCTGTAGGTTCTGTGTTTTGATTATTATGTGCCAGGAGTACTATTTTGTTCTGGTCCAGTCTAATTGGTGTTCTTTGGGTTGGAAAAGTTTTCTTCCATGATTTTGTTGAGAATATTTTCTCGACCTGGGATCTGGGAATCTTCACTTTCTTCCATTCCTATTGTTATTAGGTTAGGTTTTTTTTTTTTTTTCATTATTTCCAAGATTTCCTTGATGTTTTGTGTCAAGAATATTTTATTTTATTTTATTTGTTTTTCAAGACAGGGTTTCTCTGTATTGCCTTGGCTGTCCTGGACCTCACTCTGTAGAACAGGCTGGCCTCAAACTCAAAAATCTGCCTGTCTCTGCCTCCCAAGTGCTGGGATTAATGACATGTTGTATCACTGTCTGGCAGGGATATTTTAAATTTAACATTTTCTTTGACTGATGTATCAATTTTTTCTATTGTATCTTCTATGCCTGAGAGTCTTTCTTCAATATCCTATATTCTGTTGGTGATGCTTGCATCTATTGTTCCTGTTTACTTCCTTAGGTTTTCCATCTCCAGGATTCTCTCAGTTCGTGTTTTCTTTATTGCTTCTGTTTCTGCTTTCAGGTCTTGCATAGTTTTGTTTTCTTTCTTTTTTCTTTCTTTCTTTTTTATTTCTTCACCTGTTTAATTGTATTTTCCTGTATATCTTTAAGGGTTTTATTTGTTTACTCTTTGTTTTTTTTGTTGTAATTGTTTTTGTTTTTTGTTTTTGGTTTTTCGAGACAGGGTTTTTCTGTGTAGCTCTGGCTGTCCTGGAACTTCCTCTGTAGACCAGGCTGGCCTCAAACTCAGAAATCTGCCTTCCTCTGCCTCCCAAGTGCTGGGATTAAAGGTGTGTGCCACCACCGCCCGGCTTATTTGTTTGCTCTTTAATGAGCTCAACTTGTTTGATTATATTTTTCTTTATTTCTTTAAGGGACTTTCCTTTATTTCTTTAAAGGCCTCTATCATATTTATAAGATTGGATTAAAGGTCATTTTCTTTTTTTTATTAGATTTTTTGCTTTATTTACATTTCAAATGGTATCCTCTTTCCTAGTTACCCCTCTAAAAAACCCCTATACCTTCCCCCCTCCCCCTGCTCACCTCCCTCTCCACGAATTTCCTGACTTGCATTCCTCTATTCTGGGGAATCAAGCCTTCACAGAACGAATGGCCTCTCCTCTCATTGATGTCTGAAATGGTCATCCTCTGCTACATATGTAGCTGGAGCCATGGGTCCCTCCATGTGTACTCTGGTTGGTGGTTTAGTCCCTGGGAGCTCTGGGAGTACTAGTTGGTACATATTATTATTATTCCTCCTGCAGGGCTACAAACCTTTTCAGCTCCTTGGGTCCATTCTCTACAAGTTGGGTCCTTGCTTCTACAAGTTAAGTTGCTCCATTGGGGACCCTATGTTCATTCTATTGGTTGACTGTGAGCCATTGGTATTTTGATCACTTTCCAATAAGGATCAAAGCATCCACACTTTGGTCTTCCTTCTTCTTGAGCTTCATGTGGTCTGTGAGTTATATCTTGGGTATTCTGAGCTTTTGGACATTAAGGTCATTTGCTTATGCTTTAGTTGTGTTAGGCTATCCAGAGCTTGCTGTAGTAGGGTAGCTGTACTTTGTAGGTATCATATTACCCTGACTTTTGTTGATTGTGTTCTTTTGAGGGCATTTAGCCATCTCGATGGCTTTGGTACCTGGTTGTTCCTGTTATAGTAGTTACTGGGACAGGGGTTAACCTTGATGGACCTGGTGTGGCAGGCTTCTGATGGGTATCCTTGGGCTGTGTGGTTCTGGATCAGCATATCTGTATGGTTCAAGAGTTGCAGGTCTAATGAAGGCAGGCAGAGAAGTGGATGGAGAATGGAGGTCCAGAGGGGATAGCAGGCTGCTTAGGACAACTTGGAGTGCTCCAGAGGACCCCAAGAGCAGAGACCCTTCTGACTTTTTAATTATTTCTTAAAAATCTGCCTTAAATAAAATTTTAATTCAATAAATTGTATATTTATACTCTGTGCATTTATAAACTGATTTTATATCTCTCTATATATACATATAAAACTTTATGGAATATAATTTTCTATACTTTCAAACCAATTTTCACCCCCTGAGGGCACTACCTCCCCCCAATGAAAATGCATAATTCATTCATCAATACAGATGAATATTTAAGAGAAATATATTTAAGTTCAAAACAAACATATTGCATAGTATCTTAGTTAGATCCAAGTAGTTTGGAAAGAAAATCAAAATTATAATAAATATAAAATTTCTTAGTTGCTTCTACAAGTTAAGTAGACAAAGGATGTATAAGTAATCAAGAATGACTTGTTATTAGCAATGGTTTCATAAACTATTTGATTAGTACAATGGTGCTTTAAAATATTAATATTTAAAACACACATATACACATATATATGTGTGTGTATGCGTGTGTGTGTGTGTGTGTGTGTGTGTGTGTATACTATCTTAGTTACTTTTCTATTGCTGTGATAAAAGTTTGACCAAGGTGACTTATGACAGAAAGCATTTAACTTGGGGCTTATGGTTTCAGAGAGTGGCTGCCATGGAAGAGAACATGGCAACAGACAGGAAGACATGTGGAACAGCAGCTGAGAGTTCACAGCTTGAACACAGAAAGAGCAAACTGGGAATTTCAGTAGTATGCTGAAACCTCAAAAATCCATCCACAGTGACAAACCTAGTCCATCAGGGCAAAACCTCCTAATCCTTTCCGAATGTACTGGCTGGTTTTGTTTGTCAACTTGATACAGGCTGGAGTTATCACAGAGAAAGGAGCTTCAGTTGGGGAAGTGCCTCCATGAGATCCAGCTGTGGGGCATTTTCTCAATTAGTGATCAAGGGCCCCTTATGGGTGGTACCATCCCTGGGCTGGGAGTCTTGGGTTCTATATGAGAGCAAGCTGTGCAAGCCAGGGGAAGCAAGCCAGTAAGAAACATTCCTCCATGGCCTCTGCATCCTGGTCCTGACCTGCTTGAGTTCCAGTTCTGACATCCTTTGGTGATGAATAGCAATGGGGAAGTGTAAGCTGAATAAACCCTTTCCTCCCCAACTTGCTTCTTGGCCATGATGTTTGTGCAGAAATAGAAACCCCAACGATGAAACCTAACAATTCTACCAACTGAGAACCAAGTGTCCAAACATTTGAGGAGCTATCCATCCTCATCCAAGCCACCGCTTATTCTCTTTGCATTCTTTTGCAATCATGTTACAAAATAATTGCAACACAATGTGCTCAGTGACAGGTGACTAAGTAGATAAAGTAGAACACAGGGTCAACCATTTACAGATTCGGAGAGATCTTCTGAGAGAGGAAGTGCATGGACATGGTTGTAAAGTGGGGGGAAGGGGGCAGTTTTCCTATAAATAGAATTTAGATGCAGAAAAGCTTAGACTTTAGCTACTGTAGAATACTGACGTCAAGGGGGACGTGAGCCAGTGATGGTGATTAAAACCACAGCAGGAAGGTTCTTCTCGATGGTTGCTTTCACGCTTGAATGTAGGACGCCGCGTTAGTCTGAACCTTTCTTGCAGATGAAGTTACCAGCTCCATTCTCGGGCTTCCAGCTCTACTCTGTGACTACGCGGGCGCTGGGCTGCTTTGTCCTCTGTATCCGCTCAGCCTTCTTCCCACTTGCCCTTGCGAAATTGTTCTTTCTCAAAGTTCAAGATTGTTAATCCTTTTGGGCAAGGCTTCACTAATTAAAGCCCAAACAATCTGAAAAGTAAATTAGTATTTGGGAGCCCTGGGCACCATTCCATGGCTCTTGATGTGACACTCCAAAAGCCTTCTTTGTTTTTCAATCGGAGCCTCTGTAAAAGCCCCTTTCTCACTTTGATACTCTTCCCTCCTCTTGGCTCCGGTTTGGCTCAGCACAATGCCACCTAAACGAAGCACATCTTTCTCAGGTCACGTGAATCCTCTTTGTACATACTTGGGACACATGCCAGACACTCAGCTTGGCTGCCCCTTGTAGTTGCTTATGAGTGTCATTTCTCAGACGGAGACTATAGATGCAAGGTGCGTGCGCAGGACCAAGAGCAAGGAGCCTGGAGTGAGCAGGTGTGACCCTGATACCCTGCCTGAGCTTATCCTACAGAAGTCTTAGTTCACCTCTGCCTTCCCCACGCCCAATCCTCAGGGCCAGTTTCTATTTTGAGATACAATATCAAACTGTCTGGGAAAGTCGGAGATTGTAGGTGTGGATAAGGGATTCTCAGTAAAACAGAATTTTAGGAGAACTCACTTGGTGAATTACTAACAAGGGGCAAGAGGGGGAAAATGGCAGGGACCCAGGGACCCAGGATGTCCTAATCAGGATTAAATGCTTGATTAGACTGTCTCATTTCCTCTATGACAAGCCTTACCTTCTTACCTCTGATAGGCACCATTTGCATTTAAAGGCTTCCCATTGTGGTAAGCAAAAAGTAATTGCAGTGCCAGGCTTAGAGAATCAATAAGGAGAAAAATGCCCATTATGTGGATTTCCCACTCCTTAAAAAAAGCCAAGTAGCGTGTGTTATGTAAATGAACCGAGTCTACACTTGATGTTAGCCAAAAGGCCGAGAATCGATGAACCAAGTTTAATAATGTGAAGTTTTATCTTCTCAGTCCTGTTCAGATAGACAAAATCAAAACCTGTCTGACTGGCCTGACCATTTTTTTAAATTCTGGTTATATCTTAAGTATTAGCTGTGTCTTTGAAAGCAGTTAATAGATAGGCCTCTACAAAACAAAATGACTTCTTCCCTCATGGCTCAAAAACAACAACAACAACAACAACAAAATTACTCCTGTGTTCCCTCTGATACCAACCCAGCTTTTGGTGTTAGTATCTTCTGTTTACTTGGAAAGCATCGGTGTCTCTAGACACACCTCTTTCTGCTCAGGACTTTTGGTGAAATTCAAGTTAACATCTGAACTGACCTGGGATGTTGGACTTCAGTCACTCATGTATCCTCTTTGAGTTTTAAAAAGACAAGGTAGCATCCAGAGATCTGTTGAAATTGGCTTTCCTTTTTACTTGTTTAAATTTTAATGGATCAAGCCCTCACCTCACAGGCCAGTGGACCAACCCATAATAAGCAATCTCATCCTTGATCCTTAGGTGAGCCTGGGAGTTCTCAAGGGGCTTATGTTTCTTGTACGGCATCTGTTCTACTTCCTGCCTTTGCATCTTTACTTTCACACCATCTCCTCACCGGACCATGGGGCTTTTCTCTTAGAATCATGCAGAGGTTAAGAGTCTGGGGTCACTTGGACCTGATTAGGTCTGAATAATTGCTCATTTCTGTTAGTTTCCTTGTCTATGCAAGCAGGCTAAAAGAATACTTCTCCCATGGATTGTTGATGGCATCGAATGAGCATAAAGCACTGGGGGTAGCAGAAGCTTCTGATAGCTGTTACTCTCCTGCCTCCATCTCTCCAGAGAGACTCATCCAGCAACCCCACTGTGGTGGTTTGAATGAAACCAACCCCCACAGACTCATAGGGAGTGGCGTTATTTGGAGGTGTGGCCTCGTTGGAGTGGGTGTGCTATTGTTGGAGGAAGTACATCACAGGGGCAGGTTTTGAGGTCTCAGATACTCAATCCAGACCCAGTGACTCACTGCCTCTCCCTGTTGCCTGATGATCCAGATGTAGGGCTCCTAGCTATTTCCCCATGACAACAATGAATTAAACCTCTAAACTGTAAACCAGCTCTAATTAAATGTTTTCTTTTACAAGCGTTGCCTTGGTCATGGTGTCTCTTCACAGCAATAAAACCTTAACAAAGACTCTGGCTGTTTCAGACATTTTTGCTGGAGGATCATATAAGCTCAGGGCCAGTTTATACAACGTATTGAGACTTTGTCTCAAGGTAAAAAGTGAGAAGGGGGTTGGGACTGTACCTCACTGGAAGAGTTCTTCCTAGCATGCTTGAGGCCCTAGGTCAATTGTGAGTGTCATAAAGACACTGCCTTCTTCTGCTATCCTGTAGGGCCTCTGTAAGGACAGGGTTTCAGTCTTCACAGCCTGATGAGGAGCACAAGTCTCTGCTCTTCTCCTTGGGACTCGGATGTCTTGCCAGGGAACTTGAGGTCCTTTCTTTTAACATCTTCCTCAGCTCTTGACCTTCCTCTTTCCTTCCTTTTATACCCTCCCACCTCAGCCCCCAGCACCCATTGCCCTCTCTTGGGCTCTCCAGACTATTAAAACACTCTGGTTATTTTCTGAACAGCACAGCATTGCTCTGCCCAGGTGAATAGCTCAGGCCACACCTCAGAAGCATCAACTCTTACACCCTAAGAGGGCTGCTCCCGAAGAGTCACTTTTCAAAAATAATCCTACTCTCAGGATTAGAAATGTTTGTAGCAGCTGTGATTTGAAAATAGATACTTTCTTTCTCTATCCTATTATTATCAAAAATATAATAAATTATATATATAATAAAAAATTATAATAAATAAGGTCTGACTGAACAATTAGCACAATTGCTTCATAAGTTTAGTTATAAAACAATAGTTTCCTCACAGAACTTTCTGTATCAGTTTACTTATCTGAAAAAAGAAAAAGATCAAAAAATAGAATGAAAGCATGTAATATATGAAAAGTTATTAATATGGTGCCTAGTATTTTGTGATGTTGTTAACTAATGGTAGCTGCTGTAAACACCATTAATCAAATGAAACCCATTAATGTTGGCTTTTGCCAACATGGTTGACTCATGGTAAAGCATGGGTGAGCTTAGATGTGATCCCAGGTTGGTGGGTTGGTTTAAAGTTCATCTTCTGCATTTTTGAATCAAGCACTGTGTTAGCTTTCTAACTTAGTGGCCAAATTCTCTGAAGAGGAAGAAAGTTTGATCTGGGCTCAGGCTTTTGGAATCTCAGCCCAAAATTTATTAGCCCTATTACTTACCAAAGTTATGGCAGAGAGTGTGCTGGGGAAGAGATGTTCATATGTGGCGAGGACGGAGGGTAGGCAGGGTCCCCCATACGCTCCTCTGCGCCTTCAGTGACTTCCCTTCCTCCCATAGGGCCCAGCTGGCAATGGATCCTATACTGCCAAATAGTGCTAACCTGAGGTCCAAACGTTTTTTTGCAGGGGCCACTCCAAGCTCGCAAGGCTACCTGCTTAATAGGGAGGAAACTTGTATCTTTGGCTTTAAAGTTGAGAGAGCTGAATAGAAAAACCTATAGGTTAAATTTTAAAAACAAAAAAAAGACCCTATGCATATTTAAGAATCAGGAAATTTTAGGTAAAACTTTAGACATAAGATTTTTCTTTGACAAATGAAGTCTATAGGCCAAATCTGTGGATGAAAACCCCAGAGAGACGTGAGAATTGTTGGGTTCTCAGACTCTGGCCTTCCAATGTGTCACAAGCTCCATCTTGCCTTGCTTTGTTACCTTAGCAGCCTCGTGAGTGACATAGATGGACATCTGGCATCATTTCAGTTAAGTTTAGTCGTTAACCGATTCCCACATCACAGGACTCAGGAAAAAAGTTCTGAAGACTCTATTGAGCATCTCTCCAGTGCTGCAATAACAACAGGCACAAATTCCTTCCACAACCGCATGTGTAACAGCTGTTTCAGAACTGCCTCCCTGCTGGCCCTGGCCCTGGCCACTGTCAAGCAAACTGAATTGAAAGACCCCGTACAATTGCTCAGGTCGTTTACTCTGAGAGCTCTATCTAGGTTCTGAAATTTCTCTAAACATGTCCATGGCACAGGTCTGGACAGCTAAGGAGTCTGTGGTCTCATTCATGACAGATCTGCTTAAGACATTTTCCAGAGAGCCTTTCCTTGACTCGCTGCAGTAAGATCCTAACCAGCCTCCCCAGCCCCAATTCCCACAGCTTCAATTCATCCTGGATTCAGCTGACAGAATAATCTGCTCCCAACATCGATCTTATTACAACCCTCACCTGCTCAAGACCCTGCAGAACCTCCCTGTTCCTGCTGCTTCCATTCTACCCTTTGCGGACCAGCATTCTAGGCTAGCATCAATTATGCCGTCCCTATGGACCATGTCTAGCCTTATCACAAGTCTCCTCATTACATATATCCTCCTGCTATAGATAAGTCTGGGCTGTTGGACCTTCCAAATTCCTATCCATGTTTTACCTGCCAGAAACCATCTCTAGATTTTATATCAATCTAGCCACACCCATTTCTTTCTTTCTTCTCTTATCATGCACATATTTAATAAGTTTGTGTCCTTGAAATTAGTCCAGTCTTCATTCTTGCTCCAAAGATACAATTTTCACAGTAATGCACATCACTTCCCAGTTCTATGCTACTAGATATCACTAATCAATCATGGTATGGCCTCTAAATTTTTGCTCAGCATTAAGCGCTAGGAAAATAGACCCATGTAATTATACGCCGATATGTTACCCAGCATATTTGTGATTCATTTTTTTAAAGAACATCATTAAAATGATAGTGATAGAAAAAAAAGTTCAGCAAGAAAACTGAGACAAGGAAGAGGGATTTTAGTTTTTCCTGTATTTCCTCCATGCACGTCAGGTTCCTATATATGATACGAGTAGGTCATGGTCAGTGTAATCACATTCAACTGTTGGAGGTAGACCTCACTGGCAAAACATTTGCCTAGCATGTACATGACTACAAGATTATAGACCTGCATTATACACACACACATACACATACATACACACACCTCATACTATATACACACACACACCTCATACTATACACACACACACACACACACACACACACACACACACAGTAGTTAAGATTGGTAGCTACCTTCTATTAGTTTGTTTCAAAGGCTGTCTATAGTCTCCTGGCAATATTGAAATAGCTGCTGCTGTGTACATGGTACGAATGTAACAATCAATGAGAAAACTGTCCCACAAATCTTCCAGAAGTCAGAGAGAGTTTCCTTGTGCTTCATTGGGTTTGCTTGAGTCACATGGTCATCCTTGTCCCAATCCCTTTACATGTGAGTATGTATAAAAATGAAAAATGCTTATCTAAAAAGTTGGTTATAAACTGAATAGTAAAGCAGAAGGTGCTAGAAGATTTGAATGATTATGTACACAAGACTACTGTTCTGATAGTATCACAGTGGATGAAAGAAATTTCATCAAATTTATGAAGCTTGTTCTCTGTTTGGGGATACAGAAAGTAAATGAATGTGGACCTCAAGTGAAGGTCATTATGCATAAAATCAGGGACCATGATATTAATACGGACTACGAGACTTTAGAAGGGATGGGTGTGACTAATATACAGAATGCTTTGATGTGATCCTTGAATTTTTTTTTATTTTCTATATTCTTTGTTTACATTCCAAAGGCTTTCCCCTTCCCCCCCCCACCATATGTCCCATAAGTCCTCTCCCCCCCCAACTATTCCCCAATCACCCCACCACCACCACTATTTCTCTGTTCTGGATCTACAAAACTGGATCCAATCTTTTCAGGCCCAGAGTCCTCTCCTTTCTTCTTCTTGGGAATCATTTGACTTGCTAATTGTGCCTTGAGAATTTAGGGCTTCTGGGCTCATTAATATCCACTTATCAGTGATTGCATTTCTTGTGTATTCTTTTGTGATTGGGTTAACTCGCTTAGGATGATATTTTCCAGATCTAACCATTTGCCTACAAATTGCATGAATTCATTATTTTTAATTGCTGAGTGGTATTCCATTGTATAAATATACCACATTTTCTGTATCCATTCCTCCTTTGAGGGATATCTCGGCTCCTTCCAACTTCTGGTTATTATAAACAAGGCTGCTATGAACATTGTGGAGCATGTGTCTTTATTGGGACCTCTTAAAATTACAAAGTTTCTGTAAGGCAAAGGACACTATCAGAAGGACAAAACAGCAACCAACAAAGTGGGAAAAAATCTTCACCAACCCCGCATCCGACAGAGGGCTAATATCCAATATATACAAAGAACTCAAGAAGTTAGACCCCAAAGAACCAAATAACCCTATCAAGAAATGGGGTACAGAGCTAAACAAAGAATTTTCACCAGAAGAAATTCGGATGGCCGAGAAACACCTTAAGAGATGTTCAACATCATTAGTCATCAGGGAAATGCAAATCAAAACAACCCTGAGATTCCACCTCACACCAATCAGAATGGCTAAGATTAAAAACTCAAGAGACAACAGGTGCTGGCAAGGATGTGGAGAAAGAGGAACACTCCTCCACTGTTGGTGGGATTGCAAAATGTTAAAACCGCTCTGGAAATCAGTTTGGCGGTTCCTCAGAAACTTGGGCATGACACTTCCAGAGGACCCTGGCATACCACTCCTGGGCATATCCCCAGAGGAATCCCCTGCATGCAATAAAGACACATGCTCCACAGTGATCCTTGAAATTTAACTAATGCTATTGAAGAAAAAAATCAGAGAGTGGTGCTACAGGAAGGAAAAAGTATCCTGCACACAGAGGGGACAGTAACTGGTGAGCTTGAGGGTCGTTGAACAGAAAGGGAATGGCATGGGCATCACATTATAATTGGGTGATGGGGCTCATTAAGGGCTGGAAGGTGGAGACAAGGCAGTTACATTGCAGGGTCTTTGGGGGTATAGTGAAGGTTCTTGGCTGTGAGTGAGATAGAAAACCACTAGCCAGTCTGGAACCAATGGTACTCTAAACTAAGATGGTTATCTTAGAAAGAACCAATCATTTTGGTTTCTCTTAGTAGTTGAAGTAGATTGGGGAAGGTGTTTGGCTAGAAGCCCACTACAACTTGGGGAGAGAAAATTGAGAAGTCTTTGACTGGGATGAATGAGAGATAAAGAGTAAAAAGAGGATGGAGTTGAGAAACATTTTGAAAATGATGAAGACGAAGGAACTTCATCTGAGATTGGATGTGGGAGTGTGGAAAGAGGGGAGGCGTGGGTCCTTCCAAGGAGAGAGCACATGAAACAGTGCTGCCTCCGGGAGGGGTGGGGGAACCTAGGAGGTGGTGTTGAATATTTTAGATGAGAAGAAGAGAAATCCAGCAAAGAATTACTATAAAAGTCCTAAGTTCAAAATGGAGGCATCAGTTGGCAGTTTAGGCACCAGGAGCTTATAGGCATCACGAGAGCAAGGAAAGCCAAGAGAAGAGATGAGGAAACCAATGACGCTTAGATACACAGATGGGAAGTCTTCACAGGTCTGACTCTGCGGCCTTCCCCACAGGAGCTGGGTGGCCTTGTGTGTACAGCAGCTCTCCTCACAAGTTCTGCTCATCTAAAATATGTTTTTTTCTGTGGTTTGACTTTTTGCTGAACTCCAATTTTCCCAGTTTGAATAGGACTTTTCTATTTCATTTTAAATGTTGTGAGTGTTTCCCATGCATAGGCTCCTAAATACATTGACACATCAGGAAGGTCAGCCCATATGGACTGCCAAAGCAAATGCTGAGCCAGCCAAAGACAGAATCTGGGTTTATTTTGGATCGTAGGACCACCGTGGCCTGGCCACCACATCCTGTCCCTTCCTGGGTTCTTGGGAGTCACGAGAAGGGCAGTTGGGTCAAATCCTAAACTGAGGCCTCTGAGGACCCGAGTCAGCATCCCGGTGACGGGTGCCAGACACAGAGGGGCTCCTCCCTTATTGATGGCCAGCCTGATTAATCTGGCGCCTAATCAGACTCCTTTGAAGGGAGCTCAGAGGGCGATGTAAGAATAGCACACCTGTTTCCACTTGACTCCAATCCTGAAATAATTCTGCGGCTCCTACAAGATTTGAAACAAATTAAATTTGAAAGGGCGGAGAGGGCAGCTTTGAATGGCTGGCTCTGTGGAGAATGTGGGGTTTTGATCCAGGAAATGGCTGAGTTGAGCTGTGGCAGCTGGTATGGTGTCAGTACGGGACCGCGACTCCAGCCTTACACGGTGGCTTCTTCTAACCTGTTTTCCCTGGCATCACGCTTCGGCTTTCTGGCCTTTGACAGCATAAGAAGGTTATAATGGTACGACGCAAAAAGCAACACTCAAGAGGGGACAGTGTTGGCGCTATTTGTGGAATCTCTGTGAAGACTCGTTTAGCCATAAAGGGAAGCAAAGACAGCAGGCACCATTCTTTGCAGCCCTCAGGAAGATTATTGCTGGGCGGGACACTTATCATTCCTTCGATCAAGATACTGAAGCCTGGAGAATCCCGTGGCTACCAGCATAGCTGCGGTGTGGAAGGCCGGGGCTTCCAGTCCAGAGCTCTACTTGTGCTTATCTTCCAAATGTCCCCTGGGTGAGTCACAGGAAGTGTTGTCAGAAGAGTCCCAGGCCTGCCTCTACCTCTGCAGAGTCTAGAGGTCCTGGGTGCAGTGGGTGGGAAGCAAGAGGAAGACGGAAGGACAGCTTTTTCCATTTGGACCAAAGGTTCAGAAAGTGCGGTGATAAGAGACTATCTTTGCAGGCTCGGGACAGCACAGGTCCCTCTCATCTTCTGCTGCTCACTCTAGCCAGAAACACTGAGCAAGCATTGCCGGGTGACAGGTAGTGGGTTTCTTCTAGCTTGGAAAATGGGCCTTTCCATACTCACAGACCTGTCACTTTGATCTTTCTTGTAGACACAGCCAGATGTGATCAGCGTGGTAACCTGCTCCCTTGATCTTTTGCCAGTAAGGGGTTTGATGGAGAAGCTGAGCAGTACGAGGCCACTGGTTTTTTAGGTCTCTGTTACTAATACCTCCTCGGCAACGGAGCTTTCCTGCCCGGGACCTGGGGCAGCTGATTAAGCACTCCTGTTAGCCCGGGTCTGGCCATGGCTGATTTTTTTTTTTTTTTAAGGCTTCCCTTCATCCCTTACACAGAAAGGGGGAACTAAAGACCTGATTTGCCAGGCCACTTTGACCTTTGCTTCCAGATCCTCGAGGGCTGGAACGTTTCAATGAGGCAGAGCGCAGAGATCTGTCTAATGAGATTTGTCAGGACCTGCTGTTTGATAAGGGGTGGATTCTGGGACTGTCAATTTTCCTCCTCACTGATGTTCCTGTGGCCTTTGATAACTGAGATCACACACATGGAGGCGTGTCTTTCATGTTCCCCAGCCTCATGGGCAAGGGGTCTGCCAAGCAGGCATTAATATGCACCTCTGTGTGGCTGGTGGGGAAACGGATGGGAAAGAAAGAAGCCAAGGCTGCCTTTTACCAGGGCTCAGAAAACCGCCATGCTCAGATGTGAAAAAGGAGAGTCTTTGCCAGGAGACCAGAGAACAAATGCGAGTCACTCGCACCGTGGCATTCTAAGATCAGAACTGTTTCCTGACGCCTTGAACATGGAGGAGACCCCTTAAGTCTCACCCAGGCTGGAATCCTCCCCAGCCCTCTGTTTCCTTATCAGACACCACCTTAGTGGGAGGTTTGGGGTTGGGGTCAATTGTGGAAAACTTAAGGGACATTTTACAGAGCTGAAAACGAGATCTAGAAATGAAACAGAACCCAGTTATGTTCTTTATTTAGGCAGAAGTAACTTTTCACCAGCCGTGTTAACTACCATATCTGGAGTGAATGTCTTCTAATCAATAGCCCCACCCTTTCTCCATTAAGGGAAAGGAGCTGGTGGGGCTTTTGTTGGGGGGGGGTAGGGAGTCATAGTATGAGTGTTAAGGGCAATTTCCACTACAGAGAGGTGATTTCTCAGAAGATCCATCAGCAGAGGGACTGACATTTAGTGACCCAGTCAATTCTAGTGCACACTGCACGTTTCATGTCCTTCCCAAATCTCTTATTTTCTGCCTAGCTCATGGCCCCTTGAGGTGACATCTAACTACCTTGACAGGGTTGATACCAGTAGCTAAGGAAAGAGCATATGAAATTCTTCGCATAAAATCTAGCACTTCAAGGAGCGATATTATTAATGGCATTTGAATTGTAGTTCTTCCCCACCTGTGATCTCCCCTCCTCTAACCTATGCTCCTTATCAATTGCTGGTGTGAACTTTCAAAAAAAAAAAAAAAAAAAAAAGCCAAAACTCTCATTATGCCATGCTTCTGCTCAAAACCCCCAGGTGACTCCCTACTGCCAACAGAAGGATCTGAGACATCAGCCTGGTCTAATCCCGCCTCTTTACTCTTTCCCCAGGAGCACCTGATAAATGTTTAATAACCAGTACTCTGACGGAGGAGAGGCAGGAAATTATGTAGGCATATTCATACTCTATTGTAATGTTGTATTATGAGCAGATGTGTATCAAGCCTACAGTCTATAAATAATAAGTATACAACACTCCATTTTAAATTCTATATCATCAGTTCAGTCATAGTGAATGCTTTTGCTCATCTTTGCTGAACAGTGTCTGTTATCAAACTCTAGCTGAATGAACGAACAAGTATAGCAGAGACACAAACACAGACGATGTTTCCTTTAACATCTAAGATGAAAGAAAAACACGGAACCTTCACTTGTTCATCAAAAATTTATTCTTTTTTCTATGTCAGAAATTCACAAATACTAAAGGAGTATTACTGTTTTGCACAATTTACAATGCAATGGTTATTAAAAAGAAAAAAAACTTGCTACATAATATCACTTTTTCTTAGATGATCAAGAAAAATACAAACCAAAGTCCAGAATGGTAACATCTGCCCATTTCTATGGCCACCGTAGTATGGCCAATTTCCAAAAAGAAGTTTCCATCTTCTCCATGTACATTAGCGATAAATAATATGGATTAAAGTAAATCAGCTTAAATGCTTAGTGACCTGAGTTGCATGCTTATTGCCTCTATTTTAATATAATTTTATTCTAAAATCAAGTCACTTAATTTTTATAATGGCTGCATTTAACAACCGTGTTGTGAATTTCCTGACGTTTTGATGAGTGAATGTTGCAAGCCAGTTGGCATTACTGCTTTATTGCATTTACCCATAAGGCCTAGCAAGAGGCTAATTAACCATCACCTAGAGAATGTGAGTGAATGCAAGACTCTGCAAGACTCTGCTAGTTTCTTTTTGATCTTCTCCCACTAGGCTCCTTCTTCTCCAGTCACAAAGGGAGGGACACTATTGGCCATCAGTTATTTTATTTTATTATTTTATTTGCACCACTGTCCTTTATCCTGGTGGTCAAACCTGGAATTTTCTTTAGAAAGACTCTCTCCTGTACTCTGTAAAGTTCACCTGGGGTTTCCCCACCTCCTTACACCTGGGTGGACAGTACTCTGACTGGGATATGAGCAAAGCACTGAAGCCAAGACAGTGGCTTCAGGCTGTTTTCTAGAATTACTGGCAGCTAATACGTTGCTGTGAAGGTCCCTTAATTGGTAAGTATGAGCTACTGGGGGTGGGGGTGGGGTGCTACTGACCATTACATAGGGACAGTCCATCTGAGTCTGAACCAACGGGGAAAAACAGAGCTGAAATCTGGGGAGAGGTTCTGGGTAGAATGGCCCGAGCCCCTAGACATGCCCAGGCGCCAACTTTTCATTTTATGAAATGGAATAATACTAATGCTTCCTGTGGGCTGTACGAATTAAAATGTATGAAGCTCTCATCCGGTCATCTAAGCTGATCATCCACTCTCTGCCTAAACGAGTGTTTTTCTATCACAGGCACCTAAGAAGGGAATTGCATGTCTAGTGAAGTCTCAGTCCCCTTGTGAGGCGTGACCTCACTGTTGCCCCCAAGGTCTGTTCCTTTCCATCCTGCTTCTTTTCTCAGAATCCATGGCGAGATCAATCAGATCCCATACCCAGAACAGACAGTGAAAAACTGAGTGAATGAGGATCTCAGCATCTTTTGCATTAGTTACTGGTTGTTGTATAACAAGTTACCCCAAAGCTCACTGCCTTGACAAGAAATATTTGACATTTTTAATCGTGGCTGTGGTCTGTGAATTTGGCAGCAAGTTGGAAGGGCAGCTGTCCTGTGGAAGCTCACAGCACGTTGAGTCAGAAGGGAACGTTTGCAAGATGACTAGCTCGTAGGTGCTGCCTCAGTTTCTCTCAATGGATTTTATTTAGTGACTCACAACATGGCGAGCAACCTTCCCTAGAGTGAGTGACCCAAGAGAGTGCATAGGACATTGCAATGCCTCCTGTAGCAATGCAGTACCTTATTCCTAAAGTCTGGAGGCAGCATAGACAAGTCTACACTAGACCTTGTCACATCTACTAACCTTGGCTCGCTTGGAGAAGAAAGCATTCTAAGATGGGAATACCAGCAGACGCGGCATGCAGGAAGTCTCTTAGAGATGCCTAACAGCTTTCAGGAAATCTAAACACCCAGCATCGTTCATGTCTTCGAACCAATATAGGTGATAACTTTTAAGTTGCTTCTAATTTGCTGTTTGTAAATTCAAATTTCCTGCTGTTGGTGGCTCTAGGAAATCCTGCTGCTGTAGAATCAAAACTAGCATCTGTTAGGAATTCAAGTATCAAATGCCGTGAGGAAAGATGCAGCTGTTTCCTTGATGTCTCCAAACACGAGAGCTCTCAGTTTCTTTACTGACTGCTGGATTTGTACAGTGTCAACGTTCTTCCTGGAGTGTCCTGGTTTGAATGAAAATAGGCCCCAGAGACTCATAGGGAGTGGCGTTTTTGGAGGTGTGGCCTTGTTGGAAGAAGTGTGTCACAGGAGGTGGGCTTTTGACTTCTTAGATGCTCACCAGGACCACTCTCTTTCTGCTGCTGCCAATCCGGAAGTAGACCTACCTCTCAGCTCCTCTCCAGCACCATGTCTGCCTGCACGCTGCCATGCTTCCCTCCATGATGACAATGGACTAAACTTCTCAACTCTAAGCCAGCACTCATTAAATGTTTTCCTTTATAAGAGTTTCCATGGCTCCAGCTGCATATGTAGCAGAGGATGGCCTTATCTAGCATCAGAGAGTGGGGAGGCCCTTGGTCCTGTGAAGGCTCAATGCCCCAGTGTCGGGGAATGCTAGTGGTGAGACAGGAGTGTATGAGTGGGTAGGGGAACACCCTCTTAGAAACAGGGGGGAATGGAATAGGGGGTTTTGCTTAGGGGAAACCAGGAAAGGGAATACCATTTGAAATGTAAATAAATAAAATATCCAATAAAATACATTAAAATAAAAAGAGTTTCTATGGTCTTGATGTCTCTTCATAGCAATCAAAACCCTATGACACCGAGAAGTGAAATCAAGCTTTTGTGGGTAATCCATAGTCTTTCCTAACCTCGTCTATATCCTGGCTTAAGGAAGGTGAGAGGATAGTACATAAAAGAAAGCGGAGCTCAGAGGGCTTCATTTGTCTGGAGACACTTGGCAGCGCTGGTGTTGTTATCTTCTATCTCCTAAGGGTATTTTTCCCCAGGAGGTGGAATGGTCTGAGCCCGAGACCTGCTCAGGCTCCAGTGTTTTCATTTTATGAAATAGAATAACACCTATGCTGCCTGTGGGCTGTGTGAGTCCCTGGAAGCAACTAGATCTCTTTCTCCTGGGCCTGGCAGTGCTGTGCACAGCCTGAGAAACCGGAAGAGACTCAGTCTGGAATCCCTTCTCTGCCTTTGCTCACAGATCTATGCACAAAGACAACCTTCAACCTAGATACACACATACCATTCAGAAATCCAGCAGCACAGTAGTTTTGCAAAACTCCCCTGCCTAAAAAAGTTTCTTCAAACGTTGATCATCTCTTCCCAATCATGAATTTAAAATTCAAGGTTTTTCACACTTGCGGAATTTAGGATGTAGAGTCTGGCTGGCTGGGTATGTACCCTGAATATTATTGTTTTATTTTCGCTTCTGAAGAGTCAGATTCATGATGCATGGGATCAGGTCATGAGGTCAAGTTCACACACGTGTTTACTGTGCACTGAGCGTACCGTCCCCCATAGGTGCTTTGCTTCCCCATTCAAGATCCGCCTCCCCATTGTCCCCTCTATTTGCATAGACAGTCTCACTTGTACATTCATATTGCAAATATGTGCATGATTTTATGTACCTATATAAAATGGGAATCCACAAAGATGTGATACTTGTCTTCCTAAGACTGACTTCACTCACTTAATTGATTATCTCCAGTTGCATCCATTTTTTTTCATACAAATGACATAGCTTAATTCTTTTTATGGCTGGGAAAATTCCATGAGTACAAGCACTACACTTTTTTTAATCCACCTCTTCTGTTGAGGGGCTCCTATGTTGATCTCACCATTTATCTATTGTAAACAGTGCTGCAATAAGCATGGATGTATAAGCATTCTCTTCTTAAAACACTAAAGAGACATCTACCAGCTATACCACTCTTGGGAATTTAATCAAAGGAGTCAAAGGCAACATATCATAGGGTCCGTACACTGGGGCTTTCTTACAGCCTCTCTTCTTCAGACAAAATTCATTCAGTACATAGTTATTAAGTGTAGAAATTACGGTATCAAGTGTGAGATACATTGGAGATGTGAATGATTGCATGTGAAATGAATGGTCAGTGTGTTCTAGGACTGCATGTCTCCTCTGGCCAACCTGATGATACCTGGACAGAACTAAAACACAGAAGTGAAGTGAGATTATTGCTTAATTGGAAGTGGGAGGATCCCCTTCTAATCTGGATTTTTTTGAGGTGAGAATATACACCTCTAATCCAGATCTTTTGAGCCGGGAAACTTTACAGCTAGTCTGGGCCACACCTTTCCGATAGAAGCTCATAGAAGTCCACGGAAGAAGGGAGCCTGGGCTCTTTGGCTGCCTGCTCTTGCCTCACTAGCTTTTTAGTGAGTAGAATGTTTTATTGTTGACCTTTTTTATTTTATTTTTGAACAAAAATTCCCAGAAGGTTCTACTACTTCAAATATATAAAGAAAATAGAGATTCGTTTGCTATTATTTGGGAGAAGGTTTAAAAATTCTTTTTTATTGGCCCTCTCAACCCACCTAACAGTGAAACCACCAAATAAAGCAATATCCCAAGAGTCACACAAGACAGAATCTGGGGACACCTGCTGTGGTCAATGAGGAATCTATGTAAGTGAACATGTGATGTGTGCCTTTATATGAGTGTGAACATGTTGATGCATGTATGTGCTTGCATTGTATATTTTGTGTGTGATAATTGCCGCTATCATGGGCTTAAGTTTGCAAGAGAGACTAGTTAGGAGATTATTGTGCCTGACCAGGAAGGGTTGATGGAAGCCTTGGCTGTAGGCTCATAGAGACTTTGCTTACAATGACTTGGTACCCCCTTCATAGCCTTTCCTTAGCATGACTGCCCAGACCTATATGAAGATAGCCAGTGACCAAAGACTACCAGTCTCTTCATGATCTGTTTGTATTGTACTCCTCTTAAGATAATTATGGCTGGGGGCACCCTCGGTCTGTCGGTTTCTTCTGTGTCTAGTAGGGGTATAACCATAAAACTCTCCATTATAGCAGTTCTTTCATGTTTGAGCAACTCAATGTTTATGAGGCTCCCACTGTATGTCAAGCTTTGCTCTTTGTAGTGAAGTTCCAAAATGAAGAAGCCCTTACCCTCAAAGAGGAAATCTGTCTTGAAGGTCCTTCTTATAACAACATCATTACAACATAGCTATGGGACACCAATTAAGAAATAATGAGTTCAGCCTGATTTTTTTGAAGCTTGGAGAAGCCAAAGGGAGATTACATTTTCTCCTTTATACATAAACAAGTTAAATATTTTGTTTAAAGACAGAAATGGAACAATGCTAGAGGAAGAGCATTGTGGGAAGTAGGGGTGGGATGAGCATGTTCGGGGCTCTAAAACTCACCCTCAGCCCCTTCATAACTCAGCCCATCCCATGACTTCTAATATAGCTTTGAACAACAAGCTTGTGTTATTTTGTAACCCCACTACTCCACACACCACCCAACCTGCTACTGACTTGATTTCCTGGGCAGTTAAATTAGAACAATAATACTACCTACCTTATGGGGTTGTTTTGAAAATTAAATTGATCTATTCAACTAGAAAAATTAGAGCAGAGTCTATGCATGAAGTACCCCAGAATGTTGTTCTGTATCTCTCTGGCAGTCTTTGAGGATATAGCTGTTTTAAATGGCAAATCATAGATTCTACAGGAATTTTAGGCATATGTTCATTTGGACATGAAAAATGTCTAGATACAGAAGGTTGTAGAAGAGGACAGGCATTTCATCTGGTGGTCACTATGTCTGCTCTGGAATGACTGTACTTTGGTGGAGGGCTCAGCTCAGATGGCCTCTCCAGTCATGCCTAGTTTCCCATGGGCCCTTTTGCAAAGTGTATTAGAACAGGCTCAGGCGCAAGTTGTTCCTTGCCTGGCAGTTGCAGCTCCTGGCACAAGGACTGTGGATTCCAGAAGAAGCCACGGGGAGTTGGAGCCTCTCAGGGTTGGCATGCCTTTGAAGCTAAGCCTTTGGGCATTTGTGTACTTTAGATAGAGGCCAGAGGCCACCAGGCTGAACAAGGTCACTGCTATCCCAAGCATGAGGACAGCATGCCCTTTTAGCCCAGGGGCCAACCTGCAGTCCAGGCTTGGATCCCTTAGACATAGACCTGAGGGATCAAGTGACTCTGACTGCTGTGATAGAATGAGCTTTGAGTCAACATACTCTGGTGAGTATGATTTGAACTGAGTGTGGGTCTTCTTTTCCTCATTTTAAAAGTAGACATAACAACCCAACCTGGCTCCCCAAACACTGTGCATTCCAGACAGTGGTTGTGGAAATCAAATTAACCTGTGAGTATGAAAGCCTCTCTAAAATAATAGATGGCTGTGAATGTGGTTCCCCTGCTAGAGTACTTAGCTCCCAAGCATGAGGCCCTGGGGTCCATCCCCAGAGCTGCATAAACTGGGTGTGGTGGTATGTATCTGTAATCCCAGCACTAGATACATGAAGCTCTGGGTCATCTTCAGCTATGTAGTGGGTTTGAGGCTAGTCTGAACTAGGTATCCTGCCTTACCAACAACAAATGCCAGACTGTGTAGTTTCTGAGTGTAATGAAATCTCACTCTTCCACACTTACCTGTAATGATGTTCACTGCTCAGTCTCTTGTCAATCATTAGCCACATTTTATCCCTTCCTTCTTTCTATTCCAAGTTCTGATTATCGTTTCTTCAGCATAATCATTTTTGTTATCTAAGGTTGATTTGAATGCTCTTACTAGGTCATTTAAAGAAGAATTCTTTGTTCTCTGTCTCTATCTTTCTCTGTCACCCTGTCTCTGTCTCTGTCTCTGTCTCTGTCTCTCTCTCTCTCTCTCTCTCTCTCTCTCTCTCTGTGTGTGTGTGTGTGTGTGTGTGTGTGTGTGTGTGTGTGCTTGTGTGTATGTTTGTATGTATGTGCAGGTACATATATGCACTAGAGATTGAAGTCAGGGCCTTTCACATATTAACAACATGTTCTATCACTAAAATTCATCCTTACCCCTGGCACAATTCCTTTCGTTGGCATGTTTTACACAGGGTGTCACTATGTAGCCTAGGCTACCCTTGAGCTAGTGTTCACCCTTTCTCAGCTCTTCAAGTACAAGAACCCTACCATGCCCACTGTCTACATTATTTCTTACACTGTATTGCAATTACTTTTTAACTGGCTGTCTTAATGACAAAGTTGTGTAAATGGCTCAGGGATGAATTGTCTCATAAACCCTGCAATTGTTATAACCCTGGAACAATCCAAGGATACATGTTTGATTTGAGTGAATGGGTGGTTGGATGGATGCGTGGACGCATGGATGGATGGATGACTAAATTTTAGTGAGCCAACATTTTGAATGTTGCTCTACTGTGTCTTCTGTCTTATCACAGATATGGACAAGAGTACCACTTTTCCACATTCTTTCACAGAGGCATAGGACTAGTGTTTGAGTGCTTAAACACCATGGAGGGCAACATGGTTGAAAGAGGGGTCTGATATAACGGGGTTGCCTCCCCATCTTGATGCTTGTAGAGATGGACTCTGAGTGTAGAAATGAACCAGATTAGATGACAGCTAACATTTCAAGGTATGTCTAATAAAATCAAGTTGTCTATATCTCAAAAAAAATAATTTCATAAAGCAATTTCAAGCAGCTAAGGCATCTGGTTAGGTTTACCAGGATAATCTCTTCTCTTGGCAAGGCTTTCTGCCCTCCTATTCCCACATAAAAGCTTTACTTTCCCAACCCCTCTCTTAAAATAGACTCCAGAATAAATGATGACATTGCCATTGATCTATTTTTAAACGAAGGCCAACGTTCCATCATCCAATAGAATTTGCTTTTGATTAGGAAAATCTAGATCAATCTTGCTTGCTCTCTGGCTTTAGTGAGTGGCCCTCTTCGCCCAACTCTTCTGTAAAGGTGGAATGAGCGGGCTCTATATTGGGATCTAGGGACCTTTGCTCTAAAACTATAATTAGTTCTGTGACCTTCAACAAGTCACTTAGTCACCAAAGCAGGTTCTTTATTTCCAAGCAGGTCTTTTGATTCTTCATAGAGCTTATTCAAGCCAAATGTGAGGTCCAGTGTCACCTTTGATGTCCCATTTCTTCATTGTCACCACTCCAGACATCTTGTTTAAAAAAAAAAGTGATAATTTTTAATCTATGGCATTTTCCATAATCATCATTTTTTCTACCCCAGGTTGTAGTTTAAGACCTTACTATTTATCAAACCTTCATTTTGAGGGTCCTTCCTGGAAAGGCCCAGGGTAACGAGTGAGGAATGAAGAAATAACACCCAAGTTCACATGATAACAGGCTGCCACTGAAGAACAGATGTGCACGCTTCTGAGAGTGGGCAGATCACATGGCTTATGTAATTGGTGAAAAAGCACCACCTCCTGGACTCTCAGGAGAGCCTAAACATCTCTGAATCTCTGTTCCCTGGCCATAGAGTGCATGAAGGCAAGGAAAAATAGCCGAGATGAGGAAAGCCCAAAGCAAGGACAGCACTGGGCAGAGGGTACTATGCCAGTGTCCCACACTCCCTGAGTCACTGAGGCCTCAGATCCCTTAGCACATGGGACCCTTTTTATGCACTTGGCCCACAGCCATTGAAGGCAGAATGTAAATCAGCTCTTTCAGCTCTGGGTCATTCAGACTGGTGAAAGCACCAGGAAGTTCTCCCATTCTCCTGGTACATGGGAGTCTGTTTCCAGTATCTTTTGAGAACCCATTCAAACTTTGGCTGATTAGGGTTCCCATCTTGCCAGATTTTGTCTGTTTCCTTTTAAAATTGACAGCGTCATGAGCTGAGCATGTATGGAAACATGTCTCTCTGCCATGTGTCATGATCCATCAGCTGTTCCGTGAACTAGCTCTTGTTTCTCCTCAGACTTCTGCCTCTTGATATTCCACATTAAACCTTGTACAAATGTGTGTCTCGCTTTCCTAGGCTAGACAGGTACATCTGATGAATTCTACCTTTGTTTTCAGATTAGCACTAAATTGGGCATTAAAATATGGTCGTATACGTAAAAGCACCTGCATTTAGTCATCTTCCTACTTTCAAGTGCTAGCCTAAAGTCTTGGCTCTTATATATTTAAAACTGACATTGTTAAATGCATAAGCACATCTGAATTATTTATATTTAGGTTGATACAGTCTCCAGCTGCAACCGTATATTTCAATATCTTTAAATTCCACATTGCCATCTGGACTAGATTGCTGCTAAATCAAATCAGATAAACGTTACCTTTCCACTACCTCTGATTTATATCAACCATTCATTTCCAAAACGCACAGCCCTGTTAAATCCAATCTATTCTCAAAAAGCTTATAAAATTAGCTTCGTTTTGAGGGTTTGATACGCTTTCTCTGAAGCTTCAGCTTTGAGAAAGGCCATTTGGATAGACTGAGAGGCTGTGCACAGCCAGCAGCGACAGGAGTAGGGTATTTCATTGATTATTGTGCAAATCTTCTGAGCCTGACTTCATCCAATTACTCAAGACTTTCCCCTAATCAAGTTATTGTGAACTGGTTTATAGACCCCCAAAATAGAATAGACAGTGTTAGGGTGTTTCTTATAATTTAATTCCTATAATTTAATCTGGCATTTCTCGGAGCATGAGGATAAGTGTTAGGCAGATAGTCAAGAGTGAGGCAGAATGATAGAACTTTCAGAGTTATACATTTGCAGTTTGCTCTACTGTACAAAGTTCATGCCTGGAGAATAAAGGTGAAGTTTTAAGTGCACTATATAAATAGCAGTCAGTCACTTTCTATCAGAAAATTCCAGATCCTTATTTATTGGCAAAAACAACAATGATTTATGATTTGTCAATAAATGGAGTTAAAAGTAAAGCACTAGGGTGTGTTCTTTTAATGTGTTCTTTTCATTACATGTATTTATTCTGTGTGTTGGGTGTATATAATCATGTCTGTGTATATCACAATGTGTGTGGGGCTCAAAAGACAATTTACAAGAATTAAGTCTTTTCTTCCACCATGTGAATCCTTGGAGATCAAACTCAGATGGTCAAGACTGTGTGGCAAACACTTTTACATTCTGAGCCATCTAACTGGCCCACCAGGGTATGTTGTATAGGAAGAAGGAGCGGGGAAGAGGAAAAGAAAAATCTAAACCCAAAGCAAACTGAGCATCAAGATGAAGTCTAGCAGCCTGAATGGCTTGCACACATTGTCATTATTTATATGCAGTCTCCTGAAGACCTGCCATTCTCCTCTTATCCATGGGATCCCAAGTCTGGGCTCAGTTAGCTAGTCTAATGACTGGAACATGAACTATTCTCCAAACAGCTCTGCTGGATGGATCTGGGGTTCATCATTGCACACTTGAAATGATGTCATAAATAGTCACATTTTAATTCTTCCTGTGTTTCCTAAATGGGAGTAGGGAGCAGGCTGCTGAGAGAAAGTGGTTCCCATGTGATATTCTAGGCTCGACTAGCTAGATGCAAGTCCTAAATGCAGGAATGAAAACCCATTCCTTCTCAGTGTGACTAATGCTAATTTTTCTTGTACAAAAAAAAAAAAGAAATATCTCTCTCTTTAATGGTAAATTGCCATTTATTGTAAATGTGCCATAGGAAGGAAGCCATAAGTCATTATTATTGGCCTATTATGATTCATTCTACTTTACCCTGAATTAAATAAAAATGTGCACATTAAGATAATACACTTTTAGTTCAAATGTTCCTTTGCTGGATGAGTGCCCGCTAGATTTTTCCAGTCTTACCACTTTGGGGGCTGACACTTGAATTGCAGAACAGCCATCCCGTCATAACCACTGAATTGTCTTTCACCGCCCCCCCCCAAGCACAAGAAGTGGTTTCTAATCTCTGACTCAATGTGTCTCCTCTCTGTGTACCATCCAAATTTTTATGTGACTATGAAGAAAATCAAGTCCTCAAGAATGCTAGTCTTGGGTGTCTTGTGGAACCACGGAGGCCTGAGGATGGGAGCGGGGGGGGGGGACTAATTTAGCTGAATGAAGGTGAATATATTCAGACAAGTTGGGAGAAAGCTATTCTCAAAGGAGGGAGAAATTTAAAATAAGATGTTGAATGAAAGAAAAGGAGAACACATTCCATTAACTCATCCTCTATACAATAGTTAGTCTTGATTGTAAACTTGTCTGGATCTGGAATCAACTGAAAGACAGACTGGTGGGCACATCTGTGAGAGATATTTCTTGATCCCATTACTTGAAGTGGGAAGACCCACTGGAAGCGTAGATGGCACCCTCTGGTAGTCTGAGAGGCAAATCTGGCTTTTTGCCTCATTGCCTTCGTGTCTGCTGCTGGTGCACTCACCTGTTGCCCATGCTGCTGCCCATAGTCCAGTCGTTGACTGGTATCAGAACCTAGCTTCTTTGGGCTTCCAACACTGACCGAAGAACAGTGATTCTGCCGTCCTTCAATACCTGGTTAGGACAGCTGAGCTGTCCAACCCTGTGGACTGAGCAACTTCTGGATTCTCAGACTCTCCAGTGTAAAGACAGCCACTGTTGGACTGCTGGGGCGAATATAATAAATCACATTTTGATATTCATTCTGTCAGTCCCATTCCTCTGGAGAACCCTGATGAATACACTCCAGTTAAGAAAAATAAATATGAATTATAAGTTGAAAAGCAGAAAGGGGAATTTTCTGTGGCAGTTTGACTATTAAATGCCCCCCCCATAGGCTCAGGCTTTGAATGCTTCATTCCCAGCTCATGGCGTTCCTTGGGAAACCTGAAGACAATCCCAGAATTTGGGTCAGCATAAAGGAAGCAGGTACAGGGTAGTGTGCTTTGAAGATGATGCCAGGACCCCAATCACTGTTTCCCATCTGCATGAACTCAGAAGCTCCAAAGCGCTTTCTCACCATGATGGGTTGAATCTCTGAAACACTGGCTCAAAATAAATCTTCTCTCCCTTGAGTTATTTCTGTCAGGCATCAATTCACATGAACAAGAGAAGCCAATACAATCTCTTTGTGTGTGTATGTATGTATGTATGTATGTATATATGTGTATGTGTAAATATATATGTGTGCATATGTACACACACATTCATTGAGGATTTCATACATGTAGAGAGTGCAGTTTAGTCATATTACCACCCACTCTCCCCCTGCACGTCCTCCCATACCCACATCCATTACACCTTCCTCTCAACTTCACAAACTTTTCCTTTTTGCTTTTTTTTTTTTAAAAGCCACTTATCCAGCTAGTGCTGCCGGTACACACTCAGGTATAAGGCTGTTCACTGGAGCAAACCCTTCAAACAATGTCCCCATCCTTGAAGAAAACTGGGTCTCTCTCCCCAATGGCTTCTTTACTATTTAAAGCAAAGGTCATTATAAATATTCTAAAGAATACAGTGGTTGTTACTGAGAGGAATAAAGTGGTTTCACCTTTTTTCTTCCTACCTGCCAGGCCTGGTATGTCTGCAAATAGTAAGGATTTCTGACTCAGTCAAATAGATTTATATTCTAAAGCTAATCTTTTTTTAAAAAAATAAATGTCCTTACTCACACATAGTATGCTGATTTGCTATGAACTTTTGACAACATAGAAATACAAAGCAAACATCTTGCCAGGAGTAGAAACTAGACTTTTGCTTGGTGCCTTTTACTTGGTCACCCACATGTTGGAGACAGAAACAGTGCCAGAGAAAAAGTGTCCCTTTTGCTCAAAGCCCCAGCTTCTTTATTCCATGGCCAGAACAAAGATACATAAAGATGAATGAAAGAACAGGAAGGCAGATTGTACCATAGAGAAAGAATCGGAGGTCTGGCTGTGCAGCATGTGATGTTTTTGGTGGACATAGTTCCTGTCAGGAAAGGAAGGGAGGGAGGAGAAATAGGTGGAGAAAAGGGGGAACCAAATAGTTTGGGGCAGCCATCCAAGACGTCTATAATCTATAAATGTAGAGTAAGACTTATTCAAGGAAAACAGTGACAGGGCACTGCCACGGACTAACCCCAAGTGTTACCAAATAGCACAAAGTGTTTCTAGAAGAGAAACAGAGGGTAAATAAAGGACAGACCAGATAAATTACTGTAAGTATAAAAGTGTGTGTGTGCCAATTAGTAATAAATATTATAGGAATAAAAATAGCCCTCGGCATGCAGAAGGAAGGTTACGTGGTAATTAAGGAAATTGAGAGGCTTATTGGACATCTAAAATATCGGGAAGGAAGATAATGAAAGCGTAATTGCAGATAAAAATTATAAGAGTGTCAGAAATGACTGAGGAGCAGTGAAGTTGCAAATGGAATGGAAATATCAAAGCCATGCAGATAACATATTACTCGTGTCTTAATTGCCATAGGTAAAAAAGAAAAGGGAAGAAATGATGGCAGCGGAAAGCATCTTTGAGAGACACTCACCAAAGGGCAGATCACAGAATGACAGCCCCAGACAGGGATGAAAGACACTTTATTCAGAGGTATTCATTTTATAGACAGCCTGTTCTTAAGAACATGGCCAACCGGGATATTCTGCTGCCTTTCCCCCCATGGATGCTATCAGGTTAAGGCATGTGAGCTTACCAATATTCGATGGCTATTGAACTGTAAATTTTGTATGACTCATTTAAGAGAGTGTTTGGAGTCCCAAAGGCTTCATCCTAGGATTTGTTTGTGCAGGATTTCCTGAGTTCTTTGAAGAAAGCATAATTTTGTAGTTAAACGTAAGCCTGATGAGGCCAAAGCTTTGTTTTCCTTTGTCACGGGTTAATCTCTGTGTAGTGTCTATCTGTAGATGCTACGATCTCCAGAGGAAGATATGTAGAGTTTATTGCATGTCACTTGCATTGACACAAAAGGGGTCCATGTCAACTCACTTAGTGGTCTCTCTCTGTGTCTCTGTCTCTGTCTCTGTCTCTCTCTCTCAAAACTGACAATGAACTAAAATTGCTATCCTCCTACCTCAAATTTCTAAGTACTTAGATTACAGACATGAACTACTTGGACCATTTAAGACTGTGCTGGGGATCATGGGTGCTAGGCACCATGCTATAATCACGGATGCTCTAAGCACCCTAATAACTGAGCTACAACCCTAGCCTGAGAACTATATTTTTAACATATATTTTACTCTTTATTATTACTGTTATTATTATTATTATTATTATTATTATTATATTCTCATTGTTTTTGTTGTTGTTACAACTACTACTGGTAGTAGTAGTAATAGTGTGTGTGCATGTGTGCAGAGGAAGAATGAGCTGGTGCTCACAGAGTCATGTTACTCAGATAGAAATGAGAAGACAACTTTCAAATGTTGGTCCTCTCCTCTACCAAGGCCACCAGGAATTGCGCTCAGTTCTTTAGGCTGGCACAGCAAGGGCTTTTGTACATCACATGGAGCCATCCAGCTAGCATAAGACTATTTCTATTTAAAAGTGGAGAGCTTTTGGGGAGTGGCACTTTGCTGTATGTTAATACATATACAGCAGTAGATGGGAATGGTAGACTACTTATGTAATCTTTCTATAACATTCTCCTTGTATTGGAAAATAAATAAAATAAACCACCAATGCTGAGCATCATTAAATGAGTCTAATCCTGCTTGATGGATTTTAATAAATATTTACATTAAGGGAAACATTTCAACATCCCTCAAGGGGTTATTACAGAGTCTAACAAGACTAGACAGTTATTTTTCAGCAACAGCCAAATAATTGGTATTTGATAGAGTTGTCTGATTCACTGATAATTAAAATTATAAATGGGTCTTGTTTGGACTGACTGATTATGTTCATGCTTGGGTGACTCTGCCCTTTAAGTACTGGGGCATGTAATTAGACCCCTCCTTGACCTTTGACTATCACAGTGACCACATCTAGACTGTGACATCTATGGCCTAGATAAGCACTTAGAACCAGATGGTGTTTTCAGACAGAATTAATATGGGCTCCACTAACCATGCCATGGCTTGTCACCGACGGCAGAGCAAAGGACCTGGGATGTCTCAGCTCGTAGGCACTGTATGCTATTCTTAGATCTTCCTTTTATGCCCTGAAAAGATGCCTAACTATAGGTAGATGACTCAAAATACCTTTCCTATTATTTCTTTTTCTTCATTGAGTCATTTCTCTGCAGGTGCTGTGACATGTATGTGTTTCTAGTACGTGACTTGGTGTCTCTAGGAACCAATACATTGATCCTTATGAAACAATGCTCAACCAGTATTCCTAGACTCACTATCTATGCTGGATTCCTTGTATGTATCCATATTTGGAACCATAGTGTTTCTATTCCAATCCTATCACTTTCAAAAGGAGGAAAACAAGGTACACAGGGGCTGGAGGTTCAACAATGTGCTGAAGGGAAGGCAGTTGATGAGCAAGGTCGGGCCAGCTCACATGTCTTTTCTTTACCTTTTGAACTTCTCTTCCTGAATGGTGACCTTTAACTGGCAAGAGACTGTTCTTTGTTACAGAGAGGTAAATTGAATAGTTCCTTCTAATTTCTCCCTTTATGTTATTTCAGTGTGATATTTTCAAGTGTTTTATTCATAGCACAGCCTTTTTTAGAGACATTGCATAAGTTGTCTTGTGTTGGGTCTCAGAATTACAGTAAGTTTCGAAACCTTTCCAAGAGAGAGCTTTGAGTAGTAATCCAGTTGCTAGAAACCACGCCCATCTTCTCACCAGAATAGTTCTACTTTTACATCCTGTGAATAGATGTTGATATTATACATTTGCATTTTGGAAGGTTAGTGATCACTAAAATCCTTGAAACTACTCAAATGTATATTAAGTGAAAGGTTTACCTAAATCCAAAGTCTAACTGAGACAGCAGCTGGTGCTGTGGCCAACAAATATCCTCCAATCAGAAGGCAGGCACGTGGAACAGCTGCTGCTCATCACCTTCCTGGGTCCTGATGTTTCCCTTAAATATGCTTATTTTCAGCCATTGCTTAAGAGAGACACTGCTTCATGCCACACAGCATTTGTAGAATTACAAATCAACCAGTTACAAATTAACCAATCAACAGCATCTGCCGCATATTTTAAAGAACCTTGTACTCCATAAGTAAGAGAGCAAATTACTTGTGCATTGTAACAAGAAATACCAAGGTTTATATCAAACACAAAAGTGACCAGGGAGAGAAAGAAGCAAGGACAGAATGCCTGCGTTAGATAATAGAAAAGGACCTTGGTGGAGATTCTGAAAGAAGTGCAAGCAACCATTTGTCAATGGCCTCGCCACTCCAGTGCCTCCTCTGTGTAAATGACTAAATGTCACTGATTATGGCAATTTGTTTTCTTGACATTGGAACAGCTAAATTATGACTCTGATGAAATTATAGTAGGTGAATATGTGAGGCATTAATTAAAATCCTGACGAGGACAAGGGTTGTGTCACATGAGAAGTCCAAAATGAAAATCATATTTTAAATATTATGATAATGAAGTCACAGAGACCACAATTTAAATAATCACTGAAATTATTTCTGGGTAATTTAATCTAAGTGCCAAAAATTAATTTATCTCAATGGCCATTTTATTTCCTATTTTTAGATAAAATAAGACTGCAGGTATTAACTTAAATCTAAAAAAAAAAAAAAAAAAAAAAAAAATCCTCCAAGCTGCTGTACATATCAGTATGGAGATTCCTCAAAACAAAAACAGACCAAAATAGATCAACCATATGACCCAGCCACAGCACTCCTGGGTATTGATGCTTATGTCAACATATCATAGAGATACTGAATTCACATCAATGTTTATTGCAGCACTGTGCACAATAGTTACTTGAAGAAGCAACCTAGTGGTCCAATAACAGAAGACTGGAAAGGAAAATATGGTGTATGTATATAATGTGTTTTTTCAGCCATTATAAGAGACAGAGCTGTGTTATTTGCAGAGAGATGAATATAACTAGAGATAGCTATATTTATTAAATTAGGTCAATTTCAGAAAAACGAATATAGTATGCTTGTTCTCACTACACATATACATATCAATACATAAAATTGTATTATACATCACATAACAGTAGAAAGGCTACTGTCTCTAGAACAAATGGGACTAACAAAAGTGGGAAGAGAGGAAAGGATAGGGCAGATAAGGGGGAAGATACTCGATATACAAGCTGTTACATGAAAATGTCCTTATGTAGTATTGTGTTATATATTGTATTAGATATTTCTTTACTTTGAGTTAGGTTCATTCACTTTTATCTTTAATTTAACACAATAGTCCATGTGTATGGGCCACAGAATGATCTTTCAGCACATGTATACTGTTAGTTATCTTGTTGCTAGAAGAAAATTCCCGATAAAAGAAATCTAAGGAAGGGTTTATTGTGACTCATGGTTCCAAGATCCAGTCCATCTTGGTGGCACCCTGAGCTGGAGACCACTAGACACATGTGTCCACAGTCAGGAAACAGAGAGCTGCAGTGAAGGAAGCTCCTGTCCATTCTAGTTTCTCCTTTTCCCAGCCCAAAGAATGGTGCGATCAACAGTTCAAGTACCGGTTAATCTGGTCTAGATACATTGTTATAGGTAGGTCAAGAGGCCAGTGGAGCCATTCACAAACATGCCCAGAGGCCCATCTTCTAGGGCTTTCTCCCAAGTTGACAATCTTAATAACCACAACATGTATTAACCATTATGTATCATCTCAAGGTAATTAACACATTCATCACAGTTTTCATTCTCTGCATAAGAAGTATTTCAAGTCCTTTCTCCTACATATTAGGGAGAATACAATTAGTTGTTGTCAAACATAATTATCCTGCTGTTCTATAGAATGTTAGAAGCTATTCCTTCTGTGAAAATTGCACCCTTAGACCCACTACCCATCCTCCAACCACCACTTCCTCCCTTTCCCCATCCAGTGTGAGCTCCTGGTAAGTAGTAAATTTGCCTAGCCTCAGAGGTAAGCGGTAAGAGCTTCTACTTCTAAGTGAGAATGCATGTGACTGGTCTTCCTGTGTCTGCCTTCTTTCACTTTAATGTCTTCCAGGATCATCTGCCTGTTGATAATGACAAAAAAAAAATCTCTCTTCCTTATTCTCTAGCACTGCTCCATACAACTCTTCACAACTGGCCCACTGAGATTCAAAAGCTTTCCAGTTGAAGACAGTAATCAGTATTCCACAATACTGTCTAACGATTCTAGTATAGGTGTGACTGACTTTGTCTATGCTTTGCAAAATCTTCACACTATCATAATTTAATTTTAAAAACCCGATTGTATATAACCCTTAATAGTGTTTCTAACTCTTATTTAGGCGATTAGCTCTTAATTCACTAGAGCTAAGCTTTATGGTTGATTTTTAAATCACACAAATAAAATACTGTTGAAAATGTTTATGAACCTAGGCAATGATGTACCTTGAGAAATTTCATTATTCCTCCTTGTACAAAAAAATAAAGATGCAACTTTTAATCATGTCTATGCACAAATACACGTGTAGATTATGTGTTTGCAAGAAGTAGTATGCATTTCCCTCCGCAAACATAAAGCATATTTAACCTATGCCTTTTAGTGGTTTAATATTTTCTTCCATGTGTTA
Organism: Apodemus agrarius; assembly: GCA_964023405.1. NCBI lineage: Eukaryota > Metazoa > Chordata > Mammalia > Rodentia > Muridae > Apodemus > Apodemus agrarius. Next base: position 75,642,639 of record OZ030008.1, on the reverse strand, counting down.
AAATTACTTTAACAGTTACTCTGATACTAAATATTTCCTTTTTTCTTGTATTTACTAATATGTTGTTTTGCAATCTCTTAATCGCTGCTCATTAACTCCTATGCATGCAGAGGTCAAAATTGTAGAGATCAAGATTGTCTTTCTCAATTGATTGCCGCCTTGTTTTCTTTCTTTCATTCTTTTCTTTTTACCATATGCTTTAGACAGTCTCCCTCTGAACCCAGTGCTCACCAGTTTTGCTAAGCTGGCCGAAGAGTGTCCTGTCTTCTGTACTCAGATCCTCTTCACGTTTGTGCAACAGGCACTTTACCAGGCAAGCCAGCTGCCCAGCCCAAAGAGATTAGTTTTATTGGTTGCCAAATTTCATTTCAGATCAGTATTATTTCTTCTCTATGCTCCACCAACTCATGTTTAGCAACAGATCTGAGTATATAAAATGGATGATGATGAACTTAAGTACTTTCTACAATTTTCCAGCAGGAAATTGTATTTAAAAATCAGACATATGGGTTTGGGGGTCTATGTAGTAGTACAAAAGGCAATTATTTTCTCCTGCTGCATAGTTTTTCTATATTCTTGGTTTACATTCCAAATGAGTTTCCCTTTCCCAGTTTCCCCCTCCCCATAAGTCCCATAAGCCCTCTTCCCTCTGCCCATTCCCCAATCATCCCCTCCCATTTCTCTGTCCTGGTAATCCCCTACAATGCTGGATCAAGCCTTTCCAGGACCAGGGCCCTCTCCTTCCTTCTTCTTGGGAATCGTTTGTGTGTCACAATCGTTAATTGTGTCTTGAGTATTCAGAAGTCCTGGGCTAATTAATATCCACTTATCAGTGACTGCATTCCATGTGTGTTCTTTTGTGATTGGGTTACCTCACTTAGGATGATATTTTCCAGTTCCAACCATTTGCCTAAAAATTTTATGAACTCATTGTTTTTAATTGCTGATAATAGTATTCCATTGTATAAATATACCATATTTTCTGTATTCATTCCTCTATTGAGGGACATATGGGTTCTTTCCAGTCTGGCTATTATAAATAAGGCTGCTATGAACAGAGTGGAACATGTGTCCTTATTGCATGCCAGGGAATCCTCTGGGTATATGCCCAGGAGTTGTATAACAGGGTCCTCCAGAAGTGTCATGCCCAATTTTCTGAGGAACTGCCGGACTAATTTCCAGAGTGGTTGTACCAGCTTGCAATCCCACCAGCAGTGAAGGAGTGTTCTTCTTTCTCCACATCCTGGCCAACATCTACTGTCTCCTGAGTTTTTAATCTTAGCCATTCTGACTGGTGTGAGTTGAAATCTGAGGGTTGTTTTGATTTGCATTTCCCTAATGATTAATGATGTTGAGCATTTCTTAAGGTGCTTCTCAGCCATTTGAAATTCTTCAGGTGAAAATTCTTTGTTTAGCTCTGTACCCCACTTTTTAATAGGGTTATTTGGCTCTCTGGAGTCTACCTTCTTGAGTTCTTTTTATATATTGGATGTTAGTCCTCTGTCAGTCCTGCTACATTCTTAACACTAGGTAAGATATATAGGGTTTTTCCTACATGCCCCAAACAATTTATCACAAATCTGCATTTCTACCTGAAATTAGAGTCACATATCACAAGCAAAGGGCTCAGTCCCACAAGAGAGCTCCTAGTTCAGATGCCAATCACAAGTTTAGGTCTCTGAAGCTATTATATCACTAACTGTAATTTAGAGTTTCCAAGCATCATCTCCTAGGGGTTTCATAATTAGCTACGGTGGCTCACAGGACTCAGGGAAGCACTTCATTTGTGTTTACTATAAAGGGTGTTATTACCAAGAATACAGATGAAAAGGGTAAGGTATGGATGGCCCTTCATACAAGATCTTCTTTTCCTTTCCTTTGGCATTACATGAACCACACAAAATGGCAAGTGGGTATGCTTATAAGCTAGAAAGTTATCCAAGAAGTCAGTGCATTTTTTATAGAAAGATAATGGATTATTATTATTAACTCCATTTTCTCTCCTACCTCAAAAGACAGCAGTGAGGCTGAGAATTCTAAGCAACTAACATAGAGTGATCTTTTGGGACTCTTCTCCATCAAGGAATTAGGAAGAGTTGCTTCCTTAAGAAATGTGACTTTTCCCTGGTGGTAGTGGCACAAACACACTATAATCCTGGCACTTGTATGGCAGATAGATCTTTGAGTTTGAGGCCAGCCTGGTCTACAAAGTGAGTTACAGGATAGGACTACACAGAGAAAACCTGTCTTGAAATACCAAAAAACAAACAAAAACAGAAAGAAAATGTGGTTTTTCTATCATCTAAAATGTCAAGTGTTTAGTTAGGATCTGGGATGGATGACCACATATTAAAATAAAAGATGCAGTCAGAATTCTCATTGATCAGGAAGTAAAAGGTTTCTAGGAATTTTGTGCCATCAACTAAGAGTAGAGGAACACACACACACACACACACACACACACACACACACACACATCACAATGTTCTAATGTAGTGATTTGAATGAGAATAATCCCTGTAGGCTTATATGTTTGAATGATTGGTCCCTAGTTAGTAGAACTATTTGGTAAGGATTAGGAAGTGTGGCCTTGTTGGAGGAGGTATATCTCTGGGATATCTTTGAGGTTTCAAAGGCCCATGCCAGGTCTCTCTCTCTCTCTCTCTCTCTCTCTCTCTCTCTCTCTCTCTCTCTCTTTCTCTCTCTCTCTCCCTGTAGATGAGATGTAAGCTCTCAGCTACTGCCTCAGCACCATGGTTGTCTGCTCAATACCTGGCTTCCCAACACAATGGTCATGGACTCACCATGTAAAACTGTTAACCAAGTATCCCTAATTAAATACTTTCATAAGTTGCCTTGGTTATGGTGTCTCTTCACAGCGATAGGAAAATAACTAAGACATTCAGGTTCATATATAAAGTTATATGAAGTTTCTTCAATGTTCTAGTTTTTGTTGACCAAATAAGTTATCATCACCTCTCAGTGGCCAGTGTAGGAATTAGATAAGAAAATGCAAGTAAAATGTGCTAAATGAAGTTGGGTGACTTCATTGGCGTGACTTCTCATACCAACTGACCCTTAGCTTAAAGCCATAGTCAGGGAGAAGTGGAAAGGACTTGACCTGAATTTGTTTTCCCATAGGATGATTAGATCTCAACAGTAAGAGAACTTCTGGAGGAATCAGTATCCCTGACCTCAAGCAGTACTACAGAGCAATAGTGTTAAAAACTGCCATGGTATTGGTACAGTGAAAGGCAGGCAGATCAATGGAATAGAATTGAAGACCTGCAAATGAACCCACACAGTTATGGTCACTTGATCTTTGACAAAGGAGCTACAACCATTGAGGGAAAAAAAGATAGCTTTTTCTTTATTATTATTATTATTATTATTATTATTATTATTATTTTCTATATTCAAGTGACTATAGAAATTTCTTGATCTAAGTGGATCAAGGACCTCCACATTAAACCAGACACACTGAAACCAATAGAAAGGAAACTGGAGAAGAGACTTGAGCACATGGGCACAGGGGGAAAATTCCTGAACAGAACACCAATAGCTTATGCGCTAAGATCAAGAATTGACAAATGGGACCTCATAACATTACAAAGTTTCTGTAAGGCAAAGGACACTGACAAAAGAAAAAAAAAACAACCAACAAATTGGGAAAAGATCTTCACCAACCCTATATCAGACAGAGGGCTAATATCTAAGATATATGATGAACTCAAGAAGGTAGACTCCAGAGAGCCAAATAACCCTATTAAAAATGGGGTACAGAGCTAAACAAAGAATTTTCACCTGAGGAATACTGAATGGTGGAGAAGCACCTTAATAAATGTTCAACATCCTTAGTCATCAGAGAAATGCAAATCAAAACAACCCTGAGATTTCACCTCACACCAGTCAGAATGGCTAAGATCAAAAACTCAGGAGAAGACAGGTGCTGGTGTGGATGTGGAGAAAGAGGAACATTCCTCCACTGCTGGTGGGTTTGCAAGCTGTTACAACCACTCTGGAAATTAGTCTGGCGGTTCCTCAGAAAACTGGGCATGATACTACTGGAGGACCCTGCTATATCACTCCTGGGCATATACCCAGAGGATTCCCTACCATGTAATAAGGACACATGTTCCACTATGTTCATAGCAGCCCTATTTATAATAGCCAGAAGCTAGAAAGAATCCAGATATCCCTCAACGGAGGAATGTATACAGAAAATGTGGTATATTTACACTTCGGAATACTACTCAGCTATTAAAAACAATGAATTCATGAAATTATTAGGCCAGTGAGTGGAACTGGAGAATGTCATCCTGAGTGAGGCGACCCAATCACAAAAGAACACACATAGTATGCACTCACTGATAAGTGGATATTAGCCCAGAAGCTCAGAATACCCAAGAAACAATTCACATATCAAATGATGCCCAAAAAGAAGAAGAAGAAGAAGGGAGAGGGCCCTGGTCCTGGAAAGGCTTGATCCAGCATTGTAGTAGAGTACCAGGACAGAAATGGGAGGGTGTGATTGGGGAACAGGGAGAGAGAGGAGGACTTATGGGACTTTTGGGGAGGGGGGATCCAGGAAAGTGGATATCATTTGAAATGTAAATAAAGAATATATCCAATTAAAAAAAAAAGGAAATCTTCATTTCTTTCAAAACTAAAGTTTCTTTTTAAGAGTGTCAGAATGTTTTCATCTGTAAACATGAAGCATACAAAAAATTCTGATGGGTCATTAGCAGAGAGAGAATGACCTACACCATTTAATCTATGTACTTTAATAGTTTCGTATTCCTTCTAGGTTTTTGTTTGTTTGTTTGCTTGCTTGCTTGTTTGGTTGGTTGGTTGGTTGGTTGGTTGGTTGGTTGGTTGGTTTTTTTTTTTTGTTTTTGTTTTGTTTTGTTTTGTTTTTTGGTGTGCATGCATTAAAACTATGCTTACAATTACTCAAATATTTTTTACTTTTCTTTTATTTGTTATTATGCTATTTTATGACTTCTTAACTGCTATTAACTCCTATATAATCAATATTTTAACTTTCATATGTACCCCCATAATTTAATTCAGTTTTTGTCCTTTTTGGATGTTAAATTTGATCCAGAGTCCCTATTTATATTTAAATAAAGAGATTTAGACTCAAAATAACTGTATTTGTTGTATCTTTCCGAAGACTGGTTTCTAGAAATAGGGTTAAAAAACCTATTTCTAGAAATAGGTTTAAAAATGGGATTTCCTCTAGCTTTATTTTCTAAGATGTTCTTGTAACATCTTCCCTTTGGTATTTTTTTTTTTTAAAAAACGTTACTTTGTTCTCCATGGCTAAAATTGAATTGGGAATAAAATACTGATTAGTAGCAACCACTAAGTACTAATTGACTTTCTCTGTACCAGAGAAAAATAAAGTTTATAATTCTCTCGGGAACCATGGGGGAAGAAGGGACGGAGCAAGGACCGATGTTCAACAGGTGTTTCCAGGACGACTGCACATCTCGCCAACAACAACCTCAGCACACGCAGCTCAGTCTGCACAAGAAGACAGCACACACTCAGCGTCACAGCGCCTTTTCCTGTGACGTTGTCACTCACATACTCTGCTACCTAGAGTTATGTGGACCTTGAAAAAGAATAGATTACTACTACTTCCATGTAACTGCGGTTTAAAAATGTTTTCTATGCTGTGAGCTGACCATGAAGAGATCGCATTAGTTTGCCCACATCAAAGAGACCTTCCTTGTATTTTGGCTATGCATTGGCAGACAAAGGCCATGAACTTTGCCCGAGTTTGTTTTTTGTTTTGTTTTGTTTTAATTTTGGCACTGCACAGTATTGCCAAAACAAGCGCTATGCACAGGTGTTCTATGGGGAGGTTTATTCCCTGTCATCCCTTGCTCCTCCATCTGTCTTATGGCCTAAAAGGGTAGATGGTAAACCACATAGTATCATAAACTGACAGTAGCTATGGAAAGAGCTACAGTTTCTCTTGCCTGATCTTTCACATTCTGGTGCTAGATCATGGGCAAGTCATTTATTTAATTCTCATGAGTTTGAAAGTGAACTAAGAAGGATGGTGTTTTCCAGGATTGCATTGAAATGACTGTAACCAAACCATCCAAGTCTTTCACCATCTAAGATGATGGTGCTTTTGGCCTGAGTTCTAAGATTCTGTTTCACTACATCTATTCCCCATTCCCATATCAGAAGTCCATCTCTAAATTATTTCTTGGAGTTCCTAGCAGACCTTCTGCCTACATTTTATTTATTCCCTCAATAAATATTGATCAAGGTCTTAACCATATGCCAGGAATTGGAAATCAATAAAGGCAAATAAGGTACTTGCTTCGGGGATTCATTCTTAGTGAGAGAGAAGATGAAGAAACAATGTAAGTTGGCTATGAAGTGATAAATATTATCAAAATATGTAAAACAGGATTTGGGTAGAAGACAGGAATTGGAAGGGAAGGACCTGAGGCATCTCTCGAGAGGGATGCCTCTTGGATCATGTCTCACCCTGCTTCTGTCCATGCCTTTTCAGGGTGGGTGCCAATGATCCATGGCAGGAAAGAGTTGACAGTACAGTAGAGAGTGATTGTCTTGTACCTCTAATTCCTACTTTGGACTCAGTTTGACTATATCACTGGGTTCCCAAAATAAAGTCTGTCACTCTTGTAAGGAAATTTCCCCTGGTGATTTGACTAGCTGATAAAAACAGCAGAAAGCCAATCGCTGGACAAAGATATAGAGGCAGGATCTTCCAGGCAGGACAGGAATAGAAGGGGAGAAGAGAGAGCACAGATGAGTCAGAAGATGGAGGAAGAAGAAGAACCAGAACCATGTGGCCTGAAGGAGCAGCAAGTAGCTAGAGAGTTCATAGATGGACCATAGAGTAATGCAGGGTAGATTTGCCCAATCTAGGTGTGTAGCTTGCATTTATGTCAATTGAGTTTTGTGTTCTTTTCGTGGGCATTTTGGGGTTAAAGATTTGTCATTATAAATCTGGCTCAGTCTCTAGTGTTGTCATTTCATGGGGCTAAGGGGGCTTTGAGCTAATGGTAGCTGGCTTTCTACAGGCAAGCCACAGGGGGTGATGGCCTGGGAAGTGCCATCAGCAGCTCCAGATGTTTCACAAAGGCTGGCTCAGTCAGCTTAGCACACCGAGACAGAGAGAGCTAGCCTGGGATCATGTTTGTGGCCAGAGTGTCTTGGCAGCAGTCTGGCCTTGGGGACCAAGACAAGAAGGCCACTTGGGACTGGCCATAGGGGTGGGTGAGACCGGTGGTGGTGCCTAGCCAGATTTAGCGTGGCTCATTTTTTTTTAAACCTACATGCTACAGTTCTTTCATGAAACCAGATTCTTCATGTTTCTTCCCCTTCTATTTCAAGATGATCAAAGCATTAATTTGAATCTATTCCTTCTTCTAACCTCTCTCTCTCTCTCTAACTCTATCGTCCCTTTCCTTTAAAAGTATTCCTTCCTTCTCACACCCAAACTCTTCCTTGTTTGTTGCTGATTTGCTAGGTTGCTGCTGGTGCCTCTCCAGCAGAGTACAGGGCCCAGCTGACCCAAGGCTGTGTGTGTCTGCCCTTTCTTCTTTCTTCCATCAACCCAGTCATGTTAATCTTAAAGCTATGCAGATCTTGGCACCTGAGGTTGCAACTGACTTTCCCATCTATTGGTTTTGAGACCCCAAGTAAACTGTTTAATGTTTCTGCCTCAGTGTATTTATCTGAAAAAGGAACAAGATAAGATGCAACCTCTCAGCACTTTCACAAGGATTCAACACTCATCCTCACTAAGAGGGAACACTGAGGTGATGGGGCTGTAGCTTAGTGATGGGGCACTTGCCTAGTTTCAATCTTCAACATGGGGGTGTGGGGAGGGGGAGTAGAGTGGGGGATAGAAGGATGAGAACTTGTTTGAATTCTGAGTAGTAAGAAGTCCTATGTGAACTATTGCCAAGGTGACCAGACCTTGATATATTACAGGACTTCTAATATCCTAACAACTTACAAAGGCAAGGAAAACAGTCCATTAAAATCCAGTTGAAAATAGGAAAACCTGCCTCAGGGAAATTTGCAAAAATTTTTTTGTTTGGAGGGGGAGGGGGAGGGGGAGGGGGAGGAGGAGTAGAATGTTATTTGATTTAGTCCCAGTTCAAAACAGTCTGAAATGTTTTTAAAGGCCTGGGGCCCTTAGGGGGGAGTTAGTTAGACTGCAATAAGTCAGAGACTAAATCTCCATCTTTAATGAAGCTCATTTGCTCATGTCCCAGGGAAGCTGGCAGCACTCGGCTCCGACTCCGTAATTGAATTGCTTTCTTTTTTCACCACTTAAAGCCAGTGGCAGGGTGAAAACACAAGACCCACCTTGCACCTTAAGTGATGTTCAAAGAGGAGGTAACTTCATCTGCACAACCTGGGAACCCAAAGTCATGGATTATCTCAGGAGCCTTCACTATACACAAACCAACCCTTGGAGGCTGCTGTAGCTGGGTTGCCTCAGTAACCAGACTGCCCGAAGCTGTTTTCAAATTGTAAAACCCATAAAGTGAAATTTATTGCACTTTGCTGTATTTTACTAGAGTTAGAGGGTTCAGATAAAATTTACTGTATAGTTGTAAAGTTCCATTGATAGGAAAATGAACTGTTTTCACAGGCACTCACACCAGGCAGTTTTGATCACTGTAGTGGATCCAGGTCCTGCCAGAAGGCTTCCCCACTGTTTCAGTTTAATTGAGGACAGGTAAATATAATAACTGCAGCTTCTCAGTCCTGGGCCAAGGCTTGGAAAGCTAATCTTACCCATTACCCAAGGACCCCAACCAACGACTTCTTTTAACACTCACTGGCAGAGACTAAATATTTTCCCATCCTTCCTTTTCTGAGAGATGGGTACTGGGAAACACAGTCTCACTAAGAAGTTCTTCACCACAGAAGCGAAGATGGGCATTCGACAGGGGTGGACTGTCACTCTGCAGCTAAAAGCGGCAATTCATTTCACAGGGCTTTTGAATCTGATGGACGTTACACTGGTGATCAGAATCCACCCTGGGGAGCTAAGGAGAGAGCTATTTCTTTGAGGATGGTGAAAGAGATAGAAAGAGGTGAAGAGCAAAGAAGAAAGAGGGGAAGAGAAGAAAAAAATGACAGAAAAGAAAGGAGGATCAGAGGAAGAATGGAGGAAAGAGGAAAATGGTATAACAGAAAGAAAGGGAGAAAGACTATACTCTAGGAAAGAATCCAATTGTGTTTTCTGTTCTACTTTTCCTTAGCAACCATCTGGGCAGTAACTACTCCTGACATGAGTCAGAATGTCATTTTAGTGTGTCTCTGATACAGTAAGACCATATGGCCAAAAGCGTAGGAGTTGACCCACTAGTGGAATACGACATTATTTTAGGTGAAATGTGGTGGATTCATTTTCTTACTTGCAATTTGTTTTTACACAGTGAAGAGAAATGCCATTATTTATTCATAAAAGTAAGAAAAGGATCTGGTGTTTTAAGATAATCAGTGAAAAAAATGTGGGGGGGGGAATTACCTATGACATAACAACAAACCTCACAAAGTGGTTCTAGGATTACTGACCATTGGCAAATGATATCTTACATGAACTGTAAACATCTGTGACATTAGAGCTCCGCTATCTTTGTTTCTTCTTTTATTCTATCCTGATTACTATACTTCTTGAGGCAGGGACAATATTCTAGGTTCTCTACACCATCGCATTGCTCTCTGGGTCACAAAGAGGGGATGAGTTCTTTCTCTGCCCTGAAATCACTCCTGTGATTAACTCTGGTCACTGAAATGAATGCAGAGGGGAAGTCTGTCATTTTCATGCCAGCCCCTCAAGCACCATTGTCTGTAGACTCTTTCTCCTTCTCTAGGTCTGGTGGTGGGCTGCAGAGGGTCTAGCCTGGGCTTATTATCTCCTCAGTAATGTCAACATAAGAGAACCTAACAATGCCATAAGGCCAGTCGATACACATGAGAAAGACTATAAAGTGAGACATTGTAGAGAAAAATGGAGATAGAACTGAAACCTAAACTGGAGATTTAGAATGACTTGCCTGTGGTCCTAAGCTCTAGTCACAGCCAGAACTGAAATGCTAGAGATGCACAGTCAAGACCAGTGTGACTAGTGTGTGCAGTCCAATCGAATTCAGGGTTAAAAAGCCTAAGTTAAGAGTGTAGTCCAATATGTTACTGGCAGCCACAGCGGGGCTTGGGCCAGAGAAACAACTCCATCTTGCCTCCTGGAGAAGCCTGAATTGTTCTTTCCAGAGACCCCCACTCAGATGAGTCCAGGACTCTTGACTATGCTGAAGAAAACCCACAGGATGAGTCAGAGTAGAGTAGAGTTAGGTTTATTATTATGGAGAAATTCCATATGGATTTAGGCATGAGGGTAGTGAGAGAGATGGGTACTCAGGGTTAAGATAAAACATAGTCACACAAATGTCCACATCTCAAGATGGAGCTTCCCTTGAGTGTCTTTAAAATAGACAGTAGCCTTGTATACAATTTCAGTGGCTGCTAAAGTCACATCTTAAGGGGTTATTAAGGTACTTAAACAACAGCCTGGTTCTCTACAAGTTAAGAAGGAAAACTCAGGTCAAGTGAAGGCGTTTTTGCTGAGAACAAAGTTTATGTTCTTGTGTTTGAGATTCTCAGAAATTGTCAGGTTTACATCTAGAAAAGGTGTAGGGACATAGAGGGGGGCCATGCGTCATTATGTGTTCAGGTCCTAAGCATGATTCTTTGCTGTCATAACACTTTGAAGACATCTCGACATAAAAGGAATACTGCCTGTGCCTGCAGCCTTCACCGCGAATGCTGTTAGCTGCTGAATGATGGACTCTCAGCTGGCAAGAGACTACGGGCTCCAGGAGCCTCTTTCCCTTCCTCTGTCCCCTTAATTATCTGTGTTTTTCTATCCCACTTCAATATTGGTTTCTTGCCAATATTCCAGCAAGGCCAAGCATTTTAATGGTAACTATGATTTTTAAAACAAAACAAAACAAAACAAAACAAAAAACTACCTCATTTTTTGTTTAAAATAGCTCTTGCCATTTATATAATTGGAATTTACAGTAGTGAATGGACTCGTCTCTGCTTCAACGATCAGAGTTAAGCACAGGGCTGACTCATCCCCCTTCCTAGTGCCCAAGGGCAAAAATGCCATAGTGTAGAATCCTGTCACGAAGTATGATAATCAAGGGAAAATGGAAGACAAAACAAAGATAATGTGACTCCATTTCTCCTAGAAACCAGCAAATGGTTCTTAGAAATCCAAGCCTGTACATCATAAGAGGTCAGATTCCATAAGATGGATTTGACATGGACTGGAGATAGAGTTTAGGGGATAGAGAGCTGGCTTAGCAGGTACAAATGACTTGCCAAAATCCCCAGTACCAAAGAAACCAGGCATAGTAGCACAAGCCTATAATCCTAGTCCTTGGGAGATAGGCAAGAGGATCAGTTGTTTCAGGTCATATTCAGCTATATAGTAAATTTAAGGCCATTCCACATGAGACAGTGTCTCAAACAACAACCAACAAAACCACATCTAGAAATCACTGGCACAAAGAAAAAATGTATAATGAGAGAACAGAGACAAATGTATAATGAGAAACTAGGGAGAGTCACAGGGGAGAGAACGGCGAAGCCTTGCTGAGATTGCTCTTGCTTTTAAAAAGATGGAGATACTGAGAAAGAGCCGATGCAATTCAGTCACAAAACAATCCTTTTAATACCCATTAAGTCTACATCTCCAGGCTAGGTTCAGTGAGATTCTGCATATAGGATTCCTAGGCACTCTTCCTCTACCCAGAAAGACAATCCTTCTCCTATATCTGTAATTATAAAGGAGCAGAAGAGAGAAAAATATGCCCAGTCAATTTCAAATATGGTTCTGCCTCTGCACCCTTTGAGACTGGATATACACATGAGACCACTATGAGCAAATGGATTGAATGAGTTTGAGCAAGCCTGTAGACGAATCATTAAAAGCTTCTCCTCTGAATTGCCCAGTGTTGTTTATGGGGTTTTATTCAGCGCGCGCTCACGCGCACACACACACACACACACACACACACACACACACACACATTTCCTAGGTCAACTGTGCTGGCAAAAATATCCTCCATCTTCTATCTTCCTGTTTTATTTTCTCAGTTTTAGGTTAGACCTGTTTTCTCCTATTGAAACTAAAAAGAAAAACAAACGAATGCCTTTTAAAATTCAAGGACCATAAAATCGCACTGAAGTTACACTGGACTTTATAGGAGATTGTATGTATCCCAAACTCCTTATTTTCAGATGTGGAAAATGAACCAGAGTGAAAAGCATCTGTATACAGATAATTGTTGGCTGAGCAAGACCCGGAGTAAAGATCCTGCTCTCAAATGCAGCCCTTTCCCCACTGCACCATTGTAGTGGGTTGCTCTGGTGCTGTTTGTAGTTTGATGCTAATTCTGCTTCCCCAAGAGGGGCTGCCTGGGCTGGGGTGGGGGGAGTGAATCACACACTCAGGACTTCATGTGACCCTTCTAATGAATAAAGAAACCAATCACTGGGCTAGTAGGCAGGGCTTCAGTGTTGGATGGAGGAGACGGAATGGGCTTTTGGATGGGAAGGATGATGGAGTGAAAATTCAGGTAGCAAAGACCCTCTATTCAGGTAGCAGATTCGTGGGGATCTGCTACCAGAGGATTTAACTTAGAATGGCTTACTATACTAGTTACTAGTACTTACTATACAATACTATACTATACTATACTATACTATACTATACTATACTAAACCATACTAGTTGCTGTGCCCAGGGGTTGTGTTGCCTTTTGATTCTAAACTAAGATTGTGTGGTGTTTACCTTCATTTGATGACTCAACTGGGTTCCAGAGAGAAAGGTACAGTGGGAAAGCAGTAAAGCATGGGTTTGCAAGAAGTGCGCCCCAAAGGGCTCCAGGGAATTTGGAAACATGGGGCTAGCGTGGCAGTGACCCGCCATGGGAACTTTGCAAGCTGGGTGTAGAGATTTCAGAGCTCCAGGTCAAAGAGTCTCCACAAAATGAGAACAAGGCCAGCCAGGGTCTTGCCAGAGACAGCATGGATTACATTTTTTAACTTTTCCTGCTATATACCATAGATCCTTAGCTTTAGGTTGCCCACAGAGTCACAGACAGTTTCTTGGTGAATTTAAGACCAGATCTTAAAACAAAGTTGAACAAAGATCACCACTAACTAGTAAAGGTAGTGTTGTTTCTTTAACATCAGAAAATCTTTCTAGATTTTTATGTGGGAGGGTCCTGATGAAAAGGATGGGCATTACAGAGAGTATCATAAAAGATCAATATCATTTCCTTGTTTTAACCCCTGAGTCACAAAATTTGTGTCTTTTCTCATATTTACCCTCCATAATCACTTTAGTGATGGACATGATTTGCACTGGGGCAGTAACAATTCTTGGACATTTATTATTAGATGGTGAAAGCTATATTGAATCATGTAGTGTTAAATTAAAGGGGAAATGGCTAGAGAAATTCACTCCTGGCCTGAGAGATTATATGTCAAGCTGTAGTCTAAAGTGAATTTTTATAGCTAAGTTATAAACCTGAGAAAATACTGAGACACTTAACTGCAGCTGGCATCTTTACAATTGGATCAAGAAAAAAAATATCACCTGGCGTTGGTACAGTTGGGTAGGCCACATCCAGAAATGAGGATGCCGCACACACTTCATGCTGTCTCATGCACAAGGGAAACTGGTTCTGTTGGAACCAGAAGAACAGTGGAGATGGGAGAGAAGGATAGAAACCAGGGTAAGAAGATGGTCAGGACACAAAAGCACTTGAATATCATAATGATTATAGATTATAATTGTTGGATAAACCATGAGTCTATGACTCAAAGATGATATAAATTAATTTGTGTTTAAAGAAAGGCAGAGAAAATGTTCCTCATTGTCTTAGTTAGGGTTTTACTGCTGTGAACAGACACCATGACCAATGCAAGTTTTATAAAAGACAACATTTAATTGGGGTTGGCTTTCAGGCTCAGAGGTTCAGTCCATTGTCATCAAGGCAGAAACATGGCAGCATCCAGGCAGATATGGTGCAGGAGGAGCTGAGAGTTCTACATCTTCATCTGAAGGCTGCTAGTAGAAGACTGACTTCCAGGCAACTAGGGTGAGGGTCTTAAGCTCACACTCACAGTGACACACCTACTCCAACAAGGCCACACCCCCTAATAGGGTCACTCCCTGGGCCAATCATATACAAACTATCACACTCATGATTGTAGCATGGCAATTAATGACTTTAGAAAAATGATGGACACAGAAACAATCATCATTTGGTGACAATCGCAGTAATAACCGATTCAGGCAAAAATCAGTGGGTTGGCTAAAGATAATAGATGAAAGTTGAATGAGAAGGCAAATATTTACACGTTTTCAAGGTAGCTCTATTAAAAGACTTGTGAATCACCAAGGGGAAATGGTAACCTCCCAGAGACACTAGAAGTTAGTGGCCTACTGTGACTAATGGTGGCGATACAAACAGGCTTTGATGATCTGGAGACACAATACCGCTTCAGTCTTAATTTTGTTCCCAAAGATTTGAAACTGAATTTCATCGTGAAAACATCAGGAAAACCATAGCCGAAGGACATGTCACCATGCAACTAACTGACCTGTACTGTTCACAAAAAAAGTAAGAAAATTAAAGGAAAGGGGAAAGAGGCAGAATTCCATTATTTTAAACTCTATCTTAATGTTGTCTAAACAGATAGAGCAGCTAAATGATCTTATACAGGTCTTAAAGGAGAAAAATGAAATTTGATACATGAACTTGACAAAATTTGAATACAATTTGTAGATGAGCTAAAGGCATTCTATTGATGAAGGCTTCCTGGACATGATAACTTTACTGTGGTTATAAAAAGGAACATACTTGGTTTTACAACTTGGTGTTTACAACTATCATGTGTGTCACAAATTTTTAGAATAGCTCTAAAAAAATCTATATTCATGGAGAGACAGCGGAAAGGGAGAGAGAAGGAGAGGGGGAAGGGATAAAGAGAGGAAGAGAGGGAAGAAAGGCTGGGGAAGATAAACCACACAAGAGGTCAAGCCATCCATTTAGGGAGTCTGCTGAAGATGAGAGAGACTGGCTTTTTTGCAGTATTCTTTCAACTCTTATACAGATCCAAACTAATCCTGAAACTCAACTATTACAGGAGAAACCGAGAGTAAATGACCGTTACAGAGGGAGTGAAGGAGACAAGCATTAAACTTAAATAACAACAGAGAAGGAAATAGTAGATCACAATGGAAAGAATAAGTAAGAAAGAAATATGGGCTCTAACAAAGAACTCTGGGGTTTGTGTACTTAAAATACATACTTCAGGTCAGTGAGATGTCTCTGTAGGCAAAAGCTTCTGCTATCAAGCCTGAGGACCTGGGTTCAATCCCCAGGACTTGTGCAATGAAAGGAAGGAATTAATTACTACAAGTTACACTCTGGCGTACGTGAGCTGTGGTGTGTGCATACATCACATAGATAGATAGATAGATAGATAGATAGATAGATAGATAGATAGATGTATATAGATGTATATGTATATGTGTATGTATATACATATACATACACATGTACATATACATATACATACATATACATACATATACATACACACACACACACACACACACACACACACATATATATATATATATATATATATATATATATATATATATATATAGCATATTTTAAGGTTTTTTTAATGGGCTAGAATGGGTTTATAGTGTTTAAGAACTCCCTGAACTAACCTGTAAAATATTACAAGCAAGCATGTGAACTTTTCCTGGGGAACTATTTCCTCAGTCTGTAGATCTGAACATGTGGCCAACCTCCCCTCTATTTATCTTCTGCAGCCTCAGAGTTTAAGAGCCAGAGTCTAAAATAAATAGCACTGTATTTATTTGTGGTTGAACCTACCAGAACTACGTTGGGGCTTCTCAGTAGCCCCTCTCTTCTTCAAGGGTTCTGACGAAGAAAATAGTTTTAGTCTATTCACAATAGGATAGGACCCTCTGGAGCTTGTCCTGTAACTCCACGGAGCTAGCCAGTACGAAGTACCTGTCCCTTTAGACTATTATAGTCAAATACATGTCACAGGCAGAAAATGGTTGGAATGTGGTATTTCCCAGCTTTTTGTCCCTACAAGACATCTGTAATAGATTTCAAGAGGAGAGATCTATTTTGTTTCAGTCATACATTTTTAGATCATGATAGGGCCCATTTGCTTTGAGCCTGTTGCAAGGCAGCACATCAGGTTGGGAGCATGTGCCAAACAAATCTCTTTACAGTATGGCCAGAAATAGACAGGAAGAGACTAGGTTCTCACAATTCCCCCTGAAGAGCACACCCACAAGGACATAATCCCCTCCCACCAGGCCCACCTTTGTCCACTACCCACTAATAGCATACTGTGGAATCAGAGCCTTTGACACCCAGGATGTTAAGGAATACTTAACATTTAAACTATAGCCATACTCAGAGGAGAAAAATGGTGTTGCTTCAAATGGCAGAAAGACATCTTCTGGAGATCTAGATCTTTGTCATCTGCCTGTTTCCTGGTAGAGTTGCTATGCAGAGGTCTTTGGGAAGAAATATTATCCAGTTATTATGGGCTGTCTACCTCTCAGCAGTTTCTGAGGTATTCTAGATACTGCAGTGCTAGAGAAACTCCTGGCTGAGTGAAAAAATGATCCTTAAATAGTGACCTCAGGTTCCCAGAGGCTTTTGGAACTGGACAGAGGTCCAGGCTAAAGACATATGCTAAAATCTCAAAACAAAATGAGAAATTATCAGTTTTGATTCAAATGCCTTCTTGATTTGTCTTCTGGTCCTCCTTCTGAAAGGTTTTCTTAAGCACACATAGAATGGAACATTCCAGATGGGGCGAGCCACGGAGCCTGACTGGCTAATTTCATAACTAAGTCACCAGTGCTTCTTTTGCTCTCTCCTATCACCTTCCTTCCTGCTGGTTTCATGGTCAGGCACCTGTTCTCCACATGGTGTTTCTGGATAGTTCTGGGTTTACTTGATCCTTGATTAGGGTGACCACACATCTCGGTGTGCCTAGAACAAACCCAATTTATGTCTATGCTAATGTTTTAGTATAACATCCCCTTTCACTTTCAACTCTCTTCCTTTATGAATTGATCATTTACTTAACTCTGTTCCTTTAGATCTCAGGAGAAAGGATTATACTGAACTCCACGTTAATACTACAAAAAGGCCTCTGAACCTCACGACCATCTCTGAAGCAATTATTGTCTTCAAGGGGATGACTATCCTGATTGACCAATTGGGGTCATGTGGTCATCTCCAATACTAATAAGTCAGCCAGGTGTAATCAATGACTTCATTTGAGGAGACTTGGTGTATAAAGGCAAAGAGGCTGAGCACACCAAATTTTAAAAATTTTAACTATATGATCATTGTGGAAATGTACCTGAGGCCCTGCTGGCATTTTATGGAACTAGTTGCTTATCGTCACTGCCTCTTACAGTTTTTCCCTTGGCTTAGCTGCTCTCAGAAGTCTTAATGCAGGTACAGATGAAGATTTGGATGACATAGCTATAGCTACAGGTACACATGATCTTTCTCAGATGTTCTCTCAACTTGAGCTAAATGACCTCTACATGTCCTTTTAAATAAAGCAAATTTAGAAATAAAGCCAGAAATGATGTTGAGAAATTACCTGATTTCTCATAGCTATGCCATGACATGACTATTTCTTAGCCCTCTGTTACACTTGTGGAAATTGTGGCAAACCACATACCTTTTTGAGCAAAATAACAGAAAGTAAAACATAATTTTACATTTTCAAAATCTATGTTGTATTCTGACATCTGTGACCCTGAGTTTTGTTGCCTTCTTCTCACTAAGAGTGAAATGCGACAATGTCCCATATTTCTGAGAAATAAGAACACGGATGGCCTGCTTTCCTTTCTGTTTCTCCATGTCTCTTCTCTCCCCTCTGTCCCTTTGTCTTTTAAAATGCATTTCTCCCTCAGCTTTCCTTTGTGGATATGCTGTGGTTTGATGTTCCCTCTTAAAGTCATGTGGTGGAAGCTTAATTCCTAATTGGACTGTGCTGGGAGGCGGGGCCTAATCAACGGATCTTAGTCATGAAGATTGCTGTTGTTTCTTTGCAGTTACTGTGAGAGAATCCCCTTGCAAAACCAGAAAGGATTTATTTTGTTTATTATTCCAGGTTCATCATTACTGGGAAGTCAAGACAGGAACTTGAAGTAGCTAGTCACATCCACGTCCACAGTCAAGAGAAGAGAAAAAAGGATGCATGCAGGCCTGTTCACTCTTTGCTCTTCTCACTTTTAAACAGTTCAGAGTCAGCCCAGGATGTATTGCCACTCTCACTGGGGAGGGGTGCTCTTCCCACTTTAATTAACCCAATTAAGAAGGACACACAGAAAAGCACACAGACTAATCTGACCTAGGTGATTCCTCATTGAGACTCTCTTCCCAGGTGCTTCTCAGTCCTGTTATATTACAACTGTATTCTTGTGAATGAATCAAAGTCACACACAAAAGGGCTTTGCTGGTGGATTAGTCCTCCTGCCCTTGACTGCCTTGTGAGGAGGAACATTCCTCAAGTCTAGAGGATGCAACTTTAGGCCTGCCCTTCTAGAAGCAGCATAACCTGCCAGCACCTTGACCTTGGACTTCCTGGCTTCTAGAACTCAGAAATAGAGTCTCGGGTATGTTGTCATAGAACCACAAAACTTCCTATGACAATCGATAAGATATGTTACAGACTGAATTGTATAGCACCAAAATTCATCTGTGTTCCACCTCCTGTTATTTACATGAAAACCCTTTATAATGGTAATTGAAGTGAAAGAAAGCAATGAGAGAAGGCCTCTAATCCAAAAATACCTAATGTTTTTAAAGAATAGGTGACTTAAGATGTGTGAACATAAGGAAAGTCTATGTGAGGGTGCAGAGCAGATGAGGGGACACAACCGCCTGCCCACCAGTAAGTCAAGAAGAGAGTCCTCACCAGAGCCCAGTGCTCACCGGAGCCCAGTGCTCACCAGAGCCCAGTGCTCACCGGAGCCCAGTGCTCACCGGAGCCCAGTGCTCACCGGAGCCCAGTGCTCACCGGAGCCCAGTGCAGCTGGTATCTTGATGGTAGACTTCCAACTTCTAAAACTAGAAGAAAGAGCATTTCTATTATTTACGTCATTAGTCTCTACTGTTCTGTTTTGGAAGCTCAAGTAAGGTAATATAAAACAATTTTCTTAAACAAAATTAAGATGAAATGATAAATAGTATTTTGTATCCCCCACCCCAGTTTTTTTTTTTAACTCTTTGGATTTCTTTCCAAAATGCTTAATTTTTGTTGAACTTTGATTTTTAAAATGCATTAATATTTTCTTTTTTTATTTTCTTTTTTTTATTGGATATATCCTATATTTACATTTCATTTCCCTTTTTCTGGTTCCCTGTCCCCCCAAAGGTCCCACATGCCCTTTTCCCTCCCCCTGCTCCCTCATCCACCCCTTCCCACTTACCTGTTCTGGTATTCCCCTACATTTGATGCTTTGAGCCTTTCCAGTGTCTATTCCTTTCTTCTTGTCAGACGTCATTTGGTATGTGGATTGTGTCTTTGGTATCCCAAGATTCTAGGCTAATATCCACTTATCAGTGACTGCATGCCATGGGTATTCTTTTGAGACTGGGTTATCTCACTTAGTATGATGTTCTCCAGCTCCATCCATTTCTCTAAGAATTTCATGAATTCATTGTTTCTGATGGCTGAATAGTATTCCATTGTGTATATATACCACATTTTTTGTATCCATTCCTCCGTTGAGGATTAGAAGCTTGGGAATTTCATCTTCCAAAGAGGGGGCAAGAACCAAAGGTTAGACTGATCACCGATGGCCAGTGGTGAAGTCAATCGTGCATATGTAATAAAACCCGTGTAACAAGCCAAAAGTACAGTGTTCTTCAGGTGAGCTCAGAGTTGGCTGAACACATGCAAGTCCCCAGAGAGTAGCTTACCTGAAGAGAGTGGAAGGAAGGTTCCCATCCTTCCCCAACTCCCTTGCTCCATCCGTTTCTGACTTCCTTTTTAACACGTGAGCACACACAAAGTGTGTTCCTGCGTCCTGTGAGCTGTTCTAGAGGTGGGATGTCTGATTCATAGCTGGTCAGAGGATAGCATAGGTGACAAGGACAGCTTGCTGCTGGCAGGGGGTGTCTGTCTGAAGAGCGGAGCTCTTGTGGGATTCAGCATTCAATCTGTGAGGTGTAAGGTTAACTCCAGGGAGACAAGAGTCAGAACTAAACTGCTTTAGAGGATCACAGCTGTTGTGTGCTTGAGAGCTGCTTAGTGTGTGTGGAAAGTTCCTACACATACATGGTACATGGGGTGTCAGGTTAGAGAGAAAAGGGGGCGAATATTTGGCTTTTCCTCTGTCTCCCAAGAGCCTTAGTCTATAATTTAATTGTTCTAATGGATGGGTTTCTATGTAAAGAACAGACAGTTTTTCTATTGTAAAAAAAATATATATATCATGATGAAGTCACAATAAAATTATTATAAGTTAAAATTGTCCTAAACCTGCAATATTTTATTTATAGTACAAGGAAGGAAAAGGTTGAAGTCTTGACGGGAATGCCACACTGCTGCGGCACATTCTCTTTCCATGCACGGTCCTTCATAATCTGTTTCACTGAACACCATCTACCCTCAAGTAGGATTTTTTTAATTACTAATTTAATGGGTGAAGAAGCTTTTTCTCTTAATGTTTTAATGTACATTTATTTTGATGCTCATAAAAGGAAGAATTTTCATATGTCAATTCACCATTACCAAATGGTAATCCTCATTCTCTCTTTCTGTTTTTCTTTTCTTTTTTGGTAAACTGTTAATAACCTTTGTAGTTGAGATTTTGCTTTTAAAATCACCCTTAACTTTACAGCTCAGCTGTTTTAAGATTTCCCCCCAACCTTGTTTTTAGTGTTAATGTTGTTTCCTATTAAAGCCATAAATGTACAGTCAGATTTTTTTAAAGTTGTATTCTCTGTTTTTTTTTTTTTTTTATCTGTGTGTTTGATAGGAGTCTTATGTACGGAAACTGGCCTCAAATCTAAGATTTAGCAAAGGATGGCCTTGAACTTCTTATCCTCCTGAATGCTGGGACTACAGGCTTTAGCTTCCACCCAGTGCTGGGGATCAAGCCGAGGGCTTTGCGCATGCCAAGCAAACCCTCTGCCCAGCGAGCCACTTGCCCACTCTGTCTCTGGTCTCTTAGTGCAGTCTGATGCACTGCACGCTTGTGGTATAACCTCTGTGTTGCTAAAACTCCTCCTGTGGCCTCTCAAGACCCCAACAACAAACTGAGGCACCATTCCGCCAAAGCTCATCTGGGGAATCAGTGAGTTCATCGGGCTTCACTCAGAGGGATGTGGGCAGTCCTTCACAGCCAACTGACCCTAAAAACACCGCATCCCGCAGGCACGCAAGCTTCCCCAGTCACATAGACTCAGAGCCTCAACCTCCAAGCCCAACACTTCCTGCCTTGCACACCTCTAGGCCTTCGTGTGCTTAGGCCCCTCCTCCAGACCACGCACAGTATTCCAGGTCATAGGAAGCAGCTGGACTCTTAAGCAAAAATCTCCACTTCCTACCCAAACCTCTCTGTGCCAGGGTGTTTGCCAGCCCTTCTGGGGAAATCTTTCGCAAGGGCCCAGGGTGGCACACAGCTGAACTCCCAAAGATAGCAGCAGATGCTTGTCAATCATCTTTTAACTTTTTAAGTTAGGTTGGGTCATCTCAGACTCCTTGAACTAATTCCTGTTTGGCGGAGACCAGAAGTTGCCCGGTCAACTTCTTACCTTTCCTCTTGTTTTCTAACTCCAACATGGCAGGATCCAGCAATGCTTGGTGTAAGGTAGGGGACCGGAATTCCCAATCACTGAAAGGACTCTGCCAAGCCCTTTCAAAGCTTGCCGTGAAACAGCCACCTTATTTAAAAGGCACTGTTTTAATCTCTACCACGACAACACTCAGAGGCTTTGACCATGATCAATAATTAACCTTTCTAACTGTAACAAGGAATTCATCTTTTGTTTCACTAAGGAACTGAGATTCCACGCCAAATCTACTGTTTCAGGGTCATCACTGATCCTCATGAAGAAACCTAAACAAACAGGGCCAGTCGTGAGGAGACCTATAG
Organism: Apodemus agrarius; assembly: GCA_964023405.1. Classification (NCBI taxonomy): domain Eukaryota; kingdom Metazoa; phylum Chordata; class Mammalia; order Rodentia; family Muridae; genus Apodemus; species Apodemus agrarius. Next base: position 75,620,351 of record OZ030008.1, on the reverse strand, counting down.
TAGTAATTCCCCGCAATAATGTGCCAGGCTGGGTATCATAATCTGAAATCCTAAGGAGTCTTCCTACTTTGCATTCTGCTCACATATTTAAATAATTACAGCAAGGCTTTTCTTCCTGTCCTGTTTGTGATTGAGTAGACATAATCACATTTGAAAAGAGTGTTCTTTATGCAGATCATAGTACAGACAGGATTAAAAGAAAAACAAAACAAAACAAAATGAAAAAAAAAAAAGCCTGGTAAACCCTTGAGTGTATATAAAAGTACTCGCGTTTATAGCTTAGCAGATTTATGTTCAGATTCAGCAGTTACTGTGAAGCGTGGGGTGAGTCGCTCTAATTTCCCCTCAATTTTTATTCAATAAAGAATAGTAGGGGAACTGAGAGCGAGGAGGTGGGAGTGGGGTGGGTGGAGGAGCACCCTCAGAAGCAGGAGGAGGGAGAATGGGATAGGGGGTTTCCAGGAGTTGGGGGAACCGGGAAAGGGGGTAACATTTGGAATGTAAATAAAGAAAATATCCAATGAAAAAACATAAATAAAAGAACAGCAGTGGCTCTAGATATATATGTAGCAGAGGATGGCCTTTTCTGACATCAATGGGAGGGGAGGCCCTTGGTACTGTGGAGGTTTGATAGCCCAGATTTGGGGTGCTGGAGGAGTGTTCAGAGGGCAGGAGTGGGTGAAGGGGTTGAGGAGAACTCTCATAGAGGCAAAGGGGAGGAGGGAAGAGGGAGGATGGGATAGGGGGTTGTGTGGGGGTAACAGGGAAGGGAGAGATCATTTGAAATATAAACGAATAAAATCATTAATAGAAAAAAGAATATAAAAATCTTGGTCGCTGATGAAGTACCATGATAAATTCTGTTTTCACATAAGTCACACATAGAGTAAGTACTGCTGGGAGCAAGGGACTTCCACTTCCCAACACATCGTGCTCAGTGCTTCTTGAGGTCTCACCGACTCCCAACTCTACTTCCTGGTCTCCACAAATCTTGAGTGTGAACGACATAACTGTACTGTTTAGGGCACAGGCATCCTGACCAGCTATGTATAAGCACTTCCCTGAAACAGCAGTTGCTGGGTCCAACCCAGACTTCTTGAATCAGAATCTCCTGAGCAACGGACAGAGGACGGGGCTTGCCAGTGGACTTTTTTTTTTCTTTTTTGATAACAACTTCTGGACAGATGTGAGAAACTGTTATTACTCATCTTTAAAAGAGCAACCCTGATGCATGCAGAAGGTCTTTGGGGAAATTAAACGCGCTCACTTTCACAGCCACAGGCTGAACGATCAAGCAGCAGCTTGCTTGGATTCTTGTCTAATTGTATGGTTTTCATGAATAACATTAAACATGAATAGGAATGGGCTGGGAAATTATTCAGTTTTCTCTCCCACTCACACAGTGAGTGTGTCTTAAAGCTTTCCCTGACCCAGCACTGAAGACCCTATGAGGCGTTCTTTTTTGGGAGTATACGAAACTGTATGCTGGCCCCACCATCAATGTATGGATGTGTGCAGCAAACTGTGGCAGTATTTTGATGTATGATTTTTGAAAATATATTAATTATACAACTATAGGGTTTTTTTACCCCTCCTAGCAGCTCTCTTTTTCTTCCCTTTCCTTTCCTTTCCTTTCCTTTCCTTTCCTTTCCTTTCCTTTCCTTTCCTTTCCTTTCCTTTCCTTTCCTTCTCTTCTCTTCTCTTCTCTTCTCTTCTCTTTTCTTTTCTTTTCTTTTTCCCCCTCTCTTTGTCTTTGTTTAGTTTTGTTTCTTTGTTTGCCTATTGCAATGGAATCTCTGTTGGGCTTTGGCAAGTTATTGATCAAGGTGGGTCCTTATGTGTCTGAGGACTAATCAAATGCTTGTTCTCAGAACTGGCTCCAGGGATGCTGGGATTTAGGTAGAAAACAGCCAGAGCTGAGTCCTTTTCCAGCTCCTATCCCAAAGGGTGGCTCTGGCTCTTCTCAAGAATTCTCTGACATTTTCTTTATTTTTTGAGCCACCGAAGATCTTTTTAGCTTACACATTTTTTTTTTTACACCAGAATCGCTGGTAACAGCCTCTGCTTCTTGCAACACATATACATTTCTTTTTCCTGGAGAAACGGAGCTCCTCTCTCAGAATTTCCACAGCAGCATCAGTGAAGGCTCGCGGCAGGGAGGGGACTCCTGAAAGCTCACCTGCGGGAGAATTTTTACATCCCCAGCTGAGGCCTTGATTTAGCCTGGCTTTATAATTCTTCTTCAAGTCTCTCGATGCAGTCTGACAGTTTGTGGAGTACTGTTTCTCCATGATAAGAAAGCATTTGCCTTAGGGAGGAGGGAGAAGATTGAATGGAAGTGTTTCACATTCACTTGAACCACAATTATTTTGCTGACACAGGGCAAGGTACTAACAGGGTTTTGCTGTTGGGGAATTAAAACCCATTTGGCCTATTCCTTGTTCAGACATTTCTCATCTGTAATATTGTGGCTTAAATGCAGTAACATGTGGTTAAGAAAAATACTGAAACTATGCACCCTGACCTGTAGGAATATTCAAATGCCCAGCTGATGGGGTGCCTGGGCAGGTTCTCCTTTGAAGGGCTCGGCCTTCAGCCTTCCATATTCTCTTCCGGGTTTTCTCAGCCTCACTCCCTCACGTCTTCTCTGGCTACCTGTCCTGTTGGATGTCATCTGGTTTCTACGCTAAGTATGTATTTGAATCACTCAAAGAAAAATTTCGAAGATTTATTTTCTTTTCACTGATGTCTACGGGCAGGTAGCTGAGGGAGACAGAGAGGAATTTTGATCCCCTGAAGTTGGAGCCACAGAGGGCTGTGTGCGACCTGGCATGAGAACCATACTGGGTCTCTATCGGTTTCTTTCTTTCTTTTTTCCTCATAATTTAAGGGCGTCGTTCATCCCGACAAGAAAAGTGTGGTGGCAGAAACACGAAGCACTGTATAAATATTTAGAAGAAAGTTTGCCAACACACCACTTGACTTCTAGAAAGCTCTCAAGCCAATGCTTGCAGTCCTTGGAGCCCACTTTTGATAAGAAAGTGTCAAATGGTTTTCTGATTTTTCATCTCTAGCTTTTTGTTCACTCCTCTCTTTTTCTGCTTGAAATCTTCAATTCTTTCCTGCCTGTTTCCCCATCTGTGAAGTGATGATGTTCTTCATTTTACTAGCATGCTCTTAGTACTCTACAGTTTTTATTTATAAAAACCTACTTTCACTATGTTTAACCTCATGTGACAATGACTTGTGCTCATGTGCTCATGAAATTGCCTTCTTAGTTAGTAGCTTCATGTGTGGTGTGACAAGATGTCTGAGAAAAGTAACTTAAGGAAGGAAGCCTTTGCTTTGCTTTTCTGCTCCGTGGTCTTCTTTAATTCAGGCTGGGTTCGCTGTGGCGTGGGTCTTTCCTCCTCAGTTAAACTTCTCTGGGCAAGCGGTCACGGACATATCCAGAAGTGTGTCTCTGAGGTGACTCTAACATCTGGGCCATGTTGACAGTGAACATGTGAGGTCACACTTTCCTGAGTGCTTTAGAGGCTTCCAGAATAATGAAGTAAGGATTAAAGGTGACTCTTCTGACTTCAGTCAATTGACACACCTTTGCTCTTCCCTCTCCCCAAGTGAAGTTCAACCTACAATAGGGAGCTGAAGCCATTTTGAATCAAGACTATGTCCCATCTCATGGAAAAGCTAAAGTCATCGAAAGGCCTGTGCCATGAACAAGTAGGGGGAACTCTAGAAGATGGCAGAGAGCAAAGTTTCCTTGCTCAATGGAAGAGGAGATATCTATATCCCCTTAGCAATGCCAAGGATGGTGGCAAGAGTTCATATGACCCAGTAGAGTCCCTGGAAAGACTGGATGCTGGACACTAGGGTTCCCAATGGTATTTAAAGGTGACATGCAATCCAAGAATTATCTGACTTCAAGGGTTGCAGAAGTTGGTCCAGTGCTGCAGTCTGTGCACACTGTGGGGGCATAGAGTAAATGTGCCTCTCCTCTACATCCCAACTATCAGAGCAGCACTTGAAATCCCTGAAAAGCTCTATGAGAAAATTTGAGATTCCATTAGTTAGATATTCAGAGACTTGGGATCAAATTTGAGTTGATCTCAAGAAACAACACAGGAATAATATATTTTCTAAACATGTTTATATGAATTATGATCTACAGTCATAAATGCTTCTAATAATACTAAGGAAAAAGTCATAAATGTGGCCAATATATCTGTAAGTACACTCACCATTGTCCTGATTCCATTCATCATTATGATAAATACCATGACCAAAAGAAATTTGGAAAGGAAAGAGTTTATTTCAGTTTACAGCTTCAGTGTGTCATGAAGAGAGAACATGGCAGGAATCCAAGTCAGGAGCCCGTCATGGGAACTGAAACAGAGGCCATGGAGGAACTCTGATTACTGTGCTGTTTTCCTGGTTTACTCAACCAAGCAACCTTAGCCCAACTGCCCATGGATGACACCCTCTACACTAGGCTGGGGCCTGCCACATCAATCATAAGTCAAGAAAATAATTCAAAGGCTTTCCTGCAGGCACAAGTGATGGAGGCCGTTCCTCAGTTGAGGTTCCTTCTTCCCAAATGACTCCAGCATATTTCCAGTTGACAAGGAAAAAAGTAACAAGCACAACAATTCAGTGAATTATTTATTTCATGGATGCAATTTCATAAAGAGATTCTCCTTTATGAAAAAAATAGCATTCCATGGACTGAAGACGTGGGTTATCAGGCAAAGGTATTTATGCCTAGTCTAATGATTTTAGTTCAATTTCTGAGATATATATGAAAGACAGAGAGAACCAGGTTTCACAACTTGTCTTCTGGCCTCCAATTTCAAGGGCGGCACACTTGTGCATATGCACACACGTGCGCTAAATGTAAAAACACATGTACTACAAGAGTTGTTCTTTACCTTTAGAGAAACAGGTCACAAAGTAGCCTATATATTCTGCTATTAATTCTGCTTATGTATTTACCTCTGAGAGAAGAGATGGTGAAGAACTACCATGAAGTGCTAAGAATAATTACTTCTGCTTAGTGAGATGAGTGAGTCTGAGCTTTAAAGATCTCTGTAGGTTTATAAATTTTGCAAAAACTTGGTGGTAAAAAGTACTTGTTGATATTAAATTAGGAATTATTTTAAGATATCTTAAAATGAAAGTCTTAAAGTTGAAGGCAAAACCCCATACCCGTATCTGTCTAGCAGCTGTGACACACAAATCTCTCAGACCAGGTCTTGATTTAGCTGACATTTTGCTCTTCTTAAACCTCAGCTAACAAACCTTTATAGCTATACCTGTTTGACTCACCATGAAATTCTTTGACAAGTGCTCTAGCTTCCTGCCAGAACTCTCCAACATTAATAAGGCCAGTCTTAGACTATGATCCACAGGGCTGTCCTGCTGTGTGTTAAGGCATAAGTACTCAGTACTGAGGAGGCTCCTAAAATCTGTGTTCTCTACTGAGTAGCTTTTCTCTAAGCCTCAACTTTCCATCTGTAAAATGGGGTGGTAGCACCTCTCTTAGGGTATTGGAAAAATGACCCATCCAGAATTTTTAATCCAGCCATCCTTTTTTTTTTTTGCTTACTTCACTTTTATATGGCTTGTTTGTGTTTGTTTTTCATATGTGAACAATGATGTTTAGCTTCTCATCAGATAAAATCAAATTAAAATTAAAATGAAATAGTAGTCCATATCCACCCAATGGATCAAGGACCTGGATCAATGGCAACTCTCATCAACAGCCAATGGATTTCTGGACATTGTAAACTGGAACAGTCTCTTTACAAATAACATTGTCTGATAAAGTCAGAGACCTGAAGCCTTGTCTGAGGTTCTGCACCACATTAGTTCAACTTCTAATTCTATGTTACAAATTCATGTATATGGCTAAGAATCAGAGCAGACACAGAGACTCATGCGTGCACACATGAATTAGACCAGGCACACGGACTGGTATGTACATGTGAATCAGTGCGGGCATGAGGGATGCAATGCCTATACCAGCAGTATTTGAAACAACACTAAACTAAAAACAACACAAATGTCAACTGATCAAAGAAAGAACAAAGGGATGTGGTATGCCCGTTCAGTGTAATACTCTGTGGCAGATGAAAGGGGGAGAGAGGCTCCAGGCAAAGAAGTGAATGCTGCAAGCGCAAAAGGGATGAAACGATCACCTGCGGCATGGTTTCACTTATATAGGGTTCAACATAAGCACATTGGGAATAAACACAAAGCCAAAAGACAAGAAAAACAGTTACTGTAAAAATTAGTGATGTTTACCGCTAGCAGAGCAAGGAAGGGATTGCGCTAAAGAAGCAAGATGTCCACGTCTTCTGGGACGCTGCCAACATGATTTGGTGAACCTTACAGGAGGATTTGTTTGGTGGTCATTTATTATACTGACATTTATGAGTTATGTGCATTTCTGCATGAATGTTACACTTCATGTTTTAGGACATCTAAATTATACTTATGGGAATGCTAGGGAAATCCCTCTGGATGTGTTCCTGCTGTCCTGGAATCTGTTTCCACCCAATAGCTTCCTCCCCAGGGTCTGACAGGCAGCAGGGCCTGTGGGATAAGAATATGATTTGGGGATTGCAGAGTCCAGCAGAGAAATTTGGGTCCATAGTTTTTCTTTAGGACTTGAATTTATGTAGAATTCTGAATAAAAAACTGGGAGCAATAGGTGTCCCAGATCTACAGTATTCCGAGAGGGAGCATATGCCTACTCTAAAGTGCATACTGGGGGAGATGACGTCTCTCCTTCCCTTGAGAACATCTGTTCCTTGCCATCTGCTACAGGACTAGCCACACAGATAGAGATGTTACTTACATCAAGAATGTATGCATAAACTCAATTTGAGCCTCAAAGTAAGCAAAGGGGAAATGTTGTTCATATAAGCAGTCCCAAGCAGCGAGGAAGAAGAGAACGAACACACAGCATCCAGAAAGCTGGTTCATATGCAAACTGAGGAGGCAATTTTGGAAATGGTACAATAAGATCAACAAAAATATTCAGAATATTCTACTTTGAGCTAAAATTTTAATTTATAAATAGTATGACACAAGAGAATTAGTATCTAAGCTTAGGATGCATATTTTAAGTCATTAAAAAAAAAACACACAAAAATGGAATCCATGAGGGAAAAGCTAGAAGACTTCAAGTGTCTAAATACAAAAAAAAAAAAAAAAAAAAAAAAAAAGAAAATCTAGAAGCAGGAGATTAGGTCTGGAGAAATAGCTCCGTGGTTAAAAGCATTTGCTGCTCTTTCAGAGGATCTGCATTAGGTTCCCAGTACCCACATGGCAGCTCACAACTGTCTGTATCTAATTCTAGTTCCAGGGCGTCTGATGTCTACTTCTGGCCTCCACAGACCCCAGGCATGCACATAATACACATACAGGTGAGTAAATACTCTTGAACATAAAATGAAGTAAATACATCTTAAAAACAAAGAACTAGTAGGGGGAAAAAAGAGTATGGAAGGAAGGCAATATGTAAATCCCCCATCGAAAAAAGGTAATTTGAGTCTTAGAAGCAATAAATCTCGTTGAGTTCCAATTGTTATTTAAAAGGAAATGACAACTAATTTTTTCCAAAGGCAAAAACTCCTTCTGGCACTAGGATCCCATCTATTTTATATGACTTGAGAGTGGAGAATTTACAATCATTCAGCTGCCAGGAAGTGGGAAGATGGCTAGGTGAATGAGAGTTAATAAATGCTCATAGGCCCCATTGGAAGGAGGGACTCTCAAAAACAAAAGGATTCACAATAGAGAACTGAGATAGGAGAAAAGGAAGAAGAAAAGAACCAGAAAGCTTTGCCAAGCACATACCTAAACAATTGTCTGAACGCATCTGTGTATTAGCTACTCGAGAATTCTTGACATGCAAAGACATATTCAAGGGAAGACTTAGTAATGGATTCAGACTGAAAATGCTGCTCATAGCAAAATCTGGATGGATTGGTGTAGGGTGACAAAGATGGGAATTGAGTGCTAGCAGACGGAGCAGAGAGAAAACAGGTCTCCATGAGCAAACTTTGAGGAGGGAAGATCTCAGCACGTAGAGAAAGGGTGCACTCAATTAGGAATGTCATGAAAGAGATGCCCACCCCTGAAGCAGTATCCGTTCTAAATTGATGCATGGGAGTTGAGATACAGGGGTTGGAATGCTTTTTCCTGATTAAAATTAGCAAAAGTACAATGAAAATAAATAACCAAGATGGTACAAAATGTGTGTCATAAACTGTATTTTGGAACTAAAAACCACAACAATAACAACAACAACAAAACAAAACACCTGGCTCTGAACATTTTTTTACTTTGGGTCTCCTTTTCTCCCTCATCTACTTATTTTATATTGTTGAAGTGTAACTATTTTTACAAATTGCCTGAAATACATTTTAATAAGGTGTGATACACATTTTGAGGAACATTTATTTTCTTTTACTAACTTATGCGTATGGGTATCTTGTCTGTATGTATGTCTGTATACTGTGTGTGTGCCTGTGGAGGCCTGAAAGGATGTCAGATCTCTGGGGGGGGGGGGGGCTGGGGTTGCAAACAGTTGTGAAGCACATATTAGTTCTCAGAATCGAGACTTGAGTCCTCAGAACAGCAGCCAGTGCTCTTTACAGCTGAGCTATCTCTCCAGCCCGAAAACCTAATCCAAAAGGAGAGAGAGAGAGAGAGAGAGAGAGAGAGAGAGAGAGAAGAGAAGAGAAGAGAAGAGAAGAGAAGAAAAGAAAGAAAGAAAGAAAGAAAGAAAGAAAGAAAGAAAGAAAGAAAGAAAGAAGTGTACATAGATATTTGATGTTTCTTTGTTTATAGATGGTGGAGTATTAACATAATGAACTATTACTAAACTGGGGTCAACCCCCCTTATAGTCTAGTAGTGTTTGTTTTATGAAATCGGGTATGTTGTTATTGATATGAAGTGACCCTCTGCATCTTCTCATAATGTTTATTTGAAGTCTACATCATCAGATGGAAGCAGAGCAGCCATGGCTTGCTTTCCTCCTCCATTTGCCTGGAACATCTCTTCCCAGCCTCTCACGTTAAAACCGTCTTTGCCAACTGGAGACATTCCATGTAAGAAATGAAGATTTAGATGGCACTTCTTACTCCAATCTCCTAGTCTATTTCTTTTTACAGGAAAATGGAGATCATTAGTTCTCAGTACTTATTTAAAGGTGTGCATAAATTCCTGTAATGTGTTGGTTGATAATGTTCTATACGTTCTTAATCCTCATTTGGCTATCTATGGTTCTACTGAGATTTATGCTTTCCTGTATTCTCATGGGTGTGCTTGCTTTTCTCTTCCGTGTGTAGAATTCCATAGTGTCTGCAGTGGTAATTTGGTGGCCAGGCATTATTTTAGTTTATATTAATTATGGAAGATTTTAATTTTTCCTTTGGTAATAGAGGGACTCTCCTGGATACAATAATCTCTTTCAGGGCTTGAAATATATCGGTTGATGCTCTGCTGATGTCTGTGGGGAAATCTGCCATTATTCTGATGACTATGCCTTTCTACATGACTTGGCCTTTCTCTTTAGCAGCTTCCATATACTTTGCTCTGTTTCCCCAATGTTTTAACTGTAATGAAACAAGGCCAATAAATTCATAGTTATTCATCATCTTTAGCCATTAGGGAAATGCAAATCAAAACTACGTTGAGATTTGATCTTACTCAAGTCAGAAGGTCTCTCATCAAGAAAACAAACAACAACAAATGTGGGTAAGAAAGGAGGACAGACAGGGAGCATGTATTGCCTGGTGATAGGAATGCCAATTCATCCGGCCCATTGAGATTCTCCCCAAATTAAAAATAGGAGTATATCATCTAGCCACACCTCTTCTCGGTATGTAGCAGGAGAGTCAGGGCAAACGTTACTGAGTTGTGTGCAGGCCGCTGCCTGCTGCAGCACTGTTTGCAATAGCCAGCTTGTAGAGTGGTGATCAGATGAAAATCAGAGATAAAGATGATAGAGGGAGATAGACTCAGAGATAAAGAGTCAGAGGGAGAAATGAAGAGGAGATAGGGATAGAAACAGAGTCAGAAACAAAGGTAAACACAGAGTCAGGGAGAGAGGAATTAAGAGGAAAAAGTACTAGGAATATGGAAGAGGACTAGAAAGGGGGAAAGCAGATAATAAATGGTAATAGAAAGATTAGTGTGATCAAACTCTGTTATATCCATACATGGAATAATATGATGAAGCCTCAAACACTGTTTCATGTATATATGTTAATAGAATACTTCAAAAATAGCTATATTCAAGTATATTTGGTGGGTGATAAAAAGGTTTTAAAATAAATTGGCAAAACAATGAGAGAATGAGCAAATATAAATAAAAAGTGATAGTTGTCTTAGTTAGGGTTTCCTTTGCCATGAGAAGACACCATCACTGAAGCATCTCTTCTGAAGGACAACATGCTTACAGGTTCAGGTGTTCAGTCTATTATCATCAAGGTGGGAAGCGTGGCAGCATCCAGGCAGACATGCCGTTGCTGAAGGAGCTGAGAGTTCTACATCTTGATCAGAAGGCAGTCAGGAGAAGACTACTGTCTTCCTTGAAGCTAGGAGGAGGGTCTCAAAGCCCACGCCCATAGTGACAGACTTCCTTCAACAAGGTCAGTGCCTCCTAACAGTGCCGCTCCCTCTGAGCCAAGCATATTCAAACCACCACAGTGTTATAATCAGAGGATTCATTTAGGTTCAAAGTCCCAAGAAGAAGGTATAAGCATTTATATTACAAACATCTATATATCAAAACATGTAGCAGCTGGATAAAAATGCAAGACTGATAGAAATACAAAGTAGTGTAAGTGCCCCCAAATAGTACATTCTTAAACATGACTGCCTCGGAATCCCAGTAGAAATAGACCAAAAAGGACAGCATATATAAAACTACTCTGTAACTTTGAAATCTAAAAATAAATTTATATAGATGTCTACCAATTACAAATAAAACTAATCCATTTGAAAAAACTAAGACCTATGGTATAATAATATGATAAATTTAAAAACCAATCATTTTTAAAAAGTAGACTTGTGATATCATATAAAGAATCTGCATCAATAAAGAAATGGAATATAAACCTACAAACGATCTAAAGTGCAGTGAAATAATGCTCCATCAAAATTGGAATGACCGTGCTGAAGGTTGTATTCAGGGGAAAAAAAGCATATGGTCTTCAGTGCTTTTTGTCATTAAGAGGGGAAGACTTAAAATGAGAAAGGAGCTGAGGAAAAATTTAATAAATATTAAGATTTTTTTAATTTATTATATTATTAATGAATTAAAAGAAATTAAAAGCAAAATCTAACAAAATAGTAAATGAAAATGGATGATGATAAAAGCTAAATTTGAGGGCTGGGTGATGGCTCAGTCAGTCAAGTTCCTGCTTTGTGAGTGTAGCTCCCAGAAGCTGTCTTAAGCAGCTGGGTGGAAACTGGGTGGAGTACTGCACACCTGTATCCCCAGAACTCTCTCTCTCTCTCTCTCTCTCTCTCTCTCTCTCTCTCTCTCTCTCTCACACACACACACACACACACACACACACACACACACACACAAAGGTGGATGGAGGAACTGTAGCTGAGGTTGTCTTGTGACTTTGACATTCATGTACGTGTATGCACCTGCACACATGAACATAAACAGATACACACATAAACCTAAGAGAAAAAAAAGAATATGTGTGTTTAAAAGCTGCATCTTGGGCTGGAGAGGTGGCTCAGTGGTTAAGAGCACTGACTGTTCTTCCCAAGGTCCTGAGTTCAATTCCCAACAACTCATGGTGGCTCACAACCAACAGCCCTCTTTCTGGTATGTCCAAACAAATAAATAAATCTTTTTTTTAAAAAAAAAAAGCTGCATCTTTTCAAAGATCTAAAAAGAAAAGTTGTAAAGCTGTGTTGGGGTTTCTATTGCTGTGATAAAATACCATGACCAAAAGTAACTCGAGAAAGAAATGATTAATTCATTTTATAGCTTGTAGACCATCATCCAGGGATGTCAACTCAGAAACTCAAGGCATGAACCTGGAGGCAGGAACTAATGCAGAGGCCATGGAGGAGTGCTGCTTACTGGCTTGCTTCCCATGGATTGCTCAGACTGCTTTCTTATCCCTGCCACCCCAGGGATAGTACTACCCAGAGTGATACAGTTCCTCCTATATCAGTCATCAACTAAGAAAATGCACCGTAGGCTTCCTCAGATGCCACTCTGGGGTGGGCATTTTCCCAGTTGAGGTTCCCTCTTCCAAATGACTCTGACTTGAATCTAGTTGCCATAAAATTGCCAGCACAAAAGGCAAAATTTCATGATGCCTAATTTGGAAGCAAAAGTATACAAGATTTAGAAATTAGAAGACGGGAATGTGGATACGAAGGATCAAGATAATGCTGAGAAAGAGGGTGAAGATCTCCCCGGCCATGAGCAGAAGGAAAGGGGCAAGTTCCTTATAAGGTATAAGTCTATTGTGCAATACTTGGCCCGGGTTTGGTAAAAGTCATCTAACACTGTGAATACTGTTATTATTGCTATTGTCGTTAGTAGATAGCTTTCAAATACTTCTGACAGTTCAGTAGAAGATGAGGCTCAAACTTCTCTGGAAAAAAAAGAATATTAAATGGCAAGAAACTATCAAAATATTAGCATTATCTCCATTGTTATCCAACATTGCTTAGAGAAAATTATATTCAAAGTTCATCCCGATTCCGTGAGATGCTAGGTATGACCTCTGCCTTCCCCAAAGGGAAACGTTTTAGGCTGTGATAGGTACACAAACATCAATGCAGACTCTAGAGAGTAGACACCAGGAGACGGTTGAGATACTACCCCAGGGAGCCATGGCATGGGAGACGTTTTTGGTAAGCTAACAATAAAAGACGGAAGTTAAACATGGCCTTCTAAGAGGAAGGGAGCCAGGAAATGCCCCATTTTGACTCAACTGGGAAAACTGTGAGGCAAAGAAGGGAAGAGGGTGTGGAGCCAGATGATGAAGAAGAGCCTCGAATTCCACGTCACAGAATGCGGTCCTCCCACCACTGGCTGGAAAAAGTCCGTGGGGAGCTTTGAATATATGGGTGATGTGGCAAACAGCGTTCTTCCGAAGGATTACTTAACAGCAGTGGACTCGGTGGACTCGGGGGTGAGGAGGTGTATACTTGACAGGAGCGGTCACACAAGCGCAAGGCAGGGAAGCTACTGTCATTATTTTAAGCTTCTCTCCCTCCCCTCGCCGCTCTCCTCCAATCTAGAAATATCATTTTCTTCGTGTGGCAAGTGGACAAAACGCAAAATGACTTCAGAGCCAAATAGAATATGAATCAAAGATACCCAAAGCATGACTGGCGCGGCCTCTGGTCAGCCACACCTCAGCTCTGCCCTGCCCTGAGTTGACATTAAAGGGTTTAGTCGGTATTTCTCAGCTCCTTCTGGGGGACAGCCTGAAAGAAACAATCTCTCCTCCTCAGGTCACGTCTTGGAAGAGAGAACCTTTTCTATCACCGAAAGGCCCGTCTGGGCTGATAGCCAAGGAACAGGATCCCGGATCTCCCCAGGGTTAGCCCGGCTCTGCTCTTCCTCCCGCCCTCCATCTCCCTTCTTCTCCGCTGATATCAGCTCCAGGAACACAGAGAGTTAACCTTTGCAACTGGGCTTGCTCTGTGCAACACAGTGTCACCCACAAACGGGGTGTATAAGGCGCCTGTGAAACGAATGAAAAGAAGTCCAGGAATTCAGTTAATTAACCACATCAGTTTCTTAACGTGATCAATTTTAATTAAACTGAATTTTAATAGAGATCTGTGTAGTCTGTAGAGACCAATTGCTAATTCTACAAAGCATGTGCTGCTTTTCAGTTCAGGTTTGCTCCCATCTAATTAATATGGATAGAGCATTAAGCCTTTTTGGACTCTGGTGGTTTTCATTTCATGACTATTAATGATTTTAATGAACTGGACTAATTCAGTAGTTTTCATCCTAGTGTTTCGGGGCTTTGTTCATCACAAATTTCAGGTTTATAATTGGTTTCCAGGTCTTAACAGTGGTCATTGATCAGCTTCAGCAGTTCCTTTTACAACTCAGTAGGCGCTGGGGACTGTTAACCCTTCGCCACCTGGCGCTGAGCTGCACAGTGCAGTGCTTCAGAACAAGCGGACCTGCGGGTGACCACGGGGCGGTGGGAACTTAAAAATCCCAGGATGCGGGGGCGGCGTTAGCACAGCACAGAACAGGAAAGGTCATGGTCGCAATATGGAAGCTGTAAGCTTAGAACAACAATTAGAATAAAGTAGACCTGTGATGGCTTCAGTTTCCAATATTCCGAGTGAGGAATGCAGGAACCAGGCTTTCTCTCTACTCGTTGGCCTCTGCAATCCCTAGCAGGCATCTTTATCAACAACCAAACAGCCAGGACTAAAGAATAAGAAAATTAAGAGCTGAAAATAGCAGATGAGAAATAGAAACTAAGAGACAAGGCTGAAGGGGACACAGGCGGTGGAACCTAGCAGAGATACAGAAATAGCCACGAATGGCTGCATACTTGCACCTTTATTTTTTTCTTCACAGGACGGGGATTTGGATTCGCCAGGGGAACAGAGCCATAGCTAGTGGTTTTCTGCCGTTCAGAAAACTAATAATATGTCTGCCTTTTGTTGAAAACAAAAGGCATAACTTAAAGCACTGTGTACCTGCGAGTGTCTAACAGACTGGTTTGTTCCCCGATCTATCTCAGGGTACTGAAAAGAGACAGGCAGGGTGGATGTGCAGAGGAGGCTAGCTCACATCACCAAAATGGAAGAAAGCAGAAGGTGGCCAATTCTCTGCTTGTTTTAAATGCTCCGTTCATCTATGTCTTAAATGCTCCTAGAAAGAGCTGCCCAAACAAGTTCCAGCTACCAGAAATGAAGACTGACATCATGGGAAGCATTATGGGGAGCTGTCCTTTTTCATCGGTCTATCCCCAAAGATTTCCACTATCCTGTCCCTGATCAGTGGTGGGAAAATCTAATGTTTTTAATGTGGTCCAGGGATTTGCTTCTGATAGAGACTGTGTCTATCTGGAATCAAAAATCCAGTTAGATCTTTACAGCTACTTCAATTAAAAGCATCCAGAAATCTCATCTAGAGTGGTTTTTATATCATCTCTGAGTTCCAAGTAGAGAGGCTTAAAAGAATCAGTTAGATGGAGGCCACCAATTTAACATTTAAAATACTCGAGAAAACAAGCATAAAGCTGAGAAATTTAGATTTTTTTTTAATTCTGTTTTACATAACAGGTTATGCTCTGCAAGTTGGCTTCTCTCATAAAGCTGATTTACTTAAACAAGTTGCCATCAGGATAAAATTTATTTTACACCTTTAATTCCTGCTCATCTCTCAATCCTTTCCAGCCTTGCTTCTTCTATCCCACAGAGCTGCTGAAAGGTTTTGTCATCTATAAAATGGTGGTAATGGCTTCCTTGTAGGGTCATTGTGTCGATTAGCACACTTAGCAAGGTGCCTCAATAAATTATGGTTATTATTGTCACTCAACCCACCAAAGCTCCTATGACTGACACATGACTTAAGCCTTCCTCTGTTGAGTTATTGGCAATGCGTCCTACTACAGAGGGCATTTCCTCACACTCTGCAGAGAAGCCACTGGCTCACCCTTTGAATCTTTCAACAAATGTGTGTGGAAGATGTTTGGTTCATCATGCAGAGTTCTAGACATGAGGGATAACACGCAGTTCAGAAAGGCTGAATGTTTTCATATGCTTGGAGTTTTCATTTGTTTTTTCCAGAAAAAGGAAAGAAAAATAGGAAAGGCTAATCTATTTAAACAAGCAGAGCTTGAATCTTTAATTCTTGTTTGTCTCTCGATCCCTTCCTGTCTTCTACTGAATACTTAAATGGTTCCAAACATCAGTGTTTTGGCACATGTCTAGCCACCTGAGAGGGGCCTAAACAGCTCCATGTTATTGACAAGGACACCAAGGCTCTATGTGGTAACTTTCCTTGCCAAGGTCATGAAAGTTTTGAGTGAAAACCTGTTTAAACTGGAGCAGTCAGCACCAGGGCTCAGGCATTAAGATCCAGCTTCATTTACAAAGAACAGAGGGAAAATTACAAAAATGGAAAGAAAAAATTGCCATTTGTGATGAGGTATCTACAAAAGCGTCCTTAGAGGAGACGGTATGAGAGCAAAGAGGCCCACGCTGACAGGATGTGGAAATGTGTGGTGTTTTAGAAAGCAGAAATGAACTGAGTTGCCCTCCCAGAGGCATTGTGTATCGAAGTTTACCCTCTGTGTGACTAGAGAAAGAACTTTAGAGTGCAAGACTTTGGGGGTATGATTAAGACTGTACTGGCTAGTTTGGTGTGTCAACTTGACACAGGCTGGAGTTATCATAGGAAAAGGAGCTTCAGTTGGGGAAGTGCCTCTATGAGATCCAGCTGTGGGGCATTTTCTCAATTAGTGATCAAGTGAAGGAGGGCTCCTTGTGGGTGGTGCCATCTCTGGGCTGGTATTCTTGGGTTCTATAAGAGAGCAGGCTGAGCAAGCCAGGGGAAGCAAGCCAGTAAGTAACATCCCTCCATGGCCTCTGCATCAGCTCCTGCTTCTGACCTGCTTGAGTTCCAGTCCTGACTTTCTTTGGTGATGAACAGCTGTGTGGAAGTGTAAGCTCAATAAACCCTTTCCTCCCCAACTTGCTTCTTGGTCATGATGTTTGTGCAGGAATAGAAACCCTGACTAAGACAAAGACTAAGCAAGGATCCAAGAGCAGTGTCTACTTCCATAGAGACTGTAGCTTTCAAACAAGAGGAAAAGAGAGTTTCAAATAAGAGAAAAGGAGACATCTAGGAGCACAGTGGGAGGCGGCCATCTAGCATCAGGAAGTAAGTCCTCATCAGGAAAAGAACTGGCCACTACCTCATCTTGACTTCTTAGCTTCCAGCACTGTGAAAAAAATATGTTTCTACTGCACCGGTGGCTGCCCAGTCTGTTGTATTTGTTTAGACAACTTGAGTAAACCAGAACATCAGAGGAAGTCCTGGACCCTAGGAGGATAGTGCTTCTCAACAGGTTCATGAAGAAAGATGGAGGCATCATCTGAGTGTTGGGAAGGATGAACCTTTGCAAGAGATGCTGTGGGAGTTTGAATGAATGAGGCAAAGAAAATCAAACTTGGCTCTTTCCAAGAATGTCCCTACATAAGCAATTAGAGGAATGAAAACGAGAATCAGGACCCCAGAGCAAGACTTTTATGGTAGCAGATATTCTAGAATGTTTGTCTGTTGTAATGATCTAGTGAGCAGAACATACATAGGAGATTTTATAGAGAGGAGACAGCTGCAAAAACAGAGTCATTGAATAGAGGAGAGAGGATATCCTTGCATAGAAGAGACTTATCATTGTGCAAATATGAAAGGCAGAGCTATAGGTAATCATGTAAGGGGCAAGATGATCAGGAATATGCACCAGAGGGGGAAGTGGAGCCATTGGATGTACCTGCAGGTAGAGTGGAAGCTCTGGTGATGGAATAAGATAAATTTGTTTCTCTCTGTTGTGCTAACATTCTATTAATAGGACATCAATCTTGACTATTCCTAACCAGAGGCTTGTTTTTATCTTCTTCCTGATCCAGACAAGGAAACTGAGTTCCAGAGAAAATAAGCAACTTAGTCAATGGGTCAATGAAGTGGTGACCAGCAAGATTGTGATTTGAACTGAAGTTTTCTCTTTTGCTTGTTGTTTCTGATTTGCTGAAAGTGAAAATGGAGGGAAAAGTTGGAATCTTGATCTTAGCAAAAAGAAAAGCAAATTGAGAAATGAAATCCAGTAGGATTTCCAAGCTGTATTGTAGGTTCTTTTGTTAATAGGAATATAAAGTTAAAGGAAAACGTTTTATAGTCTCATGGATCTGTTTTATTGACTTTTGTTTTACCTACAGCTCTACTTGAGTTCTCAGATCTGAAATTGGGTCTGAGTTTCAAGAGGAGAAGAGAAGAAAGAGGGAAGGACAAAGGGGGTGTGAGGATGGATGGATGGATGGATGGATGGATATATGATGAGTGAAAGGATGGATGGAAGGTTGCATGAGTGTTTCAAGAGGAGGAGAGAAGAAAGAGGAAAAGACAAAGAGAGTATGAGGCTGGATAAATGGATGAATGGATGGATGGATGGATGGATGGATGGATGGATGGTGAGAAGATGGATGGATTGATGTTTCAATAAGTGGGTGAATGGATCCATATATATATATATATATATATATATATATATATATATGTGTGTGTGTGTGTGTGTGTGTGTGTGTACACACACACACACACACACACACACACACACACATAGGCATATAGGTAGACAAGAGTTTTTGTAGTTGTCAACTGTGGACCTGGTTTGAATAAAAAGGAAAATGAAGCCAAAGACTGATGAGAGGCACTGAAAGCAGCTGGAATGCAGAGGGTTTGGTAAACTGGATAATTAAATTAAGTACTCAGATTAAGATTCTGATGTTTTAAGAGGCACTTAGTATTAGAGATTTTGGAAGGGGTAAGATTCATAATTTCAAGCCCTAGAGTCAGACCCCAGCATGGAGGAAGGCTATAGATTTAAAGTTTACCTACCGCCAGTAAGATGACTCAATAGTTAAAGGCACCTGAAACCAAGTCTGATGAACTGAACTCAATCCATGACACTCATGGTAAAAGAACCAACTCTCACAGGTCATCCTTTGATTGTCACACTTGTGCCATGGGACATGTTCACATCCACACAAAGACAATAGATAAATAAATATCCGACCTAACAAAAGTTGTAGGAGGTAATGAGATAGGAAATGAATATTGAAGTTCCCAGGGATAATGGTAGAAGTAACAGTAAGAGAGAGACAGTAAGTGGGTGCTAAAATCTCCAGAGACTGGGAGGTGAGTGGGGGACAGGCGACTATGACAGGGAGGGAACAGATGGTGTAGTCTCATGCCATCTGCTTTAAAATCACCAGGAATTTTGAGGATGAAGGAAGGGACAAGTTTCTAGAAATAGCAGCAGAGCAACTCCAAAGCCTATCGTCACCCCTTTCCACTCTCCAGCTGAAATCTTCTGCTGTGCCACCACACTCACTCCCCACTTAACAATACACATATGCTGTCCCTTCTGACTCCCACACTTAGGTAAGATATATTGACATCAAGCTTTGGAAAATAAGCATCATGTCTCTTACATGAAAGCATATGTGCACATGCATATACCTATGTGAACATACATCCTTACCCAAGCACACACACTATACTGAATATTTACATGAGTACTATATCTTCCCTTTTTGTTTTTTGTTTGTTTTTCAAGACTGAGTTTCCCTGTGTAGTTCTGGAACTCACTCTGTTAACCAGGCTTGCCTTGAACTCACAGAGATCCACCTGCATCTGCCTCTGCCTCTCAAGTGGTGGGATTAAAAGTGTGGACCATCCTTGCCTGGCTATATCTTCCTTTCTAAAATCCTGTAAAAAAAATTAGTCTGTAGTATATGAAAATCTTTCTTCATGCCACTTAGATTTTTAAAATCTTGAAACATTTTATATGTTCTTTGGGAATAGGGAACAGTTTTTTTTCTTTAAGAGTGAATATTCTTCCAATTTCTTTATACTCTGCTATTGCTCAAATATGTGGGATTCAAATTTTCTTATTTATTTTTCTCTTTCTTACTTTATATGTTTCAGTCCTTTATGATAAGGGTTTCAGGTTCTGGAATAAATGTTGAATTAATATTTGGTTTGGGCTCCCTTGCCAGATGGGGCAATAAATTTAGATTTTTTTCAGAGGTAGGGAGTACTGGGGATCAAATTCAGAGTTTGTGCACATGCTAGAGAGACACTCTACCATTGAACTACATCTCCAGCCCCATCAATTCAGACACTCCAAATACAGAGAATTTTTCATGTTGTCATTTATTGCTGTATCCCCACTTTACCCATCCACATTCTGAGCAGTCGTCCTGCTTTTAAGGGCTTCTGGAATAAGGGCTCAGAGTTTTCCCCTTTTATAAGTTAAATCCTTCCAGGCCCTTGAACTCTTAGGTGTGGTTCTACCTCCGCTCCTCTCACATGGCTTTTAAGTACCTATCCCAGATCTCAGGTCCAAGTCAGGCCTTATATTCTAGTCCTGGACCCTTCTTACGGACCAGAATCTGGGTTCCTGCTTTACCCCTGCTCCACACCCCCAAACAATTTTTATTTTAACTTGGTGGCAAAAAATATATTGCTGGGTTATCAAGAAAGCTCAGTGGGTAGAGGGTGCTTCCTACCAAGTCTCATGACTTGAATTGGATCTGCATTGTTAGAGGAGAACTGACTCCAGCAACTTGCCATATGACCACCACATGAATATTATAACATGCTTGCACTCCAGAAATGTGGAATGGCAGCATCCTGGGCAAGGGTAACATACTACATTTGTTCTAGCATAGTTCCAACAGCCATTCTTCCCATGATGTTTCCTGCATAGACAGGATATCAACCTTCTACCTGTTGTTCATGTTAAATTTCATCACTTCCTTCTTACTGGGTAAAGGTTATTGGCCAAACTCTCTGATTTTATCATTGAGGTCCTTAAAGGCCAAAACCCTTCCAGCCCTGATCTCAATTATTAGGGCATCCTTTGTGTACCCACCCCTCCATACAAAACTCCATGGAAGTTCTAACTTCTGCTATCTCAGAACTTGGGCTTTAAGACAGGGCCTTTAAAAAAGTGATTTCAAGTAAATAAGATCACAAAGATGGCACTAATTCAGCATGCCTGGGTGCTTATAAGGAAAAGAGCAGGCATCGGTGCTGGGTACACACAGAGACAGGGAACTTGGAGAGAAGGTAGTCAAAAGAAAGAGGCGTAGGCGAAGCAAAGTCGCTAACATCTTTGTCTTGGAGCTCTGGCCTCCAGAAGGATAGGAAATGCATGTCTGCTATTTAAGATAATGATCCATGAGAGTTTGCTAAGGCAGTCCAGGAACATTAGCATACCTCCTGTCTCATTGGCCATATATCCACTATTTCCCTTTCCTGTGCCCCAGGCAAGACCTTTTCTTCATGTCCTTCAACTGTACATATTACCCTTCACAAGGGGCCACCCCAAGGACTTTTGTAGTACTTACCAGATGTGGAAGGCTGAATACAGGTTCCTACAGCAATAGTAAGGAACTGTGCATTGAAATCACAGGTAAATTAAATATGTGAGAGTGGAGAAATGGTCACAGGTGATCCAAGAAGTCTCACATGCACTTATGAGAAGATTGGAGGGGAGGACATTTGAAGACCAAGGAAGAATGAAAAAATATGGTCATGGGAGAATGTGGCTAATTAGAGTGATGTAGGAAGGGGTCCCAAACCAAAGAACACAGAGAGTCTTGGAGAGCTGGCAAAGGCAAGGGCCCCATTTCTCTCCTGGGGGTGTTGCATTAATTTCCAACCCCAATAAGCCAGTATAAAAAACCACACAACAAAGTTATTATATTTATAAGCTATATACCTAGATTGGGCAGACATATCACTCTCCTACTTATTCCTCAGCTATGAGAACTTTTGCTTCTTGCAGTTTTTCCTGGTCACGTGGTTCTGCTCCATGTTGACTTCCACCTTTTCTTCCTCTTCCTCTTCCTCCTCCTCTATCCTATCTCTCCTCCTTCTTCCCCATTCTGAGACCCCACCTTTCCCTTGCACTGTCTAATCATAGGCTCTAGCCTTTACTCGACCAGTTAGAATGGGGAGAAGGTTCAGTGAGATCACCTGAGTATGTGACCTATTCTTCATCAGGGGCAGCATCTCCTGAGGAAGCAGAATTAACCTCAAAATACAGACAGCACCAGAGCAACCCACAACATTTCCCCCTTTTTGCTTAATTAAAAGGCTCTTTTCTCTCAGATATAATTGAGGACAACCCTCACAAATATGCAATTTATAAAATATAATATGCACTCAACCCCCAGTCTATCATATATGTCAATTTAGATAAAGCACTCTGCTATCTATCCTAACTTAAAGAGCTTACAATTCCATGCCTGAATTATGTTCTGGCTTTACCTTGCATTGCCATCTGAAAACCATCCTTTCAAATCTACATCATCTCTTTCAGTGCTTAACCACTTCAGTTTGATTATGAGTCTTCAGCCCTGTCAGAAACCCAAGAACAAATTAAATATTACCATAAAATATAGAAATCACAAAACATAGCTTCCAAACTTAAACAATTTGTAGTGACAGCTGACTACCTGGACAGTCCTTCATACCTCAAAATGTTAGAGCTTCAGTTTTCAGCCTTCTGATAGACCTCAAAAGAAGCAGGAACCATGAAGGACTAGTTTACTATGTCTTGGCAGAGTCAACATGTTGACTATCCCACACTGTGTGTCCTTTCATGGACAGTAATTTTTGTCTGTAGATGAATGGGGCAATTTTTGTTCAGTGACCAACTTGCCATAACTGGAGTAACTAACTCCGCATGAAAGGCTTGATGCTCAACTTCTTTGAATTGTGAAGTGGATACTGTCAGAAGCAGACTTGTCTGTAGACAAAATTTCTAACAATAATGACATGATTAAATATCAGATTCTGTAGATTTCTGATGTTTTTTAAGATTATCTATTTATATAAAGTATATCTAAATTGTTAAGCCTTGACTACTCTTAGCTACTTCTATTTGAATATTGTAGAAGCACCTTAATATAATTAGATCAGAATCTAATATAACCATGAGTTTACTATCTGGCCCTTAACTTGTATTACTTAATCATCTTAAACAGTTTGTAATGGCAGTTCTTAGAAGGTTCTAAGCCTTATATTCTTAAAGGAGTTGCATAGGCACAATGTCTATCAAAGAGTAACAATATTACTTTCAAATTTTGTATAAATATAAGAAATTTATACGAATGAAAACCTTAAATCTGAGTCAATCTGTAAATTTTGTACCAATGTAAAACTTATAACTTCAATTTGCATCAATTATAAAAATTTCTACCAATTTAAGATTATGACTACACAACGTTTTGTTGAAGAATAAATTTGATAACCTATTCCTATTTGTTTATTTTTCTAATTTCTATGATACTATACATTCCCCCTTTTCTCTTCCATCCCCTTTTCCTTTACCTAAGAACGAAAGATAGAGAAGAAGAAAGAAAAGATAGAAACCCCTGAGTCTGAGCTCTCTACTTTCCTCCCTGTCCAAAGCTACATTAATATGGAACATGCAGGGTGCACAGATCAGTTAAGGAAGATCAATAAAGAAAGGAAACTGACTTTCTTTAGATGTTAGTTTAATCACATAATCAAACTACAATATAAATTTCTATCCATGCCATCTTAAAGGATAGTATATAACAAGAAATCAGAGAATTTTGTACTTAATAATTGTTATTGACTGTATATAGACATTGAAATTCAAGGCTAGTCCCAGAACTGTCTCTTTGTACAGGGACATGTACATCACCACATATACATCACCTATCTTGTTAATCTCGTCCATCTCCTTCTTCTTTTCTGTATTTAAGGTCTTCAGGGGGTTCTCCCTTTGTCAAGTTTGATTTTTATCAGTCTGCTGATACCTCAGGCCAGTAGTTCTGAATTTTTAGCCAGAAGAAATAACTGTCATGGAATAGATTTGTATAATTTGAAGCCATAGTCAAGAACACAGAAATGTGTTACATAGGCCACGGGAAACTATTTTCCTGGCTGCTTTTTAAGAGCTAGATTGCCTTCTGTTCCCTCACAGAACACTGCAGCTCTTCAGTTTTCAGAAAAATAGCAGCTCTATTCTACTTCTTCTTCCTTATTGGATTCTTTTAAGTTAACTATGATTGTTATTTTTCTTAAACTCTTATATGGTGTGTGTGTGTGTTTGCATAAGTATTCATGTATGCATGTGTATGAGCTTGTGTGGGGTGTGTGTGGGTGTGGTTGTGTGTATGCCAGAGATTTAATGTGTCAGACAGTAACTGGGGACTTGGTTCTTTCCTTCTACATTTATCTGACTTTAAAAGACCAAACTTGGTTCATCAGGCTTGTATGACAAATGCTTTATCCACTGTGCCATCTCACAGACACTGAAACCTTATTATTTTCAAACTATTGTAATTGCAGAGTAAGTTGCAAGAAATAGTGTTGAATATCCTTCTCCTGACCTTTGACAATGATAACATCTTGCATGACTATAGTACAATATCAAAACTAGAAACCCTACAGTGTTACTGTGGTCTAACTGGGCTGGAGTCCATAGTCACTTTTCACCAACCATGTCAAGTTTTAATAAAAAGACTGTGAGCCTTTCAATGTTGAGGACTACATATTTACTTTATATTTATCTTCAGAATGTGCAACAGACACTAGGATTTCAATAAATGTTTTAGGATAAAAGAGGGGAGAGAATGAGGATGAAATGAGATAAACCCAAGCTTATTTATTCATATTATTTATAGGATTATTACCATAGCTTGGGTAGAAAGCAGGATATATATGAAGACAATATTCCAATGATTTTTAGCAGAATTTCAATTCTATACTCTGACTTTTTAGTACATATTTTTCCATTTAAAAAATTTTGCACATGAGTTTTTTATTACATATCATTCTAATTAAAAACTTCCTTTGAGCAACAATCTAATGGTTAAACTAGTAAAATTGTTTGAGAACTGGAGAAATGATCTTATGGTTAAGAGCACTAACTACTCTCCAGAGGACAGGAGTTTAATTCCTAGCAACCATGTGGCAGTTCACAAATGTCTGTAACTCCAGTTCTGATGAAGCTGACACCCTCTTTAGGTCTCTGTGGGTACTGAATGCATGTGGGGAACATAAACACATAATTCATTTCATTCAAGTAAAACACCCAGACACATAAAATAAGCCTTTAAAAGAGAATGTTTATTCTGTCTAGTTGTGTTTTGTTAAGATTTTTCTGAAATAGCAAAAAGAAAGGAAGGAAGGAAGGAAGGAAGGAAGGGAGGGAGGGAGGGAGGGAGGGAGGGAGGGAGGGAGGAAGGAGGGAAGGGAGGAAGGGAGGGAGGGAGGGAGGGAAGAAAGGAAGGAGGGAGTTCTACATTCAGAGAAGGTACCTCCTGTGACAGGCTCAGTGCTGACACTGGAACAATGCATAGTCTTCTATGGTCACCACTGGGAAATGAAACATTCCTTTTCTATTTGGCAATTTAAAGGCAATTATCTGTTTTATTTCCCTACTAAGCTGCATTTGTGCATTTAAATGATGTATAAATCATTCTGTGGTGCGGGAGAGTTCAACCACAGGTCAGCAAAGGTGAGTCTGTCTGATCTTGGAGGAACAGCAGGGAAAACCCTCACTGTCACCTGTGCCCTCCAGCCATGACTGACCCTGATCTATAGATCCTCTTAAGGGACTTCTGGCAAGAAATGGGAGTAAAATAACTTTTGCCACTTCTCCTGGACTGGGTGCTTCTTTTCTTTATATGCATTTTCCCTTTTATTTATTCCCCAAGCCCAAGTTTCTGGGTAGCAGTGAGCTCTGATTATAAGTACAATGGCTGATGCTCATAGATTCAGTCATTTGACCAATTCACAAAACTATCACGGGGCATAAGTAGAATCTATCCTAAAATTCAACATTTAGTCTTCTGCTCTTCCTTTAGTTTGTGTAAAGGAGTGACTTCCTTATTTGGCTACACATTAGAATCACCTGGCTAGCTCTCAAACTCCCCCAAATCCAGGCAACAGGACTTTAAAGAATATTGAGGATACAGCAAAGTTTGAGAATGAGGGAGAGACTTTAAAATAGACTGACCAAAGTCTCATTGAAGAATCACAGAAAGGACCCCATGTCATAATAACCATGACAAAGAAAGCATCCTTCAAACAATGCCCACAATACTCAATAACAGGTATTGTGTTTTTAAGTGTAGACACCAGGTTTCCGAAAGTCACTGATAAACTGCAAATAATCACTTACAAGGACAAATCTGTCACTATATCATTGTCCATATCCAGATTAAATTCTGTCCTGATTAACATTTGCAATCTGCACTCAGGGAAAAAGGTCCACAATCTTTCTTTGTCAAACTTGCCGTGGAGACCCAGTTCATTTGTTGGCACCTGAGATCAGACCTTCCCTCACAGTCATCTCCAGAGCCTTAAGAGGCAGAAACACGGGGCTTAGATAAAGAAGTAGTGAAACCTCTCCACTGCAGATTCAAAGTTTAAGAGCACAAAAGCCTGATTTCAAAATAATCATTGGAGAAAAATGATTTAGGGTATTTTAATACACTTTGAAAGTAGAGCTACTTGGTGTTGCACAAAGTCGGAGGATGTTGCTCAGGTAGTTCTCCTACACAACCAACAAGAAAGGCACTGCTTTGCAGGAACTCCAGAACGGGTGCATCCAGTACTACTTCCTGGCTGATGAAGACGCTGGTAAAATCTTAGTTCTCATAAATACAGATCTCTCATTCTGGGCAGAGGATGTAGCTGTCTCTTCATCTGCAGACTATTTAAATAATACTGAAAGAATTATGTTTCACAGGAGACAAAAAAACCTGGACAGTGTCCAGACGAGGGATTATAGTCAGAAAGTAGGAAGAATTTTAAAACCTCAACTAAAGAAAACTAACTGCCTAGACGTTACTTTGTCTGTGAGATTTCCCAGAAATCCCCCTTTCCCACCCCCAACTCCATATCCAGCTAGAACTGTCCCTTCTTCACTGGTGTATAGCTCTTTCTTAAAATACATTTGCATCTCCTAGAGCACAGGCTAGTTAGCAGTATGTTTATCCTTGACAAACTATGATGCCCTTGAAGTCAGTGGCTGTGTCTTATTCTTCATTTCCCAGCATTTGGCTCCTGCCAAACATTGTAATTCTTCTGATATCTTTTGCCGACTGCTTTACTTTTTAGAAATTT
Source organism: Apodemus agrarius (assembly GCA_964023405.1). Taxonomy (NCBI): domain Eukaryota; kingdom Metazoa; phylum Chordata; class Mammalia; order Rodentia; family Muridae; genus Apodemus; species Apodemus agrarius. The sequence continues at coordinate 75,593,409 of OZ030008.1, read as the reverse complement.
CCTAATTCAAAAGAAAAAAAAGCATGACTTGCTTAACCTCAGAATTATAAGGTTCCTGAAAACACCCAGAGAATATCTAAAGTCATCAGGAGATTCACACGCACACTCGTGTGTGTGTGTGTGTGTGTGTGTGTGTGTGTGTTGTAAACTTAAAATTGTGTTAAAGCCTACAGTAGACTTCCCCACAACACTGATGGGAAGATGTCTTAAAGTTCTGAAAGCAAACAGCAGTATTATTCATCTGTAGTCAAAAAAAAAAAAAAATCACTCTTAAGAACTGAAACTCAAATATTCCTGAACAACAGAAACAATGGGGACGAGGAGGAGGGGGAGGAGGGGGAGGAGGGGGGAGGAGGGGGAGGAGGGGGAGGAGGGGGAGGAGGGGGAGGAGGAGGAGGGAGAAGCTTCGCAGGCAGGGGAGTGCAAGTGAGTGCTGAGCCTGGGAACAGTGTGAGTTTGAATGACTCTCCAAATTCATGAAGCTGAGGCAGGAGGATTCAAGGCCAGCCAGGGGCATCAAATGAGACCCTGTCTTGAAGCATCAAAAATCAACAGAAAAGCAAACTATGAAAACCCCAAACACGATATAGTAACCATATTTTGGGGAAAAGGGAAAGGAAAAGGCTATGCATAGCATGGGAGTGGGAGAGATTGCACTGGAATCTCCAGAATAAAGGGAGTTCTGACTCTCACAGCTTTTCAGGTGAGAGATCCATGCCATGGGACTTAATCTGGTCTAAACTTCTTGCCAAGAGGCTTGGAATCTGGCACAGGGTAGGACTACAAACTATTTGGCCCTTGTTAAGTGAGGGCAAGACTTGTTTTTATCCAAGGCCTGAGAGTTCTAACCAGTTACAGCAAGAGCCCCTCAGTTCTTTGTTCCAAGGGATTGCTGGCAAAGGGGCGTGGCCTGCTTTCTCCCAGGCTGAAACATCTGTTCTCTTAAAGCAGTGGTATTTTAAAGGGGCAGGCTCACGATCTAAAAAATAGACACCAACAGAAACAAAGCTCAGAGCCCAGACAGATCCTGTAGGCTATGGGCTTTTCTGGAAATTCTGTAAGTCTGGTCAACATTGTAAGTGGAAACTCACTCTCCCTCAGTTTTAAACCCACTCCCAGGTCTCCTGCTCAGACTAGGTCTTCCTGGGGAGCTGGGCCAGGGCAGAACAAAGCCTTCTCAAGTGCTATCCTCTCTTCTCACTGACAGACATCAGGGTCCATGATCTGATGTCTCTACCAGCAGCTGCTCAGCTCCAAGGACAGAGGCACAGGAGTCCTTTCTGGGTTTCCTTTCCAAGAGGCATTCACCCTCTCCCTAATCAAAGATTTATGAATGGGGAAAAGATAAAAAGAAAATATATGCAAATTCTAAGTCAAGAGAGTCTTCTTGACTATATCTCTACTCTACCCTTCTAACAAAGAACCTGATCAAATTCGCCCAACACAGTCAACAAATTTGGTAGGAAAATTCAAGTCCTCGCCTACCAAATTCCAAGGATGGACAAAAGAGACACATTGCTTGCTATTACAGTGTCATACAGCAATGTCAGCTATGAGGAGAAACATTTACACCAGTGGTTCTCAGCCTTCCGAATGACGCATCCTTTTAATATAGTTCCTCATGTTGTGTGACCCCCCAGCCATAAAATTATTTATAACTGTAAGTTTGTAACTGTTATGAATCATAATATAAGTATCTGAATCACAGGTTATCTGATACGTGATCCCCAAAGGGTTGCTACTCACAGGCCGAGAACCACAGATTCAAACTAATGATGGAAAGATTTAAAGTGCTATCTACGAGAGCAAAGCTGCCCCAACTCATACCCGAAAGGAGCGTTGCCCAGTATGGCTCTGTGGCATGGTCCCTGCAGTCACACTGGCCATGTCAGTGTTTCCCTGACAAGCATGAGAAGTGGCAGTGGATTTTGACCTCTGAGTAAATCAGAAGCAGGGCAGGAAGGATACATATCCGGAGGCATTAGAATTAGATCGCATGATCAGCCAGGTCACAGCAGGGATAACTCAAGACATCTTCAAAGCCTCTGGGTTATAACCTCTCTTCCCCCAAACGTACAGACTTAGACATCTACAGTTACAGCCTTTTATAGGGTCTTCCTCATTCACTGCCCCTTCCTAAACACTGTGTACTAAATACTTCAAGGCCCTCATGGTTGATGGGACACCACCTCGTTTGATCCTCAGGACAGCCCTATGATGTAGGCATTGTGGTACTTATCATTTTACAGATGGGGACGCTGAGAGGGTTATGATATATAGGGGGCAGTTACTGACATAGTTGCCAGACATAGAGTTGGAACCTAGTTACCTAGACTACAGCACCATTATTCCGGCCTTGGGTCTTGTCTGAGTTTCTGAGTTCCTGGTAGCCCACAGATTTAGTCCTTCCTTCATCAGCTAGTGGGTATTTGGAGTCTTTCTATATTTTCTGAACTCTCAAGAACCAAGAAAGATTTCTGTCTTCACCAGCAGTTACAACTTCATGTGTGACATGCTCAACTCTGGCTGCCTCCCCTAAGATTACAACTCCCTGTGCTTCCTGTGTTTCAGACTGCAAAGTGGCACACATGGCCATGTTGGCCAGCATGTCGTGTCCTATTGCCATCCCCACAGAAACTTGATCCCAGCATACCTCATTCCTGAGTATGTGCTCATTGTAGTGGTCACAATGACACACAAGAAGACGGTCTACTGCCGGCCGTGGTGGCACACGCCTGTAATCCCAGCACTTGGGAGGCAGGGGCAGGCGGATTTCTGAGTTCGAGGCCAGCCTGGTCTACAGAGTGAGTTCCAGGACAGCCAGGGCTACACAGAGAAACCCTGTCTCAGGAAAAAGAAGAAGAAGAAGAAGAAGAAGAAGAAGAAGAAGAAGAAGAAGAAGAAGAAGAAGAAGAAGAAGAAGAAGAAGAAGAAGACGGTCTACCTGGAGCACATCATTATTTCACAGTGTGCTTCCAATAGGTACCTCCAAGAATGAGCACCCTGGGCTGCGTATCCAGTCCAGGAACGAGACCACTGCAGGCTGACCGAAGGATTTTCGCTAGTTTTACATATATGTATGAGCAAGTCATTTAAATGATTTGCAGTTTTTCCTTCAGATGATTTTCTTGATGAGATAGCCCTTCCCTTTTACCATTATTATTTTTAAATAAAATTCCTCAGGCTTAGCAAGAAAGGTCACTTGAAATGGGAAAGCCCACAAAGCCGAGTAGATGGAATGCCCAGGCTTCCCTCTGTGACCTGCTCGTGCATTAAGCATCTGGGCATTAAGCTTAATAACTGTGTGCTAATGCACGGAGGGACTGTGGAAGGCCCCGAAGTCACACTGTGCATGCTGAAGTCCAAAGGGTAAAGAGACTGTAACATCCTATTGGCCGACGATGCGGGCGCCACCTCATAAAAGAGAACCGACTGACGATGTTGGCCTGGATGGTCACCGGGGTCCTGCACAGTTGTCAAACCCTTAAGTAGTCAGTGGAGACCAGCCCAGCATGATGGGGTAAAAGGTGAAAATAATCAGTAACACCATACGTGGCCCTGATCATTTATCTACTGCTTATTGATCTTAAGAGATATATTACTGTTAATATCCCAGAAATAATTTCAGGGGTCCCTTGGAACTCTGTTATAGATTTTAGTACCGTGTTAAGACTCATGGTTATTTTCTGGCCCAGATCCATAAAAACTCATATCCCTTGAGATTCTTGGTTACAAACCATATCAATATCGTCATAAAAACAAAATTTTAAAAAAGAATTTATGAGTGGGAAGGGCAAGTTCACGGAAGCATCAAGAATCAGGAGGACCAAGCTTAGAAAACAGGACCGAAATGGAGGGTCTCCTGAAGGGTCTCCAGGCTCTCCGTGTGGAATCTCCAGGCCTAATGCAGGAAACACCTGATCTTCAAGCCATGCCTACAGGGTGATGACACACCCACTTGACATCCCCTCTACCTGTGTCAGATCTGACACCGAGTAGCCCTGCTGAGTTCTGTCTCCAAATCCATAGAAGAGATACCGGTGTCCTCTTAGACTTTCACAGTAAGAGACAATGAGAACTCCCCGCTCCCCACTACATTCAAAGAGAACTCCACCCAAAAGGAGACTGCAGAGGAGGATTGAATCACAACATATTTCAGAAGGGGTGCATGTCCGTGAGTGCTACTGTGTGGTCCAGGCAAGAACTTCAAAGTCAGATCAAAGTGGCCTTGGCACGTCCTGGCTGTGGGACCTGATGGGTGCTGTGGACTGTTTTCCACCTGTTAACATGGGATTAAAGGGTAGGTCTATGCATGCAAACCCTGGCTCACACATCGGTTTTATGTGTTTACTTCTCTTGAAAAACAGGCTTGCTCCTCAGCTTGTACCCCAGCCAGACTTTTCTGGGAGCTTTTGACAAAGAGTCTGAAATGACCAAAGGGCTTGAAAAGGAGCAATTAGTAGCCTGGAGATTGAACCACATTCCTCAAACAGGAAGCCCCAAAGGTCAGCGAGATACAGGAAGGCCCAGAGATCAGCGAGATATGCTTGTTCACTAGGTATGTAGAGGAAGGGAGAATCCTAGACCTCTCTTCCTGGATGTCCTTTCTCCCAATAGAAACTCCTACGCCATCCATTTGGCCCCTGTTTAGACGATGCAGTACCTCTAAATTCTTTACTCTGAAACAAGTGTTTGCTTAGAGTGAATACGGTTAGGATAAAGTACCAGTGTTATAACTTCTTTTCATGCTGAGTTAGCAGACAAGATCAAAGTCCCCTTTTCTTCAGACTGAACTGCTCTGGCGTCTAGAAGTGCCTTGAGGACTTTAGATAGAAGCCACCACAGTACAAGACACAATTGCTTTATAGTTTTGCAAGCCTTTTAAAAAAATAGTGTTATACAGCTTGCTACTGCGTGGTACAGCAAATGGAATAAATAGAGATGCTTGCATCAAGCCTTACTTCTTTAAATGAAAACGGTGACTCCATCCATTGGGCACAGGTTTTGAGTTTTGGTTTGTTTTGTCCTAGTGGAAATATATATATAATATATATATGCATCTTTTCCTCCTATTCATCGTTATTTTATTTATGTATTTATTTTTCAGATTACAATACAATTATACCTCTTCCCTTTTCTCTCTCCTTTCATACACATCCCACCCCCACAGCTCTCCTTTAAATTCATGGTGTCTTTTTCTCACTGATTATTATGGAATGAATTTATGCATATACATATATATTCCCGAGTGTAACCCGTTTAGTCCATGTAATGTTACATGCATGTATGTTGTCAGGGCTGACTGCTTGGCACCGGGCAAGCAGTTGGTGTGGTACTCGCTGGGGAAGACCACCTCTCTCCGTTCCCAGCTTTCCTCAGTTCTTTGTGTAGTGTTAAGTCCCTGTGGACTTTCCTCCATCCACTTCGGAGTGCCCATAGGTATCAGCCTTGTTCAGTTCGTGCTTGTGCAGGCCTGTTGGTGAGACTTTATGGGTCTGGACTCTTTTGTGCAGGCAGGATGATTCGGTGGGCAACGGTGCTGAGTTCAATCCTGGAACCCAGCTGCTGGAAAGAAAACACAGACTCCACACACTCACGGGGGACTGCACACCCCACCTGACAGACTTATACGCAAAGAGATAAAATGGGGTCCGTGTGTGCTTAAAATAGGGTCATTTGAAAAACTATCCAGTACTAACTTCGGTTAAACAGTAATGAAACCAATGCTTTCACATCTTCAATGAGTGTTAATGTTTTGGATATGTATTAGTAAGCTATGCCAATTTCAGTAAGTTTTAAAGACCTGTCATCCTCCAAACATAACTATAGCAAAGAATTGAAATGTTTCTTATTTCAAATCTCGAACTTGGCTAGTGACACTAGTAATGTTCAAATTGGGAGAAAAAAGACTATGCAATGCACTTTTAATCTACAAACGTTCATACAACATTCAGTTATGAGTGAGTTGTTTAAAATAAAGATAGAGAGCAATCGAAATGTCCAGCACCAGGGGATTCATAGATGAAGTGCGCTCTCTTCCTAGTTTATTAATTAAAAACACAACTTTATAATAGCCAAGAAAGTGAGGAAGAAAGTAAATTCCATGGAACCTTGCATGTAATATACTTTAAGAAAAAAAAAAGAGAAGTTTAAAACAATATGTCCAATATGAGCTTAGCTTTGCAAATAATTCACAGATACAAACTGAAACAAGACCAGGATAACAAATCAACTGCAGGATTTCTGGGTTGGTTTGATTTGGCTTTAGTTGTATATTTGTCTGCTTCCTAGCTGGTACATGATAGTGCAAATCTCTATTTTCTAAATATTATGGCAAAGGAGAATTAAAGCCAGTAAATTGTTTAACGAAGAAACCACATATGATTGGAGTTACTTTATTTTCACACTTGGTTTCATCCCAAATTTACAATAGATGTTAGCAGTTGTTTCTAGGAAGAATAAAAAGTCCTGAAGGAAGGAATAAATATGAATCCTATAAATGCTGCATGCATTCTCGTCTCATCCTTGAGAGTCCATAATGGCATCTACAGGTTAATATTTGTCTAGATAGTGCTAAAGTCCTGGCAAATGTTTCCCTTCTTTCGTTAAACTTCATGTCCATCTTTAATCAACCTACTTTAGCAAGGCTCACATATTTAATCATCAAGACAGTCATTCTCAAAGTAGCACTTTTCTGGGCCTAGAGAATATTTTTGGTCTGTCTCCACTTGTATTTTCTGTACTGGAAATTCATTTTGAGCAAGCACATAGACTGAAAACTGTACCCCACTCCCCCACTCTCCCCCCACACACACACACATTAGAACTCTTCCTATGTCTAAGACTCTGAACTCTGGGATCACAGTGCCTGGGTTTGAATTTCAGTTCCATGAGCAGTAAACTGTGTCCAAGCTGTGTGGCTTTGGACAAAATAGTTAACCTCTATGTTCTGTTTTCTTCTTCTGTGGTGGGGAAATTAATAGCACTTACCCCAATGGGGTTGTTAGGGTGGCAGAAGTTAAGACCTAGTGACCTTGAAATAGTGGCATAGCGTGTGTGCTCTGTAAAGAGCAAGCTGACAGCCATTCTCTACCTCTCCAACATCCATTCTCAATACTTCTTCCCCTTGCTCTGGGTCGCAGAAGCATACATACCCTTAAGGTATGATTCCACAAGTTTGAGCCACTGGCCTCAGACAGTTTGCCAGGAGATCTAGGATAGGATTAGCATTTTAGGCTTTGCTCCTCCTGGAACCCAAGTCCTGCAAGAGATTCTACTATGGCTGGGTCCTTCCCGGCATAGCTAGTGTGAACAGCTACAACACTTGAGAGGCAGGCTCTCATGTGCACATCTGCTGCACGTCTCATGGGGCTTCTCCAGCATCCTACCCTTCCCTTGCTTCCTAAGGCCTGAAGCTGGTAACGCCTCCCAAACCTTAATAACCATTGGCTCCTCACTATGCTTTGTGCTTTCTTGGTTCCAGGATTCTCACCTCCCACCTCTATAAATTGCTTCACTAAATGCATTTTAGTTCATCGGTTTTTGAGTGAGCCAAGTGCTTCCTGCTGGGACCCTGGCTGACACAGCTGAACATTATTAATATATGTGTCCTTCTGCTCATAGCAGTACTGCAGTCAGAGGAGGCTGGCAAGCATAAAGGTGATCATGTTATTGAGCATGCAAGGCACCAGACAGCTTTCAGGTTCTTCTGAATTATGGATGTCCCAGGCTTGCTAAGCCATCAAAGAACCATAGACATGAAACTGGAAGGATGGAATCTCCAGTTACTGTTTTATGGGCATAAGAAGGTGTCTGCTGCTTGGAAATCATCCTAGTCTGCGCATTGTTGTGGGTCGTTTGTTTAATTGTCCTTTTAAGATTCTCATCAATTTGAACTTTTTCTCTGTCCAAAGCATGTATGAGGAATGCCTGTCATGAAGTTACTAAATTTCTAAATTTCTATGAGATTATATTTACCAGTCAATTGTCTGCTCCTTTATTTAGATATATACTAGAGGTGAAGTTCTGCCCCGAATTAGGAAAATATTTTTGCAGAAAAAGACACTATTGGCAAAAAGCAAAGCCATCACATTTCTTGGAAAACTTAACTATAAGATTGGGGAAATTAAAATTTGATCTTCTAATTACACTAGAGAGAGAGAGAGAGAGAGAGAGAGAGAGACAGAGAGAGAGAGACAGAGAGACAGAGAGACAGAGAGACAGAGAGACAGAGAGACAGAGAATGAATATGTAGAATAGTGTCCATAACATGTACCATCAGTACCATCAAGGGAGCTACATGGTACCAAAAGAGTCTGATAAGGAAAACTCACATAGCCAGGAGGTGCCTCTAAGATTTTGAAAGAAGCAATGGCCAGAGGAATAAGAATGGAAATGAAAGAGAATTCAGAACTGGAGGAACTGTGTGCCAGGACCATTTGATAAGTGGGGGTGGGGTGGGGAGGACACTAAAGAGGGTCAAGGATCAGCCAGGCTTGAGGAGAAAGATAAGGGTGATGGGGTTGGAGGAAACTAAAGGAGAGACCAAATGGGGCCAGCAGTTTGCTCAGTCGATAAGAACAGGGAAATGGTCAGAGGATTCCAAGTAGGTAATGACCTGATTGGGTTTGAATCCTAAAAACTCATTTGATCTCTGTGGGAGCTGTTCTAGGCTCCAGGATCCCAGATCTCCCAACCTTCAACCGCTCCCCGCCCCCCTGACTGAAGTACAAATAGAAACTATTCACTAGTTGTCTTGCAGGTGATTAGACTGGAACTGAATTAATTCCTGCTAATCAAAAGGATTCTTCTCAAGGCCCTGGCAGTGACAGGTAATTTCAAGATGAAATCGTTCCTCGCGTCTGTGTCTAATCAGTCCCCGCTACTGCGTTTCGGCAAGTCAACACTGCTACATATTTTTGTGACTTTCCGGTAATTTTCATGTCACAGCTGTCACTGGGCTCCCCCGCTGGACCCAAGTACACATAACTAATTAGTCAATCAATCAAGAAGGAGAGAAAGTCATGGCTGATGCTACAAGGAGAAGCTCTGCTGGCCAAACTCAAGGGCTGGCTTCAGCCAGAATTAGACAAAAACAGTATCTTCCTAGTAGGAAGCAGAGCTTGCAGAGTAGAGATAATTTTTTAAGACTTGGGAGCTTGTAATTTAAGAGTGTGAGCAACGTGGTGACTGGGCTGGAGGGCTGGAACCCTGATGTTCAGTGTCCGTAAGTGGAGGGAGGAGGGATCAGGGGTGAGAAGAGCAGGTGAGGCGGAGGCTTCCCAGAGAGGAGTCAGGTCTTCTGGCTCTCGGAAAGCCAGTTCCACTACCTGAATAAGCTGTGCCAAGCGCTTCTGTGTTACAGTTCCTCTGTCTATGGGAAAGACTCGTGAAAATAAAGAGACAGTTCTTCCTGGGTAGTATGCTGGTCAGTTTTCTATCACTGAGGTAGTTTTTTGTTCTTGTTGTTGTCATTGTATTTTTTAATTGATAATGGAGTAACAGGAGAATGAAATGGATTTTTTTTTAGAACCTTGTGATATTGAAGACACTGAAGAGTTAACCATAGGCTTCTGAGGATATCTAATCAGCATTTCAGATTGTGTGTGACACTGTGGATGTCTGGGAAATGTAAAGTTTTGGGTAGTCGTCATCACAGGACCAAGTGGAGAAGAGACGGAGCTGCTCCTTGCTGCTGACAGCATCCCAGCCCTGCTTACTCCCACTAAACCCCTGACGTCCTTGTGCGCCCTCCCCACACTCCAGCCTCCAGGCCTGGTTGACTCATTGCATCCTCCTTTGCAGGGCCACCTACATGTCATGAGGATGTCTGGCTGGCTGTCCCAGACCTTCCCAGACCTTCGCGTCCATCTGCGGTGATCCCGAGTCTCCAGAGACGCCATCTATTCCTGACATCAGGCTTATGTCCGTAGACATCAGAGTTCTGCATTATAAAATTTTTTCATCACACCAGGATATAGTTTTTCAGGCTTGTAATAGTTATTCCTCTCATAGTAACAACTTTAACCCAAGTCATAGGGTACACTATCTGTAATTTCACTGAAAAAGAAGGAAGAGGAGAAAAAAACAACGGATGCTTGAAGAGAAAAATACTCTGGATAAACAAGGTTTTGTTGTTATATTTGTTTAAAACACATATGGAAGGAATGGGGAGACAGCTCAGTTTGTAATGTGTTCCTCTTACAAGCAAAAATTCACTTTACCAGAAGCAAGGTGGAGCTATAAATAGATCCCTGAGACTTTCTGGCCAGCCTGCCTAGCTTAGGTGAGTACCAAGCCAATCAGAGTTCCTGTCTCAATGTGAACTGTGTTCACACACACACACACACACACACACACACACACACACACGCAAATAAGCCTTGCACCTAGCAATTTTCAAATTTCCTATCCTAGGAAGTGGTAACAACAACTACTAAGGGAGCAGAGGTAAAATCCAGATGGATCTGACCTCAAACCAGGGATGACATTTGAACAGCTCAGCTATAGTTTCTCTCTCAAGTCCTTGGAGACTATGACAGTGGAACCCAGCAAGTGAGCACAGAAGTGTGGGGTAAGGGAGCATCAGAGGCGAGAAGGGGCATGTGGGTGAGGGGAGGGAACCTGGAAGAAAGGCCAGGTGAAATAGTTAGGGGAGACCTGGCAGTGAGGAGTCTGAGCATTGCATCTCTCCTGAAATCCAAAGGGTTTCTCCAAACTCTAAAGGGCAACAGAACGTTGTATTTGAGAGCCTCTAAGAGTCTGAGTATGAGGTGAGTGTGAGGGGGAAAATGAAGAACCAGTTTGGGGCTCTGGAGACTTGGAAGCTGTGGAAGAACCCTGGGCAGGTAGAACAGGTAGACACTGCATCTCTGCCCAGAGAGACATCTGTGACACATGAAACACTGAAGGTAGACAGGAAAGCTAGGCTGTGGGACATTCTAAGCCCTTATGATCAATGTTAATGCCAATACGATTTACTTAAAGTCTCAGGACTCACTGCTGAGCATTCCCACTACAAACAGCCCTTGTGAATGGTGGAGACCCAAACCTGGTATCCAAGTGTGTATGTGTGTGTGTGTGTCTGTCTGTCTGTCTGTCTGTCTGTCTGTCTGTCTGTGTCTGTGTATGTCTGTGTCTCTGTATGTCTGTGTCTGTGTGTCTGTGTGTGTCTGTGTGTGTCTATGTGTGCTTTGGGGGAGTCCCTTCTGAATGCAGAGGTGTCCAAATCCCTCCTGAAGAATTAGGCAGCCTTTCTAATTGCCTTAGACCATTTCAGTCTGCTGAAGAAAATAATGGAGGCTTTGTCGGAAGAGAAATCTCTCTCTTGGACTAACAGAGAATCATTTTTCCCCCTTTTGCTGCAAGTTTATCTCAAGAGAAAAGAAAAAGCTGAATGAAGTGAATTTAATAGCAAAATGAAAGGCAGTGCTTCTGAAGCATGGGGGTTTTAACCCGCCAGTGTTCCCAGCCAATGAAAACTGTGATATATGCTGTGCTTCTGAGATGCTCAGCCTAAGTGGCTACAAATTAATTGAAAAATATCCCAGATAACCTGCCTGGCATTGAGAGGCGGAGGTGGCTTCAGAACAAAGGCAGGAGTGTTTTTGTTTGGTTGCAGGTGTGGGTGACCTTGTAAGAAGCACACTATAAATTGCTGAAATTGTGGGATGATAAGCCAGGTTGATAGATTCCTGTCACTCTCCCTCGGTAACAAACGAGCTCGCCTTCCTGAAGTCCACAGAGGCACATACATCAAGAAGCCCATTGCTGTGCCCAGGCTTCAGAGGCATGCACATTTACAAACCCTCAGAAGAGAGATGCGGATCCACACTGTGCCTGCCCAGAATTCACCTTCCTCTCCATGTCCTTTCTGTGTTTTTCCTCTTGAAATTTTACTCTGTCTCTCTTTCCTTCTTGTACATGGAAGTGGCATTTAACAATGGTGTGTGGAAATAGATAGGAAATAGCACAGGTAGGGAAAACCCCCCAATCAGGTGCTTACGTTCTTTCTTTGTTCCTCAGAGCAGGCAAGCACAGCCGAGAGGGTAGGTGGTAAGGGATCATGCTATAAAAAGAAACCAGGGCCACAGAAGGAGTTTGGCCATGAAATGTCTGCTGCTATGACATAAAGCCGAGGTTGGGGGGGACATAACTCTAGACTCCTGCCAAGAGGAAAGCCATGCCAGGGCTCATAGCAATGATTTTATACTTTCTTTGGGAAATATTTGAATTTTTCTTCATCCTTTTTAGGTTCCATGCAGAAATGATGCCCTTATGCACCCTTCTGAGCTAATGAGAAGGAAACCTAGCAGCAGGGAAGCCCTCGTGTCCGAAAACTAAGAGTGACCATTTGTGACAACACACTGACGTACATTTCCTAGGGAATGCATGTCAAGGAAGTGAAAGAGAGTCAGATCAACAGGGGCATAGATGCCAGCATCACTGTAGACAAACTACTTTTCATCCTGTAAGTCTGTTTCCCTGAGTGTCAACAAGAAATACTAGTACCTACCTCTCTTAGGGTTTCTATTATTGCAAAGAAATACCATGACCACAGAAAGTCCTATAATGGAAACTATTTAATTTGGGCCGGCTTACGGTCTCAGAGGGTTTAGTACATTATTGTCATAGTGAGAAGCATGGAGGCATGCAGGCAGACACGGTGCATGGAGGCATGCAGGCAGACACGGTGCTGGAGGAGGAGCTGTGACCAGTCTACCTGTGGAAGCAAGAAGAGATAGCCACATTGAACATGGCTTTAGCATCTGAGACCTCAAAGCTGGCCCATAGCAACATACTTCCTCCAACAAGGTCACACCTACTCCAGCAAGGTCACACCTCCTAATACTGCCACTCCTACGGGACCCTGGGGGATGTTCTTATTCAAACCACCACACTATCCAACACAGTTAAAATGAAAATGAGATGTGCACAGGAAGAGCCAAGCCCACCCTCACAAAGAGTGCCCACTGCCTGAAAAGCTTCAAAAACTCAACTTTCATTCACAAAGGAGTATTTCAGTACATAAATGTATTTCTAGTAGAATCTACTGTACCATATGAGAAAGCATCATAGAAAGGTAGAGAAAGCATGCTGTAAGTAAGCATAATGTGTTTGGGTTCTGGAAACAAACAGCTTCACAGAAGAGCCACATTAGTTATATAATTTCTGAATTAGAAGATAAAGGAGGATATGTCTTCACAGAGAAATTGTGAAGACTGACTAGTATTTATAAACATAAAAAGGTTTCAGATTCTGCAGAGGATGGGATAGGATGGAACGTATGTTTCTGCATTGGAAGGGCCATTTTAGGAAACTGGCCCTTTTGTAATTAGGGACAGCAGCTGACAAGTGTAAAACCAAAAGTAGAGGCAGCCAGTTGGAGACACAGGGAGACCTGATATTACAGTTCAAGTCCAAAGTCTGTAACAGTGGATACTAAGAAGGTCTGGTGTTACAGACCAAGTCTAAAGGCCATTCAACACAAAACTCCTCTTATTCACACAAGATCTATCTGTTGTTCTATTGGGGCTTTCATTGCCCAATGTGAGGCACACTTATGTTAGGAGACAGTCTGCTTTACAGATTTCCCTGTACATGATAATCTACAAAAGGTGGTACCTTCCATTGACTAAGGACTTTGGAATATCAGTCTATCATGCTATGTGCAGAGCATCACGTGAGAGCAAAAGAAATCTTGATTCAATGCTGCCATTTGACTCAGATCTGCCGATGTAAAAGCAAATGTCTTCCAACCAACCAGCTGAACCCTCCCAGAAACATCCAGAGTAGTGTTTGTTTGAACATGTAACTGAGCATGGTGACCCAGCCCATTAGACCGGTACAATTAACCATCTTAAGTCATCTCAAAAAGACCCACCACTTAACACAATGCAGGTGGCTGATTAAACCCCTCCACCTCCCACTATGACTAAGCCTTGGCTTTGGGTCAGATATGAATGTCTCCACCACTAGAGGAGAGTGCCCACCATGGCTCTACAGCCATCACTCTTATTGTCCTTCCAACATGATTCCTAAAGCAACTGGTAAGTAGGCATCGTTATCTGACTCTCGCTTAACGATAAAAGACAAGCCTGACCTTCCTGAGTTGTGACACATTTCTTAACGTGAGAAGAGAAATGTCCAGCATTTTCTGGTGCATCTTCAATAGCATATACTTCCTTTTTCACATGTGCCGATCACTTGGAGACTGACTATAAAATACCAGTGTAAGTTGTTTCTGCAAGCTGTATACTGAGTCACCCTTCTAAAAGCTCTGCTTAATTTTCTCTCCGCATTGTAATTCATTGTTGGCCTTTTCTACAGTGAATTGTTGGAATTAACCAATAAATCAGCTGGAAAAGACATGCCAATTTCCTTCCCAGTTGATAAATTACAGTGTGGGCTTGGGGTTGGCATAACATGTTTTATTGTGTGTGCATGCATGCACTTGCTCGTGTGTGTGTGTGTGTGTGTGTGTGTGTGTCTATGTGCTCAAACCCACACATGCATGTGCACATTTGCTGTATTCTTATGCAAAATTTTATTTTTCAAGAAATGCTGAAATTTTAAAGTTTCTCTATTGTACACTGGTTTTAATGGGCTATATATAATACTATATTTCTATCTTGTTACATAAAGATCTACTCGATCAATCAATGAGAGACAGTTATTGACAACTGGGACATAAGATTATTCTACTCACTCATAAGCATTTACTATAAAAATTAATTTGCTTTTAGTTCTTACACTAATGTGGTACTAGGCCTCAGGATTCTTTGCCTCTCGGGTCTTAATATTCTTAGTAATTAACACATTAACCCTTTTAAAGATCAATGCTCCCCAGTAATGCATATTTCAATAAGTCTTATAAACTGTGCTGTAACATTCTTCTTTTAACAAAATATTAATGTAATAAAAATGGTATGAATTTCTTTAGAGTTGCAATATTTAACTATTCTAGAATAGTTAAGAGAATATAAGAAATAGGATTGGTGCCTAATAACTTACTTAGGCACTTTAAGAGTTTGCCTCTCAGTAATAATGATGAAGATGGCTTTGTGTCCTCTTGGGAAGCCTGTGTGTCATCCATACACATACATCACGCCTCTTGCAGATTCATCTTATTAATACATTGCAATGCAGACAGAGAGGCCATCCAAGGTCTTCTAGTAGAACTAAAAGAAAGGAAAAGTAGCTAAGGATAACCAGGATAGTCAAGGCAAAGCTGTTACAGGCAGGACAGACAAGGCTGTGCAAGCCAAAGCTAATGTTCAGACAGTGTCTCTGAGACCACATGGAGGCTAGGACAAGAGGACCCTATATCTTCTTCCCTAAAAATGTTTTCAAAAATAATTTGCCCTATGATCTGTCACAATTCACCACCAGTATGTTATTACCAGTGCCAGGCCTTCTATATGATTCAGTCTCCTGACAAAGAGGGAAACATGAAAAAGACCTGACTTGATAAAAAAAAAGAAGAAGAAGAAAAAAGCATGAAAACACATTGCAAATCCTCAGAACACACTTAAATGACAGGAGTAGACACACACACACACACACACACACACACCTGTAACCCTGGTGTCGGAGACAGGGATCACGGGGGCTTGCTTGCTACCAGGACCAAGCCAGTTGGCTTCAAGTTCAGAGATACAAGGGAATAAGGTAGAGAGTAACACAGCAGGACATCTGGCATCCTCCTCTGACCTTTGAGTGAGTATCGCCTGTATATTTTACACACACACACACACACACACACACACACACATACACACACCATACATCACATATCTGCACACACAAGTTGAAAGAAACAGCACAAAGAACATTCAGGTATGGAACCTAGGCCACTATAGGTGAACTTCACAAAGTATTTGGCCTAATAGAATCTGTCCAAATACAAAAAGCAAAACAGAGCACCAGAAGGCTTACCAACTAAGAGGAAGTCAAAGAAACAGATGCTTCTTTTGCTTGTAAACCAGCAGAAACCCCATCAGAAAACAGAATCTACTTCACAGGTTCACAAGGCTTTAATGAAGTGTCTGCGCACAGAAGTATGAACAGATTCAAGGAATTCTCCGGCTGTTAGTCACAGAAGGATTTAAAAATAGGCCCCAGATACTGTGAAGGAGCAAAGTCCAACCCCCTAGCCTCTCCTTCATCACTCCCAAGTTCTTCTTGGTCCTTCTTGTTCACCAAACCCTAGTGAGAATCAGCTGGTAAAAGACCAGTTGTTGCCTATGTGAAACCTTATAAGACAGCAAAGATTATCATGTCAGTGATCACAGGGAGAAAAGTGGTCACAGGTCCAGGACACTGAAGGACCTTCTAATGATTCTAGCTGCCCAGCCACAGAAGGCGTGTGGTGTGACCAACAGGCTTCAGGGTGGAGCTGATTGGCGGTTAAATGATTGTGAGTGGAGCTGTGGACCGAATCTCTGCTCGGGGTTCCTCACATCCAGAGACACATTCCTCATCCACCTGTTCACTGTTCTCTGTATTTCTTTTAAGATCTCCCTAACGCATCATTCAGCATTTGAGTCATCCATTACCTGCTTTATTTTTCTACTTGACTACTTTTAGGAGTTCTTCTCTTGCTGGCTGAACGAAGGGGAGTTGATATTTCATGTGGAACCAGTACTTACCTATCATGAATCACAGTAAATTCTCCGTCTTATAAACCACGTTATTTTTCTGGAGAACCCTGTAACATTCCACTATCGCGCAGTCTTTTTAGAGGCCTGCTCCTTATAGCTGCTGCCACCCCACCCCCACCCCAAGCTGCACTCCTTGTCCTCAAGTTTGGCAGAGAAATGTGACTTTTTGGTCATCTTCAGAAAGCACTTTCTCCACCAACTAGTCAGTTTCCCTGTGGTTTTAGTTTTATTTGTATGCTTTCTCTTTTTATCTTTATTTTATTATTAATAATTTTTCTCTTTTACATTTCAAATGATATCCCCTTCCAGATTACCCCTCCACAAACCCCCCTGCCGTCCCTCCTCCCTCCTCCCCCTTTCCTCTGTGAGGGTGCTCCTTCACCCACTCACCCACTCCAGCCTCAGTGCTCTAGAATCCATCCCCCATACCGGTTTTAAAAGCAAAGATGTGAGAAGGAGAAATAAGGGAAGAGGGGGCTCCCATCAGGCCTCTGCTACCATGGATTAGTCTTCTTGGTCACGGGCCTAATTTTCCAGGAACATGTGTCTTCAACCCAGTGAATTGTTATACCTGAGAAGACTAAGGTGGATTCTGTTTTAGAATCTCAAACTTTCTGAGTTGTTGACTTCCCAATTCCCCAGTACCATCACTAGACCCCTCTTGATTCAGATTTTTCTAGAATAAGATGAGAAAACATCCTATTTGCATTCTCTTTACTTGCCCTGCACACATCTACCCGTCTCCTTACACTGTGGGCAATAGAAATCCCTTTTTTAACCTACAGAAATTCAGTCATTGAAGATTATCACACAGATATTTTCTTTTTCACTTTTAGCATTTATCTTCATAGCATTATGTTGCTCATAGTGCATATCAATATGTGATAATGTTCTCTCAGTGTATTAACCTAGAATCCCAGAATAACTTGATAAATGAAGCCTTGGTTTTTGTATCTGTATTGGGACCATCTCAACCCCAAACATCTCATCAACAATTAGTTTGGACTTCCCCAAATAACGCAGGTTAAGTAAATACAATACAAATAAGGAAAAAAAGAAAAGAAAAGAAGAAAAAGAATGCTTTCCTATCCTATTTTAAATTGAGTTCAGATCCTCAGCCTACACATGAAGTCAGTCCTGGTAGCGTGCATCTGTATTCCCAGCATTCCAGTGGTGAGACGGAGGTGTAGACAGGAGAATCCCCAGAAGCTCACAGGCTAACTAACCTGGTTTGTGTACTCATGAAAAATGAAAGACTGTCTCAAAACACAGGTGAGGCCCACACCCAAGGTTCTTCTCTACCCTCAGCACGTGCTCTAGCATACATCTCAGTGAGCACGTGTCACTCAAATAAGTGTGGGTGGAGCCTGTGTCGACGGAAATGGGAATCATCAGTACAAATTGACAGACGGGTTCGTTCAAGCTGTCGACGCTAAGAAGCACATCTCCTCTGACCTTCACCAAACAGGAGCTCCAGCCCAGAGTGGCAGCCTCTCTGGGACGTTCCTTAGTGCCCTCCCCAAACAGCTCTGTTACAGAGTTCTGCACACACCCCAGGGCCTTGATGGCTCTTTTTCACTTGTTCTAATAACTCACACCTGCAAGCTTAATTGATGCTTATAAAATTCCTCAGGATTTCAGAATGAGAGGAGCTCGATGCTCAAACTGGAGATCGTAACCACTGTGAGTGTGCCTTTCTTTTTCACCCAACACAGTCCTCAGTCCACAGGGTATTTGTTGGTGATCTGCAAGCTCTGAGGTGCATTACTATCAGCTGGCTCTTAGGAGGACCTTTTGAGGCTGTGTAAATCATTCTGGGAGCACCTTATTTCAACTTCTGTACCGTCCATTATCTTAACACATTAAAAAAATTATCAGTGATGAATTCTGCTTAATTTACATTGACTTCTTTGTAGGGGGAAAGACAATTAAAGTTAAGAATATTTAAAAGGGCTCCTAGGTACAGGAAATTATTTCAGTGGGAAAATAAAATAGCACCTTGCCACATAATTAGATTCTTGTTTTCTCTGATTGGGGAAAACACGTTCTCCCTGTAGGTTCTTCTCTCTGAAGCCTTTCCCACCAGGTTGGTGGTGAGCTTGTGACAAAGGGAAACAGTTTTGAACTAACTGCTTAAAAATAACCACAAAGCCTCTTCACTTCTCATGGAGATCAGCACAGAACTCAAACTGATAACTTAATAACAAATGGAAGTCATTTTTTAATGGAGATGAAATCCCTCTGAGGTAGGGGTACCTTACCTTGTACAAGGAGATGTAGGCGACCAATGAATCGACCCAGCTTGTCTAGAAGTGCCAACTTTTAACACGCAAAGTTCCTTATTTCCCAAAATTTATTATTCTAGGCCAATGGGGGGGGTACAGTTTTCACCTTAGAAATATGGTGACCCCTCACAGTTCAGGGTGTGAACCGGAGGAGCGCAAGAGCTTAGAGCTTGCCTTTCTTAGCTTTCCCATACTCTGCACTTGAAATTATTGAAGTATAGAACTTTGATTTAAAATGTTTAAACTCTCACTATTTTATCATAGTAGCTTTATAGTGTATGGTCAGGGGGAGAAGTGGGGACCAGGACATGCCTGTATAAATCAGCACTGGAGGCAAAGTTGAGTGTCATGTTATTATGTTCATGCCGGTAGCAGAGAGACTTCTGCATCCCAGAGGACAGTTTTCTCCCGCTTTCCTCCTGGTTTTGTTTTTTCTTGTTCTTCGGCATGCCACGTAACTTTTTTTCTAGTCGTTGCTTATTTTCAGCTTTAATTAATATGATCTTATGTTCTCCCTGTTTATTTAAGTTTTTGGCCAATTAAGCCAGAATCTAACTTTCAATTTTTTTTCTTCTTTTTTTTTTCTCTTAAGATAGAAAACACAGTATTATTTATTTGTTTTGGGACAAGCTTGCCAGATAAAAATGTAGCATGTTGAGTAGAATCTGAATGTTAGATAAAGAATAATTAGTTCATACAAGCAGGTTACATGGCATATGCAGGTTTTGTTTTTTAATTATTACTTACTTGAGATTTAATTTTAACTGGTGATTCTGTTTTTATTTCTTAAATCTAGAAACCCTTATTCTTACATGTAGGTTCCCTCTGCTACTCCTCACCTCAGATTATAGGTGGTATAGGGAGTGGATCAAAGAGCAGGGCTGAGTAGGCTGGGCTTGTTATTGGAGGTGTGGGTTATTTTCCCTGATCTCAGATTTCTCCTTGGCAATGTGATCATATGGAGGCAAGTATCCTTTCCACCTTTATCCAGCTCAGAAATCCATAAATTAAATGTGTCTTGTCTGTGAATGTCCTTGACATAACCAAAGATACATCAAGTGCCAGAGTTGGGAACTGTTGATCTGAGCTGACTCTCAAGAAAGGGCAGGCAGAGGGGTTAGGCCGGTTTCCACCAGGGAGGTTTCTGAAAGGCTAAGAGCACAGGTCACATTTTATGGCTGTTTTGGAATTTGGCAGCAAGAAAGTCTGCACTAGACTTAGGAGGTCAAGAGTATTTCCCATCAAGTCTGTGTGCAGAGGAAAGACAAACAGAGTATCCTGTAGCGCTGTGAGCCATGGGGTATGCTGGATACATCATGTTGACTGCCAGAAATATGTGCCAGGGTTCCAGGTCCCAACAGAGATGACTCATCTAGTAAGACTGGCTCTGCAAGCTTCACATTTTAATGGATAAGCAATTTCCACACATGAGCCGAGTACACTGTTCTGCATTTGTAGCTGGGGGTGGATGCCATGGGAAAGCTTTGAATTTTGTCAGGTTGGGTTGCAAATCCTTATTTCATCCCCATGCTGGGTGTGACCTTCAGCAATCTACTTCATTAGAAGGGCTGCCCAAAGTTAATGAGTACTTACCCTGTTTGAGAGGGACATGTTTTTTTTTGTTTGTTTGTTTGTTTGTTTTTTGTTTTTTTTTCTGATCCCACCAATAAACTTTCACATTTCGAGACATCTCAATGTCAATTATAATTATAATAATTCTTGTCATATAATTCTGTGTTTTGTTGTTTTAAATGAGGAAGCTAATGGTAAGAAAGGATAAAGCCTGGCCAAGGCCACATGGCATGTAGCATAGAAGACTTAAAGTCACGTCAATCTGATCACAAACGTGTGATCTTTCTACTCATTGCTGCAGACCTATACATTTTCTCTTTCCCTTGAGCCCTTTCCATCTCTAAACATTTATCTTTTCAAGAGTGTGAATGCCTCAGTTGCCATATAAAGAAGACCTCGTAGTACCTGGCACATTTTACCATAAAGTTGTTACTTCCTGCATTCTTCATTTGGCAGTGGTTAAAGTGAAACAAGAAATTAGTGGTCTCCTGGAACTCAGGCACATGTGGGCCACCGCTGCCTTCAAGGGCATCTAAGAGTCAGTGTGTATAAAACAACCAGTGGCCATGTTTCCCATGGTTAGGTCCATCTCTGGGTGTGTAATATCTGTTCTCATCTCTCAGAGTTTTGATGTGGCCATAGGCCCTATCTCACAACCAAAACTCCTTCAATTACAGCAGAAAAGAAAGAAGCCTTCCATCTTAGTTAGGGATTCTTTTGCTGTGAGGAAACACCGTGACCAAAAACCAAGTTGGGGAAGAAAGAGTTTAATCACCTTATACTTCCAGATTGCTGTTCATCACCAAAGGAAGTCAGGACAATAACTCACTCAGGGCAGGAATCTGGAGCTGATTGCAGAGGCCACGGAGGGGTGCTGCTTACTGGTTTGTTCAGCCTACCTTTCTGTAGAACCTAGAACTATCAGCCCAAAGATGATACCACCCTTGGTGGACTGGGCCCTCCTCTATTGATACCTAATGAAGAAAGTGCCTTACAGCTGATCTCATTCAGGCGTTTCCTCAGCTGAGGCTCCTTTTTGTCTGATGAGTCTAACTTGTGTCAAATTGACACACAAAACCAGCTAGTAGACCTGTTTTTCTCTAGAAACTTGAGCCAACTTCTTACACTGGCAAATCCAAAGCTGGGACAAGGGAATCCAGGCATACCTTTAGAGGAGGATTGGATCACTTCCATGAACACCATGTTGGCTGGATGTGAAGAGATGGGTTACCCAGAGGAGTTAGAGAACCATTGTTTAAAGCAAAGCAAAGCAAAGCAGGCAGAGATGAATTCCTGCTGTCTGCAGTGAGCTATATTCTCTATAATTCAAAAGCAGATTTCAAGCTCTCTGAACAGGCTTAGATAGAGAATTACACAGAACTTCATAGTCTAAAGTATGTTTTGGAGTCAGACCCCCAAGAATGAAATCCCAGTTAATGTCACTTGTTAGCATGTGATGGTAAGCAAGATCCTTAATCTCTCTGTTCAGCATTCCTATTTTGAAAAACAGATTTAAAAAAATACCACTTTACAGGGTTGTTCTGGACAGAAAAGGAGTTAATATTCTTAAAGAATTTCAAACAGTGACTTATAGTAAGCTTATGTATGGTATTATAATATATATTGCCATATGTATGGTATTATATATGTTGTTTCCTATGATTAGGTTAACAATTAAAAACAAGAAAAATATGAACAGAGCTATAAATATGTTTTTCTGTTTCTACACTAAGAGCAACTAGTTCATTTTCTGTTGCAGTGACAAGATGACACTTAGCATAAGTCCTTTTCATATTAATCAGGATGGATTAGGATCCACTGCAATAAACAAGCAATCCCCACACCCTGGTGTGTTCATCCAGTAAACTATCACATCTAATTAACACCACATGGCCACAGAAGGTCACCTAGGGACTCTAAGCTACACGGTTATTGTCACGTTGAGATACTAAATGTCAGAAAAGTCAGGATCTGGGCCACTGTTGCTTTTTGTGGAAGAGAGCATGATAAGACAGTTGAGAGTTACAGAGTCTTTTATTACATTAATTATAAATAATAGTGGATTTTATTCTGAGATTTCTGTACATGTACATAATTATTTCAGTCATATTTACACACTTCATTACCCTCTCTTGCTCTCCGCTGCTCCAGCTGTCCAATTTCCCTTCTCACCAGCACCCAACCCCCACTTCGACTCTCAGATCTGTTTTTCAGAGACCCAGTGAGTTCCATTAGTGTTGCCTGCTTACAGGAGTGAAGGCTGTACACCCTTAAAGCTCCTTCCCTCGAGTAACACACATCACTCCTTACTATGCCATTGGGTAAAACAACGTCTACAGCTTTCTACAGTGAGAAAAATCAGTTCATGGCCAACGTGGAAGACGAAAGAAAACTCTGTGGCCATTCCTAATCATCATGGTGTCATTTGTTGATATTGATACAATGAAGTTCCGTGTCTTCAATAGGCCTCTTGTTGTATTTAATTCTCGTGGCTCTTCCACTGTATCTAGTCCTCATCTTTATTCAAAATTGTACAGCATTGACTTATTGAGTTTGGGGTAAATGGATTATTTTGGATTTGTTTCTTATTAAGTAGGCGACTGAGAGAATGGAAACAAATAAGAATGATGCTATGGAAAAAAAGACTTGTTAATAGAATGATATCAATTACTTTATTGTTCATAAGAATAAACTATAATACTCTTATAAAAGGTTAAATGAGAAAGCATGTCCAATTTTTAAGTTTTGTTTCTAGTGCATAGTTAAGGCATGGGTGGGGCCCCATCCTCAAGGAACAGCTCACGTGTAGAAAAGTAAGTCCTCACTGAGACCAAGGGCAGGAGTTTTGCAGTCATCGAAGGTGGGAGGGTGCGGCTGACTTCAGCTACAGACCATAACTAGCAAAACTCTCCTAGTTTTGACCACCTTGGAAATGTGATTCCATCCTGGAGAAAGTGGTAGTATGCTACATAGTACAAAGTGCTAAACACTCGGGGGCCTGAGGCAAATAGGCTTTTGTTTTGTTTGCTATAAGTTGTTCATCTGGGAATGTATCTATGAGATACATTTCTGATGTATCTGATGAGAAAAATAATAACAAGGGTTTGTAAAAGCAGAGTGGATCAGAACCAACTTCAGGCTTCCAATTCAGGGGTCTCTGCAAAGTGTCAGATGGGAAGGAAAGGCCAAAGAACAGATGAAAGAACCTGTTCACAACTTCCAGTTCTGACTGATATACACAGAGCTTTGGGAAAGCCACTGGATAGTCAGCATTGTAAAGCTTGACACAGGAGAGACCTCAGAGAGAGGCAGAAGGCATGCCTGAATTCCTAATCCTTCTGAGATAGGAAAAACATTTAGAAACATGTAGAATAGAATACAACCACTTGTGTGCCCAGACAGACACAATGCATTCTGATCTATTACTTTTACATCTTTTTAAAAAGAAAGTATTTCTAATCAGTTCAAACCTAATCAGTTCAAATAACTTCATTAGTCTTGTTTCCTTTTTATTTTTCTCCAGAGAAAATGGTGGTATGCTATCTTACTGATGTGTAAGGAGGCACAACAGTCCAAAGTTGAAGCCTTTACTGAGGGTCCTTCACCCTTAGTGTCTTCCAATATGCTTTATATGCATCTATAATATTAATAATGATATTGATATTGGCCCACTCCTTTAAACAGCATCTCACTGAATGAACGAACAGACATACAATAATTATATGAATATATAATTATTATATAATCACTATATAAATATATAGTTTGCAGTTGTTGATTATTATTTTTGTCAGGGATAACCAGCATCCTTGGTGTTTTCTTCCTTCTCATTTTAAATACTCTTTCAAAAAGATTAAACATTAAATCCCATGTTTTTTAGAAGATTTTTCCCTGTGCACTTTATTGTATTAAGAAAAGGTATTTGAAATTTCTAGATTGGTAGCAACTTTTATTGTTTATTAATTACTCTATTTTATCTAAAGAGGTGATTATTTCAATGTTCTCTCAGTTTTATGCCATAGTGAATTCTTAGGGTCATAAAGCAGATGTAACATGTTGAATAGTAACACATTGCTCTTGCAGATGAAATCCTGATTTCGCCTGTGGCAGCATTGACAAGAGGTACACGATTCCATGCCTTTATTTTTTTCCATCTTTCCCTTCAGCTGGATGTGGCGTCCTGTCCAGTAGAGTCAATGGCTTGTAAATGAACTCTGAGGTGAAAATGGTGGCGGAAGCTGGGGACACATAGCAGGTAAAACCCTTCACTTCTAACTGTTTCCTTGAGCTTGAGATTCCTGTTGGAGCGGGCAGCAAGCAGCCTTACATGAGAAAAGACTTTAAAAAATCACTCCTAGGCAGCCTTTGGGATGCTGAGATGGGAGCATTGTGAGTTTGAAACCAACTTGTACGGGAAGATCCCATTCAAGAGGAACAAAAAAAAAAAAAAAAAAAAATCACTACTGATGATAAATCAGTTGGCAACGACAGCAAATGGCCCTCCAGGTTTCTTGTCTGAGCAAAATAAACAACTATTTAAGCCATTGTGGACAACTATGCTGTTGCTTAAGCATGAACACATGCCTAGTGAGGTCTCCGTGATAAGTGTGTGTGTTCTTGAGTGGGCCCACGCCTTCCCTGCACATTGAAAATGCAGGATTCCTGTGTACTGGGGTGATTCATTATCTAAGGATTTTGTGTCTATATTCATTGGTGAGACTTATAGTCTTCTCATTAAATGAAATTTGTGCTTTGCTTGGAAAGGCCTGCACGAGAGCAGCATTTCCTCTCTCCTTCTAATCTTCCAAACAGTTCATAGAAATGGATTCCTACTAGTCGATGTCAAAAGCATTTTTGGTGAATAAAGTTCTCATTGTTGGTTTAGTTTTTTAAACAGTTTTGTATGTGTACATGTGTTTCCATGTGTATGTATATATTACATAAAATATATCGTGTTATTAATAATAATAATAAATTTAAAGGGTTTCAACAATCCTGGAAAAAAGTTTTGGGTCACATTTTCTTAGGGGCTTGCTGTTCAATGTGTCTGAAGCTGTCTCTTGTTATATTCTTAACATTGTGTGTACTTTTCCCCACGATCAATCTCGTCAGCCTATGTGCGACATTAATCTTTGAAATGTTCTTCTTTGCCTGCAACATTTTCTGCACTTACTATTTCATTCCATTTGCATCAAATGTACACTGCTGTTTTTGTCTCAAATTGATAACTTTTCTCATATCTGATCTTTCCCATTTTAAACTTTATCTATTTACATGCCTAAACATACAATCTTGCCTTTATGTCTTTCTCTTCGTGCTGATATTTCAGCTAAATAGTGATTTCACCCTCATTTGGCTCCAAATATTCGTCAAAATCTCTTCCAGTTTCTGCATTAACCACAAGTTAATTTGAAATACTTCTTTTGCTTTTTAAGCTGAGATTTCTTTTCCTTGTCTCTTAAATTTACTTCTGATTTATTGCAATACCTCCTGTGGAACATAACTGTTCCTTCAGTGGCAGAAGAAATTCCTTGACCAAAGACTGAGCAATTTTGTGCAAATGGCCTTTGGAAGACACATACCTTGTCAATTAGATCAAAGTTTTTGGCCAAGTTTAAGTTTCTTATAAGCTCAACTGGCTTTTGTTTTTCTTACCAATTTTCAGGAAGCATAATTCAAGAACACTCACTATGAAGTCAAAACTTAAGGGTTCTTTGAAAACTCAGTTGACTTGGATGATGTTTTGCTAAGACAAACATGTGAAGGAATGTCTTATTGAAGCAGACACAAGTGAAAGACTAAGCAGACTCATGAAGGAATGTTTCACTGAAGCAGACACAGAAGAAAGGATGTTCTGCTAAAGCAAGTATGTGAAAGGACACATGATAAAAGGATTCATCGCTAATGACACACATGCATTGGTCCACCTTACAGTGCATAGTTGAGTTCCATTTGTCAGGATTCCATAGAGAGGAACACACCAAAAACCTTCTGATGGTGTGCTGCAGTTTCTTGCTGCTTCCTCAAACTCAGGCTGATTGGCAGAATGATGTTAGCTGAGATAGACTCATGTACTGAGGCAAGACTGGTTGAGGACACATGATATTTGGAGGGAGTATGGCTCATGCCTTTAATCCCAGCACTTGGGAGGCAGAGGCAGGTGTATTTCTGAGTTTGAGGCCAGCCTGATCTACAGGGTGAGTTCCAGGACAGCCAGGGCTATACATATAAACCCTGCCTCAAAAAACCAAATAAATAATAAATAAAGTAAGTAAGTAAGTAAGTAAGTAAGTAAGTAAGTAAGATAAATATAAAAACAAAACAGGACTCGATAGACAGTGACTGGGCTTGGCTTCCTTATAAGAGCTAGCTGTGCAATGCTTGTTGGTCTCCTGTCTTTGCTGATCTTCCCTTCACTGAGACAGGTACAGAAGAGAACTTCTCCAGAAGTTCCTGTTGGCCCTGCTCCCTCCTGATGACTTGTGCTAGGCTGAGGCCTGGCTGTCTCTGCTAGGTAGTGCCACCACTGCTGATTCATGTTTGCTATCCTGACTCTACTGGACTAGAGTGCTGGTATATCCATGAAGTGTTTGTGAGTGGATGGAGCTGCCCCTGCTGACCTATAAATTTCTAGACAACATTGGCTAGAGTTGCTCCAAAGAACCATTTCTAAACAGGTCCACTCCACCCCACCCATATCCTTTCTTTTTCACTACTTCTGGTGGGTGGTGGGCTAAAGGGGAGGTTAAAATGTTTAAGAACCATCATAAAAAATGGGATTTAAAAAAATTAAAGTTACAATGCTACTATATAATCTGCATTATTTTCTTTACATACTTTGGAAGTATATTCAGGAGGCGCTCAGAACAGTGTGAATACATCTCTACTGTTAGATAGAATGAAGGTAGAGGATGGGAAGATGGCTGAACACAAGCCTGAAGATTCGAGTTTTCTCCAGAATTATGGTATGACACAGTAGTACCAATGGTTGTCTGTAATCTCAGTGCCTATACACTGGGGGACATGGGAGGTAGAGACAGGAGAATCTTTGGACACTCACACACCAGCTTGCCTGACATATGAGGCAGTAAGGACTGGATGGAACACAAGGCCCAACATCCAACGCTGTCCTCTGACTTCCACATGCATGCCCATGGTCATATATGCACACACATTATATAGATCTTTACACATATATAATCACATACGTACATCATGCACAAGCATGCAGATGAAGCAAGACATAAGAAATTCATCATATTATTTTTGTTCCTGAAAGTTTATTTGATCTAAGATAATATCGGTACACCAACTTGCTTTGCAAAAAACATGTTCTAAACATTTACTATATAATTTCAAACACTCCTAAAAGATACTGTGCATAACATTCCTGCCCATTCTTTTACTTTCCAGTCCCAGAAGAAAACTCATTCCATGCAAAAGAGCCATTGCATGTAACACTAAATTCCATACCAGAAGGTCTAGGCCTACCAGTGACTTCTCGTGTTTACAAGCTTTTGTTGGGTAAACCTTGTCCCTTGATTTAAAACTTAGATAAATAAAACTGCCTACAGCCAGTTCCTGGAGGGATTAGAGAGGTGCATGGAGTTGGAGTGACCTGGTTGGAAGAGGAGAGACAGGGGAAGAAGGAAAAAGAACAAGAGGAGAGGAGGAAGCTGCCGTAAGAGGATCTGGACGATGAGCACACGGCCAGCAGAAACAGCAAGTATCTGGGGTACACCGCTGGCGAGGTAGCCAGGCCAGCAGTGAAGAGTAGATTAGGAATTGCGCCCCAGCAATTATCAAAGCCGAATGAAATAACCATAGTCTGAGTCTCATTTATTTGTGTGTGTGTGTGTGTGTGTGTGTGTGTGTATATATATATATATGTGTGTGTGTGTGTGTGTGTGTGTGTATATACATATATATGTATATTGTATATATAAACTTAGCTGGGAATAAGTTTAAATTGGTTGTTCTACATTTTGGTGCACCTTAAGTTGGGCATAGAACCAAACTGTCTGAGACAAGTTACCAGGTAGAGAGACAAAGGCCTCTCCCAAAATGCAGCTTTGAGGCTCCCGTTGCTTGGGGCCAGCTAGACTACAGCACCTGGGAGAAACTCAGGCTGCCCTTCTTCCAAAAGCTGCAATCTGCTCTGGAAAGCCAGCGCTCTGCTTTGTGGAAAGCACAACTTGTGCTGAGGGCCCTGGAGACGAACAGCAAGCTAGTCTGGATCCCCTGAGTCGCAGGCCTGCTGTCTGGTGAGAGGTGCTAGCCCAACCAAGCATGGCAGGGAAGGTGGGCCAGAGACTACCGTCAGATGCCCGCGATGAAGGCCTAAAGCCGCACAGTAGCTGGGCAAGTTGGAGAGGCCTGGTCAGGGCTGGCAAAAGGCGGAGCAAGGAAGGAGCCCTGAGCTATCTGAACAGCTGGGACCGGGCTAACCCAGGACGAAGTAGAAACTAAAATGGCCCAAGAGTCTAAAATCCTGATAAGGTTTTGAATTCAAAGAACAATGTGAGAAAGGGAAGCTAAGTGTAAAAATCATACAGAGAAATATTTGATTTAATAAAGTCCATAGGGATACATTTTGAAATTATAAAATAAAAATTTCTTTACTTGGAATAGAAAGAAGCACAATAACACAGTGCTTATGGATTCGATATAGTCTTGCTTTGCTTATCAGCATACAAATGGCTTTTTTTTTTTTTGCAATGATTACAGCTTTATATGTTGTCTTTGGAAGAAATCAAAAAAAGAAAAAAGAAGAGACCGAGAAACTAGATACCAAGTTAGAGGCAATAAAACAGAAATTAAAAGAATCTTTACATCAAAATAGGAACCACTCAGAAGAATCCAATCTGGAACTTACAAAAACATCAAAAAATGTAGCTCCAGACAGGAAAGTTCCACGGAGGCTTGAGAGATTAAAATGGCAGTCCATAGAGATACAATATATCGATTCTGCTTGTTGATGCTAACTTGAAGCAATGCCATACAATGGATTTTGTGTTTCATTTTATGGAGTTTAGAGAATTGAGATATGTGCACAGATTGATACATAATCCAACTGGTACTTGTTTGGAGTTCCAATTGCCTTCCTTCTGCCTGGAGTCCTGAGGAGATGACTCTGAGGTGGTGCATTTATTGGAGACAATGGCTATCTTGGCGATGCCTTTGCAAATTAAAACTGATGATGCTCAGACATATGTATCCACTGAAATACACCAGTTTTATGAACATTATGGCATAAAGGCTATTCTGGATATAGCTTACAGGTCAAGCCTAACAGGACTTTGAAGGAAATGCTTATAGAACATAAGAGGAGTATGCTACCTCCCAAGGGTAGTTTAAAATGTGCTTTTTTGAAGTTACATTTTTAAAAAGTCAATGAGAAAAATAGCACAACTGCTAAGATGCACTGGATTTTAGAAAGAACTGCTGAATTAGATCAGCCTGTACAAGTCCTGTTTCCAAAATGGAAGAAAGGAAATACGTTGAGGAGATTTTACATTTTTTCTAACAGGAAAAGAAAAGTTATATCTTCCATCCAAATTATTGAAAATAGGACTCCCTGAAGATCTTGGCTACCGACATAAAGAGGGAGATTGGCAAGATCTACCGGGCAGACGTTAAGGAGGGCAGCCCTGACAGGATTCACCCTCGGGGATGCGGAGATGCTGGACCTGCTGTCTCACCTCTCTGCTGGGTCTTACCTCAGCGTCAGCGAGGCTGTTTCCTCTAAAGACATCTTCAGAACAGCTAGCTCACTTGGTCCAACCTTTCAGACCGTTCCA
The DNA here is from genome assembly GCA_964023405.1 of Apodemus agrarius. Taxonomy (NCBI): domain Eukaryota; kingdom Metazoa; phylum Chordata; class Mammalia; order Rodentia; family Muridae; genus Apodemus; species Apodemus agrarius. Next base: position 75,563,091 of record OZ030008.1, on the reverse strand, counting down.
ATCAGGACTTCAGTTAAGCTCTGAACTTTCTCAGCACACAGATTGGAACAGCAAATGACCCCAGCTAACTTTTCGTTTTACTTAACCATTTTCCCAATTTCCTTTTGGAGCTATTTAAGGCTAATTGTAAATATAAGGGTTGGGTGCTCTTTTATCTGGGAGCTGAATGATCAAGGTAGGGTAGAAACCCCAGGTTGGTTGGTTGTGTTCATGCAGGTACACGGGTGTATGTGAGCCAGAGGACACCTTGGGTGCAATTTCTTTAAAGTTGTCTCTTTTCTTTTAAACAAAGGATTTCCCGCAGGCTTCATATTTGCCTAGAAAGCTCAACTGGTTGGCCGGTGAGTCTTGGAATTTACTTGGCTCCGCTTCTGCAACACTGGAATCTCAAGCACAAGTATATTTTTAAAAAGTGGGTTCTGGGGAATTGAACTCAGGTCCTTAAGCCTGCTTGCAATCACTTTACTGACAGCTATCTTCCAGCCCATGTTGACAGGTTTTATGTGGGCTTTATTTTTTTAAGAAATATTAGTTACTTTGTTTGTTATGTATGCTGCCTCTACTTTGGCTATTTCATTAAAACGTCTCATTGTGAATCCATCTTTTTTATACCTTAAATATTTTATTTTGATAGTTGAGAATTTCATTAAGATTTGTACACTCATATTTTTAAATGATATGGGGAATATTAAAAACATAAAACATAGCACTTTGCTTGAGAAGAATATTAAGAAATAAACAAATAGCACCTTGGGAAGAAGGACGAGGTACTTGAGGGAAATTTGGAACAGCTCTCTGCCCTGGCTCTATAATATAAATATGTTCCATAAAATTATGGACAAATTTGTTGTTAATAAACATTTTTTTTCATGCAAGGGTGAGCACTAATATTAAAACTACCTCGAGAATGGGCATTTTAGTAAAGGAAATTATTGCTGATTGTGTGAGCTTTTTTTTTTTTTTTTTTTAAGGAGCTGTGAGTGTGTGGTTTTGTGAATAGTACTGTGAACCCTGTGTTGAGAAGTGTCCCTAAAGAACTCATCACAGCGACAGGAAAGATTTGTGACTGCCACGATGTCAGAAGCTCCCTTACAAATCTGTCTACAAGCTGCCCTCGGTTCAGCTGATGGATGCAGGGCTCAGTCATTTCTCATTTGAATCTTGCTATTCGCGACTTCTATCCCTGTATCTGCCTCCCTGAGCCTCCCAAAAATGAGGCCCTGGATCTAACTAAATCATAAGTGACCTGGGGAGAGTGTTCTGCATGGCAGCTATTACCCCCTAGCTCCTTGGGTATATTCATAGTATTTTTGGGTCTCTTGTAGAATGTACCCTATAGAAAAAGTTCCAGGTAAACCATCATTCTTACCATCCTGTGGTTTTGTTCTCAAAATCTCTGTCTCAGAAAGTCTCTCTGAGCTGACATTTGATGAAACTACTTGTACCCAAAGTACCGAACTCTAACATCCCCAGCATAAGTGGAGGGCCTTTCAGTTGGGAGACAACAAGGCACCACAGTCCTACATCATAAACACACACACACACACACACACACACACACACACACACACAAAGAATCAACAATGGTGCTAAAGTCTTGGTCCTTTTCAAGATGTTACATGGGTTATAGACACAAAGACTCTGGTTAGCTGTGTGGGGTCAAAGGATCTACAGATAAGAACATTCTTCTGTGATATCATCATAGGATAGATGGCAAGTTCTAAGGCTTTTCTGAACAGTGCCATGGTTACTGGAGGATGTTCATAAATCCTTATCTGCTAAAAAATTTATTTATTTGACAGGCACAGATTCCGTGATCAAGCTCATAAAGCATCATGGGCTATGACAGAATTAGGTTCATATCACAACTCTACCACTATCGTAGTTATGCATATAATTTTGAGCAAATATGACTTATTTATAGGTATTTTATGGTAAAATTAGGACAGTTGCAAATATCTCACAGATTTTTGTGACTAAAAATGGTTTAAAGTCTTACTGATATTTTTAAATGAAGTTTTATGGGTTGCCAAACCCCAACCCTGCCAACACCATTTATGTTAAAACAACACTATACTCTATATGCATATCCTATAGTTAAAATCAATTAGGACCATGCAACCTAGCAAGGGAACACCTTTATCAAATGTTTTATATTTTTGCCATTTTGCTTCTAGTCAAGTTCTTCTATAACTATCATATTCACACAATTTTAATGCTAAAATAAAACAATGAAATACAACTCTATAAAAACCAATCATGGACCAATGTAGTTTGTAGAACCCAGGGAATGGCATTTCCAGATGTTTCTAAATCAGAACTCTGTCTTGTGAAGAGCTTGTCAAGATCTACCTTTAGAACAGTAAAGATGCCACGGGAGTCCCACGCCTGAACCCTAGTACTCTGCGACATACAAAAGACTATGCCAATCATTATAACTAACATGCATGTGGAGGGCAACGAAATGAAACAGCCTCAAAAGTTACTTCCAATGCAATGGGTTTACATTTGCTTGGTAGACTTACATTGTACACACCTAGCACATGGAATGTTCAATGAACAGAGTTTTTACAATTCTCCACTATCTCTTTCTCATTATTCCAATCAAGTTTTTTATTTGATTCTAAAAAAAGATAAAACCTAGGGTTTTTTTTCCTTAACCTTGTCATTTATAATTGATTTCATGTTTAAATAGCTCTTACTCTGCCTTTCTAAAGGAATTTAGATTTAATTTACATGTCCTCTACACAGTCCCATTCCCATCTCTCCACAAAATGAACCTATTTGTAGAGATATATAATTGGCTTATGGCTTCAGCAGGAGCCAATATGTTATTAAGTATTCATATTTCCAAAAGAAGATAAATTGGTATGTTAACAATGTTGCATGATATAAAAGTTGGATAGTCAAATCATTTCCTGTCTTGAATTCTTTTCAAAAAGAAAAAAGTCTTCAACACTCATTATATTTCTAACACATCCATACTTGTTGCTATATTCAAATTTCTCCCTACGTTTTCTTTAACATGATTTTCTCTTGTTTAAGTGACCTTTGTCCCAAATCTCGGAACTGGTGTATAATGAGCAGGAAACCTGTTGTCTGCGGAAACTGTGAAGAAGTAGCGTCAGAGATTTTAATGAGAAAATAGCAGGAGAAAAAAAAATAATAGGAGAGTCCAATATTCATTTAGACTGAATTAAGGATAAATATTTACTTTAGGAACAGAGCAGGATCAAGTCTTTGCCTCCCTGGTACAGACGCTGCCCTTCAAATGTGCCTCTGTCAAGGCACGGGGAAATGCGAACAATAACTCCTTGTGTTCTTCTACCTCTCCTGAGCACCAAATGGAAAACTGAAGAAGCTGACAGACGTACCCACCAGCCTTGCTTTCTCCGCTTTAATGTACAGACTCCATTCTTATTAAAAGAAGCAATGGATCCTGACTTCCTGGGGCGTCACCTGGTGACGATTTCAGCTATGCACACTGCACGGTGGCGTGAGGTTATTGCCTCCCGGTACACAGTGTCTGCCCTGTCTGCCAGCAGAGCAGTCACCAGTGGCCCACTGAGTCAGCAGTATGCACTTGTGCTTATAAAGCATGTCTGTAGGATTTCACTGTCCAGTTCTTCTTGTGCTTAACGGTGAATCCACAGACTCTTATAGCCTTCTAAAAGGATGTTCAGAATACAGAACACTCAGACTATAACCTGACATGGGGAGATATTGACATAAGTGTAACTGATAGGAGTGATAAACAAGAAGTTCAGATTTGCAGGAAAAAATATTCATAATTGCACCCACCACCACTACCATTTTAGAAAGAAGCATAGATCACCCCAGCCATGCCAAATTTATGAGAGCTTAAAAATAAAAAAATCTTTAGCTCAAAATTAAGAAATAATATATATTTTACGACAGTATTTAGGTTTGTGTTAAAATGGTAGATGAAACCATGCTTTTAAAAGCTCTTGGTGACGTGTGCAAAAAGGTAAACGTTTGTCATGTGAACACTAATACATGGAAGAGGAAACGAGCCATTCAGTTGCGTTTCAGACACAACCACCGTCTCTGCTGGATTAGCCTGTGAGTAGCAGGAAGCTCTCTGGGGGTGGATGCTGCCGACCTGATAGCAGAGGTGAGGAGGAAAAGAGAACCTAAGGTTGGAGCACGGCGGGTGAGCCTCTCTCCCAGTCAGATCCCAGGAGAGCGAGAGCAGGCAGGGATCTTATACCTCAGGATGTAAGACGGCTCCCCTCTGGATAAGCAGTTCATTACGTGTATGAGAATAAGAAAATAAAGCCGCACTGTGTTATGAAATATAATGGGGACACACAAACAGGTAGAGGTACCTAGAGGACTATGCCAAGGCACCCCTGAGAAATCACGCCATGTGACAGACCTGGTGTAAGGGGGGAGGGGTTATTTGTGGGGAGGAAGGGGAGTGAGGACCTGAAGAAGGGGTAGAGGCAGACAGGAGCAGAGCCATGAGGGCAGGCAGGGGTGGGGGTTGGTTCAAAGAAGTACAGAAAGACGGAGAGGCTGGAATACACTGAAACACACAATGAGAAAAAAAGAGAGCCGAGGTAGCAAAGAATCCTTTTCATAAGGCAGGCTGTGCACCACCGCACCTGGCAGCAGCTGATGACTTAAGCCCTAAGCCACTGCTGCCCTGGGAGGGGTCCAGCAGCATTGCCTGCACGCCAACATGCGGACTTTTCATTTCTTTGGAATGTGAAGACAAACTTAAAGAGCCTTAACTGAATTTTACTTCTATCATTTTGTGAACCTCTGTCATCCACAAAATCTTTGTTAAGTCCATCACCTGGGTAGGTTGCCCTCATCACGTCCGCGGTGGGATTTCCAAAGATTGTTGTTGGTCTCTCTTTGTAAGTGGATGGGAGAACATGCTTCAAGAGCGGAAGTGAGTTGTTCGCAATGAAATTTTCCCTCTTTAAACGGAGATGCTGACTTTGTCTTCTATATCCATAGCCAGGACATTTTGCCCACAACCCCACAGCCTTCCCTTTCTTTTCTGGCAAAACTCATCACGCCCAATATCCCTACGCAGTCTTCACTGGAAGGATTCGCAGAGCTTTTAGCCACCGTAATGGCTGTCAGTTTGATTTAAGTTTTACATTAACAGGATGGTGAAATCTCTGCCAGGCCTGTTCTTGTCTCGGACAAGCACTTAACCAATGTACCTGATCATCTGTGATATGTACACTGATCCAGCAGGATGTGCAGTCACTTTTGCCCATAGAAAAGTATCCTGAAGTCAACGCAGGACAGTCCTCTGCAGAATGGGATAAATTTGGGCTCCCACTGTGGTTTCTCTGGGGTAACATCTCCCCTACAGTCTTCATGGGTACAGCGCCAAAGCCCAGGGGCTTCTCGATTTTTCCATCACTCTGAGAAATGAGTGGCAGTTGCTCTCTTTGTCCTGTTTGGTTTCATTTGTTTTACTTTAACAATGTGTTTAAATGGAAATAACCCAACAAATAGACCACTTTACAGAGCAGAAATAATAGCACTTTTTCTGCAGAGTTCACGATCCCATTAGTCAAGATGCACAAGGTTCCACTTTTTAAAAACAGTGGGAACCCCAGCAGAGATATAAGTACAAATGATGCCAACTCGCAGGACAGAATGGTAGGAGCAGTTAAAGGCAATTTATTCCTACAGGTTTTGACTCACAAATCCCAGTTCTTATGCAAATGGGAGAGAAGAGGACTGCCCCACCTCCACCTCAACCACCGACCTCTCAGCAGCCTGTTCTCTTGGGATTGGAGCTGTTAAGCAGAGTCCTGCCAGGGAAACTGCAAAGAAGGTTTAGAGCATGTTTGTTTGCCACAGAGTCTGAGGTGGAGATGTGAAGATGGAAAGAATGAAGGCAGTAATGAACAGACTAAGAAGGGACAGACGCCCCCTTGCTCTGGGTCTGGCCCTGGTGCTTCAGGGAAGCATCAGCTTGAACCCTTTACCCACTTCCTGGATAAGGATACTTTGGAGCAGTGCAAGAGCCTGTCCAAGGTCGCCTCCTATGACCATGTCTCAACACAGCAAAGAGCTTACAGAGGAAAACTCAGACACAGTTTCAGTGGTAGCTCCTTTCTAACTCTCTGCTTTGAGCTTTAGTTTTCTTACCAATAAAATTACAAGTTTGGTACTTTCTAATTCTATCAACTGCTAGAGATGGCGACAGGGCAAGAATTGGGCTTGAAGTTCATTGTGAGACATCCATACACAGCAATGGAAAGATGGCATGGTGTGACTGTGTATGGGTGACCATGGTAGAAACATTGAGATACAGCTCTGGAAAAATGGACTACAAAGTTGTTTCTGACTTCATAAGCACTTTACCTTGAAACATCATCTCATGCAGCAAACTGAAAAATAATATTACCATCAGGCTGGGGCTCCTGAAAAATATATAATATTAAAACTTAGGCATTCATATTAGTATGAGAAATTGAAAGTAATATAAATTAACAAAAAAAAGAGATTTAGTTCAATAAACCATATTGAGTTCATATGGAAATATAACTTTATTAAAGATGTGTTAAACAAACTCAATGACAATAAAAGGTATCAAGCCAGAAAAAGAAATAGGGACCGGGAGATGCGTCAGTTGGTAAAGTGATTGCTACACTAACACAAAAAGCCGTGCTTGCATCAGGGACAGCAGCTTACTTTAAGGCTACCACTGGAGGAGGGGTGCTTAGACAGGGCAGGGAATCCTTGGCCTCTCAGTACTGCAAATGGACCACATAGTAAATACACGTATGAATCACTCCTGTCTTTTCTGTACAGGCTTTGGAGTTCTTTAAGTCTGATTTGGGGAGACAATATGAGTATCTGTATATTTAGCAGAAATAATTCTATCTTTAATTGTCAGAAAAAGTTATCCCCATCTATTAACTGTCTTTTTTCACTTGGCAATCATTAATCAAATTTCTACAACATGTTATAGACTGCGCCAGATGGTTGTACTTTTTAAAAAAGACTTAGATTTGGTGTTTATTTTCCAGAAGCTGTTTATCCCAAAGATGAGTATCCCAAAGATGTTTATCCCAAAGAGGAGAAAGACCACCTAACCAAATCATCATGGCCAAATTAATTTAAGCAAGCAATTACTAAAAGCAAGCTTTTCATTTGTGAACATATGTTGATTCCCCCTAAGGGGGCATTCAAGAGATCAGCATTGGACATGGAGAAGATAAGGAGTTCGTAGCTCAAGGGTAGTGGGTTTCCAAATGTGGGATCTGGCAGGCAAATAGAGTCATAACAAGGTGATGAGAACAAAGTAGTCAGTCATAATAGCTTTTTGAAACAAAGTTAGGATTTCAAGATGGTTGTAACAATTTTTGAAACATGTTGGCCATTTCCTGAAACAGAGAGTACCATTTGTAGATAGGGGTGACATGTTGGGCACAGCCCAATCCTTGAACAGAGATCAATCATAAATATGGATGAACCTAGTTTGTTTTTCTATAAGATAGCTTTTAAGCTTAAAATAGAGACAGGGTGGTTTATCAAAGCACAGGGGGGATATAAGCAAACAGAAGGAAGGAAGAAAGGAAGGAAGGAAGGAAGGAAGGAAGGAAGGAAGGAAGGAAGGAAGGAAGGAAGGAAGGAAGGAAGGAAGGAAGGAAGAAAGGAAGGAAGGAACTATAGGTCAAAAATAAGAGAGACCAAAGTACAGAAGATTCGTGGAGCCGAGCTGGGAAGCCATGCCAGGCAGAGGGAAAGGAGTGCATTTCACAGGTAAATCATGATCCAGAAAGTTCTCTGAGTAACTAGATGTTAGGGAAGAAATGAAGAAAGCTCTTTAGAAAACTCTTTAGGCAAGAAGCAGTTTGGAGATTGGCTTTGTGTCCTATTAGGTAACATTGCCTTTCAACTATGACAATAGAAACTAGCAAGGGATTGTAAGCGTGAAGATCCTAAAATGTATTAAGTTCATATTTAAAATGAGTTGAAGCTCTGGTTACTTGAAGAGGAGTAGTTGGGGGTCCCACATGAATCGTTCTGAAATGTGAAACTCAACAACGCTCTCATCTTTCCACTTCCTTGCTCTTCACCCTCACAACAGGCAAAACCATTCTGGTTGGAATTCCTACCTGATGTTTCATTTACTTCTTGTTTCTTCTTCAATCTATTACCCATATATGTATCTAGAATCATCTTCTAGAATCATGAACAGAGCATGACACCTGTCTGGTTTAACCATCCCTCCATGGCCTTTTGATATAATCCTAAATCCTTCGCAAACCCAGGCAAGGCATGGAGTTTCTGCTCGTCCCACTCCTTCTGTCCCCTCTCTCTGTTCCTTCCCGTCCACCGTTCTTTCGTGGAAAGCAGTTCGCTGAAGCTCTAGGGAAGATCTCTCCAGGGTTTTTTGAGCTTCTGTAGGGTGTCCACAATTTGTGACACTACTTGAGTTACAGAGGAATCACTGTGTCTCTACATCACTGCATGTCTGCTTCACTGCATCTCTGCACCACTGTGTCTGTGTCACTGTGTCTCCACATCAATTTGTTTTTGTTCCACTACATCACTGCTGCATCCTACTACACTGTATCTCTGCACCACTGTATCTCCACACCACTGCATCCTGTACCACTGTACCTCCCCCCACTGCATCCTGTACCACTGCATCACCCCCACTGCATCTCGACACCACTGCATCTCCACACCACTGCATCTCCGCACCACTGTATCTCCCCCCCACTGCATCCCCCCACTGCATCCCCCCACTGCATCTCCACACCACTGCATCTCTGTACCACTGTATCTCCCCCCCACAGCATCCCCCACTGCATCCCCCCACTGCATCTCCACACCACTGCATCTCCGCACCACTGTATCTCCCCCCACTGCATCACCCCCACTGCATCTCCCCTCCACTGCATCTCCACACCACTGCATCTCCACACTACTGCATCTCCACACTACTGTATCTCTGTATCCCTTTCACACAACTTTTTACCTGGGAGTATTTGTCTGTCTCCAAATAATCTCTCTCTCTCTCTCTCTCTCTCTCTCTCTCTCTCTCTCTCTCCTTTTTTAAAAATCTTGTGTTTTATTTTTGAGATTATAATATGATTGCATTGTTTTTCCTTTCCCTTTTCTTAACTACAAGTATTCTTAGATATATAAGTCCAACCTGCTCTGCATGTATATTACTTGTATGTATGTTTTGGGGGATGAATATTTTGTTCTGAATAACCAATTGTTATGCTTGTCCCTGAGAAAAACTCTTTCTCCTGCTCTCAGCATTCCTTAGTGGCCTTGTGGACTTTTAACATTCTTGTTAGTATGTCTGTTGTTAACCTTATCCAGCTCATGCTTAGGCAGTTGAGTTGATGACAACTCATTCCTAAAGACACAATCTCACAAGTCCCTTGTTCCTCTGGCTCTTACAATCTTTCTGCCTTCTTTTCTGAGATAATACCTAAGTCTTAGGTGTAGGAATTGCATTGTAGTCATATCAGTTGGGACTGGGCTCTATAATTTGATTGGTTGTGATTTCTCGTAATGGTCTCTGTAGAAAGAAGAAGTTTCCTTAATGAGGGTGAAGACCACAATTATCTCTCTTTATAAGGAAAGTATTTAGTATGTACTTAGTGATTATGCTGATTTAGTAAAATGCCAGTTTTAGGTTCTTCTTCAAGATCCACACCATTCCTAGCCCTAGGCTAGGTTTCCAATATCAGGAATGATTGTTTTCATGTTGAGCTGATCAAGTCTTCTGTTCTTAAAGGGACACTAGCCACTGGCCCAGCATTCTTAGTATGATTTGATTTTAACTGATTATGTGATTTGGGTTAAAGCTATATAGTCTCTGTTTCCAAATAAGGTGAGTTATATTCAGATACTGGCATTAGAATTTCAGTGCCTTTTTTTCAGGGGCAAATTGAAAGCTAACTGTCTCTCCCTACACTGTTTAAGCATAACCAGGGCAACTAAGAGAATGGGGGAATGCTGGCATGTGATTGGTGAATTTATGTGTCTCTCTTGCCTTTGTGCAGGTCACTTGCTCAGAGAGAAAGGAAGTTATGTTCAGAAGACATTCTGACAGCCCAATGTGGACTGAGACCTCCTGGCAACAACTCTGACCACAGCAGTAAGCCACCAAGTTGATTGTCTGATTCTGGTTACGTGGTTCTCAGCTCTCCTGAGAAGTGTTGCAATAATAATTTATGTGCCAGTATCTTGCTGGTGTGTTGAGTTCGTATTGTTAGCGTTAATGCCAGGAATAGTACAACTGGAGGTCAGGTGGTAGAATAATTTTTAGTTTTTTTGAGAAGCCTTGATACTCGGCGCCATAGTGGCTTGGCTTCCGCAACAAGAGCTGAGCAGTTGAGCAGCCGCCATCTGCAGCCCGGAGGTGCTGAGAGAGAGCCTGGTAGTTGCTCACTGATGTCTCAGCAGCCCCAGTGTGGCACTGGAGACCTGGAGGAAGCCTGGAGAGGCATGAGTCTTTAGTTCACGTAAGAAAGTGAAAAAGAAGTTCTGACATCAGTGAAGGGTTGGAGCAGAAGTTTCTGCAACAGAGCAGATGTGCTGTTCAGTGGGGAAGAAAGCACCCGGACAAGGAAGGCAGAAAGCATGGCTATCTCTCAGATCTCCTGCTATCGGATGGTGCGGCACACACTCAGGGGGCCTCTTCCTGGAATGTCCTTACACTCACCCAGAATCACATCTTGCAGTTGATTGCAGTTTTCTAAGCAACATTAGTTGTCACCTGTTTCAGGCACTGTGGACTGTCCTCTTTGACTCTTCCACAGTGGCAGCTCTGGGAGGCTCACTGGATAACTCCTTCTTTGATTTTGTCCACAGGGCAAAGATAAAATCTTGCTCTATCATCTTGTTTCCAATGATACGTAATGTATGGCTAAAACTTTATCATAGCCCTCATGTAATGCTGTCTGGTCTGATAGTTGTTTAAACATATATGTCTTAACTTTGAAGGTAATGTATGCGGGATTTCAGGGTGGTGTTAATATAAAAATCAATTGTCCCATAGTACAGAAGACTCTCCACCAATTTTTAACTGCTGATAATTCTACAGTCTTAAGCCAGCAGCATGTCTTTGGTTGGGTCCCTAGAAATTGAATCTGAGGTAAGGATTTAAAGACAAGTATTTTATGCAGGACATGAGCTCTGGAAATGCAGATGTCCAGAAGTCAGTCAGACAAGAAGAGAAAGGACATGAGGACAAGGAATGTTCCCGATCCAAAGCTATATAGATCAGAACTCAGCCCCCCGGATACGAATATACCTTTGTGTTGTACAATCCAAGAAATGTTGATCCTTGGGTCTTCGTTCCAAGGACTATCTCAGCTGGATTTCAAAGCAAATGGAACATGTTCTAGTAGCCAAGGGAAGTGTCTGTAGTAACAGGTACCTCCATCAATTGCATGGCTGTGGGGAACTGAAAAGAATGTGTCAGGGCACTAGGAATTTATTCTTCATAATCAGTGGAAGGCTTTATCCTGGCAACATGTATTTTGTGTCAACCCTATGATTCAGTTCCATTACATCCAAACATGACTAAAACATGTGTTATGCTACTGGGGACAAAAGGGCCTACTTCTATTAACCACAGATGGAACAGAGAGGAGGAGACTAAAGACTGATTCTGTTGAGTCCAGGCTGGTGCCCTGTGTGTGATGCTGAGCCACTTACAGACACCCAAGCATGAGTGACAACTCACAAAAGTTCCACTACTGAAGTCCTCTGGGTGACCGCCAGGCAACGACATCACCATCTCTCCTCACAATCTTTTACTGCTTACATAGCTCTGACCTTGTAATTTTCATGAGCATCCTGAGGCGTGTAAGCCTCTCCTTCCTCCCTCAGAGGATGGTGGGATGCTTCAATAGGGGAGGAAATACAACACGTTTCTTGCTTGCTGGGGATTCTGTTACTTCTTCAAGAATAGGAAAAACAGAAAAAACGCAAGAGAAAATGAGAACAGCCTGGTGTTCCTTTTCATTTAGTCTAGTCTGATGAAAGCCTGATGTTGCTGGGCCCAGGAACTCATTATAGTTCCCACGGTGAAATAGCCCTCATGCCCAATGGCTCACAGCCATAGGCTGAGCGGAATGGATTTGCACGGGATTTGGAGGATGCAGCAGGAGTATACAGATGCCAGTCAACAAGGCCTTACTACGGCTCCCCAGTGTCTCTCGGGCCGCCTTCTGTAAAAATCCCACATCACTGTTTTGTTAATACATGCCAAATATGTAATATGATTTTATATTCAAATTAAACTAATATTTGAAGTGAAGTAAAAAGTCATAGGAAAGGAAGTCACCCCAGAGACTCTGCAAAGAAGTGAAATAAGAAACGCAGCTATATTTTTGTGCTTCAACCCTAAAGTGAACAGGCGGCCTGTTCTGTAAGTACCATAATTATAAAGCCATTTGCCACCTCTAATAAGAGGACTCTTCTTTCATAAAATATTAACTAAAAATAATATCAGGATTGGAACTGTTTTATTTTCTCTGCAAAAAGTCAGCTAGTAACCACGGTGAACATCTTTAATGTGATGGGATCCCAAAACATTCTCCAAGTCCATAGTCACACGGCCTTGAATTAAACAGCACACTTCTTCTGCTCTCCCTAGGTGATTTGAGGCTAAGTGCTTCTCCCTGTAAACATGTTAATTTCCTAGGCTTTTTTTCTCGTCGCTCTGAATGCTTCTCACCTGAATGCACTGCAGTCGTACAAGCAATTTTACCATAATGGTGTTTGTCCTAGAAAAAAAAAATTGTCAAGGGGGGAAAACCCAAATTTAAGTTGGGGACATAATTTGGAAACCTCCTTTAGGCTATGGGATTTCTTGCACCAAATGACAGAACAGTCATTTGGAGGACCATCAGCATGAGTGATGTTTATATAGTCAATGCATTTGAGACTGCCCAGAGTCCCCAGTTCAGATTCAACAGCAGGCTGCAATCGAGGAAGTTCTGCTGATGCTCTTCCTCCTCCTCTTCCCCTTGCTCCTCTTCCCTCTTTTCTGTCCCTCCTCCTCTTCCTTTTTTTGGGGGGAGAGGGGGATATTCTTCCTCCTCCCCCTCTTCCTTCTCCACTTCCTCCTGTTCTCCCTCTTCCCCTTCTCTTCCCCCACTTCCTCCTACGTTTCCCTTCTCTATTGCATCCTTACAGAAACACTTGTGCATGTTTGCTGTGTTTCATCTTACTATTGAGGTCAAGAAACTTGCTTCATGAATTCAGTAGCTGATCCCGCCATGCATCTTGGTTATTATCTTTTCCTGTTCAGAGGCAGCAGCCACTTTCTACCTAACTATCTACCCTAAATTGTTTTTCTAAGGAAAAGAGTCAATCCGGGGTGGAGAGGGGAGATGTTTATCTCACGGCATTATTTCAAACATGGTGCTGTTTCTTACTGACCCCTCAAGTTAAAATGAGAGAGAGAAAGACCACCAAGATCACCAGAAGACCAAGAAGCTTCAAAAGCATTCGCCTTTGCAACCTTCTTCATTAGCAGCGTTGTGGAGAAAATCCATGGTTGGTCTTTTGGAAATTGCCCAAGGGCCACATCCATGTGCACATACTCTGTGTTGATTAGCAGCTCCTAAATGGCACATCAAACTCTGTTGATCTTAGTCAGCAAAATCCTTTCAGTTTTCAAGATCTTAGCAATCTCCATACTGTTCAGTAAGTTTTCGAGGTAGGTGAGGACTTGAGAACGCAGACTTTATTAGCTACCGTCTGAATGCAAGCTGGGAGCAGATCTCTGGCCCTTCCTCAACTCCCCTGAGGCATGTCCCGATTTTGCTTTAGGTCAGCACACAACAGATTTTCTGAATAAGTGAATGTGTTCATAAGTTGAATCAAACATTCACATATAAATGTTGAAATGCTTTCAGGCAAGTTATTAGTATTAGATCAAGAACAAGTATTTAAATATATGTTGCATACTGAATTATTATATGGATCATAATCTTTTTCATTACCACATCTAACACCAATGTTTATATATGGCAAATTACTACATGGATTATATTCTTATTCATTATTATGTGTAACGCCAAGGTTTATTTATGGTGTATCTATGTAAGTAGAGCAAAGGAAAATAATCAAAAGGGAAACATATCAATATACATCATAGAATTGGTTCTGGAAGATGAGATTCATTTTACTTGGGTAAAAACTTCAGTTGTGAACTCTTTTAACAGCCTCATATAGGAAATACAGTCACCTTTCAGCTTTATCTAAACTACCAAGCATTATGCCACATTTGACTTCGGGTAATTTTTTCCTATTGTTTTCTTTTTCTTTATGTGCATTTGTGTTTTGTCTGCATGTATGTCTGTGTAAAGATGTTGGATCCTAGAACTGGAGTTGCAGACAGTTGTAAGCTGCCATATGGATGCTGGGAATTGAGCTTTGGTTCTTTGGAAGAGCAGCCAGTGCTCTTAACCGCTGAGGTACCTCTCCAGCCTTATCATGTCATTTAAAAAAATAAATAAAATATGTCAACTATAACTTTTCTGTATCATATTTCTATCACATTTGAATTTTATACAATAAGAATACTTATGGTTTCTTAAAAATTAATAGCAATTTTAAAGTTACTATTACCCAAGCCAAACAGGAGACAGAACTGTATTCCCTCTTTTCTGGACTCTATTACTAACAAGAAAGAGGGGAACCTGCCATTGCTCCTGCCTCCTGTGGATTCCCGACTGTCTGGCTATTGGGAATTGTCAGAGTTAAGGCCAAAGAAATCCAATGTCAACCTAGGTGCTGGTGGGTTGGGCAAAGCACATGTTCCTCTTTATCCCTGTCAGCCACGGGCCCTATCAGCGCTTTGTAATGAATCACCACTGCTTTTACTTTTGCCATCAGCCATGACCTTCACCATCTAGAAACACATGGTCTCTCATAAACGATAGCCTGCGACATATAAACTCGAGAAGGATTCTATCACAGCTCAAACTACAGTATCTATCACTAAAACAAACGGCTCATTCTAGCTGAAGAGACACTCATATATATCACGGAACCAACCTTCCATATTTTGAAATTTACTGCCCCGTGTTGGCTGATTTTTTTTTAAAAGGAGGCCAGGCAACCTTGCTCACTTAATACTTTTGATAAACTTCTGCTGACAAGGAGTGTGATTAATGAGAGTTAAAAGAATTGAATCAAGACTGGGAGAGACAGAGCCAAAAACTGTGGACTGCTGGTCTGGTAGAAACTAACGTCTCTACAGAAATATATGATGGACCCTCCTTTTTTTACCATGCCAAGTAATTACTTGCACAGACCTGTTGTAATAATTCCTATTACAGCCAAAACGGAAAAGTCAGTAACTCACCGCCCTGGGACAAGGTGAAGGCAAGGCCAGAGTAGCACGGATCAATATTTCATTTACTCACTGACGTTAGCTTCTATCCCTGTATCAAATTCTTTTACAGAAAGCCATGAAAGAAATGAGGTTTGCTGCAAACACCAATACAGAGGCCTTGCTTCCTTGGGGTGCTTATGAAGGAAGCCGGGCAACAAAGCCTTTCAGGAAAACAATATGCACTCAAGGTCACTCATTACTTGCTACTGTTGGAAAATAAAGTGCCATTAGCCTGATATGGGAATGCACATCAATCACCTGCACACCAGAAAAAGTACATTTTCAACGTGGTGGCGCTGCTGGGGATGAACGAGCCATTTGAACATTGTCTACACGATTTGACAATTGCGATGGTTTTTTTTTTTTGTTCTGTTGACAGGGAATGACTTGTTTAAAAAAATAATAATAATCTCATTAACATTTATTTCTGATTGCCTCTCAGCTCAGTCAGTAAATAAATAAATAAATAAATAAATAGGAAGGAAAAGACCACAGTCGGGCCTAGTGAGATGGTTCAGTGGTTAAGAGCACTGACTGCTCTTCCAGAGGTCCTGAGTTCAAATCCCAGCAACCACATGGTGGCTCACAACTATCCATAATGAGATCTGACGCCCTCTTCTGGTGTGTCTTAAGGCAGCTACAGTGTACTTACATATAATAATTAAATAAATCTCTGTGCTGGGAAGAAAAAAAAAAAGACCACAATCATAGCTCCTGGGCACCAAGAAGTTCTAGTCTGGTACTGATCCCTACAGAGAAATGGAGTTGGCTCACTGTAAAATGCCCCACAGAACAACAACAAATGAAATGCATCCCATTTCTCACCAGGTTTCTCTTTAGAGAGTTGAAAATGTACCTTTCTCATCTTAAAATTCCCATGATGCTTTCAAGGTCAAAGGCTTGGTATTAACCAATTTTAGATTCTGTTAGATATAACTGAAGTAACTTATCCTCCACTCAGAACTCTAGCAGCATCAACCTCTAATCAGATTGAAGTAGTGCTGACATTCAAAAACTTTATATTAGATGGAAAACATGGCTCTTTTTTTCTTTCACGCACACTGTCCCATGCTACCACAGACCCATCTTGCACATTACCTCCATACTTCATGAGACTGTAGGAGTGGAGGACACTGTGCCACAAACACACAAGGACGTATGTTGTTTGAGGACGGTTCCAAGAAACTCACTTGCTCTCCTCCACATCTCTTTATAACTCTATTTCCTCAGGATTCCAGGGAGGAAGGCGTTGGAGAAGGACAAATGGACTTGCTGAATATAAGCTACTGGCCGTCATACCTGGTCACCTTGAATGCTTCTCACAGTTTGCTTTCTGACTGAAATAAATCCCAGCTCCCTTCCCTGGAGCTTCAAAGCCACTCTCTAGCAGACCTTCCTGTCCTCAGTGCCCTGGAATGAAGTTCAGATCAAGAATGGGAAGTCCTTGGCTGTCACTCCAGTGTCAGATCTGGTCTCATCTAAAGAAAGCAAAGGTCAGCTGGACCCAGCCTTGATCCGGGTCAGCAGGCTATGCAGCCTTGCTGGTCGACGGCTCAGAAGTATTTTCATACATTCCGTGGCTGCGCATTTTCCCAAGATTCCTCACCCCCTCCTCCATTCCACCCCTTAAAACTTGGACCCCAGGAGTATTTCAAGGGAAATTCAATCCATATGTGCCTGATTCGTGTTCACTTAACTCATTGACATGTTGTTTTCCAGGAGCTGATTGATGTACAAGGAGTCTCCTGACCTCTTTTCCTGAACCTTGCAGTACTGCCTTTCTTTGAGCTGGAAAATTGCCTTTTACTTGGGGTAAGTAGCGCTTTTCAGAGTTGAAAGTTTGGAGCTCAGCTTGATACACAGTTCCCAAATCTGTGTGGGATTCAAGGTTTGACGAATGTGGCCTCAATATATAGTCTTTTCCTGCCTCCTTTCTTCTTCTTCTTCTTTTCTTTTTTCATATGTGCCACCCATAGCTAGAGAAAAAAGAACACAAAGGCCACGCTTACTTTCAGGGCATCCAGGCAGGCATCTTTGGAAGTTGGAGTATCACTTGGATGGTTTAAGGCATGCGAGTCCATCTGGTCTCTTTAAACACCCTTCCCCTGCCTTGATTTCTTTCATGTGCTCCCAACCCAAAGAACTTCCTTTGCCAAGTTTTCAATGTGCAGTAAAGGCAGCAGCTGACTTTAAACCCTGCTTTGATTCTGTTGGGCAACATCTCAGCTTGGGTTAGGTTCCCTGGCAGAGTATTTCTGTAGACTTTCATAACGCTGCCTCTTGGAATACATCCTAAATTATCCCCCTGAATAGACAGGTTATAAAGGCAAGCTACTCCCTCCAATCACTTCTACCGAGTGAAGAGGCATCTGATCGGGGCTGTGCCATGGGTGGCTGATAGCTGGTCAAGAATAGCTAGAATAAAATCATGGGATGATAGTCTTAGCTCCTCTTCTAAATCTGTGGCTATAGAATCAGGAATAGAGCCTATAAAATCTAAGACAGCCTGTAACAGTTTGTGGGGCTATCTCAATACTGGATATTCCTTTAAACACAATTTTTTTTATTTGTGATCCTCAATGTGTTCCACTTATTTATATTTCTGTAAGTATTTGGGGATTTCCCTTATTCCAGCCACTCCACTGTTCTTCCCTCAAATCCAGGAAGCAGAGTCCTTTCTTGATGGAGTAGACATTCCTCTTGAGGTCAAGGCACTTGGACCTCTGCTGTGTGTAGTTCAAGTTCCAGCCAAAGGCCAGAATCAATACTACAAATCACTGCCAACTGGACAAGAGGGCTTTTGTCTCTCTGCCCCCTCTTGGAGATGCTGTTTCTAATGCTTAGCAATTTCATTAAGTAGGACTCATTAGTCAGTGTCTCCTTAAGAGGCCTGTACTCCTGAATGCAATTTTTAGTGTCAGACAGACCTGAGAGCTACACTGTCACCTAAGGAATGACATAGCACCTCAGGAGTGACAGGGTGTTTGCCACGGCAGTGCTTCGGGACAAACAGTCTCAATATTCAAAAGCTGTCTGCAACAAAAGATCAAAGTCATTCTGGGGAATGCATCTATCTCCACCACCTGCACCAGCTACATGAATCTATAAAAACACAATGTCAAAACCTTTCAGACATGCAGCCTGTCATAAAGTTATCTTTTGTGCAAACAGTGTTGCCATTCTCCGAAACATGGGTTGCTTTAGATGACAATATGTATCTACTGTTCCCACAACTAGATCATGATGGACCTAAGGCACAAAGACTGGCTGAAAGTTTAATCTCAATACCTTCCTAGTGTGTCACCGAGTAGATGGGGCTTTAATTCGGGTTTAAAGAGTACATGTGGGTTATTTGTCTTTTCTAGTTTCTCAACAGGCTATTTGGGTTTTGTTTCTGCACAACGCACACACTTTGATAATGTAAAAACCCAGGATGTGATTTCTGATCTCAAGTTTATGATTTACAATAATTGAATGATTTCATCGGACCTATTTGGACGTCCTGGCTATCACAACCTGTACAGAGAAATAAAGTCTATGGGTCATACTGGAAAACTAGAACCCACCAACCTATGCAACTCAGGATCTAGTAGATGCGCTACAGCAAACAGGGTAGCTGGGAGGTTGATCGCTGTGCAACCTCGTCAGGCATCCCGTGTGAAGGGCGACCGGGCTGAGATCACTGTAGCAGCATTTTTGAAAGAACGAACTAGATTGAGAAAAATAGAGGTAGATTTCCAAAACATAATATTCAGAGACATTTTCAGAACAGCACATCTGTGCTATTATTTTAATTAATACACACTTGAAAACAACACTAAATGTATCTTGCAAACATCTCAGGAAATATGTAAACTGCTGTTGTGTTGCAGCAAATCTCCAAGCCCAATAAGCCCGTGCAAAAACCACACAACTCGGTTATAACAAGCGGCATGCCTAGATGGGGCAGGTAGACCATGACCCTGCTCTGTCCCCTGCTATGAAGTCCCTGCTACTTGCGGCTCCTCCAGGCCACATGCTATCGCTCCATCTTCCTTCCCCCTCTTCCTTTCTCGTCCTCCTTTCTCTCCCCCATCTCTCATCTCTCCTTCCTCTCTAAAACTCCCAGCCCTACCTTTTCTTTCTACTGCCCAATCACAGGTTCCGACGTTTATTTGACCAGTTGAAATGAGGAGCAGGTTCACATGGAACCTCCTGAGTATGTGATCTGCTCCTCTTCCAGGGGCAGGATTAGCATCAAAATACAAGCAGCACAGGGGGAATCTACAACTGTCATTGTGATGTTATTTGTGGGGAAGAACCAGGAGTGGGTAGGTCTCACCTGTGCATCGATCTCACCAGTTCCCAATTAGTTTATATAGCTAGCATGCACAAAGTGTCTACTAGGAGCCTAGAGAATGACTTAGGGGATACAAGCAAGGTGGATTACTTTCTAAACAGTGGAAGGAGCCATCCAGATAGCACAGAACCCATGCCAAAAGTATCCCCCAAATAAGCAATCTATCAGTTCCCTGATAGATAAGAAATTCCACATCTCACCAGTCATTCCCAGAGCTTACACAAACTCTCTGTTTTGTGTGCATTTTGATTCATTCTTTTCTTTTGAGCATGGATATGTTGGGCATTGATAGCTGGAAGCCAGAAAAAGGGTCTACACAATCCTCTTTAAAGTCACATTCCTTCCCTGCAAACAAGATTGCTTAAAATGTCTGTCCTTTGTCTGACATGCTGTGAAATGTACACTCATGGTGCTAATAACCTCTCATAACAACAACCCGCTTTTCGTTTCCCTAACACCTTCTGAACATTGTTATGTGGCCACAAACAGGAGTTTTCATTTACTCCTCATAGAAGAATTAGAGAAATGTGCCAGGCGCTATTTATTTAATAGACAGATAAATTATGCCCCGGGGATGCTAAGCATCCTTACGAAGATTTAACAGCTTAGCGCTGCTAGCCACAGAATTAGAACCCAGATCTTCTGAGTTCAAAACTGAGACTCATCCACTATGCTCCACTTACATATTTAACTCAAGAATCCTATAGCAAAAATTCATTTGACTATATTATAAAAGCACATTTATCAAAAGCTGAGATAAACACAACTCTAAGGCTGACAGAGTTGTAAACTTCTGTGCTTTCTCTAAGTCAGATTGGGTTCAAGGGCCGAATTGGAGCTGCACATGCTCCACGTATAGGATCTGCGGCTTCCTGGCGCTCACCATTGAGATTTCAGCCCATGAAGGCAGTCAGGACAACGGTAGAGACAGTTCTTACAGCTCTCCCTGCACTCCTGTGCCCCCTATTTGATCAGCTGCCAAGGTGGTGAACACAGCCAAGTCAAACAGTGTGCAGCATCTCCCTGAGGCTCCGCAGGGGGCTGAGGAATTCCATACTTGGAAAACAGAGGGGAAATAGAAATGACTGGACTGTGGTCTTTTTTGAAGAGTGCAGAAGAAGATGGTGTTATGCTTACTCTTTTGGAGTTTCTGATGTTTAAACTAGTATGTTGAACAGTCTGCCCCCTTCTCTTGTCTGTGCTTTCTGGCCCAGTTATCTGCATTCGCATCAATTAGCATAGACACCTAAAATGAGAAAGACCTGGAAAGACCTTTGTGCCTGCTTCAGTAAAGTTAAAATATATATGAATCTTTGAGTGGGGGCCGTACAGTGTGTACTGAGGCAAGCCCACAGACAGTGCCAGGTCCTGACTTCTGACCTTGTTTGAGACAGGGTCTCTTGGTTACCAGCCTAGCTGGCCTGAGAGTCGTAGCTTCCAGGAATTCTTCTGTGCCCACCACCCACCTCTTCTTCAGAGAACTGGGGTTAAAGATGAGCATGACTGCCACCTCCACCTCAGCTTACATGGATTCTGAAGATACTGAGCCATTTCCCCAGCCCTCTTTGTCCTTTATGGAGAACACTGTGGGGGAGAACCATAGAAAACCAATCCCGGTTCCAAGAGCAACACTGCTTATCTGAGAAAAACGTCCAAGGTCTCTCATTACAAAGGATCTCTTAGGGTCTCCTTCCTTTAGTTTCACTGCTAGGAAGATTGAATTAATGCATTTAATGTGCTGTTGCTTTTTTTAAAAAATTGAAAGATTGGTTAAAGAAATTGTATTTGAGCTTTTTGACCTGTATTTGAATGTTCTCTTCCAGGGTGCTTTCTCTTACTTTTTAAGCTATAGAATTCCTTCTTGACCTTGCTCTGTAAGTTGAGCCAGTGGTCTAAGTCTTCTAGTTCTGGAGAAAACTGGTAAGTCCTGTACAAATGTTGGTGCCTCTGTAGAAGTGTGAGGCTGCTTAGCAACACAGATACACTTTCATCTACTTAAACAGCAAGCAGAAGCCAACACATTTATAGACTTTGTTACTGGAGTTTTGTTTGCTTCTTACAGATACATGATTCATATTAATGTTCTTAGTGAAAATTGTCTACTTAAAAAGTATTCTTCACAATAAACACTAAAGGCATATTTTTCAGTATCCTGAAATCTTGGGTAATCAGATCAGGATGGTTGGTGTTTAACATTAAATTACATAACAGGATAACTTAGATGCTTGTTGAACCCCTTCCTTTGCTTGGGTGAACCTGCAGCTCTGCCTCCCTCCTGCTAAGGCCACATGATGTCATCAGAAGGACAAGAGCAGAGATTCTCTCTCTCTCTCTCTCTCTCTCTCTCTCTCTCTCTCTCTCTCTCTCTCTCTCTCTCTCTCCACCTTCTCTATGCTGTGGCACCCTGTGCAAGTAGGACTGTGATGTTTAAGGACAGAATACACTGAGATTGACACAGCTTCTGCCAGCCTTGACCCTTGGATGACATCAGAGAACCCAAACAGCTAACAGAACACCACATCAGCCCATGTAGCTTAGGCTATTCTCCTACATCTGTCCGCCAAGTGCTGGGATTATGAGTATCCGCCACCACATGGGGTTTGAGAAATAAATTTGCTCGTATTTAACTCCTGAGATTCAATTGTTGTAACAGCTTAATTACCCAGATTAATAGCACCCATTTATGATCCGCATCTGGATATGTCTTCTTTTAATTTAGTGTTACAGATGTTTGATATCTAACTTTAAGAAAAACGAAATGACATGTGGTAAAAAGCTTCTAAATTCCCTGAAGCATTTTAACGAGGAAACAGATAGATTAATAAATAAATATTGATGATAATTAGTTATTTACAAATAATTACTGTAAGCACTGTGACTCAAATTTCCTATCAGAACAGCAAGAGGACACTAATTTATTTCTATCAAATCTTTTTTAAAATGTCATAATCTATTGTGATGGCTAATCTTGGTTATTGACTTGACCATATTTGCAATCAACTCGAGCATCTGGGTAGACCTTCGTGGGATTTTCTTGACTGGATGATTTGAGGTGAGAAGATGAAGCCGAAGTCTGGGCCACGCCTACTGGTAGCAGCCCACAGCAAAGGACATGCAAGAACGAAGCCCTTTCCATTTGCCCGCTTGCACTCATTCTCACTGGCAAGTTCACCCACTCTGCTGCCGAGGCGTTCCTTCACACGTAGTAGAACCTACTTTGGGATTCTAAGGTACACTGAAGACCAGAAGCTGTCTAGGAATTCTCTGGACTCCAGCACCATATTTGGACTGAAACATCCAGCCTGGTGGACTGACAATTACCAGATTCTTGGCCTCTCTCCATTATGAGAGAGCAATTGTTGCCCTAGCCAGACCAGTGTCTGTAAGCTGCTCTAATCAATCCTCCTTTGACATAGATGTATCTTTCCATCCTATCAGGTGTGTTCCTTCAGTGAACTCTGATTAACACACCTGTGGGGGTGAACCTGGCAAAATGAGGACGTTGACACCCACTGAATAGAGCACGCTTGTAGCGTCTTAACAATGTTTATCAAAGTCATTAAAACCACTAAGCTCTTTGCATACAGCATTTTTTGTATGGATTCTTGTTACCAGAGGGTGTTTATGTTGGTGTTTTCTTTTAAATTTTGTCTCATTTTTTCTGATTTTTTTTTTTTTTTTGTACTGCTGACATCAAATCCAAGACCCATACCTGCCAGGCAACTACCATTGTGCTACATCCATGGTCATCAGTCTTGACTTTATTCAAAGAGGGCAAACCTAAACCTAGCAGACTTGGCCCATCTGCAAACTGTTTCATGACATTTCATTGAAAGGGAGCCTTATTTATGTGCCACCTATGATTATGTCTGTCACAGGAGAAACGAATGGTTCGGACAGGAACCTTCAGGATCACAAAACACAAACATGATTGGCATTTGGCTTCTTTAAATAAACTTTCTTTGAAAGCAACATAGCAATTGTACTTATCTTCAGGGTACAGTCTGCCGTCTTGATACATCTCTACAGTGAGGTTACTTCTCCTGTCTCTGTATCTACTGAATATCTCTGTCTGTTACTCTCTCCATCTTTCCTAGTCTCTAATAACACCAAGTTTTTAAATGTGTGTTTTACTCCATTGAATTATGTAGTGTGTGTGCATCATGCTGTGACCCGTGTGTATAAAGCAAAGGGCATCTCTCTCCTTCCACCATGTGAGCTCAGGTGCTTGGTGATAGGTGCCTTTAGCCCCTGAACCATCTGACCAGCACCTGCTCAACTTTAAAACTTTCACATATGAGTGAGAACATGAAGGTTTTATATTTGTGTGCGTCTGGCACTTTATTAAAAAAATAACTTTTGCCTCATTCTTTTCACATCAATCCCTAATACACAATAATAAAATATTAAATGTACTTAATGTCTAATAATGTAGCGAAGTTTATGTTATATTCTTATAATCAAGTATCATAGAAATATTGAAATACTTTTGGAATTACAATATTGTAATACCACAGCATTACAATGGTATTGAGCTATTTAGAGATAGGGGAACATGTTGCTTATATAATGCTAAGTGTGAAAAGTCAGAATTCAAAATGGCTTATATAATTCTTATTTGATTTAAAAATACTCACGCATGTATACACAAATAGATGAGAGAAGCCAGATACCAAATGTTAGTGGTGATAATTTGTAGGGGTAAAATTGCTATTGGTATTTTTGTTCTCCATACTTGGTTATGTTTTTAGATGTTCTAAGTGGTGTTTTTATCATTGGATAAATATTAATTTTAATGCCTGAAGGAATGAATTAAGTGGTGTAATTACTATGTCACAGGATTCTTTCTCATATTCTCATTTAACTAATAGCAGGGGATGAAATGCACACTTAAGGGAGCCACATATATGGCTGGGAATCGAGCTGACAGTCACTAGTGCTACCATATGTTCAGCCTTAGGGATGAGCCCCAGTGACATTCCATCAAACTGATACGTGTGCCTCATTTTCTACCTGTTCTTAAAGAAGAATCTGAGAATTCAACTTTTAAATTACAGAATCTGAGAATTCAGGAGTGAATATGCTGACTCTGTAACTCCTCTTTCACAGACAGGATGTTTAGTGCAGACAACTGGCTATTTAACAGTTTACCAGGGTTGTTGGACTTTACACAGTCACCTCTGACCAGACATTTTCTTACCGGCCAATAGATCCCAGTGGACATTCCTGCTGCCGTGAAAACTCTTCAGAGAATCCAGATGTGTTTTGGAGTGAGTTTGTTTCCTCCTTGGCTTCGTGCATCTACAACCGGTTAAGTCTTTCTGCTTAGCTGTGTTACATTTGCAAAGATGTCGTTTTGATTCATCTGCCCCCGGATCAACAGTAAGTACCTGTCAAGGGTAAAACTTTATTACTCTGGAAATGCTTCTTCAACTCAACAAGTAGGTTATGTAACCTCCATGTAATTGCTGAGGAGGGAAAATGCATGTTCAGTGTCATGGATGCCGGGAGAGGAAGGAGGCTGTTTGCATGTGGACTTCTTGCAGCTGCCTACGCAGAAGGAAGCAATTAGGAATCTCAGGTGTGGAGCCCAGAATTCAAAACCCCTAGAAACAAAGCTGATGGGGGAGAGGTTAAGAATGAGAACCAGTGCATTAAAATGAGATATAAGGCAAGAAGAGAACATAAATACTGTGGAATAACCGCCTCTGATGAGACGTTTACTATCTGCGTGTTCCAAGTGAGGAAGAAGGGGTAGGGCAAAGCTGGGTTACTTCCCCGCAGACGATTGAACCGGGAAATAAAGTCAGATATTTTGTGCACCAATGAGCACAGTCTTGTCACAGTTATCCAACATCTGTCAATCCTAGTGAGATCATGGATCTTTCGAGAGTGATTCCACATCCTCGCTCTCAAACATACGTATTAGGACACATTAGTCACAGACATCATCTTTCAGAAGCAGCTTTTACCTCAGGGTTTCCATGTCTGGCACCAAAACGATGCTACAGTGCCTTTCACCCCATCAGATGTCAAAGGAAATAATGGGTGAATTAGAAATCTGATGGTTCATTTTGATAATATCCATACGTATATTGGGTATACGTATGGATATTATCAATATTGGGTATATGTAAAAACCCAACATTATAAGAGTATTTTATGTAATCAATTAAAATCAGACATGGGAAGAGGCCGTAGCGCAAATCAAGACATAGCTCAGTAATCCTGGGACTGATTTTCTTCACATGTGAATTGTGAACAGTATTTATAACAACATTGGGATATAAGACTATATAAAGGAGTTTATGTGAAACACAAAGGTAGAGATTATGTTCAATTAAAAATGGGTATTTTCTTATTAACTTGAAAAGCTAGATATAACCTGCAAAATTGGCTCAGTGGTTGAAAAGTACCTGCTGCTCCTGTAGAAGACCCTAGATTGGTTCCCAGCACCCACGTAAGACCCCTCCCCACTATCTGTATAACTCTAGCTCCTGGGGACCAAACACTCTCTTTTGTATTCCACAGGCAACCACATACACATAAATAAATAATAAAATGCATATTAAAAGTACAATTAGAAACAGGAACTCTGTGCAGAGGCCTGGATTTGATTCCCTAGCATTGAAAACAAGCAATTAAAATCTCAGAGCTAAAGCGTGGACCCCCTTAAGTACACTTACCATACTTTCACTACTTTCTACACTTTGGGGGTTGCTACTCTTACCAAAAGTGTTTTGTTTCTGTCTCCTTACCTATGAAGAACATGAGATGAGAAGACCTTAAGTAAATCAGAGTCTCTATTGAACACTGAACACTGCCACTGGACAACCTTGGCAAGCTCCCATGCCAGCCACTGCCAGAAAATGGTTTCGAAAGTTGGGACATAGCTGTTGGTGATTGTCCCAAGGCCTGGCCCCTTGGGATGAAAGGGCTGAAATCCTAGCCTCCAAGGTGATGATACTGAGGACTTTGGATCACGAGAATGATTCCCTCAGGAGTGCTCCTTTTTAACATGTGCTTCCTCTTACAAAAAGGCTAAAAAGTTTCCACACAAGGAGAGAAGAGAAGGTAGGGTCTTTTCAGAAACTCAGTTCACCAGTGCCTTAACACTGGACTTCTTGCTTCCACGGTCATGAGAAATGAACTCTTATGCCGTAAACGCTATCAAGCTTTCTGGGATTTTCTTGGAGCAACCCGGCACATCTTTCAGGGGGTGGCCTGCACCTCCCGGGAACTTGTTAAAAAATAGAAAACCCCAGACCCCACTCTGGTCTCACTGAATTAGAATCTACAAGTGATCAAACGCCCAGGTTATTCACCACAGGTACTTTCAAGTTTAGAGTATTCTGCAGAATGCCTGTTAGGAAAGGAAGGTCTCCTGGGACTGCTAGCCAAGGAGCAGTTCAGTTATACTGTTGTTCTAATGGCCAGCAGAGTGTGGCATGACTCCTGACTCAGCCATTCAATTGACAATTGCTCATAGGTGCCTGTTATATGCCAGTTAGAAGCACTCGGTATGGAGAAATGAAGGTTCAAGAACAATTTGTCATGCTCTTAGAGTTCACATCTTTACCTGCTTTAATCATCTTGATCTCACCCTGGTGGCCTCTGTCTAAGGCCACCATCTATTTCCTCCCTCAGGAGGAACAGCGCAAAACATCCCAAAAAGGCTTGGTGTTGGGACAGGAACATTACAGAATATTTCAAACACTGTAGTGGAATCTCTGTTTGGGGGTGTCCAGCCTTTTTATTTGTTTGCTTGGTTGGTTGGTTGGGTTTTGTAGAAATGTAAACATGCCCCTTTGGGTAATAATGGATAAAGACACCTTTCCTGTGCCCTCTGGTATGAAGCAGCAAAATTCATGACCTCCAAGGTCAGGTTAATATGAAAGTTCTTTTTCTTGACCCTCTTTCGGAAACTATGATCCAGTATCCAGAAATGAGGTTTAATCCCAGGACTTCTGCTAGAACTATGGAATTCTGGATAGAGATTTTCTTTTAAGAGTTTCTCTCTGTCTCTCTCTGTCTGTCTCTCTGTGTGTGTGTGTGTGTGTTTCTCTCTGTCTCTCTCTGTCTCTCTCTGTCTCTCTCTCTGTCTCTCTCTGTCTCTGTCTCTCTCTGTCTCTCTCTGTCTCTCTCTCTCTCTCTCTCTCTCTCTCTCTCTGTGTGTGTGTGTGTGTGTGTGTGTGTGTGTGTGTAGCATGTTCATGTGTGAGAGCGCACATACAAGCCTTCCACAGTGCATGCAGAGGTCAGTACTTGATCCAGCACTGCTGTGTTTGGCAGACTAGTTGGTTTTCAACTTTCCAGGCGTTCTCCTGTCTCGGTCTCTCATCTTGATATAGGAGCATTATGATTCTGGATACCTAAACGTACATGGGCTTGGGAGATTGAAACTCAGGCTCTCACACGCACATCATGACAGGTTTGCCCTTAGAGCCCTCCCTTTGGCAGCTGCCCAGGGTTACTCTCTCTCTCACTGGATTTGCGAGATGAGTAGAATGTCCATAGGAAGCTAGGTGCTGCTTCCCATCCTTGCCAACACATGACAAGAGTCTCCGTGAGAATAAAGCCAACCTAAAGAAAAGCAGAGCCAAGAGCTAGCAGAGAGGGAGGTTTCAATCGGTGCACGAAGCATCTCTGTGCAACAGCGCATCAAGGCAGCTTTGTGTCCTCCTCTCTAATGTATGAGCTGATACATTCCCTTGACTTAGCTCAGTGAGCTTGATATGGATTTTCCCTGTTCTGTCACTGTTAACATAACACTGTTATGTGTGGCAGCACACATAAATGTTTTCAATTAAGTCTTTCAGCATGTCCTGAAACAGACAGTGTTAATGTACCCATTTTCATGAGAAAAAGACTGGAGACTTTGAAGGCCTTTGATTGAAAAATGAATCAAGTTCATTACATATAGCTGACTATATGGTAAACCCAAGATGAAATCTCACAATATCTCATTACAGAGATTTACAATTCATAAGACTATTTTAAATAGTATTTACTGTATGGAATTACTAAACTCTGCATTTGAAAAAGACTGAAAGGTGATGAATATTCTAAAAACACATTCTCACAATCTTCTTATAGGAAAGCGTGGTCCCAGAGGGCCACATGAATAACTGGTCCATTGATAACTTCTCGTAACTGGATGTCTTTGAACCCAGTTTATTACAGAACCCATCTTAATTCAGTCCATGCTGTAATAGGTTACAGGTTTAAAGTTACAGCCATAGGTAATTTACCAAGGTCAAAGCTAGCAAAGGGTATACTTGGGAAATAAAATCCTTTTCAGTTTCAAAGTTCTCCTCCAGTGTTTTTCTATTTCCCAACAGCAGTAGCCCTCTCGAGTACTTTTTTTCCTGAAACCACTTAAAAGTTCCTTAATAAAAGAATCACAACATCTTTCACATTATCTTTTTCCATATTTATGATGCAAAGCTACCTTCCTTTGGACCTTAAGTCATCTAGTTTAAACCCACAGGAAAGACCTACTGATGCTGGAAATCTGTGATGAAGGAATGCAAACTCCACGTTAGAGTTTTGCAGTCATAGCCCTGACCCCAAGAACATATAGCAGTTCTGTGGTGCTTCTGGGCCTGAAAACAGTCATACTAACCAAAGCAATCATTTTCGGGTTAAGTTCACTTTAAAAAAAAAAAAATCTAGGAATGTTATGGTTTGAATAATAAAGTGTCCTAATAGATTTATGTGTTGAAGGCTTTGGTCCCCAGATAGTGGTACAATCTGGAGAGAAGGCAGAGACTTTGGAAGGTAGGGCCTGGCTGGATGAGAGTCACTAAGGACATACTTTGAAAGGCTATCTTGTCCCTTCTCCGTAGGAAATGTCTACTGTTTTTTACCCTCTAATACTATCCTTGACACCTGACAGCTCTTCTCCATTACCCCTCTCCTCCATGTTGTTTTACCTGAATGAAGACACTCGGCTGATGTAGTCACACAACCAAGGACTGAATGTTCTAAAACCACAAACTAAAATAAGTTCCTCCTCCTATTAAATCACTCTCAATCTCAAGGATTCTGCGGCAGAGACATAAGGAGGGAACACACTCTAAACATGTTGTTCCCAGAGTACCAGAGAGCTCAGGCCGGGGAATGAGAAGAGAGCGTCATGGAGACAGTGGAAAGGTGAAATGGACAGAGAGGTTGGCGGAGATGTGCCATTCACTAGAATGAAGTCCTACCAGCAGAGCGAGGAAGAAAATGTTCGTGCTGCCCACATGTTCCTGTGGGTGGTCCATCATGCAATACTCCAGCTCCCTCTCTCTCCCATCTTGTTACTCTTATGCTTTCAGAAAAAAAATGTTAATTTGTCCTTTCAGCAGATTTCACACACATCTGCAACACTGAATCTTCAGCTGCTTTGCACTGATGTGAAAGTGTTGGGAACTACAAGAGAAAAACACAAACCTCATCTTCCTCATCTGTAGGGAAAAACTTACTCCCCAAAAGTCTCCCTTCTCTATATGAAAATTCTAATGTTTTTCACCCCTTAATATAACCAGAACCATTAATTAAAGATGCGTATAAAAACATTTTCTTGAGCCTAGAAAGATGGCTCAACAGTTAACCGCACTTACCTGCTCTTGCAGAGGACCCTGGGTCAGGCCCTAGCACCTGCATCATGTCTCACAAATGTCTGTAACTGCAGTTCCAGGAAATCTGATGCTGCCCACTTCTGATCTCTTTGAGACCAGGCACATACATGGAGCATAGACATACATTTAGGCAAAACATTCATACCTGCAAAAATAAAAATAAGTCTAATCTAACTTTTAAAACTTTAATTTTTTTCACTGAATGTAAACACACATTATTTCTTCACTTAACAAGCATTTTCCAGGCTTTCGGTCTGTGAGATTCTATGAATGGTGTAGTACTGAATGCCATGGAAAGTAGGGAACTGTGGATGGTCTGTGTTCTCCTGTTTAATAACTATTTGTTGAGCAAATAAAAACAGGCAAGGAATTTTGGGACAGAGCCCCGAACAACTTCAGCAAGGTTTCCATCCTTACCAAGGGTCCATCCCAGTGGGAAAGACTGGGTATAAAAGGAAGTCTTGCCAAAGTAATCTAATTTCAGAAACGGTAAGAACGCAAAGAGGAAGAATAGACTATTGAGCAACCTGGAGGAGACAGATGTGCCCAGGCAGAGTTTCATATTTTTCTCACGAGTATGTTAAGGGGAGGTTCTGTATTTGGGGCAAGTAGATCACAGAGAAAGGGAGTAAATAGAACTGGGCACAGTAGAAAAGGGTCTGGCTGTTCTTTGAGATGGTCTAGCAGCCCAGCGACTCGCCTTCCAGTGGAATACAGAAAGGGCATGAAATCTGCATCCACACAGACATCTGCGATCCCATGTTCTCTATGGCATCATTCATGATAGTCAAGGTATGTGTGATGTTTAGTGTGGATTGTCAAACAGGCTCTAGAATCCCCCAAGGAGGCAAGGGTCTGGGTGTGCCTATGAGGGACTCTCTATATTGGTGTCATTGAAGTAGAAAGACTCACCCTAGCTGCCAGGCTGAATGAGGAAGGTAAATGAGATAAGCAGTCACATCCCTCCCTCCTTCTCTGTTTCTGGGCTGTGGATGCAATGGGACCATCCACCACCTCAAGACCCCAGTGTCATATGTTCCCCACCATGATGCACACAGTAGCCAAAATAAAACCTTCCTTTATCTGAAGTTGCTTTTCCCATGCATCTTGTCTCAGCAATATGTGAACTAACTAATGCAACATGAGGATAGCCTAAGTGTCTATTGAAGAATGAATGAAATATGTCTTCATATATATATGATTATATATACAATCAATTTTTAAAAATGAAATAACCATGTTCTTTGCATCAACATAGAAGGTCATGGACATTAAACTATGTGAAAGAAGACAGACACAGAAAGACAAATATCATATAATTTCATTTTATGTGCAGAAACTTGAGCAAGTCACTCACACAGAAATACAGTAAAAGGGTGGTTACAAGAATAGCGAGACTCAAGGCTGGAAAGCTGTAGTTATATAGGCTCAGTGTAGAAACATAATGCAAACCATGAGGTCTGATGTCAATAGTATTGTGTTTGACGCTGGAAATGTGCCAACACAGCATATTTTAGGTGCTCTTTTCACGGTACATTAAAAGAGAAAATATGTGAAGTGATGGATAAGCTAGTTTGCTTGACTATAATAATCATTTCACTTTGTATATGAATGTCGAAACACCATGTTTTATAGCATAGATAGTATATACAATTTTTAGAAATAAGCAACACAGCAATCATACTGTCTCGAGTCTTTCTCTAAGTAATTTATGGTATTCGTGTATTCATTAGTAATGTAACCTTGGTCACTTTGCAAACCGCCTTTTAGAGAGAATATCCCTACATTCTAGTATCACAAGGAGCACAGCGCCATCCTTCCACTTCTGTTTGTCTTGCGTCTCTGACCTCAATTTTAAATTCTCGCATTGCTCCTTTTAGTTCCTTTCATTGGAGAATGGTATTTAGAAATCAAGAACTGCTGTGTGCATTGCTACTGAGATGCCACTGGCTCTAAGCCTCTAAGCAGACAGAACTAAAACAGGCATTATATATCTAGTGTGCTGTGCTGGTGAGCTGTCAACTTTATACAAACCAGAGATACCTTGGAAGAGAGAACCTCAGTTGAGGCGGCGTCTTAATCAGATTGGCCTATAGGAAAATCTGTGAAGTATTTTCTTGATTGCTGATTGATATAGGAGGGCACATTCCACTGTGAGCAGTGCCATCCCTAGGCAAGTCGTTCTGGATTATGGAAATAAGCAGACTGAGAAAGCCATGAAGTGCAAGCTAATAAGAAGAGTTCCTCCATGGTTTCTGCTTCAGTTCCTGCTTCCAGGTTCCTGCCTTGACTTTCCTTAATGATAGACTATAACCCGTAAGATGAAATAAACCATTTCCTCCCCAAGTTGTTTTTTTGTCTTAGTGTTCATCACAGCAACAGGAAAGCAAGACTCCCACATATGTATACGTAACTGTCATTCCCCATCAATTATCTACCTATGTTTATATCTGTATATAAGAGGTTTCAATATGATATATATATATATATCATACAAAAGGTTTATTATATATAACACATATATGTGCATATCTATGTGTTATGTATATGTCATGATGTTGCTTTTTTTTCGGGATTAAAACATTCTTTCTTGAAAAAGAGAAGACGCATGGTACATTTAAGGAAATTAGAAAGTCAGAAATCCCTTTCTCTATTAGTTTAAGTATTAAGCTGGTGAAGGCAAAGAGCTTCTCTGTGGAGCTGCCTACAAGTCTGCACTCTGTGGCTTTTATACATTTTAAACATTGTCACTGTGCTACAGTGGGATTTGCAAGGATGCTGGTGCCTTTGAGTTACCCATGCTCCTTTATTCACCAACATATGTGGGGTTGAATGGTTTCTTCAGTCTGTCATCTGTACCCTATCTGGGCTGATTGTATATTTGTTCATGTCTCTCTTGAAAAGGTCATGTTATATAACATGGCCAGTCCTTTATGCTTATAATTCATATTCTCCATTTCAACCCAACACTTCAGTCTTGGCTTTAGTTTTTATGCCTCAATATGTATAAATTTGTTCTCTTATAATAGGGAACTCAATTCTTATCCACAACATATTTACCTAGCTGTTTAATTTTAATGTACTCTAAATTACCAGGTCTTTAAAAAAATGTATTTACTGACAGTATTACAGAATTTATGCATAAATAGCTCATTACATCTTTAGACTTACAATACAGTTTTCCAAAGTCAGCTCATTCTTGTCTTCATCTGTTCATTCAGACTGGGTTTGTTGTTCATTACTGCAGTTAGGACCCATGTTAGTGTTTCTGATCCATCTTGTATTCTCAGTACTTCCTAGTTGTCCTTAACAAGTCTTTATTATTTTGGCTATTAATGAAGCAAACATCACTATGGTTAAAGCTCTTATGTCAACATGGAAACGTCATCTGTGTCTCAGTCCTGCCTGACTTTTCTGATCCTTATTTCAGTTCAATCCTTTCTTCCATTCCAATTAGGTATCCAATTTCTTTCATTTCTGCTTTACTCTTCCTGAATCTCTTCTGCTCGCGCGCGCGCACACACACACACACACACACACACACCCACACACACGCACAGACACACATACACACACATTCTCCTTTCTTATTTTAAGGATATCTGATTATAAACACACATTTGTATTTTGTTTCTTAATGAAGCAGTGTATCTTGGAAATTAACAGTGCAGTAGAAAAGTAAAGAGGAAGTGTCATATTTTCTCAATAATTTAAATTTTTCTCCTACAACTTTAATACATGATACCTTTGAATTAGAGAAAAATAAATTTTAGTATAATACATTCAAGCAAAGCACACTGTTTAAGCATAAGCTTTTACCACGTTCTTGTTTTGCTTCCATCTATATTTCTGGCAGAAAAGCAACTATTTCAGACCAGACCACAGACTCGTGTACTCTGGGCAGCGTTTGCTGTTCTTAAGTTCAGACTTCCCTGAAGGCCAGCAGACTTGACTTGACATCTGCCGTGAAGTCAAGCAAATTATCTTTCCATTTCTACAGTTGGAAACTATGCATGATGAGGAAGAAAAAAAAACTAAAATGGCTGGCTGTGTTTGTTTTGGACCAGGCCCACAAACGTGAGGGTGCCCAGCATGGGTTTGGCTTGAAGGGAGTCTGAGAGCCTGGTTCTGGGGTCTACCTTTGAATTCTAACTATTGCACTTTGACTACAGCTCAGATACATAAACCAAAGAGCTCAGCGTTGGCCTCTCTTGAGTCAGATCAGTCTCCACCTCATCAAGAGCATAAGGTTTAGAAGAACAAGGGACCAATTGAGCATCCGAAACCCAGCTGTTAATTTTGGCCTTTGGGGACATCAACAAATGGGCTTCCAAGTGTTTGCTTAATCATGTCTCATTGGTACCTTTTGTGGCTAGTAAAAGGAATGGTCTTTTCTATTGTCAACACGAAGAATTTATATCTACCAATGCCAAGTTTTAAATTTGGGGGTTTTCTTAAAATTGCCTTTATAAAAAGAAAATACTTATCCAGAGAAGTTCTGCCAGTGAAGGCTGACAAAGATTGATTTGTTTGGAATATTTAGAAAGCCAATGCCATTTCTGGTCATCCATTTAAAAGATCTTATTGTGCTCCTAATGCCGTGTTTCAAAACTTAGCTTAATGGTTTATCTACATTCAGAAAGATTAACAACTGAAAAAGTACATCTTGAAGAAAGGCAAAAGTGGCTTTAAACATTACAGAATTTAAACCAGAACTGCAAATACTACATTCTAATGCACTTCCTTCTGAAAGAGAGGAAAGACTCCAGATAGACAAATGTCATATAAAATACCCATATTGCGGAGGTTAAGAGTGTTGGAAAGCAATTTACTGACAAATCACCTACTTTGTATCTTCCGTTTACATGGAAATACATTGATATTGTCAAGTTTCCAACTTAGAAACCTAATTTATGACATCTATATGATCCTGGAACTCTCTCTCTCTCTCTCTCTCTCTCTCTCTCTCTCTCTCTCTCTCTCTCTGTGTGTGTGTGTGTGTGTGTGTGTGTGTGTGTGTGTAGAAACAGTTGTAAACCATTAAAAAAATTATCAGAAGCCCCTATCCCCATAGACTTTGATTAAATCTCATCCTGAAATCTGCTTTTACAACAAGGGCTACTCTTAAGAAACAGTGTCCTAGACATGTAGGCTACAAGGAGATCCTGGAGTAATCTAACACATATGTTCTACAGACAAAAATGTTGAAGCCATAAAATTGCCTTAACCCATTTAAACTTATCAGTAGAAATGCATCTTTCTTGTGGTAGGCATTGGGACTAGAATAGCAGATTTAAAAGAAAATGGCACTGTGGATTTTGCCTTTATAATCTAGCAGGGTCAGTTGCAGAAACAAAGGTATAAGAACTTGATTATTTTGGTTTTAATTATCATTACAACTCAGTAATGTTAATGGGAAAAATAATAACATCAGCAAAGTGTTCAGAGACTAGATGCTTGGGAAGTGGGTAAAGAGTAAAGAACGCAAACTGCTCTTGTGGAAGACCCAAGTTCAGTTTCTCGATCCCTCAGCCCTTGGTCCACAACCTCCTGTAACTCCAGCTCCAGGGAATCCGATGCCCTCTTCTGGACTCTACAATTAACACACTCACATGCACATACACAATCTCTATAACACATATGCACATAATAAAATAACAAGAAAGTAAAATATACTCTATTTAAATATAGAGACTGGAAGGATATAGTTGAAGTAAAAATTGCCAGGAAATGGTCATGTCAGTTTGCCTTCGATTTTACAAGTAATTTAATACTTATTTCATGAATAAATTTGTCAATTTTAACTGCTAACAAAGGTTCCTGTTTCAGATTTTTCTTGAGTTCTTACAAGATCTATTAAAATTTCAAATTATAATTCCTTCCCTTCTTTCTCCTTTGAAACATTTGAGGTTTACATTAACACATAGTAACTGGAAATCATTTGTCTCTTAACCATTTCCCACTTTTAGAACCCACAGTGGGTCCAAGCTAACATGACAGCTAAGTTCTAGCCAGGTTCCTTCTGCTTATTCTAAGTAAGGCAAGCTTGTACAATATTATAAAAACCTATTACCTTTTTCACATTGGTAGGGGAAATAATACAACACTAATACTGAGAAGAGTTCCAGCTGTCTGTTAGTTGATGTATTCAGCATGGACTTTGAGAGTAAAGAAAATCTCAAGGTGAAGGCCTGAAGGTATTAAAACTCTAAGATATGCCAGGACAGGGTTCCTCTATGAAAGATGACAATTCAGAGATTAATTTAAATCCTGGGGCTAATAGCTGGTCTCAGTGCAACCAAGTCTGAAATTTGGAGCACAGTAAACCTCTGCTATAAAGATTGCCATCACAATGCTTTGTTAACATGAAAGATTAACTGGGTCAGAGTCCATTGCATGAATCAATAGAGAATAGCAATGGCACAGTTTTCAAGAGAATTCTTAAGAAAATGTTAAAGAATTGTATAGTAAATTATTAGTCTTATTATCTACTATTTCAGTTGTAGACTGCTGAAGGTGCTCCGTGTGAATTTCTTAAGCATACTAATAACAGTATTAACATTTTATTTCATGTTAACTTAATATAAGATATAATATAATAAAATAAATATTAGACTTCAAATTGCTTCATTCATTCCAATTAAGTTTTCACTTATATTTAGATAGATTTTGGATAGAATTTCATACAATTTTTAAGAAGAGCAAAAGCCCGAGAAATTATTTCATTTGGATGTTGAAAAGTTTGCATATTTATTCAGACCTTCTTAACCTTGCAAGGCTGCTAGAAGTAGAATGGAAATTGTTCATGAACAGGCTTTCTCGTTAGATTTTGGCACCTTTACATCAGTCTCAGCCAGAACCCTGAACCACACAGGAAAAGTTGGAACACATTTATCTAAATATTTCAGAGTCTCCAATGAGAGTATTTTTCAAAGCTAATAGAGGGTCGTGGGGATCTTTTTTCCCAGTTTCTTCCTCAACAAAAGCTTTCATTATCCAAATTCATTATGGGGAAAAAATGCTATCTCTCAAAGTATGCTTTATTTGTAGAATGGCTGCAGGGGGAAAAGAAAAATAAAGCAAAACAGCAAAAGTCTTTGGTTGAGTTTCAGGTCCAGAAAACAATCTTGTTAAACACTTGGGCCATCCAAGTGCAATTTAAAGATCCTGTGGCAATTTTCAAAAGGAATAAGGATTAGTCCCAAATCCTGGCCAGTATCAATAAAACTGTTTCTAATTTCCACAGTTGCATTGAGCTACTGTCAAGAACCTAATGGCTTTCTCCATTAAGACACACAGTTTGTCACTGTGAGTGTTTAACTCATTACTTTGTAAAGCACTTTAAAGTACTTTAAAATACCCCAAGTATAAAAACTGCTCTTTCAAAACAGTGCCATGCTGTTCTGCACCGCATCAGAATAACCTACCTTGCCCACCTGAAATAACACTAATGATTCCTGAACTTGGGGCCTTATAAAAGCCTTTTCTTCCTCCACAAATTTCAAATAAAATGCATGGCACCATATAGAGTGCTTACAACCCATGTCTAATTAACATGCTATCGCTTAGACACACTTTTGGAAATGGTCATGACTGGTATCAGTCACTTCCTTCACTATAGACATACTGAAATCAGGATTGAGTTTTAATGTATCTTTCGAAGAGCCTGACATACTATCTTTCAACTCAGACATTACACAGATATTTGGCATAAAATTGTCATCTAATGATTCTTTCCAATACCCTTTCAATCTATCTATCTATCTATCTATCTATCTATCTATCTACCTACCTACCTACCTACCTATTTATCTATCTATCATCTATCTTTCATACATGACAATCCTGAATGGGGTGCCAGGATAAAGAAATAAATTTCAATAGATAAAAATAAATAGATATGAATATGCCTGCCCCCCCCCCAGTTCTCATAATGATGTTGAGAAGTGATAATAAAATGAAAGCCATGAAGCCCTACATAGAGAATTTCCTGGGAACACATGGATGCCTGGATGACAGACACCTGAGGTGCATCACTAGTGAAGAATACATGATAGCAAGAACCAGCAGAGACAAGGAATCCCACATAGAGAAATGAGACCACTCAAAGTGTACAGAGAATTCTAAGTCTTTAGTATAATCAGAGCGATGTTCTCTATGGGAGTGGGACTACCCCCAAGATCCCAGAGAAGTGTTTAAAATTTTGGTGGGGATATTTCTTATTATAATTACTGATAGAGACTACAGACCTAGAAATCATGAAGGGCCTAGGGATACTAATGTTTTAGAATTCTGCGTAATGAAAAATTTCCTCAACTTCAAGTTGGGATGAGTTTGGAACATCACGCCAAGATGTGTGTCAATGAAAAGCCTGTTTATAACTGTCTTGGCAGAGAGCCTAATTCCTAACACATATAGTACAAAATGGTATTTTTACAGTTTAATATACACTGGATTTTCCAGGAGGGTAGTTTTGTGTAAACCAAGTTAAGAGAGTACCGTAAGTTATTTGTAACTTTTTCAAGAGCCATTCACCATTCCAGAAAATGGCAGCCATGATTCCCTTCAGCCACCTGCACCAAGCTCTATTAGCAGTCGTAATCATAACTCCATAAAGTCCCAGGACACATTGTGCCCAAAGACTTTATATTATTACGCAGGAAGTTTTTTTTCTTTAATTATTCTTAGATTTTTTTTAAAAAAATTCAATAATACCTCTGAGTTAAATTCTAGGAGAATAAAATTGTAATACTTTGTTTATGCCTGCCTTTACAATGAGGGCTTTAAGGTGCAGAGAAAAGTGAGGGCTCTGGTATAACAGTATCTCTTTCTACACAATACAAGTTTTAAGCATGAGCTTCTAATTTCTATGTCTCCAGTTCTAAGGGTCTGGCTGATTTAATACTTTCTGGAAAAATAAATGAGCAAAATCAAATTAGGAGACCACTTATTTTTCCCTGCATGAAACATTTTAATGTGACTTTATACTTATATTTCCCAGCAATATAATAGCTCTATCTAATCTCAAGACCCAAATGAATAAATACAAGAGCTGTTTTTATCTTAACTTTCCTAATTGGTTCTTCAATATAAATCACAGACGGTAACAATAACGTCAACAAAGTAGAATTTATTAAGCACCCACTCCATGCTAGGTACTATGGCACGTTTTTGCCATATTTACTCATCTGGCCACACAGTTAACCTCTAAAGTAAGACAAACAATAACACAAAAACGCTTTTATCATCACATTGTAGAGGAGCAGAGAGGAGTAAGTAGCAACGCTGGTTCTTTACAAGCATTGAGAGGATCTAAGACCTTTCTAGGGATCCAGAGCTCATAACTCTTCTAAATCAACACACTTTGCACATTATAGTATTTTTTCTCATTTCATTTCTATGATATTTCACATTTGAGAAAGGCAGGGTCAAGTACTGAGGTGGGACACCGCATCATATGAGGCCAAAGGCTGATGGCCTCTGGCCTTGAAACTCTCTCTTCACTGTTCTGGAAGCCAGAAGCTGCTGGCTTCTGGGGACTGAATTCTCTTGCTATTCAGGGGCCAAAAGCTCCTTTACCTGTGGCAATTCTTCTGTCTTTAACAATTCTGTGTCCAAAGTTACTACTTACTCACAACAATTCATTAAAAAAAAAAAGCCTTAGAAACTTGACCTCTTTTCCTTCTGGAACAAGGGCCCCTTGCTGGCCAGGCAAGAGGCTAGGAGTTCATTAACTCTTTGTGAGCCAGTGAGAAAGAAAAGGATTGAGGAAAAAGTCATGGATACACACACACTGGTCAGGCCCAGCCACCTGTCTCATCAATTTCACAAATGCAAATGCATACTTATATACATACACATAAACCTACATACATGTAGACAGAGACATACACACAGTTGGTGGAGGAGACTAAGCCCCAAATGCCATACTTTCTTTTCTCCAGCAATTTATGCCTTCTTAGACAAAAGTTTTTTTATAAAATTACCTCATAGATAAAGTGTAACACAAAAAGGCAGTTACCAAAGGATGAAAATAGTAAGATCGAGGCATTATTTCATTCTATAAGCTCATTTGACGTTCAAAGCAACAGTTTCACATGGCCTTGTTTTAGCCTAGTGAACAAATGTAACTTTTTTCCTAAGATCTGTCCTAGAATGAATGTTTTTCCTTGATCATAAATCTGTACCAAGTCTGTTTTTCGCCTCCATTCAATTTATGATAGCTCATTGTATTCTGTATTGTGCATCCTTTACTTACTATTCTATGAGGAGGGGCACATTCTCTTCTTGAGTCTAACTTTATTACATCTTTCTGGCAAAACAACTAAAGCCATCTCCTTAAACGTTCTTCTTAAATTATTTGACTCAAATCAGGAATGCTTATAGTAATTAATTCATCTAAACAGCATTAATTTATGAACATCCATCTTCATGTTAATCTGTAGGAAATCTGTGCAGTAGAGGGGCTAATGCCAGGAATCATTAGGCTGTGTAATAGTGACAGGAAAGGCATATCAGCAGTAAGAAGCAATCCTAGGATGAAGTCTCTAAGGACTCTGCATTTTCAAAGATCACCCATCACAGGCCATGCAAAACAGTGGCCCATTGTACTTAAATATGTGATCCTATGGAGGACATTCTCATTTATGCTATTACAGCTTTTACATGGCATCATGACAAAATAACAAGTCCACAGGCCTCTTATGAGATGTAATAACTGCCAAGGACCAGCCTTGGCATGGAGAGGGCTTCTGAGAGAAGGGGTATCTGTGGGGGCAGCAAAAACAAATGACTCAAAGTCAAATTGTGG
Organism: Apodemus agrarius; assembly: GCA_964023405.1. Taxonomy (NCBI): domain Eukaryota; kingdom Metazoa; phylum Chordata; class Mammalia; order Rodentia; family Muridae; genus Apodemus; species Apodemus agrarius. Next base: position 75,521,932 of record OZ030008.1, on the reverse strand, counting down.
ATCCAAACTGACAGCTTGTGTTCTGCTTGATACAACTTTTCCAGTCTGCTTCTCTCTATGTTCTGCTTTCTCTCTGGAGATTTCTCTTTCTATATTCTGCTTGCTTACTGTTCTAAGAGATCTCTCTGTGTCCTGCTTGCTTGTGTGTGTGTGTGTGTGTGTGTGTGCATGTGCACGTGCTCATGTACATCTGTCTATTCTCCAAGCAGTTATCTCCTAAAATTTCTCTGAATCACTCATCTCCTGAAGAATACAGGTTCAGTCTTTTATTTTACATATTAATCCAGTCATTTACTCCAAGTTTCCCTTTGACTATCTTATGAATCAGCATCCCATGAACCCCAAGCTTTTGATTCTTAAGAGACAGCATGCATTCATTTTTTTTCTTGATATTGCAAAAGAATTCAGGGATCTGCCTGCCTTTGTTAAGCACAGACAATAAACTAGTTAGATGGGATCCTGCCCTGAAATTATCATTTCTACCATACCTGGGTCTAATCTTGCACTGTCCCAGGCTGACCTTGAATTTAGGAATCTGCCTGCCTTTGTATCTTTCTAACAACCTGGTTTATAGTGTAGCTGCCTTTCTTCCTTTAGAAGCCCCTCATAATTCATATTGCATCCTTATATTTTACATAGTTGAGGAACTATATATATATTTGAACTCATGTGTTTAGAGCTCTTTTCCACAGCCTTAACAGCTGTCCTGAAGGTCCCAGTGTTTACCATTTTGCTGAGACATTAACCACACCTTTGCCTCCTGGACTCATGCTGTCTCAGAATATCATGGAGTCATTAACCATAAGAGGGAGGACATTGTCAAAAGAATGTGAAAATATACATGTCATTACATAAACAAGCCTTATGCCCACAGCAGCCTTTGACAATGGGAAGGCTCAAGCCAGAAACCTTGCCCCAGGGGCAAAAACCATGTCACCCTGTCACCACCAGGGCCATGCTGCTCTCAGCAAATAACAGCAAGCCAAGTAGAAGCATATTTATCCTGAACTTACCCATGGAAAACTAATATTGCTATAAGTCTGGATTAAATAATTGGTATTGCTCTAACTAGTGCCTCTGAGCTATGTCATCCCATGAGGGAAGGGAGAAGAAAGTGGAAAAGAAGGAGAGAAAGGTAGAAGAGAGAGGACACAATCAGGGTGGAAACTTGCATTCACAAGACTGTCCCTCTGAAGGCAATTGTGCTTCCGCCCTATGGCATCATCTCATTCCTGTGGGCCCTGTCCCAACAATCTTAAGTGGAAAATTCTAGAAAAAAATGAATTCCTGAGCTTTAACTTCTTTTCCATACTGAGTAGCACACTGAAACTCTCATTTCTTCCCTCTCCAAATCTGCACAATGTATACTACTCACCTATTAATCACCTATCTTAGTGAGTGCCTCAAGGGTCATGGCATTATAAAGTTTGTTTTGGGGTAACACATTTTACTTAATAATGACCACAAATTGCAAGAATAATAAAGGTGGCAATTCTGTACGTCAAATGGAAAAGTATTGTGCTTCTTTAAGTGAAAAGGCAGAAGTTTTTCATAGGTACAGAATTCACAAACATTCAATATTATCTTCAGTTTCAGGGAGGCACTGAAGGTCCAGGAAGACATGTTCCTCAGATAAGAGATTATTAAGTAACATGGTTGCAAAACCTTCGTTTTAGTATTTTCATGAAAGAAAGAGCAGATGGGCAGATGACCCCAGAGTGCACATTAATCACAGCACAGCCCTGCCAGAGAGGGGCCAGGGAAGCTTCTTCTTAAATCTTCATCATCTCTTCCCCTACACTGCTGTAAAGAGTTGGGTCAAACCTAGAGGTCTGCGATCTAAAAACCCTAACCTGACTCATTTTATAAATATATAGCATTTTATGCATTAGTTGATAGACATCTAGGTGGCTCCCATTTTTTAAACTGGTATAAATAATACTGCTATGAATATATGATATGTAAATATGATATGTAAATGTGAACTTGAACCGAATCCCTTACTTTCTTGAAAGAAAACCTATGAGTGGCTTTTCTAGTGGATTTTAAAAAGCTAGGATCTAGCTTTTTACAAAAATAAAAATTTACCTCTAAAGAGGTCTATTAAATTGGGTAGGAGCAATTGATATTTTTAATGTTCATATGTTGTACATACTATGCTATAAGTATACATACAAGTATACATTCTACATGAAACATATTCTAACTCTCCCTCTCACTGTAAAAGTGAATTTTGAAGGAGGATTTTAATAACACATATGATTTTTCATTTTTCATTCCTTTAAATGTCTTTTCAATCTGCCTCATAACAATCTCCTGAGCCAGCGCTAGGTTTCTCAGAGCTCCTGGGGCAAGCTCTTTAACCACAGGGACCCAGCAGGATGGATCTTTCTCTGTGCCTGTGTCCTCCTGTGCTCTGCTCAGATGCTCACAGAATTCCCTCCCCAAAATGTCCCTCTCGAGACGATGGTCACTGATAATGGAGAGATAGCCGTATCACTCCTCATCGGAGAAAGAGAGAGAAGCTAAATGTAATGTGTTTTTCTTTCTTTCACAACGAGTAAAAAATTATCATTGTATTTTGTGAAGGTTAATCTTGGTGGTTAGCTTGATAGAATTTAGAGTCACTATGGAAACGAAACCCTGGACTTGTTAATGAAAGAGTTTCTAGATTAGGTTAGCTGACTTAGAAAAACTCACATTGAATATGGCGGCAGCATCCCTCAGTGCTGTGGTCCGAGACTGAACAAAATGGAGAACATAAGCGCAGCACAGCTCTTGGCCTTCTCTCTGCTCCATGATAAATTCCATATGACCAGCTGCCTTGAGCACTTCCACACCATGACCGACCAGAATGAAGAACAGTGAACCAAAAGAAACCTTTGTTTCCTTTGCTCTTGTGGGTATCTTGTCACAGCAATGAGAAAGATTACTTCCTTCTTCTGATCAGAATATGATCTACAAGTTCCAAACTCACTACTGATGCCAAAGTCATAGTAGAGAAGTAGAGGGGGTTTTTTTTGTCCCTAAACTCTTTCTAGTTAAGACTCATAGAGTCTCAGAACAACACGAAAGTCTGGAAGTGAAATTTGCCTGCTTCCTTCTATTTCTGCCTCTAGGATTACAACTAATTTAATCCTCATCACCACAAGTGTACCTTATTCTTCCATACATTGTCCTCTTAGTTGATGGCTGGTTTTTCTTTAAATATTTTTGGGGCTTTTCTTCTTTGTCTAACTTGAAGGAGGATGGTAGTGGTACTGGTGATGATGATGATGATGATGATGATGATGATGATGATGGCCATCATTGCCATCATCGTCTCCACCATCTTTTTATCTATTATAATTTTGAGGGACAAATTCTACATTGTTCTTGCTCATCCATCACTCAAAGCTTGCCCCTTTAAATATTCCAGACCAACTAACCCATGTTCAGCATTTGGAGAACTCACCATGCGCACCACCTGCTGTTTAACCTGTGTCTCTCAGACCACCTCTGCCTGATGTTCTAAACCATATCCTTTGGTATTGAATAGTTACTAAGACTCCAATTTTCACTTTACATATCATACTTACTTCACACCTTCCTTATCTTTTATAGAATAACTTGGATTTGATCTCTAGCCTGGTCTTTACAATCTCTAATCATGGTCTGTGTTCTGGTCCAAGGATGCATGCACCATTACCTCTGTAGAAGATCCCATTTCCTGCTCTAGTTCTACTGACTCCCACATGCTTACTACACAGCATCCTCTGCAAGGAATGGGATATTTACACACTGACTGAACTACTTTCCTAAGTCATCCACTGAGCGTTCTGCTGTGCTTCATCTTCTCTAATCTACCTCCTGAAGAGCATCTTCTCATAATGGTCCACCATCACTTCAATTTCGAGATGAAGGAAGTCTACTCGACACTCATCCATATCCCTTCTTTCTGCAATATGGCAGATCATTTTCTGATGCTCCTAAATTTGATATTTCCCCTCTGATTGTCCATTTTTTCTTAGAATATTATTTTATGTGCACATCCTACTTTGTGATCCATTGCCACAACCTTCCATGGCGCTTTGATGACACAACTCACCTTCCACCTGGCTTCTGCCATGTCCAGTTTCTATTTCTCATTAAAGTTCATGCCGTGGTGCCAGGGTAGACGTCTCCAAAAAAGCTTATCTCCAGAGAAACATTAGAGGCTGACTTGAGGGAATCTCTATAATGATCTATATTATGATCTTAGATTAAAACTGAAAGTAAATGAAAATTTTAAATTATTTTATGTTATGAAAATATTCAACCTTGAAAGTTTTCAACACAGTATTTTTTTTTCTAAAAAATGTTCTTTTCTCCAATAAGACCAGTGACAGATTCTGAAATTAGAGAAGATTAGACTTGTAAGAATGGTTTGTTTTGGTATTTTCCAGGCCTGCCTAGTCTTACTACTGGCATTTATGTCTTTGTTTTATGATTGGTGTAGAATTTACTCTTTGACATAAGAATGATCAAGCTCTTTATTCTGGAAGACTTTACATTGAAGACTGAACATCTGCTAATACTTAAATGCAGAAAAATGAATTCTTTTTGCATTATAACTAATTCTAATGTTCTAGTTATATAAAACCTGCTAGAATCTAGTATATGATAGCTACTGGATGAACTTCATGGGTTTAACAGCTTATAAGGCAAAAATGTAAAATCTGACACCTAAAGAATTCACACTGACTTAGCAATGTGTTATATAAACTGATGAGATGGTATGTTAGAATATTATCAGATTTGATGCTAAAAAACTTGGGTTCAAGCCTCAGCTTTAGAAGACTTGGGTCAAAGCTCTTAACATCTTTGAGTTGCAGTTTCACTTAACTGTAAAACTGCAAAGATATATCACAAAATTTGCTGGTTGGAATTTTGTACAAAATTATGTAGGCAACTCACATCCTAAGTCATGTCAATGGTTTATAAATTTTCTTTAATAGTAAACTATTCCTCAAATGTAGAGAGAAATCAGATAAATAGCTTTATGTATGATATTATGGTTTTTATTATTTGTGTCCTTTATATATGATATAAATGAGAAAGGTATCTCTCATTTGCTTTAGTAAATTAGCATAGGTCTCATCCCACATCCTATAACTATTCTTGAGAATAAGTGGTACTAAACCAATGTGTGCACTGATCAGTTTAAAATGTCAACTTGACATGACCTAGAATCACCTGGGAGGAGAGCTTAATGATCTGGCTGGCCTTCAAGCCTGTGGACTGTTATAATTGAAATGAGACCCAGCTCATCACAGACAGCACCATTCCCTAGGCAAAGTCGAAGAGAACGCTAGCTGAGAGCAAGCAAGCAAGCTTACATCAATCCTCTCTCTCTCTCTCTCTCTCTCTCTCTCTCTCTCTCTCTCTCTTCCCTTCCCCCTCCCCTCCCCCTCCCCTCCCCTCCCCCTCCCCTCCCCTCCCCCTCCCCTCCCCTCCCCCTCCCCTCCCCCTCCCCCTCCCCTCCCCCTCCCCCTCCTCTCCCCTTCCCCTCCCCCTCCCCCTTCCCCTCCCCCTCTCTCTCCTGCCTTGATGTCCCCAAAATAATGGATTATAAACCAGAGCTGGAATAGGCCCTTTCCTGCCTATATTGCTTTTTGTTGGAGTGTTTTATCACAGCAATAAAAATGAAATCAGAATAATGTACTTCCTGGGTGCTGAAACTCTTATGAGATTCCAGGACAATCTTAGTTGATGGGAGAAAAGATAAGACATCTATGGAAAGGAATAAAGACAAGCAGGAAAAATGTACTGAAAGAAAATTGAGTTATTCCTGAGAAGTGTCAGAGAAAGAAACACTGTTCTGGGCACAGCCCCCAGAGATACCTGCTGTTCTTTGAAGGGAATGACTGGGCTCTGTTTCTCACAACCATGAGTGCACAGCTGCCCAGTAGGCCCTGGTTTCCTGGCCTCCCTCTCAAAGTCATGCTTCATTTTGATCCTTCTAGTGTCTCTAGCCTTCTGTTTTCTTTATACTGCCTCACATTTACCATGCCTCTCTCTTCACTGATGACTGCATGTACATGGGAGTCTTCACACTTGGTGAAGGAACCCTTACACAATATAAAGAGAAGGGGAACCCTTGCATTCAAGACAATTGTATTCTAAAGACTCACCGAACTTATTTATTGACTGATGGAAGTTTATTTTACTTTGCTTTCAAGACACTTCTTCCAGCAGCTAGCCTCTCCTAGACTTGCTGATCTAGATAAGGAAAAGAGCTGTGGCCTCAGGTTCTTGCCACATGGTGTCAGACCTAATGTTTTTGGAAGGGCATATAATAGACAGGGCTGTATATTTGCAAGCCAAGAGTTGACAAGGGGTTACATAACCAAAAAATAGGATAACGTACATAAAATAAATATTTTGGTAGGAGTCCATCATGATCCTATCAAGAAGGAATTCCTTCCAGCAGGCTTGGTGATCTGAGCACAGATCTATGCTCTGATCTCTCAGGTAGCGTCAGATAAAAGTTAGACACAAGTAGACAAGCTTAGCCATCATGGAGCAGAAGCGGGAGAAGGTAAACATCCAAGCACGGTATCTCCTGCTGCAGCTATAGCCCATTATCACATAGCGAGTGACTAACACAAATGTATTCTTGTGAACTTGCAGAGGTCAGAAGTCCATGCTTGTCCTCAGCTGGTTAAAACCAAGGACTGTGTGGAGCTGCATGAAGATCTATGGGAGGAAGTGAGGCCTTGCACTTTCCACCGTCTATTGGTTGTCCATATTCCTTGTAGTTCATTTCTTCATCTTTAAAGCTAGAAGATAGGCAGACCAGTCTTTCTTATGAATCATTCTGTCATGACATCATTTTTTTTCCATATTTAAGGTTCTGATTATGCAGAACCTATTATAAGGTCAGCCAAACAACAGCCTTAATTTTCTACCACCTTAGTTCCATTTTGTCATGAAATACAACGTAGTCATATATTCTGGGGTGTAGAACATGGACATCTTCAGAAAGCCATTATTCAGTTGCCTGTGTGCAATGCCTGATACTTGACAGAAGGCACAAACTGTATAGGGAAAACCCAACTATTTTGTACTCATGTAGCTGAGAAAAACATGGACAGGAACTGGAATACTGGAAGACCCAGAGAGATTGTATTGTCAAATTTAGAAGGATAAAAGAAATTTCTATAATAAACAAGAGACTGAGAACAGAAAACCAGATACAATAAATGCTGAGCTTTATTTCCATAGTTAATAGCCCAGAAAGATGCTGGCCTAGAGCCGAACTTTGCTCTTGACCCCAATTACCTTATGATAAACAGTATCTGACTCCCCTCAACTCCTTCATAAACCTGAATACAACTTCGATGAGAGGAAGAAACAGGAACCCCTAAAATATCCCAGTTTCCCTGCTACTGAGTCTGACTAATGTCTTACTGCCAGCACCTAGGGAAATACAGCTGAAAATTGGGTACACTTCTAGACAAAAATACCTGGCACTTTTTTGTTTGGTATTTATATGGTAAGTCATACTAATTTCTCAGTACTTAAAAAAATCAGTTTCAGTGGAAAGCACCTTTGCTTTCTTATCTAAACCCACTGGGAATGCAAGACATCACCTGTGCTTTTTTTTTCTACCTGTGCTTTTATTTCTCACATTCATATATCAAAGATGGAGCTGAAGTGAGGAATCCCAGACTAGAAGCCTGCATCCCAGGAAGTCAGACTCTGTCTTCTTTCTTTTCTAAATGGATGCATTTTTCAAGAAACGTCCTTACAAATTCCTGTTTCTTATCTGCTGGGCTACCTTAGAATAGTAGAAAACATCAGAAGAAACTTTAAAAACAAACAAACAAACAAAAAAACAAAACATTGCTTTCCCAAGGCTCATGTGACAGAACTTCTCCAAAGCCGTCTCCACTTTAAAATAAATAAATAAATAAATAAATATAAAAAAAATAACAAAACCACCATGAAATGTTGTCTTCGGTATTAAGGGAGATCATTATGACAAGTATCCGTGTGTAATCTTTAATTCCTACAACACTTCAAATGGGCATCATCCATCCCGACATACATAAATTGAAGTCCTTTCTAAGAGTTCCCTGACTCCCTCCAGACGAAAAGCCTTATACAAGGGTGTGTGGCAGGTAGTTTATCTGAGACATGAGCCAGGGAGCAGGGCTGGGGACACAAGAAAGAAACAAGGAAGAAGGGAAAGCCAGTTACCTGTGCTGGGAAGCTGACTACCTCTGAGGGCAGCAGCTGAGTTCTCCCCAGTCCTTCCTGTGAGGCCTGTGAAGTGTGCCACAGAACTATGAGCCTCAGTTAAAAAGCATGAAGTCATGTTTCTGATGTGTGGCCTTTCAGTCGATCAGGATGGCTCCACCTGGGATGATCCTCTTGAACTTCAGGTTGCAACATACTAAACTGTTCCACGGGAACACCATATCTTAGTCCTGGGGTGATTGCTGGAAGGAAACTGGGAATTTGTGTGGAATAACTGAATTTCACTTGCGCCAATGTAGATGATTGATAATCAGCTTGTAATACAAGCTAGGGTTGGAGCACATGCCATGACCCACATGTAGCAGCTACTCCAGCCCACGATACTTAATGCAGTACTTAAGATCAGGGGCGCTTGACAGCAAGGCTAGGGAGCTTCACATCATTCAGATGGGTTGGCAAGAAAACATTTGACTCTGTGGAACTTTACCCTAGGCAATTCAGCAAGGGCCTGGCATTAATACCCCCATGAATAACAGCTAGAGCACGTTATGATTTTGTGTATGTGACAGCATGGCTCTGTCTCCCATTAATCTCTAGCATGGGTTTGAAAACAAATACAGCAAATATGCAACTCCAGGGCAGTGGCACCATGAGCCGCATATACAGTGTCAAATATTTTAGTAGCCACATTAGAAATGGGGAAAAAAACAATAGAAATTAAATTTCATAATCTGTGTTATTTAATCCACTCTTTGCAAAGCGCTCTTTGTCCTTAACCACGTGATCCATAAGATGCGTTGGTACAGTTTACAGGCTTTGCTTGTTTTATCACTCTGTCTCCAGAGCCTGGTGCGTGCTTCACATCTGTCAGTGCTTCTCATATTACATGAGTCACGCCCTACCGCTCAGTGGCCAAGCGTGGCAAGTGTCACAGGTTGGACAATGTGGCTCTACTGCATTTGTCTCTTATAAAGGCTGTTAATTTTCAAACAGCAGTACCGTTTCACTTTCTTTGGGATGGGATGGAGAAGAGAGACTGTCAATGCGCCTTCCCGACACGGTAATGTCTGTCTGTATTATTTCCCTCTAGAATAAACAAAATGTCAAATCAACGAGGTCCACAGCCTGAAGTGATTAGAATAGTAATGTGAGGAGAGTGCCAAGCCATCCGTGAATCGAACATCGCAGATTTGTTTCTTCTCACTTATCTTCAAATGGCAAGACAGGTAATTTTTAACTTGGAAAAGGAGAAGGGAGTTTTATGCATTTTTGAATTTATACCACATGGTGAGCAATCCACGACAGTGATTCTAAAATTGAATTACCAAAGGAGGCATCCAATTCCACCTGAATTCTAATAGGCCAATCTGTTTGCCTCTGCTCCTTTGAAATAACATTTTTTTTTCAGTTTTATGGGTTTATATTTCACACAGGCACACATGTAGCATAAAAAATTCAATAAGACATTTGACAGGCATAGGTATTAACACACAATGGTTAACTACAGCGTTTAGTGATGGATTTCCAAAGTTCAGGTCTCAAGACTTATCATATACTGGGTGTAGCTTGGAGCCAGTTGTTTGTCGGTTTTGGCTTCCGTTTTCATTTCTGTGTAATAGGGATATCTCTACTGGGTTACAGTCAGAAATATATAAGATATGTTGAAGTCAGCTTATAATCATTCCCCTGTTAATGGCAGGGTTTGCTATTAATAAACAAATGATGCCGATGCTGACTGATGGGTGGAGCTTGCCTTCCACCTATACCAATCCACAGTAAAGAAATTTCTGCATGAAACCGCAAGTTATTGTTCATACATCCAGAAATGTCCCAGAAAAGGGGGTGTTTTCTATTCAAACCTCTAAAAATTGTTCATTAAAGCGAATAGGCTCAAGGCGTGACCTGGCTGGAAGGTGTTTCTGTCTTCCCTTTTGTCCTTTTGTCTCTTAATCCTTACACTGTGGCCGGACTCCCCTAATGGCTGAAATTAGCACTCTCATTTCCATATTATCTCCTTTATATTACAGATGAATAATGTGCTAGAATAAAGAAGGGGATCTGAGGGAGAATTACCAGAGATGGGGGGAAAAAAGTATTAGATTTCTTTATGAACAGCCTCTTACCCTGCATGTACTTACAACTGTGGAAGGAGCACGTCAGCATAGAAACCAATCAACAGCTCTTCCTGGGAGACAGCCTGAGAGAAGCACCTGGCAGTGTCTTCCCTCCCTCTTTTCACTGAGTAGTGTAAATCAAGTGAGGTAGGGACAATTGTGTTTGCTCACATATGTTCTAGCATGCACAGTGGGATCAATAATGACAGGGAGAGGTTATTGAATGCTGCCTTTGGGGGTCAGGTATGGTGATGTGAATTTCATACACATTAATCCATTCAGGCTACTGAGATGCATTACAGACATGGAACCTGAAGCACAAACACTTCACAACTAGCCACAGATTCTTAGTTATGTGCTGGAGTCAGGAGAGTCACACCCACTAGCACTGTCTGTCATAAAGGACATCCAACGCTGGGCTAATCTGCCAACAAACTGCCAGCTCCACTTTTCAATCATACTTCCAGCAGCCCAATCACTTCTCTCCATCTTCATCAGGACCTCCTTCTCTTGTCTGAAGAGGCAAAATGGCTCCCAAGGGATGTCTACTTCCATTTTTATCCCCACCCCTGACTTCCCTTCCCTTACAGCTGCCCCACACAGTAGCCAAGTAGAAATTAAAAATAGAAGCCCGACTTAGCTCTGATCCTGCTCCAGTGTCCGTCCAAAGTCTTCTGTTGGCTTTTCCATCCCTATTAGGATAAATCTAAAGCCCTTCCTGTGCTCTTTGAGATGGCACACAAGATGGGGCATCTTTAGACCCTTACCTTAGCTGCTTACTCTTTTCCTCCATCACATTCTTCTTGCTTTTCTCTAAGAATGTAAAAGCTCATGCTTTCCTTAGGGAATTGGTACCTGTTGGTCCCACTGTTTGGCACACTGATTCCTCAATTCTTCATGTCACTGACCACTTGGCAACATTCTAAATCTCAGAGGATTGGACAAGAATTCTTCCTCATCAGCTGAGCGGGAGTTACCCACTGCCTTCCCTATTTCATGTTAACATTTAGCTCCATTTCATTATCTGCTTTGTGTCCTTCTCTTCATTCTCAGCAGAATGTACAGCTCCGTAAGGCACTTAGTGTCTTTCTCTGTTACTGTAATAAAACACTGGTCAAAAGTGACATGGGGAGGAGAGGGTGTATTTGGCCTACAAGTTACAGTCCATCATCCAGACAGGAACCCAAGACATATGAAGCAGACCAGGGAGGACAGCTCCTTACTGGCTTGTTTTTCTTGTCTATCCCAGCTTGCCTTCTTATACAACCTGAGATCACGTTCCCAAGGAAGGTACTGTCTACTGTAGTCTGGACCCCCCATATCAATCAGCAATAAAGCAAATCCCTCTTAGACTTGGTCATAGGCCAAACTGATGGAGGCAGTTCCTTCATGGAAGCTCCTTCTTCCCAGGTAACTCCAATGCATTCAAGTTGACGAGATCTAAGCCTCACAGTTAAAGATCTTGACCACTGTGTTTACTGGACCTAGAACATGACCTGGGACATGATAAACACTTGTTCAATAAAAATTGTTTTAGATAACTATATAAATAAGTTAAATTAATTAACAACAAGACAAAAATAGTCTCCTTTAAGCATGTTTCCCTCGAGTCCTCTCATTGATGTTCAGTGAGGTAGAATGAGACATGAGATGTAACAGGAATGTACAGAAAAAACTATCAAAGATGAACTCAAGAAATAAGCTTGGAAACAGAAGATAATTCATGTTACTGACATTTTTCTGTGCATCCTCTTCTGTCTCTGCCTGTGGTACGAGATCAATGCTAGTCTTACAGATCTTACAGAACAACAGACTGTGCTAGCTGCAAAGGACTAAGAATGGTTTTGTGGATTCACACAAATAATAATGATAATGCAAAGATGCCTCTCTGTGCTGTGCACTCAGTGTTTCTAAACACTGGGATGTAAAGCAGTTATTAAGAAGAACTCATACACCCATTGGTATAGCCTGTTCCGGTATTCCCAACTATTTGGACAGACGAGGAAAGAAAATTCAGTGAGTCTAAATAAAGTTCATATCCAACCTTCCAGGACCCTGACTCAAAATTCAAGCTAAAGCAAGAATATTGAAATAACCTGTTAACAACTATGTGCCCTCCTTAGAAGCCAGGAGAGAGAGCACTTTATGCCAGTTAGTAAACTTGGTGAACATTTACTTGATCTAGAGAGATATATACAATTTTACCTCAGTGTGGAAAGTTGAGTTTTATCCTGTGTGTATTTGTGTGTGTGTGTGTGTGTGTGTTGTGGGGATGGTGATCCACCTCCCCTCACAGCAGTTGCTCTCTCATTCTTCTTCCTCCTTCCCTGGCCTTAACTGGTCTCTCTTTCTCCCTTCCCCCACCCCCATCCCTGACTAGTTAACTCAAAGCCCATCCACCTCTAATCCCCCCACTAACTGGCTGTAGCCAATTTTTTTTAACCAATAGTTGTAAATTAAGGAACAAGGTTTGCGCAACAAAGGCTTGTAAATGAGAAAATTAAACCTACAGAATTAGCATTACAAAAATAGCAATAGACCAAACCTCAGCATCACACACACACACACACACACACACACACACACACACACACACATCCATTTGGGTAGATGTCTAAATATTTGAGGGCTCTCTTTAGCAAAGGTCCACATTTCCTTCCCAAGAACATATGGTCTAGCTGTGTGGCCTTACTTAAACAAATGAAACTGGAGGGAAATGGTATGTGGCACCCTCAAGAAGCCTTCTCCTCCTTAGGGAGAGACTGGAACCTCTCCAAGGGCGTCCTGCGGACAAGGCATAGGTTAGAGAGGAAAGCACACGGGTGGAGCTGCAGCGAGCCACATCTGGGCATGAAAATGAAGGACAAGGAGGTTTTGGTTGATTTCTTCTACAAGAAAGGCTAAACCCAGGTTGATAAATTTGGAAAACAAATGAGGCAGCAGAGTGGATAATTTGTAATTTCATAAACAGGAAGTAAATACTGTTAGTAATTTCCTTTGCTGAAAAATACTAATTTTCCATGTTTACTTTAGATGTTTAATATATTTGATATTTTTTTGAAAATCTATGTATCCCTACTATTTAACAGAGACTGGTTCCCCAGAAGACTGGCCTTCTTCCTCGAGGGGCTTATGAAAGCAGATATCAAGGCCATAGTCCTTGGAGTAGAACACTCATAGTCCCTTCTGCAGCTTGGTACACTGGGGCTTAAATGAAGTCTGCATCCATCATATTAGAAACCAGAAGTCAGGGACTGTGTAACGACTATGTGCCCTCCTTAGAAGCCAGGAGAGAGAGCACTTTATGCCAGTTAGTAAACTTGGTGGGCATTTACTTGATCTAGAGAGATATATACAATTTTACCTCAGTGTGGAAAGTTGAGTTTTATCCTGTATGTGTGTGTGTTGTTGTTGTTGTTGTTGTTGTTGTTGTTGTTGTGTGGGGATGGTGTTGGAGACATAGCATATGGTGAGATGTGTATAAAATGATTTGCATTTATTGACTGTGTTATAAGATCTTTTACTCTAATTGTTTCAACTAATTTTTTTCACAACTCTGATGTGACTACTACTGTTGTGTTTTATAAAAAAGAAAAAAAAGAACCAGGCTATGTTTGCTAGCAGTATGATATGGCATGGGGGAAAGGGGTGCTTCTTCAGGCCCATGCTAAGGCCCTTCCCCCTGAGGTTCCAGCCATATGACAGATAGAGTATGAAATAGAGTTTATGTAAGACATGGGAGAGGGAGTTGAGGGGAGAGTAGAGATAGAAAGGGAGAGAGAGAGAGAGAGAGAGAGAGAGAGAGAGAGAGAGAGAGAGAGAAGAGGAGCCAGGAGCATGTGGAGAGAGAGGGAGAAGGGGCATGGGGAGAAAGGGCAGAAAGTAAGAGAATAAGAGAGTAGAGTGAGGAGGGTTCAAACAGCCCCTTTTACAGTAAGCCAGGCACTACCTGGCTATTGCCAGGTAACTATGGGGCTGAGCCTAGAAGGAATGCTAATAACTAAAATTGTCCTCCATTTTATTAAGAGGCTGATGCTTATGTTGTGACTCAATTACCTATCCAAGGTCACATGGCCAATAAATGATAGGGCTAGAACTGAGCCTGACCTACCCGTCAGAGCCCTAGGGTCAGACCACCTGGAGCCCATACCTTCTGCTTTGCTCATTTACACTACTGTTCTTGCTCTGCTCTCTCCTGTGATGGCCACAATGAAGTCCTTTATGATCACTGACATAGATCAAAGGCCCCTTTGGTGGAAAACTTTTGCGTGTATGGACAGCAACTAGGAAGAGGCGGGAAGCAGGGATATCCAAGGATATGCCTCTTTCTGTCTCTGCTTCTCAACTCTGATCAAAATTGAGCCTCTGCTCCTCCCTCCAGTCAAACTGCATAATCTGACAGAAACAGGAAAGTCCATGAAAAGCTGGGCGATAACTCACCCACTTTGAGGGAGAAAATAAGCTTAACAAGGTAAGAAACATCCAGAAACATCAGAAACATCTCTCAAAAGCTGGCTCACTTTGTAGAAAGTATTGCCGGAAATACTAATAAATACTGGAAAGCCAAATAGTTTTTAGACTTGTTAAGTAAGATTCAAAAGGAGGCTCCCAGAATCCAATACACTTTACTATGAAGTAATTCTACTGATTTTATAGTATGACCATTTTTTTGACCTTCTACTTCATCAATAACCAGAGGTATCCTTATATACAAATATATCTTCATCAGTCCCACCTTCTAAATGATACTGGAAAAAAATCCATAAAATGAGAGATACAAGAATATTCTTGTCTTTGCTTCCAAAATATAAACAATTCTTGTGCTCCTCAATTTTATTCTAATGTAGTATATGTGGGTATATTTCTTTTTTTAATATAACACATTTATTCTTTGATAATTTCATACATGTGAGCAATGTATTTTGATCATTTTCATCCCCTTAACTCCTTCCAGATCTTCTACTACCAATCCCTCTCCTCCTCCTCTTCTTCCTCCTCCTCTTTCTCCTCTTTAATTTCTTCTTTCAATAATTTAGAGTTCAATACACCCATATATTCATGGATATGAGGCCATCCATTAGAGTCAACCTATCAGGGGCCACACCCTTAAAGGAAACTTTGCATTAGTCTTTCTTAACCGCTCACTGCTTTGTGGATGGGTCACTTATTCTGCCAGGACCTCCTTAGGCACCTGGTGTTCTCACTCACCAATAGCATTCCCCACACATTTCTTAAAATCAGCTGCCAAATGTCCACACTCCTTCCCAAGTGTCCCTCCCAGAGGCATTTCTCCCCTTCTGAGTCCCCTTACTGTCTTGAAAAGACAGGTTGAGATAACCCAGAAATTGCTTTTTATCTTTCCATTCACAAGAGATCAATCAAATCTAATATCTGCAAAATGAACAAATAATACTTTTGGTGTTATTGTATGGACGAAATGAAACCTATGAAGGCATGTAAACCATTCCAGGTGAATCTGGAGC
Source organism: Apodemus agrarius (assembly GCA_964023405.1). Classification (NCBI taxonomy): domain Eukaryota; kingdom Metazoa; phylum Chordata; class Mammalia; order Rodentia; family Muridae; genus Apodemus; species Apodemus agrarius. Next base: position 75,506,112 of record OZ030008.1, on the reverse strand, counting down.
CAAATGCAGCCTCAGAGCCTCCTTTGTTGACAAGTGCTTAAGCAGGATCCTAATTGCTGTTCCTTCCATGACAATTCTGTTTTCACTTGTCTAAGAAGGTGGTAAACTTGAAGCAATGTTCTCAGACACCCAGACAGCTCATCAATAGAGAGCCTGCTACGTGTTCTAGTCAGCCTTCCACGGCTGTGATAAATCACCATGATCAAAAGCAACATGGGAAGAAAAGGGTTATTTCAGTCTTCGGTTGTAGTCTGTCGTGAAGGGAAGTCGGGGTAGTTCCTCAGGCAGGATCTGAATGCAGGTACTGGGACAGAGAGCCATGAAGAATGTGGTTTACTAGCTTGTGACCCATAGCTTGATCAGCTAACTTCTATATCCAATCCAGGACCACCTGCCCAAGGGTGGCACTGGCCACAGTAGTCAGTGGTCTAGGCCCCTTCACATTAGTTATCAATCAGGAATATGTTGGAGAGCCTCTCCTTCCGGCCTATCTGATAGAAACATGTTCCCATTTAAGAGTCCCTCTTCTCATATGACTCTAATTTGTGTCACGATGACATCGACAAAACAAAAACAAAAATAAAACAACAACAGTAACAACAACATATCCTAAGAATCACACGATGCAAGCCTGAGGATCAGAGTTTGGCCCTAGGATCCACTTAAAAAGATAGTAATCCCAGCACCAGACAAAATTACCCTTGGGGTCTCACTAGCCTGATCAGTGAACCTTAGGTTCTAGTGAGAAACTCTGTCTCAAAAATGACAAGGTGTCCTCCTGAAGAATGGCTCTCAGTTTTAATCTCCCCTTTATGCACATGTGCACTAGCACACTTACAAACACCCCACCACCATCCGCAGAGACATCTTCACACACATACAGCCACACACACACCCAGTGTCGCTAAATGATTGTTGTAACAAAGTACTACAAAAAGAACTGTAAGGGAGATCGCAAAAAGAAATTCTGAAAACAATGAAAGTGATATTTTGAATGAACAGAGGCGAAAGCCACATTGCAAAAGGAACCACAGTTTCAGAATTTGAATTTTAAGTTAGACTAACTATACTCAAAGACATCTTTATTAATTAGAATGGGAACCATTAACAACACCACATTTTTTTTTTTTTTTTTGCCAGTGAAAAATAAGTTTGTTTGTGTGGTGTAAAACTTGTGTGTCAGTATTTGATAAACTCTTGGAAAGCATTTCTGCATCCTGCTGGCTGTGGAAGCAATCTCTCTTCAGGAAGCTGGCGGGATCCTTGAAGAAGGGGAAGGTGGTTGGCGAGAGGCCAGGTGAACGTGGTGGATCAGGCAGAACTTCACGGAACACCGTGTTCAACTTCTGAAACACTGGTTTTGTGACATGCCACTGGGTGTCCGAGAGTACAACTGTGCGGTTTCTATTGGTTAGTGATGACATGCCTCACACTTTCTGATCTGTCCCATCAAGTCGCTCAGTACACCTGTCAGAGGTAATGGATTCACAGGAACTCAGAAAGCTATATTGCATCATAGTAGCAGCAAACCACTATGTAATGACCATGTCCTTTAGGGGGACAAGTCTGGCTTTGGAGAGTGTCTTTTCCATAGTACTTTCTTTCACTTTTCCATCTAACCAATAAGCTAGTTATTACTGGTTTTTATAGACAAGCCACTCTCAGTAACATGTCACCAGCCAATCAAGAGACACTTCCTTATAGTTGGGAAGAATAGGTATAAATGGTAATTTAAATATAAATGTATGTTGGGAATTAATAGAGCAGCTGCTTTTCTTTATCCTAGCTAATTCCCCAAGAATGACACAGAGAGACCCAGATTTATTTTCAAGCTTTGCCACAATACCTGGGCAGTCATTTGATATATTTTAATCTTCCAAGCTAACCTGGCTACCTCCCAGCCAAAACCCTCAGAACACTTGCATTTAGGACCTTCAAGTGAGCTCTCACCATGTCTTCTCTCCTCCCTCTTCAGTCTGCTTTACTCTCCTCTCTCTCTCCTCCCCCTGGCTGGTGAAAGCCCCATCCTGTCTGCCCTTCTGCTCAGACATTGCATAATGAGCTTTATTGACAAGGTGGAGACTAAACGGTAAGAATTGTTTACATAAACTTGAGACAGGAGATTCTTGACATTACATTCTTGGCATTACAATACTATGTCGGATTGAAACAAGATACAAGAGCAGAGAAATCAGCATTTGAATAACACAAGGATAGTGTTTACACAGTGTACAAAAAGATTGTGCCTACAAATAGGAGATAATGACAATTCAAAGTAGCAGATTTTAAAATATTTGATCCAGCTCATAAGCTGATCAAACAAATTATCAAGCTTTTGCAACCTTTTAATTTACTCCAAATGTCGGATAGTGGAATGGTTCACACAGCGTCCTTGAGGAATTTCTCATGTAGATGCAAGAAAGGCCAACTTTCAGGGTTGTTCTAGAACAGTTGCCCGCACCTTCACTGGTCAGCCCTCTGCTCCTCCTCTCCAAGGCTTTGTCTCCTTTGAAACTTTTCCTGAATCGAATCACCAGTTCACTGTGTATTCCTTAGCAGTTCTTGGACCGGATGCATTGTTGATGTTTCAAGTTGTTTTCATTGCTTTGTGATTCATTTTGAATTTGGATAAGAAGGGAATCCGAAGGGCAAGCGAGATGGTTCAGTGGGTTAAGACATGCACCATGTAAGCTGAAGGACCTCAGTTCAGTCCGTGGAGCAACTGACCTTCATAGACATGCCACGTGCACGCATCATCTCTCTCTCTCTCTTTCATGTGTGTATGACATTGTCACATGCAAATAATGATATTACTACTACTAATAATAATAATAATTATGAATTTTTATAAAGTTTAAAAATCACTTGAATTTTCCTGTAGTCTAACATTTTCCATAACATAAAATAAACAGCCTGTGATGCCATTATTAAAAAACAATAAAGCAAGAAATGTGTGTTAAAATGATGTATGATATGCATTTATTAAGAATGTACTCCAATCTCAAACGGCAATTTCAACACTGCAAAAAACACAATTACTTTACCTAGCTATCATTAGGTTTCTTGTAGCTTTGATAGATACATGAGAAAACATCCTAAAGGGAGGGATGATTTATTTTACCTCAAACTTTCAAAGTTTTTAGCTCAAAGTCCTTACTCCAATTGTCTCTGGTGAGGTAAAATAGTACTACAGTGAGAGCCTGAGGCAGCTCTTCTTACAGTAGAAAGGATGCAGGAAAGGAGACAGAGATGTGAGCAGGAGAAGATGGTGCTTCTAAGTACACACCCAGGAATCCTTTTGGAGTCTAACATTTCTATAGTCACCAATAGGTACAGATCAATCCTTTAATAATAAGTCTCTTTGAGACACTTATTTCACTTCCAGGTTGTAACATTCTGCCTCTGTCTTCCACAAGAAATGCATCTATCTCACAATTCCAATGTGTAGTCAGTTCATCTCTAATGATCCGATAGTCTGAATCATTTCATCCCTGGTCAGGGTCTAAGGTCAGATCTCCCCAGAAGCTCCACGGCTCTTTTACAGTCTGTGAGACGCTATGAAAGAACCAAGTTACACATTCCCCAAATCCAGTGTCAGCAAGCAAACATTTTCACAGCAAAGAAAGACAGGATCCAACCAAGCCTGGAATCCAGAAGGCAGTGGAAGAAAGCCTGGAGCTTCTTGAGGAGACTCTATGATGGCACGGCGCAAACTCCAAAGAACTTGAACATCCCCACCCCAATGGCTCTGCCACATGTAGCCTGTGAGGCCTTGCTTGAGTTGACTTTGCTGCCTATGTACAGCTTTCCCCCAGATAGATGATGCACATTTTTGGCAATGTTAACTCCCTGGCTTATCCATTTAATCTGTTTCTTCACTCTGGAAGTTTTATGCATCATCTTCGAAAAAGCTGCCTTCAGGTATCTTAGCACTTTAACGAACTGCCTGGCTTCCCAGGCCTTCTTTTGAGGTGTGAGTGGAGACATCCGTGACTCTGTACCGCTTCCGTGCTACATGCCTCCAAAACCAGCTTCAAATGGATGACAGGAAGGCTTATACCAACTATCATGGTAGCCAGGTCCTCTTAGATCACAACTGCAATGACCTGGTCACCCCAGTAACTGAGAATTGAAACAAATAAAGAGGAGATAATGGCCCAGATTACATGGTACAGAGGGCCTCAAAGGCACTGTCTCCTCGGGGAGAAATCAAGTGGATTTACTTTCCCATACTGTACACCTACCATGGGTGGCGACTGGCTAATTCCTGATGTACCTTCAAGGTCAGTGCTTGCTTGCTTTTCTAGGTGCTCTAAGCTCTGACAACCACAGCATCCTTGTTCATAACTTGAACCATACTCCCCTTTCCCCCCAGAAAATTGAAAAATTCTCAAATCTTTCTGTTCTGCTCTTTGTTCCCAGGTTTTATTAAAACCAGTTCCCAGTAACTATTATATCCTGATTGCTAGACAGCTCTGAAATTCCTGATCAGATGAGTTAGTCATCTTTAAACTTTGCCTTCCTCAACACTTTGGGGCATGGGCAAAACATCACCAGGTTCTTGTATATTAGTGGTTTCTAATTCAACTCCTAAAAAATTCTCATTTTCATTGGAGATACCATGAGTATAGTGTGGCATCCAGTGGTATTCCAGAATTGGGCCTGACTGGTGGCAAGAGAGAGAGAAGGAAAAGCCAGATGGAAAAAACACATGGACACACAGAAAGCTGAGGTTTGTCTGTGCTCTCTGATGGAAAACCACAATACCTCAGAAACTCGAGTGTTTAGTATTTAGAGCTGAACGGAACAGTGAGGTTAGTGCACACAGCTGAGAGAGGAGGTAGTGTTATTACATACCCATTAACAAGGAGGCGGGGTTTATGATATGCAGCTGAATCAAGGAGACAGGTTGAGCTAATCTTGGTAGGAGCAGTCTCTGGGGGAGTAGTCTGCAGGCTGTAAATATCGGATAGGGAGGAAGCCTATGGTGTGGACATTTTCTACACATGCTGTCAGCACCCCTCCTCAGCCACCCAGAGATTCTTTGGCAGCAGTCTGACCCTCAGGCTATGGGGTCCTTGACTGGACTGTGCCCATATCAAAAGCACACATTCACCCAGGGATTCACTGACTCCGGGCTTTCTCCACTCTCCACAGTAGTCTGCAGTCGGCATTATCGTCATGGTTCTGCTCTTCTGAGCTCCTACCAAAATCATCCATTAAAGTCTAACGGTGTCTAACACATCTCAAGCCTGCCTCTTTAAACAACGTCAAAACTGAGCCCTGAAAACAGGTTTAAAGCCTTTAGGACACACACGGCCAGGTTCGGTCACAACAATGAACCCAGTCTTCTGGTAACAATTTTCTGTGTTACCTATTTTCTCATCGCGGTGACATATACCTAACAAAATGGTGTATGGAGAAAGATTATTATTTCACAGTTTCAGAGATTTCAGTGCACAGTCCTTAGCTCCGTGGTTCTAGGCCCATGGTCCAGCAGATTGTCATGCAGCAGCATGAGACTATTTATCTAATGGTGTGTAGCAGGGAAAGAGGGAAAGGAAAGAAGAGATGCAAGCAATGGATGAAGGGCAGGGATGGAAGGAAGGGGAAAGCACCCATTGGATAAGATACAGAACTTCAAACCTCAAATACTCAGTGACTCACTTTGACACTTCTGCTAGGCTCTATCTCCTGAAGTCTCCAGTAAGTCCTGAAATAGCTCTACCGACTTGGGACCAAGTCTTTAATTATTTATTGAATTTTATGTGTATGAGTGCTTTTGCCTGAATGTTTGTATGTGTATACCATATATGTGGCCTAATACTTGTGGAGGCTAGAGGAAGGTATTGGATACCCTGCAGCAAGAATTATGTATGGTTGTGGGTGCTGGGAACTCAATCTGGGTCCTTTGCAAGAGTATCAAATGCTCTTAACTGCTTAACCAACTCTTTTGTCCCAAGGGACCAAGTTATTAATGCACTAGCCTTTGTGAAGGGAACACTTCATATACAAACTATAACACTTCATAATGCAAAGCATCCACTCCATTGCTTATTAAGCTCTAGAAAACATGTATGTTAATCTTATTGCTCTCTAGCATTGAAGTGGCTTTCAGTTATTGTAGTGTATAGCATTCCTTGAATGTTTGGAATGACTGTGCACAGTGATGTAAAGATAAACCACAGCTCCTGAGTCAGTAACTACAATGTGGCTTTCATTTAATGTTCACATCTATAGACTCACTGACATTCTTTGCCATGAGACTAAATTAACTAAGATTCATAAATGTGGAGGGTGGAGGCCTATAAGCATGTTTTGTGACTTTCCTAAGTTCTTCCTGCCCTCCTAGTTGCAGGTTTTTCTCATGACAGAACTGCCTTTGATAGCTATAGGATACCATCAGGGGCTCATCACCGCAAGTAAGGGACATTTTACACTAAACAATGCAAATGACTTCTGGTTATATATAATTCAAATAAAAAGAAGTCATGAGCATAAGGAACATTAGCAAATAAAACATGGTTTGGAAGACCATAATATAAAACAAGAAGCCAACTGAAATTCCAGCTTTTCATTTTGAAATTTCATAATCAAAGATGGGATCCAAGATATTAGAGCATAGTTTGGTTTAGTAGAACAGCAGCTTAGTGAAATTTTCTCTAAAGGTAAGTCACAAATGGAATATGAATAATTTAAGGTTTTTAATATAATAAGTGGCAATTTCTGTATTAGAAAAGAACATCTGTAAATAAATAATTTAAACTGAATTCATCTTAAGATTTTTACTAAATTGTTTCAAACTAGAATCATCACTTCTATATTTAAATCTTCAATGTTATTTTTTTTTTTATGAGACAGGGTTTCTCTGTATAGCCCCGGCTGTCCTGGAACTCACTCTGTAGACCAGGCTGGCTTCGAACTCAGAAATCTGCCTGCCTCTGCCTCCCAAGTGCTGGGATTACAGGCGTGTGCCACCACCGCCCGGCATTCAGTGTGATTGTTAACTCAGTGAAGACAGTTTTATTTTAAAACACACTTTTAATAATGGTAATTTATCTTTGGATTTCAGTTTTGTACAAAATTTCTGATTTCAGGAGAAAATTATTTCATTAAGTAGAAGAACTTAATCTGTTAGATATTCCCTTTTCCCTCCAGACATAAGCTATCCATCACATTGCTGCCGATGCTTTGAGGAGAGCTTTAAACCCTCCAACAGAGCTCTTGGTTTTCTGGCTTCTGATGGTATTTCACTGACAGAAGAGCTGTTATGGCTTGAGGACCCGGTGCGACAGTGTTAGGAAGTAATGGACTGGAGAGATGACCCGGTGAATCTGAACCTTTGCTGTACAAGCATGAGGACCACACAGACCAGCATCCATATAACATGCCAGACACCGTCTTCATACCTGTTACCCCAGAACTGAGAGGGTTATGGAAGGTTACATGGGTTTTTGCTGGCAAGGTAGCAACCCTGCCTCCAAGGATACAGGAGAAAATGAGGCCGTCCTCTGTTCTTCGTGTGTACACCTGTACACATAAACACACCCCTACCTCATGCCCACAAAACTAACATAAAATAAAAAATTAAAGAAGTCATGGGACCCTTAAGAGGTGGGGCTTTTGGTAAGAGGTTAGGTATTAGTAGAAGTGAATGCCTCTCTCTAAGGAGTGCATTTTCTCTAGAAGTTCTACAAGAGCAAGCTGCTAGGCGGAAGCTGAGGTCCTCCCCTGAAGCTCTTCCTTTTTGCCCTGCGTGCTCTTCCATTTGTGCTTCTTCCGGTTAAATACCATCTGCCATGCCGCCCTCCGCGAGCTGAGCACGTGCCAATGCCGTGTTCCCGGCCCTTCAGAGCTGCGATGCTAATGAACCTCCCTCCATTAGAAAGCGCCCCGGCTTTGGGTATTTTGCTGTAGCTACGTAGAACCGACTAAGAAACTATCAGAAGAGGAGTAAATGGAGTGGAAATTAGCAGGAAGAGGTTCCTCCCCCTGGTTCTTACATTGCGTGGAATTCATGGCAGTTTTGCTGTGTAGTATCTGCTTGGCAGCCTTCCTGGAGCTAAAGCTGTGTCTGGTAACTGTTCTGAGTCCAGGACTCGCTTGACATCCTCGTAGTGGGGGTACTTTTTCTACTGTTACTGGACCATTATACCATCCCTTTTGGTTTCCTCAAACCCTGAATTATGTGATAGTCAAAATGAGCCAGTTATAGGATATTATGTATTTTAACTGTAAGAGTTACAAATCCATTATTTAACTTTTGAAAATCATTTTTTTTAAAAAAATCACTCAATCCCTTCCTCCATTGTGTCATTAATGGCCCTGAGAGTTGGCATAGATGTGCTAATGCTTGGAATGAAATCTTATGATGTTCATTGTATCATGTGGTCTTAAAACAAGTTCTTCTCTGCTTCTTAGCAAATCTTAGCAGTAACTGCCTCTTGGTGTATTTTAAAGATTAAACAGCTTAGAAGGAAGCCTGGCACAGTGCAAAGTTTCCAAATATTGACTCCTTTACATACAACTTTAAGTGACTATAATTTTCTTTTAAAAAATATTATGTTCACTTATTTCTTTAATGTGTGTTTGTGTATGTCTGAGTACATGTGTGTGTATCCTGTGCATGCATGTGATTGCAGAGCTAAGAGAGGAATAAGAAGCAGATGCGCTGCCCAGTGTGCATGCTGGGAACTGGACTGACGTCACTGGCAAAGGTAGTACGCTCTCAACCACTGAGTCATCTGTTGAGCCCCAGCATGGAATATTCTTAGTAGAAACATTAAGCAGGCTTTTTTTTTTTACAGGATACATATCTAAAGTGGGAAACGGGGACCATCTTGATACTTATATTCATCAGCAGCTGTTATTGAAGTAAAGCCTATTAGACTGACTTCCTCTAGACCTTGGATACCATGTTTAATGTCATTGTTCAAAACTCACCTATAATAATAAATTAAATTGTAACCAAAGAAAATACATTCGTTAGTGGTTAAATTGGTGTCATGGCTGATTCAAGTTTTGGGGAGTTTTTTGTTTGTTTGTTTGTTTGTTTTGTTTGTTTGTTTTTTAGTTCAGTTTAGAGAGTATTTGTACTGGAGGAATCATTACCTGAACATGGAGACTTCCATAGGAATGAGAGTAGAGAGAAGTTCTGATAAAGAACCTTGACTTCAACAGAGGAGCCACGGGAACAGACACAGACACAGACGCTCCTGTTCCTCATCTTCAACTTCCCATTGACACTTTACTTGAGTCTATGAGAGGCAAGGAACGCAGCCGTCCCAGCCCACAGGTTACAGCCTTCTAGGAATCAGAACAGGATGCAGGAGTGAGAGGGATAGAGCCGTGGTGTGGTGTGGAAGAGCAAGTGAGTAGTGCCCCACACAACACACAAGACCAAACAAAGGCAACCCTCCAGCCTCTGTTTTTCCTCGGTGCCCATTTCTGTTTCCTTCTGAGATGCACCATCAGCGGTGATTGTCATCCTATAGGATTTTATGATACTATAATTGTGAAAATGTTTCTGTGAGGTATATGGCTGATATTAGCAAACATTAACCCTGTCAAAAGCGTGGTCAGTATATAAAATACGTGGCCATGGATTCTGCTCCTGGAGGTGGTGATGGTATGAAGATGTTGGTGGATACAGCAGTCATGCTTACCTGGGTGCCAGGGCCTTACAAGCATACTTCCCAAAAACTTTTCCTTCTTCCCGGAAGGTATGGAACAATATTCCATTTTATACGTACATGTAAAAAGAGGATGTAATCGTCTAAGAAACATCAAACAGCCTGACAACACTCACACAGGCCAAATAAGACTCTCAGGAAACCTCCAGAGCCATTGAAGCTGGCAGCTGGCAAGCAAGGTTAAAACCAAAGCAACTAGAGAGATGAGGACACTAGTGTGAGAAGCACAGACCAGCGAAAAGGAAAAACAAAACAAAAAACCGTAGTAATAATCACCAAAGCCAATAACACCAGAACAAAATACAATATATTTTATTGTAAATATAATATATAAACAACATTTATAACATAAATAAAAATAAATATTCATGTATTTATTTATATAAAATGTAAATAACAACATATGCTGTTGTTTATATATGCATTTACATATGCTATTGGTGCACAGACATACACTTTTTAAAGTCCAGCATCACTGTCAAGAATGAGATGAAGGTGCAAGCTATCTTCACTGTGGTGCCACTTGGGCTAGAAATTTTCACTACAGTAAGGCAAGAAAAAGAACTATGTTAGGCGAGACTAAGAAACAGGCATAGTGTCATTATTTGCAGTACTAGTGATTTATAAATTATACAGCTCTTTAAAAGTTTAAGATTTGATCAAGTTTTCTTTATACAAGTTTTCTTTATCAGCATTGCTCTTATATTCTGTGAAAGCTGAGAAAATTACCATTTCATATAGAAGAGAAATTATTGAATCTGTAAATTACTCATGTCGAAAATATAATGCCAGGTTTACTAGAGACCTGTAGGGAAAAATAAAAGAAAAATAAGTCTGTCAGACAAAAAATATGAAAGTAAAATTTTAAGTTATATACCCAAAGCTCAAAACATAAGGTAAACATTTGATAAGCTGGCTTCTGTAATCTTTTCTGACACTGGCTGTCTATACTCCTAGAACAACAACGAAAAGAATGAACCACAGACAGGACAAGATATAGCACATGCATCAGCCAATGAGAGGCTCTGTTGCAAAGGAGGTAGGTAACATTACTGAGGATGACATCTGAGGTTATTTTCTAACCTGGACATTCATACACAGTCTGATTCAAGTCATACTGTGTAAATAACTTCAAAGTAACATGGAAACAATAGCCCAATAGAAAAACAGTAGAAATTTCTGAATAATTAAATCATAAGAAAACAAAAGTGATAGGTAAATTTGTTAGTAGATATAAACTATGGAAAAAGAGATCTAGTGTAACCTGCCACCAGAACTTTCACTACATCAAGTTTTTGTCCTGGTAGCTTCAGATTAAAAATAAAGTAAATTAAAGACCAAAGTCATTACTGAAAAACCTAATTTCCTCTGTTCCTTGTCTAGAGCCACGAGGTTCCCAGATTTACCTTGGAGCAATGACAGTCGCTTTCCTATATGTACATCCTAGTTTATGCTTTTATTTGTGTGTGTGTGTGTGTGTATAAACATTATTGTATTGTTTTTAAAATATATTGGTCGCCGGGCAGTGGTGGTTCTCCCCTTTAATCCCAGCACTTGGGAGGCAGAGAAAGGTGGATTTCTGAGTTCAAGGCCAGCCTTGTCTACAGAGTGAATTCCAGGACAGCAAGAGCTACACAGAGAAACCCTGTCTCAAAAAACAATATATATCTAACATATATATATATATGTATATATATATATATATATATAGAGAGAGAGAGAGAGAGAGAGAGAGAGAGAGAGAGTCAATTTTTTTCAAAAGCTAAAGATAGAAGATTGAGATTTAATTCCAGGTTGACTAGAGACCTACAGGGAAAAACAAAACTTTAAGTCTGTCAGGAAAAAAAAATAACGAAAGAAAATAAAATGTTAAATTATATACGAAAGCTCAAAATCCTACATAGCCTCACTTCAAACCTACGCATTTCACATCATGAGTGATTAAGTGTCATTTCCTAAGCCACAAAGGTCTCTGGTGATTCTCAGACGCAGACTGTTATCGCAGTGCCCAAAGCTCCGGGGCTTTGCTGGCCGGCATGGTGGGGCGTGAGGCAGGGCAGAGCGTAGGTGAAGCGGGCCTCTGACAGTCTGAGGGCTGCCCTTGTGAAACTGCTTCAAAAAAAAAAAAAAAAAAGCAAAATCCACGAATAAACCTGCAACTCATCAGAGGCAGGACATAAATTTGGATAGGAAGATCAAGACTTTCGTTTCGTGGCCACAGGAGAGGCTCTCTGGGAGACTCCAGCCCTCCTGAGCACTGACCGCTGTCCACTGGACTTTGGTGAACATATAGACATGCGCAATCAGCAATCCACTTGGATTAAAGCGCCAACATTGCCCTCCTGAAAGTAACGATTTCTGGCTCTCGAAGGCTTCCCTTCAGTCCCTCCTTTTACATCAAGACTAAATGAAAAGATAGTTTCCCGTTTCCGTCTTCCCAGTATGTCTCCTTCTTCCTATGAGGTAACACTCAACATGTCCCCTTCGTGCATCGCTAGCGACCAGAGCAGTGACTGACACCATGTAACCTCAGCCTTTTCTGTCCTTTCCGGGTGGCGGGTGAGTGACCGTCCCATTGGCGTAGGCATGGAAAAGCAGTACCGATTGTAAAAAACAAAAAACAAAAAACAAAAAAAAAACTACCCAGCAGACCTAACCGTGGAGAGAGAGAGAGAGAGAGAGAGAGAGAGAGAGAGAGAGAGAGAGAGAGAGAGAGAGTCGCACAGAGGGGTTAAAGAAGTCGATATAAAAAAAGAAAACAGAAGTCCTGGGAGCATCGTAGAGCGCTTCGGCTTCCATAACCCACCACAATTGTGTCAGCTTAGCTGGGTCAATTAGCTGCCTACTCTGTCTTCCTCTGTTGTTAATAATGGGCAATATCCTCTCCCCCGAACGCATGAAAATGAGGGATCTGTGGTTATAGTAAGCTATCATTAAAAGCACATGAATTCCTAAAAGCCTCTGAAAATAAATTAGTCTTCACATTACCATCTGCAACCATTTCACCTTAGCCAGTGATCCCATTAGCCCCTGTGCACTCTGAATAGGAGTGGGCTTGGATATTACTTAAGGAGAGATCTCCAAGGGCAGTCAAGTGGCTGCAGAGATCATAACGAGAAATTCCAAAGGTGGCAGCGTTACTCTCGCATCACTCCAGAGCCTGGACCCTGTGCTCGGAGCCGCTCCCAAAAGCGATAGATAGATTCTACAGCGTAACCACAGGGGTTCAGTTTGGCTGGCAAGCAGGAACAACCTAGCTCTCTCTGCAGATCTCTGCTCCCTACTGAACCTCGATAGACCGATCTCTCAACCGTATCATATTTTGGAGTTCCTTGTTCCCTCTGGGGTATTGATTGGACGGTGACGCCCTCCAAGTTCATGCCCTCCCAGATAGATGACCTTATTTAGTAATAAAAAAAAAAAAAAAAAAAAAGAGTCGTTACCAGAATAGGGTGAGTACTGTAACCAAACACGACTAAGAAGAAAAAAGACAGGGAACAGAGATTCACAAAGGCAGTACCGCGTTACTCAGATAGAGACTGTTGTGAGCCATGTATCAGCCACAGCCTGCCAAGGATTGCTTGCCACAGCGTGAGCTCAAAAGCAGACACTGTCAGTCCTCAGCCTGAGCTCCTGAAGAGCTCATGAACCCCATGAACATCGTCATTTCCGAATTCTGGTCTCCTAAAGTGAACTTGTTCATAGCTATTCAATGACAGTGTTTACTGCATTTTCTCCATTTTCTTTTTTTTTTTTCTTTTTTTTTTTTTTAGTTATTTTTATTTTCTATATTCTATGTTTACATTTCAAAGGCTTTCCCCTTTCCCAGTTCCCACCCACCATAGTTCCCATAGTTCTTCTCCCCCCCAACTATTCCCCAATCATTCCCCCTCCCCCCTCGGTTTCTTTACTAAACAGGATGCAATCTTTACATGCCCAGGGTCCTCTCCTTTCTTCTTCTTGGGAATCATTTGACTTGCTATTTGTGTCTTGAGTATTTAGTGCTTCTGGGCTCATTAATATCCACTTATCAGTGATTGCATTTCATGTGCATTCTTTTGTGATTGGGTTAGCTCACTCAGGATGATATTTTCCAGGTCTAACCATTTACCTACAAATTGCATGAATTCATTATTTTTAATTGCTGAGTAGTATTCCATTGTATAAATATACCACATTTTCTGTATCCATTCCTCCTTTGAGGGATATTTGGGCTCCTTCCAATTTCTGGCTATTATAAACAAGGCTGCTATAAACATAGTGGAGCATGTGTCTTTATTGCATGTAGGGGAATCCTCTGGGTATATGCCCAGGAGTGGTATGCCAGGGTCCTCTGGAAGTGCCATGCCCAATTTTCTAGAACTTCTACAGCTGATAAACAACTTCAGCAAAGTGGCAGGTTATAAAATTAACTCAAGCAAGTCAGTGGCCTTCTTGTACTCAAAGGACAAGCAGGCTGAGAAAGAAATTAGGGAAATAACACCCTTCACAATAGCCACAAACAACATAAAGTATCTTGGCGTAACTCTAACCAAACAAGCGAAAGATCTGTACAACAGGAACTTCAAGTCCTTGAAGAAAGAAATCGAAGAAGACCTCAGAAGATGGAAAAATATTTCTTGCTCCTGGATTGGCAGGATCAATATAGTAAAAATGGCCATCTTGCCAAAAGCAATATACAGATTCAATGCAATCCCCATCAAAATCCCAACTCAATTCTTCATAGATCTAGAAAGAGCAATTCTCAAATTCATCTGGAGCAACAAAAAACCCAGGATAGCTAAAACTATTCTCAACAATAAAAGGACTTCTGGGGGAATCAATATCCCTGACTTCAAGCAGTACTACAGAGCAATTGTGTTAAAAACTGCATGGTATTGGTATAGCAACAGGCAAACAGATCAATGGAACAGGATTGAAGACCCTGAAATTAACCCACAGACTTATGGTCACTTGATCTTTGATAAAGGAGCCACAACCATCCGATGGAATAAAGATAGCCTTTTCAACAAATGGTGCTGGTTCAACTGGAGGTCAACATGCAGAAGAATGCGAATTGACCCACTCTTATCTCTTTGCTCTAAGATCAACTCCAAGTGGATCAAGGACCTCCACATAAAACCAGACACACTGAAACTATTAGAAAAGAAACTTGGGAAGACCCTGGAGGACTTGGGCACAGGGGAAAAGTTCCTGAACAGAACACCAATAGCGTACGCACTAAGATCAAGAATTGACAAATGGGACCTCATAAAATTACAAAGTTTCTGCAAAGCAAAGGACACTGTCCGAAGGACAAAACGGCAACCAACAAAGTGGGAAAAGATCTTTACCAACCCCACATCCGACAGAGGGCTAATATCCAATATATACAAAGAACTCAAGAAGTTAGACCACAAAGAACCAAATAACCCTATCAAAAAATGGGGCACAGAGCTAAACAAAGAATTTTCACCAGAAGAAATTCGGATGGCCGAGAAACACCTTAAGAGATGTTCAACATCATTAGTCATCAGGGAAATGCAAATCAAAACAACCCTGAGATTCCACCTCACACCAGTCAGAATGGCTAAGATTAAAAACTCAAGAGACAACAAGTGCTGGCGAGGATGTGGAGAAAGAGGAACACTCCTCCACTGTTGGTGGGATTGCAAAATGGTAAAACCACTCTGGAAATCAGTTTCTCCATTTTCTTACCCTGATCTTAAAGGAAAGGCACCACACATGCACACACACACACACACACACACACACACACACACTCTCACACACACACTCACACATACATACACACACACTCACACTCACACATACACACACACTCACACATACACACACTCTCACACACACTCACACATACATACACACACACTCACATACACACTCACACACACACACTCACACATACACACACACTCACACACACTTTCTCACACACACACTCACACATACACACACACTCACACACACACATACATACACACTCACACATACACACACTCACACATACATACACACACTCACACACACACTCACACATGCACACACACTCACACATGCACACACACTCACACACACATTCACACATACACACACTCACACATACACACACTCACACATACATACACACTCACACACACATTCACACATACACACACACTCACACATACACACACACATTCACACATACACACACACACTCACACACACACACACACACACACTCACACACCATTTGGATATGGAAACTAATACATTTGGCTTCTATGTTGCCTCAATCTTGAACCTCATACTTTTTCTAATCACTAATCGTACTGGCCCTTAAATGATGGAGGGTCTTCACGGGTATTCTAAGAATCGTTTCCTCACACTGGCCTCCTCTAGGTGGTCTCTTTGTCCCTGGACGCTGGTGACACGGTTATTACTGTAGAGCTCTATGGTTGTAGTACTCACATTTGAGTCGTGTCTCCCTCAGCCAAGCGTCCCTCTGGCAGGTCCACGGGGAGGCATGCTGGGTAGTGTCTTCTACAATCTTTGTTTTTGCCTTTGCCATCATAAGTCTGATACCTTCCATATTTTTAACAATGGAATGATAACTCTTCACCACCTAGAAAGGGCAGAATATTTCCAAGGATATAACTTCTTGTTTGACTTCATCTCTTCTCTTTCTCTAAGCATACAAAATTATGAAATACCTTTCTCCCAATCTTAAATATTTCTTTTCTCTCTCCCTCTCTCTCTCTCTCTCTCTCTCTCTCTCTCTCTCCCATCACTACCACCGTGTGTGTGTGTGTGTGTGTGTGTGTGTGTGTGTATGTGTACTTGCACACGCGCACATTCTGTTTGCCATCACAAAATACCTGACATCGGATGTCTCATTTTGGAGAATACATATTTATACATATTTATTTGACACTCAGTTTTGGAGATTAAAAGTCCAAATGGTGGGTCAGCTGCACCATTGTCCAGCAGATGAGATCTGGGTGGGAGTCAAGGAGAGCGAAGGAGAGGTTTCGTTGGAAAGCAGGGAACCAGAGCTGAAGAGGGGCCAGGTTTAACCTCCACCAACCCTCACCTCTTTAGGGTCCCACCCTATATCAGCTGTCACACAGGAGACCAGACGTTCAATATATGAGCCTTGGGGGGGGGGCACAGATATCCGAGTCACAGCAATGTGTATGTGAGCTTTCTCTAAGACCAGGTTAAGAAAGTGTTTTCTTTGAAGAAAGAGATAAAAGGTTTGCATTTTATGAACCATGTTTGTCACAACTTTTCAACTCTGCATTTTTAGTATAAACGCAGCTACATAAAAAGAGCAAACCAGTGAACACGGATGTGACGCACACACTAAAACTTGCTGACCCCTGATCCAAAGGAGCATCTCTCACTAGAGGAGACTGTTACACCAGCCAGAAACCTGAATCTATCGTCCTTCCTACACCACCCCTCCCTACTCCCGCCATGTCCCCAGTCCTGCAAACTTTATATTCTAGATAATTCTGACCTACCTACTTCTCCGCAATTTCTTTTTCTATTATTATTATTTTCTATATTCTTTGTTTACATTCCAAATGATTTCCCCTTTCCTGGTTCCCCCCTCCCCATAAGTCCCATAAGCCCTCTTCCCTCCGCCAATTCCCCAATCAACCCCCTCCCACTCCTCTGTCCTGGTAATCCCCTACATTACTGCATTAAGTCTTTCCAGGACCAGGGCCCTCTCCTTCCTTCTTCTTGGGAATGATTTGATATGTGAGTTGTGTCTTGGGTATTCAGAGCTTCTGGGCTAATATCTACTTATCAGTGACTGCATTCCATGTGTGTTCTCTTGTGAATGAGTTACCTCACTTAGGATAATATTTTCCAGGTCCAACCATTTGCCTAACAATTTCATGAATTCATTGCTTTTCATTAATTGCTGAGTAGTATTCCATTGTGTAAACAGACCACATTTTCTCTATCCATTCCTCCATTGAGGGACATCTGGGTTCTTTCCATTCTCTGCAATTTCTTAACCCTCTTCTGCCTGGACAAGGGATCAGTCTTGTTATATCCACTCCCAGCCCAACCCCAAGTTTTCTACAGCCACAGCAGAGGGGCTTTCTCGACTAGCGAAGAAGTCGTGTGTCACGCCTGTGGCCTGGCATTGCCCGTCCCCTTACTGAGCCAGCCATCTCAGCCTCCTCACCCCTTCCACCCCATTGCCCTGTGGGGTGCTTTCTCCTTGCTGGTGCAAGCCTGTGATTTTAATCTTTCAGCTCCTTTCACTCTCCTTTTAGCATAGCTTGCCTTCGCACAGCCTCTTCTACTTCCCAGCAATTTCCAATCCCCATTTTCCCTTTAAAACATAGAATGTCTTTCTGACCCCAGCGCAGGCACCCTTCCTCAGAGAAAGCTTCCAAGACTTCTTCCCTTGGCCACGCCCCTCAATATAAATTCCTCCCATTGTGCATGCTCTTTGCACTAGGGCCAGAAGTCATGACTGGAAGCTTCCTAAGAGTAGGGACTTCATTTCCTCCCTACTTCTCCGACTTCCGGCCACTAAGCAGAGCAGAAAGGATGAAGAGATGAAAGATGCATAGGCACTGTGATGGCTCTTCTCGGTTGTCAACGTGACTACATCTGGAATGAAGGGCAATCCAGAAATGGAGGGCACACCTGCGATCTGGATATTGAAGCTGAAAGAAACACACCTTTAATTCAGATCTTGAGGCACACCTTTCTTTACTCTGGGCCATACCTTCTGCTGGCAGCCTATATGAGGACAATGGAAGAAGAAAAGAGTCGTTTGTCCTTTGACTGCTTAACCACACTTTGTCTGCAAATCCACTGGAGGCTATTTCTTTAAAATTCCAGTTTATACAGAAGACCAGCTGTGGGACTGAGCAACTACTGGATCCCTGGACTTTCAATTCACAGCTAGCCATTGTTGGAGTAGTTGAACTGCAGCCTGTAAGTCATTCCAATAAATTCCAGGTAGATAGTTAGATAGATAGATAGATAGGTAGATACATACATACATACGTACATACATACATACATACATACATACATAGTGATAGATGATAGATAGATAGATAGATAGATAGATAGATAGATAGATGGATGGATGGATGGATAGATAGATAGATAGATAGATAGATAGATAGATAGATTTCTTCCATAAGTTCCATGACTCTAGAGAACCCTGACTAATACAGGAATCTTGAGATGATGGAGATACAGCTTTCCCTCACCCCTGATCTAAATGTGGTCTTCCATCCATCTCTATTTTGTGTATTGGAATTCCACAAGGACTGTTGTTTTTTGGACTTTTTTATTTGTAAGAATAGTTTAAGACGTTTGTGGCATAAGCCAGTAATCCCTCAGCAGGGCTTCCATAGATGAAAGCCAAAGTGTCAGTTGTCAGGCACCTGAGTAGGAATGGCATTCCTACATGCAGCAAGCAGTGAGGCCTGCTACTTAGAAAAACTTGCATTTCACTCAGATGGTGATGGTATAACATTTTAAACTGATTATTTTTTAACCCACATATTTTTATTTTTAAATATATGGCATCATATATATATATATGTGTGTGTGTATATATATATATATATATATATATATATATATATATGGTATATGACTAAGTCAGCAAAGTGTTTACTTTGCATACATGAAGACCCCACAAAGGAAGGCCAGCCATGGGAGCCCAGCACTTGTAATTCCAAAGCTACAGAGACAGAGAGACCCCTGAGCCTATCTGGCCAGCCAGCTCATCCTATTTGTAAGCTCCAGACGAATAGAAGATCAAGCCTTCATCCATTCAGAAATACTTGAGGACCCCCACAGGGGGTTAGCATCAGGCCTCTGCACATGTACAGATGTGTGTGTGTACCTCCACACATACATTTGCTTTCACCCATGTGAAAACACACACACACACACACACACACACACACACACACACACTATGGCAGCTACCATATTATTTCACTTGTCAAGATTAAAGAAAGCATCACAGAGATTGTTTTATTCTGCTGTAGAGGTCCACGTCTTAGCGGACGCTCAATAGCATCAGGCAGTTGCAAGTGTACAGCATGATTTTAAAAAGTACTCACAAAGTCACTAGAAATAATAGCCATCATCTGTCCCAGGTGAGCTAATTTGTCCACCGCGCTTGCTTCAAAATGTCTATTTGCATTGTAATGATGATATTAAATGCCTATCCTCATTAGATCTTGGAATCACATCAAAATTATGCATGTTGAGCCTGACAGAGTGGCAAATTCTATTTGAGTTCATTTCTTCTATGTTAAATGTTATACATATGGTGTTTTTAAGAAAGACTGTTATATATATATATATATATATATATATATATATATATATGGAAGGTTGTATAGTGTCCAAGAAAGAGCTTTGAATAGGAACTTGGAGAATCAGCCTCTACCCCTGCCTCTGCCATTAACAAGACTGCCGCCCCTATGGTTAACTCTTCTGCCACCCCTGTGGTTAATGCTTCTGCATCTGCTCTTCACCCAGAATAATGAGAGCAGCAGGGCAACCTGCAATCTGGAAGGATCATTATGAAATTCCAGCAAAATAACGTGTGGGAAAGACCTGAAATAGCACCAGGAAAGTTGCAGTGCCAGACAAAGACGAGGAGGAATTGTTGCTAGAATCATTTATCATGGTCTGACTTAGCCTGTTTGCACTGCGCTAACAAAATAGCTTTACTTGGGTGGCTTAGAAAGGTCAAAGTGTGGGGTGTGAATGTGTATGTGTGTGTATTAACAGTCATAATTATGGAAAAGGAGGTCACACATTGGAAAGGGGACGCTTGAGGAATTGAAAGGGGGAAGGAAAGAGTGGGAATAATATAAATACAATACTTGTGTTTGAAATTTAAAATAAAATTAAAACATGCAGAATTTTCAACTTCTTGATAGAAGGAGCAGAAGTAATTTTTGTATGTTTTAAACAATTTCCTACTCAGCTTCAGTTGTTAATCTGACACAAACTTACAATCACCTGGGAGGAAGGGACCGAACCGCACCTGAAGAGCTGCCTCTATCATACTCAACTGTGGGCAATTTTCTTTTTTTTTTTTCTTTTTCTTTTCTTCTTTTTCTTTTTCTTTATTAGATATTTGCTTTATTTACATTTCAAATGGTATCCCCTTTCCTTGTTACCCCTCCAAAAACTCCCTATCCCATCCCCCTTCCCCTGCTTACCAACCCCCCTCCCACTTTCCTGACCTGGCATTCCCCTACATTGGAGCATCGAGCCCTCACAGAACCAATGGCCTCTCTTCTCATTGATGTCTGAAAAGGCCATCCTCTGCTACATATGTACCTGGAGCCATAGGTCCCTCCATGTGTACTTTTTGGTTGGCGGTTTAGTCCCTGGGAGCTCTGGGGGCATTGGTTGCTACATATTATTGTTCCTCCTATGGGGCTGCCAACCTCTTCAGCTCCTTGGGTCCTTTCTCTAGCTCCTCCATTGGGAACCCTATGCTCAGTCTATTGGCCGACTGTGAGCCATAGGTATTTTGATACATTTTCTAAGAAGGATCAAAGTATCCACACTTTGGTCTTCCTTTTTCTTGAGCTTCATGTGGTCTGTGACTTGTATCTTGGATATTCTGAGCTTTTAAGCTAATATTCACTTATCAGCGAGTGCATACCATGAGTGTTCTTTTGTGATTGGGTTACCTCACTCAGGATGATATTTTCTAGTTCCATCCATTTGCCCAAGAATTTAATGAATTCGTTATTTTCAATAGCTGAGTAGTACTCCATTGTGCTGATTGTTAGTTGATATGGGAAGCTCGGTCCATAGCACCATTCCTAAGCAGATGGGCCTGGGCTGTGTAGAACAGCTGGCTGAGCATGAGCCGGAAGCAAAGCCAGGAAGCAGTGTTCCTTCATGGTCTCTGCTTCAGTTCCCGTCTCTCGGTTCCTACCTTGAATTCCTGCTTTCACTTCCCTGTAAGCGCAAATAAACACTTTCTTCCTAGAGTGGCTTTTGGTTATGGTATTTGTCACAGCAATGGAAAAGCAAACTAGAACATATATGGAATATGGATGGATTAAATACATTGAGAAAAACATTTTAAAAGTGTATAATTTATTGGTTTGTAGACAGACTTTTTTCATATAATTACTTGAAAATAAGGAGGTTGAAAATATGGCTGGCTTCCTAGTCCTTTCTATGGCCATCTATTTTCTATAGGCGAGATGAGGTTGCTTATTCGGGATATAGTGATAAGCTCTCTTTAGAAAGCTGGCTGTTCCTCTGTTCTCCATCCTGATATGATGATGGGTCCCTTACAAAGTGCCTCTTCTCTCAGACCAAAGGGAGAAAAGGGCTGGTCTCACATTTTATGGATATTTGGGTTTTGGTTTAAGAAAAAACTCTAAGAGATATATTTTTTTTAAAGCCTGTCATTGTATATCCAGAATGGATTTATAACATGGCCTACATGTGACAGGAAAAGACACTCACAAAATTGAACATTGTTCCTTTGAAATCTTTGTATCAGTTAAGACAGAGGTTGGGCATGACCAAAATCAATTTTCTCCTTCTTGATAAAATTACATTTAAATGATTTAAATGTCCTTTTGGTTTTCTGTGTTTAAAATTCTGAAAAATAGGTAGAAGAGGGTAAACATCCACAACAACCTCCCCACCCCCACACGCATGCCCCAGAACTTAAAAATATGTGAGTGACAGGACCATAGTCTGCCACGGCCCCTATCATCCCTTGAAGCAGAGATGGAAGGACTCATTGAGATTCTTGCATGTGAAACACAGAAGAGTTTTAATATTACAAAGCTTGTTTGAGATAATCTGGTTTGGGGTAAAGAAATAGGCTTCCATCTCAGAATGTCACTTACAATGTATTGATTGGGTTGCCTGGATGGCTGGACTAGAAGAGATGAAAAAGGCACATACAGGCTGAAGAGAGTAGCGAGAGTAATGGAGCCCAGAGTCTGGGCTGGCCATGGAAAGGGGTCACGATGATAAGAGGGTCAAGAATTTGCCATCCCGGCTGTCTTCCAGCTCATGGATCTGCAAGAGAGATGCAAGATGCATAGTTGCAACTGATTCAGGAGGCTGTTGGCTCTCGGCTGTGCCATTGCCCTTCCGCGCTCCACACCTGTCAGTGCCCCACCGCCAAACTCACAAGACAAACCTTCTCTCCCCACCCTGTCATGCAGTGCCTCCTGTGAATCTGTTTGGATCACATCCACTCCAGACCCAGTGAGGCTCTGGAACAATAGATACTCTTCAATTACAATCATCCGAGATCCAGTTTCTCTAGCCCAGTTTTCTTCTTTTGCGTACTCACTTGGGAAAAGATAGCTCATGATAGGTTTGGGAATTATCTTGAATAGAAAATTTTATTAAATCATCTCAACTTGATTGCTGATTTTTTTTTCCAGGCAAGTTTCCCACTTGTTTGTTTTAACTTCAGCTGCCAATCAAACAAGATCTTATTTTCATAGGTCACAAGCCTGAGATCTGGCCCTTTATCTCATCTATATGTTTTTTATATCCCTCCTTTTCCATGTGCTGACCATTAATAATAGTTATGACTTTTTGGTTTTCAGATGAAGACAAACTTTTTCAAAGATGAAAAACAAATCAACCAAGGAAAGAACATTAGTAACATTTCTACTTGGGTGCTGAAATTCTTTTTGTTTGTTTGGTTTTTGTTGTTGTTGTTGTTTGGTTTTTTTTTTTTTTTTTTTTTTTTTTTTTTGGTTTATTTGAAGCAGGGTTTCTCTGTGTAGTCCTGGCTGTCCTGGAACTCACTCTGTAGACAAGGCTGGCCTCGAACTCAGAAATCTGCCTGCCTCTGCCTCCCAAGTGCTGGGATTAAAGGTGTGCGCCGCCGCCGCCGCCGCCGCCGCCGCCACCACCACCACCACCACCACCACCACCACCACCACCACCACCACCACCCGGCCGCTGAAATTCTTAATAATAACAGATTTCGTCCTTTGGGGTCTAACTTCTTGAGTTCTTTGTATATAAATAACCTTATCAAAAATGGGGTACAGAGCTAAACAAGGAATTTTCACCAGAAGAAATTCGGATGGCTGAGAAGCACCTTAAGAGATGTTCAACATCATTATTCATCAGGGAAATGCAAATCAAAACAACCCTGAGATTCCACCTCACACCAGTCAGAATGGCTAAGATTAAAAACTCAAGAGACAACAGGTGCTGGCGAAGATGTGGAGAAAGAGGATCACTCCTCCATTGTTGGTGGGATTGCAAGATGGTACAACCCGCTCTGGAAATCAGTCTGGCGGTTCCTCAGAAAATTGGGCATGCCACTTCCAGAGGACCCTGGCATACCACTCCTGGGCATATACCCAGAGGATTTCCCTGCATGCAATAAAGACACATGCTCCACTATGTTCATAGCAGCCTTATTTATAATAGCCAGAAGCTGGAAAGAACCCAGATGTCCCTCAATGGTGGAATGGATACAGAAAATGTGGTATATTTATACAATGGAATACTACTCAGCAATTAAAAATAATGAATTCATGCAATTTGTAGGCAAATGGTTGGATCTGGAAAATATCATCCTAAGTGAGTCAACCCAATTACAAAGGAATTCACATGAATTGCAATCACTGATTAGTGGATATTAATGAGCCCAGAAGTTCTGAATACTCAAGACACAATTAGCTAAGCAAAAGATTCCCAAGAAAAGGGATGGAGAGGACCCTGGTCCGGAAAAGACTAAATCCTGTTTTGTAGGAGAGTACCAGAACAGAGAAATTGTGGGGAGGGGGGGTGATTGGGGAATAGGGGGAAAGAGGACTTATGGGATATATGGTGAGGGGAGGAACTGGAAAGGGGAAAGCCTTTGGAATGTAAACAAAGAATATAGAAAATAATAAATATATATATATTTTAAAAATAAAAAAAGAATGAAACTAGAAAAAAATAACCAATTTCAAATATAAAAAGCATGAGTTTAAGCCATATCTCAAAATATTTGTCCAAAATTTTCAGCTTTAACAATCACAAGTCTGGTTATATATCCTGTGCTCTGAGATAGCTGTGGCACTCTAAAAGACTAGCCTCCACTCCAGCCAGCCATGGCAGACACGTCTTCAAGGGAAACTAGCACTTCTGAAGAGAAAGGAGCAAATGATGTTAGATACAGACTTTATTGCGCCAGTGAGATAGTTCAGCTGGTTAAGGCTCTTGCTGTGCCAGCCTGACGGCCTGAATCCCATCCCTGGAATCCATGGAAATGTGGAAAGAGGAAACAGACTCCATAAAGCCGCCCTCTGAATTCCACACATGGGCTGTGGTATACGCCTACACACATACCCACTGATGATGATGATGGTGGTGGTAATAAATCGAATGATTGCTTAAAAGGAGAATTTTATGACTAATGGAGTATGGAGCTTTGGAAGCACTGTACAAAGAACTCAGATGGGTAAAAAGGGAGAGGCCAGTAGCAGCAAGGGATGATAGGGTCGTTCAGGTAACAGTGTATGAAAAAAAATGTATTTTCCGAGGTGTGTAAAATGGCAGGTGTGAAGGGCAAGAGAATGAGCCTCAGACTTCTCCACAGAAGTGTGAGCAACAGGTGGTTTCAACCCAACGCAGCCACCTCATGTTTGGAGAACATGAACTCTCCAGCACTCTGTTCCTGCTGTCACTGAAGGTGGCACACGGGACGCGCAGTGTTGTTTGATATGGCAAAGAAAACACAGACTATTAGTAAAAGTTGAATTGCATGCAATCCTGAAATGATACATGCCCAGTGTGGTATTTGGTCCATAATTTTATAGAGTGATATATGCCCAGTGTGATATTCGGTCCATTATTTTATAGAATGAAATATGCCTAATGTGATATTTGGTCAATTATTTTGTAGAGACACTAGTCATCATTTGGCTGGCACTCAGATCTTACTGTGTGCCATTTATGTTATCTGACAACCTTATATCTGGGAAAGGAAATGAAACAGAGTCTGTGTGGAAAATGATCCTAACACTCCTGGTAGCTCACTGGGGCAGAGCCAGACCTGGGCCACCTACCTGCCAGACTAGCACCCTCCCTCTCTCCATTTGCCAGGTTGACATTCTTTTCTTCTGTCTGTTCTTCATTTGTATTTCTTGGCCTTAAGATTTTTGTACTGTCAAACACTAGCTCTCCACATGTCCCTACTACTTTTTGACTTGGCAATCAACGTCGTCTACTGTAATATTACCATTCCCATCCCAGAGACCATATTCACACATTCTTGTGTACCAAGAAGGAATATAATTGCCAGTTTCTAGAAACAGTGAGAAGAAATAACTTCCTCAGTCACATCCTCAAATCTACAACACTACCACCACTGAAAGAATACAGCCCTAACAAGCCAGGAACGAAATCATCACTCGTTAATATCAACCAGTCTGGGCATAGATGCACGTTGTTGATCCCCAGCACTTGAAGGTGAAGTCAGTCTAGCACCCTCAAGTTTATGGTCATCCTCAGTTATGTTGTGAGTTCAGAACCAAACTGGAATACATTAGACTCTGACTCAGACAAATAAATAGGAGCTGGCACATTAACTCCATCAGTTAAGTGCCTCCTGAGCAAGTGTGAGGAACTAAGTTTGATCTCCAGCACTTATACAAAAAGCTGAGCTGGGTTCAAATACTCAGATGTATAATCTCACATCCGGAGAGATGGGGACAAGAGGATCCCAAGGGCTGGCTGGTCAGCCACTATAGTCAAAATGCTGCACTCCACATGTGTCTAAAAAGCAAACAATAAGACAGAAAGTGATAGAGGAAGATATCTTACATCAACCCCCG
This sequence comes from Apodemus agrarius, assembly GCA_964023405.1. NCBI lineage: Eukaryota > Metazoa > Chordata > Mammalia > Rodentia > Muridae > Apodemus > Apodemus agrarius. The sequence continues at coordinate 75,479,588 of OZ030008.1, read as the reverse complement.
GCCTTTCCATACATGAACACAAACATGCATGCACACACACACACACACACACACACACACATGGGCATGCACATACACACAAACACAAGCACACAAACATGGACACACACACACACTACCATCACCACTCACCCACCAATGAACTTAAAAATAAATACAAATAGCATATTTAAATGTGTTTAGATTTCTTATTCTTGGTTGATTATAGACATCCTCAGGGTTTGTCAGGAAAGCTGCCTCTTTTTATGAGCAGTGAATAAATACAAAAATTAAGTACTTAAAATTGGCTTACAATACACCTTGGTGCAGAGCCAATAAATTAATAAAACGTGATACATTTTCAGATCCCTCGAGGGGAAATCCACAGCTAGCAAGGAGACAGATTGACGGCGGTATCACACTGCGGGGCAAGCTAAGTTGCCCATCTCCTGTGTGGAAAAGCTCGGATGATTTTTCACTGCCAACCTCCACGTCTATACCTCTTAAATATATATATATATATATATATATATATATATATATATATATGGTTAAATATACATATATATATGGTTCTTAAAACATATTTCTTCATTGAGATTTTCATGTTCTCTTTTTTTTTCAATTGCTTTTGAAAAATGCCAGCTTACAAACAAGCAGTGCAGACGGCTTTTATCTTTTTTAGTCGAGGATTTTCTGTGCATTTGGTAATCAGTGGGGTACACTTATCCTGATGTTGGGCAGGGAATCGCATCCCCAACTCTTATTACCGTTCATAAATTATTGTTCCCATATGCACTATCCTGAAAATGGACCCCAACAGACTTTCTCTGGGCTCCGTACTCCTGAGGTTGGTAGTGCTAGGAATCTTACCAGAAGTCTGGAAAAGGCCAATTAAAAGGCAAATTCTCTCTTCTTATTCCAATAACTCTGACCAAAGCAATGCAACATAAGGAGATAAAGGTGAATCATTTTCTATGTTTTGCATAAAGTTTAAAATACATTTTATTACGGAATGTAGTATAAGACCCCCAGAGAGTTCTGTTTACAAATCATATAAAGACACATGACACCCACAGCTAGTTCTCATAATTACAATGACCTTGGGTATTTTTGTCATTGAAGGAGTCCTGGTGGTTCACATTTGAGCCAGCATAGATTTAAATGGGAGCATCAAATTTCACCTATTTTATAAGGTACAGATTAGACACTTGATACCGGTAAACAATAATCAGAACAGGATTGAGCCCCCCCGACACACACACACACACACACACACACACACACACACATTAGAAAAAATTGTTGCTGTATAGTTAGTTACTCATGATCTGGAAGGCTTCACTTCAGGGGAGAGGGGCCAACACACAGAGACTCAGATAAGGGCCCAGGAGGGTGTGAAATCAATACTGACTTCTGTTTATTGAATTTCTGGGCATACCAGATTGAACAGGGTGCCAGTCCTGCCCTCCAGGGACTTCCAATTCAGCAAAACAGCTTTAAAGATACATCTAAAAGCCATTGCTGCCCGGAGGGTGCTGTATCCTTTAGTAAAGTGGTCCTGGGTATTCCAGCCTCATTTCCTTATCCTTGTCTTTAAAACTTAAAGTATTGATTGAACAGTCAGAGGGAACATTTTCACTTATTTCCTTTGCTAAGTGTTGTCCCCCCCCCAATGTATTCTTTCTCTGAGGAGGTCCTTATTAAAACAGCTGCCACAAAATAACACAGCCACATGATAATATAGAATAATTACTAAATAAAAAGAAATACTGTAGCTCAAAGGAACGAAAGAGAGGGAGGGAGGGAGAGAGGGAGACAGAGAGAGGAAGGGAGGGAGGGAGGGAGGAAGGAAGGAAGGAAGGAAGGAAGGAAGGAAGGAAAAAAGGAAGGAAGGAAGGTCACTCCCATAGAGAAAAACAAACAAATCATTTAAAGACACAAGACAAAGATGATTTTTCAACACTAGCAGTGAAGCTGCCTTCTAGCGACCTAAAATATGTCATACTGGTGAGCAGTTTGTTTGCATGGGTCTATCTTATCTTTATTAGAGAGGTTGATGGAGCTTTTGATGTTGCAAAAAGACATAATATAGAATGAATCAAATATCATTTTCACAGTCCCGTGTGTAGTGCAGGACTTGAGGCTTTTTACAATCTTGCCCACTGGCCAGGCGTTGCCCAGTGTTAACATCGTCTCCCACAAATGCCTCTCCCAGCCTAATACCTCATTCTGATTAATGGACTACTAGTAGAGACTATTTCAAAAAAAAATCTGTTTTGCTTAGAGTATCTATTTAGTTTCAATAAAACAAATAGTTGCACATATTAAGGAATATGGTGTTTTAGAAACAAAGAAAGCAGCCAAGATTACAGGAAAGTTAACTGTTCCCTGGGGAGAAACCCTAGTGTTTAAACTGTTTCATCAGCAACAACTCGGAAATTGTTTTAATGGTGTTTTGAACATCTTATTCTTGTAAAAATAATGCCTATGCTCACAACATACAGTGGATGAAATCTAGGCTACAAGTCGGGCCAGTTGGCGTTTATGGGCTGCTGTTATTTCTGTTATCTGTTAAAGCTAGTAACGGAAGACTTAGAAACAACGTACTGCCTTCCTACTGTTGACAATAACAAACACTTTCAGATTCCAGAGAGTTACCTTCTAGTCCCAAATTACTCGGCAAAACCCACATCATAAAGCCTAGTTAATAGCAGCCGGGGAAAAACCACACAGGAGGCATAACTGAAGCCCTCTATTTATGTAAGAACAAATCTGTGCCTAAGCAGCTGGGTTTTTCTTCCCGAATGAAAACATATTATCTCCTTTTTCTGTTCTGATAATCTAGGCCTCCAATTACAAATGGAGGCCCCTAAATATTCGGGAGGATGCACTTTTCCTACAATCTAAAATCTACTTTAGCCTCTCCCTGTGGGACTGTAGGGAGTCATAGGGAGAAACTACATGACTTCTTGATTTTTAAATAGTGCTGAGGGTATGGGGTATCACAAGTTTCTGCTTTTGATATTAACCTGACAGTAGCTACTGTGCAATTTATGATTATTTTAGTGTGAGAGAGAAGCCTTCTCATAAATTTAAAAAGTAAAAGTAAATAAATTATGTCCACTTGCTGCAGGCTAGCACCAGTAGTCTACCTTGAAGAAACTTCGAGATTGTCGTAGCGTAGAATTTACACACACACACACACACACACACACACACGCTTTGCTACGCTCAGGTCCACCGCCGTGAATTGTGACAGTCTCTCCTTCTGTGGTCTAAACTACAGACTGCTGTTCTTCCACGGGCTGGTTTGCTTTGCCTGGTAAAGCCTGTTTGAACTGGCCTGTGTCTGGAGGCAGAAGTTCTTTGGTAAAAATGTGTCATTATTTATGTACAAGAAAGCGAAACGTTGTCTCTTAATTTAATTAGAAAGTGGTCTGAAAAGGGATTTTTTTTTTTAATCAACAAAACCAGAAATCTTTGGGTAAAGGGGATAAGAAGGAGAAAAGCTTCGAATACAAAGCTGATTGTTTGCAGAGAGCCTGCCGCTTTTGTGCCGAACTGAACCTTGCCGGGAGCCCTCTTGAATCTCTCTAAGAATACAGTTTCAGATCATCTGCATTCAGGGCCAGAGTCATGGCCCTGGAACCGATAATTGCCTCTGACAGGATTTAATTACCTTCTCTAGGACCTTTTCTCTGTTTGATTGGAGACCACCCCCTGCCTCCGATCAAATCAGACAGTAATAACACGCTGAAGCGCAGCAGCCAATCACGAGTCAAGTCTGAACAGTGACCTTGCTGAGCCGAAGCTGATTGGTGGTGTCAGCCTTGTCAACGGTGTCAGTGAACCATCAGACAAGAGCGAGCGAGGGGGGAGCGCCGGAGAGCCTGGGAGATAAGAGACCCGCATTAACGCTAATGGGGGCTGTCAGCATTCGAGGCTCTAGGCCTCCTTGCTAGCGGCCTTGCACAAAAACAAAAATATGGGAGAACTCACACAAGTCTAAAATACTCAGAAAAGGAACGAACACTTTCGTTTCGCCTGTGTGAGGAAATCTATTCAAGGTATAATTCACATGCAATTCAAATAAAATGACAGATACAGACACAGTGTGTGACAGAATAATTTTTATGAAAAGAAAAAAGGTCCCATAGAACACCTAGATGCATTTCAGGGGTTACTAGGGACTGGGGAAGGGAGAGGAACTACGGGACTTTTTCATTTTTAACTACAGAACTGAGAGACGTAGGTGTGTAAGAGGTATTACAAAATTTAATACCAAGCTGCCTTGGTTGCTATATTATTTATGATTGTTTTAGTGTAAGATATGTCTATGCATGTTCTTAAGGAAAACAGATACAGTCATTAAATGGCCAATTTTCATGTATCTATCATTTTAAGATTGTAGTAATGCAAAAGTCTAATGATTTGTATATATGTGTATATCTCCACCAAGACATCAAACTTGGCTCGCCTCTGTTTCTTTTGTAAATCTGGCTATTCCCAGGAAAAAGAACATCAAGACATTGTGAACTCAAATAGGCAGAAAATGTTACCTCACAGCTGAGCCTTGGAGGAAGACATTGTATTATTAAGTCTGTACTGATTTAGAGTTTAATTTATTCATTTCATTTTTCTATAAACTAAGTAATCTTCCTTGTTACATTTATTTTGTTTATGACTCATTTACCTCCTTATAAGTAGAGCAAGAACTATGAAAACTAATTTACAGAAGCTTCTTGGATTTTTCTTAAAGACTCAACTTCAGCTATATTTAGTAGAAATGAAGTATTTATATGCAACGTATTTTTATATAAATCTTTTAAAGAAAGTCTGGTCTCATCTAATTCTCTCAAAAGAAAGAGAGTTTTTTATGACTCTACTGTAACCAAATGCTCTGTTACTTTTAAAAACAATGTCAATTCCTGCAAGTGTAAGGCCAGCTCCTTTGACATCTACACTGAGAGATTTCTCTGTACCAATTCCTGCTTGGTGGTAGACTTCCATGGAAACGGTCACTGTGGAAGATTAGTGCCTTTTTTTAAATTTCTCTTTATTTTTTATCCACCTGCTCATGAAGAAAGGCATATTTAAATAAAGAGTTTCCTTCACATCGATGATTCTTCTCTGTGGTAGTCATGAATGTAAAAGACGGTTTAATTAATGTATAAATAAATCATGTTTTTATATTGGATGCAGTATGCGATGGATTTGGTAAGATGAGATGATTATTTTGACTTTTGAGAGACTTTTTTTTTCTTTTTCGAAACAGACCAGAGGGATGCAGCACCACCTTGAAAATGTTCTTCCTTTTCTGAGTCTTAAGATTAAAACGAGTCGCCTAGAGGGGAAATGGCATGCATAGGAAATCAGAAACTTTAGAGTCTAGTTCCAGCTCAGTCCTTGTCAAACTGTCCACAACTGGGTCAAACTGCTTTGTTTACATGAGTGTTGGTATTCTCAGTTTTGTTTTTATAAAATGCAATTAGAATGAGGTTACCCAAAGAACTGAAAGTTTGTACAATGAAAGTGGCATCACCATGGAAACACGCTCACAGTTGTGACTCTCAGGAACTGTCAGTCCTGAGCTGCTAGGCTCTGCTACATCAGACCTACCATACCGCACACTCACAGAGCACTGCTCAGACCCAAACACACTTGACCAGTATAGAAAAGTAGATAACACCTGTCACTGCCGCTGTCGACACTAGGCCCAAGCACGCCCAGTCCCTTGGCTCGTTCCGATCCCTGCTTTTTGCCACTTGGAATTAATAAGTTGTCCTCAGACAAGAGCTGACGTGTTACTGGAACAGTATGACAAACTTTTCATTTCTAGACTCTAGAGACACCCCGTAATCTTAGCCGTGGGATACAGGACAAACACTTTCTAGAGACAGGGTTATACACAACCTAACTCACATGTGATGATGATAATCTATTTCGGATTTATGTTATCATAATGCATTTCAAGTAATAGTCGCTTTGGGCCAGTATCTCCAACTCTGAAAATAAGGACAAATTGGAACTACTCTAGAAGCATCAAAGAGAGCTGAACGCACAAGAGTGCATACATGTCCATGCCAGAAGAATTTGATGTCTCAAAGCCGCCGGTCAAGAACACTTCCTTTCAATAGAGGACTTCACACTTTCCAAAGACAATCTGCCCCTATCATGAAAAGACACCTTTGGCTGCCACATCTTTACCCAGCTCAGAACAGACTGGCCTCTACATAAGGGGAAGGGATGATGCCAGGACTGTGGCTTCTTTCGTTCCTTTAAACAAAAAAATTATAATCAAACACCTTAGGTGCACATGTGTGATGTGTTTGCATATGTGTACATGCTCTTGTTAATAACTGAAAATCAACCTTGGTGTTGACTATTTTTTTTTCAAATGGCAGATGGGAGACAAACCAATCTTTTTGTCAGTGGCCTTTATAAAACAGACAATCAAGCCTCCTGTGGCCCTCAGTTACGCTTCCACCTTTTAGTTAGGAAAATGATAAAAACAAAATGCTTTTTGGTCCTATCAAAATTGAATATACTACCAAAACCTGGTCGATTAGAGAGAAGGCCTGTTCCCAATCCCTGTTACTGTTTATAATGATCGTTGCATAACCCAAGTTGCACAACAGAGTGACTCTAATTGCAAATTCAATCACTCTTTGACTGCGGCTCAGAAATCAATTCCCAGTAAAATATGACACTCAGTCACTCAAAACAATAGAATAGTCAATATTTCACCATCAGCAGCCTAGTTAGGACCCATTTTAATACAATAAAAATTCAGGTCTTTGACTGTGCCAGGAAAATCTTTTTTATTCTCTGTAACCCTGCCTAACATTCTCAGTAATCAAAACCATAATGGAGCATTAAATAAAATCACGAGGATGCCAAGACTTACAGGGAGAGTTTCATTCAAACACCTCTGAGCTCAGACTCAGAGCTCTCCTTTAATTTGTATTGATTGTTCGGTTCTCTTGGATCCTTGTGGCTTGGCAATTTAAATTTAGACATAGCTCATTGAAGTGAGAGGGAGCGAAATATGGACTGGAAAAATGGAAGTTGCAGTGCTGTTTTCCAACAAAAAGCTCCACAGACATAATTTTTTTCTACCTGCAAAAGAGAAAGGGTAGAACTCAGATGTGAACGTAGACATCAACCCTAGGAGCTGGGGAAGTGGGTCAGTGGTTCAGTGGGTAAGAATGCTAAACCTGTGAGCATGAGGATCTGTGTTTGAATCCCTAGCTGCATGGCCCTGTACTGCCAGCCCACCCGCCCAGGGGATGGGGTGATGGACAGAGATATGCGGATCCTAAGAACTTGCTGGGTCTAACCAGAACTGAAAAAAAACAAATATCAAGACGACATCACTTTTGGTTCACTCTGAGAGACCTTGTCTCAAGCCAATAAGGTGGTGAGAGCTCTCAGGGGAGGCTCGCAACATCCTGCTCTGACCTCAGTGCAGACTCCCAGACACACGTCCATCAGCGTGCGCACTGATTTGCTCGCAACATGGAGAAACAAAGAAAGGAAAGCTATGTAGGAAACTGGTGGATAAATAGTCTTGAAGCACTGAATGTCACTAACACTGACATTCCTTGTGTTGATTTTCATTTCTTAATTATTGGCCCAATCATGGTATCTAACTGAGGAAAATCTCCATTTTTCTTTCTCAACCCTAGCCCAGTAAGACAATTGCTCGCACATTTCCGCTTGAACTTTTCCCATCACTTAGAACATACCCAAGGCTTGTGCCCTTCAGACACAGAGCTGTTGTTATCATTGTAACAAATTCAGGGTTTGCCCCGTGTGCTTGCTCAGAGGTGTAGCTAGAAAGAATCCATCTGATTAACTGCACTGTTTATTTATTTTCAGATACACATTTTAAAGGACCTGCACACAAAAGACTCAGAAATGCTTCCAAAATGAAAAACTCCAGTCAAGTGATTACTTAGCTGGCAAAATGGATATTTCAAGTTGCATAGACAGCTAATTGTGGCCTGCCTCGGGAATGACAGGTCTATAATTTTTAGTTTTGTGTGCATTGAAAGCCAGTCACCTTGACACTCAGTAGTCCATTATCCACCGGCCACCAACCATATGATGATGATCAAGGAATGACAGGCACTTTCCATTATGGGTGATGAAACACGCTGTGTTTTATTTGGATAAAGCCGCCCTAAGAAAAGAGAGCCAGGTGCCTACCCCTCCCCAGGAGCAACAAGCATCCTGAACACCTTAGTTACAAAGGAGCAACTTCTTTGTCCTGCATAATAACAACCTTCAGTTACTCTGGGTGTTGGCTGCCAACATCCGTTAACATGTCAGGATCCAGGCCTTTGAAATATAAATTTTGCCTCTTACTGTCAAGAACTCTCTCCTATTAAATTATATTATGTGGGAACTTGAAACCTGGTTAAAGCTGTGTTCCAGGGGAAATTTAACACATTCTTTGCTTGTGTATATCTATGTGTGGTGTGTGTATGTGTGAGTGTGTGTCCATAGTCCATATACACATATATACATATATATATACACGCACACACACACACACACACACACACACACATATATATATATATATATATATGCAAGTGCATATGTGCATGTGTATGTTTGTATATGTGGGGGAGCCTTGTACATGTGGAGGCCAAGGGTCAGCATCAGGTGTCATCCTCTGTATATATTCAACTATTCTCTCACTGAACACAGAGCTTATTGATTTTACTAGTGTGCTTAGGCAGTAGGCTCTGGGAATACATCTGTCTCCCCCTCTACAACATTGGAAGTTCAAGGTTTTGTCACCTTGGCCTCAACAGCTTTTAAGATGGATTCTGGAGATCTGACAAGCACTTTATCAAAGAATCCATCTCCTCAGCTTCCACCTTAAAACAAACAAACACCCTCAAAGTTATCATATTTTATAATTATATATACATATATATGTATGTGTGTGTATATATATACACTCAAATCATTACCCTAAAAAAGATGAGACAGAAATCTCATCTTCTTCTGTTCCTGCATCAGTATGCTTCTGCTTCTATATAACTAATTAAAGTTGAGGTTATAAATTTTTCTCACCAAGAATGGCACGTTAACAATTTTGGTTTTTGTCCAGAAGAGTGGTGTGGATGCATCCAGCTGCAAACAGTGCTACCCACCTGAGTGTGAACAGGAAGGATGGCTGCCCATCTTGCCCGCAGGAAACTAGAAGACATGCTCTGTGTGAGTATTGCACTGCTACTGCAAACTGAGTCCTTGCCTTCTACTGTGAGAAGGGCACTTCCTGCCCGTCATCGATTATCAAAGTCACTGTAGAAGTTCCAGCACAGAAGTTTCTCCAAATTATCCCCGAAAGAAGGAAGGGGAGTGAAAAGAGGCCTCTCTGGTTATTAGGAAGTAAAATTCACCCAGAGTTCTTACGGTGGACTGTGTGATGGCTACCATATCTTGGTTGTAGTTTCCGAAGCCGGCGGGTGTCACCTTATATGGCCAAAGGACTTGGCAGCTGTGATTCCACTAGAGATCTAGTGATGGACAGATTCTTCTGGAAATACCCCAAGGCCCTATATAGAATGGTAAGTGTCCTGATAAGAGGGAAACAGTGGGAGACTGAGCTCAGGAGAGGAGTGAAGGAGACAGTTCTCAAAGCAGGAGGTTGGATTCAGGAAGGAAGGATTCAGGGGCTAAGAATGCAGGAAATTCCCAACACCCTATCATAGGTTACCACCAAGAGGCCTTCTAATTGGAAAATGAAGGAGAGATGCTTAGGCTGGAAAAGACAAGAACTCTGATTCCCTAACACCCATCCCCACCTTAGTTGCCTAAAGGAATTGTGGTCCAGGCCCTCCACTCTAGCCCTGTGAGACTGATTCCAAGCCTCCAGACTCCAGACCCATACGAGAACAAAACTGCCTCTTTGGGGTGTCAAATTGCTTGCAATTTTTACAGTGGAGGCACAGGAGCAAATACAAGTCCTCGGGAGCACACTGTTACTTCATATTGGCCGGCCACATCAGTCACATATCTACATACAAGAGAAGCTGGCACACGGGAGGACGATGATCGTATCAGACCTACTCCGCTCTGACTGCCACACTCCTTGCCAGGCTGAGCCGGCGGCTGGACTGAGAAGCATTGACAGTAAGGAAGACAGCCATAGGAAAGCTCTAAGAAGTTTATAAACGCTGACGTTGTTTCCATCCTGAGACATTGTAAAACAGTATCCAGTTACACTTCTGCTCAATGACTAGTCCTAAGGTTCTCAAAACGTAGGCGAGTAACAGTTCCCTGTGGTCTAACCACTGTCCATCTGTACAGCCTGTCTCCATGACTCTCCGAGAACACGACAGCCACCCCCTCACACACGCGTGGCTCACTGTCCACGAGGAGCAACCCCACTCATCCTCACTGCACTTTCCTGTGACCATTTTTAAACAGCAGTTTCTCAACAATATTTCCCCTGGTGTTTGCAGCCTGTTGTGGCAACCCCAGGACTATTCATCCAGTCCATTTTATGCGACACTCAACAGGCTGCAAACTACCTGCTGGGTGGTGTTTTATCACTCAGCTGAGGTGAAGCCTGCTTACAATGACAAGAAAACACCCTCAGAGAGAGGCCAGGCTGGGAAATGAGGTCAGCCCTGATGATGTGTGAGAAGCCAAACACGAGCAAGGTGACACCATCTCCCACCTGACGTGCTGTGTGAGCACTGATGCCTCCCCTGTGTGAAGCCAAACTCTTGACTTCAGTCACCTCCCTTGACATCTTTTTTTTAAATCACAGTCCCTAACGGGAAAGCTAATATGTTACATTAAAAAATACTGGAAAGGGGCCATGTTAAGAGAGTGTCCTAAGAAAAGTGAAAGACGTGTTGAAGCTGACTCCTTCCACCACAAGTCAAAGCCGCATGGGTCCTGATGACTATTGTTTGCAACAGGGCCAGACACAAAGTATTGACCATAAAAACAGTTACATTTACTAAGCAATGGCAGCATTTCAGACACTAACGCAGTGTATGTGGCATGAACTGTTTGCCCATCGGACGACCAAAGGCAAACCACCAAGCAGTATTTCTTGAAATTTGACCCATACTATCTACCTATCCCAGAGTCACTTCCAGTATTTGTTTAAATAAAATTCTTTTCTTTTTCTTTAGAGAAATTCTTTTTTTAAAAAAAAATTATTTATTTATTATATGTAAGTACACTGTAGCTGTCTTCAGATGCTCCAGAAGAGGGTGTCAGATCTTGTTATGGATGGTTGTGAGCCACCATGTGGTTGCTGGGATTTGAACTCAGGATCTTCAGAAGAGTAGTTGGTGCTCTTAACTACTGAACCATCTCTCCAACACACCCAACCCTCTTTTTTGTTTTTGTTTTTGTTTTTGTTTTTGTTTTGTTTTTTTCGAGACAGAGTTTCTCTGTGTAGCCCTGACTGTCCTGGAACTCACTCTGTAGAACAGGCTGGCCTTGAACTCAGAAATCCACCTGCCTGTGCCTCTCAAGTGCTGGGATTACAGGCGTGTGCCACCACTGCCTGGCTAGGCAAATTCTTGATGTGTAGCCCGGACTGGCCTAGAAATTTTAGTCTAGAACTAGCAGGCCTGGAACCCAGAGATTCACCACCACCACCACCACCACCACCACCACCACCACCACCACCACCCCCCGCTCCCCAAGTGCTGAGACTAAAGATGTGTCCTGTCTTCATAATATTCTTGAGTCTAACTTTTGACCTGTTGGGATTTTCTTGAGGTAAAACACTCCAGTGATTTTTAGGCAACAAAAGTTCAGTAATGGTCATTACTGAAATAAAAAATAAAGTATTCCGTTAATTTTTTTACCACCTAAGAATCATTTTGTTTTTATTTCCTGAGTCTAGTATCTTCACACCATCAACCAGATACCCAGCCTTACCTCTGTGTGCATTTAGCACAGGGTATTTCCACACATGCATAAATGAGGTATCATATCAGCCCAGGAATTTTGCATCTATTCTTCCACAAAACTGTGGAACTAACACGCTGTTTGCAGCACAGGACAGTGGACATTGGGGGATGTGTATTTCATCTCATTTCTTACAAACAATGAACAAATCCTATTGGTTTTAATGGTATTCTCAAGTCCACATTTTGACATAAATTATTTATTCTACTAATTTAATGGCAAACAGTCACCAAGGTGAACTTAAGGCAATAATTTCACAAGTATATTGGGTACAGGTTAATTATTTAGGTGCCTCGAACAGCCTTGCAATAATGAACTCTCCTGGGTAGAGCCCATAAAATGCATTCCTCAGCTTACAAGGCTTACATGGCGGAGAGGGGTATATATGATGCTTTCAAGTTCCTCATGTTGAGGTTTATGGAACTTTCTGAATTGTACTGAAATTTTTGGAAAAAGCACAGAAATGTTTGTGTGAAATAAACCAAAAGGGGAAATGAAAATGAAAGCCAGGGAAAACTAGCATGTTTATAAACTCTTTTCATGAACATTCTGAAAATTAGTGGTATCTTAAGTCACAAAATTGTGGAAGTTAAAATACTAAATAAACAAGTTTTAAGGCATGACTTGTTTTGTAAAGAGCCCTTGACTTCCTCCAATTGTAATACATGAACTTAATATCTATAATAGAGTGCACCCAGTGCAAATCACTCATTCATTTAATTACAGTAGATAACATGGCTAAAAATACCCATCATGCTCATGGCACGGCGGCTCCCAACCACTGGGGATTAGCATTCCCCGGTGTTCCATGCACTTTCCACATGCATGCGCCAAAGTTTAGTCACTCTGAAATCGGTATTTATTATAAAGTAGGATGCACCCTATAAGACCAAATAAGGAAATGGGCAGCTTGCGTGCAGTAGCAGCAGCAGCCTGCAGGATAAAAACTGGAAGACTTGTGACACTCAGAGCTGTTGAGAAAGCTGTATGTTTTCTGCAAAGCTTTCAGCATCAGTGTTTGCACGTGCAGATCAAGACTTTACGTCTTCATCTGAGGTGACAGGAAGCTAAAAGACTTCCACGACTGCAGTGGATCCTTGGATATTAATGCTCTCCTATGCTCTACCCCAAATCCCTGAAGCTGGTGATGACTGAGTGGGTAAAGTGCTTGTTGTTCAGGTGTAAAGACCAGAGTTCAAATTCCCCCAAAACACACACACACACACACACACACAAAATCAGGTGTGGCAGCATGCATTTGGAATTCCATAACTCCTTAGGCAAGGTGGGAGTCTGAGGCAGAAGCATATTAAGAAGCTTACTGGCCAGCTACCCAGAAGGGCACAGTAGCACAGAGCAGAGGCCAGGCCACAAAGAAAGTAGAAGATGGGAACCGACCCCCATGGTTCTACTCTGAAACCCACAAAGATGACATACCGACACTCATTCACGAACATGTCTCACACACACACACACACACACACACACACACACACACACCATAAATTAACTAATAATGAAGTCCCCAGAGTTGAGATCCAGTACAATTTCAAGAGTTCAGACCAGGGCTTTAATATTTGAGAGAGTCAATAAATTAAATTCCACAGTTCCACGACTTAAGATACCTCTAATTTTCAGAATGTTAACATAAAGATTTTATAAACACACTTCCTCTACTAGGGTCTGCCCTTTAACTTTAATTTGGCCCAAATATTTCTCTTCTTTTGCCTGGAGTTTCAGTATTTCTCAGGAATTTGTTTCAAACGGACATGTGTAAAGTATGTGCAAACAAGAAGGAAGAAGTCTCAGTCTGTTTGGGTTTGCAATTAGAGCATTCCAGGGCCTGGTGTTTCATAAAAGAACTGAAAACCATGAAGAAAATGATATAATCCCTGAAGATGATTAATGTATTTGTGGAGTAGTTGAAAAATAATGTGTAAAGAGTACCTCAATTCCCTTGAGAAGGAGACAGATATTCAATATGTTGAAGAAAATGTTAGTAACCCCACGGAGAGGTAGTTCAGCACTTATGAGCTCTTGCAGAAGACCTGAGTTTGGGTTCCAGCACACTTGAACAACACTCAGAAGATGAGAACCGACCGCCATGGCTCTACTCTGAAGCCCACAATGATACCATGCCACACCCACCCTAATTACACCAGTCTCTATAACTCCAGCTCCAGAGGATGTGATGCCCTCTTCTGGCTCCCACTGACACTCATACACACATGGCATATTCAAACATAGATGCATAATACTTTTCCTAACTTTGAATTTAATTTTTTTTAAATTTCCTTTCATCAGAAATTGTTTTTAAAATCTTTTAAAATTTCAGCTGTCAAAGATCCAGTGTGCCATCACTTGACATTTTTCCCACCTCTGATTTCTTGTGACAATAATTAGGAACATATTTCACTGTGTTCTGGATAGTTCACATCCTGTCTGTTGAGAATCAGATAAATAAAGCATGAGAAAGAAACCTTTCTGTAGCCCACGTCAGTATAAACCCTGCCACATCAGCTTCCTGGCTTCTTTCTGCTTCTTCTACTGCAGTGACATCAGTATGTTATTCATCGTCCCTTTGTTCCACCCATACTTAGAAGGAACATCAGTCCTCCAAAGCCCTGGCTTGAAAGCCCAGCAGACAGTCATGTCTCATTCGTTTTGCTCATAACTGCAAAAGAACGTTCTCTTGCAAGTCTGAAATAGTCTCCTTTGTAAAGACCCCGGGTCTGCAGCTATGTAGAATGGCGATTCCTCATAGTAACAGCTCACTTTACTATGTTGCTCATGGGCTAGCTTGTATTTGTGAGTGGGTTATGTAAAGTGAACCCTCGGTTCAGAGCTCTGAGGTTCCTGAAGCTCTGACCATTACTGACCATGACTTACTACAGAGCTAACTATTTAAAATGCCATGTATAATCTTCCTTCCCCTAAAACAGCACTAATGCTTCACCTCTTCGTACTTTACATGCTTTTGAATGAGTGGCAGGATCACACAAAATTTTAGCATTCATGAAGCCTTGGACCTGGAATAAACCCAATGCTTGATGAACAATTACTGGTTTCAGAAAATGAGCACAGCCCAGCCCAGCTTCGCTATCAGTTTAGAAGTCTAGTTTAAACTTGATTGATCAGAGAGATGCCTCTGTATGTTACGCTCTTTGCCTTGTGCAAGCTAATCAAAGCCTGTAAAGAGGCAGTGCTAATGTTTTCATTGAAGTACCCTCTTTAATACGATAAGAGGAAGAAAGGTCATCTGAACTATAAATGTGCACATTTCCTAGGAATGCAGTGAAATAATTTTTATTTTTAGATTAAAAATCTCTTTAGCATAACTTCTTCCTGAAAACTTATTTTTAAAAGTTAATTTCCATGATGGGTACAGACCATCCATGTCCAAACAATGATTCTGAACTTCTAAAAATAAATGACTGGCTTCTAGTTTTTGTTTCAGCATATAAAAAGATTAGAAGACTTTGCACCATCCTGAAAAGGTAAAGACTTTTTATAATGAAAAGTCAAGTCTTCTTGGGTCTTGTCAATTCAGAGAAGGTCGCACAATAAACCTCCAGCCCCTGTAAGTAGGTGACAGAGAATATAATCACTTAGAGAAGCAAAAAGCTCCACGTGACCAAGCCTGTGAAGAAAACCTACCACACGTGATGAATCAGTTGCCGGAGGCTCACTGTGAACAAAGCTGAAAAATTAAAACTCCAACAGGAAGATAAAAGAGGATCCTTGCACTTTGGTGAGCATATTAGGCAATTTTTCATGGCTGTTACAAACTACCTTGTTACAACCTAAGTGGAGAAGACTTTTATGTGGGCCTTGCTGTTGGGACAATGTGTGTTTGGGCAGAATACCATGACAAAGAGCGTGTGCTGAGGCAAAATGGAGTACTTCACGGCAGACATGAGACAGAGAGAGACGGGGAAAGGGTTAGGGCCAAGCCACAGCCAGTGATCTATGTTCTGTGACCTGGTCTCACCTCCTAACATTCCAATCAGCTATGAATTCATCAACGGTGGAGTGGTGAAAATGCCCAACTCCAGCCATGTTTTCCCATGAAAGTTGCAGGGGTTAATTAGGAAACATTTTAGAAATTCACCTTAGAAAATGTGATAAATTAATCCTGCCTCTGCACGTGGGTTTATACATGTGTGAGTGTGATACACAACTATATTTGCATGTAAGTAAAATGAACTAAACCAATAATGACATGAGATGGGAAAGAGGGACCAGGGTTATTTTGCTATTATAAAGTGCCTACACTATAGATGGGCAGTAGTTATTCCAAAGTAGACTTAGATTTTTAAATTAGACTTTGGAAATGTATACTGAAAAATATAAGCCACTAAGAAGACTAGAACCACTAAAAATAGTTAATAAAAACATAAGCAATAACTTTTGACTGAGGGGAAATGAAACCATATCACATAACTTGGATGTAGTTCACCAGAAAGTACACCGTTCTGTGTGGCCCTTGTACCTCTGGTGGCATAAAGCTCTGTAAAACTTCTTCCTTTACAATGTAGTATGCCTCCAATATTTCATCAGAGTAACTAACCCAGGATAAGATATACATAGGATTCAATTAAAACCATAAAAGTTAAAAAAAAAAAACAAACCCTGCAGAACATAACAGAGAAACAAAAACAAGGACAAGATACAGCAAGCAGTAGGAGGTAGGTATGAAAATAACCACCAATAATAACTTGAAATATCAACTATCTTAAGATATCAACAAAGTGTGGGTGGAAGTGGGCTTCAGGAAGTGAGACCGATCAATATGTTGTGTATGAGAAATCCACTGTCAATAGCAAAACAAAGTAACAGCAAAAAAAAAGCAGACACACATCAGATCACCATCCTTGTTCCTCTCCTCACCCCCTCTTCCACCCAGATTAGGGGACATAGGGGGAAGGGGAGGGGCTGGGAGTGAGGATGGTAGTCAGTGGGAGGCATCTCTGAGACTAGCTGGAGACCTGGGATGGGAGTTGGGCTACAAGAAGTCTATTGGGGTGACCTGAGCTTTGATTCCTACCAGTGGTGGTATATAGAGACTGAACTGGGTACCTCCTGTAGCCAGGCAAGACTTCCTGTGGAGGGAAGGGGACACCAACCCACCCATAAAATCTTTGTGATGGTTCATATATGATTGGCCCAGGGAGTGACCCTATTAGGAGGTGTGGCCTTGTTGGAGTAGGTGTGTCACTGTGGGTGTGGGCTTAAGACCCTCACCCTAGTTGCCTGGAAGTCAGTCTTCTACTAATAGCCTTCAAATGAAGATGTAGAACTCAGCTCCTCCTGCACCATATCTGCCTGGGTGCTGCCATGTTTCTGCATTGATGACAATGGACTGAACCTCTGAACCTGTAAGCCAGCCCCAATTAAATGTTGTCTTTTATAAAACTTGCATTGGTCATGGTATCTGTTCACAGCAGTGAACCCCTAACTAAGACAATCTTCAACCCAAGATTTGTCCTGCCTATAAGATGCACAGGGATAAGAAGGGAGCAGTGACTGCCCCAACTGGAAACTCATTCCATGAGAGAGAGCCAACCCCAGACACTGTTAATGATCCTCTGCTATACTTGCAGACAGGAGCCTAGCATAACTGTGTCCTGAGAGGCTTCATCCAGCAGCTGAGGGAAACAGATGTACAGAAACACAGCCAAATCTCAGGCGGAGCTCAGGGAGTCTTGTGGAAGAGTGGGGGATAGAAATGAGTGAGCCAGAAAGGTCAAGGACACCACGAGAAGACTTAAAGTCAATTAACCTGTGCCCATGGGGGCTCAGAGAGACTGAACCGCCAGCCAAAGAACACACAGCGGCTGGACCTAGGCTGCCTACACGTTTGTAGCAGATGTGCAGCTTGGCCTTCCTGTGCAGGGGCTGTATCAGGTTCCATTGCTTTGCCATTGGATCCCTTTCCCCCTACCCGGACTGCTTGGTAGGGTCTCAGTGGGAGAGGATGTGCCTAGTCCTGTTGGGACTAGATTGTCCCTTGTTGGGGCAATACTCAAGAGGGAACTTTCCCTTCACTGAGAAGAAGGGAAGGGAGTAACGGGGGAACGGTTGTAAGGGCAGGGCTGAGAGGAGAGGAGCAGGGTCAGTGGTTGGGATGCAAAGTGAATAAAAAAATTAATTACTGAGAAAAACTGACACACATAGCTTTAAAGTAAATAGATGAAGGACAGTATAGCTGGTAACATCAGCAAAGGGAAAGTTCTGAAGGGAAGAGATGGATTGGTAAGTGTGAAATTTGGGAAGGACTTAAAACTTCTTTGTATGATCCCACAGTAACACAGTCGTGCCAAATGTTAATCAAGACCCATAAAGTGCAGATCACCAAGAGTCAATGTTGGTGTGAGTTGTGGACTCTGGGTTGCAGCGGCCTGGCAGTGTGCCTTCGCTGATCACAATGCATGCACCGCTGGGTTGCAGCGGCCTGGCAGTGTGCCTTCACTGATCACAATGCATGCTCCACTGGGTTGCAGCAGCCTGGCAGTGTGCCTTCGCTGATCACAATGCATGCACCACTGCGGTGTGTCTGAAGGTAGAGATGGGATCTCCCTCCCTCTCATTCAATTTGACTCTGAACTTAATTTTTTAAAAAAATCACATTAATTTGAAAAACATGTAAAACTGGAGTTCCTATTCTCTGCCCAGAATTCCCCGTTGCACTGGGCGCTCACACATCTGCCACCTCATATTTTTGCTTTTTATCCCAAAAAGTCAGATAAAATACCTGCATGTCATATGCACTTGGGAGATGGTGCCTTACTCCATCATAACTGAGCTGTAATTTCCAGGTGCTCCTATAGTTGCATCTTGATTAATGCTGCATGCATTATTCATATTGATAAAGTAGGGATTAGACATTTTATTTCAGTTTTTTTTTTTCCTCTCAGGCTTCTTCTTCGTCTTTTTTTTTTTTTTTAATATTTCAGGAACATACAATTCAAGTATCCTCTTTCTCTTTTCAGGACTTCTGATATGTCTCCTATGCTCATGAGCTTCAGCTGCTTCAAGTACAATATCACATGCCAAGACCTGTTTGGTGCCATAAATTTTAATTTTTTGATTATCTGTTTAAGCATAATCTGTATTTCATTAGTATTATTATTTCTCCCCAGAGAAAGAGACAGGCATCTCACATCTGTTTCTCATAGTCTGATCAAAATAATGAAGATAAACCGTATGCACAAAAGACAGTATACGCTTTCAAAATATTTTCTACTAAGCTCTTGTCAGTTCAAGGCTCTTTTGTTAAAATTAGCATTCTATCTTTTATCATCTCAATCACAGTGGGGGTGGTGGAAAAATACAGCACATGAGCACCTCTCCCAGCCGTCCACACACTGCAGACTGTTTATCCACGGTCGGGAAGCAGGTTAGAGAAAGGGTCTGGTGACTCTGGTAGAGCTCAGCAACATTCTTTCAACTTAGATTTGAAGACTAAACTCACCCTTGCCATCAACTAGAAACACCATCTCACTGAAATCTTAGAAGAGAGGCTAAACAGAAGTCCAAACAGAACCTTCTGGGCCTGAACATAAGAGAAATTTGAATTCAGACTAATTGTTTATTTAAAAAGAAAAAAGAAGAAGAACTGACACATGTTTTAACTCCCCTTGAGAAATGTGTGTGTGGTGTTGGTGTGTATTTGCAAAGTAAAGCTTGTAAGAATAGAAAAGAAAAGGCTGGAAGTTGCTTTTCTTTTTAATCTCCTCAGGAACCATAGTTTGGCCACAAGGCACCAGTGTAGAGAGCCTTACTGGGGTGTCGGGAGCTTGACATTGACCAAAGACAAGGACAAGGGCTTCAGGCAGGAATCTGACAAAAGGCAAAGACAAGAGAGTAAGCTAAAGCAGGAATCTGACATTAGGGCGTGACAGGGAAGTTAAGTTTAGGCAAGAATCTAACCTTGGGCGATAATAGGGAAGTGGTTAAGGCAGGAATTTTAATCTTAGGGTGGAACAAAAGAATCAGGCTTCAGACAAGGTCTTGGGAATGGATGTGGAGGTGGGCTCAGGTATTTTAGTCATTCTTACACACCCTTGGAAACAACTGTCACGGTGAAGTAATCCTGGGACTTTGCTTATTGCCTTGACTATTTTGTGTGTACTGTCTCGCTTGTTCCTCATTTTACTACCATCGATCTTAATACCTGCATGTAATTAAATTGGTATAAAAGTGGATTGGAAATTATTAAAGCCACCTTCAGTCTCGGAATTGACTGCGGTCGTCCTACAATGCTGTCTAATTGTCAATATTCTTTTTAATCCTCGCTCCTGTTGACTGACTGAGCAGGTTCGGTCACACCAGCCAGTAGAAGCATCTAAGAGTTTAGTTACTGAAGAAGAGATGAGCAGAAAAAGTGTTGCTGGATAACCAGTAGACCCTGCCTGGATCTTCATTTGGGGGACTCAGCAAATCAAGAGAAAGTGAGGAGGAGCCATGACCGAGAAAAGAGCAGTTGGCAGCATTTGTTTTTTTTGTTTGTTTGTTTTTGTTTTTTGTTTGTTTGTTTGTTTTTTTGTTGTTTTGCTTCAGTTTATCTTTCTTCACTTACAGGATCTTGAAATTGTGTGTCAGCTAAGAGAGTAGACGACTTAGAATTCAGAGAGTTTCATTCAACCATTCATTCAACAAAATACTTATTGAAGCTTAACTGCAGTTAAGCTGAGATCTGCAAGGCATACCCAGGTAAGGAAAGAGTTAAAAAGCACCACGTGGAAACAAAGTAGCATTGAGGCTCTACAGTGAAATTTTCTGAGGAAACATCGAGCAGGCACCTTTGTAACTTAAACTCTGAACAGAAAATTAGCATGAGGTGTTATGAAGAATATGAACAGTAACCACTTCTGTAACAGAAATGAATGAAAACACCTTTGAGAGACTTTATAAGGGATTTGAATACTTTTTGTAGAGCCATGAGATAACTTTGATAATCAACTACAATATACATGGATATGTGAATCTGTGTGTGTGTGTGTGTGTGTGTGTGTGTGTGTGTAGTTTATTCTAAAAGATCAGTACATTATTGAAAAAACATTTTCTACTAAAGTCTCATCAATTCAAATTCTCTTTTATTGAAACTTCAAACTTGTGTTGGGATTTAGACATTTTTATTAATGTATTAATAAACTAATAAACTTATTAACTCCTTATTCTTTACCTCTGTGTAATGGATGGAAACAAATTGTGGTTCTCAGAGGGGATAATTTTTGTCTGACAAGGAACTTTTGGGAATACCTTCTCACAGGGGAAGTTTTGCTTGTCAGAACCAAAGGAAAGAGAGGAAGTACGTGGAGGTTAGACACTAACTTTCTGCAGGGCACAGGACAGTTTCCCTCCTGATTCACAATAAGGAATCAGTCCTAAAGTATATACAGTGCCAAGGCTGAGAAACCCAAGGAGACCAACCACATGTACAAGGAATTGATTAAGGGCCTCTTGAGGTGGCTTGGTTACCAGAGGATGGGCTTTAGCTCATTGCAGGAGAAACAAAAAGATATAGATGGAATCTATGTGTAGTGTGAGGGAAAAGTGAAAGAACAGGATTCCTGTGGAAATCTTACATTAGATTATTCTAATCACTGCAAAGCTGAAGTAATTTCTAAAATCTTTTACAATAATCAGAGGGCAAACAGGCAAGGGAGAATTACAGTTAACTAATGTACAAAAAGATGGAAACTCAGAGACAAGAGCCAAATATTTCAGGTTATTTTTTGCTCTGTATCTGTCCAGAAGAGACTCTGAGATTGAACTTTACTTTAATGTCAATAAGATAGTTTAACACTAAAATCAGAACTCAGATTTTGGCAATAATAACAATTCTGCAAATCCTTATGAATTTTGGCCTTAGCCCAGCAGGGTTACATCACAAAGCATAGGTAAGGTAGAAGCTCTCTGACCTTGCACAGATGGATTTATAGTCCAGTAATTTGAGTGGCCCAGAAAAATTGAAGGCCTAGAAAGTAGATTGGGATATTTAATTGTTAATACTTATAAGCCTGCCTAAAGAAAGATAATATTATCTAGAAATTTTCTAAAAATATTCTTAACACAGCATAAGACCAAATCTAATTAAATAGGTGGAAAAACAAGATAGATGTAGCCAGCTGTATAGATTATGTCAGATATAAAAGCTGATGAAAACAGACCAACCAGTACTAGACTGGACTTCTGGATCACAGAATGTAAATCAACTCTGTCTGGAAGTCTGCTTTTTCAGACAAAGTCTACATGTAGCTCAGGCTGATCTTGAACTCATGACTTCCCCATCTTAGCCTCCTAAGTTCTGAGGCTCTGTGCACAAGCCAACATGCCAAAATCCAGAGGGTCTTGGGGGTATTTAAAACATACAAGACCTAAATACAATTTCAAGAGGAAAAACACCAGTATCAAAGCTGAGAGTTCAGGGAGTGGCTGACAGAGCTGAAAGAGTAATTTATGAACAAGAAAGAATTCCGAAGGGGGAAATATTAAAAAATAAACAGGCATGCTCCCAGGCTTGTGCTGGCAACTCTCTGCCCAGGCAGCCTGGCCGACCATGCACCAGTGGGCAATGGCTGACCTGTTTTTATCTCCTGGAGATCCTGACTTTGAACTCCACAATCTCTACCCAGCTCGCTAGGTTCCCACTGGCAAGTCACTACCACACCAACCCCGTGCTTCAAATCCCCCACAGCCTTTATGGAGCATCTGAGGCAAACCCACGCTTTGCCATACCTTTCTCTCTGGAACCTGGATGAGCTGCTGCATAAAGGAAAACACAACACAAACTTAGATCAGAAACAAAGGTAATTCAATCACTTGGCACAGCAAATAAAATCCTAATCTTGTAAGCCTTATTAAGTCTAAATCCTGCCATGGCAAATCCTGATGAATCCAACATTGAAACCAGGAGACACTTGCAACTACATCTTGTCCTCACACTATCCCTGTCCAAAAAGACCAAATCTCTCCTGCTTCCTCTCTTTCTCTGTCTAACCTGGAAGTCCCGCCTACTTCTACAGTGATTGGCTCCTTTAGTCATTAGGGGATTGGTTCACAAGAAGTCACCTGAGTATGACCCACTCCTGACCTTAGCCCCTCCCAGGAGAGTGGAATTAGCATCAATATACAAACAGCACCAGGCACATCCACAACAGGAAAAAAATCAAGAAAAGACAAAGAATGAAACATTCTTTTAAAAAAATTAAGTGCCATAGAGTAGACAGAAAGATTTGCTATACATTTAATTTTATTCTGAGAATAATAGAAAGGAGATAATACAGAAGATCAGCCTTTGAAAATAGAAAATGATTATTCATTTTCAAATTTACTGAAAGAAAGCAATCCACAGAAACCAAGATCTCAACTAATCCTAGAATGAAACATAAAAGCACTTCACAGATAGATACATCACCAAAGAAGAAAATCCAAATTAAAGACTGACAACTATTCACCGGGAGGAAGAACATCAGGAGAGAAGAAATGGGAGCAAAGAGTACAAGAATGCACGTATTAGACAACTGAGCTAGAATATGCAATAGGGTCTTAGCAAATAAGGTTCTACCAAATATCCTCAGACTTTTTTTCAACTTAAAGAATACTACAAGTTAGATTATATGTCTCTCCTAAACGTTTTTCTGACACTTGAACTTCACTACATAGTATCACAGTCATCTGAATTAATAGAGTGTAATCATTTTTAAAGCAAGAATAATGTTTCTATTTGTTATCCATTAAACAATACGTATGTATAGCTTTCTTTTTTCTTGTTTATTTTTTTATTTTCTATATTCTTTGTTTACATTCCAAAGGCTTCCCCCTTTTCCAGTTACCCCCTCACCATGTGTCCCATAAGTCCTCTTCCTCCTCCCCATACCACTCCCCCCCCCCCCCCGCCCATTCCCCAATCACCCTCCAACCCTTTCTCTGTTCTGGTACTCTCCTGCAAAACTGGAACCAGTCTTTTCTGGACCAGTGTCCTCCCCTTCTTTCTTCTTGGGAATCTTTTGATTTGCTAATTGTGCCTTGAGTATTCAGAGCTTCTAGGCTTATTAATATCCACTTATCAGTGATTGCATTTCATGTGTATTTTTTTGTGATTGGGTTAACTCACTTAGGATGATATTTTCCAGATCCAACCATTTGCCTACAAATTGCATGAATTCATTATTTTTAATTGCTGAGTAGTATTCCATTGTATAAATATACCACATTTTCTGTATCCATTCCTCCTTTGAGGGACATCTGGGCTCCTTCCAGCTTATGGCTATTATAAATAAGGCTGCTATGAACATAGTGGAGCATGTGTCTTTATTGTATGCAGGGGAGTCCTCTGGGTTTATGCCCAGTAGTGGTATGGCAGGGTCCTTTGGAAGTGTCATGCCCAATTTTCTGAGGAACCGCCAGACTGATTTTCAGAGTGGTTGTACCATCTTGCAATCCCACCAACAGTGAAGGAGTGTTCCTCTTTCTCCACATCCTCAGCAGCACCTGCTGTCTCTTGAGTTTTTAATCTTAGCCATTCTGACTGGTGTGAGGTGGAGTCTCAGGGTTGATTTGCATTTCCCTGATGACTAATGATGTTGAACATCTCTTAAGGTGCTTCTCAGCCATCCGAATTTCTTCTGGTAAATTCTTTGTTTGGCTCTGTACCACATTTTTTAATACAGTTATTTGGTTCTTTGGGGTCTAACTTCTTGAGTTCTTTGTATATATTGGATATTAGCCCTCTGTCAGATGTGGGGTTGGTGAAGATCTTTTCCCAATTTGTTGGTTGTCGTTTTGTCCTTCTGACAGTGTCCTTTGCCTTACAGAAACTTTGTAATTTTATGAGGTCCCATTTATCAATTCTTGATCTTAGAGCATAAGCTATTGCTGTTCCATTCAGGAACTTTCCCCCTGTGTCAATGTCCTCCAGGGTCTTCCCAAGTTTCTTTTCTATTAGTTTCAGTGTGTCTGGCTTTATGTGAAGGTCCTTGATCCACTTGGAGTTGATCTTAGTACAAGGTGATAAGAGTGGGTCAATTGGCATTCTTCTGCATGTTGACCTCCAGTTGAACCAACACCATTTGTTGAAAAGGCTCTTTTTTCCAACTGTATGGTTGTAGGTCCTTTATCAAAGATCAAGTGACCATAACTCTGTGGGTTCATTTCTGGGTCTTCAATTCTATTCCATTGAGCTACTTGCCTGTCGCTGTACCAATATCATGGAGTTTTTAACACAGTTGCTCTGTAGTACTGCTTGAGGTCAGGGATACTGATTCCCCCAGAAGTCCTTTTATTGTTGAGAATAGTTTTAGCTATCCTGGGTTTTTTGTTACTCCAGATGAATTTTAGAATTGCTCTTTCTAAATCTATAAAGAATTGATTTGGGATTTTGATGGGGATTGCATTGAATCTGTAGATTGCTTTTGGCAAGATGGCCATTTTTAATATATTGATCCTGCCAATCCAAGAGCAAGAAATTTTGTTCTATCTTCTGAGGGCTTCTTCGATTTCTTTCTTCAAAGACTTGAAGTTCTTGTCATACAGCTCTTTCACTTGTTTAGTAAGATACTTTATATTGTTTGTGGCTATTGTGAAGGGTGTTATTTCCTTAACTTCTTTCTCAGCCTGCTTGTCCTTTAAGTATAGGAAGGCTACTGATTTGCTTGAGTTGATTTTATAACCAGCCACTTTGCTGAAGTTGTTTATCAGCTGTAGGAGTTCTATGGTGGAGTTTTTTGGGTCGCTTAAGTATACTATCATATCATCTGCAAATAATGATAGTTTGACTTCTTCCTTTCCAATTTGTATCCCTTTGACTTCCTTATGTTGTCTAATTGCTCTCGCCAGAACTTCAAGTACTATATTGAAAAGATATGGAGAAAGAGAGGGCAGCCTTTTCTAGTCCCTGCTTTTAGTGGGATTGCTTCAAGTTTCTCTCCATTTATTTTGAGGTTGGCTACTGGTTTGCTGTATATCGCTTTTATTATGTTTAGGTATGGGCCTTGAATTCCTGTTCTTTCCAGGACATTTAGCATGAAAGGATGCTGAATTTTGTCAAATGCTTTTTCTGCATCTAATGAGATGACCATGTGGTTTTTTTCTTTTAGTTTGTTTATGTAATGGATTACATTGATGGATTTCCATATATTGAACCCTCCCTGCATCCCTGGGATGAAGCCTACTTGATCATGGTGAGTGATCATTTTGATGTGCTCTTGGATTCGGTTGGCAAGGATTTTATTAAGTATTTTTGCATCGATATTCATAAGGGAAATTGGCCTATAGTTGTCTTTCTTTGTTGGATCTTTGTGTTGTTTTGGTATCGGCGAATTGTGGCTTCGTAGAACGAGTTGGGCAGTGTTCCTTCTGTTTCTATTTTGTGGAATAGCTTGAAGAGTATTGGTTTTAGGTCTTCTTTGAAAGTCTGATAAAATTCTGCACTAAAACCATCTGGTCCCATACTTTTTTTGGTTGGGAGACTTTCTATAACCTCTTCTATTTCACTAGGGGTTAGCTGATCTAATTGATCCTGATTTAATTTTGGTATTTGGTATCTGTCTAGGAAATTGTCCATTTCCTCCAGATTCTCCAGTTACATTGAGTATAGGCTTTTGTAGTAGAATCTGGTGATTTTTTGAATCTCCTCAGTTTCTGTTGTTATATCCCCCTATTCATTTCTAATTTTGTTAATTTGTATATCGTCTCTGTGCCCATTGGTTAGTCTGGCTAAGGGTTTATCTATCTTGTTGATTTTCTCAAAGAACCAGCTCCTGGTTTTGTTGATTTTTTGTATGGTTCGCTTTGTTTCTACTTGACTGATTTTAGCCCTTAGTTTAATGATTTCCTGTCTTCTATTCCTCCTGGGTGAAATAGCTTCTTTTGTTCCAGGGCTTTCAGGTATGCCATTAAGCTGGTAGTGTATGTTCTTTCATGTTTCTTTTTGGAGGCACTCAGGGCTATGAGTTTTCCTCTTAGCACTGCTTTCATTGTGTCCCATAGATTTGGATAGGTTTTACCTTCATTTTTATTGAATTCTAAAAAGTCTTTGATTTCTTTCTTTATTTCTTCCTTGACCAAGGTATCATTGAGTAGAGTATTGTTCAATTTCCATGTGCATGTGGGCTTTCTGTTGTTTTTCTTGCTATTGAGGACCACTTTTACTCCACAGTGATCTGATCAGAGGCATGGGATTCATTCGATCTTCTTGTATATGTTGACATCTGTCTTGTGACCAATTACATTATCGATTTTGGAGAAGGTACCATGTGGTGCTGAGAAAAAGGTATATTCTTTTGCTTTGGGATGAAATGTTTCATATATATATATGTTAAATCCAATTGGTCTAAAGCTTCAATTAGTTTCACTGTGTCCCTGTTTAATTTCTGATTTCCTGATCGGTTCATTGAGGATAGTGGAGTGTTGAAGTCACCTACAATTATTGTATTAGGTGCAACGTGTACTTTAAGCTTTAGTAAAGTTTCTTTTATGAATGAGGGTGCCCTTGCATTTGGAGCATAGATGTTCAGTATTGGGAAATCTTCTTGGTGGATTTTCCCTTTGACCAGCAAGAAGTGACCATCCATGTCTTTTTTGATGACTTTAGGTTGAAAGTCAATTTTACCTGATATTAGAATGGCTACTCTGGCTTGTTTCCTGAGACCATTTGCTTGTAAAATTGTCTTCCAACCTTTTACTCTAAGGTAATGTTTGTCTTTGACACTGAGATGTGTTTCCTGTATGCAGCAAAATGTAGGGTCCTGTTTCCATATCCAGTCTGTTAGTCTATGTCTTTTTTTTTAATTTTTTTTATTGTATATATTCTATATTTACAATTCATTTCCCTTTTTCTGGTTCCCCACCCCCAAAGGTCCCACATGTCCTTTTCCCTCCCCCTGCTCCCGCATCCACCCCCTCCCACTTTACTGTTCTTGTACTCTCCCACAATGATGTTTTGGTCCATTCTAGCACCAGTGTCCACTCCTTTCTTCTTGTGAGACATCACTTGATATGTGATTTGTGTCTTTGGTGTTCCAAGCTTCTAGGCTAATATCCACTTATCAGTGACTGTATACCATGGGTATTCTTTTGAGACTGGGTCACCTCACTTAGTATGACATTCTCCAGCTCCATCCATTTCTCTAAGAATTTCATGAATTCATTGTTTCTAATGGCTGAATAGTACTCCATTGTGTATATATACCACATTTTTTGTATCCATTCCTCTGTTGAGGGACATCTGGGTTCTTTCCAGCTTCTGGCTATTATATGTAAGGCTGCTATGAACATAGTGGAGCATGTTTCCTTATTGCATGCTGGTGAATCTTCTGGGTATATTCCCAGGAGTGGTATGGCTGGGTCCTCCGGAAGTATCACGCCCAGTTTTCTGAGGAACCGCCATACTGATTTCCAGAGTGGTTGTACCAGCTTGCATTCCCACCAGCAGTGGAGGAGTGTTCCTCTTTCTCCACATCCTCGCCAACACCTGATGTCTTCTGAGTTTTTAATCTTAGCCATTCTGACTGGTGTGAGGTGAAATCTCAGGGTTGTTTTAATTTGCATTTCCCTAATGACTAGTGATGTTGAACATTTTTTGAGGTGTTTCTCAGCCATCCGAATTTCTTCAGGTGAAAAGTCTCTGTTTAGCTCTGTACCCCATTTTTGGATAGGGTTATTTGGTTTTCTGGGGTCTAACCTCTTGAGTTCTTTGTATACATTGGAGATTAGCCCTCTGTCGGATGTGGGGTTGGTGAAGATTTTTTCCCAATTTGTTGGTTGCCGATTTATCCTTTTGACAGTGTTTTTTGCCTTACAGAAACTTTGTAGTTTTAAGTCTATGTCTTTTTATTGGGGGATTGAGTCCATTGATGTTAAGAGATATTAAGGAATAGTAATTATTACTTCCTGACATTTTTGACGTTATTTTTTATATTTGAGTGGTTATCTTCTTTTGGGTTTGATGAGAGGGTGTTTCTATCTTGCTTCTTCTGGGGTGTGGTTTCCCTCCTTGTGTTGGTGTTTTTCCCCTATTATCCTTTGTAGGGCTGGGTTTGTAGATAGATATTGTACAAATTTGGTTTTGTCATGGAATACCTTGGTTTCCCCATCTATGTCAATTGAGAGTTTTGCTGGGTATAGTAGTTTTGGCTGCAATTTGTGTTCTCTTAGAGTCTGCAGGAGATCTGGCCAGGATCTTCTAGCTTTCATGGTCTCAGGTGAGAAGTCTGGTGTAATCTTGATAGGTATCCCTTTATATGTTATTTGGCCTTTTTCTCTTACTTCCTTTAATATTCTTTCTTTGTTTAGTACATTTGGGGTTTTGATTATTATGTGACGGGAGGATTTTCTGTTCTGGTCCAGTCTATTTGGAGTTCTGTAGCCTTCTTGTATATTCATAGGCATCTCTCTCTTTAGGTTGGGGAAGTTTTCTTCCATAATTTTGTAGAAGATATTTGCTGGCCCTTTAATTTGTATATCTTCCCTCTCATCTATGCCTATAACCCTTAGGTTTGGTCTTCTCATTGTGTCCTGGATTTCCTGGATGTTTTGGGTTACAAGCTTTTTGCATTTTGTATTTTCTTGGACTGTTGAATCAATGGTTTCTATGGTATCTTCGGCATCTGAGATTCTTTCTTCTATCTCTTGTATTCTATTGTTGATATTTGCATCTATGGCCCCTGATTTCTTCCCAAGATTTTCTATCTCCAAAGTTGTCTCCCTTTGTGATTTCTTAATTGTTTCTACTTCTGTTTTTAGATCCTGGAGGGTTTTGCTCAGATCTTCCACTTGCTTGTTTATATTTTCATGTATTTCTTTAAGAGATTTTTATGTTTCCTCTTTCATGACTTCTACTTGTTGACCCACGTTCTACTGTATTCCTTTAAGTGATTTTTGTAGTTCCTCCTTATTG
This sequence comes from Apodemus agrarius, assembly GCA_964023405.1. NCBI lineage: Eukaryota > Metazoa > Chordata > Mammalia > Rodentia > Muridae > Apodemus > Apodemus agrarius. Next base: position 75,449,746 of record OZ030008.1, on the reverse strand, counting down.
GCTTGTATTTTTTGATCCATATTCTCCTGAATTTCTTTAAGTGATTTTTGTGTTTGCCTTGTAAGGGCTTCTGATTTTTTGACCCATTTTCTCCTGTATTTCTTTAAGAGATTTATCTATGTGTTCTGCTATCAGGATCCTGACCAGTGATTTTAGATCCAAATCTTGTTTTTCTGGTGTGTTGTGGTATCCGGGACTTACTGCTGTCAGGGAACTGGGTTCAGATGCTGCCATATTGCCTTGATTTCTGTAAGTAATATTCCTACGTTTGCCTTTTGCCATCTGGTTATCTCTGGCCTTAGTTAGTCCTATAGTCACTAGCTGGTGCTTGAACTTCCTGTGGGCTAGTAAGGCTATTTCTCCACCACTGGATGACTGGGTTTCCCCTGGCACAGATTGCTGATGTGTTGTTCTCCTCTTGGGTGCTGTTGGACCCCTGGTGTATCTTGCTCTAAGCAATGTTATATTCCGTTATCTCTGTGGACCAGATGCTACTTGTCTTCACTGATTCTGCTTGCTTAGGCCAGTCAGCAGCAAGGATGCTGGCGGTAGCCTCAGGGAGTGGGGAGTATGGAGTGCGGCGTCTCCCACAAGGCAGAGAACCCTCCTGTTCTTAGATGACTGGCTGGCAGCCTGAGTCCCCAGAGAGCTTAAGCTCAGGATATCTCAGGTATCTGGTTCTGCCTGCTCAATCCAAGCTTCTGCCACCAAGATGGCTGTGGTTGAGTGGAGTGCAGGGTTCCCCTCAGGGTGCAGAGCCCATGCCTGGTTGGGGCCTAGGAACCACTGCTCTGCCCAGATTGCTGCCTGGAGGCCTTGAGTCCCCAGAGATCCCAAATTCTGGATATAACGGGTACCTGGTTCAGCTTGCTTAGTCCAGACAGCTGCAACGATGCCAGTGGTGGCCGGAGTGGGGAGTGTGGCTTGCAGAGTCTCCCGCAGGGCAGAGAACCCACGCCCTGCTGGAACACAGGAACTGCTGCTCTGCCAAGCTCCCATTCTTAGATGACTGGCTGGCGGCCCAAGTCCCCAGAGATCTTAAGCTTGGGATATCTCGGATATCTGGTTCTGCCAGCTCAATCTAAGCATCCACCACCAAGATGGCCATGGTTGAGTGGAGTGCAGGGTATGTATAGCTTTCTATAAAAAGTACCAGCTGGAATTTTTGTGTTTGAATTATAAGTTACTATGAGGAGAAGTAGCATCATAATATTGAGTGTCTTCAAGTTCAAATACATGAAAATGGCATATATCTCCATTCGTTACAGGATCTAGCCTAGGCTGGCCTTCAACTTGAACTTGAATCCACCTATATTGAAGGAGGAGGAAACCCCAAGTTTATAATACCATCTGTGTTCTATGCAGTGCTGGGGCTGGAATTCAAGTCTATGCATGCTGAGGATTAACTCTACCAGCTACGGTAAGTCTCCAGCCATTTACAGTTTTCTTAATGTTTTTATTTTCATTGTAGGGTCTTTAAAAATGTTTTAAGGGTTTTCATTACATTTTTTCTAGCTTATACTTTCCCATGTATGCTATACATCATATTGATAAGCTGTTGTGTGCTTTTGAATTCACTGGGAATCTGGGTCTGAAGGCAGAATTACCTCCCTTGTTCAGACCCAAGCATGTTTCCGTGTCCTCCAGAGCACTTTGCCTGGGATGCTCTGCCCCACCTCCAAGTGAAGTTGTTGAAACAATGCTCAAAAATTGGTCCTCAGGTCTGTAGCAGCAGGGACAGATGCACAGTACCACACTATTGCTCTCAACAACTGAAGAAGTTCCTTTAATCTTTTAAATACCTCAATGAAGGTAAAGATAAATCCTTGGTTTTGACACAGGAATGAATTTCAAGACGAGCCAGCATGAATCGGAGTTTGGAATTTATTAAAACTAGAAAGGCATACAGAGAAAAGTGTGGGCTTTTCAAAGGAGCATCATAAATATCTTAGCGATGCATGTATAGTGTGTGTGTGAGTGTGTGTGTGTGTGTGTGTGTGTGTGCACATGCGTGCGCACACACACATGTGCATGTATGTGATATACTTGCTATGGCAAGGATGTATCACATGTATGTGTGGGTATGCATGCATATGTGTACATATAATAGAAGTCATAGATCAACATCTGGTGTTTTCTTCAATTACTCTCCACATTACTTTTGGAGACAGGACTTCTCATCAAACACAAAGCACATATATTTGTCTATACTAACAAATAAGCTTTAGGGTTCTGCTCTTTCTGTCTCTCAAGCTCTAGGGTTACAGAGACCCACAACCACAGCCAGCTTTTACAGAAGGTCTTGGGATCCAAACTTAAGCACATACTGTAGCTTGTGCAGAGGACTATGTGTAAGGCGATTCAAACCTCCTATAATTCCAGCTCCAGGGGATCATCGAGCAACAGAGAGAGCAACTACCACAAACACACATAATAAAAAAAAAAATAGAGTAGCTCTCTGGAGGGGACCAGCTAGGAGCACACAGAGCCTAAGATCTGTGGAGCAGCTGGGACTGAAATCTTCCTGCCTGCTGCCATTTGTACCAGGGAGCTGGGAGACTCTACAGCCTTCTGTGCATAGCCAGCCAGGAGGGAGTGATCTCCCAGCAGGCTTTCACTTTTGAGCACAGAGGTGAGATCTCCACCTTCTCTCTGGAGGGGACTAGCTAGGAGCACACAGAGCCTAAGATCAGTGGAGTAGCTGGGACTGAAGTCTTACAGCCCACTGCCATTTGCACCAGGGAGCTGGGAAACTCCACAGTCTTCTGTACATAGCCCCCTAGGAGAGAGAGAGATCTCCCAGCAATGCTTTCAATTTTGACCTCAGAGGAGTAAGGACACAGGCTTACAGGCCCACAGGAGGAACAAACTCCACCCAGAGACAAGAATACCTACTAGCACCAGATAGTGAAAGGCAGGCACAGGAACCCTACCAACAGAAACCAAGGACACATGGCAACATCAGAACCCAGTTCTCCCATCACAGCAAGTCCTGGATACCCCAACACACCAGAAAATCAAGAGTTGGATTTAAAATCATATCTCATGATGCTGATAGAGGGCTTCAAGAAAGACTTAAATAACTCCCTTAAAGAAATACAGGAGAACATCAGTCAACAGGTAAAAGCCCATAAAAATGAAACACAAAAATCCCATAAAGAAATACAGAAGATCATTGGTCAACAGGCAGAAGTCCTTAAAGCAGAAACGCAAAAATCCCTTAAAGAATTAGAGGAAAACACAAACAATCAAGTGAAGGAACTGAACAAAACCATCCAGTATCTAAAAATGGAAGTAGAAACAATAAAGAAATCACAAAGTGAGTCATCTCTGGAGATAGAAAACCTTGGAAAGAATTCAGGAGTCGTAGATGCAAGCATCAACGACAGAATACAAATGATAGAAGAAAGAACCTCAGGTGTTGGAGATACAATAGAAAACATTGACTCAAGAGTCAAAGAAAATGCAAAATGCATAAAGCTGGTAACTTAAAACATCCAGGAACTCCAGGACACAATGAGAAGACCAAACCTAAGGATTATAGGTATAGACAAGAACAAAGATTTCCAACTTAAAGGCCCAGTGATTATCTTCAACAAAATTATAGAAGAAAACTTCCCTAACCTAGAGAAAGAGATGCCCATGAACATACAAGAAGCTTTCAGAACTCCAAACAGACTGGACCAGAACAGAAAATCCTCCCGGCACATATAATCAAAACACCAAATTCATTAAACAAAGAAAGAATATTAAAAGCAGTAAGGGAAAAGGGGCAAGTAACTTATAAAGGCAGACCTGGCACATAATAATCAAAACACCAAATTCATTAAACAAAGAAAGAATATTAAAAGCAGTAAGGGAAAAAGGGCAAGTAACTTATAAAGGCAGACCTATCAGAATCATACCAGACTTCTCACCAGAGACAATGAAAGCTAGAAGATCCTGGGCAGACCTCATACAGACCTTAAGAAAACACAAATGCCAGCCCAGGCTACTATACCCAGCAAAACTCTCAATCATCATAGATGGAGAAACCAAGATATTTCACGATAAAACCAAATTTGCACAATATCTGTCCATAAATCCAGCTCTACAAAGGATAATAGATGGAAAATGACAACACAAGGAGGGAAACTACACCCTAGAAAAAGCAAGGAAGTAATCTTCCAACAAACCCAAAAGAAGATACCCACACAAACATAAAAATAACATAAAAAAAATAACAGGAAGCAACAATCACTATTCCTTAATATCTCTTTTCAACAATGGACTCAACTCACCAATAAAAAGACATAGACTAACAAAATATTTCTCATGTAAATCTTCAATTTTATCAGAAAATGTTTGCAATTCCCCTTTTAATTAATTTAGTAATTTCTTTTATCTCTACCATTTTATCTGCATTATTTTTCATGATAATCTTCAATTTTAATATGTCTTTCTAGCTGGGCGGTGGTGGCGCATACCTTTAATCCCATCACTTATGAAGCAGAGGCGGGCAGATTTCTGAGTTCCGGGACCAGCCTGGTCTACAGAGTGAGTTCCAGGACAGCCGGAGCTACACAGAGAAATCATGTCTTGAAAAAAAAACAAAGAAACAAAAAAATGTCTTTCTATATACTTCCTCCATTTTATCATAAATGTTTCCAATGTAAATCTTAGATTTTATCACAAATGTTTCTAATTTCTACCTTCAATTAATTTAGAGTTTTTATATTAACCATTTTTATGTAAAATTTTCCATGAAATAGTCAATTTTAATGTGTCTATTTATTTCATATATTTTACCAGAAATATTTCCATGTAAATCTTCAATGTTATCTGAAAATGTTTATAATTCCACCTTCAATCAACTTAGAATTATCTTTATGCCTATCATTTTATCTATATAATTTCCATGATAATCTTTAACATGTTTTTCTATATATTTTTGAAATTTTGTCAGAAATATTTTCCATGTAAATCTTCAAGTTTATCAGAAAATGTTTATAATTCCACTTTTAGTCAACTTAGGAATACTTTTATGCCTACCATTATTATATCTATATAAAATTTTCCATGATAATCTTCAATTCTAACATGTTTTTCTACATTTTTCTACAATTTTATCAGAAGTATTTTCCAGGCAAATCTTTGATTCTATCATAAAGTGTTTCTATCCCATATTTCAAGTAATTTACTAATGTTTTACATGTCTACCACTTTACTCTTTAATTTTCCATGAAAATTGTCAATTTTAACGTGTTTATGTAAAATATTTTCCATGCAAATCTTTAATTATATCATAAAGTGTTTTTACTTCCCTTTTCAATAAATAAAAAAAAAAGAATAAATTTTAAAAAAATAAAAATAGTGTTGTGAGGCCGGGCAGTGGTGGTACATGCCTTTAATCCCAGCACTTGGGAGGCAGGGGTAGGCGGATTTCTGAGTTTGAGGCCAGCCTGGTCTACAGAGTGAGTTCCAGGACAGCCAGGGCTACACAGAGAAACCCTGTCTCAAAAAAACAAAAAACAAACAAAAAATAGTGTTGTAGTAGGTGTTATGTCAATTGGTAAAGTGCTTGTCATGCAAGCACGAGGATCTGATTTGATCCCCAGCACCCCTGTACACAGATGGAATACAGTATGTTTATAATTCCAGAGCAGGAGAAGAAGAGAAAAAGGATCCTTGGGACTCACTGGCCGGCCAGCCTAGCCAAATCTGCAAGCTTCAGGCTAATGGAGATAGGGTCCATTTCATAGTAGTATGCACCTTTAATACAAGCACCAAGGAGACAGAGGTAGGCAGAGCTTTGTGAATCGGAGGTCAGCCCAAATTACATAACAAGTTTCATGTTAGCCATTGTTATATATTAAGACCACATTTCAAACATAGAAGATCAAGGGGGAATGGTGCTTGAGGTTATTATCTCTGGCCTCCACATACATGCGCACATACATGCATGCAGGTACCCAAACATATGTGCTTCCCTATATGTGCTCCCACATATGCATGTACACAAACAATTGTAGCAGAATGGTCAACAAAGACAGCAAGTACAACCCAGATGACATGGGAGATCACATGAGGAATTTGGATATTTTCTTGCTCTTTAAAGGAGCCACTAATTTTCATGGGTCCCTTAGATATATTCTGATCAAAGCCTTAAGATTATCCAGTAGTCAGTGGAGTACTGATGAAAGGGTTCAGCTGATGGTGGGCCAGGCTAGAATTAGCCATGCTGTCAATGAAGATTTGTATTGAGGTAATGTTGTTTGTTTTGACTTTTTGGACATGTGGTCGTACATAAACAGGCTTGACTTGAACTCATGATGTAAGCAAAGATTTCTACTTTTGCAAAGCTGCAGATACACATTCTGATCCTCCTACCCCCATCTTCCAAGAGCTGGAATTATAAACACAAAATCCTAACTAAGCCAGACTGATTTACTCTAAATGGACTAGATGTCTAAGATGAACCCAAAACCTGAAACCAAGGCCAGCATCACTTTAGACAGAAGCTACACCGACTGCCATCATCTGCACCACCTCCATCACCTGCATCTCTCAGCAATGACCACTGACATCACATCAGCACCATTCTGGAGCCTTACCGTCCTCTGTCACAGTGGCTGCTGTACCAAAAACCCTGAGTCATCTTGTAGATTTAAACAGTCAGATATTAGTAGTTTCTCAGGGTTCCCCTAAAATGCTCACATCTCTTGTCATTTTGACTTCTCAGATAGTATGCCAGATAGTTTTATGTCAACGACACAAGTCTGAGAGGAGGGGAGCTCGGGTGAGAAACTGCCTTCGTAAGATTGGACTATAGACAGGCATTTTCTTAATTAATGATTATGGAGGAGTGCCCAGCACATTGTAAGTGGTGCCATCCTGGGCTGGTGGTCCTGGGTGCTCTAAGAAAGCAGGCTGAGCAAGCCATAGAGAACAAACCAGTAAGCAGCACTCCTTTATGGCTAGTTACTTACTACATTAGGTCCTATTCCAGATTGCTTGAACTCCTGTCCTGACTTCTGTTGATGATGTGTGGTGATGTGGAAGCATAAGTCAAATAAATCGATTTCTTCTCAAGTTGTTTTCAGACATGTGTTTCATCACAGCAATAGTAACCCTGACTAAGACAAGTAGGTGGCATGGTGTTCAACAGCTGTTGCAGCCATGTAAGAACACACAAGCTAAATATTAGTCCTAGACCTAGACATTTGAAGTCTGTTGGACAAAGGATGAGTAAAAGGTCCTGGTTGGGGGAAATGGCATGTTTGACCTGGGCCTGAACTAGCAGCTTTGCTCAGGATGAGCTGGAGAGCAGAGACATGCTGGGGTGGAGGCAAACTCTAGAGGGAAGGCAAGCAATAGCAGGAGGTTCCAAAGCAGGCCCAGTTCCTCGGACGGGTGTGCTGTGAATGTTAGACTCACTGTGATGGAGGAAGACAAAGCAGTCCCTTACCTCCTGGACGTGGAGTTGTTGGAACTTCGTTTCGTTATGGTGTATACCCAGGGAATGGTTCTATTTCTTAAAAGAAGAAACTTTCAACTCTGAGATATGGAGTGGGCTGGATTAGAGTGACTCCCTGTAGACAGACTATCCTCACGATAGAATTTTTTCATGAATCCTTGTCCCAGTGGTCTACCTGTGGGGACAGGAAAGTCTCACAAGTTACAGAAAGAGTATGCACAATTCTGGGAACATCTTGAATGTGTGTCATTACTTACTGATGGCTACCAGAAGAGATAGAACAGGAGTATCGGGAGAGAGACGGGAAGGAAAGAAAAGAAGAGAAGAAAATTCAAACATTTTAGCAATTGATGAGTCGGGTGAGGGGTATATTGATAACCATTGTGCTGTGAAATAGTTCAAAATTAAAACCAGAGAAGTGGTTGCCTCTCTTGCCTGTTCCACTTGGGAGCTGGGCGACCTGGAAGCTGGGCACTTTTGTTCCGGATGATGATTTTAGTGAGTTGTGTTATTTTCATTCATAGACAGATTTTTCAGAAGGGTCAGTGGTAAGATGTGCTCCATACACCCAATCCACAGACCAAAGTCTTTGGCACGCTCTGAGTGGGGTCTTTTAGGCGTTTCTTTTAATTTCCCTGTTTCGATGTTGGTGGTGGTGGCTTTCTATGCCCTTTGCACTTCCAAAGAGGAGGCATGACCCTGGGTTTCCCCGTCATGTGCACTGTTTTCAATAATGAAAATGCTCAATCACGAGACCTCTTTACATTATTTCTTCATGATGTATTTGTTTATATTTATGAAATTTTAAAGGTGTCTCTTGTGCCAGAAAAAAACTTATTTAATGCTTACTAATGTCAGAGGACATTTACATTCCATTTACCTTTTTCAATTCAAAATGCAATCAAGTAGTAAAACTACTCAAACCAAAGCTTCTGCAAACTTGGAAAAAATTTCATTTACCATTTGATGTCCAAATATAACATTTTTTCTTTGCTTCACAGTTTATTAACACCTAGGTTGAACCAGGTGAAATTAACATTTTCTAGGTTAGAAAGAGATATTGACAGTTCTATATTCACATCCAATCCAAACATTTCTTATGATGTTAACTTCAGATAAAATGATTTGTATTGCTTACTATATACTATTATCTCCCATAATTAAGGCTTCTAGGAGCATAATGGTGGTACATGCTTTGAGACCCAGTACTCAGAAAACAGAAGCTAGCAAAGTTGCGGGCTAGTCTGGACTTTTCTACACAGCAGCTCCGCACTAGCTAGACAGAACAGTGAGATCCTGTCTCAGAAAACCTAAATAAATAAATAAATAAATAAACAAACAAACAAACCAAAGCAAAACAACAAAAACACAACGAAGTACAACCAACCAAATAAACAAAAAACAAACAAAAAAAAAGTTTACAGAAACAGACTGAGGAACATGTGTCTACAATGATCAGCCTCAGAACTGCCTGTGGTCATGCTACAGTGTTGCCTAATTGTCATTTTTCTTTGTAATCCTCGCTCCTGCCCTGGATAAAGTGTTGACTGACTGAGCTGTCTCGGTCAGGACAAACTACCTTTCTTATCATTCTTCCCTGAAGTACAGTTTCTCATAACTCCTAACAGAAGAAAAACCATCAACTCTAATAGTCCCTTTCTCTTCCTAACAAGCAGGCATCTTCAATTGAACGTGTGTCACATAATATCACATGATGTGGTGAAGCATAAATTATTCTAATGGCTCTGGGAAATGTTATTTTAAAAAAAATCTGTGAACAGTTCTCACAATTTGGCTCTCTTACAGCACTGGGATGTCTGTGCTCCCCACCACCACCACAACCACCACAAATGACTAGTGTTTCCCTTGGATATTTCTCACTAAGGTCCTTAAATATCACGGTCCTGAGAGCTGGAGTTTTTCTGGAAGCAGCAGGTTACATAGGTGTTCTTTTATCAAACTCTGGCAACAGCCAGTGGAACGTTCGCTCTCCAGCACACTGTAGCCATTCTCGCTTTCGCCAGTGTGATGCCAGGCGGTGAAAGTGGAGACGCTGAGACTCAGGCTTGTTTACTTACAGAGCTGACATAAGTTGTCTATTCCAGGTACGTCTCTATTTTAGTCAATGAAAATGCCTTTTTTTTTTTCTGGGCAGAAAACCCATATGCTTCCTGTAGTTACCTAAGGATCTTGGTTACAAAAAATAGCAGAGGAAAAAAAAGAGTCTGGGAACAATAGCCATTTAGAGAAGAGGTTCAGAGGAAAGAGTGTTGTAGGGAAGAGAACAAGGTAAACTTCTAGAGGAATCCTGTGCTCAGGGAACACATGTGAACACTGCCAACCAGCTCTGACCTAGCTCACAGCCTGAACATGGAGGTCACACTGTCCGGGTCCAGTTCCTGGATGCAATTGGGCTCTTAGGTAAATTGCCAGCCTTTGGCGCCTAAGCCACTCATCATTGAAGCTGCTTTTAAACCAGCATTGTGTGGGGTTGAGTTAAAAGGGTTCACCGTGACATCACAGGCAAAGCACACAGGTGCTGGTTTGGATTAACACTGGGAAATGTCAACTACGAAACAGTGGTTACACTCCAGCGATTTCTTTTGTAGCCATTACAGAAAGACTTTCAGAGACATCGAAACAAAGTCACTCCTTGGCAACATCTTCAGGAAAGAGCTCTGAAGAATGATGAGTTCAGATGAAGCCGAGCTAGTTTCTAATTGATTCCCAGACTGACTCAGCAGTGCAGACAGCCTGAGAGCTGCACTTGCAGAATCACCATGTCTCACCACCGAGCCAGGTATGGCCAGGTCCCGGTTCGAGCTCTGTGAACATCAACTATTGGGTTAATCTCCTCAAGTCCTGGTTTTCTGACTTCAAGGGTGGGAATAACAAATACTTCCCCTGCAAGACTGTCATAGAATAAACAATAATGACTACAGGGCTGCTAGGCATATCGCAGGCATTCAATGAAAAGCACTTCCTGCACTTAAGAGGAGCCAGGTGAAGTAATAGACTATCAAGGAGTTTAATGTCCATCTAAGAAACTCTCACACTTAGAAATCAAAGTTAGAAAAAAAAAAGCTTTACATGTAAAGTAACATTTGCAAAGTTATTTAAGTTCTTTTGGCCACCTTTATTTTTTTTCTAACTATTATATATACATTTAAATTTTCATAATTTCAAGAATATTGACATTGTTCATATTAAAATGTTTAAAAGTCTCCCCCTGGGCGGGAGATACGACTCGGAGGTAGAACACTTGCCTGGCATGCCGGAGGCCGTGGGTGTAAGCTTGAGAACACGGCAGGAGTATCCATCCCCAGCCACAGCCTTCCCGTGGTCCTCACCCCTGAACCCGTCCTGTGCATCTCTCAGGTGTGTCATCTGCTAAGCCTGAACTAGGAACACTAGTTCTCTGAAGGTCTCAAACATTATCCGCTTACCAAACAACAACAACAACAACAACTGAGCTGCAGGCTGATAGGATTGCTTCCCATAAAGTACATTGCAAATATTTCTGTAACTATTTACTAATAAGTTTTTTTTTCTGGGCCAATACTATTCTAAGTATTTTACATGCATTATGACATGTGTTACATTAAAGTATGAAGAGTGGTCCTGTTCAATAAGTAGCCATGAACAAAGTGTAGTTTTTCTTTTTGCAGTCCAACTGGTAAACATAATTTAGGTCAGATTTAAAATCCATCCCCTCACTTTCATGAACCCAGACTTCTAGTGTTCAGTAGTGACTTTTTGTAATGGTTACCCCAAAGTGCTGAACACAGAGCAGTGTCACGGAGAGTTTATTAGGCAGTAAGTCCTTAGAGCTTTAATATTTTAAGCGTGCGCGCGCGCGCGCGCGCGCGCGCGTGTGTGTGTGTGTGTGTGTGTGTGTGTGTGTGTGTGTGTGTAGGTTTATATGACTGCAGATGTCCATGAAGGTCCAAGATGTCAAATCCTCCTGGATCTAGAGTTGCAAGCAACTGGGAGTCACAGAAGTTGGGTTCTGGAAGCCAAACCCAAGCCCACTTAAAGAGCTGTACATACTCAGAACCACTGAGCAATTGCTCCAGATTCACTTCTTGGAGCCAGGACCATTTCTCTCAACTCCTTCTCTTACCAGAGGCATAACATAGATATCTCAAGGTCCACCTGGATGTTCTTCCAAGTGTCCAATTTTCTTTTTAGGACTATGGTGAGCTTGGTGAGTTAATGCACCACAGTGACTTTGTGGTCAGCCTCTCATGACCATCACTGAATAGCGAAGATCATCCCATGGCTGTAACGGAATCGCTAAGACCATTTAAAGGAGGGATTGTATATTTTGGCTCATAGATTCAGAGTTTCAGCCCATGAACGGTCTGCCATCCCTGGTGGTTAGGAACCTGTGGTGTGGCAATACATCATGGTGAGGGCCCGGCAGATCACACTGCTCTTCTAACAATGGCTAGGAAGAAAGAGACGCTGGTGTCCTACAGTCCCCTTCAGAGTCATCCTGGGAACCTATTAAAGCAGCCAATGAAGTCCTACATCTTAAAGTGTCTAACATTTAGTGTGCTCAGCTGATGGTGACATGTTTAACACTCTGGCCGTTGGAGGACACTCCTGTCGCAGATTCTAACACTGAAAAACTACTCATTACATTCAGGAACAACATTTTAGATTTCAGAAATTCTCATATCATTTCCTATTTGTTCGTTGGGTTGTGGGTTTTGTTTTTGTTTTGTTTTTGTTTTGTTTTTTGGTTTTTTTTCTCTCTATATATATGAAAGTGAGGGGATATATATATATATATATATATATATATATATATATATATATATATACTGTCTGCTTTTAAAACATACTCTCGCTCTTCCCGTCCCAGGTGCTGCGGGAGCCGTGGCTTACCATGCAAACATGGCCAAGTCCAAGAACCACACCACACACAGCCAGTCCCGCAAATGGCAGGGAAATGGCATTAAGAAACTCCAATCACAAAGATACGAATCTCTTAAGGGGGCTGACCCCAAGTTCCTGAGGAACATGCGCTTTGCCAAGAAGCACAACAAGAAGGTCCTGAAGAAGATGCAGGCCAACACAAAGGCAATGAGAGCATGCGCAGAGGCCATCAAGGCCCTTGTGACGCCTCAGGTCATCAAGCCCAAGATGCCAAAGGGCCCCAGCCGCAAACTCAGCTGCCTGGCTTTCATCACTCATCCCAAGCTTGGGAAGCGGATTCGAAGCTACATGGCCAAGAGGCGTAGGCTCTGCCAGCCAAAGCCCAAGGTTCAAACCAAGGCAGAGGTCAAAGCTCCAGCTAAGGCCCAGGTGTCAGCTCCAGCTCAGGCTCCCAAAAGTGCCCAGGCCACTGTGACGGCCCCATAGAAAAGACTCCTGTCAGACTATTTGCAGATGACTGGTGTCCTATGCTGTTTTTACAAATAAATTTGAGGCTAGAAAAACAACAACAACAACTTACTCTCGTTAAAACTTAGATTTGTTGCTTAAAAATATTGTATTGAGTGGATGTACCGTGAGTAGAGTGTAAATTTGTAGAACTAAGTACAGTAAAAATAAAATATTTTATAATATTTTACCATCATGGGACTTTTATTTTTATTAAGGGATGAGAGAGAGAGAGGAGAGAGACAGAGAGAGACAGAGACAGAGAGACAGAGAGGGAGGAGAGAGGAGAGAGAGAGAGAGAGAGAGAGAGAGACAGAGACAGAGACAGACAGAGACAGAGACAGAGACAGAGAGACAGAGAGGGAAGAGAGAGGAGAGAGAGAGAGAGAGAGAGAGAGAGAGAGAGAGAGAGAGAGAGAGAGAGAGAGAGAAAGGGAGATTACTAGAGTGTCAACCATAGACTATTACTAATCATGTGTTACTTGCCCTAATCCAAATCACTCAGGGAGAAGTGAAGAGGGAATTCCTTTCTTACAAGGAGAGTTTGCTGGGCGTGGTGGCGCATGCCTTTAATCCCAGCACTTGGGAGGCAGAAGCAGGAGGATTTCTGAGTTCGAGGCAAATCTTGTCTACAGAGTGAGTTCCAGGGCAGCCAGGGCTATACAATACAGAGAAAATCCATCTCGGGAAACAAGCAAACAAACAAACAAGGAGAGTTGATGCTATTCATTCATATAATGTCAGACATGAACTACTGTGCACTTAAACTACAACAAGCACTTCAGAAAGGAAGCGATTTTCAAGGACTACACTTCAGGGGAAACTGTTCACATGTATGTTACAGGAGAGTAGCCGTGGGGCCACGTGCCTTTATCTTAGCACTTGGGCCTGTGCCTTTGAGGCTTACCTTGTCTGTACACCAAGTTCCAGGCCAGCCAGGATACCTTGTCTACAATAATAAGGAATTTTTATATAAATAAAATGTATATAATATATACAATTTATATTAATTTATATAAATTTATATAATTATATACAATTTAAAAATAAAGTATTTTTTAAAGGAAAAGACCATCTAGGATGAAGGAGCAGATGTGCAATAAAGAGGAAAAGCAGATGAGAATTGAAGGCAGTAAGAAGACCAGCATGCCTCAGGCTAGAGGAGAGCCATGAGGACCTGACTTAGAATTCCCAGAATCCACGTAAAAAGATGATCATGGGTGACGTGCCTATAGTCCCAGTGCAGGAAAGGCAGAGAGAGAGATAAGAGGATGCACTAGCCATTCAGTCTCAAGCTCAATCAAGGAGCTCTAAGTCAGTGAGAGACCCTTGTCTCAGAAAAATAATGCGAAGAATAATAAGTAAAAAAAACCTGACATTTATCTCTGAGGTATGTGGGGGGGTACGACCATTTGGGCATGTGTACACTTATTCACACATGCATGCGTGTGTGCGTACACACGTGGGCCGGGGGTGAGGGGGAGGCGGTGGGAGGGGAAGGGAGGGAGGGGGAGAGAAAGAATTGCCTAGGAGGCTTCTACTGTTTGGTGTGGGGGCCAGAAAGCCATGCAACTAGGGGAGCCAATTCAAAACAAGAGTGAGATCAAGATGTGTCCATCAAGATGTGTCCAAACCCCCAAAATCTTGCCCTGAGACTGGCAGGGGTAGGAACATTCCTTCATTGGTCTGTGTCTGAATGTTCCAGTGCATGTAATATAGCTCCTGGGACCCCCTCCTCTGTCATCCTTGAGGTAGTCATGTAGACTGGTGGCCAAAGTACAAGTGTAACTTTCTTTCTGTCTCTCTGTCTTTCTGTCTCTCTGTCTCTCTGTCTCTCTGTCTCCCTGTCTCTCTGTCTCTCTCTGTCTCTCTCTGTCTCTGTCTCTCTCTGTCTCTCTCTCTCTTTGGACATGTCCAGCAAGCACCTGGAATTTCTTTTCATGCAAATCAAGCATTCCCAGCACCTTGGCTCTAGCCAATAATATACACTCACCCCGAAAACCCCTACCCAGTCTTTAGATTTATATAGCCCTTCTTACCCCCAATTAGGGAGAGCCAATTCACAGAAAACTGTTTCCCACCCAACTGGATAAGCTTCATTCTTTCCACTCCAGCCCAGTGCGCGGTGGTGCCTGGACACCCCGAAGGCAGAAGCAGAGCTCGATAGCAGTTCGGCACGCCCCTCCGTTTCAGCTACGTCATCCACTCCGCACACCTTTGCTGCCTTCGGATACTAAGATGTATTGAAGCTCTTGTTTTCTGGGACTTCTAATTGCTTCCTCATTCCTGAAGATCCTTTCCACATTCCTCTCTAGACCTTCAAATCTCTTTCCATCTCAGGACTTTCACACCTGCCTAGCCTCTTCCTCCCTCCCCGCTCCTACTCTGGAGGCTAACTTGTATTCAACCTCCAGGTCGCATATATGGGCCATTGATCCATCTGGCTTTCTCAAGTCTAACTTGATTAACTCATTGCTAGAAATCGGGAATCCTTTGAACAGTCGTGTTAATCTTAGTCACTTTGTGGCTTTTCCTTCCTTCCCTCATGGTCACAATGTCTGTGCATAATTTTGACATGCTGTGTGAGCATTATTAATCTCACAATGTCCAAGAGGTAGTGAGAAGAAAAAAACTCCAAACTGGTAGCAGATTATGATGGGAAAAGGTGAATGGTGACATTTATTGCTCTGGGCATGACTGTCACTTGTATGATATTGCTTTAAAATCTGAAGTAATAAGCATGACTAATTTTGTGAGCTGAATGTATTTATTCCCCCCAAAGAGTTTTTCTGGTTTGTCATCATATTTTGATTTTTCCTTACTTAAAGCTCTGTGAAACTAAGGAATCAATTCTGTTTTGTTCAATCTGGTGTCATTGACCTCTTCACAGCGTCTTCAGCTATGTCTTATGCTCACTTCTGGAATCTGGACAGACTTACAGACAAAGGGCTTGGTCATCCTCTCAGATAGCAGCTTCAAGTCAATCTCTCCTTACTTCTGAGCGACTGGCCATAGATATCAAGGCTCTCATTAATTCCTAGGCTTGCTAATGTACTAGAACAGTCCACAGAAGTCAGGGCCATGTTGTACTTTGATAATAGTGTTTGACTATTCCCCTCATAGACTTACATGTTAAATGCTTGATCACCAGAGGGTGCCATTATTCAGGAAGGTGGATTCTAACTGGGAAGGTAGATCACTGAAGAACACAGATTCGGGGATTGTACCCCTGGTCCCTGGTCCCTGGCCCTTTACAATTCTGCTTACTGTCTACAAAGACATGAGGAACTCCTCTGCCAATGCTCTTGCTATAGTAATATTCCAACTTAATACACAGGGCCAACTTGCCAGGGCATGAGCCCTCTGAAACTGTAAGCCAAACTAAATCTTTCCACTTTTAAGCTGTTTCCATCAAGTAGTTTGGTTACAGCTACACAAAGGTATCCAAAAAATAATGGCTAAAGTTCCCTGGTAGCACAGATTGGATATAGTCAAGGACAGAGGCACAAAGTGCAATGTCTAAGGTGGCCAAAGTCTGTAGTGTTCTTGCCTTTATCAATCTATGCTGGCCTCGAGTGACTAAGTATCACCAATCCCCTCTTCCCCAGAGGTCAGACATATCATATAGTTCAAAACTCCAAAGCCTAATGGCACACTTTGCTTTTCTGTCTAGGAAAGGTCTCATCTTGGTCATCTCATTAGCATAAACTATCTCATCATGAGTCACTCTGTGAACAACACCATAAAATGTGGTCTGATATAATGAAAACTCCCCTGCCTCTAAACCCAAGAGTTTAGAGTTTTACTTGAACTAGAGTATTAGCGATCTAAAGGCCAGCCCATTTAATTATCACTCAGTGACACACAGAGGGTTCGATTAGTGGTTGTTAAGTAAATAACCTACTGGGAAGTTGCATTGGATTAAACTAGAAATTTCTATGACAATGTCAAACAAAATGGTACAAGAAAACGTGTGTTTGGGTCTGGATGACTAGAGTGGTTTCAGATATTGGCTTATTGAAGAATATGGTAATAATACTTGAAGCTTAGAGGTTACTATCTTAAGATGTTTGCTGTGGACTAGAAGGTAGAAGACGTAGGATTCAGAGATACAAATGATGGGAAGGAAGGAACCAGAGAGTGAAGAGGCTCAGGAGAAAAAGATCTGATGGATGAAGGTCAGAGTGATCAAGCACAAACCTCAGAGGGATGGTTACAATCAACTTCTGAAAACATTCATGATTCAACTCTGTGGAAATACTAGTTTTCGAAAAAGTTTGTTGCTTTGGGTAACTTCTTTTTTAAATTTATTTTTCTTTGGTTTTGTGTGTATGAGGGTTTTGCCAACTTGTGTGTATCAGTAATACATGCTTTTCTGGTGCTCTTGGAGGTGAGAAGATAGTATCTGATCCTCTGGAAGAATATCTGAAACTACTCTACATAATCACCCAGACTCAATCTGGAGCTGTAGTGACAGATGGTTGTGAGCTTCCATCAAGGTGCTGGGAATGGAACCCAGATGCTCTGGTAGAGCAACAAGTGCTTTTAAGCTCTGAGCCAATTCTCTAGCCCTAGGAAACTGGTTCTTAAATAAGAGGACATTTAGCTGTACCTGGGCACATGGTTGTACATGAAGATGAGGATTACATTCTTCAAAAGAGTAAATAGATAATGACCTAGCGATTCCACTTCTAAGCATATACACCCCAAGAATGGAAAAACAGAAACTCCAATGCATAACTATAGACCTATCCATGTTCACAGTAATGTTACCTCCAACATCCAATGGAATCAGCTCAAATGTCTAATGACAGATCAATGGAAACAAACTAAATAGCATGCTTACACTCAATGGAATATCATCAGCCGATAAAAGCAAGTTAATCTTAGCATAGGCTGCAACACAAAGGGAGCTTGGAAGACATCATGACAAGTGAAATTAGCCAAGTATGGAAGGATGAATATCACATGAGTTCCACATATCCACTCATATAAGATGCCTAGAGGACTCAAATCATAGACATGAAAAATGACGCTTACGGGGGGGGGGGTGGCTGTAGAAGGAAATGAGAAGTTACAGTTTCATGAGTATAGAGAATCAATCCTCAACCTGTGAATCACAACCCCATTGGGGGGGGCAAGTGACCCTTTTACATAGAGGTAACATATCAGACATCCTGCATATCAGATATTTACATAATATTTATTCATAACAGTAGCAGAATTACAGTTAGAAAGTAGCAATGAAAATAACTCTGTGGTTGGGGATCACCATGCTATGAGGAACTGAATTAACAGGTCATAGCATTAGGAAGGTTGAGAAACACTGGAATAGAGTTTCATGACATTGTTGGAGAGCATCCACTGAGATGTGGATGCATCCACTGAGACTGAGTTATGCTGTTAAAATTACTGAGCAACATTTATTTATTTATTTGTTTGTTTGTTTGTTTGTTTTATTTATTTATTTTTGTTTTTTCAGGACAGGGTTTCTCTGTTTAGCCCTGGCTGTCCTGGAACTCACTCTGTAGACCAGGCTGGCCTCGAACTCAGAAATCCGCCTGCCTCTGCCTCCCAAGTGCTGGGATTAAAGGCGTGCGCCACCACCGCCCGGCCTGAGCAACATTTAAAACTGTACATTTTGTTTTCTCCTTTGAGAATTCTGTACATGCATGCCTGTGCTGTGATTATATATATATCCCATGTACACCTCCAACTGTTCCTGAATTCCTCCTAAATCTCCCATCTAATTTCAGATACTGGTCCTTCCTCCATGCCCCAGAGATCAATTAGAGCCATCCTTATGAGCCTATGTGTGAGAGCATCCACTAGAATACCAGTTTGCTTCTCCATTGCTGTGATAAAACACGGGCAACAAAAGCAACCGGGAAGGAAAGGTTTATCTGGCTTATAGGTTACAGTTCATCACTGAAGGAAGCCAGAACTCAAGATGGGATCCTGAAGCAGAAGCCATGAAGGATTGCTGCTTGCTAGTTTGCTTTCTTTGTGGCTTGTAGTGTCCTTACACAACCCAGGAACCCTACCTAGGGAAAAGGGTCCACGGACAAGCCCACTAGCCAGTCTGATGAAAGAAATTCCTCAACTGAAGTAAGCACCTTCTTCTTGGGTGTATTAAATTGACAACCAAGATAAGCTGTCACAACAGTCAATCAAGTCATCAGCAACCACACACCAAGGAAAACTGGCTCCCCCTCCCCCAGCAGCACTCAACTGCTGCTAACTCCTCAGTTAGAGGTGGGGGCTCTTGTGCCCCTCCTGTTCCAGGTTGGAATGTGGACGGACTTGATTTTGTGTAGATCAGATCTTGTGCAGGCAACTGTAAGGGTTGTGAGTTCATGAGTACAAAGGTCCAGTCATAAATGCACACATGGTTTTACTTCAGTCCTTCTCAATCTCTGGCTCTTATTATCATTCTGTCCCTCCTTGTGTGATGGGCCATAAGCCTTGTGGGGAATGATGTGTGATATAGACGTCCCTTAATGCCTGAGCACCTTGCAGACACTTATTCTCCCCAGTCTGACTAGTTGTCTCTATATTAAACACTGTCCCCTGCCAAAGACACTTCTCTGATGAGGTCTGAGGCATCCCATGCACTTACTTATTACAATGTAATAAAAAGACTGACACTGCCGTGGACATGTAAGGAGGTCGATTTTGGCTTGGGTTTCCTTTCATCATCAACAAAGCCTAGAGCTGTGTTAGGAACAGTCTTGTCTCTAACGTGACTTTTTCATGTGTCTTATGTCTTATAATTCTATTACATACATGTTTGAGGAATGGATAGTGAACTTTCTAAGCAACTATAGAACATCTCAGTACGTTCTCAGTTTAAATATATAATCCGATTTAATATGGTTCAAATTCCTTGAAAATTAGGACCTTTTTTATAGTTCTCTTCTCTATGGAAAAGAGGGCATCCTGGGCATGCAAGCTCCTATCCTTAAGTCCCACCATGCTAAAAAGCTGAGTGAGTCACTACAGTGTTTCTGAAAGATGCAGGGAAAGATTTGGTAAAATCGCATGCTGCTGACACTGTAGCTGGCAGCAGCAGCGGTGGCAGCAGCATACTCTTTCTCTAAGGCCTTTATTTCTCTTGTTTAATAGTGCAGAGAAGTCTCAATGATAAAGGACCACTTCCTTACAGCTTACAGGACTGTTAAAAATAGGACAATATTTACTGTTAAATAACCACAGCTAATAAAAATTTGAATGAGCACAGGCATTAAGGAAAAACAATCCTTACCATTTGCTGTTTACAGGGTCCATGGATCAATGGGTCTTGGACTCAGTCAGATAAACTTCGGATCCGTATTAAAAAAAAAAAAAAAAAAAAAAAAAACCCTGTGACTACTACTATTTTCAAGAAATATTCTTTGATAAAAAAATGATTGTAGTAGTTGTATATGTATAATTGTATCAGTGTTAACCTGATATATGAGTATAACTGTATATTTTAACCTGTATCAGTGCCAGTATCAGTGCCTGTATCAGTAGTTGCATATGTACAACTGTATCAGTGTTAACCTGATATATATGGATAGCTGTATATGTTAACCTGTATCAGTGCCACAGCATCTGATACAGGTTAAACAGGAGTAATAAAGACTTGTCTTGAGAAACAATGGCCCCAGAGAAGTGGGTAGAGTGTAGTAGCCTAATAGTTCCTAAGACTCAATACATTTTGAAGGTTATTTCAATAACTTAGCAGCAGCAGCAGGCAAGGCATAGGCTTTACTTGTATTCTGTTTTCAAAACTTCGATAAATATGGAAAGTATAGAAACAAATGTCACCTGAGTGGATTCTTAATACCTCCCTGCCACAGCTATAATCTTTGTCCTTATTGTACAAGCTTGATAGAGCTGGGGAATCCAGGAACTAGAAATGCCTTCTGATTGGAGATCCTCCAGAGCTACTGGTGGTGATGGTGGTGGTGGTGGTGCTGCTGCTGCCAGAGCCGCTGAGGCCACTATAGTCAGTGATGGTGGCAGAGACATGTCTTTCTCTGCATCTCTCAGAAACGCCATAGAGATTCATCAAGGATTGTGTGCTTCTCCTCTATTCGCCTTTTAGCATGGTGGGCTTGCATGTCCAGCACCTGGTCAGGAAAGACTTGGATAAGTAGGAAGCAGAAGAGTCTGGCCCTTACAATCTTTACATAGTTTACCCATCATAGTGATTCTTAAATAGCAGTTCAAGAATAAAATGACCCTTGCTCTAAGAGCGGGAAGCATAGAAATCCTTTCTCCTTCCTTGAATTGAAGACTTGGGAATGCTAAGCCCATGCAGTTTTACTGAGCTCCATATCTAGTCCCACACTATTAACTGATATATCATAAAAGTGACTGTTGTTCAGGAAGAGAGAACACAGATCAGGCCCCATCCATGGAAAACACTCAGTATGACACTGGAAGAAGAACATGGGGGATAAACTATGTATGGGTACAATCATTTTGGAGAACGGTAATACTTTACTTTAAGCCTTCTTGATTGATACCATACTGTTACTTTCTGTAAACTCCTTGCTGTTGACCTTTGTCAGGGCCAGATTCTATTATTTGAAAACTAAGGGATCCCAGTGTAATAAAACAAAACCCTACTTTATTAATCCCTTAACAATTAAATGCCACTTCAGTGGTGGATATTTAATTAATGGCACCATCGCGAGGTTGGTACTTATTCATTCATTCATTTCTTAGCACACCTGCCTGGCTCAGAAGGCTGACCTTCTGCAGCTAACAGCTTTAGTGGCTTTATCAGGTTTCACTCGATTGCTGCAAAACAGGCATGATTGTAAGACGGCAGTGGAGGCAACTTGGTGGGTCACAGATGACAATGGGAGTGCAGAGTTTCTAAAAACATACCCATAAGTTTTTCTTCCCTGGGCCAGGCTGAAACTATTAAGTTGCAAAGAAATACCAGGGAAGATAAGCTACATGAACCAGTGATTGCTAAGCTAAGCACTTGGGTGAGTTCAAAGAGCCCTTGGGGCCTGCTGTTTATTTGGAAAAACCCAGGAGTTGGTACCGGGGTTGGCGGTGAGTGAATGACAGAAATAGAGGCCTTGCTACACATTAGCTGATGATAGTATCTTAACCAGTCATGTCTGCAGAATTTACATATTAAGGGTGCATAAGTTCATGTGTGCATGTTGTGTGTGTGTGTATGTGTGTGTGTGTGTGTGTGTGTGTGTGTGCAAGCACATGTATGTTTGTTTATCATTCTTTAGTCCTTAAAACAAGAAAACTTTCAGGATATATATGTATGTTACTCTTTTTAAACAGGCTTCAGTGTATACATGTACACTTTTTAAGTAAAACTTATTTGCTAAAATGTTTTATTCATAAATCATTGTAATATTACACTAAAGAGTACATGAAAGCAACGATACAAGTTTTTTTTAAAAAACAAAACAAAACAAAACCCAGCAAATAGTACAATACATTGAGTATATTGCTGCTTTACCAAAAATGAGAATGTGGGTTTGTCATTTCTGGTAGTCATCATTCCTTTTTCTGGAACTTATTAGTCAATTTCCCTAAGAGGCTGGAAGGTTCCAAAAGATATTTTTAATGTAATTGACTGATTATCTTCCTGCAATCTTTTATTAATGAAACCCTTAGAAATTAAAAAAAGAGAGAAGAAAGAAAATATACATCAGTGATACCATCCACTGATATTTTTCTGGATTTAGTTTTGACCTTGTAGTGTTTTATTACAAAAATTCACATATTTTTTAATCTCTCTGTAGGTTTGGTTTCTTAGCTCCTTCTCAGCTTGGTTCTCTCACAGAAGCCGGCATCGTTGATGACAGGCATGGCCCTGGCTGTTCCTCACGACCACCAGCTGTGTGGTGAGAACTCTGTGGCCATGCTGTCAAAGCGCACTGAGTGTCAAGGCTGAGAACACAGCCTGTGTCGGGGTGCCCCAGAGACCCTTCCCAGCATCTCAATAAAACTTCCAGGGAGATCCAGTTTGCACAAAGGGTTTCAGTGAAAGGATATGCACTTCACTCATAAGATGTTATGTTAAATAGTACCTTTAAAAGACCCAGCTAAATACAGAAAACATAGAGAATGAGACCCCCTACGTAAGTTTTTATTATCCATCATAACTAAAACTACATAAACCCTAGCACAAGAACCATGCCTATTCTTTTTCAAAAATCTCCAATGTCCCAAAGCCTTTGACTTGAAACCCTCTGGTGGCCAAACTCCTTGAGGCCTCTAAGCACTTGATGCTATTGTGCAGGAAAATTTGTGTGGAGATTCTTGCAGGAATGAGTCCCCCCACTGTCCCCAGCAAAGAAATGCTTATGAGGAACACTATCAAGTCTCTTCTGTGTGGACTAATTTAGAAGCTGTCTGTTCTGTTCTTTGCTTTCTGTTTGCTTTTATGTACAGTGTTCTGCTGGATTCTAATATATTCACTCTTGGCCCCAGCAAGGGTTTTTGTTTTTGTTTTGGAATGTTCTGCTCTGCCATGAGAGCCCTCTGAAGGCGTTCCATTTCCACTTCTCAGGCCGGTACTACTGAACAACGCACACAACTCCGTCTCTCATCTCTGTTCCCTCTGCCTTAGGTGTCTCTCTGGCGTGGAAATCAGAGCCCCAGCTCCAATTTTTCCAGCTGTCTCTGCCGCCCTGTGATCTTTTGGTACCAATTTTCTAGCCTGTTTAAAAAGGCAAGCTCCTATCCCCCTTCTTTGATTGTGTTTAGGCGTTTTGCCAGTCCAAGACGTGGATTACTATGAACAGAGCCACAGACTTTTCTGAACGAGACTCATTTATGTGCAGTTAGTAGCATAAACCAGGCAAGAAAAAAGGCAGCCAGTTCCTGACTTTCCCCGGCGTCTGCGAAGGTTTTGATTTTACTTAGAGTAAGAACAAAGCAACCGCTGACTTTTCCCCAGACTCAGACCATACAGAGTGACTTTTAACGACTTCGTGAACCACTAGTCTTCAGACAACTGGAGCATTTTTTTTCTTTACTATTTTAGTTTCTCTTTTTCTGTGATGTTTTATGATTATACATTATGGGACAGTTCTATTTTTGTTCTTCATGTTTTTCTGAGTTCTCGAAGTCGAGAGGGCATTTTTTTCAGTCATTTGCCCACCGTCAAATGTATTTTATGGTTTGGGGATAATGTGGAGAGAAGCTTTAAGCTCTGTGCCAATCCCAAACATGGCATTCCCTGTTAAGTGAGCCAATTCCATCTCCTGAGTCTGAATAACTCAGAGGAGACGTGATGTCATTGTCTACTTAGAGATAAATGGAAAGGAGTCTGGGTGTAGAATTTTGGAGTGGTCTTTGTAATAATAGTAATTAAAAGGAACATTACCTCATGTATTTAAACTTTTTTTTCTGCAAGCCATGTGCTTTTCTCATTTTTTCTCAGTTTCACTGGGAGAGGGTTAGTATTTCTGTTTCATTATTTTTGAAGCGCTGTTTAATGACACTGGTTTAACACGTCCTCACAGTTCACTGCTTCAGTTTTCATCGAATTATAGTTCTTGTTACACTAGACATTTTCATCGCCAATTTCCATGTGCCTCAAAGCCATGCGAGGACCAGTTTGCCAACAGTGGATTCAGATACCAGATCCTAAGAGCTGCAGAGCAGAATTTTTCTCCTTTGCCTTTCCTTTCCTTTCCTTTCCTTTCCTTTCCTTTCCTTTCCTTTCCTTTCCTTTCCTTTCCTTTCCTTTCCTTTAAAAATATTAATTGTACAGTTTCTTTGTGATAGTTCCATACATTCATATCATGTACTTAGAACCCTCTCCCACTTTTTTTTTTAATCTTTAATCACTTAACTTTGCCCAGAGCAAACTGTTTACAAATCGCAGCCTCCCCAACGCCTTGGTGCCACAGCCGCAGATATTTGTTCAACTAGATTAGCCTGTGTCTTTGGTGAAGGTTTGGCTTACTGCAGACTGGAATTCTGATACACAAATATTATGATAAGTTAAGCCTTGGCCATATATGCTTTCATATTCTTCATATCGCAGCTGTGGAAAAGCAACAGCCATACAATTTACCAAAGAAAATGGCCAGTATCCAAAGGGTCTCACCTAAATTCTGTAGCTTTCCATGTGGTTGCCTTGGCCAATGAAGTTTCTGCTTTCACCAGAATGACACAGAGTAGGGCGGACTACAGATCTGAGTTTGCAGATCAGGATTATATCGCCAATTAGTGATACAAATTCAGTATCAGTTCATTGATGCTTTTCTTTTCTTTTTTATTTTTTTAATTTCATTTTTTTATTTTTTAGTTTTTTTTTTTTTTTTTTTTTTTGAGACAGGGTTTCTCTGTGTAGCCCTGGCTGTCCTAGAACTCACTCTGTAGACCAGGCTGGCCTAGAACTCAGAATCCTGCCTCTGCCTCCCAAGTACCGGGATTAAAGGCGTGCGCCACCACCGCCAGGCTCATTGATGCTTTTCAATGAACGTACTTCTCTTGTCTTTGAATCTGGATTTAACAAAAATGATGATCTGATGGTAATTAGCAAAATATTATTTCTTTAATTTGTTTTTTTCAAATATCACCTATGTATCAAGAATAAACAAACAATCAAAAAGTCAGGGAATTAATAAAATTTGTGCTAACCTGACAACTAAAGGCAAATGTTTGGTGTTTCGAATATCAATTCCAGAAATTTGATTATCAGAAAACTACTGAATTCTGGAGAAGGAATCTCACAAGAAAGTCTCTTTGGCCATCATGTATGTAGTGTCCCAGAATGGAATATGACTCTTGAGTATGCCAAACTTATACCATGCATTGTACTATCTTTGTTTTATTTTTATCTTTAATCTCTCTTTTTTTTTTTTTTTTCCGAGACAGGGTTTCTCTGTATAGCCCTGGCTGTCCTGGAACTCACTCTGTAGACCAGGCTGGCCTCAAACTCAGAAATCTGCTTGCCTCTGCCTCCCAGAGTGCTGGAATTACAGGCGTGCAGCACCACTGCCCAGCTCTTAATAAACTTCGAGTTATAAATAATACCTTTATATTAATTTTACGTGAAAGATTTTCAAGTGGGTTATACAACTATGATTGTCGGATGTTTCAGGCATTATCTAAGCTTTTTTAAAGCATTAATTCATTTATTCCTCATAATAACTTTACAGAGCAGAGCTTTTCTACAAAGATGAAAACAAGGCACAAAGGGTTTATAGAACTTGCCTGAGTTATAGAGGCAGTGCTAGAGGTAGACGAGTTCAAACCCTACTCTGCCCTCCGATGTCCCAACTGCCTTCTGAGTTTGGAAAATACACTTGACTGGAATCTATTTAACTAGATGTTCACAGTAGATATTTCTGAGTGATGGAGTTAATTTTAATCTAGTCCTCTAGTTTTGATCTGTATTTTCTAGTCTTTTTCAAGGCAATTAAGTACTTTTAAAAGGAAAAATAAAGTTGTGTTATTGTTTTAAGTTCCTTCTGTACTAAGTGCAGAATGTGGATTTTAATGTTGTACTGTGTTGTTACCTAAAACAACAACAACAACAACAAAAAAAAAACAAAGCAAAACAAAAGCTACTTTCTAGTAAATGTCCCTTTAATTTGATGCAGCTGGTAAAGCCACACGGCTGAGATCTTGGCTTTTCAACCATTGTCTTAAGTAGAAATCTCACTTTGTTTATTCAGCATTGTGGGGAATCTGGAGGACAAAAGAAATATGAATGGAAGTTCCAAAACACACAAACACTAGGAAAGGAGGGAAAGTTGGAAAATATAGTTGTCATTGCCGTGGTCCTAAATGTCTCTTTTAATTTCCATTCATTTCCTCTTTGCAGTCTGA
The DNA here is from genome assembly GCA_964023405.1 of Apodemus agrarius. NCBI lineage: Eukaryota > Metazoa > Chordata > Mammalia > Rodentia > Muridae > Apodemus > Apodemus agrarius. Next base: position 75,423,081 of record OZ030008.1, on the reverse strand, counting down.
GCTGCTAAGGAGGAGTTCAATGACAGCTTGCAGGAAGGAGCCCGCCACAGGATTATTATTTTTACAATAGATTTTTTTCAAGACTAACGAGGTTCACATGGAACCATCCTATTACCAAGAGAATAATATGGCTATTTGTTGCCCCTCTGTCTATATTTCAGTATTTCAGCCTCCCTAAAAGCATATCTGTTTCTTAGAAGACATTGTGAATGAAGTTAAAGTTTTATTTATCTTTGTGAATCTCTCTCTCTCTGCCCCAACCCCGTGTGTGTGTGTGTGTGTGTGTGTGTGTGTGTGTGTATGTGTGTGTGTGTGTGTGTGCAAACGTGCAAGCATGCTTGCTCACCAGATATGTGCAGGTGTTTACAGTTTGTAGTCCAGAATTGGCATGGGGTCCTCTGGAGTCCATGGTGGTTGGAAGCCACCTGACACGGTTAATGAGAACTGAGCTCAGGTCCTCTGGAAGAACAATATGTACTCTTAGCTGATGAGCTATCTCTGCAGGTCTTTGAAGATTTCAGTTAAAAAAAAAAAAAATCAGCCGGGCGGTGGTGGCCCATGCTTGTAATCCCAGCACTCTGGGAGGCAGAGGCAGGTGGATTTCTGAGTTCGAGGCCAGCCTGATCTACAGAGTGAGTTCCAGGACAGCCAGGGCTATACAGAGAAACCCTGTCTCGAGAAAACCAAATCCAAAAAACCCACACAAAACAAACAAACAAAAAGAATCATTTGTTAATAACCCCTTTAGGATTTTCTGTGTAATACTAAACATAAGTGAATCATTTCTGATAAAAACAGATATGGAACTTTTACCTATAAAAGTTTTGAAGGGAAAACAGAACTATATTTGCCTCCTGCATTTACATTTCATAGGGAAAGAGAACAAGCCCACAAAATCAGTCAAAAATAAATATATACTACTGGACCAAGGCATGCTAGCATTTCATACAACTGTTGCATTTAGTGTTGGGGCTCTTCCTAAAATATGGGATTCCAAAAGACACCGCATATATCATGTAGGGAGGATGGCTAGAAGACTCAGCCAGGCTGGGATGATACTGGATCAGGGGATTAAGGATGATGTCACTGGGTAGCAGAGATCTACATCTGTGGCTGGGGGCCACATGCCTGAGACCTGATTGTCAAGATTCTGGTAAACATTTTAAAACCTTATTATTTAAAATGCATTTGAATTTCTTGAATGCATTCCTGCCTTCCCATGTCTCATCTTCATAATAATCCTTCTGAAAGTTGGCATTCCAGTTCCAAAACGATGGCTTCGGAATCTCCCTGTTGGCCTCCGTGTGCTCACTATAGCCTCCTGAAATTCACTCTCCATACTGAGGAAGAATGACCTTTACAGAACACTAATGTCAGCATGTCACCGGTCTTCTATTTAAGATCTTTAAACAGTTTCCGGTTGCCCTCAGGATAAAGTCAAACGTCTTGAACGAGGGCTCAGCTATGACCTTCAATTGTCTTTAGCTTAGCCCTGCAATTCTGGCCACCAGCTCTATCAATTCCAAATCCCTATCCCACTGAAAACAAAACAAAACAAAACAAAACAAAAAACAAACAAAAACAAAAACAAAAAGCATCACTCTCAGTTCCTGGCCACCTGGCACCCTGGCTTCTCTTTTCTGTGTTACCTTTATGCTCCTTTCTTCCATAGGAAGCCTTCATTCACCCCATAAGACTGTAGGGAGTTGGTCCCCGGTATTCACAGGTTCTGCACACTCAGGCTCAATCAACTGTAGATATAAATATTCAAAAAGCAATTGCATCTACACTATAGATGCACTCTGTTTTTTGTCATTGTTCCCCAACAGTATTAACAACTATTTACATAGCATTTGCATTGTATTAGTTATTTTAAGTAGCCTAGAGATAAATATGCTGGAGGATGTGCATATAATACAGATAATACTATGCCATTTTATTTGGCATGTTCAGATTATGATATTCAAGAGGTGGAGAGGGTTGGCAAGCAATGACTTATGGATATCATCGAGGGACTGCTGTATTTCCTTAGTAATGTGAGGAAAAGATCCCTGCTTTGGGCACAAGCGGATCATCAGCCCAGTGTAAGAACTATGTCTAGGACTGGAGAGATGGCTCAGTGGTTAAGAGCACTGGTTGTTCTTGCAAAGAGCCTGAGTTTGATTCCCAGCACCCACATGGCAGTTCACAACTGTCTGTGACTTCAGTTCCAAGGGATCTGATTCACTATTCCATCCTCCCTGTGTACTCCATGCATGAGACCTACAGACAGACATGCAGACAAAACACCCATATGCATTCCTATGGTATATAAGGAAATTATTAAAGCACTTAGAAACAGATCTGGGTTGGGCCCAGAACAAGGCCTCCAAACTGTTAGTTGATAGTCCAGCAGAATGGCTTGGTGAAGAAAGATACTTGTCACCAAACATAAGCACCTGAATCAATCCTCTGGCCCCAGCAAGTTATCCCCTGATCACACATGCATTACACAATCACCTGCATACTCACATACATACTAGATAAATAAATGTAATAAAAAATTTTTAAATGTAGTTGTTGTATAATTGAATAATTATGCTAGCGGGGAAATTTTTAGTTTCTGCTGCTCTCTGAACTCAGTTCTAGAAGTTGTATCTACCCACTTTTTTTTTTTTTTTTTGAGAAGGAAGATTTTACTACCTTGTTAAATTGAATTATCCATCTTGGAAAAAAAAAGCACATCGGTACTGTTTGCAGATTATATGGCTTTTCCATATTATTCATCTTTTAAGAATATTTTACCTCTATTTCTGTGAGAATGTACTCTTCTCCCTGACAAGCCTTTCTCAAGTAGCTCCAAACTCTACAAATTTTTTTAAAATTGGGAACATGGCATGTCAGAAGACTTAGTATAGTATATAAAAACTGATAGCAAAACTCATGCAAATCGGTTAGAATGGATATTAAAACCAAGAATACATTAACCCATGCGCAACATCTTTTAATTTTCCCCTCTGTAGCATTTAAATACAGCCAGGTTGTAGCCTCCTGTGCACAAGGCTGTAGGCTCAGTCCTTAGCACCACAAAATAATGATTGCACAGATATTTATCCAGCTCATTATATGCTCATATAAACTCATTAAGTTATATTCATAATAAATATACCCACTATTTGTAAAAGTAAATATATGTCTGGTACATGCTATATATCCACTATATGTAATATATCCACTATATGTAAAAGTAAATATGCCTGATACATGCTAGACACCACTTACTAAAATGGTAAGGATTAATATTTTGGGCATTTCTAAGATTTTCACATCTTCCTTGCTTGTCATTATTTCTGCTGCTGGCAAAGCCAAATCTAGCATACTTCTCCAGTATACTGATTATAAAACTCTTCAAGAAGTAGAATTTTATCTATTCTAGTATGTCTCAAATTTTTCTCAGTGACATATTTTTTTATTAACCAAAAAGAAGTTTTAAATAAAATGAACCCCCAAAGTATTCTTACATTTATTTTGAATGTGTCACAAAAAGACATATCCAAGGATCAGATTAATCACATGGGTCCGTTTTGAGACCGTATCTTGACAAACTGTTTTTGCAAATATTTAGGTACTAATTTTACTCAGACGTCTTTTCTTTTGTAGTACTTATGTATTCAAAGAGAAAAACCTTCAAATGGGCCAGACACAATACAGTCATTGTTCAGTTTGTGTTTGAACACTGAGAAAATGATTTGTAAACCAGTCTTATATTTCTAGAGACACAAACTAAAAACATTTAAACTGAACTATTTTACCTACATGGAAAGTTCTGATTGGCCCAACACCAGCCGGATGATGTCACTTCCTTTCTTGCAGACCTGGCGTGGATTTTTCTTAGTTGTTCATTTGACTTTCTCACTGATGCGCTCTCTCCTTTGCCTTTTCTTCTGTTGATTCATGTGGTCGTTTAACAACCATTTCCAAGTGTCTACGTGCATGCTCTGCGTATGTGTGGACGGTAGAGAGAAACATAAGTATAGTCTGACAAACCTGAGCAGGAGTTACAATAAACACACCTGAAGCTAGTTGAAAAAGTGAGGACCACTGGGATTCAGGAGTTTAAAAAGTAGTTTGTTGTTAAGTATTTATGCTTATCATGTCTTAGTGGTAGTGCTACAAGTCATTCTCATTTCTAGTCATACCTCAAACCTTGATGGAAAATAATTATAAAAAAACTTGAACAGGTTAAAGACAAAAGGAACACACACAGATGTACATCATGTCATTGAAATTATCCAAAGAAAGTTAATGATTTTATTCCTTTAATGGGCCAGAGGACTAACCTCAGTTTTAATATGTTCTGTTCCAGGAGTCTTTCTTCCAGGAAGCTGAGCGTGAATTCCAGCAAAGCCCTGAACCTTCAGGGGAAGCATCATTTGCTTCTAAGCTTATACCCAAGGTTCTGCCATGACTCCTTCATTTTCTTTCCCAAATGTATTGATATTTTGCAGGGATTTATAGTCCCCAGTATCAGGAAACAGATGTGGCCTGCATCCCCTTACTAAAAGTAAGCTTTTAGTGTATGTACCTATACTTGTGGATAATATCTCAAAATGTTAAGTTCAAGTCCACGTACCGAGAATTATTTGAAAGGCGACTCCCTCTTGTTCCTGACTTGCTGTTTGAATTCATTTACGTTTCTCCAGCTTTTTTGTTTTTGTTTGTTTTTAACAGCTTAATGGAAATAAAAATTATCAACCCACATGCGAGTTGGTCATTGCTGGTGGATAATTATCTATAAACAGGGACCCAGTAAGGTTGCTTGTCTTCTTATATTGAAAATTTGTTTTTAAATATTATTTTCCTCAGTTTCTCCTACTCAGTAAAGTGATACAAATTCCCACCAACATTGTAAAGAACCACAACTTGACTTTTAATCACATTAAATACCCTTTAAAATGTGCCAGTAAAACAGAGCATATTGTTATTCCAGTCCGTGAGCCCATATTTAGATCTCAAACGGTGCTCAAACTCGTATGACTGTTTCAACTGACGATTCAGTGTAAGGGGGCTAGTGCACAGTGATATTGTTTGGACTGATCAAATCAGTCTAATTAGTCTTTAAACTCAAACTATTTACAGAAAAGGAGTGTATTGCTAACTCTTCTGGAATGTCTCCCAGTATCTTAAAAGAGCATGTTCCTAGTCAGTGTTCATGGTTAGGCTGAAAACCAAAAGACAGCAAAATATGAAATTGCCCCTTCACCTTGTCTTTGGCATCCTTTAATGTCAGTGTCACTTGCTGTGATTTGTGCTGGGCAAGAGAAGGCACTGCCCTTTCCCCTCGGCACGCCAGGCAAGCACTGACACTCTGGGCATGCTGTACAGTGAAAGTCCATCAGTACACCCATTTCCCCTTCGTTTCTGCCTGAGCCTGAGAGATGGGCTACTTAAAATTCAAGTGTCAGGAAAGTCCATTGTAAAAGGGAAATATTTTCAAGCGAATTCCGTTTGATCTTTTTTTTTTTTTTTTTTTTTTTTTTTTAAATAAGGGACTCCTTCTGCCTCTCTTGCTTCCTTCCTTTCCAGACCTTGGAAACCAATTAGTATCAGCACAGAGGCCACAGACCAGGTTGAAATGGCTCCTTTTTAATTTTTAGGGGATATAATTTCAGCCAGGACGTCTAGTCAGTTGTCACACAGTATACAAAGCACACGTTTCTCTCTCTCGTGCACATACACTGGTGTTCCCTTCGGAGGATGCAGATTTTTTTTTTTTTTTTTTTTTTTTTTTTGAGTCTGACTCCTAGAAAGGAATTAGATCTGGTTGCCGTCCAAATCCTTCGGCTCTGACAGTGGCATAACATCACAGGGCCACCTCATCTTTCAGACAGCCCTGCCAACCAAGTTTTCTAAAAAGCCTTCTGTCCCACCATTTCAGCGGCTTTTCCTATCCTTACCCCGCCCCCCTTTGCATACAATTCCTAGTGTTCTGCTCCCCGCCAGGTTTCCAAAGTAGCAGAGAAAATTGGAGTAACTTCGATTTAATTTTTTTTTTTTCCTGAAGAGCAGGTCTTTGGGAAAGGGAGAATGTGATTCAAAGGGGCGCGGGGTGGGGGCACGGAAGCAATTAAAGCCTTTGCCTGACTTTACCTTCTTATCCTGAACCTGTCTTAATTCTTGAAGGTGAAAAAAACACCAGCTGGATTGGCCTTTTCTTTCTCAGGAACAACATTACAGAGCCAAAGAGGGCTGTGTGTGCGTCTGGCGCTTTGAGAGGGTTGAGGAGAGGGGAGTCTTGATACCCCCCACAGGAAAGCCTCAGCTCAGCAGAGTGGAGGGACCCTGGGGTCGCCCCTCTTGGTGAGATCTTAGTGCCCCAGCCGCTTCTCCTGCCCCTGCAGCTAGTTCTGCGCTTTGGAGCTGTGCCAGGACCTCTGACAGAGCCTGGCAGGTTCACGAGTAGGGGGCGGGGGCTTGGTGTTCTCTTTGCAGAAGACGACCATCTGGGGGGCTCCCTTATTTTCCTGGCGCTCAGTGGCCCGCCCCCATCTCCCCGACCCCTATCATTTTAACGCTGATCACACACGATGGTGAACTTGCAGCTCAGCTTCCTGCCGCCTGCTTGACCCAGGGAGCACCAGCAGCCTGCGGGCCTCGCCCTCCGCTCTCCCTCCTCTCCTGGAAACCCCGCGGCCTCGGGGCGCGGGTGGGGGGTTCGAGTGGGCCGGAACTACGGCAGGGGCGTGCAGGGCGCGGGGTCCCGGCGGGGAGCTCACAGCGAGCGGCGCCTGGGCGGCCCAGCTTCCTGGAGCTGTGCTCCTTTGACCCCAGTGGCAGTCCCTGTCACTGCACCGCTCGCGCTCCCTTCGCTCGCCGCGCCCTCGCTGCCTCTCCTCGCCCCCTCGCTCGGTCTCTTCCCAGATCGAGGCTGCTCCGGTCCTCTCCACCTCCCCCCGCAGCGACCCCGCGTCCCGCTCGCACCGCGCCCCTGTGCCGCCCTCCCAGGCCCTGGATCGGCGGCGGGGACCTCCAGGGTCGAAGGTTCTGGCCCGCCCGCGCCCCTCGCCCCTGCCGCCCCCAGCGCTGCTCCGAGCCGGCTCGGGTGGCTTGGCGATGGCTCGCCCGTACACCCGGCGCTGAAGGCATCCCGGGGACCCGGAGCGCAGCCCGGGAAAGGTAATCCGCCCGGGGAAGGGAGGCGGAGGGCGGGGGAGGGGGGAGGAGGCGGCCGGTGCCGGGCGCGAGAGGAAGGGGAAAAAAATGCACACACAAAGCGGAGCCCGGGTGAGAGGTGCCTTGTCAGAGGCGCGTGCGAGGGCGCGGGGGCTGCGGAGCGCGGCGGCCCCGCCGACCCCGAGGTTGGCCGACTGAACACTCGAGGACCCGGGGAGAGCAGATTTCTTTCCCCGGAGCCCCCCACAAGCGAGAGCGAATTTCTTTGCGTAGCTGTCCTTCTTCACACTCCCCATCTCGCCCCCTGTTCTCCCTTCCCCCCCTAGCCCTCGGCCACCGACTTCTCTCGGGGTCCCCACCTCCCTGCCCCCTCCTCCGCCGGGTTTCTTAGGAAGGTGGTGGCAGCAGAGGTGGGGAGGGGGGGGGTTGTCCGCGAAAGCCTGCGGCAAAGCCCCGGGGCAGGGAATGGGGGTGGGGCCCGGGAGTCCGAGATCTGTTTACTAGAAAGTCCCAGGGTCGTGAGCCGCAGCTGCCCCGGCCTAGGCCCGGGTGCATTGTGTTGGCCCGAGCCCTGAGCGCCCGCGGCGGCCCCGGGCCAGGTGCAGTGGCTGGACGGCTCGGTGCAGCTTTGTGCTCCGGCCGCCCGCGCGCGCAGCGCTCCAGCGCGGAGCTCTCCGCCAGCCCCCGCGCCCGGACCTTACTCTCCGGTCTCGGCGATCTCTGCCTGCCGAGCGAGAGGGCTGGGAGGCGGGGGTACGGCAGCGTGGAAAAGTAACCGTGGCCGCCCAGTTTCTTTTCTACCTAAGCAGTAGTTGTGTGGGTCTCCCCTCAACCCCTATTTACATTTACATGTGGCAAGATTGTCTTTAAAAATCTTTTGAATTTCGGGCTTTTGCGGCCTAGGAGGTGAAGGGAGCATCTTTCTTTTTCTTTTTCTTTCTTTCTTTCTTTTTTTTTAACCTAGAGGTTCGAGAGGGCATTGAAATCCCTCGGCAAGAAAAGAGCACGGAAAGATGAGCAGTGGGGTTGATTTATAGCGCACCCCCAATACACCCGGAATTAAGAGTGAATGCGGGTCCTGAAAAATGTGTAATTGATTTGTGATGGTAAAGACACTAACAGGTCAGGGTGGGGGAAACAAACACAACTTTAACTGGAAGGAAAGGACTGCCAAAGAGGGGGCAAGGCGGTGGCCTCCACATCCCCCCCCCTCCAGCCCGATGGCTGGCTGGATCCCTTCCCTTCCCAACCGTTCCCGGGGAGGCGCCTGGCAGCTCCGGGATTCGGAGCGAGGAGGAGGCGGTGCGGACTCGGGCTTCTGTCTGTATGCTCGGACATGCCAGTGCGCCTCCGAGGCTTCCGTCCCAGACCAAGGGTTAAGATGCCCCACCGAGGATGGCAGCGACGTCAGAGCCCGTTTTCTACGGAGGTCTTCAGTCGGCGTCCCGCAGGGAGAGAGGAAGGTGGGGGAAAATGCTTAGCCGACCCTAGGGGAGCATCTAGTGTCCTTAGTGCTGCCTCCACCGCCGACAGGGTACTCAGCGTCTACGGAAAGAGGAGGGAGTTGTGGCCAGGACCAGGCAAGGAGAGCTGTTGACAGAGCAGGGCGTGTGTGTGTGTGTGTGTGTGTGTGTGCGCGCGTGTGCGTGTGTAGTAGTAGTAGTAGCTGCAGCCCACCACCCCATCTGCCCACCCTAGATTTAAAACAAACAAACCAATCCAAAGTAGAGAATTCTGCGCCCCCCCCCCTCGACCCACCATATATAGACCCTACGCTTTGTCAGAGGCTCAGGAGAAAAGTCGTGCCCTCCCTCTCCGAAAGAATGTGCCAGCTGGGTGTCAGCAGTGCTGGAGACAAGTTCAGGTGTAAGTGTGAAGGGAAGGGAGGGAGCTTAGTGGACAGAGGCACGTGGAACTTTTTTTAGCTTCTCCAGAAAAATAAAGAAGCGGTTGCAAGCACGGGGAAAGCGTGTGGGCATCGCTCCGGCAAGCGGAGACGAGTAACTGGAAATGGGCACAAAAGAGTAGGGGCGTGAGTTAAGGTTCTCGGTCTGCGAGGCAGAGGGAGGAGAGAATGAAATTTGGCGGGGCTGGACCAGGAGCGAGCTCCAAAGTCTCTCCACCCAGTAAGTGAGGTGGCTATCTTCCTGACTCAAATGAGCACCATTATTTAAACAAGGAAAGCGAAATTCGAAATTCGGGGCTCATTTCTCCTGGGCTTGGCTTAGGCAGCGCGCGAGTACAGAGGTCAGAAATGGTTGCTTTGAAAGTTTAGGTAAATCGGACTTCTGGTGTCTAGGAGGTGGAGATTTAAGCCTTCAGTGTTTAATCCCCTCCCTGCCAGCAGACTTTAAGAGGTTTTCCAAGTGGGTTCCTGGAAAAGAAAATTTCCAGTCCTGCAGCTTAAGGGACAGAAGTGACTGCTGTCTAGGAAATGCTCAATGTGCTCACGTGGGTTTTTTTTTTTTTTTTTTTAAACAGAAACTCTAATACCAGCGTGAATGCTTGGCAGTGACAGTCCTGTTTAGATTTTTCTTTAGGCGTTCTGGCATCTTGTACTGGGTGCCTTTGTGGATAAAAATGCATTGAAGTATAAAATTAAAAGAAGAAAGTGGCTCGCTTTCACTGTTGTGAGAAGATGTGGTTGGGATGGGGGATTTACAGCCTGAATATCTGAAGCAGCAGCTTCGAAGGTTAAGGTGGGGTCCTTGCATCTTTCAAGCCCCCTCCCCTCATACCTCATTAAAGTGACGTGGTTTAGCTCATGGATTTGTCACCGGAGAGCCTTCCTCCTTCCCCCTGTCCTCCCAATCTCACACCTCCCCCCCCACCCCTTCTACACACACGTCTTAGGATATGTTCATTTTTGAGGATGGAATTGAACATAGCATTTTTAAAAATAAGTCTTTTCTTGACTTGTCTGTAAAGGTGTCCTGAAAGTTTTGAAGCTCTTGGCCTCGGTCTGACATTTCCTTCAAAGGACTCCAGATTAAAGAAGATAGACCCGGCAGGTGCACTGTTTCGATAAAACATTTGAAAGGGAACAAGGCAAAGATGAATTCAAATGAGGTGCCAGCCACCCGGTTAGCCCTTCAGAATTACCGGGGTCTGGGCTTGCTGACGGAGAGAGATTGTTTGCCTTGCTTGGGGCAGAGGGGCAAAGAGGCATAGGTGTTTCCTGCCAGAAAATGAAAATCTATAGGGCGAGTTAGGATAGCCTGGATCATTTAGAAGTGTGAATCCTATGTCTAAGTTCTGCCTCTTTTTGGCTTTACCAAGTCACTATAAATACTCAATATGACTATTTTATTTCTGGCCTACACTCTTTTAGTTTAATTAGTAAGTTTCCTCCCCAAACATTTAAAAAATTTTTTTTTCTGGCAAGGGGTACAGAAACTTACTCTGAGGTCACATTGGTCTAGACATGATTTTCGGTTGCTTCTCAAATGTTCTGTATCATGCACAATAGACATTGATGGAAGGAAAATAAGAATCGCCAAGTAATTTTTATACCCACTCTCTAATTTATGCAAACACTAAGTTCTCGTATTCTGAGAATGCCTATTTTCCCCCTCTGGTCTTTGATGGCTAACATTCTTTTTAATGACAGTCATTTCTGTAACAGGAAGACGTCTTCATTTGTGTTCACTTTACAGTACCGCGCAATTACGCAGCTCCCGGCTTCAGTTGTGTCTCGGCACTTTGTGTCTCAAAAGAGAATTACAGCACTCAGGACAGGACTGCAATTTGAAGCAGGTGTTGTGTTTTACTGTTATGCAAAATAACAGTAAAATATAATTGTGTAGGAAATTAGGGAAACAGCTGCAAACTTAGTATGGAAACGGCTACATTATGATTCGTAAGCAGTTCTTTACTGATATCTTACATCAGAGGAACAGGGCAAGATGTGACTTAGCTAATTCTCCTGGCCAGATCGCCTCTCTACCAGTGCTTACGGGAGTCAGATCTCCAGTGAAGGCAGAAAGAAGCAGCAAGGGAGCCCGAGGGAATACCATTGTGTTAAAAGTGTCAGAATACCAGGGGTTCCTTCTCTTGGCTATGGGAATGTTTTGGGGACCAAGGCCAGGTGGTTAGAACCTAGCTTGCTTGACTGATGTGAAGAGAGCAGTCCTTGGAGTAGAACATTGTGGAATTTCTTAGCCCAGCTAGTATATGGAGGGCTACAGGAGCCCTGGGTAGCAAAATAGTAAAATAAATAGCCTATTAAGGCAGGCCATCTATCTGCCTTTTGTTCGATATTTTAAGGTGTTTCATGCCAAATTTCAATCTAATCTTATTATTCTAATTTTTTTTGAGATAACAGCTAAGATGTCTGGAGCTTAATGATATATACACGCATGCAAATGAATTCTGATTCAGTGTTTTGAGAAAAATGCAGGTTAGCCAAGGAGTGTGTGTGCGGTGCCTCCTGCTTCTTCCAATTGCTCAGCAATTGCAACAGCTTCTGTGCAAGGGCTTGCGTCCCTCCAGCTTTGAATCTCTGCCATAAAAACAGTCATTTTCATTATTGTACTCCACGTGGCAACCAATACATTGACACTTTCAACAAATATCAAAAACAAAAACAAAAAAACAAAAAAAACGAGAATTGCCAGAAGTTTCTTGAGAAAATGTGACCAGCTAGTAAGAATGACAGCACTGAGAATGAGGGCCTGGCTGTGATGGCTGCCCCCTTAGGTGGGGAAGAGGGAAGTCAGGGTTAGAAAGTGCCTGGCCGACCCTGTGCTTGTCTGGCTTTCTGTTGACTGACTAGAGTATTGAAAGAAAGATCACCATACTTAGCATTAGGTATTTGCTTTACCAGCAATTTCTTGATCAGAGAAGTTTGTATGTATACCAGGCACTGTGTATTAGGAAAGTGCCTGCAAGACAAACAAGACAAACTTATGTGTAACATGTGCATTCCGTGCATTTTGCAGTTACCCTCGGTTATCTGTTAATGAGCACAGACCCTTAAGCTTGCATTTGTCATGGTGTCCTGTGGATCATCCAAGCATCAAGATTGCAAGGGATTGTATAATGTGATACCAATTTTGTAGGAACCAAATATTTCAATTAGCAGGGAGGGCTTGGAAGACTCTTCAAGCACAAACCATTTATAGCTAGACACCATGGCAACTGTGGATTTGGTCCTTCTGCAATTCACGTTAAGTGCCATAATTATAATTAGAGAGGAATTCTTAGTTTGAACTCCATTGAGACGATTCACTAGCATCTAGTGATACCATATAGGGTGTAATGTCCACTCTGAGGGACAGGCAGGACAGAGTAGGCAGCAGTTATGTCCACGAGAAAATAATATTAATTCCGATTTTTTCCTGAGCCAATTTTATAAGTAGATTCCAAACTCAGTGTGTTTTAGAACCGTCTTACTCATTGTTCTTTTTTTTTTATTTATATATACGCACACACATATGTATGTTTTTTTTTCTTCTAGAACGAACAGTGGTATTGATGAGTAGATCCTTGGATTCAGAGGTTGGCTGAGACACACCATGCCTGCTTCCAGCTTTTGCTCCGGAGAGTTGTGAATTGCTAATGCCTATAGGGAGGAAGGATGGCTCATGGGATCCCTTCTCAAGGCAAAGTTACCATAACGGTGGACGAGTATAGCTCAAACCCCACCCAGGCATTCACACACTACAACATCAACCAGAGCAGATTCCAGCCGCCACATGTACATATGTAAGTATGTCTCATGAATGTACAAAAGAAAAAAAAAATTAACAATCCGAGAAAAGAAAAGCAAACTGGAAGAAAACTATTCCTTCGACATTCTGCTAGAGAGAGTGGAAGTCAGTGATTTCCAAAACAGATGGGTGTCTGCGGTTTCACATACAGGCCAGGGGAAACCCCGAGCTTGCATCTGCATAACCAGTCACACACAGTATTTACAGCACAACCAGTCACAGAAGGGCGTTAGGTCTTCAGAGCCTCTGGTGGATTAGATAAGTTGTAGCTAAGAAGGGAGAGCTCAGAAATTTTCCTAATGCCGCACTAAATTTTGGCAGTGAAATCTCACTCTCAGTTCAGTTTGCTTCACCCTGTCTGTATTGCTTACTTCCATAATGAAATATTTCTTTAAAATTTCTCTAACAGTTTCTTACCCTTCATTCCATTAAGGCTTTATGTTCAGCTGGGAAAATAGGCCTCATTGGAACTAATTGTCCAGCTACTGCTACATCCATTGTCTTGCCTGTTGCGAAACTCGGGCTGCATTATGCAAGACTTGAACAATGTGGGGAGCAAAGGGTTAAGGGAGATGGAAGAGTAGGTCTTGGGAATTTTACTTTTCTTCAGCTCCCTGATACTATGGAGAACATGTCGGGCCTTAAGCTATTTAAGGTAAAAAAAAAATGTAAGGAAGAAACTCAGACGCAAGGACACTGCAGCACCTGGTCACACACACCAACTTTTTTTGTTTGTTTGGTCGTCTGCAGCAGAAGTGCCAGGCTGTGGAGTGGAAGGGGACCGAAGGTCACCATGTCTCTTGTTTATTCAAGGCCTGGTGCCCATTCTTTAAGAGCCCCCTTCCAAGGTCTAGCAAGAGTCTTCCACGGCAGGACTGGATCTCTTTGAACACCATTGTATAGTCAAGAGGGATGGTTAGGATTTTTTTTTGGCTGTTTTTACTCCTGGCAGAAGTGAACTCTGGGCACACATAAGTCACAGGCTCTTTCTTCCAGGAATTGTTTTATGTTGGCATTAAAAAAAAAAAACTAGCCCCCACCACCTAAATACACACACACACACACACACACACACACACACACACACACAGATACACAGACACAGACACACACACACACACAGATACACAGACACACACACACAGATACACAGACACACACACACACACACACACACACACACACACACACCATCTCTAATTCAGAAACCTTAACTAAACATAATGGTGTTTTCCTTGATTGTTTGGCTATTAGTGTAAATAGCCAAATAGAGTGGTATTTTATAAGTGGGTTATGGAGACCTACTTACAGTAACTATGATGGGGTCAAAACAGTAGGCTTGAGAGAATGAAAAAAAATCACTACCAATAACACCAAAATACCAACAAAAAAACAAAAACAAAAAGAACAAAAACATCTTTGCAAATGGTAGGTTTCTAGGATCCTGCTGGCTGTGTGTGAGAATCCGCTGGTGATTATGAGGGACTGCTGACAGTAGGACAGGGGTTTGTAGGTGATGTGTTCTCTCTTTGCTAAGATGGTAGTTTTTCTGAACAATATACACATGAACAGTCCTCTTAATGTTTCCATTCATTCCCTTTTCTTCGAGTTTGTCATAGAATCCGTTTCTTGGCATAGCTGAGGATCCCTTTGGCTTGCTTTGGAAGGCTGGTATTTGTATTAAAGAATCTCAAAGAACGCTGTGGATCCTGTTTGGTGTGAAGCAGAGTGAATGCTGCTCTGTCCAGGTTCTTTGGGAAATGACTGGAAGGTTCATTCTGTTGTTCAGCTCCGTAGACATCCTCTTATTTGCTCTTGACCACAGGAGTCCACTGGGTGAACTGTGAATGCTTAAAGATAGCTTTTAAATCAGCTTAGAGCTGATCTTCGATCTAGCCATGAGAACTTCGAAGGGTAAATCTCAATCTCTCCCTGTCTCTCTGTCTCTGTCTCTGTCTCTGTTTCTCTGTCTCTGTTTCTCTCTCTTTCTCTCTGTGTCTGTCTCTGTCTCTCTGTGTCTGTCTCTGTGTGCCTCTCTCTCTCTCTGTGTGTGCATCTTTGTCTCTGTCTCTGTCCCTCTCTCTTTCTCTCTTTCTCAGGAGGGGGACAAAACCCCAAAACTCCCAACAGCAACAACAACAAAAAAAGGTTTGTCATGGCAACCTAGACAGCTGTGGAGCCGTCACTGGACTCCAGCCTGGGAACGCAGGGCTCCTCCCCAGCGGCTTCAGTGTGGCCATTTCTTTTTCTTACCCTTGGCTTCCTCTCACCTGAGAGCACCTTGGGCCCTCCTGTCTCTGCCTTTGACTTAGCTGTTTCTTGCAGCAGTGACACCTTTCTGCTCTGATTAGCTTTGCTTTGAGCCAGTTTAATTTCCTGCACTCACAGGAAGCCTCTTGTCCTCTGTCTTGTGACTCCTTTCCCACTATGGGACAGTTGTGTCAGTTCCACATGACACCCTTATCTTTTATTTCTAGGACCTCTATTATTATTTGTCTGTCTGTCTGTCTTCCATTTATTATTATCTTTCTCTCGTGTCTAGCATCAATCATCCATTTTTATTTTCCTATCATCTACCTACCAAACTATCATCTATTATATTTTATCCATTTATTTTTCATTATTTAATTTATTTTGTTATTATTAATCAATATCTACTTATACATCTATATATTTATATAAAACTGTAATTATTTCATTATGTTTATTCATCAATATCTATCACTTTTTTTTTTTTTTTTTGGTTTTTTTGGAGACAGGGTTTCTCTGTGTAGCCCTGGCTGTCCTGGAACTCACTTTGTAGACCAGGCTGGCCTCCAACTCAGAAATCCGCCTGCCTCTGCCTCCCAAGTGCTGGGATTAAAGGCGTGCGCCACCACCGCCCGGCTTCTATCACTTATTTTATCTGTTTAGTATATGTTAGTATTTTCTTTCTAAATTATTTTTCTTTCTATATTAACTATTACTATTTTTTCTGTCAACATTATCAGCACCTGTCTTCTGTCAACCTACCTGCCTGCCTGTCAGTCAGATGTACTTTTTGATTCAAAATATTTAATTATGTGTTGATAGGGAAACCAGGGTCATCCTGGGAATGTGAGTCTATGCTTGCTTGGATGGGGATGTGTCTCCTATGACCCCATCCTTACCTGTTCATCTAAGGGCCTGCTGCTGCTTTGCATGTTGATGGCTTAGCTCATGACAACCCTGATAGGTTGTAGGCCGTTGGGCACCTTTCTTGATTGCAATCATGTTCTATTTTGGGTGCATTAGAAACATGACCCTTGCTGGGCAGTGGTGGCACACACCTATAATCCCAGCACTTAGGAGGCAGAGGCAGGCAGATTTCTGAATTCGAGGCCAGTGTGGTCTACAGAGTGAGTTCCAGGACAGCCAGAACTACACAGAGAAACCCTGTCTCCAAAAAGAAAGAAAACGAAGCGTGACCCTTTGTCTAAATAGATACTGAAAGTGACCAGAAAGTATTGGGAACCTAAAATTTCTCCTGATGATATTTGGGGAAATTCTAGCATGTCATGGCAGTTTTGGTCCATTTCTAGAGCTAGCTTGCCTTTCCTACTTGAAGCATTTAAGCTGGGTCCTTCAAGCATTCACTTTCCTTTCCCACTCCCATCCAAGATCTGTGAAGACCCCTGGTAGAGACCAGTGCCCTTGGTCTTCCTGTGTATGACCTAGTGGTAGCAGTGGGCATTGTCTCACCTTAATTAAGGGATTTTCATTTCCTACTTAATGTGGTGAGTCTCAGCTCAACTTTGTGACAAGACTAACCCTGTCTGCGTTCCCCCTTCTGATCAACTTCTCTTCCCCAGACATCAGCCTATTCACTGGCAATTAATTGCACCAAATGACCAGTATTGTTTTCAACTGTGACTTATGAAGACTGCAATTAAAATAAGCTTTTTTTTGGCAAGGTGCCACTGTGAGGGACAAAAATCATCCAGAGGCAGTCGCCATCATTATGAAGTACCCCTCCTTTAGAACTGGGTTCTCACCCAGCTTAAAGAGGTTTCGGTTTAGTCCGTATCTATAAACTCTAACAAGATTGCTGCCAGACTTTCTAAGAACCATCGCTTTGAATTTCCTTCTGACGTAGGATTTTCTTTTTTATTTTTTTAAAAAAGTAATCCTATCTGACTTTAGAAAAGAAAATCAAAGCACAGCTGGAGTTAGTAGACCAAAATGTAGCCTCGAATATGAGTCCTTTCTCTCTCTCTCACTCTTGATTATTCTGATAGACGAGATGGCTGGAGCCTAACAATGAGCGGTTCTTCATCCGCCCACAAGCCCTTTATCTTTCTTGAACAGAACTTTCACAAAGTTATTTAGTGTTTTTAATGATGATTAAAGAAGGCATTCAAAGAACCATCTTAGGCCTGAAAATGTCCTAAAGACGTTGTGTGTTTTTAATGATGGAGGGCTAATTGAGCACTCTATAACGGTGTTGATAAGACATCCAGCTCTGAAGGTGCTAACACTGGAAATTTTACTTTATGAGAAGACCTTCTGTTCCTTGCAAGTCAGGATGGGGGGTCATGCTACTGAGGTTAATTTAATTTCTGTTTTGGTTTGCTTTGAGGGTTGCCTGTGGGAATTACGAATTCAACTCTTGTCTCCCGTTTTGGTACTTTTCGCTGTCCATACCTTCAGTTACTGCGGACCCAGGATCTTTTCTTCCTCCCTGGCTTTTTACTAGAAAGTGCCATCGAGTAGAGGTGTCTGTCACCAATGGAATCTTATTTCCCTTTTTCATCTGTAAGATAAGGTTGGTTAAATGTTGTTGTGAAATTAAAGAGGTACAGAGCAGTACCCATTGTATGTCCACTGTCAACTGTTACCTTGAGCATGTGTCTCCATTGATCCCAAGTTTCTTATTTCAAAACCTCCATTACCTGTCGGTGACCAGTTTGTCTTGTCTTCTGCAAGGACTTACTGGAGGGCACCATGGAAGTTTTTCCTGGTGGAATTTGGGGTAGAATTTGTTTACCCCAAAGTCAGTAGGTGATTTAGTGCCTGTCATGATCACAAACAGCCAGGAAGACCTCTACTCCTCCAGTTACACCATGAGAGTAGCAGTCCCAAGTGGGTAGGAATCCTATATCACATGGCTCTTCAGTGAAGAGCATCAAGGTCTTGGGTCTGGCCTGACTTCTGTGCCCCTGTCACTATCTCTGGTTTCCCTTCTCTGTGTTTAAAACAGACATGTGTTTAGCAGAATTGTCACAGGCTTCCTCAGCAGAAGGAGATGACAGCTGAGAATGTGTAATTGGGCCTGTCGCTGGCTTGTTGGAAAAATTTGGGGTCTCATTCTTATCATCTATGAAGTGGGCTTAACACCATAATAGTTGTTAATCCTAAATGAACCACTTTCATTGCCCATTCTTATATGGCCAGGACCCTTGGGATCATACAGGACCGAAAGGTAGTGCTTGATACACAGATATGATAGCAGCTGTGGCTTTGTGTATTGATGACGACCACAGGGTTAAGATGCTTCTGAACTACTTGGCCATCTAAGGTGCCTTGTGTGACACTTGTCTACGTTGTTTGGGCGCTGAAAAATCGAAACGTGTAAGCCTGACTATGCATCTCAGGACAGATTTGTACAGTTTCTATAGGTGCTCCATTTGATCTGAGGTTTCCTTTCTTTCCTGGTGGAGAGTGTGGTAGGAAACACATCAGTTTCAGGATTGTGTTAGGTATGCCTTGTTCAGAAAGGAAGGCCGGTGAGGTGTGACAGTGACGTGGCCGTCACATGAACCTGTGTGAGGACTTGGCTGCAGCATGTGGTGCTCTGAGGGGTTGTGGGGCCCGTGAGATGTGGAACCTTGATGAAGCCAGGTCATCACTGGAGGATGGGCCTTGAGAGCCCTTGCTCAGGCCAGTTTGAACGTTTCTTTGCTTCCTGATCCCCAAAGGGTAGAAATGTGACCAGGCTCCCACTACCAAGCCCTCCCCATCAGAGTTGACTAATCTTATCAAGCCAGAACAAATCTTGACCCTTAAGAGAGTCTATCTAGTATTTGGTTGTGAGAACAAAACAGTAGCTAATGTAATGATATAAAAAAAAATGATATTCGCTTATGTATCTGTACATAAGAGGGTAGGAAGGACAAACACAGGTTTTACTGATGATCCCATAGTTAACCACGTGGCGTCACTTATTGGGTAGTGACCTTTATGTTTTATGAGCTTCTATATAGTGGAATTAATTTGGTAAAAGCGTATGGCACTTCTATGCTAATTTTTCAAAAGAATGTTAAGTCATCTCCTAAGCCTTGTGTTTTCTCCAAGGTTTGGGTTAAAGACTTGCTTCTATCTGTATCTTCTCCTTTCTTTGGGTCTCAGCTTCCTGGGGTGACTTTTTCTTCTAGTTTATGATGCAGTCAAGGAGTAATCCAAAGGCTGTTCAGCTTGCTCTTGTACGAGAGGATGAGAACGAGGTCAGTCATACTGTCTTCTTGCTGGTCCTATGGACAAATGGATGTTTAAATGTGATTTTATTGGTGTGTGTGTGTGTGTGTGTGTGTGTGTGTGTGTGTGTGTGTGGTGAGGGTGTGCGGTGAGGTTGCACACACATGTTCTTGTGCACCAAGGTGCATCTGAGTGTGAGGTCCGAGGGTAACCTTTGAGAGATGTTGTTTTTTTTCTACCTCATTGAGACAAGGTCTCTCTTGTTCCACTCAATACTCCAGGCTTCATGGCCCATGAGTTTCTGAGAAATTTTCCTGACTGCCGGGCTCACACATGCCCGTTTCTGTGGGCTCTGGAGGTTGGGCTGCTGTTGCTGGGTTTGTGTGCTGAGGTGGACATTGCCTCCCCCTCAGTGAGCCATCATCTCACTCACCCAGTGAGGAAACATTTCAAGAAGTGTCTGAAACCCATTTTGAGGAGGCAGCAGGGAGAACAGTATCAGTCAGCAGCTGGCTGTCATACACACAGGCAGTGTTTCAGGGAACTTGGATACGGGTCCTACTGCCGTCACTGACTCTGGGATCATCAGGGAACAAAGGTTCTTTGACCTCTGGTCTGCTCACTGGCTACCAGACTACATAGCCTGAAATATTCTCCTTTTCTTTTTTTCTAGAATTTCTGTTTCTTACCTCAGATCCCCTCACCCCCACCCCCTTTTTGGGGTCTATTTGAAATTTACATAAATCTCACCTTGTTAGTGAATTTCTGTGCAGAAAGAATATTAGTGGGACATTATGGAGACGCTGTGGGGAGAGAAGTGATCCTGAACTCTCACATAGGGGAGAAGTGGTGCCAGTGGACAAGTTAACGTCTGGGTTCGGGAAAATCTCTAACAAGTGTCGAGATGTATGTTTTTACTGCTGGGCTGGACTGTGTTAACTGTGCAGAATCTCAACATATCCTTCCCTCAGAGAAGCACTTTCTCTTTCTTAGTACAGGTTTATCACTGGCCTGCATGTTAGCATGACCATAATTTACAAAACTATTTTCAGCCTGAAGTTTGCCTTGTAGATATTGAATGGCCCCCTTTCATTCATACTCATACAAAACACAGTGGCTTTCTTTTCTCTACCCTCTCCTCTCTGTTTTTTTTTTAAACGTAAGTTATTTTTCTATACATACCCTCAGGGTACCATCTTGTGATCCGTGACAGCTGGACTGCTTTTTTGAGCTAACTTCCCCCAGTTTTGCAGATCTCTTTATTTGCATTCAAGCAATAAAGAGACAATCTAAGATGGAGTGCTTTGTCCACAAGGGTTTATTCTTCAGAACCTCCAGTGTGTGATTGTATAACTGGGTCGAAATGTTTTGCCTTCCTTTGGCTACTGGGCTATCAAGGAAGGAAAATAATTTAAAAATAATTTAAAAACAAAGCCGGGCAGTGGTGGCACACGCCTTTAATCCCAGCACTCTGGGAGGCAGAGGCAAGTGGATTTCTGAGTTCGAGGCCAGAGGTCTACAGAGTGAGTTCCAGGACAGCCAGGGCTACACAGAGAAACCCTGTCTCGAAAAAATAAAAATAAAAATAAATAAAAACAGATCATGTCTGAAGTTAGATCTTTTAGAAGTTAGATTGTTTTATTTGTGTGTATATGCCAGAGAGAGAGAGAGAGAGAGAGAGAGAGAGAGAGAGAGAGGGAGGGAGGGAGGGAGGGAGGGAGGGAGAGAGAGAGAGAGAGAGAGAGAGAGAGAGAGAGAGAGAGTCAGAGAGAGAGCACAGGTCAGAAAGAATTGTGGTTCCCCCTCAGGAGCAGGGTCTGCCTCCTTTGATACAGGCCTGCTCTTCACCAGTTAGCTCACCTGGCTGGCCAGTGAGCGAATCCTAGTCTCCGCCTCCCCGGTGCTGGGATTACAAGCATTAATCCCCATGCCCGCCATCTTTCCATGGATTCTAGGGATTACACTTGTGAGGCAAGTCTCTGCCTCTCAGCCACCCCCTAAGCCCTGAATGTGTTCGGTGGCCCTTGTTTTGTGACAGGCTTGCCAGTGTATCTCTGACTGACGGGCAGACAGGTCCTGATACCTGGCCGCCCCTTCCCAGACAGTCAGTCCACCACCCCCCCTCCTGGGGCGTTCTTTCCTCTTCTTCGGCTGAGGTCCTGTGATAGAATGGCAGGATGAAGTAAATATATAGGAAATGGATTCAGCTTTAATTCTGAGATGCTTAGAATTTAGGAAGATGTAAAAGCAGAGCTAATACTGGCCAACCTACTGTATCTTAACACACCGTGGGCCATTCTGAATGGAGAGGGGCAAAGTTTACTGCACTCTGGAAGGTCTGCGTGTGAGCATGTTTCCTCCCGCCCGACTCAGGCTTTCCTCAGCTCCCTTGTTCCCATACTGTTTTAGCTCTGCGACTCTCATGGCAGCCTGGGATGGCTAGGCTATACCCTAGCAGTATAGACACTCGGCAGCCCTCCATGCCAGTCTGTCTGTCTCTCCTGTTGAAGGTAAAAGGAACACTTGCAGTCTGTGTCTGTGCGGCAGCACTGCCTAGAGAGAACGGTTGCGTTTGTGAGCCCTTGCGGTATTTGGGTTCACATGTTTTTATTGTTTGGCTTAGAAGTTTTAACCCCTTCAGTTTCTGTCTTTGACAGCGAAGAGGTGAGATACATACGCACATAAGAACATGCATTTTTGCAGTGTTTTTGGTTTTTTCTTTCAGAAAATACGAACAAGACTAGTTTATGTTTAATGTTCTGTCCCATTCAGTGTTACATGCTTTAAAAAAGGGAAACGGTGACTAAGGTGGAGAAGATGGCCCAGAGGGTAAGGGTGCCTGCGTCCAAATCTGACACTTGACCTTGATATCCAGCGCGCACGGGTTGAGAGGGGAGAGCTGATTCTTCAAGTTGTCCTCTGACGTCCATAAGCCCTCTGTAGCCTGGATGCACCCCACCCCATCCCACCTCACCCCCACTAAGGAAATTAATAAAATGTAAAAACTGTATTAAAGAGGGAGAAGCGAGTTAGTGTGCACACTCAAGAAAGCGAACAGAGTTTTAGTGTTGAGCTGAGAAATCTGAGCAAGAGCGAGTGCTATCAGAGGGCCTTGGCTTGGCTTCCTTGACAGAGAGCAGGACTCTGGATCAGAACACGGACGCTGCCCAAACCCACTCATCTCTTACACAGACCGCATATGACACGGTCCAGCTCAACGAGTTGGTAATTCTCGTACGGCACAGGTGCCTCTTCCCGTCACGCTGTGGACTACTTTGGTGTGGACACTGACGGGCTGAAAGAATGCTTCCTCTTACTTGGTCTTAGGGATCTGTATCACCGTCCCAGGATTCAAACCTTTTACATGCTGTGCACATAGCTTTAGAATGTGTTTTGAACAAAGACATAAAGCTGAAATCAAGAAAAATTAGCTTCACTAGCTAAGCAGCCTTAGCATGCGTTTGTAATTCCCTGAAAGACACAGTGCCTTTGGCTGTGAACAAGGGCAGTTTACAGCTCTAAGTCTTGAGTTATGGGGGGAAAATCCCCATTTTTGTTCCAATTGTATTTGTTCTAACATTTATACATAATATGGAACCCATCAAACCATATTGTATTTGTGTGTGTGTGTGTGTGTGTGTGTGTGTGTGTGTGTGTGCTTGTGTATGATTGGGAGTGTAAGTTAGCATCTACATTTATGTAAAGACTTTAAATCTTCCTTCCTTCCTTCCTTCCTCCTCCTCCTCCTCCTCCTCCTCCTCCTCCTCCTCCTCCTCCTCCTCTCTCTCTCTCTCTCTCTCTCTCTCTCTCTCTCTCTCTCTCTTTCTTTCTTTCTTTTTTCCTCCCCGTACCTGGAGTCCACTGGCTGGCCCCTGACTTTCCAAGGACCTTTCTCCACGCCTCAGTGCTGGAGTTACGAACGCGCTGCAGTGCACAGCTTTTACATGGGAACAGTGGCGCAGAACTCAGATCCACAGGCCGGAAAGGCAGCAAACACTGTATCTACTGAGCCGTCTTCCCACCCTGTATTTTATTTTATAATTAGAAAAATCCCCACTTCACTTAACCACCTTGTATTTAATACTTTTCTACTTTTAAAACTTACTCAAGTGTCTGTTTATAGGTCCTGCTCGGATCAGTGTTATGTATGATGTTTAAATATTTGCATTTCTTCAAGATTTATATAGTGAATTCTAACCTCCAAAGCATAACATTAAGGGGTAGAACCCCTTGGACGGTAGAATTCCTAAAATTGGGATCTAAGAGACACCCTTGCTCTTCCATCATATGAGGTTATAGTAGAAAGACAGCTGTCTGGCTGTCTCTGAGGAAGTGTCCCTTCGTCAGACATGCAGTCTGCCTTGACCTTGTCCTTGACCTTCCTAGAACATAACAAATGCATTCCAAGATCAGAGCTCTTCTTGGCTAGTGTGACGTTCTGGCCTTGACCTTCACACTAGGAGAGGGTCAGCATCCATGAACTTTTTGGTCAGCAAAGGGATGAGACAAAAAGGTGCCTGGGCTTCCTTGAGTTCACAGCATGACTCAACATACCAGCGAGTCTACGAATGGCCTGGTTTTCGGTGTGTTGATCTACTTTGATCTATAAGATCAGAATGACTTTTTAAAGGCCATTTCGGATAATTCAAAACTTAACTTTGAATTTCATTTTCTTTCGTAAGTCCATTTGATAATGTGGTGAGCTATGAACTGGCTTTTGAGAAACATAAGGTGTGATGCTGTGGGGTCCCACGGTCACCATCTGTTAGGACCCAGGAGATGGTAGCACCCGCTGGACCCCAGCTCTGACGCCTGCAGGTTAAGTAGTACTCACGTTGTACTTAACCTCGCGTTCTGAACTTGGCTGGTGGCACTGAAACCTGTCCTGAGCGAAGAAACCCGGAAAAGAGGAGAATGGGGAAGGATGAGTGTCTAGTGAGATTGCACAAGGGAGAGCTAGTTCTTTGTCAATCTTAATTCCTAATTCTCCTGTGCCACGAATCACAGTCGCCTGTCTTCCCATCCTGAGATATCCTATCCTGTGCTGAGATAGGAAGGCATGTATGTTTTGCTCTGTGCCACATAGAAACAAACCCCTGTTCTCCCTGAACTCTGAACGCATCCCCTGAGAATCCAGAACTGAAACAATAACCCCTGGGATGTGGTCTGCTCCCCACCCCTGCCCCTCACCCCATCCCCCTCCACTAACCCCCCCATCCCACTTCACTCCACCCACCCCCCTACCCTACTCCCCTACTCAATCCCTCCTCCACCCCACCCCCACCCCATCCCATTTCACTTCACCCCACCCATCCCCCACCCCACCCCACCCCATCCCCTTTCCACCAGGCCCTAGACGATTGGTCATGGATGGCTCCTCTCCCCATCTCCACCCCACCAGGACGTTAATGGCCGTGGCACGCTTCACTGTTTATCTTGGAATTTGATACCATCATCTTGGCAACCAAACTGGGACCTTTATTGCTTGGATTGTTTGTCATTTGCTGTTAATTATCTGTTTCCATAAATTCTTCACTTCGAGAAAAAAGAGAATGTTTTGAAATATTTCCTCCAACGTGTAAGCAGGGCTTCATTTTCTGCGGACAAAAGAGAAAAGAGCGGAGCTCTCTGGTAGCTTAGAGCAATCAACCGCCCTGGTTTTTCCCTACAGGCTCAGCTAGACTCTGCGAATTCAACCAGGATTTGTGCTGAAAGAGCCTTGGGGGTGGGGGTGGGGTGGGGGTGGGGTGGGGGGTGGGTGGGACAAACCTAAAAAGAACGATTTAACTCTACACTCAGCTTTGCTTCGGTTCCAAGCTTTTCTTGCCAGAACTCTGCTGTGGGTGTGCTGGGGTCACTTCCCTTCAGCTGTTCCCTGTTTCTGAAGGTTAAAGCTGAACGGCTCAGGGTGAGAGGGGCTTCTTCTGCCCACCTGCCTTTATGAGGTGTTTATTTTGTCAAGTGTGGAATGAAAATGAGTTTTCTGGCCATTAGTACACATTAGTTGTGAGCTCATGCTGTACAGGGAGGACTTGCCACATTATAAACACGCAGCGCCTTCTTCTGAGGGGCTGGACCCCAGGCTGCTGGAGCCTGCTTGACTCCTTATCTTAATATAAAGGGCTAAGTAGTGGGGGCAGGGAGAGGTGAGCTTCAGCGTCCTCGGTTTTAAACTGGGGAGTTTGGGGATGCTGTGATTATTGCAAAGGAGAAATATGGGCACAGTTAAATGTATTTGTAAGAAATGGAAACATTGGAGAAGTTATTAGGACAAAGTATAGATAGACTTTAGTCAACCCCCTCTTGTCCCCTGTTCATGTATTCATTCTGCTTACTTTCTGCTACTGAAGATGCATCTTTAAGAACAGGTCTTTTACAAATTGTTAAGAGACAGAGAGATGGAGAGAGTGTGTGTGTTTATGGGCACAGCCCACCGTGTGTGTGTGTGTGTGTGTGTGTGTGTGTGTGTGTGTGTGTGTAGGTCTGAGAACAACTTGTGGGAGTCATTTCTCTCCTACTATGTGGATCCTGGGAGATGGAAATCAGGTCATTTAGCTTGGAAGTAGTAAGTGCCTTTGGTGTCATCAAAGCCTGCTGGTGAGGATCTAAGCTCCTCCCCACCCCCTGCAAATAACTAGTAACCTGGAGAACAGAATGAGTAACCACTTTTGGCAGAGCCTGAGGGCTTGAGTTTGACCTCACATCACCTGTGTGTGCGCATGCATGCAAACATATGTGTGTATTCATACATACACCCATGCCCACAAATAAATGTAGTTAAAATTGTTTTCAAGTAATGCTGAGCAGGTGTGGTGACATGTGCCTTTAACCCCAGCTCTCAAGAGGTAAAGGCAAACCCAGATCTCTGAGTTCAAGGCCAGCAAGGGCTACACCTTGTATTTAAAAGAAACCTGGCATTGGAAGGTAGAAACAAATGGATCCTCAGAGGGAGCTCTCTGGCCAGATAGCCTGGCTGAATTCAAGCTCAACTCAGTGAAAGACTATTTCAGTGCAGTGAGGTGGCCTGCACATGTGTGCACATGACCACTAATCCCGTTCCTATTTATGTTTATGTAACACACACACACACAAACACACATACACTATGTATGTGTATATACATATAAACACACACACATATCAATACATATGAAAAGCTCGTTCCTATTTGTTTATGTAACACACACACACACACACACACACACATACACACACACACACACACACACTATGAGTGTGTATATACATATATACACACACATATATATATAAATACATATGAAAAGTGTAGTATATATACCTTTTTTACTCTTAGGATTTAGTAAAACTTTATTAAAATTTTTATTTTTATTTATTATTCATTAAATATTTGGTATTACTTATTTAAAATCCTGAGATTCTATTGTAGTGTATGTGTAACATGTATGCAGTTACTGTTATTAACACTGTTACTATGATCTCGTCTGTAGCACCAGCACTTCTGCCTCAGCAGCCTCAGTGGCAATAGTTCATGTCATCGCTGCCATCGCTGTGGCTTTCTTCTTATGTTTGATGTGTTGGGACGTTTTTAGGGTCGTGGTGCCTCAGAGATCCTGAGTTAGGGTAGAGGAAGGGAGCCGGACACAGTCAACGCCATCTTTGCTTGTGCAGCGCCTTGCTGGGGGTGGGGGTGGGGGTGGGGGTGGGGTGGGACGGAGGTTGGGAGGATGTCACTCTCACTGTGTGCCTGTCACTGGATCTGTGGACCTGCTGGGGCAAAGATGCTCTCCCCCAACTCCTAAGCAAAGAAGATCAAGTCTCCCTGATATCAGGCAGCATGTCTAAGCATTGAACTTTCATTATCCTTTTAAGTGCTCTAAGTGAATTTTTAGAAAGTATCACATATGAAGAACTTTAGGTTTGCCTAAGCATTCAATATAATAGTAATCTTAACAACTGTTTATTAGAACAGAAGATTGGGGGAACAGTGGGAATTGGGGAACAGACACCTTCTGATTGCTCTGGGGCAGGCTGGGAAAAGGATTTAACACTTCAGATTTTTGAGAAGC
The DNA here is from genome assembly GCA_964023405.1 of Apodemus agrarius. NCBI lineage: Eukaryota > Metazoa > Chordata > Mammalia > Rodentia > Muridae > Apodemus > Apodemus agrarius. The sequence continues at coordinate 75,395,738 of OZ030008.1, read as the reverse complement.
CATTAAAACTCGGACGGGATCGGATTACTTGACTGCACATCTGAAACTTAAGACTCTCGCCCTAAACCGTGCAATTGAGTTAAGCTCAGAATCCAAGGCCTCCCTGTAAGCCTGGCCTCTGGAAGAGCCACATTCTTGATCACAAAATTATTTCCTTTGAGAAGAGCAAGAGTACAGAGAGGGTTTCATGGCCAATTTAGTCTGTCTGTTGGTGCCAGCCAGACATTTGGCAACAGTTACTGCCAGCTTTGGTGAGATGTCCGCCGACATTTCCCAAGGTCTTCAAAGCTGTCTGGAGTCAGTGCTGACATTGAAGGAGAGCTGCATTTCAATTCCTAGACAATCTTCCTGCATTTCTAGTTTTTTACATGAAGATGTACGGTGGGCGCCTGAGGTCAGCAGGGTGGTCTTCTGTCCTCAATTCTAAGGCTTTGAGGGAGCCTGGGGTGCTGCTACCACTTTTTATCACCTTTGGGGTTTTTTTTGGGGGGGGGTTGCAGGGGTTTACTGGAGGTGGTGTAGGTTCTCATGTAGCCCAGGCTGGCCTTGGAGTAGCTATGTAGCCAAGTATGAGACTGGACTTCTAATCCTCCTCCCTCTACTTTCCAAATACCTGGAATACATCTTGGGCCACCATGCCTGGTTTTCGTGGTACTGAGGATCAGACCCAGGGCTTCATCTATGCTAAACAAGAGCTCTGCCAGCTGAGCCACATGGCCAGCCTCTTCTGTCTTCTTGCTTGAACTCAGAATGTTGACAGGTAAGGTCTCCCCACAGTATTTTTTTTTTCTTATAAAAATTTACTTTTATGTTTATTGTGTGCAAATGCCTGAATGATACACAAGAGTGTATCAGATCCCTTAAAGCTGGAGTTACAGGAAGTTCCGCGCTGCCTGACGTGGGCAATTCCATCCAAGCTTGAACTCTCTGGAAGAAGAGTAGGAAACTTTCATTCTCTCTTAATCGCGGAACCAACTTTCTGGTACCCAAAATGTGCTTTCCGGTCATGAAAGGTCTGTCTTCCACTAGGCTGTCATCTCTGAAGACAGCAACTCTGTGACATTCATTTTTGCATTTTGACTTTCGTATACCATGTTGTGGTCTTAGCTGGGTCTAGGCAGTCTTTGGATACTTGTTGAGTGAAGCTGGGTTTTTAGGGATTCAGAGGACACTGGTATGTGCTTCTTCAAGAAGTCAGTGTCACCTTGTAAGATCTCTTCGCTTTGAGACTTGACTGTGTACTTGGCTATAATAGATAATGCAGGCCATTCTCTCCTGTGGGGCTCAGGATGTAGCTGAAAGATACGCAGTATTTGTGGAGATCCCGCACTGAAAGTGCAATCTATTCTGCCTCCAGTTGACTCTGATTGTCGTCAGTTTATTTTTTAACAGGAAAAGAAAATTGGAGATTCACTTTCAACCACACCAGTGGTTCTCAACTAATGCTGTGACTCTTTAATGCTTTTGGTGACACCCCCCCCCAACCATAACATTGTCTCGCTGCTGCTTCAAAGATAATTTTGCTACTGTTGTGAATCATAATGTAAATATCAGGTTGAGGAGCACTGAACTAGACCCCAAAAGATTTGAGGTTCCTGTGTTTTATAACTTTAAAGGTGAGGACTTAGAAAGCACATTGTGTGAACTCAGTTAGTGCTCGTGTATTGATCCTGTTAGAAGTGAGTGACTCTGAGGGTCTGAAATGTAAGATTAACTTAGGTCTATTCCAGACCACTTACTAGGAGTCTGAGTAACAGCAACAACTCCCCACCCTGTGGAGTATGCTTGCAGTGACGCCTGAGCGAGCAAATGAGTTAACCATCCTTACAGGAGTCATGAGTTTTGCGTAAGGCGAACCACTTTTATTCTGTGATTTTAGCAGCTTCTCTGTTGATTTTGAAATAGTACACTCATTCTTTTGTCTCAAAACTTTCTCTTAGTAAGTCGATGAACAAGGTAGTGTTCACTATCAGATTCAGTACCGAATTTTCGTGTATGTATATGCAACTATACTTTGCTCTTCTGCACAACCCCTACCGCCCTTTCCCTTGCCTTGTTAGTTCCTGTCTATAGTCCTAAAGATCTCATAGGTGGGTGTGGTGGCGCACTCCTTTGATCCCAGGACTAAGGAGACAGGTGAATGGATCTCTGTGAGTTCAAGACCAGCCTGGTCCACATAGTGAGAAAAATCAAACAACTTTGGGTTAAATATGGATAAAACTCTGATTACAACTTTGATGTTACAGAAACTCAAAAGCATTTTAAAAATGGACTTAAAGGGAAACCAAATAAAAGTCAGGCTAAGACTGGGGTAGAATTCTAAGTGTGGACAGCTGAACTATAGACTCCTGTAATACCAGATGATTAGAAGAAGAAAAATCCCCAGGTGGGTGGGAAGAAACCCGGCTGTAAAGTTCCATGCTTAAGAAAGAATTTTATATAGGGTAAGACACCCGAGGAGGAAAGAGAAGAAGAGAGTGCTGTTGATGTTGCATTGTAAGCCCTTTGGGGGTAGGAAGTTTTTAATTTAGGTGGCTGACTCCAGGTTCTCTCTGCAGCTTTTTCTGTGGCTGTGGCTGCCCAGATGGCTTATGTAATTAGCCTTTCTGGGGATGCCCTTTGGCTGAAGACCTAATTGAGTCTCTGGACTTACAAGCAGGGTTAGAGTTGGTACAGCTTTCTGCCCTGCAGGTAGAAGCCCTTTGATGGACCTGCCTCTTTGAAAAGTACCTATAACAACTGGCAGTGACATTATTTGGGCAAAGCAGGGTTTAGTAATTGAAGAGTCAATCCTTTTTAGTATATGACAATCTCTAAAATAGAGAAGACACCAAAAGACACACATGCAGTTTAAATGAGTCTGTATTGTGCATTATAAACATGCACCGGAAGCCAAGTAGAAAACAGCGGAACCCTCTCTCAGGATGCTGTTAGGGCCAAGCGGAATCTCATTAGGGACAGCTTCAAAGATCAGTTCCTCGTGTCCATAAAAACAAGTGTAAATTATCTGGTGCGCGCCTGCTGTTCGTGGCTGTGGTGTTGCATTATGCATGATTCGAGAGTGCACAGAGGAGGTGGGGCTGCATGGAGTTCCGCAAGAGATGCGGGATTTCTCCACCTTTTTTTTTTTTTTTTTATTGCTGAGTCTACATTTTGGAAATTTATTGGTGCGTTTCAGCTAATGGATGATGGCATGTATAACTGGTACCTACATTGTTGATGAATTGGAGTCAGTTCAGAGAGGCATGCTAAGGTCGGAACTGTTTGTATGAACCACCAATCTACTCAGGTTTATGGATCTCGTTTACTTGCATGAAGAACTGCATGAGGGCACAGGGCAGTGGTCCTTGTATGTAGAACTCAGTGACTTTGTTTCCATCTGTTTTTCCTTCTTTGTCTCTCTGTCTGCCGTCTTAAAAGTGTGAACGTTCAGGATTTAAGAAAGTGTAGTTTCATAAGCACGACATAAAAGGCATAATAAATAGTTTTGAAATAGATTGTGAGGTCTAGAAATCTATTCTCAACCTTTGTTGCTTGAGGAGGTCAAGAATCACTAGAACGTAGGGTTTGGGAACGTGGGTTGTAGAAGTTTGAACCTGGTCTGTCAGAGTAAGAATGTGGTAGAGTTCTAAGTATGGGCAGCTAAACTGTAGCACCAGAAAAAGAAAAATGCCCAGTAAAAAAAAAAAAAGAAAATATTAAATGTCTAAATGCTCCCCCAAAAAATGGAATGACTTACGGCCACAGGATTTTGTTTTTGTTTGTTTGTTTGTGTGTGTGTGTGTGTGTGTTATATGTATGTGTTTAAACTCAGTTATTATTTGTGTTTTGATCTGTTGTTTGTGATTTGGTGAGGTTAACTTTTCAGTTTTCTTACTTGTAAGTGGGGGGGACAATTGTTACCTTTCTCCAGAGGCAAGGGGCATGTTAAAGGAGCTGTTTTATATATCATACCTACATGTCCTGGGTTGTAACAAGTCTTGGGGAAGTGTTTATTCGTTTGGATGATGCCACTGTTAGCCTGTTAGGAGGCAGCAGGCTTTCCCGGGTGGCCAGGGAGCAGCAGCGGTGTGCAGCAGCACCCTGAGCCTGCCTTTACAAGCCCGTGTGGTTGGGGTGTGCATGTACGCCTTCACACAGAGGACAAACAACCTCAGGAGGCACTAACCTTGGGGACAAGCAGGGGAAACCACAGACATATAAAGCGTTTTGTTGTTGCCCATGTGATGCAGAGAGAGAACTATGAGATTCTGGGGAATGGTGAAGAAATATGGAGAGAGGCTGTTTTCCTTTCTCTTGGTTGAAGATGGTGTCTGTACCCACAGCAGAAACAAAACAAAAACAAAACAAAAGTAAACACCCCCACCCCCACGCCCACCCCCGCCAAGCCCTACCTGATAGAAAGAGCAAGAGAACACTGCTTGAGTGCTTGACTCGGTGTCACATGACTTAACCCAACAATCATTCCTTCTAGCATTGGCTACTTTGGGTTTTGAGTTCACAGCTTGGCAAAATTCTCCATTGATAGGGATGGACAATTCCCTTTCTAGGGTAGACGTTCTTTGAGGACAGGATAAAGGTTGGTTCATTTTGGATCCTGCTGAGTTGCTGGACCTGATCCCGGCATTATGAAGTGCCTCTCCCACCCCTCACTGAAGTCTTCAGTAGCTCTTTCCTCTGAATCGCCTCTGCTGAGAGAGGCGCCCACATCAGCGTGCTCGCTTACACGCTTCCTCCTTCCCTCGCTTGCTTCAGATTTCTTCCCTATAGGTCTCCCTCCCGTTCCTCATCACTTGCTCATCAAAGTGTTAAGGAAGGCTTATCGGCACCTCTCATATGGCACGCAGAGTAATGATCGGGTACTCTGGGATTCTGGGGCATGAAGTAATGATTGGGTACTCTGGAATCTAGGACATGAAGTAATGATTGGGTACTCTGGGATCTAGGACATGAAGTAATGATCGGGTACTCTGGGATTCTGGGGCATAAAGTAATGATTGGGTACTCTGGGATCTAGGACATGAAGTAATGATTGGGTACTCTGGGATTCTAGGACATGAAGTAATGATTGTGTACTCTGGGATTCTGGGGCATGAAGTAATGATTGGGTACTCTGGGATTCTAGGACATGGAAGTAATGATTGGATACTCTGGGATTCTACAGTCCTTTGATGCAACTTTTTTTTGAACATGAGAAATAGTTTGGCTCTATGTAGGGGTGATAGTGAGTGTCACAGTTGCTCAGCTGATAAGTACTTATTAAAAGTAGCATGCTGAGCAAGGACTGTGGCTCTTTTATTTATCTATCCCCCATGTGTAAGACAGCACCTGGTACACCAATAAACTTAAGGATTCATGAGTGGGTAGAGCAGGCAGAACAAGGCAGACCCCTAAACCATCTAGTTCTTGTCAATTATGAAGGCAATCAAATATACCATAATTAACATGTGCCAAAGTCATCATACATTATTAATAATAGAATAGTCAGGTTAGGACACATACACACTACACACATATACATGTATGCTCACTGTGAGGGAAACATGAGTAGAGACCCTTACCTGTAGCTTATTAACAGCTCAGAGAAGTGGAGGAAACCACAGAGGTTTGCTCCTTTCAGTACAGAATGCTCCTTTATGACCCGTAATGGGCTTTTGATCCCCGGAGAACCCACACTTAGAGGCAGACAATATATGCTGACTGAGTCAGAGAATCAAAGGAGAGTTTCTTTAAGGCATATCTAAAATAAGCCTTTTAAGGGGATTGGACCTGACTCTCCTAAATGGCCTTTCAGTGTTATTTCCAAAGTTTTCTCTGCAGACATGTCCCAGGACAGTTAGGAGGGTCTCAAGTCTGATTTTTCTAAACCTGAAGGAAGGGAGGCTCCCTGCAAGCGGTGGTGTGCAATGAAAAACTACTTTTTAAAAAAGTCGCCCCCCCCCTTTTTTTTACACTGGCAGAGAATGCCTTGCTTTCATTTCAGAACATTTCCCCTCCTTCTTGCTACTCTGTGCCCTGTTCTCCCTCTCAAGCCTGGCAGAATCTTCTGGCCCAGTGGGTTCTATAAACCACTGCCATTTCTTACTCGCTTGTCCACACTTGGCGGGCGATCACATTTTTGCTATGATGTGGGAGTTGAGAAGTGTGCAGCCATATGCCATGGGCTTGGATGATGGCTCACATTCCAAACGAGTTAGATGCATTCTGGCCCACTGCTTGTGCTGCGTGGAAAGGAGCAAACCTTTGCGTTTCTAGGTCTTTCTGTTTGGAGATAGGAAGATAGAAGGTTCTCTATGTCAACCCAGGATAGTTTATGAAGTTTACTTTGCATATAGCTTTGAGACCTGTGTAAGGTGGCACAGTCCAAATCCAGAGTAACTTGAAAGGACCTTCTCTGTTGAGACATTCCCAGAGGTTATTGTTTGAAGAACTGGTATCGTTGTTTGAAAAATGACTTCTCTCCCTAGCTGGTGTTGGCATCCCTTGTAGATCATCGAAGCGTGTCATCCTTATTAGGGTTTGAGAAACCCTGTGGCCAAAGTCACTCCCTTCTCAGGGGAGCATTTTTAGACACATGCAATTTCCTTCTTGGAAAATGCATTGTGGCAGGTGGGAAGCATCACATGAAACTTTTTCATGCTACAACTACAGCTGGGCCCAAGTTGGCTTGGCAACAGTCCTCTTTGCCTAGGACGCTGCAAGTCTAGCTGTCGGCCAGTCCTGAGCCAGATGCCTAGTATGTAGGTGTTGTGGCTGGACATCCATTTGCTGACTGGGGACTGTGTGTGTGTGTGTGTGTGTGTGTGTGTGTGTGTGTGTGCAATCCAATAGTATCTGTTCTGTCTCTACGATCTGAGTGTCACAGAAAATGGGAGATTTTTCACAGCTCCACTGCTCTTCATGGAAGGTCAGAGATGGCATGTGCTGGTGACTTCCACATGTAGTTCAACTAGTTCAACATCACATTCAGTTTGTCGAACTTTTTTTAAAAAGATTTATTTATGTATTATATGTAAGTACACTGTAGCTGTCTTTTTAGACACAACAGAAGAGAGGGTGTCGGATCTCATTATGGATGGTTGTGAGCTACCATGTGGTTGCTGGGATTTGAACTCAGGACCTTCGGAAGAGCAGTCAGTGCTCTTAACTGCTGAGCCATCTCACCAGCCCCTGTTGAATTATATAAAAGAAAAATTATCAAAGCTCTCGGTTTGGGGTAATGGTTGAAATAATATCCCTGGGGTGCTCCAGACCCGACTTACCAGACAGAATTCTTAAAATATTCCCTCTGAGGCGGCCAACCAGTGAGTATATATGTGTCACAGCTGTCTTTACTTCAGTGTAGAAATTATACATTATATCGTCTCTATACAAACATCTGTGTGTGTACACACGCATACCCGCCCAGAGAAATGAAGGCTTCAGGTCAGACACACGTGTAAGTGCTTACTGAACAATGCGTTTGACCATCTAAAAAAATAGAATAAGCATGGGCCAGTGTCTGTGTTTGGCTTGAACTCCCCAGCCAGCCACCCCTCACATAGTTGACCTTGGTTTTTATTGAGGGCCCTGGGGAGCCGCATTATGAGCACATTGAGCCAGCCCCTGACTCACCTCGCCATCATTTTTCTTTCTGCACAGATGAAAAGGTCCTCAGCCAGATTGTTTTCTTTTTGTTCCACACTGCACCGCACTGGGTGGTAGTGGTGGTGGTGGTGGTGGTGGTAGTGGTGGGGGAAACATGATTTTTGCATGACTATGAGTCTGCTCTATAAATACGCAAATTCGGGCCTTTGTTTTAAATGTAATCAGCAAGATTGCATTTGCATTGCTTGTAAGTGAATCACATAAGTGAAATTACTTTGCCTGCATCTCATTTGGTATCATAAAATGTTATGGGATACAGGCTGTTTTTCTCCAGCTAGAGTGTCTCTCGAGCTAGTATTAGGGTGCTGGCTCTAATTTTCCTTTGTGACCACGTTTGCTGTGTGCTTCAGAGCCCCGGCTGTATTTTCATTTATGTCGGTTAGGAGAGAAATTCTCTTTGGAGTCCTCTAGAATGAGCTAAGATATTGGTTCAGTAGGGGGTAAATGGGAGTTTTAAGACTATCTCATGTCGTGTAGCAAGTGATTGCTAATCACTTTCTGTCGCTAGTGACAACTGCTTACTAAGACTAAATGCCAGTCACCGTTGGTTGGGGCTATAAAGCAATTTGACGCTCTTCAGGCAGTTGGCTCCAGAAAGGAGTTTACGTGATTAAAAAAAAAAAAAATCCAACTTTAGTCAATTGCCACGTTTTTAGTGTACACTTTGAAATACACGTGTTCTTGGTTGTTTAAAAGATATCCTTAAGGCCTGTGACTCAGAAGGCATTGTGAGATTTCCTCACATTTCTCCGTGAAAAAAATTAACACAACAATTAATAGTTATTGACTTTAAAAGTCCCAGCAAGAAATAAGTGTGTTCTCTTTCCTTTCTCTACTTTCTCTTTCCCTCCCTTTCTCTTTTAAGATGCAGTTTATTATATAAATGCTCCAAGTTGGCTTCGAACTTAAGATCCTCTTGTCTCAGGTCCTCACTGGCTTGTTCCCTGACATGCTTTGAAGATTTGGTAATTCACATAGTTTTAAAGTGGGAATCAATTGAAAGCAAGGAGTGGGATTGCTTAGGTAATCTGTTTAGGTGTGGTTACCCACAGAACCTCTTTATTAGCGACATCATTGATAAAACCAGAGATGCCCTACAGCTGAGCATGCGGCCTGTTCAAAGGTAAGGCAGCCACAATGAGAAGACTCCAGCAGAGTACAGACCCTCCCTCGGGGCCAGGACCATCTTTGGGTTTGGGAGAAGTGTTGAAAACATACTTCATGTGGGTCAAACAGTAGAAAGAATTAGAAAGAGTCAGATGTGATGAATGAAAACTACATCTTTAGAGTAAGGTGGTTTTTATTTAGCTCGCTATTTTTCCTGTCAGAAGGGAAGACTTGATCTGATGTGAAGAGAAAAAGGGGCTTTCACCTTCAGTCATTCTCAACAAGACTTAGAAGGGGATTCAGTTTCACATTCTTAAGTCATTAGAAAAAAATCTATCTCTGAGAAATACATTTTATATAGAAGAGGAAGACTGAGTATAGTCTTTTTAATTAGTAAACTCTTAATTGAAACATGCAAATAGGGAAATGTTCAAGTTAAATGTGTTCTAGGCAATAAATTCCTACCAAGCAAAAATACTTTTGTGACCAGGATTGGGTGTAATTTTAAGGATTGTTTTGTTTGTTTTTGTTGGTAAAATAATATTATAAAGTCATAAGATTTTAAATGTTGTTGCTTTCTACTTTTTAAATTTTTTTATTCCCCCAAACCATAAAGGCTTTTGTTCAATTGCCAAGTGGTTCATAAAGAAGACAGCTACATGCATCGAGGTCCCAGTGCTTCCCAGAAAGTCCCCCACAGCTGCATCTTTTGGGGTGTAGAGTTACCTGTCTGACTACTGTGACTTTTGTTTCAACCTGTCTCCAAGGTGTACTGTTTCATGTGAAGGTAGCCTTGCTTCCTCTGATTTTGAAAAAAAAAATCTCTGGATAGTGTTTCCAAATTGATGGCCTTCTTGAGTTAAGACATTTCTTTTTAGTCTAACTTTACAGAAATCTTTATTTTATATTACATTCATCACTATTTTCTCATTGAAAAAAATTAACCATGCTTATCCTGATTCAAATGAGCAGCTGCGCTTTGAAACCAAATCCGGCTCCTGGCTATAATTGGCCTCTGAAGGAGACCAGGTTTGCTCACTCGGCAAAGAATTGCGTCTGACTGTGAAGCATTCTTATGCTTTCGTTCTTCTTCCTCTCTTTTTCCCCCCCATCAAAATTTGGAGTCTTCCCAAGCCATGAAATAAAAAGAAGAAAGGAAGGAAAGAGAGAGAGAAAGGGAGAGGGATTAAAGAAAGAAAAGACAAAGAAAGGGGCCCACCTCAGGGCAGTTTTGAATACCTGGGAGCAAAGTACCCCCTACTTCCCTGTGACTTCAGAGCTGACGGTTTAAGATTGAGGCAGGGTAGAGAAGCAGGGAGAAGGAAGTGGTGCCCCTCACCCCAGGGATCTAGTTGAAGCCTCAAAGAAACAGCAGCAAGAACTGCACTGCAATTGTTTAAGGCCCTGGACTCTTTGCAGCCATAGACCTGCAAATGTCTAGGATCTCACCAGAAACCCTGCATACAGGAAGAAAGCATATACTAACACCCATGTGTAACCCTAGTGACTGCTGGTCTCACCATGTCAGATTATAATTCTATCCAAGGCATCCCAGAGCCACCTCACTGGTCAAGAGAGAGGGGTAAGAAGGAGGGGAAAGGGTTTGGACCTGTAACTTGAGAGCCACCAACATGGTGTGTATGACTGGTGCTTAGCAGTTATTTTTCACTGGCCCTTGGGGAGCCAGTGCCCACACTTGAGTATGGCTTCGGTTTGCACCTACTTTTCCTTTAAGAAGCCTACATTCAACTCTGCAGTATCATTCGTTACCTGGCTAGTACTGAACTTCTTGTAAATGCCACCAATCCCCATATGACTTGGTTTGAGCTCCCTAAACATCTAGGGGTACTTCTCCAGCTGCAAAGAAAGGCAGTGTGCAATTGTGTCTCCGTCACATCACAGCTGACAAAAGCCTGTTGGCTAGTCACGTCTTGACCACAGAGCCAGATTCTTCTCCTTTGAAAAGTAAACGTAGCAGAATCAGTAAAATAGTTAGCAAAGTATATCCCGCACATGCCCATGCTTGTGTCTGAGTCTGTGTGCTTGTGTTTGTTCTGTGTTGGCTGTGTTACTCCCCCCTGCAGTACGCACAAAACTGAGAGAGAGACCTGGGTATTAAGAACAGGCTTGTGGGCACATACAGAGTCTGTCTTCACGTGTGTGTCTCAGCTCCAGAAAGCATCTTTCCACATAACCATTCAAACCACTCTGGTCCTGGCAAAGCCCACATAGCTCCAGCTCAAGGTGCTGAAGAAATAAGTCTCATGAGTGAGTTTTCACAGGTTACTATTTCCCCTCTGGGCATAAGGGTCTTTAGACTTTCCGGGCTAAATGTCTTGGATTGGATCTATCCAGGAAAGTTTTCCTGTGCATATCGCCATGACAATTTTCCAGTTGATCACAAAGGTACTGGACTGAGGGCTGGAAAGCTGATCTAAAAGTTGACCCCAATGATCCTTTATAAATGCTAAATAGGGTCTATTAACTAAGAGATAGAGATAATTGCATATTTTGCTGTTAAGAACACCAAGCAAATGATTTGAATGCTCACTGGTAGGTTATTTAATGACTACTAATTTCTTTAAGCAGAACCAAACCAAATAACCAACAACAGCAGCAACAACAAAAACACCCAGGAAACTAACCATCCAAGTATACTATCTGGCTATGTATATTATAGCCCATAATAACTAGAAAACAACATTACCAAATGAACATGAATTATAGCACTGTTTAGAATATAGCATTGATAATAATTTATCTTGACTTCATAGCTACTTTTGGGCTATCAGCAGCCATGAATAAATAAAAAACTCCCATGCAATTCTAAATGGATATTTGATCTTTATATTATTCAAATTGTGTGTTGTCTCCAAGAAAAAAACTTTGGAATTGATCTCTAGTTAAGATAGACAAGTTCAAAAAACCGTACCTTAGCCTCGTAAGCAGAATGTTCAATGTAACAATGTAGCTATTCCAGTTTGGATAGGCCTTTGCTTGTTTGCTATGGTGCTTCTTTTATTCATTCAGTCCCTGAAATATTTATTGAATTCCTGATATGTTGCTAGGCAAACAAAATCATAAGTCTGGAACTTTCTTAACACGTAGAAATGAGAATCTCCTAAATTCACGTGGGCAGAGTCCTTCATTGCACTGCCCATAGATGATTTGTGTGGGTCTTCATACCCAGTTCACTGTAGCCCAGAGTCTAGAACTAAAGCCTAGTTCTAGACTAGACTAGAGTCTGAACTGTAGCCTAGGCTACAGTGCAGTGTAGCCTAGAGTCTAGAGCTAAAGCCTACTATTTTGGTTGTGCTAGTTAAACATGGCCTCTTCTTCTCATTCGGGAGCTTGTTCATATATTAAACTTTTTGGGGATACACACAAGGTCCAAGGAAACGGCTAAAGAGAGGGCGACCAACTGAGAGCCACTTAGCTGGTGGCTCCTTTTTTGCGGACAAGAAAACAAAGCAAACTGGGGCTGTCAGGAGAGACCTGGGTGCAGAGCTGTTGAGTTTGGGAGTTTGTTGGCTCTGTGGGTTATGGGTTCTCGTCTCTCAGGGAGTCCTTAACATAAGTCAACGATGTGGATTTTGACTATTTTCTTTTCCAAAGTGAGGCTCATGGTAAACCATGAGGAACTGAGGTCACGAAGAATCATGAAGGAAATGTAATCCAGACTCAAAAGCACAATTTTGGAATGACTCCACTGATCGAGGCTCTGGAGGAAAGCGTGACCTAGGATGACTTCTTCTCTATGAAGCACAAATGTGGAGGGCTTCGTCCGTGGAAGGAGGCCTGGAGAAAAGCATAGTGAATGTAGAGTCAAGTAGCATAGGCCTCAATTCCCTTACCTGTAAATGAAGCCAGTATTGGCCAGAGCTGGTGGTCTCCAAGTCTCCTTGCAATTTCCAGCATTCCAAGCTAGCAGGACAAAGTTGCATAGATTTCTGTACATGAGTTGCTGGACTTCAGGCAGCTCAGGCTTGCATGAGAATGTAGTACAGGAGTTCCCATGCACACACTGTACTGCTAGGTCCTGGGTTATAGCAGGGCCACTTCAGCTGTTCGTTTAGTCTCCTAAACTCCCAAACTGAGTTAAAAAAAGATTGAAAGAATAAGCTTTTTCCCAACCTGGAAATATTCTTGGAGTCCCGTGAAAGGAATTTCTCAAGGGTCATGCTGATTCAGAGGCATTAAAGTTAGGAAGTCAAGCCTTGTCTTCAACAGGTGTGAATAAGGAGGTTGAGAATGTATAAGAGTGTGTCGGATAGTTTTGGTTCAATTCATTGATACATATTTATCACAAAACTATGAACGCTGGCCCAAGCAACTGTCTTGGAGCTTTGAGCATTAGTATTTCTGTAAACCCACTTCTAATTCCAACGTCCGACTCCCATTTGTTCACTGTAAAAGGTGGACTGGGTCCCCCAAACCTGCTTCCTGGTTCTAGAACTCTGAATTGGTTTGTTTGGCTTCTATACCTTGCATTGGGTTTGGAATAGTTGGGTTCTCATGGGGTATAGGTCATGGATGTAACTGGTTTGAGAAGTAGTGTCTATGGGAAAAAGGAACAAAAGTCCACCGTGTACAAAACAACTCACATCTGAGTCAGAGCAAGTAGCTGTGTGAAGTGTGGAGTGGGTGATGACTTGGCCATCATAGAATTGTTGTCCTGGAAACGGCAGGAGACACAAAATGGCAGGTCCTTTCTGTGGAATCCTGGAGACTGTTTGCCTTGGGGGCTTCTGTGAGCTGCCATCTTGAAAGGAGAAGAGGTCACGTGGAACTGTGGAGCTCTGTGCTAGTAACCGAGGTCAGAGAGGCCACCATATGGCATCAGTACTAAATTCAGAAAATGCAGAGAATCTTCAAACTCCAGGAAGCTGATATATATACATATATATTATATATATCCAGGTTCTCTAGAGAAACAGAACCAATAGAATGAATATTTTACTGCAAAGAAGTATTAGACTGGCTTACGTGATATGAGGTGGGTAGCCCAAAAGGTCTGTCTGCACACAGGAAAACATAAAATCCCCGGAGCTTCTCAGACAATGAGAATAAATCCTTCAGAAGTCCCAGAATGGCACTACGAGGCCTATAGGGATCCTGGAGGGCCACTGGCTCTGCAGTCCACGTGGAAAGTCTGAAGAAGCTGGGATCTGATGTCAGCCAAGGCTGACCGGACAGCGACAGGGTAGATGTGCTCACCAGCAAAAGACGAAAACGGGCAAGGGCGCCCCTGTGCTGGTCTCCTGCCCATCTTCATATCTGGCTGCTGTCAGAAGGTGGAAAGTGGCTTCTTCAGTGAATCTTTCCAGGAAATATCCTCATAGACTGGGCCAGAGCTCTGTGTCTTAGGTAATTACAGATACAATCAAGTGACAGCATTAACCAGAATGCTGTACAGTAGGTAGCAGGATTCACGGGAACATGTTGGAGCTATAGGTCAGAAGCTTTAAAATCCGAGCCTTTTCTTACAGGAACAAGGCAAGGACCTGACTGTGGTCTCTGGATTTGAGACTGTAGCCTCTGGATTTTAAACTGTCTTACAGCTTAGTAACCAATGCTGAAACCCCTTTTCTAAACTGAAGTGAAGCAAACAGGGAGAGAGGTTGGGGTGGTTTATCACCTCACTGAGGCTCGGAGTAGGTCTTTTTGACTGCAGTCTACTCTTGTCCAGTTCAATTCAGGAGCCTGGCCTTGAACTGAGCTCAATGGTCAGCCGGCCCCAGTTTTCCATAGAGGATTGGCACAGGGTTGGAAAATGGAAGACTCTGCAGTTGGGATGTTCACAGACTGCAGAGAAGGTTCTAAATTGGGTGTTCTAAATTGAGGCCATCACAGGATAATTTGGGAAGGGTGTGCCTTTTCCCGCCATTCTTCATTACCTTCATAAAATAAAAAAGAAGCCTTAGTCTTTTTTTTAATATCATTTATTTAATGTATATGAGTACTGTTGTTTTTTCGCGCAGGCTTCTTGCCTGCACATCGTGCAGGTCACGGAGGCACGGTGGAGATGTGGGCTGCAATGAGGGACCACAAACCAAACAGTTCCAACATGGGGCTTTATTTGGGATGGGACAAAAGGGGCGGCGGGCAGAAAGAAGAAAGAAAAAGAAAGAGGAAGGGAGAGAGACACTACCCAAATATATACAGAATGGTGATGTAAATTACAGGTAAAGATGGGCCTATTGAACTCTGGGTATATGATGGCTGCTGCCTTGGCAACAGGCCTATAATAGGTCGCACTGCGCTTATTGTTGCCTATGTGAGGTCTCCATACTACCAAGTACACTGTAGCTGTCTTCAGACACACCAGAAGAGGGCATCAGATCCCATTACAGATGGTTGTGAGCCACCATATGGTTGCTGGGAATTGAACTCAGGACCTCTGGAAGAACAGTCAGTGCTCTTAACCACTGAGCCATCTCACCAGCCCGAAGCTTAATTGCTTAATTTCTAGACTCTCGATGCTATGTTTAGGGTCATTTGCTTTCCTAGATTTCTTGCAGTTTGACGTGCTGACAGCTTCCTTGTGGTGTAAGGCTTTTCTTATTGTCTTCACTAATACTGAAAATGCTGTTCTTTATGATGTGCCTGTCTGATGTCCCGCATGGGGCTTGGCATTCTAGATGTCATATTTAAGAACTGAAGAACTTTTCAAAGTGGCCATTTGAAGCCTCTGGTCATTAGACTTGAATCAGAATTGTCCCTGGTCTTCTTGTGACAGGGCCCATTCTTTTCCATTAGATCATTCTTTGAATTTGATGCATTTAGTTCTGGATTCTCACTCTGGTGTCCTCAAGAACTATAAAGGTCTTTTGCAATTTCAGGGGCTGTGCCTGGAAATTTAAAACTGCCGTCTTCTCTTTCCTTAACCTGTAATTGCTTAAAGCAAAGCAGGAATCCACGAGCATTTGCTTGTTTTAACTGTGGGACATACTGACGGAGCCTACCATTCATTCTGTTCTCCACAGCAGTGAGTGGAAAGCTTTGGCCTTGAATGATGGTCTTGCCTGATAATACCAATATGGAGTGAGCCCTGGTAATGCTGTTTGCTGTCATCAGCCTTGTATACTATAACATAAACAATTTCACTGTCCTTTTCTCTACCTAACTCTTGTCCTTCTGCTGTCTTTTAACCCACAAAAGAAAATAAAATGGATGTGATAAAATGGATAGATTTTTATGGTACACTTTGGTAGCCAGTGGTGTTGAGTGGTGACGGAACCGTGACTTCAGAAATAAACTGACCAGGGGAAGAGGAGAAAAGAAACCGTTCACATCTGGACTCCAGTTTGCATTGAACTTGGGCTGCAAAGGTGGGCGGTGTTTATGATTCTCCCTGTTCCCACTGTGGGTGGCCAGAGCTGCCAAGAACATGGTTTTGTTTATCTTGGAGGAGTTGCTATGATTGTTGACCAGAACTACTGGCATTTGGAGCTCACATATCGATGAATGCATGGTCTGTTGGCATTTCAAGAATATGCCTATGGTATTTCTTGCCCCAGGACAGAAGTTACATAGCTGGTTTCCCCAATGGCCTGGCTCAGGACAAGGGGCATCACCCATCATCAGAGAGCTACACAAACAACTGTGTCTGGGCTTGAGAACTTAAATGCCTTTGGGGGGTGGGGAGAGTTCAACAGAGAGAAATGGCTAAGAAAATTTTGACAAAACCATGTGTGTAATATTCTGCAGCTAGTGGCAATGTTTACAAGGAGCTTTTGGGGACATTCCACATGCTGATGTTATAATAATTGAAGTGGAACTGGAAAAAAAAAACATACACACAAAAAGAAGAAAACCTAGAATATAACATAATGATCCCAATTATGTTTTAAAAAAAATCAGAGAAGAAAGAGGAAACTGAAAGATACCAAAATGTTACTAGTAGCTATTTCTGGGAGAATTATGTCCTTCTTTCTTTGATATATGTATCCTCTTAATTTTATAGTTTCTCCCTAACTTTAGTAAGACTGCATTTTTATAATTAGAGAAGCAAAGCTTAAAAAGATAGTAAAACAAAAATTCTCATATTTTGAGGAAAGCTTTCCTTTGGGTTCAGGGATACTCATTCATCCCTGGCCTTTCTGCTTTTCCAGGTGATTCCTGATTGACTGGATTGACATTATTATCTCTCTCTCTCTCTCTCTCTCTCTCTCTCTCTCTCTCTCTGTGTGTGTGTGTGTGTGTGTGTGTGTGTGTGTGTGTGTTTGAAATAACACCTATTTGACAAGAGCATGAGGGAGCCCTGGAAGACATGACTTTTTTTTTTTTTTTTTTTTTTTTTTTTTTGGTTTTTCGAGACAGGGTTTTTCTGTGTAGTCCTGGCTGTCCTGGAACTCACTCTGTAGATCAGGCTGGCCTCGAACTCAGAAATCCACCTGCCTCTGCCTCCCAAGTGCTGGGATTATAGATGTGTGCCACCACGCCCAGCTATGACATGACATTTTTAATAGTACCGACTGGATAAGGAGTGTCAGGGTCACAGGGTGAATAAGGTCGGGTCTGACTGAAGGAATGAGATGGCCCCCAGTGAGGGCATGGGTGCCTTGTCTTCTGTTTATATCAAGATAGTATGTGGAGCAATTCACCACGCAGAGTGTTCAGGATCCATCACCCAGCTTAAATTAGGGCAGTTTGAGGCAGAAATAGCAGAGAAACAATAATAGTATAGTTAGTGGTCCTCTGCCTCGTGCCTAGTGGCTTTCCACCACTTCTTGTCAGTACCCTTAGGAAGCCAGAATTTTCACTTAAATGCAAATTAAAAACTGGAGTAGGCTTAGCTCTCGCCTGCATCTCAGAGCTTGTCAGTTTGTGCTCTTGGAATTTAAATCTGCCTGTTTGTCTCCAGAACCTCCTGTGCTCATGAAGTTTCCTCAGGAGCCTAGTAAAATTCACACAGGAATTTATATTAAGCCATTTGCTTTTCTTTCAAATGAAATAAGAGATGGAAGCCAGTAACATTTGGACCAGTAAAAACACCTGACAGAGGATAGAAGTTTTTAGTTTTTAAAGTATTTTCTGTTTGGCATTATCAAAGTTGTTAAAACGAGAATTTCAGAAGTTTATTAGGCACTTACAAGTAATTTATTTGAAATCTGAAGAAAACTTGTATTTCTCCCACCGAGCATTGGATTGCTTGGTGAATGGAAACCGCCAGAGAGGCAGTGTTACAGTGAGTAGTAATCCCAGGATGCAGACAGACTCGTCTTGTAGTCCAGGGTTTGTGCTTTATGGTGGTTCTGACCTTGGGGAAATTATTTAACTTCATAGCCTGGTATCTCTCATCTGTAAAATGGGATTAATAATCCCTACCCCACAGGATTCTTGCAATGAATAGATGAGGTAATGCTTGTAAGGCGTGTGGCACAGAGCCCAACCCCTGGTTCCAGGATTCATTGATGGCAGCTTTTATTTTTATTACTGGGGGTTGAGAAGCTTGGAGCCTGTACTCAGTTCTGCTGTTGACTTTGGCTTAAAGAAAGCCACTCAGCCCTCTGGGCCTTAGCCTCCCTGTGGAATAGTAACAATGTTCTAGGAGGTAAAGAGGGGACAGAGTTATGCCTGAGGAAGTGTTTTCAAAGGGTGTGGGGCTACACTGATACTTGTGGTAAACATGGAGATGAGCAGCAGACAGCATGAGTGCGCGCGTGTGTGTGTGTGTGTGTGTGTGTGTGTGTGTGTGTGTGTGTGTGAAAATCATTAGCTCTTCTTGGGTTGAAGTAGTTATTCTGGCTCTTCTCTGGGAGTGAAGCCTGCACAGAACAAGCCAAGTTGAGTTATACCGAGTCCCTCAGGGTAAACAAAGCTTCCACCCAGAAGCACTAGGATGCTGTTCACCCATCTGCCTGATTTCTTGCCTTCTCACCAAGGAAGAGGCCAGCTAGACTGAGCCTGCGTGGAGAAATTAATGCATCTTTCTCCAGGCTATGCCTTCTGGCTAATAGGGAGTCTCCTGACAGGGCTGCTGCTTCTGTTTGCACTTTCTCTCAGGAGTGAGGGGAGGGTGGGAAGAAACTTTTGCTTTCTGCCCTACAAGCTGTGTAAGCATGAGGCGGGGTGGTGAGGGAACACCAGACAGGCACAGTGACTGACTGTGTGTCTGTGTGTAGGCTTGTCTGTACCCCTCAGACCAAATGACTACCCATCTTGGCTGCATCCTGAGTTGCCACCGATGCCCAGCAAAGCTACCCTGGTAAGCTCGCATCAAATCTTCTGCCTCTTTGCAATTCCAGTAGTGTATTGGCTGGCCCCCTGTCCTGAAGTAAGCATTTAAGAGTCAGAGCAAACAGAGGGAAATTATATTCTATCCCCAGGGATTCAGCACCCTTGGTGTGCTTCTGGCGTGGACGAGAAAGAGGCAGTAAGTTCCTTAGAACCGAAGGCTGATGCTTGTTGGGGCAGAGCAATCTTTTCAGAGTCTAATCCAAACCTTAGTTTCCCATGGGATTCCACTGTCTCCACAGAGGAACCCCAGCCCCAGCACCAACAGAATTCAGTTTCAGCAGAGCCTGCTTCCCTACAGTGGACTTTTGGGGGGACGTCACCTGCTACAATGACTTCCTCTTCAACTTCTTGGGAACCATTCTGACTCTTGGTTGGGGAGCCACCATATTTTATATGACTGTGTCTATATTGGTAGAAAGGATGCAAATTCAAACAACGTGTCCCCGTAACTACACCTCCCTCCCCAAAGAATGATTTACAGCCAGCAGTGAGCCACAGAATTTGCAAGGCTAACTTTCTCACGTGGAAGAGAAAAATTATTGCAGTGCCCTTTAGCTAAGTACACTCACTTCAGCCTTTATGGATGGCGGTGGTCACATGCTCACCCCTTCACAAGGAAGAGAGCTTGAAATTTTTACAAGGCAGGAGCCAGAGATGTGGTTCTGATAATATCTGAACCTGCAGCGCAGGTGGTACCTGGTGAAAGCAGTTTTGTTGTTGTTGCTATTGTTGTTGTTGTTGTTGTTTTAAGTGAAGGTACTTTCCTGCAACAAAGGCAGAACGGCCTGAGCCCTCTTTCTTCTTACCCACCGGTGCTTTAGCAGAGAGAGCCTGCATTCCCGAGTCTTAGCAGGGCCACAGAGACAACAATAAGGTATTTGTCAGAATGCATCCGTGAGGAGTGTGCAGCTTAGCATGCACACAAGAGCAGAAAGGAGCGAGAGCGGAAGCACAGCTGGAGTTAGGCAAACAGGGTGGATGCAGGGTTTCTAGTAAGTCTTCAGCAAATGTTGACACAGAACCGAGGATTAGCTGTAGTTTGTTTCGCTAGCCAAAGTATCCCAACCAGTGACTGATCTGGAGTAGAACGGGAAAGATTTGAATTCCAGCTATGAGACTCACAAAGTGTAGAAATTACGTATGTCCAGGTACAGGAAGAAAGCAGATCTTCCTGAGAGCAAGACCGAGCGTCTTGTGGGACTTGTGTACTGTTTTAATGTGTGTGCACATATGTATGTGTGCACAGGTAAGCTAGCTGTTGAATGATAGTGTTTGTATAAAATCTAATCCGTATGCTGGCTTCTAGAAGTCTTATGCATTTCTGTTGCTTATAAAGTTTGAAATTTAAAAAAACAACCACATTATTTCTTAAAGGTACTGTATTGGGTGATTAGACTTAACTATAGTAATAATTAGTGCTGATTTTTTAAAAATTGATATGTGGGCTCTTATAATCTCAATTGTGAAGGAGAGATATAAGCTTTAACAAGTTTAGGGAAAGTCACCTTGCAAATGTGACCTCTGGAACACTCTTCCTTCTGAACTTGAGCTTAAGACTTCCCTGTCCCTGCCCTTCCCATCTTCCTTTTCCAAATTTAAATTCTGTTTCTTTTATGTCAAAAAGAAGAAAAAATCATTGTGGTTCTCCCATCCTAAGCTATAATTTTTCATGGAGCAGGTCAAAGAAAACAAGCCTTTTATAGTGTCGACCTCCTCATCTCTGGGTAATCCCTTCATTCATATTTCTCATGGAAGAAAAGAACCTCAGGAATCCAAGGGGTGGGACAGAATATGACAGACAGGTCACTTCCTGTTTTCAGTTCTGTTCATTGGCAAATCTGGGATCAAGGTGTCAGTTAGCCTCTGATGAGGGCCTTTTGCTTGCATTGTCCCAAGGCAGAAAGCAAGAGGGTGGGAGAGCGAACAAGAGGCAGCCGAGCTTGCTGTTGGAATAAATGCACTCTTCAGGTTAAGAGTCATTATAAGGATGACAGTATTGTTGATCCATCAGCAGGCAGGGTGCCACCTCTAACACTGTCGTGTTGGGCTTACATTTCCAATGTAGGTAGATTGAGAGGAACACACGGGAACTATACCAGTGCAGTAGTTATCTCTTTGTTCAGCCTTAGAGGCAAGCCTTATTACCCCAGTTTACAGATGAAAGAGCTGAGGCCTTGACAAGATTAGTCACTTGTTCAAGGTCTCATATTAGGTCTTGATCCCATTTGTGATCTGAGTGTCTTCTGTAGAAAACTCTAAATCATTTCGCTTTCTCCGCTCCATATACATGTATATAGATATGTGTATATGTGTGTGTGCATGATTTCTAGCATGCTGATTATATTTTGTTATGCATATAATCCTAAATGAGAAGTCAAGATTCAAGATGATAGATTTCTCTCTCTCTCTCTCTCTCTCTCTCTCTCTCTCTCTCTCTCTCTCTCTGTAGTACTCTCTCTATATATAGATGTGGTGGAATGGGGAAAGGCAGACAGTTGTGTAGTCTCATGAGGAATAAATATTAAACGGATTTACAAGAACACAGAAAATTGGAGCAGGAGTCAATTGACCCTCTCCTGGATGCAGCTTGTTTGCATTCACCGTCACCAAGTGTCTTCATTGCTTTCGGTGGTCTGTCAGTTGCACAGCTTTAGCATAGCCCCAAGAGTAAGGCAGGGTCTCTGCTAGGTCAGACAACTCCCAGAGGCTTGAGCATTGACTTCAAGCGATGTCCTCGTCGAGGCTTTACGTCTTCTTCCACCCCACCAAAGGATATTACTACAGCCGAGAGCGAAAGCTGGGGATTTAGACAGGCCAGGCTCTCAGTGCAGACCTCCATGATTAGTGACCGACCACCAGTGAAATTTGGGGGGCACAAAAAAGTGCACAAGTACATGTGTCCCTGAAGTTTTCAGAGGGTTATAATGCACAAAAGCCCCGGACACAGAAGAGAGGCAACACCGATAATTAGGCCTCATTATCACCAAACGGGGAAGAAATCACTCTCACTTTAAGCTGTTATTCAGAAGATATCTGCTTGGCTGGAGATATGGCTCAGTGGTTGAAAGTGTTTGTTGCTCTTCTAGAGAACCTGGGAGCAGTTCCCAGCATCCATATGATGGCTTACAGCCATCTATATAACTCCATGTCCAGGGAACTTGAACTGACATAGACATATCCTACACCAAACACATACGAAAGTAAAACCAAAATAAATCTTAAAATAATATAAGCAAAGGTCTGTTGAGTGACGGAATCCAGAGACGACAAACCTTGCTGTGAAAGTTCTGACTGTGCTGCTCGGAAATATGATATCCTGGTTATTTTCTGCTGAGCCACTTGGGAAGTAGCAAATGCTTGAGAGGTTTTCTCCAAATTTGCCTAAAGACAGTTCCTCCAAGAGATTCAGTTGCCATTCCTGTCCTTCCTAGAAGTTTCATCAACCAAGACATTTGAATGCTGCCACCGGAGAGAAGATCTGCAGGTGAACTTTGCCCCGAGGATTCTACCTCCCTTCTCTCCACAAGGGTGTGGCCCCCTTCCTCAAAATCACCCTTGCCTAAGCTCTCTGGCCCTGCTTCCTTTCCCTTATGAAGGCAGCACATTCATGACCAGGTCTCCCTGCCTTTTTGAGTGTTTCCTTTTCTGTGGGTGCATGTGCGCACGTTTGTAACCTATCCTCTAAAGATCCAGAGAGTAAATATTTTAGGGTTTACAGGCCATGTGGTATTTGTTGCAACTATAAAACTCCACCCTGGTATATTGAAAGCAGCCATAGACAATAGTTAAACAAATGAATTCGGTTGTTTGCCAGTTAAATGTTACAAAACCAGGCACCAGGCTGCATTTTGCCTGTGGGCTAAGGTTTATCACCACTAGACTAAGAGAGGCTCTTTGGAAAAGGTGGGGAAGACTGATTGCCCAGCATTCTTATTGGTAGGCCTTGTCAGTGTCCTGCAACAGGAAACCCAGGCAGAGCTTGGGCAGTGCTCACAGAAATTGTAATATAACATGATAGATGGCCTTGCCTGTGTTAGGAGTAAACTGCGTGGCTTGTTCTTCCTACATTGTGGCTTCTTTCTTCTATCCTTGTCCATCTTTTTCCCCCCATCCTTCCAGTCCCCTAACTCCAGATAAGAGAGAAAAAAGGATGGAGAAGAAGGGAAAGAGATCCTTAGGGGGTGACATTATTATTAGACTACTTCCTGCTGATTAGGGGTGTCTAGTTTCTTGGGGGCAAGTTTGATCTTTGCCATCAGGATATCTAATTTCTTCTTGTTTCTTCTTTGAACACTATGAGTAAACAATGACCAACAACAGCCAACACCCCACCATGCTTCTCGGGGCCCTACTAGTTATATATACTTTGAAAAGACCCCAGACATCACACAACTATATGCGGCTGGCAAAATAACCACGTCCCAGCCAGGGTATGAGGCAAATCATGGAACAGCTTTATATCATCATACCTGGGATTAAAACAAAAACAGATTCGTAAAATATTTCTGTGTGTGTTTTTTAAAGAAACCAAAATTCCAAAAATTCTCATTACAAAATCGAGCACTGGGATTCCAGGCAGACCTACAACAGACAGATTCTCTTCTCAGCAGAATAGCTAGCTGCAGGCCCCAGGCCCCCTCCTCCTCCATAACTTGGCTATGGCAACTCCTAGCACTCATGGAAAGTATACACTTGCTGAACTCCAGCCTGGCAGCCTCCCCACCCCCTATGTGGGGAGAAGGTAACCCTCCATGGGTTATGTGCATAGATGTAAGCGTCACCACTAATCAGTGAGTCAGTCATTTCAGCAAGGGGTAAAAATATAGGATTAAAGTCTTTATCATCTCAAAACAGCTTCCAGAGACATAACTATTAAATGTAAAAATTATTATGTTGGATTAATTTTGAAAAGTAATTAAATGTTAGAACCCTTGCTAAGGGTCTTCGAACTGCCCACTTATCTTGAAACATACTTACATGATTTCCTATATTTGGGTAAAAATTGTGGTTTTTTTTTTTTTTTTTTCTTTACGCATGACTAGTTTTGTGACTCTATTAAGTAATCAGAGTCAGAAACCAACAACGACTATTACAGCCTACTTGAAATGGCCCTGCTGTGTGGTGTTGGTGTTTGTTGTTGTTGTTGTTGTTGTTGTTGTTGCTTTTTGTTTTTTCCCCAAGTGCATTATATACACCTGTGTCTGGCATGTAAATAAATACTGCTGCTACCATTTGTGAACACTGGTGATGTTGTAACCGTGTTCTGTATTCCGATGATGCTCAAAGGGGTGGGGGACAGGACTGCAGGAGACAGCCGCGCTGGCGAGTGTGCGCATGACGCTGTTGGGGTGGTGGTCTTGGTGCCTTGTTCCCCTTTGACCCAGCTTGGCTGTACCACCGTATGTCTGGCTTTTGTAGTCATTGCTGGGCTGACCTTTCCTCTTTCCCTCTCCTCTTCCCCTGGGTGGAGCCATGTCAGCTTTCCTAAAATTAAGAGCTCTTTGAAGCCATGAGGCGTCTCCAGTTTCATAGCCAGGCTCTCTTTGGCTCCTCCAATCATACTTGGGCTTTAAAACTTCTTCCCACTGTCACCGGTGGGGGGGGAGGGGCACTCTTCCAGCCACATCTTATTATTCACAGGACCCCAACAGGCTAAGTAGCCCCACTCTACTCTGACTCCCTGGATAATCCTTATTTCTTCCCGACTTTTAAAGTTCGATGTTTGTTTTTATCTGAAGTCAAATTCCAGCTTTGGGCTGCTTTGGGCTTCTGTCATTTTGATGGAAGGAGGAAACTCTTCCCCTACCCCTATTCCTACCCCCACCCCCAACTCCTGTGCACCTGACATTGACACACCCACAGCCTGTGTTCTGAACCCACTGAAATGCCTTCTGCAGACGCGCGTGTGCGCGCGCGCGCACACATGCATACACACACACACACACACACACACACACACACAGAGGCAGTGTCCAAGTTCTATTCTATCCCACACGGGACAGAAGCCCTCTGTTGTAATGCTTGCCCGTGATTTCCCAAATCCTAAATTCCCAAGCCACAAGGACAATCTTAGCTTCTTGCAGCTGCCTCGACAACACCTAGTCTAATCCAGGGGCTACGGAGCTGCTCAGTAAGTTCTTGTGAGATAAGAAAATGACCAAGACGCTTGCCAGTACTGTACTTTTTTAAATGGGGAATTTGTAAACTATGACAGAATCCTTAAAGATTCTTTGCCCTCCTAAGCACCCTGCACAGTTCTGCCCTCCTAAGTACCTTACATAGTTTCTGGCACACATAAATAAGTGGTTAAGAAATGATTGTTGACTGACTTATCTGACCAGCTGACTGCCTAGAAGAATGACTTCTCAGGAAAGTGTCATGTGTTACTTTTTCCACAAGTGTAGGACCATTGTCTAGAATTTTAAGCTAATCAATATGGCTGCCACATTAGAGACAGACATTTAGCCCCGAACAATGTGTTTCCAGTGGGTTAGTTACACCTAATGCTGTGCCATCTGAGAGACTTCCGAGGCTGATACAGTAGCCAGGCCGATGGGCTGCTAACACCCCGAATGTCACCACACTTGTAGGACCGTGAATTCCCGTCGCGCAGCACTCTCTGATTTAAATTGTTACCACTTAATATTCACTGAACGTCGGCACTGCACTTTTGTCCTCAGAATACAACAGAGGCGGCATGCGCTCTCAAAGTGGGCTTTGTTCGCTGTAATTAGTTGGTGATAGAACAGTGTTGATACAGTGGTCCAGCGGTTCCAGGGAAGCAGCGCCCTCAGTGCAGACAGGATGTATTTATTCACACAGAGTGTCCCGCTCTGCACACTCCTTCAGTTCTGTGACGGTTCTGGGGAATGGTGGGCAGACCAGGAACGCTTCATCGCTCCTGGTTTCAGGAAAAGGAGACCAGCTTCATTTTGGAAGCGCCTTAGTTAGACATCCTCCCCTTTGGTATCCTATGATACCTACTACCCCGGCGCCTTTGTCCTTCTTTGGAAGAGCTGCTCCTGGAAGCTCTGCCTGGAGACTCAAGTTGCCATCTTACTGCTCTTCTCCAGAGCCTCAGTGGTTCTGGCTGTGTTTCGGTGGATCTGGGCTGCAGTTAACATCCCAGGGAAGCAGAAATGTCAAGTTGAAACAAGAAAGATGTTTTAAGAGACCTTAGCACCCAGGCACTTGCCCGCAGCCCTAGCACTAGGGAGGAGGAGGAAGGAGGTTCAAGATTCTGCACTAACCTTGCTTACATAACTAGGTTGACCTGGGTTACATTAGACCCCGTTTGAGAGAGACAGAGACAGAGAAGGGCAGAGGGAGGGAGGAAGAAGATGATGAATTGCTTTTCTGGAACCCTGTAGCCGTTGGTGCTGGCCTGCTTTCTATATACAAAAAAGGAGGACATGACTTGCCCAGGTTCTCGAAGGAGACATGTAGTAAGAGCACACATCCCTGGACTGCATGCTCAGGGCTCACTTTAAGGCTTATCAGTGGAATTAACTCCTCTTTGGAGACCTGCATTTAAAAATCACAAATTTGTGCTCGTGGCTTAAAATCTTTTAAGAATGAAGGCCACTGTTTCCGGTAGCATTTTAAAAATCAGATTTTTATTTTATTTCTTCCTTTGGTGGACTATAATATGCAAGTTAAGATTTTGAGAGATTTAATTTGATGGTAACTTAGGGGACTAGCATTTTATCATCAAATTTTTATTACATTTTATCTATGTATCTATTGTGTGCATCACATTTTATTTATTTTTGTATTTGTGTGTGTGTGTGTGTGTGTGTGTGTGTGTGTGTGAGCGGACAGCTTTTAGGAGCTGGTTCTTGCCTCTGCCACGTGGGTCCCATGGACTGAGTTCAAGCCATCAGGCCTGCCAGCAAGCACCTTAACGGAGCCATCTCGAGGGCTCATATTTTATCCTTTTGAAATTGCTATTTTTTTTTTTTCAGGTTCAGAAAACTTCTAAAACTAAGTGGATGAACAGAGACGGGGATTGCAAGCCCTGAGAGGAGGGTATTAGCTGCGGCTCTAGTTCCTCAGGGAAGTGCGGGTCACTTTCTACCGATCAGTGTTTTCCAGAGTGTGAGGTGCATTATTATTGGTGTTGGGTGAGATGTGTTGGAGTGGATAAACCTTCCATTAAAAATGTAATTTATTTTAATGTATAATTGAAAAGTATGGCAAACATGACATCATAGATAATACTTTTCAGGTACAAACTGAAGAGTAAATTTATGTGAGGATGGTAAGACCTTTAAACAATTACCAGTAAAGTGAAAAAGGCAAGCGAAGGTGATGCTTACAAAAGATGCGGGCTTAGCAGAGCCGAGCTTCTCTCCAGTGTAAAAGCTCTGTAACTCTTAGCCTAGCGCTTCCTTAGTTATTACTTATTTTAAATGTGTTTATGTGTATGGGTGTTTTGTCATATGGATATCTGGGCACCGTGTGCATGCCTGGTGTCTAAGGAGGCCAGAAGAAAACATCTGGATTCCCTGGACACTACAGTTACAGGCAACTGTGAGCTGCCCTGCAGGTCCTAGGAATCAAACCCCAGGTCCTTTAGAAGAGCAGTTAGTACTCTTAACTGCTGAGCCATCTCTCCAGCCCCATCCCTTATGGTTTTTTTTTTTTTTTTAATTGTTGCACTTGCAGGTTTTGCATTTGTCTTTATCCAACAGAATGTCTAATTATGGTGCTATAACAACACACATACAATTTTAGCTTTGATGCTATGTGAAATATTTGATGTTAAAAAGGAAAACCTTAATGTCACATTGGAAGGTTTTTGCACATAAAATCAGTGCGTTGCATAAGCACGGCATGGTGGGTTTAGAATGGAACAGGCGCCGATAAATGCACTGAGATCCTGTTAAGAGGACGTGATCAGGGTCACACTCCACGCTCACACTGATGGGAGGCTGATTGTATACACCACAACCCAAGGGTTTCATTGTGCTCATAGTGTAAAGAGTAAATCGATACCATACGGTAAGCTCTTCCTAAAGATTTATCAATGAAACTTCCAATTCTGTAGAAGTAATTATTAGGAAAAAAAACAACATGGTAGATGACTCTAGCAGAACCAGTGGTATTATGGTATTTGGGGGAAAGCTGCTAAAAAAAAAAACCAGACACCAAGTGTCAGTAGTAAATAATGGAATACTTCATTTGTTTGAATGTACAGCACTTGGTTAAGCTTCAGAAATAATATTTGAGATTGGCACAAAATGGGTATAGAGACTGGAGAGCTTCTTAGTGGTTAGGAGCATTTGCTGCTCTTGCAGAGGACTGAGGTTGCATTCCCAGCACCCACATATTGGTTCACACTCCTTTTTCTGGCCTCAGTGGTCACATATACTATATAAACATGTACAAATGCAAAACATACCTATAAAACAAGACAAAACAAAATGGAGAGTTAATTGGAAATGAGTTTAAGATGATCACTTGACCTTCTTCTCCATGGTCTAGATAAGCACTTGTCTTCCATGCATGGCTCCCTGTTCCATCAATTCGTACAGACAATGAATTCTGACACTATAAATGGAGGAGAGGTTCCAACTACCAGTATCTTCATACCCAGGCTAGGATCCCGGGGTTCTGAGGTCACTAGGTTCCCTGGCACACACAGGAAAACTGGATAAACTGGCCACTCGACCAGAGTAAAGGTTACAGAAGATCACAGAAGACTTTTTCAAATATTTGGATAGCTGTTGTATGAAAAGGGGCCTGGATTCTCACTCTCTTACTATTTCAGAGCGCAAAATGAGGACCAAGAGAGAGATGGCAGGACAAAAGCTTTCAGAGTGTGTGTTCTCTGTGTGTTCTGCGTTCATTATTGTGCTATCCATTGTGTGTGAGAGAGCTCCTTTTCATTTTCATGTGTATGTGTGCACTGTGTGCATATGTACATATGTGTGGTAAGAAGCACTATTATAGCCCCTTCTTTTCTAGATGTAAGAACCAGACAAAGGGTTAAGCCATGTAATGTGATTTTACACCATGCATGGTTTGAATCTGAAATGTGCCAGAGGCCATTTTCATTGTTAACATTTAGGTTGCTGGTCTGTGGTTGCTGTTGAGAAGTGGTGCAGTCTGTAGGAGATGCAGCCTAGTGGAAGGAAGGAAGTCCATGGGAGGCAGAACCTTGAAGTAGTGGCTCTTTGGCTTCTCTCTGTCACTATTAGCCACAGTGATGAGAGCAGCTTTGGTCTACCACACACTCCTTGCCATATTTGGTTTAACACAAGCCCAAAGCAACAGAACCTAGTGCCTGTGAATGGAAACCCCTGCAGTTGTGAGTCAAAGGGAACCTTTCCCTCTTTTAAGTTATTCATCTCAGGTTCCCTGACACAATGACAGTCGGTTGACACACACTTTCGTACCTGTGAAGTGGGATCCCGAGCTCTGACTGTAGCCTGGCTCTGTGACCACATTTACTTTACTCTAGCCATTCTGTTTCCATTTTCAGAGCGTGTGCTTTGTGCAGACCCTGTACTTGACAATTTATATTTTCCCAGCAGCATAGCAAATTAGGCATTGTTCTCAGTTTATAGATGGGAAGAAACAAAGCTCAAAGGAATTAAGAAACTGAAGCCCAAAGCAAAGGACTCGGAATTGCAATCCAATAGGATATCTGGACTGTGTTTACTCTCCCTAGAGATGCAGAGTCTGGGGCTAAAATCTTTTGTGGGGGGGGGAAATTAAATATTGTTTTATTCTTTGAACATTCCAAACATTTATACCATGTATATTGCTCCTATCTGTACACTACTTCCCTCGAGCTTTCACCCCTTCCCATCTTGGCTTACTGTCTTCCTTTTCTTTTCCTTTTGTTAATAACCTTCCCCACTCAATTGATGCTACCTGTATGCACGGGGGCATCTGGTCATTCACTGAGGCACAAGCAACCTACCAGTGGTTACATCTTCCAGGGAAGGTGCCCTCTTTAGCAGCCATAAATTGCCGGAAGCCCCTCCAGTAGGGTGTGGGCTCTACCACCCATGCTAGAATTTTAACTGGTTTGATCTTAGACAGGTCTTGTGGGGTTAGCCATAGCTGCTATGTGGTGGTGTGTGGAGCAGCCATATATCTTCAGAACTCAGCTTTGCATAGCTCTTCCCACCATCTTAAAGTCTAAAATTCTTCAAGTTCCCTCTACCTTGAAGTTCCCTGAGGCTTGAATGAGGAGGGAGGGCTTGCCAGAGACAACCCACAGTTGACTACTGGGTTTTCTGTATTCAGCACATTGACCAGTTATAAGTCTCTGCATTAACCATTATCCACTGAAAAAGAAACTTCTATGACCAAAGTTGAGAGCTGCCCACAAATCTACAGGTAGAACTAGTGTTGCTTGGCTTGCTGGAACCAAGACTCTCTAGTTGGTAGATAGCTAGGAGAAATGAGGGAGCTTGAAATCTCCCTTTCTCTGCAAACTTTGCAATGGAAATTTATGTCAGCTAGTCCAGGAAAGGGTAGAGGGGAGTTAAGCATCCTGTAAAGTACTGAACCTGACATTTTGTCCTGCTTTGGGGTTTTGTGATACTGTGTTCTCATCTCTCCATGTCATCTTGTTCCCCCCTGGGAGTACTCAGAAGTGTGTGCAGATCTCATTCTGATGTTTGCATACCGCCTCGGGGCTTCAGTGGCCATGGTGAAAACCTCACTTCCTAGGACGCTTGACATGATGCTCTGGGGAGAATGTTGGGTCATCTGAGAAGTCGGTAGCATGAGCCATAGTGGCACTGTTGCTGAGTAGAGAGGGAAATGGGCGTGTCCATAGGTAGACAGGTAGATCTGCCTCCAGCAGAGTTCCCCTTGGTTGTTCTTTACAGCAAAGACATCCAGCTGTCTTGACTTGCCTTCAGAAAGTATTTATCAGATGCCTAGGTTGAAAGGACTAGTTTTCTGCAGGGCTGCCTCAACTTTAATTATCTCCACTGAAACTTACCTATTGATCCGTACATCTTATTGTCAATTTTGGAGTCTGTGTGTGGATATACCTTCCTTCTGTGGATTCCCAGGAGATAGTTATCAAGATGTCCGCAGGTGTGGCTCTGGGGTGTGGCTCTGGGTGTGGCTCTGGGGTGCCCTGTCTTATCTTCTGCAGCCATCTCCTGCTTTGAACTCTATGTTGTAAGAAAGGACCTCACTGTCTCAAGGTCAGGGTGTGTATATTCAGTTTGCATTTTTTTTTATCTCCCTACTACCCCCAACTCCTTTCTTCAATCAGTCTTCTATGTATCTCCCAAATGTGTCATTTCTCTTTAATAATATCACGTTGGTAGAGTCCATGAGTGACACATATCTCTGCATGTCTTGCTGTCTGATTTGGGCTCTTCAACTCGTTCTGGCTCAAAGCAAAGGTAAGCCAGTTTCTCTCTTTTTCTTGTCCCCACTCCCATTTCTATTACATTGGACTTCAAGCATTAATTCTGAACATGGACATGTTTCTCCAGAG
Source organism: Apodemus agrarius (assembly GCA_964023405.1). NCBI lineage: Eukaryota > Metazoa > Chordata > Mammalia > Rodentia > Muridae > Apodemus > Apodemus agrarius. Next base: position 75,364,267 of record OZ030008.1, on the reverse strand, counting down.
GATGGGGTGGGGGAGGTGCAGAAGGAGGCTGATGTGACTCAAAGACCGAGTGGCATTTCCCCTGGTTTCACAAAGTTCACTGTCCAACCTGTAGTCAAGATGTGGAAGCATTCTGCACAGTGTGATGATTGGCTCCTGTCGTATTTGTGTAATTATAGACCAAAGGGGTCTGTTTGAAATGGCCTGTGTTACTTTCTGTCTACCTAATTTAAAATGATGGCTTTGACAACCCTATGCTATATTGCAGTGGACTTCCAAATATTTTGATGCAATAGACTTGCATGTATCTTGGCAGAATTACAGAGTAGGACCTTTATCAGTTGGATAAACACTGGAAAGTAGATATGTGCACACACACACACACACACACACACACACACCTTACACACTCACAACATTTAACATGCTCTTATTTTTAATGATCCAGTAATAAAATCTCCTTCAAATGTCTGTCAGTTGGGTCTGAATGCAGCAGTCCCATTAGAATGAGCAGCTGAATTTTCTAAGAGCCGTACCTGTCGCTTTTAGAGGGTGACAGCCAGCTGCACAGGGGAACACTCACCCATTCTCTGGGGAAATTGCTTTCAGAAGACAGGAGATGTTGTAAAATGGGAACCACTGAGGTTGAGTGAGAGTTTCCAGGGATCGAAAGAAAGACTGAATAATTTCCTATGTTAAAGAAAAAGAATTGTTGAATACAATAGAAGGTGTTCATCAGCCACTGATGAGATCAGTGGGTTAGGAGACTTTCTCCATGGTAACAGCATATTCACTCATAACCTTTACAGGAAAAATCCACGGATGTGTTTTGAACAAGTTAAACTTTATTTGGGGGTTTCTAATGAGATTGACTTCAATACCTGCATCCCAGCTCCGGACTCCCTCACTCATTCATCTCTCTCTTCATTCTCCTTTCTTCTTTACTTTGCCTCTTGGACAAAGATGAAAAGATTAAGCTCACATGGAAGAAATTCAAGGACTATCTAGGCTGCATACGAATGTTTTTATTTTGTCCCTGCAATTACCTTGTTAAAGAGATTGTTTCTTTAAAAAGACAGCCAAAGAAAGAAGTTAAATAAGCCCTGTAGAGACATTCTGCACCAGAAGTTTGCATGTGTTTCCCTGTGCTCTTGGCGGATACTAGCCAGCTATAAAGGGTGAGGCTGCGACAGAAAATGCCGTTCCTTATTTAATGTTTTACACTCCAACCTCCGCACTGCCTAGTTGTTTCTCTGGTGACCTCTTTGCGTTTATGGCTGCGGCTTCTCCTCTGTCATCCAACAAGGAGTGCACGTGCCCACAGAGACATTAAAGGAAACTGTTGGTGCAGAGACATTAAAGGAAGCTGTTGGTGGAGAGTTGATACAGTTAAACCGCCCTTAACTCAGGGACAAACCTCTTAAATAATTAAATCTGTATGCTCCAAGAGTCAGATTTGCATTTCTTTACCAAGTTTATTTAGCACACTTTGTTACACTCAATTAAACAAAAATGTTCCCTTTTATTTTCTGGGCTTTGGGTTGATCACTTTGCCTTTTGGTTCTTATGGCCCTCATGCAATTTCACAGTGCTTAGGTCTCTGAAACTATACATGTATTAATGCACACACAGGTATAAACAGATCCATGCGAAAACATCCTACTTGGATAAGAGAAAATCTTTGCCCAAGGTATCTGATCATCCTCTCTAATCTAAGGTGTAACCTAGAGACTACAAATAATTCCTGGTGGTAAAGATGATCTTGACAAGGCTCTTCTTGTATGCATCTTTTGTTTTGTTTTGTTTTGTTTTGTTTTGTTTTGTTTTGTTTTGTTTTGTTTCGAGACAGGGCTTCTCTGTGTCGCCCTGGCTGTCCTGGAACTCACTCTGTAGATCAGGCCGGCCTCGAACTCAGAAATCTGCCTGTGTCTGCCTCCCAAATGGCATCTTTCCTTTGCCTCCACCAAACTTGATCAGTAAGCCTCACAGCAGAAATCTGAAGGCGCAGGTGTTGACCGAGTGTGGCAAGGCAGCTGAATGTGGGTGCTGTCTCTGCAGCCCTGCTGGCTGAGCATGCGCAGGTAGCTCCCTGGAAATTAGCTCTTTGCTCAAGCTATGCATGTTTAAGAAGGAATTAATGAGATATCCGCTTCCTAATGAGTGGCGGGAGCTGTGGAAACATGATGAGAGAGAAAGGGCACAATTTTGCTTCCTTAGTTGGGGCCCAATATCCTGACACTTCAGTATTAATCGCTATCAGTTTCTTGGGCTTTTCCTGACTCTTGCCTTTTCATTTTCCTACCAGGTAAGTAACACATTTTGGATTTTCCTAGTGGGGTGTAGATGAAGGGTGCTCTCTTCTTCATAGCCCCCAGGTGTCCCTTCCACCCTGGGCTCTACTGAACTTGCGTTAGACTGGTTGGGTGCGTGTATGATGACAGTCGATGTGTCTGTATGATGACGATTATGAGGGTTCTAACATGTTTAACTGTTACGGGATCTGTTATGTCTACTTTAGGGTCGACCCCATCCCATATGACACTCCAAAACCAGCGGGCCACACGCGGTTTGTCTGCATCTCAGACACACACTCCAGAACAGATGGTATCCAGATGCCTTATGGGGACATCCTTCTCCACACAGGCGATTTCACCGAGCTGGGACTGCCCTCAGAGGTTAAGAAGTTTAATGACTGGTTAGGTAAGGAATGATTGCGTTCTGGCGGCCCCAATTAACCTTTCCCCATCTGAGTGTCACTCACTGCGTCCTAATTGAATTAGAGCACTTGGAAGCCGGCTCAGCCATTTCTTGTATGATATGCTGTGGTGTCTAGCTGTAATCCAATTTTGTTAATTAAAGATGAATTTTTAGATATTTAATTTTACTGTGCATCCTTTCAGTGCCTGGCCTCAGCGACTGTGGGGCCAAGAGCTCAGAAGCTTGGAAACCAATCTCATCTTCCCTCCTCCCGCTTTAATGAGGACACTCGTTGGTGCACACAAGGCCTAGAATCATATTTTTTTAATTCATTGGCTCTAGTCTTTCTAAGGTATCCTTAGCAAAGATGTACAAAAGACCCAGAGGCACAAAAATGCTTCTAAGTAGCAGAGAGGGCGTGTAAGTCCCTCTAGGAAGCACAGCTCCTCCTTAGCTCTGTACTGCCTAGAAGCAGCTTTCCCCAGGGTTCTGCACAATGCTCAGGACTCCCCAGACATCAGATGTCCTGACATAAAACTCATCAGATTTTCCTGAACATGGGGTCGAGGGAGTGGGGAGGAAGAAGGGGGCGTGGCAGGACAGACCAATCAATGGTCCTGTAATTGAGAAAAACACTGGGTCCTGGGAAGGCAGCCGCCAGATATTAGCAGTGCAGAGCCAGCCTGGACTTATTCACACCTGTTTGGGCCTGTGCTTTAGGGCTCAGGGACAGCTCAGGGACAGAGGACATGTCTACCACCACCACCATCCACAAGCTGCTGAGGTCAATCCCGGCACCTTTATTATAAAGGAAATAAAAACTATAAATAAAATAAGAAACAAAAAAAGGTAAAGCATTTCTAAAGACACTAAAGAATAATATAGTACAAGCAAAACATTCTGGAAGAATGAAGTCATGAGTATTATGTGAGCCAATGAAAATTACTCAGGAGATTTAGGCAGAAACTCTTACGTTTTGTCTTATTTTGTTTAATTTTTTTGTTGTTGTTGTGGAATCAAACTAAAGCCAGGCATGGGAAAGTTTTAAGTTATTGATTAGAGATGATAGACGATGAGTGTTTATTGACAATAATGGCCATTAAAATGTTTAAGATACGTTAAAAATAAACAGTAAGTTTTACTATGAACAATTTGCATTTTCCTGTGTTCATGCATGCCTGTCAACTTGTACATAATTGTCACCAGAGTACAATCTCTGTCATTCTTGGCTACTTATCTTTGATTATTATCGGTAAGACTAAACATTTTTGTGTGATTTCCATGATAACATAACATATTGGCTGTTCTTTTATCTGGTAAGACATTCTTTAAGAACAAACATATAGATACCAGTATGTTCTTTGGCAGCAAGAATTGAAATGTCTATTTTCTGATGTTTATGACTTTTGTTTCCGCTGACTTATTTCTCAGGGTAAAAGACTACTTATGAGTTAAAGTCTCAAGCCAACTATCCCGTTATTTCGTTTCTGCTGTTTACTGCCAGGGATCATGCTGTCTGGTGGTAGCTGGGCTTCATTAGTGGCGGATGATACGCCAGTCCGTCGTGATCTTGGCACTGATGCAGGAGCTTTTAAATCGTCTGCCCTTTCAGTAGGTGCTCAGTCTTATTTAAAGCAGAGAAATATTTTAGAAGTCATTTAGCAGAGTAGTCTCATTTTTATAGATGACAGAGATGCGAAGAAATTAAGAGATGTTTTTTAGTCTCTTTGTGGCAGAGTTGGGTGCAATAAATTTTTCACTTTTTTTTTTTCTGTTTTGGCAAACTTCTCTTTCAGGTATTATCTCTTTATTTTAATCACTCTTTAATGTCAAAGGCAATTGTGTATGTGTGTGTGTGTGTGTGTGTGTGTGTGTGTGTGTGTGTGTGAATGCAGTGTCCAAGAAGGCCAGCACTGAAAGGGGAGTTATAGGCTTTTACCGCCTGTTATCGTCACTTTTTATCAATGACCTCTTTGCAGCTGTAGTTATTTGGGAGTAAGAACCGAGTCTGTATAGGCACTAAGGAGCTGTATAGAGCATGTTTTGTGTTGTGAAAGGCAGAGCTTCTGGGAGGCATTCTCAGGAACACAGACAGCTTAGATCCTGGTTCTAATCTCGTGGAGCTACTGACCTTGGGTCTTTGAGTTCACCTCGTTTCCCCTTGGTTTCCCTCTGCAGAACTAAGGATTAATACTACCTGTCTTTCTGGATTGCTGTGCAGATTAATCAGTAAATGATTGCTGGTAGTGAGTTTTGTGGGCCATTAATAACGGAATGGGGAATGTGGTGAGTGAACCATCAATAGATATTTAAAGGGTGAAAACAGGAAGAGGTCAGGGGAATTATTTAGTAGATTAGAAATAAACACTTGGAGATTTTATAAGGGAAAGCACACCATAAATGGAAATGTGCCGTAACTAAGGAAATAAAATGATAAGGAAATAAAAAGCTGAAGCCCAGCTGTACATCAGGTCCTTTTCCCTCTTGTTCCTCCCAACCCCCACCCCATCTAGTGAGGCAGAAGGGAGAGGTCTCAGTAAGGGGTGTAGAACAAGAGACCAATGGGAGCCCATGGGAAATGGGTAGAGAAGCTGGGTTCCCATAGAGAAGGCTGAGAATAGCTCCGGTTACCAGGGCAACTCAGGGTGCTCAGAGGGTGAGAGATGGTGTGTGATTACTGTACCACTTGGCTCGGGCAGGAACCTCTCCCCTGGAAGGGACGCTGCCAGCCCTTTCTGCCAGGTAGGAATCAGGGTCAGACTAGGGCTTCTGCCACAGTAGGGCGTTCCAGTCTCAGCAGCTGGGTCCCAGTCACCTCTGACTGGTCTTTGTCTTTCCTCTCTGCTGTCCTCTTCTTTGTAAACACCCTTGCCTCCTCTCGCTCTCTATTTCTCTAAACTGGGTTAATCTCTGGTTCAGAGACATGTTACAGATAGTTTTCTTCAAGGTCATTTAGTAGGTAAGAAAATTCAAAGGAGTTAGTGAGATGACTTAGTAGGCGAGGCCACCTTGCCACCAAGCGTGGTGACCACAGTTCTATTTCTAGGTGCCACGTGGTAGAGGGAGAGAGCTGGCTTCCACAAGTTGTCACATGATTTCCACACATGAACCCTGGCACATGCATCCACATGATCCACACAATCAATAAATAAATAAAGAAATAAATGGATAAATAAATAAATAAGGCTCCAAAGGAGCTAACTGGTCTACCCAAGTCTATTCACTGGGTAAATGCGGGGCTGCGTGACTGTAACGTGTGACCCAAGATTTGCTCATGAGCTGTGGTCCTGGGAGGACTTCAGTAGCAGCTTCACTTGGAAGCCGCGGAGCTGTTTGGCCAGGTGCTAGCAGCGCACATATTTGAAAGATGGTTTTCAGTCCTGCTCATCTTCACTCTCTCCATGACCCACCAGCTACAAGGCTGGGGGACCCCTAATGAGCTCACCATTGATTCGGAAGTGGCAGGCCCTCATTAGTATGTCCAGATGCCACAGGGCAGGTGTACTGCAGAAAGTTATGAATATGGGAGAACTGATGAGACAGGCTACCATAGTCCACAAGACCAAGCGGAAGCCAGTAGTAGTTCAAGGATGGAAAAGTGGGATAGCAGGTGGATCTTATAAAGCAATGGAAGACACCTGCCTTTTTATTTGCTGTTTTTTTTTTTTTTTTAATATATAAATTGTTTAACCTTTTGACTGACTCTGGGAGTCCCTTTTTGGTAAGATGGGCAGTAATAAAAATGTTACTTCATGGTTGTTGTGAGGTATCCTAGGTAGGGTCACTATTGCTCTGATGAAGAAACACCACGACCAAAAGCAAGCTGGGGAGGGAAAGGCTTATTTGGCTTTCACCGCCATATCGTTGTTCATCACTGAAGAACGTCAGGACAGGAATCTGGAGGCAGGAGCTGAAGCAGAGGCCGCGAAGTGGTGCTGCTTCCCGGCTTATTCAGCCTGATTGCTTGGAGATCTGAAGACCACCAGTCCAGGGATAGCTCTGCCTACAATGGGGCAGGCTCTCTGCCATCAGTCACTAATTAAGAAAGTGTTCTCCAGTAAGGTTGCGGAGGCATTTTCCCAAGTGAGAGTTCCCTTTAGTTATTGTATGTCAAGTTGACATAACTAGCCAGCGAGAGAGAACATCCCGTGTGAACCAGCGTGTACCATCCTGGTGTGTGGCAGTGTGCTGGGCGGTGTTCTCACTTGTCTACAGTCCAGAATCGCCTGGGAGCCATGCCTCTATGGGTTGTCTCAATTGCCTTATTCAATGAGGGACAGAGGAAAGTGACAGAAAACAGTGGGCATCCATTGCTTGTAATTCTTCCTGAATATCAGGGTCAATGGGACTAGATGCCTCAGGCTCCTGCCGCCCTCACTTCCCCTCTGTGATGGACTGTATCTCTCTTTTGTGAGACAGAAGAAACCCCATCCCCTAGGTTGCCTTTGCCAGAGTAATTTAGTACAACAGAAAGAAACCAAGACAGCTGTCCACAATTACTGCCGAAGGAAGCCGCGAGAGTCTTCAGTCTAGGTGGGCTTCGTGATGGAGCAACTCAAAGGGGCTGCCATGGGAGTGAGACAGAGTGTGGAAACCTCCCTCTCCACAGCGACGCTAAACAGGAAGTGCCCTTAGATGCCCCTATTTAATATAAATAGAAAACGGGAAAACCAAAGTGCTGTGGGGCTCACTCAATAAATGGCTGAGTGGCGGGGCGGAGTGGGCACATTCACATGTCGTCTGAATGAGGACTAAGCCCCGGTTTCACACGCCATTCCATGCAATCCTCTAGATAACTTGTTAGTAAGAACTAATCTGTCATTAACCAGTGACGTGCATAAAGCTGGGAGGTGGCCTTAGGTTTTGATCTGAGATCCATCAGACTCCAACATCCAGTCTGCTGATCATCCCCCTCTCCCCAGTCTGCTGTCCTTACAGAAAAAAATATGACCCGCACCCTGCCTAACTGCTGTCTTCTAGGGAAGGAACCAGGCCACGGTTAGAAACACAAGTGGTTTCTAAGGCCAGGGGCTGAATGTCGAATTGTGGGAAAGAGACACTTATACATCTTCCTCCAGTTTAAAAAAGAGTGACGGTTGAAGACCATAGTCCCGTCTGTATTTTATCCCAGAAGTGCTGCAGGATGTCAAGAGCAGGCAGATCCTGCTTCGCTGAGCTGGTGCCCTGCCCCCACCAACACATTTCCCTTCTCACTGCAGCAAAAAAAAAAAAAAAAAAATGGATCCCAGTCACATCTTTGGGTTAAACTTGTTAAGGACAAAGTAGCTGTCAGTTAAAATGTGATTATTTTTATTGCTTTTTCTTAAATTCTGAACATCAGTGGCTTCTAATACCGCCTTCCCTGGAGGCCCGTTTTATGAGGTGCCTTTCCATGTTGCCGTCGGCCATGTCTTCTCCCCCAGCAGTGCCTGTTTACTGACACTCATCGCTGTTTACTGGCTCTCAGCCGCGCTGGTTTCTTGTTTTCAGAATATGTCTGGCAGGCCTCGTCTTGGTTATTGTATACGAGGTGACAGATGCTGTAGCCGCCATCTTTAGGGGTTCTTACTTAATTGCTAATGCCTGTCCTCACTGCCAGCTTTCAATGACTCGAACCGTGAGCTTCTTCCCACTTCTCACACCCATCAGGCCCCTTCCCGCCTCTTTCCATTTGTAAACCCTGTCCTGGCTTATTTATAGGATGACCATTTTAAAAAACACGCACTCATCCCCCGTGACCGTAGCCCAGTTGCTTTCCTTAACGCCGTGGCCAGACCTTGCACAGCTCATCCTGTGCTGGAAACAGAATCCTTAGCCCATGTTTCACTGCTGGACAATGGTGTGTGCCTAACGAGGCCTCTTCAAACACCTGATGTACACAGACATTTGTTGACTTGCTGAATTAATGAACATAAAGTATAAGACGTTTTTCATCTTGTACTTTGGCCCAAACATTAAAATTGCATAATAAACAGTACTTCCTGCCTTTCCCTTCCCTCCTTCCTCTGTTCCTTTCCTCCTAAAGCCTTTTCTAGCAGCCAGCTCCTTATTGCTAGTGACTGGCATGCTGTGCCCAAGTACTTAAGAAGCATTGGCTTCAGCTGTTGTTTGCCTTCCGACACAATGAGTTGGGAATACAAAGGGTTTGCGGTCTCTTCCTACCGCTGAAAGTTCATGCATGATAATTGAGTGAGTCAGAATGCTTCTTTGTCGTAGCCCCAGGACCAGGAGCTCCATAACACGCTTTTCTTTGGCTTGGATTTTCACTGAGTGCCTCTGAGCCTCAGTTTCTTTGGGGCCAAGAGGGAGAATGCAAATGCTTCCAGGACAGTCTCCGGAATGTTCTTTTTCAGAAGCATCGTGTGTGTGTGTGTGTGTGGGGGGGGGGGTGATTGTAACTGTGTGACTGTAACCAGCATCCCAGACATACATATAAATCAATTTTGCTCCATTCTGAATACAATGTTCTCTTTCCCGTGATCTTGCTGTTGGTACAACAGGAAAATCCTTCACAGCCTCAACAGTTAACCTTATGTATACATTTCGTGTCTGTTCTTGTAGTTTAGAAAACAGATTGTGGTAGGAAGGAAGCAAAATGCCTATGGAGAGATAGAAGTAACCATATGAATTTTTTTGTTTTTGTTTTTTTTTTTCGAGACAGGGTTTCTCTGTGTAGCCCTGGCTGTCCTGGAACTCACTGTGTAGACCAGGCTGGCCTCGAACTCAGAGATCCACCTGCCTCTGCCTCCCAAGTGCTGGGATTAAAGGCGTGCGCCACCACGCCCGGCTACCATATGAATTTTAATATGCATCCTTGTTCTCCTTCTATCACACACACACACACACACACACACACACACACACACACAAAGAATCCTTTAAGATATATGCATGTTAATTATATAAGTCCAAATATGCGAACATGCACAAAGTTGAAAATACACATGTCTCTGCAAGCCCATCTCTAGGGGAATTAATATTTGGCAGACACCATCTTGAAAATGTTTCGACTTTTATTTCTGTGTTGAAGACCCCTAGAAACAAGATATCTACACTCTCTGAGGACTTTAATGACAATTAAAAAAAAACACTTAATAGAGCTGTACAAGTTAATTTGCAATTTAAAAATGTAGCCTGCCTTGCTCTGTTTGCGTCACTGTGGCCCTCAGCTGCAGGAGTTTGCCGTCTCATTTGTTAGTCTGTCTCTACCACCGGACACCTCAAGCGTTCCCACCTTTCCTTACCGGGGCACTGTCCTGGTGAGCATCTTCTTGTACTGTCTTTGTAAACATCATTAATTACATTTGTAGGATTTATTCCTAGAAAGAGAATGGTTCCATTGAATGACATATATTGTTAAGAAGAATGTTTGTATTATCTGCTACTGAATGTCCCATGTGAAGGCTACTATGTCTTTTTAATTCTTTTGGTAGTATTCGAGGATCTTTGTCACTTATTTTTGATTGTTCTTAATGGGAGAAAGTCTTCACCCTTTAAGTGCTTTTAGAAAGTGACTACACACTCTTTTTGGTTTGAATTCTGAAAGCTTCGGTGGTTCTTGTTTTTAAAAGGTTAAAAAAAAAAAAGATAAAGAACTTGAGATTGTTAGTGTTTCCCACAGCCTGCAGGTATGTTAGTGTTTCCCACAGCCTGCAGGTAATTGCTCTGAACAAAGGCCGTACATATTGTGCTGGGGCACGCGTGCGTATATGTCTCGTTATACAAAGGAACTAGGTGCTCTCAGGAGCAGTATGAGAACAGAGTGTATTCTGCCCTATTTATATTCTGCTTTAACCTTGTTAATCACACGATCTTCGATCCATTCATTTGTTGAAGGACAAATATTAATAGTTAGATGGACTATGATAAAGCATACCCAACACATTGAGGTTTACTTTCTATTTCTGCGATGAAACATTCTGTCCACATGCAACTTGAGGACAGGTTCTTCTTCCTCAAGTTGTCCTTCCGTGTCACAGTCCATCACTTAGGGAGGTCAGGGCAAGGACCGAGAGGCAGGAACTGATACAGAGGCCATGGAGGAATGCTGCTTAATGTCTTGCTCTCTATGCTTTACCTTCTCTTTTGTATAGCGTAGAACTACCTTCCCACAAGATGGTACCACCCACAGTGGGCTGAGCTCTCCAACATCATAGATTCACCCACATAGATTCATGCCAATCCAATGGAGGCATTTTTCTCAACTGAAGTTCCCTCTTTCCAGATGTCTCCAGTTGTGTCAAGTTGACAGGCAAACTAACAAGCACAAGTAGAGGATGGTGAAGAAGGCAGTCTGCCACCGCCATGTTTGCAAAATGTACCCTGTATCCTTCCTACCGGATTGCTACATCTTTCTTGTTCCTTGGGAAGGCAAAGGAGGAAAGGGGATGAAGCCAAAAGGATATCCGGGGAAGTGACATTCTAGTTTTTTGTGCCACAGTGGTCACCGGCCCATTCCCCCTCTGCAGAACAGAGAGACTGTGAGTACTCTGGCTCTGTCTTCCCATCACACACCCTTGGCGTCTCATGTTCTAGTTGACCTCTGACCTCCCCTCCGTCTCGCATCAGTGCTCTGTAGTTCCTTTCTTACTCGCATCACGAGCTCTCCCCTCCCGTGTCCCCTTTCCTCCCTCTAGAATGATCCTTGTAACTCCAGCACCTTAGCCTTCAGCCAGGCTGTCAGAGCCAGGTTTCAGCTCGTGTTTAGAGTTGTCATATAATACATTCGAGTCATGACTTGATTATTTAAGGCTTTTGATTATTTTTTAAACAGCGAAAGAAAATTGGAAGTGGAGTTGGTGAGCTGAGCAGGTTGGAATCTGCCATTTTGAACAAAAAGCAGTGCGGTGAGGTCTGTTCATGAGGGAGGCACCTGGCATTTCCTGAAAAGGAGAGTCTTGGATGAACGGATGGTCAACTTCAGTCTCTTTGTGGCCAGTAACTAGTTAGACCTAATAGAGGAGTAAAGGGACACAGTTGCAAGATAGGACACTGGTGGTGATTTTCCCTGTGATTTCCAGAGGAACCTGGGCCAGAGTTCCAGAGTCTAGATTCTCTAGTCCTTACGTGGGAAGTAACACCCAGAACATTTCTCACTGCTCACAACCACAGTGCCTGCCATGCTAGCCTGTTCAGTGTTTGAGTCATAGTTGACTTTGCTAGTTACCCTCCTAGAATTATAATTTGTTCAATAGGCTATCTCAAGCAGTTTCAGGTTTCATCCCTCCCCACCCTGTATGTCTTTGTATGTGTGTTAGAGTATGTGGCTGCACGTTTGTATACATGTGTGCACATGCTTGTAGAGGCCTGAAGCTGGCACTGAGCGCCTTGTTGAGGCAGTGTCTTGCTGAACCTCTGGTTCATCATTCCAGGGAATAGCCCATCCCTGGGGGAAAGTCACCGTGTCCGGAACTTGAAGCAGCTAGACGTATCACACGCACGGTTCACAGCAGAGAGCGATGAATTATCAAGGACGTGCTTTCACTTGGCTTCTTTTTTACACTCTTACACCATCCAGAATCCTCTGCTCAGGGAATGGTGCCACCAATTATAGGCTAGGTCTTCCCAAGTATCAAGATAACCCTCCCCAGCCTTACACATAGTCACTAATCTACATGATCCCTCATTGAGACTCTCTTCCCAAGTGATTCTAGGTTAAATCAAATTGACAATGAATACTAACATACTTTGCAAATAACGTATTGACTGAGTTATCTTGTCAGTCTGGGTTATTTTTTTTTCTTCATGGTCTATAAATCTAGAAATTTATATCAGGTTCTCATGAGTTGCCTATATAGTCTATACAGTAGCAATCATGCCTCTTGTATGCCTGTCTGTAATAATGTCAAATATGAGTGTTTACTTAATCCAAATAATAGTTGGTTTGTGCTTATTGTCTACTTGTCTTTAGGCTGAAGAATCTTTGTTCTAGAAATGAATTATTTTATCCTTGCTCTAATTCATATATAGAATTTTCTCAGTAAAGACAAAATTAAAACATGGTTCAGACTGGGCATAGAATTAAGTTAAATTCCTTGGAAAGAAACTGAAGCCAAATATGTTATCATGAACAGGCAGCATTGGGTTTCATCCATTAGACAGGGTCCTTGAACAAGGGTATGCTAACAGGTCTTCTGTGATCCCTGTGAACCTGCCCCTCTGTGTTATGGGCAGCCATTTTCTTACATTACATTAATTATCATGCCTGTAATTTATATGACAGCTTTTATACAAAGAACTCAAAGTATCTTTGAATGTATTAGCTCATTAATGCTCTATAATGGCCCAGGGAGGTTGATGTGAGCAGACGATATTAGCTCTGTCTTATTGACAGATGGATGGAGATCCAGAGGTGGGAGGACCGCCTGGGGTCGCATGGCAGCCAGAGCAAGAGCTGGGCAGCAGCCACAGTTAATGTCCTTCCTGTTATGCTTCCAGCCCTGGATTCTAAAGCTAAAGTTCTAAATGTATTCTCCCTTTCTGAGAGTGCTGTACTCCTCACTGTATCAGCCTAGGAGAAAAAGTTAGAGCAAGATTTCCCTCGAAGAGGCTGAGGTATTAAAGGATTTTACTGTTGGTTTTTTTTTTAAATCGTGTTATTGAAATTAAAATTAAAATTAAAAAAAAACTCTTTACAACGAGAAACTTTTCCAAAACCCAGCCAAACTTTTAAAAACCCAACGAGCTTTTTCAAACCATAAAATCAAAAAGAGAGTATTGAATAAGAACTCAAGTCTCAATTTCTGAGCGGTGCCTTTGGGTCTGGATTGTGTGGGGATAGGCCAGACACGGTGGCGTATGCTTCTAATCCCAGCACTCAGGAGATGGGGATAGGGAGATTGTGAACTAGAGGCCACCCTGAGTTGCAACAAAAGACCTTGTTGAGAAAAGGATGGTCCCGCCCCATGGATGTCATTCACAACCCACCTTTCTGCGACCTCTTGCTCATTCTTTTTTTTTTTTTTTTTTTTTTTTTTTTTTTGGTTTTTTCGAGACAGGGTTTCTCTGTGTAGTCCTGACTGTCCTGGAACTCACTCTGTAGACCAGGCTGGCCTCGAACTCAGAAACCCGCCTGCCTCTGCCTCCCAAGTGCTGGGATTACAGGCATGCGCCACCACGCCCGGCTCTCTTGCTCATTCTTTAAAGCCCATTTCAAAAGTTCCCTGTGTGACGAGACTCCCTGTGGCCCTCTTCCCGAGTCCTGTGTTTAGATTGCAGGTGTGCAGAACTTTGGGGACACCCGGGGACACTGTTGGCTCACTGGTGAAGTCTGTAGGAATTAATACCTTTCCGTGAAGGTCTCCTTCCCATGCTTCTCTGTGTGGCTTGCCTTTGTGTGGCTTCACCTCTCTGGGTGAAGAAGGAATCACAGAATTGGATGAACTTTAAAGAGCATCCGTGAGAGATGCCCACTGGCACGCAGGCGCAAATGTGAGAGATGACTGTCCCTCCCTTGTGAGCGTCCCATCCTCTCAGCACCCTACTTCAGAGTCATCCGGATGCATTTCCAGAGTGTGACCAAGTGCTTGCAGGAGGACCGCAATCTCCTGTCCTTTGGTTTGGCTTGGAACTTGCTGATCCTGCATAGACCACTTCCATTTCAATCCCCCTGCCTTCCCCAGTCTGCCTATTGTTTCCAGGAATCTTGATTCCAGCTGTCCCCTGGGCTTTTGAATGACATTTCCCTGGCCTTTCTAGCTCTGTGGAGACTCCGTTCTGCTTCTAGTATATCACTCGACTCGCCGATTCTTGTCACTTCCCCTCCCCACCTTTGACTGATAAATTTTCATTATTGGTTTTACGCGAACCTCTTCAGGGTTCCGCGCTGCCTGACCCCTGTGGTCACTTAGTGATTACATGCGCCAGCTGAGGTAATTCATTCACTTTGTTTTGGTGTGAACATGTCCCACGGGGCTTGTAACTGTTGTAATCACTTGACCCCGGTGACTGTTAAATGCTTTAAACACAGTTATTTTAAATTTATAATTGTTTTCATTAAAAATCCCTTCTAGTAGCATAACTGACCTTGCTGTCAGCATGGCATTGTGCTCAGGAAGATGAAATGAAAATATTATGATGCACATAATATAGTGGTCATCAGAGCTGCGTGGCAAATCATTAGCTTATCCTCCACACGCTCATCTGGAGTCCTGCGAGGCAGATGAAAGGGGAGGACATAATTACAGCCCCCACCCTGGGATTGAACACGGCCATTGACACACGCGGGCCCGGCTAGCAGCCTGGGGACTGGAAAGTGGGATGGAGTCTGAGGTGAACTACCAGAAGGGCCTCATGAGGTCAGGCTCATTGCCTGTGTAAACAGTACTTCTCACACCAGCATGCAGGCCCGATGAGTGTTTTTTTTTTAATACACATTTTTTTTTTATTTCTCAATTTGCAAATATCTCCAAGTCTCCTAAAAGTTGCAAGAATACTACATGCATGCTCCGCGTGGGCCCCCCAATGTTTGTTTCATTTGCTTTGTTCCTTTCTTACCCTCTCTTGCTCTCAGTTTCTCCATCTTCCTGCGGAGTACAGACATGAGCACAAGCACTTCAGTGAGTTCAGAGAACACAACTGTTGATTTGCATGAACTCACTGCATTGATCCAAGTCAAGAAATATGAATGAATTGGAATGGCAATTCCAATATCTCGTTTGCATACTTCTCTCACATATTTACAACTGTGGGTGAGAGAGAGAGAGAGAGAGAGAGAGAGAGAGAGAGAGAGAGAGAGAGAGAGGCAGAGAGGGACAGAGAGAGAGGCAGAGAGAGACAGAGAGAGAGGCAGAGAGAGAAGGGGGTACACATCTATGCCATAGTACATGTGCAGAAGTCAGAGGACAATGGCCTCATCTTCCCTATGGGGACAGGATCTCTCTCTCTCTCTCTCTCTCTCTCTCTCTCTCTCTCTCTCTCTCTCTCTCTGCTGTGCCCTCCTGCTGAGCTGACCTCAAGCTTTAAGAACTCCTGCTTCCATCTCCCCTTAGGACACTGAGATTAAAGTTGAGCTTGCCATGCCCCATTTTACTTTGGTTCTAAGCATTTGAACTTGGGGCCTCAGTCGGTTTTACCTCCTGCGCTGTCTCCCCAGCTCCAATACTGTTCTTTGTAGCAACTTTGGTTTTGTTTGTTTGTTTGTTTGTTTGTTTGTTTTTGGTCAGGACTCAGTTATGATCTATGTATTATAGTTGGCTCTAGAGGTCCAACTTAATCAAAATACAGCATATCACCTTCATTTTTGTTGTTTTTATAAGGAAAGGCTGATATAATAAAAACCTGGTCCTATTAAATGGATATTCTTTACTTAGTGTATACAGAATAGATTTCCGTATTTCTGGATATTAAATGAGGATGCTAAGTGGTTATTTTAAATATACTTGTTTCATTTGATCCTCTTAAAAACTAAGAAGTCATTCTTGTATGCTGTTACAGAAGGTGTAACTTCTGTACACAGGTGACTGTGTTCTGGGTTGCATAATTCTAATGCCAGTCTCTGGACTCCCAGCGCTGCTCTGTGGCACACAGAAAGGGTGAACGTGGGACTCAGGGCTCTCAAGACCAGAGGGCAGTAGACCGGAAAGATGCTTGCCTCATTTCTAGTGTTTGCCTCACCTGGCAAAGATTAGAAAACGCAGAGATATTTCAGGTACCTGCGTTCTCTTGGCTCCTAAACATTCTACCAGGTATCTCACTTATAAAATTTGTGAATATTAGTAACAAAATGTGAAAGAAGGCTGAGAGACTTTTGGCCAGTATCCACTACACTTTGCAAATCATAGATCCTTGGTAATAGGTCTGGTGATCCTGAAAACCTGAACACTCAGGTACAGTGTATATTCTTGGCCTAGCTAAGTCAGGAATTGTGGAAAACTGAAGATACGTTCTAGAGTTGTGAACTAAACATCATAAAGAAAGTCTATTTTTTAATTAACACTTTATTGTAAAGAAGTCGAACACAAAATATCATAGCAGTATCAGCCAGACCCCCAAGTCTAATGAGCTTCTGCCTAATTAGAACCATGGGGAATGCTGGGAAGCTTCAAGCTGGATCTTACGGGTTTACTAAGAATCACTGATGGACATTCAGAATTACACTCAAATAGGGGAAAATTTGGTTCAGAGCACACATTACATCCTTATATTTGCTTTGACTTATTTTTATTTGTCTTTCCTTTTTTTGTTCTATGACTAAGTGAAGGGAGTGGGGTGGCTTTTCAGTTTGGTTTGGAACGCTCTACTCTTTTTCTAATATGTTATTCCTGGTCAGGGATGCTGTTTGTCCAGAAATTGCTTTTGTTCGGCAGTGTGAACAAGGGTCATCCCCAGGGCCCGGTGGACTTAAGCTTCATGCACTGCAGATGGTACCACTACTGCCCCAATGCAGCAGGAACCCTAGTCTTTTCTGCTATTAGATGTGTCCTCCAAGGACTTTGCATTTTGTCTGCTGGTCATGCTGCCGCCACATATTTGTCCCTGTGTTTGCGGAGTGTTCTTATACTGCCATTTGCTTCTCTGAGTTCACCACCTTCTGTGTGTCATTTTCATATATAATATTTTGAAAGAAGAGATATTTAAGGCACTTGGTTTTTAGTGTCTTAGTAGCCTGTAAAACATGCATACTTATAAATATATGAATTTCCTCAACCGTCTCTAACTTTAGATATTTGAGAGAATTTCTTTTTTATGACTCTCCAGGCCAAAAAAAAAAAAAAAAAAAAGCATCATTTTGGGGAAAAATAACTGTTGATCTTGGCCATACTCCATGCATGTCTCAACTTTGTTTACATTTGCAGTTTGTATTAGAACCACATTTGCTACATCCGGAGTAAATAATTAAGCAGCTATCACATGCATTATTGATCTACTAAGATTTAGGTGTTATTGTGACAAATTTTATATGCATTATGAAATTGAAGCAAACTTTTTCCCCACAGGGTTCTTAAAACTCAGCCCAAATTTCAGAAATAGGGAATTAAACCAACCAACCACACAGCAAACAAACTTGTGTTTCTCCCCCATTAATTTCAGAATGCTCTTATATAAGTAAACTGCAGTGTCTTTCTTCCCCGGCTCGCATGCATGCATCTCATTTAGTTTTTGTGCTTCTCTGCTTAGCTTGGAAATAGGGTAGGCAGGTACTTTGTCTAGTTTTGAGGAGAAGACAAAGCAGAGAACCCCCGAGCTTGGATTCCTCTGTAAGATGTCCCGAATGAGAAGGCCTTTGTTCCATTTTCTAAGTCTGTTGACCATATTATTCAGCCGTTTGGGATTTGGGGATCGCCGAGTCCTATCCACTCATTTCCTTCTGTCCTATCCACTCATTTCCTTCTGTCCTATCCACTCATTCCTTCTGTCCTATCCACTCATTCCCTTCTGTCCTATCCACTCATTCCTTCTGTCCTATCCACTCATTCCCTTCTGTCCTATCCACTCATTCCCTTCTGTCCTATCCACTCATTCCTTCTGTCCTATCCACTCATTTCCTTCTGTCCTATCCACTCATTCCTTCTGTCCTATCCACTCATTCCTTCTGTCCTATCCACTCATTCCTTCTGTCCTATCCACTCATTCCCTTCTGTCCTATCCACTCATTCCTTCTGTCCTATCCACTCATTCCCTTCTGTCCTATCCACTCATTCCTTCTGTCCTATCCACTCATTCCTTCTGTCCTATCCACTCATTCCCTTCTGTCCTATCCACTCATTCCTTCTGTCCTATCCACTCATTCCTTCTGTCCTATCCACTCATTCCCTTCTGTCCTGTCCACTCATTCCTTCTGTCCTATCCACTCATTCCCTTCTGTCCTATCCACTCATTCCTTCTGTCCTATCCACTCATTCCCTTCTGTCCTATCCACTCATTCCTTCTGTCCTATCCACTCATTCCTTCTGTCCTATCCACTCATTCCTTCTGTCCTATCCACTCATTCCTTCTGTCCTATCCACTCATTCCCTTCTGTCCTATCCACTCATTCCTTCTGTCCTATCCACTCATTTCCTTCTGTCCTATCCACTCATTCCTTCTGTCCTATCCACTCATTCCTTCTGTCCTATCCACTCATTCCTTCTGTCCTATCCACTCATTCCCTTCTGTCCTATCCACTCATTCCTTCTGTCCTATCCACTCATCCCTTCTGTCCTATCCACTCATTCCTTCTGTCCTATCCACTCATTCCTTCTGTCCTATCCACTCATCCCTTCTGTCCTATCCACTCATTCCTTCTGTCCTATCCACTCATTCCTTCTGTCCTATCCACTCATTCCTTCTGTCCTATCCACTCATTCCTTCTGTCCTATCCACTCAT
The DNA here is from genome assembly GCA_964023405.1 of Apodemus agrarius. NCBI lineage: Eukaryota > Metazoa > Chordata > Mammalia > Rodentia > Muridae > Apodemus > Apodemus agrarius. Next base: position 75,345,285 of record OZ030008.1, on the reverse strand, counting down.
TCCTTCTGTCCTATCCACTCATCCCTTCTGTCCTATCCACTCATCCCTTCTGTCCTATCCACTCATTCCTTCTGTCCTATCCACTCATTCCTTCTGTCCTATCCACTCATTCCTTCTGTCCTATCCACTCATTCCTTCTGTCCTATCCACTCATTCCTTCTGTCCTATCCACTCATTCCTTCTGTCCTATCCACTCATTCCTTCTGTCCTATCCACTCATCCCTTCTGTCCTATCCACTCATTCCTTCTGTCCTATCCACTCATCCCTTCTGTCCTATCCACTCATTCCTTCTGTCCTATCCACTCATTCCCTTCTGTCCTATCCACTCATTCCTTCTGTCCTATCCACTCATTCCTTCTGTCCTATCCACTCATTCCTTCTGTCCTATCCACTCATTCCTTCTGTCCTATCCACTCATTCCTTCTGTCCTATCCACTCATTCCTTCTGTCCTATCCACTCATTCCTTCTGTCCTATCCACTCATTCCTTCTGTCCTATCCACTCATTCCTTCTGTCCTATCCACTCATTCCTTCTCTGTCCTATCCACTCATTCCTTCTGTCCTATCCACTCATTCCTTCTGTCCTATCCACTCATTCCTTCTGTCCTATCCACTCATTCCTTCACTTGAATTTGGAGCCCAGAGCCAGCCAACAGTTCAGAGCAGCGGTCATGGCGGTCACAATGGCAGTTCACTTTCAGGATCTAAAGAGTTTAACCAGTCACACTTCAGATAAAACAAAAAGCCCTACAAGTCATAACCACATAAATAACAGAATCTCCACCTGAAACAGAGAGGTGTGTGCTGGGGCGTCCAGGCTTCTCCTGTGAATATGGATAAAGCGATTAGAGTTCAGCCCTGTCTTGCCAGGGCATCTAATGTTTGCCGTTTTGCTCTTTGGGTTTGTTTGTTGCTTAGTGGGTCTGCAAAGACGCCTGTGAAATGATCCAACGATAGAATCTTACATTTTTAGGACTCTTAAGTCATTACAACCATTACATTATTACGAAAATGAGTGCAGCTAGTATAAACCAGTTTGGAGAGAATTGTAAGTGGTCTGGGGCAACTGTCATGCACAGGTGGCTGCTACGGATGGGGCTGATTCTCAATGGTTTGGAGGTTGTTATTAGACACCGGGAAGCAGCCAGAGTGTCTCAGGGCGTCTTCCGCTTCTCTTTTAATAGTATGTATTAGAAGGTCTATCGTATGGGTCTTTGTAATTTTTCTCTAGGCAGCTCCTCATTGTTGGCCATTATTGCCTTAGTCCACAAATGTTAGCTTTTAGCACCTCCTTACCTGGGGTGGCATGGCTCAGAGTGTAGATCTCTACTTCCTGCCAAGCCTGATGACCTGAGTTCCATCCCCGGGACCCACATGCCAGAAGGAAAGAAGTAACTCCGAAAAGTTGTTCAGTTGTCCTCTGACATGCATGTGCGCTCTCCCTCTCCCTCTCCCTCTCCCTCTCCCTCTCCCTCTCCCTCTCCCTCTCTCTCTCTCTCTCTCTCTCTCTCTCTCTCTCTCTCTCTCTCTCTCTCTCTCACACACACACACACACACACACACACACACACACTTCTATTCCCACAAATAAATAATAGGAGAGGGAGAGAAGAGCATGGTGTTAAGAAGGGTCCTGCCTTTCAGGAAGCTCGGACATCGTTCCATGGTTGTCCCTGCACACATCCTCTCCTGTGACAGGAGGAGGAAGAAACAAGAAACTTGTCTGTGATGCCCTTGCCTTCCTTTCTTATTTCTTAGTTTTATCAAAGACGGAGATTCAAGACTGAGATTGTCCCTGCCCTTAGACAAAGGTCTTCCTGTTCCCATTAATAATCTTTCCATCCCCCATAGAGTGTGAGAACCCTACCAACTGGGCGAGGGCACTCCCCAGATGCTCAGGCTCATCCCGCAGCGGGGTTCCTGTCACTCTTAGACTCGGAGAAGCTGCAGTTTCTGTTAAAGCTGCTTCATTGAACATCGACCATGCAGTGCATGGCATCCATCTTCAAACCTGAGCATCACTCGTCGGAGCAAGGGGCTTTGAAATCCCCTTAGCTGGGTGTCTATTTGATTCTATCCTTTTCGAAAGATTGTGCCTATGGCATTAGGAAAATATGCCTGGTATTCATGATACTGTTTTCTTATGCCCTGGTGTGAAATGTAGATGCACACAACTTAACAATAGCTATAAAAATGTAATCTTGCCCAGAATCATACCCTCCCTCTCCAGTCAGCAGGAATAATGCTTTTGGGGTTGGAGATGAGCTATCTTAATGAAGAGGTAGGAGGGTGGGCAGTAAAGAGTGGGGTCATAGCAGCTCAGGAAGCGAGACGGAGGACGCATTGCAAATTTTAGTATAATGCATAATGTTGGAAGACATTTTATCCCATCATAAAGATTAGCAGGCTGTGTAATTTAATTTAAACTTGGTTAGCGTGCCCTGACTATTATAAAGCTCTTCTTTTTGGTCTTATCACCATTGCATTATTTTATGTTTTACCCCAGAATAGAGAGGAACATACAGGGATCTCCTTCCATGACTCCCACCTCGTAGAGAAAGTGTTGATGAATGTAAGAGATTACCTTAAAATGAATTAAGAAAAGGCTTGCTCAATTGAATGCCTTCTTATACTCTCTCTCTCTCTCTCTCTCTCTCTCTCTCTCTCTCTCTCTCTCTCTTAAATGTAAAATGAATTTCTTCTGAGCAAGCAACTGTAAAGAGTGAAATTCTTTTAAAAGCATTTGCTGGACCCGGGGCTTGGTTCTTTGAGTTCCAGCATTAGCTCTTATCTCCAGTATCGTTGGCATGACTGTGCTATTGAAACCCCGAGATGCAGTAGCTTATGTTAATGTTAAGACTAACAGAGCCATGTCTAATGGCAGTTACCCATAGTTGGGGGGTGGGGTGGGGTGGTGGTGTTAATAAATATGCTTAGGATTTTAGGATTGCTGTCTGGATTTTCCTTATTACAAGGAAAAACGGTTGCTTCCTAAGCCGTGCCTACTGGATCCTAAGCCGTGCCTACTGGATCTTGCCAGCAGCCTTGGTGAAGCCAACCACTTTGGTTCCATTGCCTCATGAGCCCTCCTCAGTGATGCATTCTTGTCAGAGAAATGCCGAACCTGTGTACGTGCGCTTGTACACGTGTGTGCGCACCTCCCTCCCCACCGTCCAATTAAGTGAAATTTGGTAAACATTTATCCAAGTTCCCTGCTCTGTAGAGTGCCTGAAACAGTAGTGATGAGACTGGATGCAGCAGGAAAGGATTTGGAAAATGAGTAGACACTATGTTCTCTTCACATTCTCCTGTTTTTCTAGTAGGAAAAAAAATCTGACCACACCTGCCCCCTTTCATGTTCAGAGATGCCTTCAGATAAATACCACAGAGAGTTCATACCATTGGCAAACTCTGACTCACTTTGTTGAGAAGTATCCTCATGTCCATCCAGACTCACTGGAAGGTATGTTGTGATTGATTAGCAATATATGCAGTGTGGTAGAGCAGGGCCACAGTTACTCACATACTGTGTCTTTACCTTTTCTGTTTTAGCGGCCCTCATACTAGGTCTTGTGATGTCTATTATCTCTTACTGTGATAGACAGAAAGTTAACAAACTGAGCAAGTATGCCTGATTATTGATTCATTGATTGATTGGGAATCTACATTTTCAAAGTCTATATTTGAAGCTTCCGAAAATTGCTGCAGATTTGTCTTGGTGAGATTGCCAAATTCCTTGACATTGTAGGCTGTTCAGTGCATGTTGGGCTCCATGTCTGTTGGTGTCGGTCCTTAGCATAGCTGTGAGGTAAATCAAGGCTAGTGCATAGTCTTGCTGTCAATCAAGAAGATGAGAAAAATACATGGCTTCTCTGATAGAATGTAGGAAGCAAATAACCCTTGGTTTATGATGCTCAATATGTAAGTAATTATGCTTGTCATCAGTCTGATGGGCATTGACTTTGGAAGGTCTTTGAATCCTTGTTCAGTTAGGCAGGAGTAGAGCTGCAAACACTCGTCAGTTTAATTTACCCTGTCAGATGCAGCTCGGTTTCCTGTGGCTCCTGGCTCCAGTGGTCTAAACTTTTCTCTCCTCGCTGTCCTGGGCAGGTGGTTCAAGTCTCTGACTTCTCCATACTAGTTTAAATGTGCTGAATCACACTGTATCCTAAACATTGGAGCTTCATAGGATTTTCCTAGCCAGTTCACTCCCTTGATCATGACCCTGTGACCCCACAAGTTAGGGGTGCATTCTGCATGCTGCTGTTGTCATTAACCAGGCTCTCTCTGCCATGCTCTTCATGAGACCTCTGTGGACAGGTCACAGTTGATACTTTAGAAGGTTGTTATTAAGATTAATCGGGTTGGTATGTAATGAGTTTTGGGTGGTGTCTGGCGGAGGGTAGGTGTTGTGTGTTTTGGCTCTTAACCTCATAATTGCCACCATTGTTTGACTCTTGGTGTCTTCTTGCCAGAGGCAGAAAATCCAATCAGAATCTAACTTTTTGCAGCAAAGATACACAAGGAACTGTTGGGTTGAAATACTCTTAATTTAGCATGTGGAAGTATAAACGGGAGTCAGGTAGAAAGCTTCTGACTTAAGTAGAAAGAGATTTGTCTCACATAACAAATCTATCTGCAAAGAAACATTTTGGGGGACCTGGAAAATCAGGATTTCAGTACAAAATGGAATCAGGTTATTTCTCTCAGGTAGTCTCTCACCTGTCCTCGTGTGTTGACCTTATCCCAAAAGGTGGAGAATGACTGACAAATTTCCACATGACAGGTGTGTGGTAGAAGAAGAGCAGTTTCCAATCATAGGCTTGTTGGTTGGTGATGAGGATCCCCAGATCCCTTCCATAGACTTGCCCTGTGTCTCCTAGGACGACTCCTTAAACAGCCACTGGTGAAGGAAGTAGGCTAGCGGCTGTCCACCAGCCAGGACCTAAACTCCACCTTTCCTGAGTATTTGGCTTCCCAGAGAAAGATGCAAACATGGACCAAACAGGGAGGGTTGTGCTGTGATGGGAGACTGTGCCCAGCATGCTTCATTTGTCTGTAAATGCCTTTGTGTAGCATCTTCAAGAGAGTAACCTACTGTTTTTCTAAAATGGAGTTGATTTGGTGTGGCTTTCTGTAGTTTGTCATTGTGGCATGGCATAGCTAGGCCATTTGTAGCCTTGGGTGATATTTTAAAATATTGTGCCTGATTGTATTAATTTTTTAACATTTATTTATTTGGTGTATACATGCATGTGTGTGCATCCCATGGCGTGCACATGGAAGTTAGATAACTGTTTTTTCTTTTTCTTTTTCTTTTTTTGCTTTTGCTTTTTTGAGACAGTTTCTCTGTGTGGCCCTGGCCCTCCTGGAACTCACTTTGTAGACCAGGCTGGTCTCAAACTCATGGAGAGCCACCTGCCTCTGCCTTTTGAGTCCTGGGATTAAAGCGATGTGCTACCATCACCCTGCCAAGAGGGCATCTTCTGAGAGCTGATTTTCCTTTTTTCACCAAATGGATTCCCAAGATGGAACTTAGGTTGTCGGGCTTAGCATCAAGAGCCTTTGACCAGCTGAGCCGTATTGCCAACACTGAATCTTATTCCTGATTTTTTTAACTGTTCCCCCTTCCTTTCTATCTTTTCTTCTTTTCTTCTGTTTCATCTCTTGCCGTACCGTAGTACCACACACAATCTATAGGCTCTTTCTACTGGACAGTGGGTGAAGTTTTTCTAGCAAAAACGAGTCAGGATTAAAAGGGTATGTTGTGATGTTGAACTCCAAAAATCTGAGAGACAGAGCCCATCTTTGAGTATGATCAGATGGCTTTCTTGTTGAACATGCTTGATTTTCATCTTTTGTTTTGTTTTGTTTGTTTGTTTGTTTGTTTTCAAAACAGGGTTTCTCTGTATAGCCCTGGCTGTCCTGGAACTCACTCTGTAGACCACGCTGGCCTCGAACTCAGAAATCTGCCTGCCTCTGCCTCCCAGAGTGCTGGGATTACAGGCGTGCGCCACCACTACCTGGCGATTTTCATCTTTTTGCCAATATGAAATTGGCATGTTGAGATTCCTGAAGACAGCCCAGGAGGCTTCCTCCTAATAAGTTAATCTATTTGTTGACATCAGTGATCATCAAGTGACAGAAAGACAGGTTTGTTTGGAACTTGAACGCACTGGTACAGAGTGGTAAGCATCCCCTGTTATGTCTGCTGAGAGAGAGACCTGCCTTGTTCACCTCAGGACTCCCTTCTAGCTGTTTGAGCCTATTCTCTCTGGAGATGCACTGGGCAGCACTTTGTGACAGGACTGACTCTGTCTGCCCATGGGGTAGAATAAAAACAGGCAAGAGGCCTCTCTTCCAGCTTTTTGCCTGTGTACTTTTAGCCACAGAGATCTTATCTAATTGCTAAGAAAGGGGAAGTGCAGATAGAAAATGTTTTCCCTTAAGGTCATGGCCTACGCAGGCCTGTAAAGGCAGAATCTCCTCAGCTGGAGACTGGAATCTGACCTCAAAGGGGAAGGAAATTGAAAAAAAAAGAAAGAAAGAAAAAAAAGAAAGAAGATTCCTTACATAATTCTCAGATCAGCAGATTTCAGAGGAACTGGCTGAAGAGGCTGTGGGTCTCAGGCCCTGTGATGACTAAAAGGTAGGAACAGTTCACCTCCTTGGATGGTACATTTCCCTCCATGTCCAAAGCATTTAGAATGTAAGCACCTCAGGCCAGAATACCACCCATGTCCCCGTCTGCAATCTGTCTTCAACCACAGCAGACTATTTTTCATAACTTTTTTTGTTACGTTTCCTAGCGAATTTCGCTTCCAATAAAATTTTCCCAGAATCCTTTTGTATGTTCCACCATGCGAACAGAAATGATCTGTCTCTGGGGCAAGATAGAAGCTTGAGTAACTTCTGCGTTCTACTGTTGAGTTGCCTTTGGAGAACTGAGAGAAGAGCTCCCTCAAGGCCCCCAGAGGATCTGAGTATTAGGGAACTGGTTGTGGAAAGTCTGTGATATACATGTGGAATGACCATAGATGTGAACCCTGAGCTAAGGGGTATCCCCAGGAGCTCCTGGGGACCCAATGTCAGTGAGTGCTGGCCTCACAAGGCCTAGCAGTGCTGCAAGCCAGGCATCCTCTTCCTTCAGCCATTGTGTTATGATAACCTCAAACGCAGAGCCTAAGAAAATAAGTGTTATTACAGCGCTTCAGGCCGTCCCTGGACAACAACTGACTTTCAGGTCATGCATGTCTTCTGCCTCCTCACAGTTGTCTCTGTAGCAGAGCCTCGGTGCTATCCCCACTAAGGCAGGAAGCTGAACAAACACATTTCTAAGACAGATGTTTGAATACAAGGGCAGGCTTTTAAAAACCCAGCCAGCGAACCGTAGAAGAGTGCTGTGTCTGAGTGTTTCTATGAAAGCAGATTTTAAAGAAGCTAAATGCTTGAGATGACCATTTTAACATCTCCTGTGTGTGTGTGTGTGGCTGCATGTGCTTCCTGCCCCCTTATGGTACAAGGGACTAGGGATGTCAGTCTTTGGTGAATCTTTACTGATCATTGCTCAAAGGGTGAGCGGACAAGAGAAAATATGTTGGTTGATTTTCTTCAAAGGGATCTCCCTTGATTGCCAGTTTCAGTAATTTCCTATTACTCTAGTTCATACAATCTATTTTTTTTTCTGAGCGTGGACAAAAACCTCTTGGATGTAATAAGATCTATTTACTTCTCTTTGTGTCTGTTGGTTCCACCTGAGCTTAAGTCCAATGTGAGCAGATAGACTTTAGTGTGTTTTGACAATGAGGTAGACTGGAGGAAGACATAAATTTTGTAGGTTGTAATTTAACTTGAGATTTAGATACTTCTCTCCAAAGCCATCCAAAACTTCTACTATGGCTGGACTGTAGTACTTTGAGTTAAACTCTTTTTACTTTTTAATTCTGTTGTGTAAATTTTCATTATTAGCTCTAATCATCAGATTTATTCACCGTGATTTAAGTCTCTTTTTGGTGGGTCTGTCTGTGTTTGTGTTGGGGGGGGGGGCTCACCTGTGTGTCATGTGTATTTGGATGACATGTGGTGATATTGCTTTGCTCCATGACACTCTACATTTTATTGATTGAAGTCGCGTCTTTCACTCTGGGAAGACTGCTACAAAAAGTGATAAAGGATAAATTCAATTTTTAAAAAGTTTATGATCAAAACACATTGTATAAAACTTGAAACCTCCAAATAACCAATAAAAATTAATAAATAAATGTAGCTTATTTTCAAAGAAACTTCTGACCTTTGTTTTCAACAGTAAAGAGCCAAGTACTCTTGGCTGTTGTTCCTGGAGGAAATGCAGTTCTCTGTGAGGAGAATAATCCCCTCCGAAAACAAGAAAGGCTGGAGCTTCTGAACCATGTACAGATGAAGCTGTCATTTCTGGAAGCTTGCATATTATCACAACTTAGGAAAAGCTGTCCTGCAAACCTTTGACAAGCCATTTTGCTATTTGAGAGGAAGTAGGGATGCCTTATTTGTTAAATGTAATGAATGTAGCCCTTTAGCTATTGACCCATTAAAGAAAATTTGCGACATTGGTATCCAAATATTGGTATTCTGGGTATTATTAAGAATATTTCATGAATTGTGTTGGAGAATGAAGTTTGGAAAAACCTCAGCTGGACCAAGGAGGTTGTTTCTATCGCTTTCCCTGCTCTCTGATCTAAAGTCACAGTTTAAATGGCTAAACAGAAGAATACAACGACAGAACATGGCTGTGAATTATCACAGAAAGGGCTGAAAGAGAGCAGAGGAGTATGTGAGTCAAACTGTCATCACTGTGACAAACCCAAGAGAAACAGATGGGAGGAGGGAAGATTTATTTAGTTTGGATCTCAGAGGTTTCAGTCCATCGTCTTACGGCTCCTTTACTTTGGGTGTGAGCCAGGTAAAATGTCACAGCAGTCATGGAGTCTGCCGCAGGAAGATTGCCAATTCAAGGTGGCCCCGGGGGCAGAAGGCAAGAGAGGAAGAGGTAGGGACAAGATATATCTTTCCCAGGCAAATCCTAGTGAGCCAATCCTCCCAACTGTGTGCTGCCCCCCAATAACAACACCTTATTGTGAATTCATTAAGAGATTAATCCATGGACCAGGCCAGTGCCTACAGGACCCAGTCACTCACCAAAGGCCCATCAGTGGGCAAGCAAGTCTCTAATGTATGAGTCTTTAAGAGACATATTAGTTTCAAATAAAAACGGATGAAAGGTGAGCTGCCATCAGTATCTGTGATAAGAGATTTGTTCTGTATGCTTTGTATATTATTTGATGCTACCTGCAGATAGCTGGAGGTTTTAATTTTAGGAATTCACCCTCGTAATTATTGAATGATCAATGTTCTTCAGAAAAGCTTCTCAGTTTTTCAGAAGAACGTAAAGCAGGCTCGAAGAATGATCTAGTGGTATTCAAACACTGACCACGCCCCTGTTTGACACAGTGGAGGAGGAGAGGATTGGTCTGCAGAAGCAGAGATCCCATGCTGTCACTAAGTCGGGGTGAAGTTAGTGCACTCATGTAGTTTTGGAAGGTTTCAGTTTCCCATTCCACAGGAGGAAGGGCTCTGATCGCCGAGATCCCTGCGGGTTTAGAATTCAATCTGCTTGGCCTCAGAGGAGAGGGGGTCAGCAGCACCCTGCTGCCCCTTGATTTTCTTGTTGGAAGCAAAGGAGGGAGCTAGGCCTGCACATAAATTATTAGCACAGATTCTTTCATCTGACCCAGTGGCTTGGGGGCCTGAGAAGATGCATGCACACGTCCTGGATGGGCCCAGGCCATGGCTCGTTTATAAAGAGTGGCCTCTACAAAGTCAGCTGTCAAAACAGCAGTGATTTGCCTGAGAGGCCTAGGGGTGAAAACGCTCAGATGAAGAGATGCAATGAAGAAGAAATGCAGACACCTCCCTCAGATAATAAATGGCCACACTATTAGCTCTACCTATCGATTCCGAATCTTGGGCTCGAAAGATGGAGGCTTCTGAGCGAGTGGTATTGAGCAGCAGAAACAATTGCCTCCTCTTTCAAACTGACAGTGGGCGCGTTATTTGTTGGGTGTGTCCCGTCCTTCCCATATGCACCTGCTCCCCTCTTTGCTCATTCAGCAGAATTGGGTCTTTCCGACACTGACCACCTTCGCTTTTACCACCGAAAAGACCCACCTTGTAACACGTTTTCAAAATCCGATGTAGCTGGGCCGCTGAGGAGGTGGCCGAGTCAGTAAAGAGCTCCTCACTGTTCAAGCATGAGAACCCGGGTTCAGACCCGCAGCACCCGCAGAAAAGCTGGGGCAGCTGGCGGTGCCCTTGTAATCCTATCGTTGAGTGGGGGGTGCAGAAATGCAGGAGGTCAGCCATCCCATCCCATTCTCCCCCCCACCCCCTCCGCCCACCCCCACCCCCGTCCAACTACTGATTTTTGAATTGAACGAGAGACACCTATTCAAAAGAAAACTGCGGTGAGCAATGGAGGCAGACAGTAGTTGACGATTTCTGACTCCCACATGTACATACATACAACATGGGTCTTCGCCTTAGCCCACTACACACACACACACACACACATACACACACACCACAGATTTTTACTGGGTATAGCAGTGTAAGTGTAATCCCGGCACCCGGCAGACTGAAGCAGGAGGAGGATGAGTTAAAGCCCAGCCTGGATTACATGTTGAGACCCTGGTCCAAGAAAACAAAAATTGGATTTAGTTTCTTAATCAGAAATGAACCCTACCTCTCAGGAGGTATATGTACATATGTATGTAATTGGTGGCATTCTAGAGTAAAATGTAAGTAAGATTTTTAAAACTTTAAGGTCACGTTGAATACAAAATTAAGGTATAAATGTTATATCCAGATGATTCCGAGTCAAGGTAGACTCTTATTATTCTTGTTCATTCACTTGATGGATAATTATTGAGACCTTCTGGAAATGCAAATACCTCAAAGTCCAGAGTAAGGTGGAGAAAGTGAGCTTTGGTAGAGAAATTCTTATTCTGTGAAAAGCCCTGGAGTTCAAAGTTCAAGAGATGAGTAGTGAACAGGCTAGTCCGGGCCAGATCCCAGAGAGCCCTCCCACTACCCCAGGGAGTTTGGCTTTTGTCTGGAACCTCAAGGCTCTGAGAGTGAAGGGGTGTGTCGGGGGAGTAGATGTGATCAAACCTGCATGCCCATAGTGCATGCTAAGCAATGCAGAGCCCTCTTCCGAAGCTGGGGTCAGCTTTGTTAAGGGTATCATGACATGCAGAGCCCTCTTCCGAAGCTGGGGTCAGCTTTGTTAAGGGTATCATGACGAGATACTAAACTGGTGGTTCTAAGTAATGGATCTCCCAGAGTTCCCGAGGCTACAAGCCCAAATTCATGCGGTTTGGCTTCTCCTGAGAGATCTCTCCTTGACTCGCAGGTGGCTGTTACTTGCTGTGTCCCCAGCCTCCCCTGTCGGTGACTGTACCTCTAGTGTCTACATCCAGTTCTTTTAAGGATGAAGGCCCACCGTGATATCCTCTTTGAAGTCCTTGTAATATGTTGAGGTTCTCACGGCTAAAGCCTCTTCATGTGAATTTAGGGGGGACAATTTAGCCCATCACAGAAATGAGCTGAAATCTGAGAGACTTTCATACTGTCTAAAGAGGGAACGGAGCAAGAGGGCGGGGGCGCATCTGATAAAGGACAGAAAGTGAACCGTGAGAAACAATTCAAGGCAAGGGCAGGATGTATTCACCTCACTTCAGATGTCTGGGAACAGGGATCCTGGCAGAACCAGGACCGTGTTTTCATTGAACTGCATCCTCCAAGACACCGGAGAGCAGTGAGAACAAAAGAAGACAGGGAGGGACCTGACAGAGACCTACAACCTCCATTTCCAGAAATGCTGGGCCTAAGGAGTCATGACAGACTTTTCTCGAAATACTCTACTTCTGAAGAACACGTATTGTGTTATTTTGGATGGGAGTCTTGACAGCAGAACACAGAGTTGTTCTGGGAGACCCTAGGAACATGATGGAGCCAGCGTTCATCTGTGGAAGTGTCCTTAGTAACTCTGATTGTGTGCGCGGTTTCTGCTTGTGAGAGATTGATGCCGGGCGAGAGCTGAGGCAGAGGAACCCTGGGAGAGGAAATGAACCCCGCCTCTGTCTTCCATATCTTGTCACTGTCGGCATTGATTAAAATAACCTCCCCCCCCCATGAGGTCTCCTCGTGAATTTATCCTTTGCACTGCTTCATTACAATTTTGAGTTATAAAAGGGAAAAAGTCAATTTTATTGCACCCTAAATTTGACTCAAAGCCACTTCCTGTTCAGAGTGCAAATTATTAAAATTGACGTAGGATGTGTGCGCGAGGTAATATCCCCCTTTGTAGGCCTCTCTCTGAATTTCAAGATACTCTGCAGAATGGATTCAATTTACAGGGTGTGGGGACTGAAAAGAAAATAGAATTGCGTATTGATGCCTTCAGAAATATTATTTGATGGCAATAAAATATTCCCTGAAATTCCCTTCAGAGGGGAGAAAATGGAGTTTGTTTTCCGTAATTGCATTTGCTAGCATTTGCTCTCACACTTTCCAATATAAGCCAATTGCAACCTGTGATTTGGTTTTGCTTATTGGCAAAAGTACCATGTAAATTGATCGGTGATGCATTTAAAGAAGATGCTTTGAAAGTTTGGAAATTGAGATGGCTTTTTCTTATTAGATTTCGAGAGTATTAGGGTTCATTTCTATATTTTAGTCTAATGTAATATTAGCCAAATATGTTCTTTTTCAATTTAGTCTTAATCAAGTTCTAGAAGACCATTTTCATCTAGCCCCAGTGGTGCTGTTAAGGCAGAGACTGCATTTCTACTGTCAGCCCTCCTCTCCTCTCTGGCGTCTGCAGCCCCACCCCTCTGAAGCCTTGTTCGATGAAGCCCCACAGTCACGGGTCCCAGTTCTATTTAAGCACACAAGAACAGCAGTGATTTCAAGAGGGTTTTTTTTTTTTTTTTATTTGCAAGGTTAAGGAGGAGAGAATTGTAAAAGCCACTAAAATCGTTATTTCTCTTAAAAGATATGGCCTTTATGCCTTGTGTTATTTTTATTTAATTTGGTCTTCGCCATGCTTAATGATGTAAAATGCAAACACACGGGATTTGCATTTGTTCCCCTAATTATTCAGGAGAATAATTGCCACTTATTTGATAATCATCACTGGGAGGAACACCTTCCTCTTAGTTGCTTCTGAAAGCTTTGCAGGGGGAAAAGATCCAATATATTCATCTGCTCATCATAGAGCCTTGTCATAGGCACTTCTGGGTTAATAAAGAAATTTTCAGAGCATTGTCTTAAAGGGCTGGGAAGGAAGTAGGAGACTGGCTGTCCCAGACGAAGTGCGAGATGAAACAGAGCACGGAGTCACAAGCGTATAGTCGGCATCTTTTGTGTGTCAGGTACTGTGTTCAGTCTTTGCTGTTTGGGTTCATTTTCACATCCACTTTGTAGGGTAGGTCATGTAATTGTCTTTCTCTCCTGGAGGGTAATATTGGGTTAAATCGCATGCTCTCAATTTGAGTTTTGAAGGAGACGTGATGGCACTGGGCACTTGATCTGAAGTCTATGCGATTCCCAAGCCTGCTCTCTCTCCTCCACGCCTGGCATTCATGCTCCCCCTCCCTCTGCAGGCATACCCACTGATACGACACTTGACAGTGTCTTCACCAATATGTCCTGGTGCTGTCTCACAAAACCCTGATTTGGACCCATCTTTCTGTAGTGGAAAGAGATAGGTTGAAGTGTCTTTTTAGAAGATAGTCCATTCAGATCAAATTTGGCACATGTTGTTCTAAATTGTTCTAAACAAGCCAGGGCCTTAATCTGTAAGGAAAAGGTTGGAGAAAATTAATGGTGGGATGCACTGTCATTGACTGCTGTTGTTCAGACAGATGGTGGCAGTGTGACTGAGTCATCTTCAGCCAGACAGATAACACTATAGACAGATACCACAATAGCCTCACGTGGAACGCACAGCATGTTGGGTTGGGTGGCAACATAGAGATATTACTCAATTGAAAACAAGGAGGCATCAGCTATTATGTGTTACCTCCTGGTGTCTATATATACATGAGTGTGGATACTGTGTGTGTGTGTGTGTGTGTGTGTGTGTGTGTGTGTGTGTGTGTGTGCTCGCTCACGTGCACGCATGGGCACATGTATATGCATGCTTGATGTAAGTTATATATCATAGCACAGTTATGATTGAGACGGGAATGCCTATAAACAAGAAGTTGCTGCTGGATGACAATAACATCTCTGAGATGTCTTCATGGTCTCTAAAAATGTTGAGCACTAATGGCTACACTCTCATGGTTTTGCATTTCTCAGTTACATCACTCATTGTTGGTGAATTGGTGACTGTTCAGGTCAAAGGGCATCTTTGGGAGATGGAGTAGACTTTTGTCTTCTTTGTGTGGAACAATGCTTGTACCATCTCTGGAACCTTAGCAGTCTCATTCTGAAGGAGGCTGAAGCAGGCGAAGGGCCTTCTCTGCGGTCTTTGCGCCCTCCCCATAAATCCGCAGTGGACCGGCAGGCCTGCGCTCGGCGTGCCTCCATTCTCCTGGGACTCCGCCTCGGCCCTGACATCATCGTAATCTAGTTTTCTGTGTTTAATATTTCTTAGACTTGGTTTCCCATTACAAGCATGGAAGAAACCCTAATGCATGAGTTTCAGAGGAGAAGGTAGCAGTCTGAACCTGCTGTGTGGCTCCATCAGCAAGTGAGTATTAATGTGAGAGCTGTCAGGACTTGTGGAAATTAATGGAGCCTGACGGGGGACAGACTGAGGTCAGAGACAGAGCTTGCCCTGACTGAATGGTTCTGGTGGTTTTGCAGCTGAGGCGAGTGAGTGCGAATGTGGAGCCAAGAGGGATTCCTGGAGGGCTGGCTGTGCATTCACTTACTGCGTAGGCAGTGGGCACCGTGTGCCAACGTCCTTCCTAGGTACAGGAGGGGCCACAACCAATGGTGGCCTCTGCTTCCTCAGAGCTACGAGTGTGCTCTCCTCTCGCTTCAGGTTGGACCAAGCCTTCTTTGCAACCCTCACCCCACATTCACCAAGTGAGAAACCGAGAAGAAAGGTCTCCTCAGGCAGTCCCTGAGCCTCAGTCCTTCCTAGCCTCCTAGTCTCTCAGGTCATTTTTTTTTTTCCGCCTTTCATCTTCCTGTAGAATTTTCTGCTTGGTCAATTTTCTGGCTTGAGTTTTTCTTACTCATTCCTCAGTAGAATTGTCTCCAGGACTTTGAACATTTTCTGTGGTTCCCTCTGGAATCACAATATTAAAAATGTAATAATACTTTTAAGCAGGGAAAAGGTCCTCTTCTTATCTGCCTTCTGTGTATCATGGGGTCCCCTTACCCTGCTGATGTTCTAAAATATCTCCTGTCTCTGCTGAATTGCAGTCTATCAGTGTCTCTTCTTTTGTTTAGAAGTGAACCAGTGATCATTTAGTGTGTTTAATATTAACTGAACTCTTTGTGGTCCTACAAAGTGAGGTTGGTGTCCGGTACACTGGAGCCGGTGAGCCTGAGGGCTGTGCACATGAGTCACGTCTTCCTGAGCCCCTGGGCACCAGAGCATGGTCTCCTGTTCTGATCCCGCCTCTGTTTCTTCTCTTCTTGCTACAGAGCGAGTGTCATGTACTGCCGGTCATATGATGTCGATAGCTTTGGTTCCTTTACACGTTTCCAAAATCTCTAATTCAAAATCTCATTCTTTTTTTCTTATGGAAAAAGGTGTTTAATTTGAAATTAATTTAGAAATAGAAAACCTCGTAGGAAGGAGGAAAGAAACAAAAACCACAAAGCATCCAGGCAATGTTTTGCTTCATGAGCTTGTCACCCCCTCATTGGTCTACGTGTAACTAGGCTTTCTTTTACACATGAAAACGAGAGACAGCCATGTTGGCTTTGGATGCTTTTTTCATGTGCTGTGTGGTAGGGTGGCTCTGTGGCTTTAGCTGACCAAAATAAGAGATCACAATGGATTAGCCTTATTTACCAGTTTCTTGATTTAAAATATAGGCCTTGGGGAAGGTGGCTTTGTCATTAGCTACAAGCTAATGAGCCATATTGGTTGCCCCATTTCCCATAATCCTCACTCAGGAGGAATGGAAAGTGTGAGGCAAACCCATGTGGAAGGCAGATGCGCTGGAAACATGAATTGTTGGAATACCTTCTATAACGATTTATAGCAGAAAAATGGGCTGCAGTTATATGATACTTAATTTTGAGGCACATTAATTTTTATTGAAGGAGTGGAACAAGCTATCCTGGGAATCTTATTTATCCAGAACAGAACTTGTATGCAATCATTTAGCAATGATGCACCACTGCCCCATTTCTGACTACTCTCTGTTATTTTTCCAGCTTCCTCAGATCACAGGATTGTCCCATCCCTCTCCAGCCCCTAGGGATATTTGAGTGTATTACCTTAGACTTCCTGTCTCTTGTCCAAGCTTTGTTCTGCTTCTTATATAGCCAACAAATTTCTAAATTCTGGGTCTTTACATCAAGTTGACCTTCCCTTCCTATAGGAGGCTCCCATATTCTCCTGAGAGGTAGTGGGAAAAAAAAATTACACCAGCAGCTGCAGTTGAATTTAGGGAACATCTTAAGTGATTCAAGATAAGTGTTCTCATGACATAAGGCTAACATTGCCCCTCATGTCTCATGCAAGAGAAGCCCATGACACAGCTGGAAAAGCATCTAGAATGGAGAATTCTGTTTCATGGTACAGATGAAAAAGGGCATAAGGATTAGAACTAGCAAATAGATCCTCTTGGATGAGCAAGTGGCACAGGAAGTCTCTTGACAGAGGGACCTTAGCCAGGCATTGTCAGGGTCTAAGAAATTGGGCTTTGTATGATTTTAGAATCTAGATTCTAATCCCATTTGTGTTACCAGTGTGAATGGTACCTGCATGGCAAAGAACAGCATCTCTCTGGAACTTGCTTTCTATATCCATAGAATGGACTTAGGTGAATTTTGTTCCTGGTTTTTGTATTTTAAAATCATTTTTAGATGGCTGTTTTTTCAAATGTTATTTTAATTCATATAGCAAATTCAAATTCAAATAACAGAGAGCTGTTCTGGTGATCCTGGGAGCAAGTCCTTCCCCACAACTCTGTGCTTTTCTCCAGAATCTTGCGCTAGCTCTGGGGAGGCCTTAGACCAGTATGCCAGGCTATCTTAGAACATTCTCCTGCCTTTGTGCCGTGTGTGATTACATGGAGACACTTGAGTCTGGGATGCTATGAGCAGGGACAGGTCCCTTTGTTTACTTTATAGTGAGGACTAAGGCGGTATACATAGTTGAAGATATATATCCACCTTCACTGATGCTACTGATACTTTGTTCTTTATACATACCCACAGAAAGGGCACCCACCCTGTAGGTTCTAGAATCAGAGACATTTCAAGGGATAAAAGCTGATAGGAGGAATGGAATCTGGATAGCCTCAATTTTACTCCTTTGTGAATGAAAGCCCAAGATATGAGCTCCTAGACAAGAGAAGCAAAGAAGTGGCGTGTTAGGGCAGGGTTAGGATGACCTCCAGGGAAGGTCTGTCTTACCACTAGGCACAAGCTGGAGGCTCCCTAAGCATCCTCTCATTATCCTGAGACCCAGTGGCCTTATTGGTTCTAATAATACTCATATTACTTAAGGGTACTTTGGATCATTGCCAGATTCTGTTATAGTTTTCCAAGTTTTCTTTTTCATCTTTCATTGAGATTCTTCAAGAGTAGCGGTTGTGTGTGGCATCAGGGAAGGATCTGATCTAAGGATGAATAATGGCCTCTTGGATGGCAGTTGGGAGGGTTGGTTTCCAGCAGCAGCAGCAGCAGCAGCAGCAGCAGCAGCAGCAGCAGCAGCAGCAGTAACAGCACAGCTAATAGACATTAGAATGAATAGAGCATCCAAAATTGTTTAGGATCCTGTTTAATCTTACTGAGGCTTACTATTCATATTATTCATATTACTTATACATTATATTACTTTTTCCTACTTATATTTAAAGAAAGTATAGTTTGAAAGGCATAGGCTAGAACACAGCTGGCCAGGCCAGATGCCACAGAATAGGACACTTTATAAAAACTTAAACTTGGGAGAAAATACAACACAGAGTTACATTTTTCATAGCCTAGTATGGCAAGCCCAGTTCCTGGAGTCTCAGAAGCTTCTGGAAACCCTTGGAGTAGCTACACTGTATCACTAAGCAAATGTGAATTGTGTACTTACCACTGGGAAGTATTGCACTGAGTTCTTTGAGTCAATCAAGGGCCCACAGGCATGATACATGTCTTCAGTCAATAGGGAGACAGACAAGAAAAAGGCTACACTGAACACCAGGGCACCAGGAGTAACCTTGTTTTCGCTGAAATGCATGTGCTTCTAAAGCTGGACATCATGCAGCTGTTGCCATCATTGTCCTGAGAGCAGAGGACATTCAACGTCATACAGCTAATGCATAATGGGTCCTGTGGCATCCCCTACTCTTGACTCTGTGCTACTCTGCCGCCCATGTGATACCGGCTTAAAAGCGAGTCTTAAGAGTAGAAATTTGAGAAACGAGGCAAGAGGGTACTATGTAATATCTGAAGGTGGGAGGAGGGTGAGGGAGGGTGCAAAGACATCTGAGGAGGAAGAGAGGGGTGATGCTGGACTCCAGAGAAGGGAGTCTAGCTAGCACAGCATCAGCAACCAAGAAGGTGGATCTTCGTAGAGACAGTGTTGTCGCTGTGGCCAGCCCAGCCCAGGAAAGAACTGAGAAGAAGCTTTGCTTTCTCCCTCAGGCAGCTATTAGTGGTGTCCCGGGAGAGCTTTTGAAGGATAATAAAAACAGGAACCAGAATTCCTCTGGTTGTGTATTATTCAGTATGAAATTATAGTGGCCCATCAGGCAGAGCCAATGTGGGGCAAGCAGAAGCAGCAGTGGGGGGAGGGGGGCAGCTGGAGAGATGGTTCAGTGGTTAAGAGCACCGACTGCTCTTCTGAAGGTCCTGAGTTCAAGTCCCAGCAACCACATGGTGACTCACAACCATGTGTAATGCGACCTGATACCCTCTTCTGGGGTGTCTGAAGACAGCTATGATATACTTGTTTATAATAAATAAATCTTTTTTTAAAAAAGAAGAAGCAGTGAGAGCAAGGAGTTTGGTAGAATTTGTGAGCATTGTTGGATTTTCTGATTTTCCAGGAAAAGGTGGGAAGCCCTGAAATCCTGTGTGTGTGTGTGTGTGTGTGTGTGTGTGTGTGTGTGTGTGTTAGCTTCTGTTTTCTAAATGTTAGCTCATCTTTTAAAAGTAAAATTCAGTTAAGAACTAAACTTAACATTACTGTAGGTTGAATTTTATCATATCTGGATTCCTTCCAGAAGTTTCAGAGCAAACTGCTGAAGCATCCTGATCCACTTAGGATCACGTTTGCAGCAGGCACACATACCTGTTCACATGCCAGTGGTCGCTTGTTCTTACTTAATTGGGATGGGTAAATATAAACTCACAACAAAAGAAGATTCCATAAATAAAGAACTGATGGCCCAAGAGAGAAGATCAAAGCAATGTGGTCGTGGGCAGAGGAGGAGTTTAGTTAAGAGTCCAGTTGTTGCCGGGCGGTGGTGGGGCACGACTTTAATCCCAGCACTTGGGAGGCACAGGCAGTTGGGTGTCTGAGTTCAAGGCCAGCCTAGTCTACAAAGTGAGTTCCAAAACAGCAATGGCTACACAGAGAAACCCTGGTCTCCAACAACAACAGAAACAAAGCAAACAAATGAAAAAGAGTCTAGTTGTTAGAAATGTAAGTTGTAACCAAGAGGGAATGATGGGAGAGTGGAGGCTGAGAAGCACTGAGGCCCTTTCTTTCTCTTCCTTAGTCCATGAGGTGGGTCATCCTGAGAAATGAAGAGAAACACAGACAAATTTTACGGTGTCTGCTTTGGAGGATAGCAGTGCAACAGCCAGGAGGGCCAGTTGGCCTTCTGATCATCACTCTGTTTCTTTTCAGAGAACGGAGTTACACTCTGTAGCCCAGGTTGGCCTGGAACTGTGTCCTGAGTGCTGGCACTGCAGGCCTGAGCTAACACACTTTAGTCGTAAATGGGACACAACATGCTATCTCTGTGTGCTTATCAAATCTCTACTGATTATCTGAAGCTGTACTCCCAACTGATGGCTGAGATCCCCTCTTTCATTCGTTCATTCATTCATTCACTGCTTATGTAGCATTGTTGCTATACCTCTGATCTCTGTTGTTTATTCAACAGTGTCCTGACCGTAACATATGTATTTTATTACATGTGTACATATAACTATCTATATGAACATATTGTGTACTTGTGTATATTACATGTATATTACATATATTTTATTACATATATACATGAAAATGCTATAGACCACATTGACATTAACTTCTCAACTACGCATTTAAAACAATATACACAGTCCTTAACATTTTATGGAGAATTCCTCTTCATTCCAGCTAGAATAATATCCTGTCGTTCCCAGGACAAGCTGTCTAATTCCACCACGTAGTGCTTCGGGTCCCACAGAGCAAGGATTTCTTCTGCGTTAGGAAAGCAGAATTTGGCCTAGCTTTTTTATTCAAGTGGGTCGGCCTAGATGGCCTGATCTGAATAAAATGGATAAAGGCAGGCACCTCTTTGTCTGACAATTGGAAAGTGATGCTATTTGAATACCAAGAGGCTTGAAGCTTGACTGCGGAGCCTTCCAAATTAATCTAGTCTTGTAGGAAAAAAAAAAAAAAGGAAGGAAGGAAATGCCATCAAGTAACAGGAGATTTGTCAGCTGCCCTGCTTACACTCTTCATATAAAACAGAAAGGTTGGCAGATTACAGAGGAAAGGTCAGCTCAGGAAAAAAGAAAATCTGTCAGACAATCTCATAACATAGGTAACCCAGGGTGGAACTTGGAAACTGCGATTGGGTTCTCAGAGAGAGATGAGTCTGTTGGCGGCGTGTAAATATCATCACCGCTCCTGTGGCTGCTCCTCTCGGTGGCTCCTTCTCTAGCGGAGTCCCTGAAATCTGATTTAAAAGACACAGAGGATGCTTGTTTTCCGGAGTAGGATTTACTTCGCTCAAGTTTCACCTTTTATTTCTTGTTTGTTTGTTTTGAAGAGTTAAAGGGGGTGTGGGGGGGAGTACTTGGTTTGCCCCGTGTCTCGGAGGCAATAGTGAGGAATAGTGCAACAGCAGTGATGAGTTTCCAGTGCAGCCAGCATCAGGACAGCGGGGATAGACAGCCACAGCCTGATGTGAACTGGTAGCCAAGGCCCACTCTGGCAGGACCCGCCTCAGGACACGTCGCTGCCCAGAAAAGCATTTTCAGCCTGTTCTGACTTGAGGAACCCAGAGGAACCTGTGGGTGCCTAATCTAACCACAGTCTGCAGCAGCCTCACTCTATCAGCAGGAAGAGTGCTGGGAATCTGAGGCCCTGTTAATCCATCTTTCATCTGTGCTTCAAGCACAGAATCCTGCAAAATAGCAGCACCGGTTCTAGGGTGTTTGCAACACACATCACGCTCCTAATTGCCCAACTTGCATAAGCATGCCTTTGAGAGTGGCTTCCTGCTTCTACTGCACTGTTCCAGCCCTGCATGTGACTGAGGCCAGAGGTATGCCACACAGCGGTGTGTGCAGCCATCAGACATCTCTTGACTCCTAGCCTCAGTGTTTCTGATTCCCTTACTCCACAGAATCAGTTTCTACCTTCTCCTGAGCCTTCCCATTACAGCCCACGCTATATATGCGATTTTATTACCCTTAGAAACTAAAAAAATGAAGAGCTGAAGCAAAATTGCTGTGTTATAAAACATCACCACCGTCTCCGAGAACCACTTGTGCTAGCAGCTGCCTTTGCTTCAGGCTGCTGGCACAGTGGAAACTGTCCAGTGCAGTCTTTATAGATCGCTCTGCTGAAATCCAAGTTCCAATGGCAGAAGTTACTACCACTCACAATAAAAAGTCTCTTCCCATGAAAGCTTCCTTAATTAAATCATCAGCTCTGGCTTGCTGGTAAGGATCAATTCTTAACAAAAGTAGTCTCTTTCCTGCTCAGGGTAACCTTAATTCTTCCCAGAACGGCAGGCAACATTCATTTCGCACTGGACCTGGGAGTCTCAGCAAGGTGGAATTAGGTGTGCCTCCACCCCATCCCACCCTTATTTTCACCCCAAAATAAAATAAAATGAGCAATAGTTCATTGGCAAGATTTGAGGGGTGGGTGGCGACAGAGCAGGGAAAGGATTAATGTGAGGATGGTGATGGCTGCCCGGTTCTATCTCCCCTTGGAAATTTGGTTCTTAGAGCATCACAGTGAGTTATTAATATGTATGACCTGTACTTTATTCAAACATTATAAATCTATGCAGGAGTCTGGTGTTTGGGTTTTCCTTTCTAGCTTTCATTCTTCTTCCCAGAATTATCTCCTTCCGATCGGGAAACTTTTGCATAAAGAGCGAACACCGAGAACTCACATTTCCATAACATAAATATTAAAGGAGGGTTAAGCTTTACAGTTTCTTCTCCCATCCCAATGGGAGGAAAGTTGGCCTTCCAATCGCCGGCCCTTAATAATGTTCTGTTTACTCAGAAGCCAAAGGTAAATGTAAGATTAGACTTGCAGTATGGCATTGTAGGTTCCTTATCTGGACTTAGGGTGCACTGTAGAATGCTTTGTTTGAAGGGTGGACGAAAAACCTAGCACATATGCATGCTGTTAAAAAATACTTGGCTGTCTTAATTTATTGGGAACCACACTGAGTCCAAGCCTTCACTTTGGGATCATGGTCAATCTTTACACAAAACAAAACAAAACAAAACAAAAACGGGATAATTGTGTATGGAGTCATCACAGTGGAGCTGTAAAATCTAGAAAGAAATGGAGCTGGGAAGCTTGATGCCTTCTTAGCAGCTATTTAGCTCCATATAGCTTCCTATTTCCGTGTTACTTTCCTTTTTGGTAGCATTAAAGAGTCGCCATAAATTTTGGTTTACATGGAAATAGAAGGAAATGTGTGAGTATTTCATTCGGGTGAGCTGTCTGCTAATCGCAGTCTTGGCTGTTGTAGTTTGTGATGCGAAATGAATGTGCTAATTGGTACTTTTTTTTCCCCCTCTCCTTCTTGTTATTACAGGAAACCTGCCATATGAATACAAAATTGTGATTGCTGGGAATCATGAACTGACATTTGATAAGGAATTCATGGCAGACCTCGTTAAACAGGACTACTACCGTTTCCCCTCTGTGTCCAAATTGAAACCAGAGGACTTTGACAATGTTCAGTCCCTCCTGACAAACAGTATTTACTTGCAAGATTCAGAGGTAACCGTGAAGGGATTCAGGATATACGGTGCACCCTGGTAAGTGCTCATTCAACAGGTTTCCTCTGTTTTCAAGTTGGGGGTGGGTGGGAAACGACCATGCTTGGGACTTAGCTGCTTTCCATGAAAAAGGGTAGGGTGGAAGGGAAGGCTGTTGGTTCATTGGCAACCAAGCACATCATCTGGTCCCACTGTAAATCACAGTTATTAGTATTGGCATCATCAAACAGACTTCTTTAGGTGACAAGAATGAAACTAAAGCTTTAGTAGACATGTATGTAGTTATGTGACTGGGGCTCTACATGTATCTGTGCAAACAGAGAGAGGCTTGCCAAAGACTAATCTGTTCCTCTTGACAGATTTAGCTACTCTGAATATTCCATGACAGTATTTCTCCTTTCAGTTGTATGGAAGCAGTCACGAAATGCCTTGCATATAGGTCAAGTTGTCTCAAGTCTCTCTACACATCAGACTGACTGACTGGTTCTGTAAAGATAACTTTTGAGATCTAGTCTCAAAGACCTCCCTGATTCTCCTCTCTCAGAGAAAGCCCAGAAATGTGTGATTTTATAAAGGCTTTCCAGATGAGGCAGATGCTCAGGCAATTTGCAGGTTGTTGATTGACAGCCCAGAGCTAGAAGTCCTGAACTGTTCTCCGAGCACATCCTAGGAGCATCTCAGTGGGACTCTGGAGCTTGGTTTTCATGGCCAGGTTTGAAAGGAGTTATCCCACATTACCAAACCTTAGATTTTGAACCTTTAAAATGGTGAAAATAAATAGTGTCTTTTACCTGGTCGTTGAAGGATTAATGTAGGTGGCACATGGAACAGATTTAGAAGAGAGCCTGGTAATTGGCTTACAATAACATTTGTAATTTCCCCGCTCTTGGCTTTACCACCATGATTTTGGCTGGACTTGAGAAAGTTACTTAGCCCAGACCAATGTTTTCATCTCTGAAATGAGACTGCTTGACTGGAGATTATCTGTATCAGACAATTCCAAGATTATCTGTGAGTCTTGAGCAGAGAAACTAAACTTTCCCCATCCCCCCTGGAAAAGCCCCCAAGACCTTTTGTACAAGCTAAGGCAGAGCTTCGAGAGGAGTGGCTGGGTGGGTTCCCATTGCCTCTCCAATCTTTTTTCCTCTGACTAATTGGAATTCAAAATCCAAGGGGGTGTGAGAAGTCCATTTTGTTGCACTTCAACCTGACAATAACTATGAGTTCCTCATTAACTACCATAAATAGGCACTTTTGAATAATTTTTCAAATTATTGAATAGGCACTGTTCTAAGTCCGCTGTTTTATCTGGTGTCTAATTTAGTCTTTGACCTGCCTGAAGGATTTGGGTACCAGTCTAATTTTTATTTAGCAAGTAAGCAAACTGAGGCATGGAAGGTTAAAGACTGCTTAGGAACCATAGGCACTGAGTGGTAGCCCTGCTACCCTGCTGGAGACTGCTACTGTGACTCCAGGGAAAATAGTGTGGGCAAGGGGTTGAGTAGCGACGGGAGTGCTGGTGGTAGTGTGATAATTAGTGGTTATAATTTGCAGGTCTAGTTTAAATTTGACTCTATTAAAGTCCATACATTTATTTTTTTTATACATGAGAAGATGACAGGGGGTAATAGGATAAATAGCAGTCATGAGTCCTGTTCAGCTGTGATCAGAAAAATGATCTCAGTGTGAAACGGGGAGTAGATATCAGTGGTTCCAGATATGGAGCAGGATGTGAGCTTTTTCCACTTTCTGGTCCAATTCTTAATACAGTTTAATATTGAAGAATGACCTCTGGTTGTCAGAGAAACTTGACGTGCTGGTTAAAATCATTTCTTCAAACATGTCTAGTCTTTTTGAACAATCTACAAAAGGCAGAGGACATTGGGTTGTTTACAAATAGTCAATGCTTTCAAAGATCCGAGATCGCTAATCTCTGAAACAGTGACAGATAAATAGAAAATATACCCCCCATGGTTTAAGCTGATCCAAATCTGCTAAGGGTAGAACTAGCTAAACAAATTTATAGCTGTGATGTATGAGGTAACGGTTAGGGTCCCAAACCAAGACCTTGAAGTATCCCAAGATATGAAAACAAATTGGTAATTGAAATATGGGGTGTGGTGGGATATGACCCAATCTAGATGTTTGGTGCATGTTGGAGACAAAGTTTATATTAGAACTAGATTACTATATTTACAATTTTTAAAAATAATTTTAAAAATTTTAATAATTTGGTATTAGAGAAGGTAATCGAAGTCAGAAACTAGGCAAAATTATTGAATCTTGAATTGTTGTCCTGAGATAGTTTCTTGTAGTGTGTATTGGGATTTCTAAAAAAACAAACAAACAAAAAAAAACAAAAAACAAAATCCAAAAAAAAACTTGGCCCCTTGCCTCTGCTGAATACTTCTTCTCAAAGAAGAGAATCTGTAGGTAGAATTTAAGACATCTGAAGGAGGGATTTGTCCGATTCTCTGAGGTTATTGCTACTTTGATATTTGATCAAGAATCAGATACTAGTAAAGGGGAGATTTCAATTTTACTCTATTCTTCTGAGACATCAGTTGTTCGAATGTCACTATGAAAATGTTCTGTTTAAATGGATATTTCCAGGACTACTGATCATTGTCTGAGCACTTCTATGTGGGGAGGACCATGTGTCCCATTTCTACCACATAGTCCCTGGGACTTCGGATGAGTTCATTTGTCTTTGCTTTGTTTGGTTCTGACCTCCCCATTCCTCTGTCTTCTCATCTTCACAGTATCACTTCCCTCATAGCATAAACTTTATGTACCCACAGCATAGCAAAGACCCCAAGCCAAGACTTAGTATTTGAGAAGTGTAGTTGTTGCCATAAGCAATGAAGTATTGGTCTTTTCTGTCAACTCTACTGGAGACTCTACACCAGGAGTCAGAGGGGTGTGTTCTGACCCTGGTTCAGCCTCTTCTGATTGGATGACGCTAGATGAGGCCTATGTCTTCTCAATTTAGTATATGAAACAGAAAAGATGTCTGATCTAGGCTCTTTTATACTTAAACCATATAAATAAATGCTCGCTAAAGCTAGAATCTTCGAAGATGATACACATTGGTAGACATGGTTATTTTAATGCTTTACACATTCCTAACCTCTTTTGTTTCGCATAGGAACAAAATTTCAGGGTTAAGGTTTTATCATTGTTATTGTATCTCTGAAATTTTCCTGCAGGTAAAAGCCTCCCCAGTCGCCCAATAGATGTTCTAAAATAGTAGAAACTAGTTAATTTTTACTTCTATGACTTCCAACAAATTTTCTAGAGGAAATGTTCAGTTATAAATTGATAACACTGCTAGTGGTTTTTATTCAAAAACAAAAATCAAAACAAGAACATTTATCGTCCATCCTGCCATCCATGGATTTCACAAAAGCAGTTGCCATCAGACCAAGGAAACTGTTCTAACTCTTGAATTTTAAAAGAATAGAGTGTAGCTGATTTTTCTTAAGAAGATGTGCTTGGTGTGCACAAGGCCCTGCTGAGGTTTTGTTCTGTAGCATCGCCTTCTCCATAAGAGAAAACGAAGTGATCGTTAGATGGTTTAACTTCAGAAAAAGAATATTCATCTGCCTTCATTGTGTGCTTCTAACTTGTGTCACAGCTGAACGCTTCCCAAAGACTATAGAGAATACTGTTGCTTCCTGATTCACAAGTTACTGGGAATTTATATACAGAAAATAGCTTGCAACACATCTCAGCATTCCTGTGTGTTTCCAACTGCAATATGCCATGTCACTTACTATATCTCCAACAAAGAGGATTGGGATGTGATTTGATGGGTCTGAGAAAACAGTGTTCCAAACAGCCGAAGTTGTAAACTGGATGTTAGCTTGGAAGGAGAGGGCCTCCTTGAAAGGATGGCAAGTGTAGATGAATTTTTCAGGGAGCTTCTTGACCTCAGGGGATCTTGACAGGAACACAGTTTTCTGCGTTCTATCTCAATTTCTTCACCAACTCCTTCCATCAACCTAAAGGAAAGCAACCAGACATGCACTTCAGATAATTCGCTCATACATAGGATTCTCTTAACTTCTGCCATCATTTCCTTTTGTCCCTTTTGGGAGACAGAAGAGAGGGATTGTGTCATCAGGCAGCTGGACCAGCTTTGAAAGACCACCGGCTTCCCTGCCTAGTGCGCACGCGTGGCCTGCGAGCTGAACTCCACTTCCTCTTTCTGGTTGCTCCCTCTGCAGCATCTTCCCCAAAGACAAAGAAGAGAGAAGAAAAAATTCCAATAAAATTAATTGCTTGCCAGTTCATACCAGAAGGGAGGTGGAATTTTGAAGTCATCTTCACATTTTTGATTACTGAACCTGCGCCCTAGCCTTTTAATGCAAGCGGGCTTCAGTTCAACTTCCACATGAACGGACTGTGGAAATCAGCTGGGTCTTCTTTTAGCAATCTCATGATGGCAAGATGCTGTGGCGGAAAAAAAAAAAGAAAGAAGGAAGGAAGAAAAGAGAAAGGAAAGAAGGGAAGGAAGCAAGGAAGGAAGAAAGGAAGAGATAAGGAAGCCCCGTTGTAAAAAGTGGTCAGACCCTGACCATAGCCTGGAATGCTCAGACTGGAGCTGCTATCTTGTTCTTTGCAAGCCTGCACCTTATTCCTTCTGCACAAAACCAGCCTCCTCTGGTGTTTAATGAACATGAGTGGGGCTTTCCTATGTCTGGGAATTTGATCTCTGAAATCAAAGTGGTCAGGAAGAAAGAGCTCCTTTCCGCATTAGAATGGACACAGGTGTAATTTGTCAGATTTAGTAACAGTGGAGGAAGTGCCTTAACGTCTACAACAGGAAAATTAGATCAGGCTCAGGCAGGCCTGGTAGTTCTAAAATGGCCAAAAGAGGAAGAGAGTGCCCACTGCCCTTCATTTTCAAAGGAAGCAGGAGTCTGGATCCCCCTCCCTCCTCGTTCCTTTCATTTGGCATCATAAACACATTGAGTTCATTCATTCATTTAGATGTAATTTCCTCTGCCATTCTCAAAGCCGGAGTTAAGTGTCGACTCTACTCCCTGGCATCGATAATTTGTGTCTGCACACAAATCGCTACAAGGTTGCTTGTGTTGTCTTGTTCTGATCAGGGCGTCAGGGCTTTATGGTTAGGCTGTCAGGAAAGCTTCAGATGTTTTTATTTCCAATTATAAGTTCCGTAATGCATCGTGCATTTTGCTGACAGTCTCCAAGTTCTTGAAATAGTGAACAAATTAACAGCAGATATTGAGTGAGAGGATTAGAAAGCCAGTTGGCAACTCATGATAGAACTCAGATACAGGAATTGGGTGCAGTGGGCTCATTTATTTTATTTTCACAGTCGTACTTTGTAATTAACTTAGGCAAAGAAAAAAGGAAGGAAGGAAGGAAGGAAGGAAGGAAGGAAGGAAGGAAGGAAAAGAAAACTCCCATGTCTCCATGTTCAGCCAGAAAGTCTGTTTGCAGATTGTAATCTTTGTTGGTTCTACACAAGTGTGCAGGGATCCCCCACTTTTATTTAAGAAAATTCCAAAAGATATTGGCACAGAAAAAATGGTGGTGGTGGTGGTGGTGGTGTGTGTGTGTGTGTGTGTGTGTGTGTGTTAAACAAATATGCACTCTGCTTTTACATGGTTCTCTTTAAAGGCCCAGGCTAACATTTCATTTTGCTTGGCCCCAGGCCCACAGGCACAGACCTATGGCCATTCCGCCGTGGTGTAGAGTTACAGGGCTCTGTTTACGTTATTGCCTGTTTCAGAACGCAGCTGACTGCTCTTAAAGCCACACAGGATCAGATTCACTTCTGGTTTTAACAACTGCCTTGTTTATTTGAAAGAAGGACGAAGCAAAACCATTGGCTTTGCTTCCTACCTCCCAGAGCTAGGCAGATCAGCACAGCAAACACCTCCTCCCAGGCCCGTCTGTGCAGTGTGTTATATTGGGCCCAGTCAGACCTCTCTGCCAGCAGCCCTAACCAGCTTGTCCCCGCACCCTCTCCTGGTTGGGACCGTTACGGGGAGGCGGCTAAGGATGATCTGTAGCGTTCCATTCGGCTCCAAATCCGCTGCAGTCACAGTTTCAATCTTTTGCTTGGACGTGGCTGTGCCAGTAACTCAGTCAGCAGCATGGGCCGGCTCACACATGGAAGGTGGTATTTCACTCAGAGTTTGTACAAATGATGTCTCATTTGAGCCACCTAGAAGTTCTCAAAATCACATCATCGCTCATAGGAGTTACGAAGGCCCAAGATGTCCACGCACCGATGTGCTGCTGGGTGCCGTTCGGCACTGTTGCTTTTGGACAGAGTCCAAGTTAGAGCAGAAGGTGACTTGCCCAGAGTCCCAGAGCCAGTGTGAGAAACAGGACCTGGACCCAGACTTCCTTTGCCAAGCCCTTTACATTGGGATAGTCCAGCAAGGACAGCCATCCACTCCTCAGACTGCACACGCTCAGGCAGTGACCATTTCTCCTGACCTTTGAAGACAAGGCTGCTCCCACTCAGTTGTAAAAAGGCTGTACACTAATCTGGGCCATGTTACTCTTCAGGGACTCTTAGGGAGAGGGGCAAAATGACCTAGTATCTTCTGCATGCTGTGCTTCAGAAAATGGGGGGTTTTGAAGAAGAAAAATCTTCACCTCAGCATGTTGCATGGCATTCTGGTCTTTCAGCTTTATGGATGCTCTGCAAATACTATAGATGAGCCCATCACATGACTGCCCCAGTCTCCCTAACTTGAGGCCCTGTAGCAAGAAGGGTGGGAGTGGCTAGGGCTATGTCTCAAGGGCTGGTTTGGTGGCATGCACTCCAGTGGGAATCAGGTTGACATGGACTACTGGAAAGACCCGAACCATATCGTTGAGCTTTGGCTGAGCTGGCGGGCAGCTGGGTATCCTCCCATTCCTCATGTTACAGACATAGGCGCCTCCTTGTCATCCAGAGTCGCTGCCGGCAAATAAAAGGGAATTCTAATGTGGCTTCAAGCTCCACAAACAGTGACCAATCGGCTTTGTTCTCTACGCTTACTCTAGGCTAGCTCAGTGCAGACCTACTGAATGCTCAGTCCATATCAAATGAATAAATGAATGAGTGAGCAAACAATGCAGGGGAAGCAGCGAGAGGAGCCGAGGGTTACACTAAGGGGATAACAGCTGTAAGCAAATGCTTCCAATGAAAGTCAGGCAGAATCGTGAGTGTATGGAATGGAAGACCAGACATGGAACAGCAAAGTAGAACCAAACACAGCTCTAAGCTGTGCCCCAAGCCTTCAAGAACAGGTCTGAGAGTGTGGAGAGCTCACATGTCCCTAGGTGAGCCTGCTGTCACGAAAGCTAGGGAAAGGGAGAGACAAACTTTAAGGCCCTACGGATTTCACAGAAGGATGTCTTGGTGAGCCGTGTTATTCTTCCTTACCTCAGACACCTCATTCCATGCTCTGAGTAGTGAAAGAACTTGCTAGTTGTACCCTTAGAGACCGTTTCTTCAGGGCTGCAGTCAAGAAGGACAGTGCAAAGTTGATATTGTTGGGAAGTTAGGCCAGGCAGCCTCAGAACGTCCTCTGGAGGTTGCAAAGGAGCCCCAGATGCCTGCTTGATGGCTGGAGAGCTTTATGGGAGAGCGCTGAGATCTTTACCATTCATTTTGGAGGTATTTGATAGGTGGAGCGTTCTTAGTCTGTGCTCTGAACTATGAATGTAGGTGGCTTTTCCCAGGCTGTACCCCTTAGTAAGCTATTCAGGTCCCATGACGAGCTCAACACTTGCCTATCAACCTGCCCATCACTCTCCCCTGTAGCTCAAGTGTGTTCACAGAGCAGTCCAGGTACCTATGCGGGGAAGGTGAGGTGGAGCCTCCTTCCAGGCATCAGAGGTTGCCCCGCCACCTTCTCTCCCTGTCAGCTCTCACCACCACATCACCTCTGCCTGGCCTCACCAGAGGACTCCTTTCTCCTCTTCCAGCACTTACTGCCTCAAGGGTTCGTTTGTCAGCCCATGGGAAGTTTGGTAGGACACAAGCTCAACCGTGTCATAGTCAAGGACACATCCCTGCCATTGAAGACCTCATTGAAACTAAGCTAAGCCCTGCTTGTTGATTCTCTCTTCTCTTGAACCATCTGTTCCCCAAGATAACACTTCTGGAAAGAACTTAACATGGGGACCCTAAAAACTTAGCTCCCTAAGTTAATCATAAGCAGGTAAAGCCCAGTCTACTTGCCAAACGACAGAGAGACAGTTCTGCACACTTGTGGAGGCTCTAGCTTTCAAAAAAAGGCCGTCCTAGCAAGCATGCATCTTGGTTTTATCAGTTAGACCTTGATAAACATATCTTCTAATCGCTGAGCCATAAATGAATTTGTCAAATTGGCATGCAAAAAATAGCCATCAGGCACATCACATACATGAACGTACTTTATATAGCATGGGTTTAAACTTGTCTCTATAGATGCACCATTATCAGTCCACCTTGAAAAACTAGAAGACTGAGCTTTAGAGATGTTACATAACTCACCTAGCAATTCACTTCACAAAGGACAGGAAATCCCGAAAGTCAGACTACCAACTGTATGACCCCACAGCTTTTTATTCTTTGCCAGTCCTGGAGTCTTCGTGGGATTGATAAGAGATTGTGTTTGTCAGCTTCCTGGTACTCGTTAGATAATAAATAAAGTATAGGTTTCTTTCCTGAACTGTGAGTTTTTAGTTCTCTGATGGCTGGTGTTATTTTTTGTTTATGTATGGTCAAAGGAGATAAATAGGAAATTTAATTCAATAAAATGTTTCCTCTGTGTAAGTGTGTGAGAGACAGACAGACAGACAGACAGACAGACACACACACACACACACACACACACACACACACACACACACAGAGAGAGAGAGAGAGAGAGAGAGAGAGAGAGAGAGAGAGAGAAACACAGAGTGGGAAGGAAGAAAAGAGTTTTAAGAAGAAGTAAATGTTGTTCACTTCCTCTGGCATGACAAGTTGCTTATGATCTGGGTAAGTGGAAGCCACTTAGGAAAGGAACCCTGCATATTGGCTGCATTTGACTCAAAAGCGTGGAAGGGTGAATAGACGACTGTTAGATGAAGACAAATGGGACAGTTTTAAGGTCACTGAAATGGAGTATCATTTTCAATGTATGAGTAACACTTAGCAGTGTGTCCTCACCCAGGAAAGATAAAAGAAATGTTGAATAGTGACTGTAAATTCAGTGCAGACTGTTCCACGAGGGCTGTCCCCTCTCAAGGCTAGCAGCACATTTGCAAGCCTCTGGGATAGCAGAATGTGCATGAATTCTGCACAAATCAGGGAAGATGAGCTGAAAAGCCTGCATTAACTTGGGACAGGATGTGCATACAATAAAGACACATGCTCCACTATGTTCATAGCAGCCTTATTTATAATAGCCAAAAGTTGAAAGGAGCCCAGATGTCCCTCAAAGGAGGAACGGATACAGAAAATGTGGTATATTTATACAATGGAATACTACTCAGCAATTAAAATGAATTCATGCAACTTGTAGGCAAATGGTTGGATCTGGAAAATATCATCCTAAGCGAGTTAACCCAATCACAAAAAAATACACATGAAATGCAATCACTGATAAGTGGATATTAATGAGCCCAGAAGCCCTGAATACTCAAGGCACAATTAGCAAGTCAAAGGATTCCCATGAAGAAGGAAGGAGAGGACCCTGGGCCTGAAAATACTGGATCCAGTTTTTTAGGAGAGTACCAGAACAGAAAAAAGGCGGAGGTGGGGGCTGGGGGGGAGAGGACTTATGGGACATAGGGTGAAGGGGAAACTGGGAAAGGGGAAGGCCTTCAGAATGTAAACAAAGAATATAGAAAATTTTAAAAAATGTAAAAAAAAAAAAAAACAACTTGGGACAGATAGGATGGAAGACTGCTCAAATGTTAGAAAAGATTATCTGTTCAAAAATGAACACTGTTACTGTGACTAACAATAGCCATGTATACCAGCTGCATCAAAAAAGAGGGACATTCCGCCACAAATAAAGCCTTGATCAGAAAAGAAGAAGAAGAAGAAGAAGAAGAAGAAGGAGGAGGAGGAGGAGGAGGAGGAGGAGGAGGAGGAGGAGGAGGAGGAGGACAGGCCATTAGAAAAGAAGCATCTGGTGTATGTAAGAGCAGATTACAGGAAATGAGTCTACGTGAGAATCTAAGTTAGATTCTCCCCAGGTGGAAAAACATCTGCGACCGTGTCCGAGGAGCAGGTGATGTTGACTGGTTAATTGAGATACTGTAGGCATGATGGGTTTACAAGGTGAACCCCAGATGGGAAAGGTAGAGCTAACAGTTCATAGGAATTTACAGAAAATTGCCACTGAAGACCAAGCAAGACTAGTGCGCTTGTAAGGGCAGAGTCAGGTAGAGATCCACCCACTGATTCTTTGTGCCTTCCTAATTCTGGTTACCCATATCCTGGATACGTTATGTGCAAAACGTGCACATAAAACTGAGGCAGTCAGCTGCCGCCTGGCTGAAGAACTGCTAACCACCGTTCCCTCCCTGACTTTGAAATATCGTTTGTATTCAAATTCTGAGCTCTACCCATCTTAAAGGTAACCTTTTTCTGTATTCTGATTTCCCCTCCCTGGCTCCCAATGCTTCAGGGGTGATGGTAGGTAGCCTCGGGTACCAAGGTTCTAGAAGGAGGACAGATTACAGACCAACAGTGGGGAGGGGGGAAAGGATTTTATTTTCTTAATTAAAAAAAAAGTCTACTCCTAACTTATTAGCTATAGTTAGGACTTGAGTTCTTGTACTGTGTGTGTACGTGTGTGTATATGTGTGTGTACATGGGCATGTGTATTGGTGCATATGTGTACATACTTTGCATGTGTGAGGATTCACATGTCTTCCTTGGTGGACATGCAAATGGGTCCCACAGCAGAGACTGGGTGTCACCCTTGATCTCTATCTATTGCTGAGCCTACAGCTGCTCACTAAGTCACTAGTCTCAGCTTCCTGAGGACTGAGAGTACAGAAGCCACCAAAGCTCCTCACTTTAAAGTGGGCTCTGGAGATCCAACACTCACTGCTTGCTTGGCAAATGCTTTCTCCACTGAGCCCATGCCAGCCCCGCCCCCTGTCTTTATTGTGAATCAGGAATCGGTAGAAAAACTCTTCTTGGGCCGGGGCGTGGTGGGGCACACCTGTAATCCCAGCACTTGGGAGGCAGAGGCAGGCGGATTTCTGAGTTTGAGGCCAGCCTGGTCTACAGAGTGAGTTCCAGGACAGCCAGGGCTATACAGAGAAACCCTGTCTCGGAAAACCAAAAAAGGAAAAAAGAAAAAGAAAAACTCTTCTTGCGTCTTATCTTTTCGGTACAAAAGAACAGATATTTAACTAAAACCCGACCAAAAAAGTGGTGGTGGCAAAACCATCTGGGTCTGTGCCTTTAGGTTTGCAGTCAACTCTTGCTCTGTCTTTCTCTTTGGTTTACAATTCTCTTTTGTTGCAATTTAAGAAGTAACAAGTTTGTCTTGCACCATTTAAGTACATTTGTAGGGTTGTTTTTTTTTTTTTTAATCATCAAAACAGCTGGTACCTAGCTAGCCTTGGAGAGTGGGGGTGTCCGGCTCAGCAGGTGCTGCCTGGAATGAAACAGACTTGTGACTCTTTGCTAAGGCTGGAGCCGCAGACTCGATGTTCTTCTTGCTCAAGGGTAGCCTTTCCTAAAAAGAGGTAAGAACAGGCGGGTTAGCAATGATAATAAAGAGGGAGCCCACGAGGGTCTGCTGCTCGTCGGATCTGACCGTCACTCATTTGCACAGGGCTACTAGAGCAGAGTTCTGTGCGGCAGTCTGCGTGTGGGGCAGCTTCACAGGAACCTGAGGATGGCGAGGGAACCTGCCCCTCCCCCTTCATCCCTCAGCCTCTTTGCCGGAGCCGCCCACTATTCCAGGGGAAATCTGATGCCTATGGCCAGTGCTTTTTAACCGTTCCTTGTAGGATTTGCCTTCTGCAGAGTTTGGACTTCTATTGTGAAAAGTCTGAGAGACACAGGTGGCCTCTTGGGGTATGTAAAGGTGTGGCTGGTCTGCAAACCACTCCACTCACCTGTTTTGAAGGCAGTTCTTCGCCTATTGATACTTAAGAAGTTTTCCCTTTGAATTGGTTTTGTCCTGTTGTCACAATAAACAGGATAACTGAGTTATTGATAAAGTGGAATAAAGATCACCAGAGAATTTACACTCTTTATTTCTCATTCAAAGTGTTGCACCAAATACTCTTGAAAATGGCATCAGAAAAATTTGTTTTGCACATAAGAAAAAAATAGTGGGGTGAAAAAAAGTGGAGAACCATCTAGAATGCTGTGTGGTAACTGGGCTGCAACAGAGCTGTTTCCAGTGCCTTTTACGTTTGTTTATTCCTTTATTTTGTGTGTAAGGGAGGACTTGTGTGAAGGTCAGAGGACTTGTGGGAATCCATTCTCTTTTTCCACCATTCCAGGAATGGAACTCACATCATCAGGTCCTCGACCTGCTGAGCCATCTCACCAGCCCCAGGGCTGTTTTCAATGGCACTCCTTTAGAATGTTATCTTTCCAGATGGTGAATGAGTACTACTACTGCTATTGATGATGATGATGATGATGATGATGATGATGATAAATAAATAAGTAGTAACCTGGTGCCAGGTGCCACCATAGGAACCAAACTTGATCGTTTCCTGAGATTTTGCCCTTTGTGTTTTCTTTAAATGGAATGTGCTGAATGTCTGTGCAAATGTGTTCAGATGATGGCAGAACCTGAGAAAGCTGTTGCTGTTACTGATGCTGTTATTGGTTCCTTTATATAAATATATACATATGTAATTTGACTTTCTGGAAAGCATCCCAGTTTACTGTTAATGTGACATCATTCTATAGAAATTAATGACCATATTTGGTGTAGAAATGTTACACTCATTTCTTTTCTTTTCTTTTCTTTTCTTTTCTTTTCTTTTCTTTTCTTTTCTTTTCTTTTTTTTGTATTTTTACAGAAATAATGTCATGTGTTAAACATGTAAGGGCTTATCAAGGGTTTGATTGCAGAAACTAAAATTCTCTGAATAATGAAGAAAAATTAGAAAGTCACTGAGGATAGAAATTGTGACATATGTAGGCTCAATGACTCTCGTTTTCCCAATGTAACCATTCACAATTCCAGTAAAACATCCACAGAGCCGTCTTGAATGCTGTTGGACTTTGAGGAACCAATGGCATTTATTAGAGAACCAAGTTAAGTCTAGCTTCTTTTAATTAGCTATGAGCATTTTTGAAGCCCCATACCTATCCAGACATACAGATGGATTCTAACAGTATAAAAATGGCATGTAACAAGAGAAGTCAAAATTAGGAGAGCAGGGACTTTGTCATGAAGGGCTTTCCTTTTTCCCCTACTTCGTCCAACATTTTGTGTGTTCTCAGAGAGTCGGGCACGTGGGGAGGGTCTTCTGTATCTACAGTGCGTGTCTCTGGGTAATTTGGAGATGAACTGTTACTCTGACATTTGATGTGCTTACACATACAGTCGGGGGCATTTGCTGGCCTGGGCTCAGGCACACGCTTCACAAATCACCGCTGGGACAGCTCATTACAAAGAATGGGGGAGTTGGAAGTGTTTGTGCTAATCAACAAGTGCTGGGGTTCGCCCTGCTGAAATGGAAGCATTCCCCTCACCGCACGCACCCAGAGCTATGCATCATTCGGCTGCAAAACTCTGTTTCCCTTTTAAATCAGTCTCAGGAAGGCAGAACCTAGGTACTTCCCAAGCTAATAAAGGCCAGGTGTCTTTGGGGGCTTGCCTTTCAATTCATTCCTAAATGTGATACCCTGGGAAGGGGGACCCGGGGTCTGGCTTTACAGGATGTGACTTCAGTGGAGGAGAGCCTGGTGTGCCTACCTTGGCTTATTTGTATTCTGGTGCCACAACATCCCCTCCTCTCGTATGTCTTTGTTCTATATTAATCTGTGAAACAGGGCTCAACTTGTGATTAGTCCTTGGAGCTTGTTTCTATTAATCAGTCTGCAGAACAGGTCGACTGGGAGGCTCCTATGCTTTTGTTCAGAGCTTAGTGTGTTCTCCTTGTCAAGCTGTGGCTCAGGCTGCACGCTTTGCCTTAAACAGAACCAGGCAGTGAGATTTGGGTTCTGCATGTTGATTGCATTGTTAAGGAAGAAAACAGTTTGAAAAGGCAACAGAAAAAAAAAAATCCTAGTGCAGAACTGCAGGATTAGTTTTAGGAAGGGGACGTGTTTGTAGAAGATATAACTGATGTGACCTAACTCTGATCCACAATGAACTGCGTTGTAGAGTTGGCCAGAACAGAAAATAAGACATTGTACATCTACCCCCAGAAATACTTTGTCAAACAGGAACTACCTATTAAGGATACTTTTTGTGTATTTGAAGTGTAATTCTCTTTTGATACGTCAACCAAACATGTCCTCCTTTGGCTACAGCATTAGGTAATTTATAAGAAGACTCACTGGTGTTTGTGAGGTTGTTCTTTGTTTTTTAAACGTTCCCCTCTCCACCTTCCCTTGTGCCAAACGATTCTGCCGCGGCTTAAAATTATTTTACCTGTTACACAGGGGAAATTCTGTCTCTCAATTTTCTTCATTATCAAGGGACAAGGTCTGACCTACCTATGGAGACCGGGTGGGTTAACAGAGTGATGGTTATAAATTGCTTCGTAAAATGCTCATTATCCCCCTTGTAAAAATTCTCCTAATGTGGATGAGGCTGCCACTACTGGGAAAGAATTCTGATGTGCAGCTTTTCCCAGTGTCCCGAGCTCTAGGAAAAAGACTTTTCCAGTGAAAAAAAAAATCACAAGTATATTTAGCATTCATTGCTTGGGAAATAACTGCACCCACCCCCCAGGCCCCCATCAAGTGTATGCAAGGAGCAGTTTCTGATTCTCAAATTAAATTTGTCATCAGTGATAAATTTAGTCTCGTAAGATACTTTAATATGCACTTCAGTGTGATTTATTGGTTGTGTTGGTTAACACGCTACATTATGTCTTATACAGAATTTTAGCAGAAGCAATTTCTGACTAGACCTTTCCTTGATTAAAATTTAAAAATGAAAAGTCTCATTTTTTTTTGTCACGCCGGTAATTATTTTAGGGCTAAATTGGAAGGTAAGCACACTATAGCCCTGTCATCATTTTAAAAATAAAGACAGAAAGGGGGGAAGAGAGATGTCAAAATGTGATGGGGGAAGGCATTGAAAAGACTCTACTTCTTTATGTTTGGACATCCTGTATTCCTTTGTGTGTACGCAGAATGTCTAGGCTGTTTTATTGGCTGGGGCCTAAGACGCAACCCTTGCATATATAATCACTAATGAGTGTCAGGATTCAGCTGCTAATTTGAAAGGCTACGTGGCTCTTTCACCCCAGATACTAGCAGCTTCATTAGGCACTGCTTTGTCCAGCCTGACCTCTCCTGGCCTGTAGATCTCAGCTAAATACCAACATTGCACTAGCACACACAGCCTGCTGCCACACACACACACACACACACACACACACACACACTTGAAACAGCCCAGACTAGCTCCTTCAATGCAGCGCTTATCAGAACCTGCTACTGACATAAACTTGGATACCCTGTGGCTTGCCACATAATTAGGATTACCTTCCCCCAGAGAGGTCCTATTTACTTAAACCCATGGGGATGTTCCGCTGGTTGGAGATTTGAATTTTAGAGCAGTTAACAAATTTCTCCATCTTTTTTAAATGCATTATTATAAGGCATAGCTTTAAGAAGAAAAAAAAAAAGAGTATATTCATGTCTGATTCTGTGGAGGCAACAGCCCAGCCACCTATTTCCTGGAGAGAAAATTTATTAACATCATAGATAAGAAAACTAAGAGGAAAGGCTAATTGTATCTTTTTCTTTGGAGTTTTGTCTTCTGGAAATCATTCTCTGAATTAAAGTGTGTGGGATGCAGGTGGAGAGAACTCGGTGTTTGTTTTTGTTTGTATAAATAG
Organism: Apodemus agrarius; assembly: GCA_964023405.1. NCBI lineage: Eukaryota > Metazoa > Chordata > Mammalia > Rodentia > Muridae > Apodemus > Apodemus agrarius. Next base: position 75,305,846 of record OZ030008.1, on the reverse strand, counting down.
CCTGAGAAATAGAATGAAGGCGTGGCTCAGCACGCAGTGGTTTGCTCTTATTGTGTATTTTTCAGTGGTATTCTTTTCTATTCTTCCCATATTGTTTCCAATTTCTGAGGGGTGGGGGGGTGGGGAATCTTGCTTTTGCTTAAAATTTTAGCCGTAGTTAGCTGGAGGGGTCTTCTGACATATTTGTGTAATTAAGAGTGTCAATAAGCTTTCTGCTCACTTCTGAGCCAGATCTTATTTTGAAGGGGTTTGAATTATCCTTCCTTTTTAGAGAGAGTCATAAAATCAGGGATGGGAAAGAACTCTCTGATGACCTCACTTTTTCCAGCCCCCTGGCCAGCTCATCTCCCGCCCTCTGGCACAGTCCACAGTGTTCCATGCAGCTTCCTGTGAGATAATAAGATTGAGGAGGACACTACTTGTCTAGTCCCCTCAGGGACCGGGTCCCACAATCCTTGACATGGGGCATGTATGTCAGCAGGCACAGTCACCATTTCTCCTGCTCTACAAAAACCTGTGCATTCTTAGGTTTAGTCTCTTTTCTTGCCCTTCTTTTTGTTGTTGTTGTTTGTTTATTTGTTTGTTTGTTGTTTGTTGTTTTGTGAAATGGGGTTTTTCCTCTCTCTAGCACTGGCTGTCCTGGAACTAAGCCTGATAATGGTAGACAGTTTGGCCTCAAACTCAGAGATCTGTCTGCCTCTGCCTACAAAGTGCTGGGATTAAAGGCACGTGCTACTACTGTCGCCCTTCCTTACTTCTCAAACCTCCAGGACATTTCCTTTTTAGAATAGCTGGCCTGTGTTGAACAACAACAACAACAAAAGACACAATGGTTTTATCTCTGTTTTCCTATTCAAGATGATGACAGCACTGTTGAGGGGTTTCCTCATTATTAGCTATGTGTCTAAGACCTGCATATATGCTGATGGTGCATGAATTTCACCTATAAATGGGTTTCATAAATCCTTAGTCATTTCTAACAGCCTGTATTTGGTTTAAGATAAACAAAATCCACATGTATTTATGTGTGTGTGCCTGTCTAAACAACTTATAGTTATGGGCTTTGAAATCTTCAAAAATGATATTGTTGAGGTTTCTTCCAGTTACAGAAGTCTAAGCTTGTAACAGATTGAACCTTCCACAAATAACTACAGAAAATTCTGGGAACACAGAAGCTAAATACTTGCAGGAGTGTGGCTCTAATTCAGTAGTGGAACACTTGCCCAGCATGTGCAAGGCCCTGGACTCATCCATAGTAGTGCAATAATATTAACCATAAATAACTGTCTCAGACCTTTGGGGAGATTGGGTGGCGGTGGTGGGGGAACCTTAAAGGAAGCTGCTGTTGCCATGGAGCCCTGTAGTTTCTGTAGTCTGGGCCCTGGCAATAGCCACAGTTACTGGAGTTGTGGTATGGCTCAAATTCCAACAGAATGCCTTCATTTTGGCAAGAAGAGCTATTTGGAAGAGCCTGAGAGCAACCAGAACCACCAGAAAGTAAGGAAGAATCCCAAGGGGAAGAAGATAAAAGAAGACACAAATAAGAGGATCACCAATTCTGATAGTAACTGTGACATGGACGATCACAGAACCTGCGTGTATGGGCAGACTGACAGTTCGAAGGCAGATTATGAGCTGATACCACTTCAGATGTAGCGGAGTTGGGAGTTTGGTTCTGACCAAGTTATCTATCTGCCAAAATAATTTATCAGCCTGGCTCCACTGGTGATACTTAAAACATCCACTAGTGTCTGACATATAAAGAGTCAGAATAATTTGACTATCTTTTAAGAGAAGAAGCAAAAGAAGCCAACCTTAAGATGAAACAGATTACCAGACAACGTTTTTAAAGTATATATTATAATTATACTAAGTAAGAACAGGGGAAATATGTTTGTAATGAATAAAATCTGGCAATGATAGAAGTAACATAGAAAACTAAAAAACCAACCAGAAACTTTGGAATGGATGAAACTTAATATTTGAAAACACTATTTACCTATGGAATCAATAGCCTATCAGCTAACAGAGAAAGAGGAAGTAAACCTGAAGCTAGGTTAATAGAACTGTGTAATTTGACAAGAGAATTATTGAAACAATTACCAGCTCCAAAGATATGGGATGATAACCAGAAATCTACTGAAGTGATTTAAGACTTATAGTAAAGGAAAGAATTTGTCCCATGCCTTTAATCCCAGCACTTAGGAGGCAGAGCCAGGCGGATTCCTGAGTTCAAGGCCAGCCTGGTCTACAGAATGAGTTCTAGGACAGCCAGGGCTACACAGAAAAAAAAAGAATTTGAAATGTAATTCTCCATTGAGTCCCCTGACTTTATGAAACACGTCACGTTACACATAAAGAGGTCTGACTAACTACAAAACTGAAAATACAAAGAAACTATGTTTAGGCATAATATAGTTGAATTATGTGGCACCGAAGAAAAAGGAAATTGTGAAATATGTAAGATTAAAACAAATTACATATGGGAGAAATTATTAAAGTGGCAGTTTTTAAATAACAGTTTTAGTTATTTGCATGAATTGGTGTGGACTAGCTTTAAATACATATAAAATGCTGCTAAGGATGTGCTCTTTAGAACAACCACTAAAGAAGTAATTCAAAAAGGTATAATTTTAAAAAAAGGACAATTAATTATCTAAGATTATTAGAAAACAAATATTAGCTAAAACACACATTTAGAAAAATACTTCTAGTATAAAGATGCACTCTAAATAGAATACACAAGTGGGCTGATATAAATGGATCAGACTATACAGGTAGATACAAGTGGTGAGGATAAGAAGGCTGGAGTGGCTTTGTTGCTATCAGGCAGAGTAGATTAAGAACTAGGAATATTACCAAAAGTAAAGAGGGACATTCATAATGGAAGAACAGGAATCAGGTCCTCAGAAAGATACAAAAATCATAAGCCCATATGTGCTTAGCCTTAGACCTTAAAAATATACAAAATAAACAGTTACAGTGTTGAAAGAAAAAAATAGTCTCACAATCACAATAAGAGATTGTAACATTCTTCTCTAATTTTAAAACTAGATATATACCCCCCAAATAGATAGATAGATAGATAGATAGATAGATAGATAGATAGATAGGCAGATAGAGCCTCTGAACAACAGGACCAATTACCTCGAACCAGTCAGTATTTAGAGAACACTTAAAAACCATAGAACGTACATCCTTTCGATCCAGTCTATACTATGCTGGACCATGAAATAAATCCCTGTAAGCCTAAGATTGAAATCATGCCAAGGCCTTTCATTGGGTATAGTGAATCTTAGTTAGAAATCAATAACAATAAGATCTAATTACTGCCCAACCACAATGCTAGAAAATTAAATGGCATGTTCCTGAATCAAAGAAAAATCTTTAGACCCTTTTGAAATTGGATGATACAAAAATGCAGCACATTACAATCTGTGGGATGCAGATAAAACATGACTTGTAAGAGAACTTCTTAATGTCTCTGTTTTAAAAAATAATTGGCATGTGCTAATTGTATATAGTACTGAGGTTAAAAGATTTTCATACAAGTTAGAGCACTGTTTTAGTTATTTTTCTACTGCTATGGCAAAATACCATTGATATGTTTACAAAAAGATAAAGAGAGAAGTATGTTCTGGGAGGGGGGCGGTTTCTCCCTGAGGGACCAGACACACAAAGGTATAGTATAGAATAGAGTTTATTCAGGGCATGGGGAAAGGAGTTAAGAGGGTAGTAGAGGCAGAGAAAGGCAGACAGAGGGAAAGAGAATAAAGGAATAGAGGCTGGCCATGACCATGAGCATATGGAGAAAAAGGGAAGGGAGACGGATAGGTGAGGGGACAGGGAACAAGAAGGGAAGAGCCCAAGAGAACAAGAGAGCAAGGAGGGGGCAAGAAGCCCCTTTTATAGTGGGCCAGGTCTACCTGGCTATTGCCAGGTCACCGTGGGCTGGACCTTAGATAGAATGCTAACAACCATGACCAAGGCAACTTATAAAAGAAAGCATTTAATTGGGCTTACAGTTTCAGTGGGTTTGAGTCCATGATGGCAGAGCAAAGGCATGGCAGCAGGAACGGCTGAGAGCTCACATCTTAATCCATAAGCAGGAGGCAGAGAGCACACTGGGAGTGGCTTGGGCTTTTGAAACCTCAAAGCCCTCCCACAGGGATACCTCCTTCAACAAGGCCACACCTCCTGATCCTTTCCAAACAGTTCTGCCGACTGTGACTGCGGACTAAGTATTCAAACATAGGAGCCCTTGGGGTCCATTCTTATTCAAACCACCACAGTTTATTTCCCCATATACCTCTTAGTCTCTCTTCTTCTCCCTCCCCCCCTTACTTGTCCTCTTTCTTCCTCTGGGTAGTTTTGTTTCTACTTTCTCTTTAAATTTGAATTTGTAATTATTGTAATTATTCATATTGGTGTATGTATACATAAGGGCATAATGTATGTAGGAGGTACATATGCCATGAACTATATGTGGAGATCAGAAAAACTCTGTGGAGTCTGTTCTGTCTTTCAGCCTTACATGGATTCCAGGGATTGAACTCAGGTCACCAAGCGTACACAAGTACCTTTACCTGCTGAGCCATCCTGCTAGCTCTTTATGTTCATGATTATTTATATGATTTTATGTATCTATATAAAAATCTAAGATCCTCAAATGAGAGGAAAAAGTGATATTCATTTTTCTGAGATCAACTTAATTGACTAAGTATGATAATCTCCATTTGTATCCACTTTTCATTCAAACAACATAATTTTATTGTTTTTAATGGCTAAATTATATCTTATGTATATAAACCACATTTTTCATGTTCCACTGTTGATGGGCACCTAGGTTGGTTTCTTAAATTAGCTGTTATGAATAATACTGCACTAAGCATTGCTGTATAATTATCTCTGTGATACATTGACTAGGAATTCCTAAGCTAAATACCAAGTAGTGATATAACCCAGTCATACGGAAACGCTACTTTTAATTGTTGAGCAACCACCAGCCTGATTTTGACACTGGTGTGAGTAGTTTACACTTCTACTAACAATCTATAAGGGTTCCCTTTTCCCTTTTCTCTACACTGAGGTTTTTAATCTCTCTATAGTATAAAACACAGACAAAAACCAATTACCTAGGGTTGCTCTCATCCTAAAAGAAAGAGCAAACAAGATCCAGAATGAAGACATGGAAGAAATTGAAATGAATAAAATTAAGAGAAGTCAATGAAACAGAATATAACAGAATTAAAACTTGTTATTTGAGAAAATCAGTCAAACTGATCAAGAATATAAAACATTATTATCGGGAATGGAAAGGAGTTCTCACTACAAAGCTTTGGAACTCTGAAAAGATATGAGAGGTTCATGAGCAACTTTATGCTGACAAAATTTGAAACTTACATTAAATGCACAGCTTTCTTTAAAAAGTACAAAAAAAGGAAAGGGGTGTGCACAAAATATAAAATTTGAGTGTGTCAATATAATAATTAAACTGATTTCACTTCAAAACCTTTTATTATGAAAATGTAAGTCACAGTATCTTTAATGATGAATTTCATCAACTATTTAGAAGAAAGATCACTTCCCATCTTACTTTATAGTCAACATAGCATCTAAGAAAGAAAAAAAAAAGCTTATAGGAAACTGTGTTACACCATGAGCAGACACTAAGATACTATATAAAACACAGATCAAATCCAAGAACATGCAAAACAAAACAAAGAAAATAAAAGGAGTCCTAACGTACTAGTCTAGTTTTAGTTTATTCCAGGACAGAGTCTAGGTGTAGCATTAGGAAGGGTGGAGGGGACAGAAGGGAAGATGTTGGGAGGGAGGCAGCAGTGCAAGATAGAAGGGGATGGAGGGAGAGGATAAAGGAAGGAAGGAAGGAAGAATAGATCAGCCTGTCTAATTGCTTCCATTAGTAATAAAGGACTAAAGAGATTGCTCAGTGCTTAAGAGCACTGGCTGCTCTTCAAGAGAACCCAGGGTCAATTCCCAGCACCACATGGCAGCTGACAGCTCTTTGTAACTCTAGTTCCTGGGGATGTGACACCCTCACACAAACACACATGCAGGCAAAACACTCATGAATACTAAATAAAAATAAACAGTAAAGGAGAAACCACATCTGAGTTCCCTTTTATATCAGTAGGTGAAGAAAACCTTTTAGATTCAACCCTATTCATGATTAAAAACTCTCAGAAACAAGAGTGGAAAAAACAATTGCCACCATAGTTACCTCCAGTTATTAATCACATTCGTGTGAAGGTCAAGTGCACATTCAGGGACAGGGCTGGTCACAGTTCTGTTTGCCATTATTATGAATATTTTCACGTGTCATGGAGCTCAAATAAATAGATGAAAGTTGTAAATGATGAAAACCAAAAAGAATTGGAATTAGAGAAATGATAGAAGACTAACAGGAATGTACAACTATATACTGTTGTTTTAATCTTGCTGAGGACCAAACCCCGGGCCTTTTAAAACAGCAACAAGGGTATAAAATGTTTTGGAGCAAATATCACAAAAACTATGAATCTTTTCTTTACTGAAAACTGGACAACGTGGCTGAAAAAAAAAAGTTTAAAACTTAAACAGATGAAAATGTGTCGTGTAGTGAGTTGCTGGATTCACAGTCTTGTCTGTGGATTCAAATTCAGATCTGGTGCCTATTCTAGGTTCTAGACTCAAGTTCTAGATCCCATACGTATTATGGGATACATAATGCAATACGTATTGTAATTTCAAGAATTGCAACCCACCCCTCGAGAACCATGTCTTGAGACTCTAGAGATTCTCAGATGCTCTGCCTTTAAGAGCAATTGCTGTTCTGGCAGAGAAACCAGATGTAGTAAGTTCCCAGCATTGTGTGACTCACAGCTCTCTGTAACTCAGGTTCCAGAGAATCCAACACTCCCGTGGCCTCATGCACACTTAATGTATATGGGCACTCACAGAAGGGAAACAAGCTAAACATATTCTGTAGACGTATATGCCAAATGCAGTTCAAAATGAGGGTTAAGAAGATTCATACTGTGGCTCTATGAACCTTGAAAGAAAACAGAGAAAACTTGTTGGTTGCATGTACTTTTAAGCAGATTTTTTTGGACTAGGACTTGTAAATGGGTTTGTTGTCCTTTGGAAAGCCTTGGCTGGTGACTTTAGGAGAAAAAGAGAGCCAGTAAGAAAAGATAAACCGCCTAAAGACGGCGTTCTGAAGCTGTTTCAGTGGTAGGCATGTATCCTTACACTGTTTTCAGTTTTAACTCAGAGGTTAATTTAGCTGTTAGGCATGGAAAGCCTGCTCCATGCAGTGTCAAACACAACGCGATATGCTGGAGACATGGGCATGAACGGAGCAAATCACTGACCCTGGGAGACCTTGTAAGGTACTTAGTGAGAAAGAGAGAGAGAGAGAGAGAGAGAGAGAGAGAGAGAGAGAGAGAGAGAGAGAGAGAGAGTCGTAAGATTGCTCTGGAGGCAGACACTGCGAGTAGATGGTCTGGTTTGGGCAGGGTAGGAGATGCTCCAGGGAGACTGAGAAGAACCTGGAGGAGGGTATTTCAGGTACACACGCATACAAGAATAGTGCTAGTAGGGGCTAAGAGTTTAGAATATGTAGGCAATTGCCTTTCCCTGGAATTCAGTGTGTGGTGGGCTACTGGCAGGCTGTCAGGGTCAGAGTGCTTTGTGAAATTGTCTGGATTGCATCCTGTGGTTCTGGGGAAATTTGGTTTTGTTTTTCTTTTGGAAGAATGCTAGGTTCGGTGCACACTAATATGAAGGTGCATATTAACATGATGGTAGCGAGGAAGGAAAGAGAGCCAGGAGAGCAAGTGGGAGTACTGCAGTTACCTGCAGTAGTAGGACCAAGGTTCTTACTTTACTTGAGATATGCTGAGACAAACAATGAGAGATTTAGGACTTGTGAGCTAAAAGCAGGTGTCACCTTGAACTTCTGTCCTGATAACTTGCATGAAATGATTCTTGGCACTTGATAATGTACCAGTGATTGTTTTCTAAAGACACCTGTTGTGAAAGATGTTTATTTACTCAGGCTGCAACTGGACACCCTCCATAGATAGGTAGCGCATTTAAAGTTCCTCTCTGTCATTAACTTAGAGACTGATGGAGAACTTTAGAGATTGGAAACCTAGATCTGTACAATGAAAGAGAGAGGCAGCCATTGTCCTAGGCAGCAGGGCACATGACTAATGAGGATCAAGGGAGGCAGCATGGCAGTATCAATAAAACATTAGACCCTCAGGTGGGAGGGAAGGGAGGGGCTTGGTGTGTCTCCAAATAGCTCCAAATGGGGGACCAGGGAGTTACATCTGTGGGTGACAGGAAGACATTGAATATCTACTTTCCAGATAGTGTTGGGTGCTTATTATAGGGGTTTGCTTGCTTGAAAGACCATTCTGGACTGGTAGGCTTTCAGATAATGTGAAGGAAGAAGTTTTTCAGGGTTACAGGGATCGAATGCTTACTCGCACACAATCCCTGGGGTTGATCCAGATCCCTGCACATTAATAATAGGGAAAATAAAAGACAAAGAAAAAAGCATTCCATGGCCTCTTGTTCATCATGAACTGTCTACATGTCCACTGTCACGATGGACCATCCTTCATATTTTTATGTGTGAAATGGTAGTATGAAAAGCATAAGAGAATATGCTAAACTAAAAGTGGACAGAATGATGACAAGAGATGGATAAAAAAATTCAGGTGCAAAGCACAAGTATATCCTCACATGAGCAGGCAAGACCCTTTGAGCTGATATGGCTGCAAACCATGTATTTAGTGTTACTTGATGGACGTGGTTCAAGGTAGGCTGAGAGTATTGTCCATAGGCTTCTCTGGGCACCTTCCTAGATACTTAAGGAAGTCCTGGGGTACTCTTTTCTTAGACATTTGTCTGTTTAATACTGTCAGATTCATATGTTCGGAGAGGAAGGTGGAATGGTCCACTGATCAATGGGGAAGGGGGGGAGGAGCCACTGTGGGGATGATGGCGTCTATGCTGGCAATGCCGTGCACTTGGAAGCTTACAGTGCTGCAAGCCAAAGCCCTGGGACGGACTAGCCCTGCCTTTACATTTCATCTCGGTAGCCACCGCTAGTGCTGCAGTTGGAGGCTAGGGTCCAAGAAATTAATTAATCCCCATGATATTAACCCTATTTGGAGAAGCAGAATTAACTTGTATCTGTCTATTATATGGCAGTTACATCTCTGATTCTAACGTGCTTCTTTATTTAGAAAAAAAAAACAAAACAGGAGGAGAAGGAGGATAGTATCCATTTATCCCCCATTGATTGTTGGGTCTGGACACTAGATGAGTTAGAGCATACAAACTTTCAAGTTCCTTAGTTGTCCATCAGTGTTCAGTGACTATTTCTCATCATTTTATATCATTCTCATCCTTCTATGCTATGTTTTACATATCTATTATATGTGGATGAGTGGTTTGCTCACATTTACATATACATTACAGGGTGTGCCTAGTGCCCACGTAGGTCGGAAGAAGGCATCGGATCCCCTGGAACTGGAGTTACAGATGATTGTGTGACCCACCGCATGAGTGCTTGGAATTGAACTTAGGTCATTTGCAAGATCAGGTTCTCTTAACCTCTGAACCATCTCCCCAGCTCATTACTATATTTTTAATCCTTTTTAAAAGGGGGGTCTTAAACTCAGAAATCCACCTGCTTCTGCCTCCTAAGTGCTGAAATTAAAGGCATACACCAGCCTGGTCTACAGAGTGAGTTCTAGGACAGCCAGGGCTACACAGAGAAACCCCATCTTAAAAAAAAAAAAAAGAGGGGGGTCTTCCCTTAAGAAAAAGGCACACAGGATGTGGGAAACAAGTGCACGCATGTGCGGCCGCTAAAGCCTGCGCTTCTTTCTGTCCCGCCGAAGGCTGCTCATGTGCAGGAGCTGCTATTGTATATTTATTCAGACATCAATCCTAATCAGTTCCTTTGCTGCTTTGGTGGTAAAGGCATTGTAGTTCTATTTTTATCGGTTCCTTCCTGTGACCCAGACATTCAAAATAGCATGAGTAAGGATCAAAAATATCTTAATGGGTTTGGTTCCCAGAGATATCAGTGACCAAAGGAAGAGTTTTGCAGGAATTTCTTCCTGAGATGATAAAGAGGGCAAGTAGGGGAGGAGAGGGAGGGTCCCCCATGAGAAGGAGGGTCCCCTGTGTCCAGGGCTGCATGTCCACAGGGGCAAAGAGCCACAATTGAGTATCAGTGCGATGCAAGGGCCTTGGAGAAGCAACACACCCATGCTTCCTATTTTCAGGGCTGTGCTACCATTGTGTAACAGTTGGAGGTAATGTCACTGTTCTTGAGGTAACCAATCCTTTCGATAAGCAGACTTCCTGGTGTGACACATGGGCAAACACCGCGGTCTCTCCGCTGTTAGCATTTCTGTTTGGATATTTTGCCTGGGCATCTTTTCCTTTTCTTTATGTTCTCCACTCTTCTCTCTGTAGTGTTACTCCTCCACTTTCGCTTAGCTTTTCCCCTCTTTGAATAATGTTTTATATTCAAACCCATTGTCACAGTTCGGAAGCCAGGAGAAAAGGAGAAAGACAATGGAATCAGAAGAACGTCCAGTGTCACCGTTGTGCAGCGCAGGGTTTCCCAAACTGTCCAGGGTGCCAGTAGTGAGCATGACGTAATCTCGGGCTGTGCCTGGCTGCACATTTCTTTGAGTAATTTGGCATTTTCACATGCCTACTGAAAAGTTGTGCATGTGTAGAGCATGCCGCACTTGTAATTTCATGGATATTGCCATTTAGGGGTGAGGATAAATTTATTTAAGTAATAAAACCAAGTCTGGATGTAGAGAAATAGTCAGCAAACATTGCCAGGTGCTGTGCAGCTGTGGCACGTGAATCATGGCTCTAGCACGAGCTGGAGACACCGCGGTAGCGTGCGCATCCTTTTTACTTCAGGGAGGGCTCAGTGGGGAACTCTGGAGAGTGCAGGTTGGTGGTCAGTTCCAGCTCACCTCAGAAGAGCATCGGCACCATTCTCACCTCACTTCTGTCATAACTCCAGTGAATTTATCTCAGAGGCAAGGGATGGGACTGTATCTAACCTCCTCTTACACACCCCGTCCAAAATTCTGCCACAGCTGCATGGCATGACGCAAGCCCAAGGCGTGAGCAGTAATGCAGCAGCAGCAGCAACTTGCATTTTTAAACATTTAAACATGGATAGCAGGTGTGGGTGTTAGGCTAGTGTGACTCACAGGTGCGAGTAACGGCACACTAGGGCGTTTGTTTGTTTTTAGAGTTGAAGCGTACCTCAGTCTGAGCCCTTGACCCTCCCTTGGCTTGAGAAGTAATGGGTCTCTGCTCCTGATTAATGTGCAGGTTCCTGGTCGGGGCCATATACAAAGTCTGGTCGGAACAGACCATGTTGGGGATCAGTCCAAAACTGGCCACCGATGATGAGGCCTGGGTTTGCAACTCAGGCCCTTGAGAGCAGGACATGCCTGTGTTCTCTGGCCTTGCCTTAGGGTCCCTGAGAGCATGATCTGGCTTCCTTTGAGATGTTCCACGGCTGCTTCTGCTGAAGCGTGTTACTGCTCACTAAGATGCCCCTTGCTGGGAAATCTGTCTGGACCCCCACTTCTCCACAGGCCTGCTAATTTCTGCAGAGGCCTCTCATCTCTGACTTGAGGCTGTAGCCGGCCTTCACCTTCATCCCGTCCGCTGAGGCGCTCTCCTCGCTTGCTTGATCCCTGTCCCAACGTCGGTCAAGCTTTTTGCCTTCAGTGAAAGCAAAACCTAGGAAAGATAAAGGTAACAGTGCTTCTAGAAACGTCTGTTTAAACCATTGTGTATAAACACTCCTGAGGCAGATGAACACAAAGGCTTTCCTAGAATAACGGAGGGGGAAACACAGACTGGTGTTCCTAGTAACTGTTTTGTGATGTATAAAGTAAAAATGGTGAAGCCTATACATGCGCCTAAAGTATATACTATACTGCTATGCACATTCTCAGCGCCGCTGTGCTCAAATGAGCATAGAACTAAACATGACCGTCCAATCTTAGCAAACCCAGTTTGTTCAGAATTACAGACTCAAAGTGTCTTGCTGGTTTGGATTTTAAAGACCATCTTTTTCTAATACTTTTTTTTAACTCCAGAAACACATTAGGCATTTGGGGCTGAAAAGCACTGTTTCAGTTGAATTAGATAAAGCATTCCAAAGGGGAGAAGAGCGTCTTGAGATGTTTGCCTTCAGACACTATCACCCCGAAACTGAACCTAGTAAGCTGTAAGTCTATAGTCTTACACAGTTATAAGTTGTAACGGTGAGCTGAAGAGAAACAAGCAACAGGCCATAGCATAGAATATCCCTAGGGGGTTCCTGAGAGTGTTCCTGGAATAGTCTCTGTGTCGGACCAGACACTGTTCTGATAAGCACAATAGCTCGGCAGGTCTCTGGTGACACTTGAAATGCCAACCATTTGTCTGGTTGACTTGTATCCCAAGCTTCAAAACGGTTTCTTTAAATCCAGTACATTAAGAAACTAAAGGAAGGCTGGAGAGATGGCTCAGCACGTAAGACCACTCACTGGCTGCTCTTCCAGAGGCCCTGAGTTCAATTCCCAGCAACCAGAGCGGCTCACAACCATCTGTAATGGGATCTGACGCCCTCTTCTGGTGTGTCTGAAGACAGCTACAGTGTGCTCATACATAAAACAAGTGAATAAATCTAAGAAAAGAGAGGAGAGGAAGGGAGGGGAGAGGAGAGAGAAGAGGAGAGGAGAGGAGAGGGGAGGGGAAGAGAGGAGAGAAGAGGAGAGGAGAGGAGAGGAGAGGAGAGGAGAGGAGAGGGGAAGGGAAGAGAAGAGAAGAGAAGAGAAGAGAAGAGAAGAGAAGAGAAGAGAAGAGAAGAGAAGAGAACAGAAGAGAACAGAACAGAAGAGAAGAGAACAGAAGAGAAGAGAAGAGAAGAGAAGAGAAGAGAAGAGAAGAGAAGAGAAGAGAAGAGAAGAGAAGAGAGATGAGAAGAAAGATATCTCAGTCTGTAAAGCGATTTCCCTGCAGCATGTGGACCTGAGTTGATCCCTGTGAATTTTTTAATTCCAGCCCTGGGGAGGCAGAGACAGGAGATCCCCGGGGCTTGGTGGACAGTCAGTCTAGTCAAACAAACCTAGTAGAGAGAGAAAGGAATGGAGGGGAGATCTCAAGCCCATTCAGGAGGGCGCACATGCCCACACTTAACTAGTAGTATCATGGCAAAGTGAAAAAATAAAAATAAAGAGTGGTGTACAGAGGAGCAGCTCCAGGCACAGTTCCCAGAGGCTATGTGATGAGTACCCATATAGTTTACATATGTCTCAAAGGAATTAATCCAATTTGGTTGAATTTTGCAATGTTCCAATCTGTGGTGTAATAGATTAAACAATTCTCTTTGATTTGTTTGTTTGTTTTTGTTTGTTTGTTTGTTTGTTTGTTTAGATCCTGAATGAGCAAATTTCAACTCAGTCATTCTCTGAGCTACATTTTCTAAAACTTTACTGCTGTGGAGACCAGATGATGGTTTCTCCTCCTCTCCCTCCTCCTCTCCCTCCTCCTCTCCCTCCTCCTGTGCCTCCTCCTCCATCTCTACCTCCTCCACCCCCTACTCCTCTATCACCTCCTCCTTTTCCTCCCTGCTCCCTCTTCTTTTCTGTCTCTTCCTTTCTCCCCCTCCCAGTTTAGAGGTAATTTTTATAATGGTCAGGATTTCTATGCTCCAGGTAGACACCTTATCATAAACTGTCCTGAACTGGACCATAATGTGTTGCTTATTTGAAATAATTCAAAAGTGCATATGGCTTCAGAGGAGGCCTGTGCCTGTGCTGAAATGTGACTATTACACTGTCTTCCTCTCTGCTTCAGAACTCTACTTCTTACAGATTGGCTCCATGTTTAGGCTCAGGACAGTCTCCTAAGCCTTTCGGGGTGGCTGCCAGTGATGGGAGGGACGGTGTTCGAGGAAAACTTGACAGAATCTGGAGCTCTTTTTTAGCTGACTTGAGTTCTTGAGCTCCCTCTGCTCAGACTGGGCATTGCCAGGGCTAATGAATAGCTTTAGCTTAAACAGAGACTCTGCTGTGCTGAGCCTGAAGTCACGGGGAAACTGAGGCTGTTGGAGAGAAGATGGAGGGAGGCTGGACTATGGCAAGCCGCAAACACGTGAGCACTATGAGCGTTTACTGAGCGTGACAAATGGATGCTCTTTTTTGAAGGTTCTTTGTTGTTGTTGTTGTTGTTGTTGTTGTTGTTGTTGTTTTGAGATCGGTCTCTCTCTGGGCAGAGCCAGCCTGGAACCTGTGTCACCCAGACTGATCTCAAACCTCCACCAAACCTACTGTCCTGTCTTCCCAAGTATTGGGATGATAGCGGAGCTCGTGTTTAAGAACATAATCAAAATGGTTCCTTGCTTGTTTCCTGGTAACTGATACTACCATGTTACCCCCACAGACGACAGAGAGGTCTTTCTCAGCAGCATCAGTATACACAAAGAACTGGTTGAGATTTCTAACCTCCTGACCCCTGTTCTACAGATTTACTATTTGAATAAAAATGGACAGATTCAATCCAAAGTCCTCCAACTATTTCTGACTGTTCTTATTCCCCACCCCCATCACGGTTTCTTCAGAAAAGCCAGGTGTTCCTCTCTCCCACCATGAGCAGTAGTCTTTCCCCTGGCCAGTCTCTTTCTGTAGGATTCTTTTCTCTCCAGATTTAAAAGCCCTCCTATGAGCTCCCTTAGACCTTTTATTAAACTTTCCATCTACCACATGAATTCTAAATGAGAGAATGCCCTTTCCGTCCTCTCTGCCATGTGGTAGTAAGTGCATCTATTTACTTCAGTTTCCATCCATTAAAAATACTACAGTGGCTTTTTATTACATCAGCTGTGGATGTTGGGGGTTGGGGAGTGAGACTTATTTTCAAGTACTTGGACGTAAGTAAACTTTTCTTGGGGATCTAGTCTAGGAAAATAGATTGCTGGCTAGAAATAGAAGTAGTTTTTTTTTTTTTTCCTAAATGAAGGAAGTCATTGTTTAAAATAATACTTAAATGTCTTTAAAGAGACTAATTGTTCCCTTCCTTTTTAGAAGTATTTGCGTTGGTATCCTCCTGCTATTTTTAAATCATTATGCAGTGATTTTATGTAGTATTACTAACAGTGGAGTCTTACTAATCCTTCATGTCCGGGTTGAGTCTACAGACTGGTGGCGATGTTTGGTGTCATGGAATGAGATGGATGAGTTTATACTTGTGATGGGGTTTATAGTGCTTTGGGATATAGTGCTCTGTCTTTGGTTGCTTTTTGGTGACAGGAACTATCTCGAAAGCAGTAAGCATTCAGTACGATTCTATTTTATTTTCCTGATATACACAAAAACCTAGATAACATCCTCAAGCACCTCAATACAGCTCTTTCCTGCTCTCCCTCCAGGACAGGCTTCTCAGAGCTTTGTCTGACAGCACTCAAAGGGGGCATAACAAGTGCTGGCTTACAATTGATGGTTTGATCAAATGAATTGACACAGGATACTGAGTTCTCAGTATCAACACCTGAATGTTTACACATTACATTACAGAGTTTCCAGTTGTGATAGAAAAATACATGCTGTTTACCTTCAGAATCTGAAATAAGGGCAGGGAGGGGACTTGTAGAGATTAAATTGTCATGATGAGTTTTGCTTAAATGTATGGGATCTGGAGACCCTTTGCTTTGAATAAAGAATATTTAGCACTGCAGTCAACTTCCAGGGAACATCTCTATTCTTTTAATGCCAGTGTTGGAGAGCTGGCCTCTGAACTGCATTAGAGGATAAAGTCTCTTTCTTTATCCTCTAATGGCTGGACAGTCATGGTACTCATGATGCAGTGTGAGTTCTAGGAACAAGAGCATCCTCTCCGTCCCAGCAGGGATAACCACCTGATCTCAGTCTCACTATGACACAAAGAAGTACTTACTGAGACCTGTTCTCTGCTACCCGGGTGACAGCACTGTTGCTTATCAGGTTTTCTCCTTTCCTTTCCTTTCCTTTCCTTTCCTTTCCTTTCCTTTCCTTTCCTTTCCTTTCCTTTCCTTTCCTTTCCTTTCCTTTCCTTTCCTTTCCTTTCCTTTCCTTCCCTTTCCTTTCCTTTCCTTTCCTTTCCCCTTTCCTTTCCTTTCCTTTCCCCTTTCCTTTCCTTTCCTTTCCTTTCCTTTCCTTTCCTTTCCTTTCCTTTCCTTTCCTTTCCTTTCCTTTCCTTTCCTTTCCTTTCGTTCCTTTCCTTTCCTTTCCTTTCCTTTCCTTTCCTTTCCTTTCCTTTCCTTTCCTTTCCTTTCCTTTCCTTTCCTTTTCCTTCCTTCCTTCCTTCCTTTCTTTCTTTCCCTCCCTTCTTTTCTTTCCCTTCCTTCCTTCCTTCCTTCCTTCCTTCCTTCCTTTCTTTCTTTCCCTCCCTTCTTTTCTTTCCCTTCCTTCCTTCCTTCCTTTCTTTCTTTCTTTCTTTCTTTCTTTCTTTCTTTCTTCCCAAAATATACATACCAACCAGTTTACTATCTTGCCCATTTATACACAGACAACAGTTTTACTAACTACATTCACACTACAGTGTGACACTGGACACCTTCCACCTCCAGAGCTCAAGCTGGAGTCCCATGTCCACCAAGCAGTAACTCCTATTTCCTCTTCCCGTCAACCCCGTCACGCTTATCCTACTGATGGCCTGTGCGAGATTGGTGGATCTAGACCAATGGAATTAGATTGCTAAAGAAAGCCCGAGCCTATTCAAAGTTTATTATTCAAAGAAAGTTTACATGGGCAAGAAAAGACTCTAGAACCAGGCAGTACTCTTCCCCCCACCTTCCCACCCCCTCACAACTGTGACCATCCATTTTTATAGCTTGAAAAACCAGGAAAAAGCAAACGTAAGCACGTGATTGGTGCAGCTGGGCATTTGGTTTTCCTCACTTACACGTAATCTGGCAGCCCACAGCCTGGGATTGGCCAAGGGGTCATCTGCTGTGATTGGCTGAGGCTTAGCCACTGAGTTGCAGGAGTTCACTCTTGGATTGCCTTACAAGTCATTTGCACCACATGCCAGAGAGCCACTCAACGTTCTATGGAGGCAACTTTACGCCAAAACTTTATCATTCAAGTTCAGAGGCTCATTTCAGGTAAATTCACTTCTGTTCAGTCTTTTTCCTTTCAGTTTTCGCTGAGTCTAGCATGGCCCAGGTGGGATGGAATGGCATGGCTCTCACTCACCCCTGGGACAAGGCTAACAGGGCATGGCCCTCCACAAGTGTGGGTGGCTGCTGTGGGCATAAGGCTTGCTTGTATAATAATGTGCATATTTTCCTGTTCCTCCTTTGAGGAATGTCCTTTCAGTTAACATTAATGACTCCATGGTAATCTGAGACAGCATGAGTCCAGGAGGTGAAGGTGTGTCTAATGTCCCAGCAAAACAATAAATGCTGAAGCCGGGCAGTGGTGGCGCATGCCTTTAATCCCAGCACTTGGGAGGCAGAGGCAGGTGGATCTCTGAGTTCGAGGCCAGCCTGGTCTACAGAGTGAGTTCCAGGACAGCCATGGCTACACAGAGAAACCCTGTCTCGAAAATCCAAAAAAAAAAAAAAAAAAAAAAAACCAAAAAACAAAAAACAAAAACAATAAATGCTGGATCCTTCAGGACATCCTTTGAGGCTATGGGAAAGAGCTCTAAATACATGAGTTTGAAAATATATATTTTCTCAAGTATGCAAAACTCTAACGATGCAATGTGAATTGTATAAGGAACTTCACAGATGTAAAGAAACAGAGGCTGCTACACTATGAGCAACTTATCGGAGAGATTCAGAGACAGGCAGATTCAAATGCAGGCAGATTCCTGAGTTCAAGGTCAGCCTGGGACAGAGTGAATTTAGGTCCAGATGTGGTCAGAATTGTAATTCCAGGATGGGGTCCCATACAGCTATCATATTGCCTGTGCCGGTCTTTTCCTAAGAGTCAAGGGGCTGTGGCTTGGAATGCTGTTTGTGGGATGGACAAGAGGGAACCTGGAATAAATAGCTAAATTGATATGTATATAAAAATTTGGCTCTTGGTCTACTTGAGAAGTGCTGGCAGAAATCAATAGCAGTTCCTCTTTAGAATTTTTTCTTGGTTGAGAGCTGAGTTGTACTCATATAAATAAACTTAATCTTTAAAAAAAAATCACCTGGGTGATAAAAGGAAGGCTTTACTGCTACACTGCCAAAAGTCAGGATTCATAGAAGGGTCCAGAAAATGATAACAAGCACTTGAGTCAAGACTGAGACTCATACTAGGAACCACATGTCCGAAAGCTAGGCAAACAAGGTAAATAAAACATGACTGACTCTGGTCACCGGGAGACTCTGGAAAACCCAGGCTTAAAATTCTTCGGGATGATTTTAAACAGCTAGGAAGATAAAATAATTTTGGATGAATCCTCAGAGATTTAAGTTTACCCACAAGCCATCTAGTAGAGATGCTTCTCCATCTGAGCGGTGTTATTCTCTGTGAATAGCCCTAACACGTTCATAAATAAACCCAGTTTCCTAAGTACAACTTTCCTGGGACCATAATATATCTGGTTTGAAACAGATGTCTCTATGACAACCTTAATTTTACAATAAGAAAACCCACAAACATCTAGCGTAAAAAATAAAGCCCAAAGTGGAACTTCTGGAATGTGGGATCTCCTGAGGTTTTATAGCAACTGGGAATGTTCTGGTCTTCCTAAAGAAGTAGCCACAATAGGATTTCTAGGTCCCAATATTTGAAGGGGCTTTAACAAAAAGATCATAAAGTACTCAGTAGTTTTCAAATCTACAGTGTTTCACACTGAAGCATTCTAAGCCTGGCTTAAGTTAGCCAAGTTAACCAGAAAGTATGTCTTCCTGTCTTAGTCGGTGTTCTATTGCTGTAAAGAGATACCATGACCACAACAACTCTTATAAAAGAAGGCATTTAACTGGGACTTGCGTACACTTTCAGAGGTTTAGTCCACTATTAGTCCATGACTGTTGTCATGTTGGGACACATGACAGCATGCAGGTAGACACGGGCCTGAAGACGCAGCCGAGAGTTCTACATGAGAATCCAGAGGAAGCAGGAAGCACAAAGCAAGAGACCCTGGGCCTGGCTTGAATTTTTGAAACCCAAAGTCCAACCGCAGCAACACACTTCCTTCAACAAGGGCCTTCAGCCCTAGCCCTTTCAACCCATATTCAAGCCACCACACCTGCCGACTCCTCTCCCGCTCCCCCAGACCCTCCACGTGGTTGGGCCACAGGGATACTTTCTTTCTTTTTGGAAGTTCTGCATAGTGCATATGAAGTATCATAAATTAGTTTTGCTCAGATGTGGGAAGTGTTGTCAGAAATCCAGACATCCATTCACTTTCCCAGAAACAAAAGAGACCTGGATTGAACTATTTGGAGGCCAACAGCAACAAGGCGGCTTTGTCTGAGAGTCTGTCTGGCATCTGTCGCAGACTGCAGATACCATGAACACAGCCGATACAGTGGCACACATCTGACCAGATCAACCCTGAAGTCGTGTAGGGCAGATGGGAGGGTTATGCTCCTCTAGGAATGCATTTTGGTTTAGTTCAGATTTATTTGTTATAGGTAAGTACACTGTCGCTGTCTTCAGACACACCAGAAGAGGGCATCAGATCCCATTCAGATGGTTGTGAGTCACCATGTGGTTGCTGGGAATTGAACTCAGGACCTCTGGAAGAGCAGTCAGTGCTTTTAAACACTGAGGATTCTCTCCAGCCCCCCTCCCCAAGGTGATTTTTATGCCCACTAACAAATAACTTTGAAGCTACGGTTATGTGGTTTGGCTGTGAACTTATTCCTAGAATGGCCTGTGTAAGTTGATACCTGATTGGGGAACATCCTTCTGCCTCTTTCCTGTAAAACTAAATTTATATCCAATTAACTTAGAAGCTAGGCTGGGTAGGACATGGCTAATTGTAATTTTTTTTAATTTTATTTTTAAGATACTTTTTAATTACTTGTTTCCTTTCAACCTCATTCTGCTGTGTCGTAGGAGGGTGGGTGGGAAACTTAGGAATGCCAATTATACTTTCTGTTTGTACCTAGTAATGTGATTTTTGGATGGCACCCTTTCTCTCTGTCCCTGGTGTGTTTATAAAAAGATAAAGAGAAATAGAATATGTTCTGTGGGGTGTGGTGAGGTATGGGGGAAGAGTGTATCTCAGCGGGCCCATGCCGAGGCATCCCTTCCCCCTGACGACCAGCCACACAATGGCATAGCATAGAATAGAGTTTATTTAGGGCATGTGGAGGGGAGTTAAGAGGTAGTAGAGGCAGAGAAAGACAGAAAGAGAAAGAGAGACTAGAGAAGTAGAGGCCAGCCATGAGCATGGGTGTGGTGTGTGTGTGTGTGTGTGTGTGTGTGTGTGTGTGTGTGTGTGGTCTACTTGGCTGTTGCCAAGGAACTGTGGAGTGGAGTTTAGACAGAATGCTAACAGTCCCCACTTTCTTTATTTATAAAATGAGACTGCTGCAGTAACATTATTTTTTTCCTCTCCCACCCTCAAACCAATTTTTATGCATGGAACCGGGGGGGGGGGGGAATCAAAATTTAAAAAAAAAAAAAAAAACCCTCTACATCTTTGACCCATTCTTCCCTCCTGACTGTAGATGGGTGAAGGAATTCCTCTGTTTTTTCTATTCATACCAGGATAGGTCTTCCACAAAGAAACAACATAAAGAACAGCTAACATTTAGAATTCCTGAAAACCAAAACATACAGGCATTGTGTTCAGAATGTAACGTAGCAATATGGGACCAATGTCCTGCTTAACTTAGGCAGCACTGGGTCCCAGGCCCTCCTGGCTGAGACATCAGCAGGCCTGTCCTGCAGAGCAGACTGACCAGTGAGTGAAGGAGGGTTCCCAGGGGCGGTTCCAAGCTCAGCAGACCGGTCTGTGTGAGGAGCCTGCCTCTGTCTGGGGCAGCTCCAGGATCTCATCACGTTAAGCCAAGCTTAGCAGCAGAGGGATGGCTTCTTTGGGGGAATAGCTGTACTCTGTTGATTTATGTTGTTGATGAAGTGCAGAGACATAACTTCTGACTGCCTCCCATCCAACAACCCATGCGGAGGAAGGCGTGGGTTGTTGAAACAGCCCTCCCGGCATTCAAAATACCAACAAAAAGACAAGCTGCTGGAGTCACTTCAGGACTTACATGCAGCATTTAAAGCATGAATGGAAAACAAGTTTGATATTTCAAATATATACTTTAATAGTGAAAACAGAGTTGTGACCAGAGCTTATTCCTGGAGACGGCCTAAGAGGCCTGTTGCTGCTGAGACCTTGGGTCCTTTTGGCTCTTGGTAGACTGACCGTGGACCAGCATTGCCTTCACTTTGGGGAGCTGGGACTGGGCACAAGACTGGACCCTGACCTGTTTGCTGCGAGCACCACCAATCGCGGCAGATTTGGCTTTGGCTTACCTGCCATTGCCGCACTAAGTAATGACGCATTAGACGGGCTAGCATGGAAACAAGGCACAAGCTGCTTGGGACAACTGGGAAATGTCATTTATACAGAATGTCAGGCCATGGCCTCTCGTGTAAATAGGAGAGGCTTTGTCCTGTCCTGTTATGCAATAATAGCACATGGTGTGAAATTAAATCAGAACCTGGAGGAAATCTAGACAGGATTTAGATGTGTGGGTGACAGTCATGCTCTCCCCACTGGTTAGAAACGCTTCCCCTCTCCAGCCTTTGACACTGCTAGTACCCAGAAGAGGTTCCGGTTTGTTGACTTGGTGTGTGCCGATCTGTCCTCTTCCTCATGGAAGCTTTTGTTTTGCTTGCTTATTTGTTTGAGACTGTGTTTCCTAAGTAGTGCAGGCTGGCCTTGCGTGATCTTGTGATTCCTCATTTCTCAGCCTCCCAAACGCTGCGACTACATGCTTGTCTAGACTACATGCACTGCCTAGACTCGAGGAATTCTTTTAAAGGAAGAGAAACCAACCTTTTTGTTGTTATTTTTCAGAGATCAAATTAACAAATTTTAACACAACTACCGTTATCCGAATGTGGTCCTGAGCCTCCAAGACCATCATTATTCTCAGCAGAACGTGGAGCTTGTAAAACAAAACTGTATAATCTTGCCTCGCTCCAGTCAGGGCCCTGCCCCTGTGCTAACTGCTGGGGGAAAAGCCTTTGCCTTCAGTTCCTGCTCCCCTGCCCTGCGCATTGTTAAACAGATGCGGTGTTTATACACGTTGTGGTTATGGCTGTAGCCCTGCTATTGTTGAAAAAATGTTAGACAGCCATTTATCACCCTGAGCCAGTAAAGCCTTTGTAAAAGTGTCCGCTAGTTAAATGAAGCTTCGATTTAATGAGGCTGTAAGAATGAAGTAAGAATGAACCGGGGTTTGTTGTATTGTAAATAAGGTTCCTGTGGCAGTGTCTTGAGGAGGAACGCGCAGATTCCTTTTGTTTTCAAGCAACAATGGTCTCCTTGCCAAGGTAAAAAGAAGTCCCTCTGCTTTAAACTTACCTTTTGAAGTTGTTGCTAACTCAGTGAAACACTTGAAACATAAAGGTATGTGACACAGAGGTGACAAGATTGGGGTGAACTCATTGTTAATCTGTTTGTGTACCCCAGGAGGGCTGAGAGTGCCAGAGTCCAGGGGAGGACCACAGCGGCCCCAGCTCGGAGTGAAGTGGTTCAGTTGGGACCTGGCAGGAGGGAAATGGGAAACAAACGTCTCCTCAGCTCCTACTTAGCAGTGTCCAGTGAATCTGCGGTATTGAGACCACAGAGAAAACTGCAGGAAATGACCTAAAATTTGGTGCACTCAACTTCCCAATCAGGAAGAAAAACGCAGTCATTTATTTTCCTAATGCCTAAGGAAACAAATTCAGTGAAAATTCCACCTCTACACAGCCAGCAGTGGGCAGCCAGGGTTTGGTGGTTCAGTTACAGCGCACAATTTTCAAAAATAGGCACTCCTCAAATTGCCCTATTGGAAAGAAATTTGATTGTCCCAGAAATAAGATAAAGTGGTCCCCATCCTTTTTTTTTTTTTTTTTTTGCTAGAACCCCCACAAAGCCTCAATTCAACAAGATCACTTTCAGGGATGGGGGTGGGGAGAGACTGAATTAAAAGATTTCTTGACAGCCAATGACAGCAGAGGCTGCGCTCTGCTCAGTTGCCTGTGCGGTTCCGGTATCTCTCTAGACCCGGTGTGGCAGTCGGTCCACCTCAGCTTGGACCCTAAGCTCTCTTCCTAATGAAAAGACCCCAGTGAAGTTGGTAGAGTTCTTGCCTAGTGTGCACAAAGCCAACCCTCTCTCCTGTTGGGAGGTGAATGAAGAGGCAGGAGGATCAGACGTTCAAGGGCAGTCTCTGGTACAGACCCAGTCTGAGGCCATCCCGAGCTTCTGTTTCAGTTGTATGCTTGCAAGAGGCTTCATTTTAGCTTCTGACCATTTAACCATTTGTATTTATCTAATGATATGAATAGAAAAAAAATGGCTTTCTGTATTTCCATCAATGCCGATGGCACATAACTCTGCCACACTTTTTGATTGTTTGCTTGTTTGTTTTGTTTGTTTGTTTGTTTGTTTGCAGGGAATGCCTGCTGGCTCCTTTACATTTAGACAAAGGTGTCAGTACCAGGCAGGCATCCTCAGGCCCGGTGTTTGGTGTTTGGTGTTTGCCTTCAGTCTCGGACTTGGATCCTTCATGTCCCTGCCACCCATCCCCCCCACACATACACCAGGTTCCTCTCTCCTACACTCATCTTACAGAGTGGACTTGTCTTCTCCTTTTTTGCAGAGTCACATGAAATGAGGCTGGAACGAAACTTAGCAGTATCCTCCTAGTCCTTCCATCCATACGGCCATTTAAACAGCCCCGCACTGCTAGCTACACAGGTGTGTTTCTAGCGACATCCTAAAGTGCTTCCTGGGGACATAGCGGCCCATCAGACATAATTTCTGCCACTCCATAAACTGTAATCCTCACGCTTTAGTGTGCACGAGATGTACCACCAGGCATGGTGACTACAGGGTTTGAATGTGGGCCGTATACCTTCTCTTCTTACGCAAGAACCATAAGAGAAATACTGATCTACAGCTCAGGGGAGCTCCGGAAACTACGACTGCCCTTCCTACCCAAACTGCACAGAGTAGTCACAGAGTGTTGCAGGAGAAAACCAAAGTTTGCATAAGAAAATGGGTTGGGGGGCGGTGTGCACACATAGAGCAAAGGATAAGGCAGACCTTGAAGGATGACTCGACCACAGTTAAACCTAAGCAGTTCTAGAGGCAAGACCTTAATGAGCTGGACAGCCGGGGAAGGGCAGAGGAGTCAGTAAAAGTTCAGTGTGGATCCGGTGCCCCACCCTCCAGAAAATGTAGCTTATTTATTGGCAGTGAAAAGTCTTTGAATGTTTTAAAGGACAGGAGTGTCACAGTCCTATTTCTGCTTTCTCCCCTGCTGACGAGTAAAGTCTGGGTACTTCGCAGCATTCCGTGATCGAAACGAGAAGAGGCAGGCGATGGGATTGTCTTCGGCTCCCTTTGACTCCCAATGTTGCTTTGAATCAGACTCTAATAAGTATATTTTTATTCTCATTTAAGAAGTCAAGGGTAGGGGCTGGAGAGATGGCTCAGTGGTTAGGAGCACTGTCTGCTCTTCCAAAGGTCATGAGTTCAAATCTCAGCAACCACACGGTGGCTCACAACCATCTGTAATAAGATCTGACACCCTCTTCTGTTGTGTCTAAAGACAGCTACAGTGTACTTACATATAATAAATAAATCTTTTTGAAAGAAAGACAGACAGAGAGAAAGAAGGAAAGAAGAGAAAAGAAAAGAAAAAATGAAATGAAATGAAATGAAATGAAATGAAATGAAATGAAATGAAATGAAATGAAATGAAATGAAATTTAAAGATTTGCCCACAGTTGCATGGAGGGACTGGAACCAGGTCTGCCTCTTCCAGATCTATAACTGGATTTCCCACTGCAGGATATCAGTCAGCAGGAATCAAATCAGGCACTTGAAAATGCCCCCTACCTTTAAATTATGGGACTCCTTGTGCGTCCCACAAATAAATCACTTGTGGAAGCTTCTCTGACTTATTAAAATGTATATGAAATAGTGACGGTATATAAGCTGCTTTCCTATCTCATAGTACTGTGCTGCCCACTCACTGAGATAACTCAAAATGACTCTGGGAAGCCAGAGTCTAGGGCACTGGGTCCAATTCTTGTCTGTTACATTTACCAGCTGCATGGTCTTGAGCTCACCCTTCTTTTGCCTATTGTATCTTCAGAAAAAAAAAGCAAAAACAAAACAACAACAACAACAACAACAACAACAAAACCGTGGCAAGTGTTCAAGGCCTTCCCTTCTACGGAGTTTCTCTGAGGATGAAGTAGAGCATTTCGTGTGAAAGTTTGGCAAGTCAAACTTTAATCACAAAGCTGATTAAACCTTTTGCCACTGCAGTTGGGTATAAAAGCCGGGTGAAGAACAGATTCCAAAGTAGTTCGTATCTGTAGCTGTTGTTTTCTGTGTATCTGTTTATTGGGTATCTTAGGAATACCTTATCAAGAGTCCTGTGGATATAGGATTGGAACCCAGAGCTATTTGTTGCCAAATACCAGCTCCTCTGTTCATACAGAATTCCTGTTTTTAATCTGATCATAATGCGTCCAGTATATTCTACATTTCATGCCCTGCCTGAACCATAAGAGTGACTTGCACTTAATAGCTTCACTCCCCACAGTTACTTGTCTGGTTCAGTAGGGTCCCCTGAGGATGAGGGCGGGCTGCTCTGTTACCCTCTACAATAACTTTGGATCCAGTGTGCCTGAACAGAAAGAGGTTCACTTTGTATTTTAGAATCAGGTAACTACTACATCATGAGTGAACAAAAAAAATAAATAAACCTTCCCTTTGCTTCTAAAGCTTTGAGATTGTTACTCATAAATAAAACTGACAATAGACAGCAAGGGGAAATGTACACATATATAATTTTTTAGTTTTTTGTGACTCAATGTACACAAGGATTCCATAGGAAGATGTGACAACCCTAAGAAGTAGTTAGGCTCTGTGATGTTACATAACATCTTTTTTTTAAGATATATTTTTTTCTTAAGATTTTATTTTTTTATGTATGTGAATATACTGTCACTCTCTTTAGGCATGCCAGAAGTGAAATGGATCCCATAACAGATAGTTGTGAGCCACCAAAGTGGTTGCTGGGAATTGAACTGAGGACCTCTGGAAGAGCAGTCAGCGCTCTTAACCGCTGAGCCATCTCTCCAGCCCTCTACATACCATCTTAACAAAGACCAGATGAGTAACTAGAAAAGGACCTAGAGGAACAGAGAGGATGTGCTCAGCTGGGACCCGTACATCATGGGATGACATCTAGAAACGCCACAGAGACTCTAAAGGCAGAGAGAGGTTTTAGTAAGGGTGGGGTAGGTGACTTATCACTGGGCTGTCTCTGCATCTCTGGGGATAAGAGTTGTTCTCTTCACCCTGGTGTGAAAGGGTAGATTTATACCATCTGCTTAGGCACTGAGAGAGGAGAGGAGAGCACTTTCCCTGCACACGTTCCGTCTCAGCTGCCTTCAGCAGTAAATCTCACACCACAGCCATGCATTGGGAATGGAATGTTCTAGGCTCTTTCACTATACACATCAGCAGACCCGTAAGAGTCCTTGATGCTCTGATTCATGCAACTCGGGGCTTCTCGGATACATGTTCACCCACTGACTCATTCCAATATCTTTCACCAAGCCCCTACTATATGCCCCACACTCTATTCCTTAATTAAGAAGTTAAATAAACAAGTGTGTGTGTGTGGTTACCTTCAGGCCTAGTGGAAGAGCCTGACACAGGTGGTTAAAAACAAAATAGAAGTGTGGATTGCAGTATGTGATTGGAGCAACAGAACATGCTCTTCTGGGTTATTGATAAAAGTTAGCCTTTTGCATTTTATCTTTAAGAATGTCACCTTAAAAAACTATTTGATTGTAGGTCAAAGTGTACCTATATCGTTATCCTCCTTAAGACTGTTGTTTTCTTTTTGTTTGTTTTGTTTGTTTTTGTTTTTTGGGAGGTTTGGATGTGTGTGTGTGTGTGTGTGTGTGTGTGTGTGTGTGTGTTTGGTTTTTGGTTTTTGGTTTTCGAGACAGGGTTTCTCTGTGTAGTCCTGGCTAACCTGGAACTCACTCTGTAGACCAGGCTGGCCTCAAACTCAGAAATCTGCCTGTCTCTGCCTCCCAAGTGCTGAGATAAAGGCATGTGCCACCACTGTCCAGCGTCCTTAAGGCTGTTGTAAGGATGGAAATGATAACAGTGTGAAGCCAGTATAGAGCAAGCTGTTCTGGGATGCCATGCAGCACTAAGAAACTTAGGTTCAACCCAAAGATGAAGCACAAATACCCTGGCATCTGTGTTTGCTCGACCCTTAGCTATTCGCACTGTTGGCTCAAGTCTGAGATTCTGGGTCATTCTGGGAGTTGTTAATCCCCCCACCTTGGACAGCTTTTTTGGGGCATCATGGCTCCCTAGCAATAGGGTCATTCCGTTAGAAGGTGTGAGAAGAATCATGACGTTCTACAGTCTTTCATGGAAATCCCCATCCCCTTGAAAAAAACCTATGCCCTTATGATTTGACTCACCGGGCTCCCACAGATGATGCTCATTCACTTCTGAAACCACACCTGTCATAAGTGCTCACGACAGACAGGCTCACCTCATCCTAGCTCAGGGCCTCCCTTGAAGAAATGTCTGTGCTGGGCTTCAGTTCTGTGAACACCTTGACTTCGTACACAAAGTTTGTGTTGTAAGACTCTGACAAGCCTTAACTTACTAGAGACCCCCTGAGTGAACAACGTGGAGTGGGGGATCGATGCAAAAGCAAGAGGAATTTTATTGTTCCAGCATGCTGGGGTCGCTCTGCACATGGAGGAGAGAGAGAGAGAATGACCTCACGCAATCCGTTCAGCAAGTTTTTATACAGTTTTCAGAGCAGCAGCCATTAGGCACAATGTGATTGGCAGAACAGTGTGACTTTTAAACTGATTGGTCTTTAGGGAATGAGGTGGCAAGGACTTCCCTTGTCTGTAGGTAGTGGGTGGTCGGGTCCCCCTCCCCCTCCCCACACCTATGGTCTGAGGAATGTAATGAAGCCTCTCCCTTGGTGGGGTGGGGGTGGGGAGTACCTGTGGTCCATGACCTTTCTCTTCCAGGAGGGGAGGGGTCTGCTGAAATTTTCCAAATGCCCCAAGCTGACCTCTTCAGTGTCTTTGATGTGAACACGTATTTCTTGCTTTCCATTTTCTTACGGGAGTGTGCTCCCTATGGTCAAAAGCGCTTTAGGTAGTGGTAATCTCAGGATTCCTTCTTCTCCCGTACCCAGCACAGGGACTAGCAGCAAAGACCAGCTTGTGAGGGAAACACTTCACAAGTCAAGATGCATTTTGGAGCAAACCCCACCAGCTGTCAGCACTGGACAGAGCCAAGTTCTCCCTTGCTGCCTTGCTCCTCCTCGACTGCCCAACCCCTCCTGGCTGGGGCGCCCTCTTTTATGTGCCCTGCACGCCTGCCTTCCTTATCAGCTATCAATATCCCTCAGGGGCTGTTTCTTGTCAGTCTAATTTCTGCTTGCTGCTGCTTCTTGACACCCCGCACTTTGTCAACCACACACTGCTTGGCTCCTATTACCAGTGATCTCAGCATCACTAATAAACAGCAACATCGAGGCCATATTTCCCAGTCCCTGTCAGGCTGCCGCTTTCCTGGGTGAAATAAAAGTCCTATTAGCATGCTCCTCTTCATTGCCTCTGACAGATTGATTAATTAGGCCTCCTCTTTAGATGACCTCCTCTTTGACACAACAAGGAGGTGAATATAAAATGAACAGTTTGCCCACATAATGGGCTGCTCTGAGTTTGGGATTTTTATCATATAGAACTTTCAGAGATGTATGAAATCTTCCATAGGTGCAGCAGCAGCAGCAGCAGCTTCGGAGAAGGACAGTCCCATCCAGGCAGGCACACCCAGGCAGAGTGTCTGCCTGTCAGCAACTCCTGCCTTGCCCAGGATGACCCTCAGCTTATACTACCCAGTTCATACAGCACAAATCTAATGTTCTTTGATCATTATCGAATCAAATGACCTTTTGTTTTCGACAGCTTTCGTCCCTCCTCCCCTCCCTGCCTGCTGGGGAACGCAATATGTTGACTTTGTGGTGCCGCCGACTAATGCAAACCACGACGGGGGAGAACCTTGTTAAATTCCCACGTTCTCATTATGAGTCCTGTTTTCAGGAAGTCCGTACACTGGACACGAGCGGTTGCTTCAGACTGGGGCTCAGCATCTAGGGGTGAGGGTGGGGGTGGGGCGCTGGTGGTCTTGGCAGCAAATGGGTTTCTTGCTTTCCATTATGGGAGTGTGGAGTTTGTGAGGGGGAGGGGGCCCGTTGGCTGTTTTTGCTGGTCGGCAGCGAGGGAAAGGCTTGGAAAGCCATTAGCCAGATTGAAATATCTAAGGGGCTCTCTAATTGCTCTGCGGAGCAGGCTTCCTAGATGTTTAAAATCCTGTCTGTAAGGAAGAAGGCAACAGCCAGATAAGAGCGTGCGGACAGCAGCCATCAGGCGGAAGTGCCAGAAGGTCCGGGAGGCTGGTCTGAGGGCTTGTATTGCTCTCCTTTACATTTTGCAGAGCTGACTTCTTCATCAGTCATCCCATCAGTGTCGGCCCCAAAGGGGAGTTCTAGAGATGGGAGACAAGCTAGTGAGTGCCTAGCCCAGAGCTCAGTGCTCGTGGGCAGGATGAATTCCCAGTGTGTCGGCTGTTGAGAGGAAAAATGTAAAAACACAATTCACTAAACTCCCTTTACACGTTCCATTTGGTATTATTATTTATTTTTTATTTTTTATTTTTAGAGGTGTGTGTATGGATGCATGTGTGTTATATATGGATATACATGTGTGTATGTGTATATGTGTGTATGTGTGTGTGTGTCATGTATGGGTGTGCATGTGTGTATATGTGTATGTATGTGTGTGTATGTATTTATATGTGTTATGTATGGGTGTACATGTGTGTATATGTATGTGTATATGTATGTATTTGTATATGTGTTATCTATGTGTGTGTATGTGTGCGTGTGTGTTCATGCACGTTCATGTGTGCTCATTATCTTCCTCTATCTCCTTTCATTTACTTTGTGAGACAGTGTCTCTTACTGCACCCAGAGGATTAGAAAAACCTCAGTGGCCTCAAGCCCCAGGGATCCTGTCTCTGCCACCCCAGAGCTCTGATTATCGGCTAACACCACCATGGCTAGCTTTTTACGTGGGTGCTGTGGACCAAATGCAGCTCCTCATGTTCACGCAGCAAGTAGTTTACTGACTGACCCATCTTTCTGATGCCCGTCCCCCGGTGGTTGTACATAACTGAAGTCCACACAGCCAGGATGAAACCCACAGGCTTTGAATCAATTTTAGAGCTACTCGTCTTGGCTTAGTCTAAACTTGATCATGGCTTGCAACCAGTTTCAACCATTGAAAGGAAATACTGCATAGCCCACAGAGAACAGACAAAAGAGTTTAAAAACAGATTTCTTGAAAAGGTATTGCTTCATTGCTACTGTTTTGAAGATGATGTGAGCAGTTGATTAGTTAAAGGACACAGGACCTTGAACAGGTTTTTGTTCATTCTTAATAGCGTCTAACAGTAGAAGGTGGGGCCACCTAAGTACTGTCAACAGGTGGGCGACTGAACCAAATGATGTGCCCACCACGGAATACCGAGCTGCTGAGAAAACAGACGGAAGTGCTCACATGCAAGGCAGAGGTGAAATCTGAAGACATATTAAGTGGAATCAAAATAAGTCAGAACAAATACCAGCATCTCTGCTCTGTGACATGTCGGAGAGATGGAATTCATAATGAGAGCAAGCAGCATTACGGCTACTATTGGCTGGGAGACGGAGAGCCTGGTTGCAGGCTGTAACGCGTTAGTTTGAGAAGAAGAAAACTTTGTGGGCTTTAGTGATGACAGTGTTTGCATAACAATATGAGATGCGCCTATTTTTATTACATCTTTTCATGGGTGGGGACACATGTGCACATTGCCGCGTGTGCCATAGTTTTCCTGTGAAGGTAAAGGGGGGCTGGTGGGAACTGGTTCCTTTCACCGTGTGGGTCCCTGTGGTGGAACTCAGGTGATCAGATTTAGTGGTGGGTGTGTGTCCCTTACCACTGAACCATCTTGAAGACCCTATGAATGTGTTTTAATGCCAGTGAACTGTCCACTTGACAGTGATCCGGTGGTGACTGATTGTTTTAATCATACTTTATGTCATTACATAGCAATCGCTACTCAGAGATAGCCAGGACTGAGATTCAGGTCCCGAGTTCAGGACCTGTGGAAGCCCTTGCGTGTGGGAGTCAGCGTGGGATCCAGGGATCTCACGCCTTTAGCAAGTCTTGGCACCCTTCATGCCTCCTCTCCTCTCAGCACTGAGAGGTCTGAGCAGCAGCACCTGGTCCAGCCTTGCGCTCAGCACAGGTCCTCTGAGCGCCTTTGCTCGGAACACAGCCATGCCTCCTGCCCGGTTCTGGCTCTCTGTCTTGTCTTTATCACAGGTCGTTCAGGCAAGGACTGAATACCTAGACCAGGTGGTGTCAGCGGGAAAGAGTTAAAGAAAAGAAAGAAGCCGGAAGGGATTGTTTAGCTCCTCCAAATTTAATTTCACAATTCCCAAAGAGGAAAATAAATTAATGGAGTTGCTATTAAGAAATTGCCCTGTGTCTTGTTCTGTCGTCCCAGAGTGGCGGATCACTGACTCATAGAAACCCCTGACAGAGAAGCCAGAGGACAGGCAGGAGCCTGTTAGCAGCCATTGCTGGAGCCAGCTCTCGCACACAATTGTAGGCATCTAAGAATATGATCTCTGTGTGGGAGTGAGGGCCAGAGTCAGCCCAGGTGGCCTTCTACGGGAGCCAGGCCCCTGCCGCTTCCTTGATTCCTCCCCCCATCTCTTCCTTTTCTTCCTCCTTCCTTCCCTCCCTCCCTCCATTCCTTACTTCCTTTTTCTCCCTCCCTCCCTTTCCCCATCCCTCCCTCCCTCCTTCCCCCTTCCCTTTCCTTCCTTCCTTCCTTCCTTCCTTCCTTCCTTCCTTCCTTCCTTTCCTCCTTCCCTCCCTCCCTTCCTCCTTTCCTCCTTCCCTCCCTCCCTCTCCTCCCCTCCCCTTTCCTTTTGTCTCTGGCTGGCTCACTAGGCAGGCTAGACTGAGGTCAGTGGGACCTCTCCCTAGTACTGACTTGACGCAGGCTCACCCCAGCAGGGCTGGCTTTTCCCCACTCACTCCTCAGATGAACCCAGCCTTCTTGCGCTGGAAACACTTTACTGGTTGAACTGTCTCTCTCTAGCCCTGGAAGAGCTATGCTTGAAGCAGAATAAATTAAGCAAGGGGAAAACTTCACCTCCAAACAGCACAGCCCCCAAATACACATCAAACAACTGAAATAAAAGCAGGGTGAGGCAAGATCATCGAAAATGTCATCTTCTGAATGAGTATATACATGTATGTATGTATGTATGTATGTATGTATGTATGTATTTTGAGGCACTGCCTTATGTAGCGAGGCAAACTCAATTATGTATCCATAGATGACCTTGAACACATGACCCAGGCATGCATCACCACGCCCGACTCCAGAATGTCTCCTTACGTTGCCGCCTTCGAGGTCTTCCCACTTCCTTTCACAGCTTCCAAATAATTCTTGCATCTCTACTCAAGCCACGTGTCTTCACTGTAGTGAAACCCTCCCTCGTGCTCTGAGCCAGTTTTCCAGGGATCTCGGGCTTGTCAAACACAACTGTTTATTTGACATCTACATGCCAGACACTAAGTTAGCCTGTAAGGAAGGACAAGCGGGATGCAAGATGGGGACTCTACCTTGGGAAACTTTAGTGCTGAGCCGGGAGGAGCAACTCTGGGTTGATTGACAGTTCCGAGGGTTTTGTAGGGAGCGAGGGAGACCCAGGGGCTGAGCTGGGGGACTGACTTGGCCTGGGGGATGGAGAAGCATACATGAGAAAGAAAAGGGAGAAAGACAATGTAGGTTCTGCTGGGGAAGCATCTGAGGACCCCAGCTTGAAAAACAGACCCTGCTTTTATAATGGGTATTGAATCCAAGGGCACAGTGGGAGGGAAAATCCAGGACCGAACCACAGAATCACAGATCTGCTGCCAGGCTCCAGGGGTGGGGGTGGGGGGCATCATTGGGAGGGACAATTAAGGCACGACCACAAGATTGTAGCCAATTGTAAGCAATTTATGTATTACAGATGCTCCTGAGAGAGGTTGGCTTGGTGGAAGGGGACTGTGGCGAGCGCAGTATAAACACATGCTCTCCCGCTTGCTTGCCCTTTTCTGCGTCTCCACGTGGAACAGATGATCTTCATTGTCCCACGGTTAGCCCAGAATAATGGAAGCTGGGGGAGATTAGAAGAATAAGCTGCTGCCTCAGAGCCTCCGCAGCACCGGAGAGCATGTGTTGCCAGTAATAACTCCGGGGAACTCTTTGGTCAGTAAATGCTTCAGCTATAATTAAAAGGGCATTTTCTTGGTTTTAATTTCTTTTAATTAATTAAAAATAAACATGTCATCTGGGTATGAAGAGGTATAGTCCCTTCCTAGAAATGAGAAAATAATGGTTTCTGAGCTCAAAACTCAGTATTTCCTAAGGAGCACTCTGAAGCCCCCCTCCCCCCAGACCTTGTGGGGTGGATTGATGGGACAGTGCCCCTCACTATGTCCCCCTGGAGATCCTCAAGTGTGGTGATGCACTAACGGCTCTGAGAAGTCCTGCATCAAGGGGAACATGTTTGACTAAGTTGTTCACCCACATATTTGATTATGGCATCCTGTTAGTAATACAAGAAGCAGTACCAGTCCACTAAATGCCTACTTTGGGCAACATGGTAGTAAGTTGTTGTTGTTGTTGTTGTTGTTGTTGTTGCTACTGTTGTTGTTGAGACAGCTTCTAACCTGGAAGTCACTGTGTATCCCATACTGACCTCAACCTTGAGGCAATCCTCCTGCCTCAGCCACCTGAGTGCTGGAATCATGAGCTGCTACGTGCATCACTGGGTCGACTCTGAGCTGAAAGGTCTACACATTGCTACCCCTCACCCAGAGGACAAGGAAGGGAGGGCTCAGTCAGTGATTGGCAGCCAGTCCCTACTCAGTGGGCTTACTGAGTTAAATCATCTACCAGTAGACCCAGGGATGGAATAGTGTAGATATTTAGTCTAGTAGACCCAGCAGCACTGGGCTTGTAGTCAGAGGGTCAAGACTTGTCTTGGGTTGACTCCATCAGCCTCGTCACCCTGAATAAGGGATCAATTCTAAGGCACCTCTTTCATCTGTGTACTGGCTGGTTTTGTGTGTCAACTTGACACAGGCTGGAGTTATCACAGAGAAAGGAGTTTTAGTTGAGGAAGTGCCTCCATGAGATCCAACTATGGGGCATTTTCTCAATTAGTGATCAAGTGGGGAAGGCCCCTTGTGGGTGGTGCCATCTCTGAGCTGGTATTTTTGGGTTCTATAAGAGAGCAGGCTGAGCAAGTCAGGGGAAGCAAGCCAGTAAGAAACATCCCTCCATGGCTTCTGCTTCCTGACCTGCTTGAGTTCCAGTCCTGACTTCCTTTGGTGATGAACAACTGTGTGGAAGTGTAAGCTGAATAAACCCTTTCCTTCCCAACATGCTTCGTGGTCATGATGTTTGTGCAGGAATAGAAACCCTGACTAAGACAATATGAAACGTGGTGACTCTCCTGTGCATTCCCCCCACCCCACCCCATCCCATCCCCTGCCCCAGCAGAGAGCCAGACCTTTGCCTCAGACAGAGTATAAAGGGGCAATCCTATCATATCCCAATAAAACTTTGCATATAAAAACACTCAGGAAAAGCAGTTCTGGCCAGTCGCATAGTGTGGTAACTTCTGCTCAAGGTATGTCTAGCTCTATGAGACTAATATAACACATAATTCCATTTGTACCTGTGGAGGCTGAGGCACGGAGCTGTTATGTCGTCTGCTTAAGGTTGTCTCAGTAAAGGGCAGCAGGAAGAACTGTGTGCTTTGGCCTGCTGACCTGAGCTCCCTGCCCCTGAGACACCAAAAGGCATATGCCAGCAAAGCGCCCTATGGGTAAAGAAACGCCCTGTCTGGCTACCGGCGGCAAGTGGAGAGGCGGGGCCCGCGGAAGGCGAGCATCCCCTCCCTGCAGCGCCCCGCCTCTGCCCTGCTTTACTGTCCCCACACCCCACACATAGTAAATGGGATTTCTGGGGCACTGTAATGCAAAGGAGTCATCTTTAATTTTCTGGGAATCGCCAAAATATACCCATACTCTAGTAAACGCTATAGCGACACTACGAATGTGTAAGCCTTAAGCCTCAAGCAGCGAAGTGCGGTGTGGGCTACCGATGGGCTTAATCAGAAACATGTCTCCCTAGTTCTAACACACGCAGCCTATTTCTTAATAAAAAATAACCCCATGCACACTCACCTATGCCTTTTTTCTTCCTAAGTGGAGTAAAAGTAGCCCTGGAGTCAAGTTTGAAATTATTTTCATAATTTTGGGTAATTAAGACACTTCCCAGATCTCATTAGCGAAAGCCCAAAATAGAATAATTGCCATATAATTAGTGATTGGTGAACCTTTAGAGGTTTAAAGGGCTGTCCTTCCCAGAGTGGAAGTTCAGGGGCCTTACCCAGGCTTAACTGAACCCGGGACCTTTCCGATCCAGATGCTCGCTCGCTCCCTCCCACTCCGAGCCTTGGTTCCGCTTGTCCTGCGCCCCAGTGGTCGTGGCTTTGTATTTTCTCACCCCTGTATCCCTCCCTGGTGGGAATCTTGTTCTCTGACAATGTTTATGCTTGTACTTGGCGTCTCCAGTCTGCTACAGGAATACACAACAAGGAGAAGGCGCCTCTGTGCCCTCTAAGTATGTCCAGTCTATGTAGGGAGACGGGGCAGCACAGAAGTACCTCCTGGGAGACGGAAGACAGATGGCTCTGTCAGCGTTAGGACATCCTGCTTTCCGGGGGGATTTGACGTGCTTTGGGATAAGGAGAAGCTTTCTTTGCTGTTCTCAGGATGATTCTAAGCCTCCATATAAGGAGCGCAGCAGTGGGTACTGTCTGTGAGCTACAGTGACTGTAGGGAGCTGGGAGTGGAGACAGGGAACGGCTGTGATTGCTTGCTGAGCGAAGCATCATCCCCAGCCCATGCAGAAAGCCGGGTGTGATGACCCATGCTGGTAGTCCCGGTGCTGGGGCTTGGGGGTGTGAAAATAGTCAATTCCTGCCCTTGCTGGCCAGCCAGTCTGACAAACTGATGAGCCTCGGGTCCCATCCAGTGAGAGAACCTATCTCCACAAACAAAGTAGAGGGCTCCTGAGAAAGAGCACCTTCTGACCCCTGGCCTCCACACACATGCACATACATACACAGAAACCTTTTACACATACACACACATTCATCATCATCAACAATATCACCATCGCCATCAGAAAAAAATTAAGCTTGGGCAGCTGCTAACTCCTCTGAGGTCACACTGTTATATTTTGGTTCGAAAGATAACAAAATCAAGTCTCCAGCCCTCTGTCCACACTTGTCCATTAGGATCCCGGGAGACCATGGAATACAGTTTCCTAAATGTCTTTTTATTTCAAGAGAAAAGAGAAGGCATCACAGTGTGGCGGCATACACCTTTATTCCCAGCACTTGGGAGGTAAGGATAGGCAAGTCTGTGAGTTCAAGGCCAGCTGGGCTGCATAGAGATCCTGTCTCAAAATGGCTCAGGTCAGGTCAGGGCAGACATTGAGTTTGGGCATCTCAGAAGTGAAAGCTTAGCCTTTTTTTTTTTAGGCCAATAACAAAATTTTTGGCTGCTTCTTCAAGGGTTGCTGGAGACCATCATCCTATCTTGCAGGATTTCTATAGGCATTAAAACAAAGAGGTGTGGAGCTGAGCAATGACTGGGCACGTGGGCTAACAGCAGCCATTATAGCCACTGGAATGTGTCGGGTTGTGTCATTTGATGTTCTTCTCAAGTCTGCCTGCTGTATTAGAACATGAACTCACGAGAGAAAGCAGTTTCCTGGTCATTACCTGTACGTAGAAGGCTCACTTAGCGACTACGTAGAACTCAGTGTGTGCCAGGCACTGGTCAAAGCATTCTGCATCTTTTAACTAAACCTATGGTCCTCACTTAGTGCAGAGGAAACATCCTGTCACCGGTGGGGTGACAGGAAGCAGACACGGGGATGCATGCCGCCGAGGACTTGTACCGCTGCGTCTGTGTCATTCCTGTCCCCACTGCTGTGACAAAGCACCTGAGCAGGACAGGAGGTCGAGGCTATGGCTGTAACCACACAAGGCAGCTAGTCAGGGGGCGGGGGGGGGGGTGGATTTCCCATTCCCATGCTTAGCCAGCTTTCTGGTTCTTACGTAGCTGGGATTTTGCTTCTTACGTAGTCGGGCTCCCAGTTAATGGGATGTTGCTTCCCACATTCAGGTGACTTCTCTCCTCGGTTAAGGAGCCCTCTAGAAACACCTGCCCAGACACTGGCAGAGGTGTCTCCTATGTGACAAAATCTCAGATGAGAGCCAAGATGAACCATCCCAATCGCCGCTCTCCGCCCACCCATTAAACCCTGAAACAAAGCCCTGGCACCTGCTGCAGAGTCCCTGTTCCCGTCCTCTGCCGTGGGCTGCCACCATTGGCATGAGTTGGGCAAACCAGGCTCTCCCATCAGAGCGGGTTCTCATTTCTCACAGGACTCTCTCCTCCCAGGCTCTGGGAGGACCCATCCCCCAGCCAGAGTTCTTCCATCTGCCGTGCCCTGCGTCCCGCCCTCCCCATCCTTCGTCCTCATCTCAACTGTTCTGAGGTGGCAAGTCGAGAAGGCAACTGAGCCCTGCCCTAAGTTTCTACAGAGTCTAGACGTGGGTTAAACGAAGGGGCAAGCCAGCCAGTCTGCATGGAGAGCTTTGTGTTGTAGCTGGATGAAAGCAACTCCAGCTGATACCAATGCGAGTCCTTCCTCTCCTGCACAGGAAGCTGGCTCGGAGGCAGGCCGGCATTTTCCCAGGTGCTCTCTAGGGTTGGAAGTTGGTGGGGAAGAGAGACGCTCTGAGACCTCACTTGAAAGTCAGGAACAAACCGAAGCAGTGCGTATCCCAGGGAGG
The DNA here is from genome assembly GCA_964023405.1 of Apodemus agrarius. Lineage (NCBI taxonomy): Eukaryota > Metazoa > Chordata > Mammalia > Rodentia > Muridae > Apodemus > Apodemus agrarius. The sequence continues at coordinate 75,267,502 of OZ030008.1, read as the reverse complement.
GGGTTTGAGACACTTGCGAAATGTGTCTCCAATGTAATGGCATCCCAGGGAAGCTTGAACAAGCGCGGAAGGAACGGCTTAACACAAACAGAAGGCCGTGAAAAGAAAATGCGCTTCGAGTTGTGGGTGGGTCACTCTGTTTAAGCCCCAGGTTTTTATTGCATACCAACCCTTGTGAGCCCAGCCAGTCTGAGGTAGGCCCAGGGATGACGATATCCATTAAAGTTAATTTCCTGGTACAGGCCACTACAATCTGATTTTTTAAAATTTGTTTCACTGCTGGTTTCCTTCAGCTAAAGTAGAAGATGCTCTCCGTACCTCCTGCAACCAACCCAGGTAATTTCAGAGAGGTGGGTGGCATCTGTTAGAGCCCTGGCAAAGCCACGGTGACTGTCAAGCCACACTCCCAGGGCAGATGACAATGTTTCTCTGGGGTACCTAGATGGTGCTCACCTTTAAAGTCTAGAGGTCCTGTGACTTACTAAGCCACTCATTCGCCGTCCATCAACTAAGGCCTACACACACGTTAAGCCTTCCTGGAAAACAAAACAAACACAAGATCCCCTACACAGGGTCCATGGTAACTATTAGAATGAAGTAAGTCTGGGCCTCCCAAAATATATGTGCTCATTTTCTTGTTGGGAGAATTGAGGCATACAGGCTAAAGCATCCCAGCAGGAGAGAAGCAGCCCCACAATACATTTGAATACTTAGATATTCTGTAAACCTGCGACACGTTTTGCATTACGAGCTTTGTAAGGTAAGTGTGGTTGTTATCCACGTTTTTATAAACAGGAAGCTGATCCTCAGAAGCGTGAAGGAGGCTCACATGCTGGCGCACACCCAGCGGAGCAGTGGTTCTCAGGTCGGTCCCAGGACCTGAAGCCGTCTGCCAGCTGAGCCCCGTGCCCAGCCCCAACATGCACCTAATACTTAGTTACCATGGTGTGTGTGTGGGGGGGTGAGGTGGGGGGGGATCCCAGGGTTCAGCTGTCATCTTGTCTTGACACTTCCGAGCACCACAAGGAGTCTACCAGCATCACGGTAGACTGGGTCAGCCCCAAACCTAGACCTCTGAGAACGGGCCTTTCAAGTGACTAATCACACCGACTTTTGAGAAGCACTGCAGCGTGTAGATCTTCTCCAGAATTTCCCCTGGCCTCATACAGCTATCACCCAGTGTTCAGCATGCATCAGGCACCACCGGAGACAGAGCAGACAGGATTAGAGCTGCAAGCTTAAGAAGAGGAAGACGCGCCAGGGAATGTTTTATACACTGAGTTCTGGGTACTGGAGGTCGGCAGATTAGGCCCTGTTTTCTAACCTCGAGCACTTAGTCCATGGCTGGGCAGATGAAGGAACAGCCGCAAGGAGGAGTTTAGTGACTGCGTCAGGGAGCAGCCCAGGTGGGAGCCCCTGGTCTCCTGTGCTGCGCGGTGAATGTGTTCCCGGTCTCCTCTGGAAGTGGAATCCATCAACACTTGCTGCCGGCTTGCGTACTCCAGAATGCACTCTTGGGATGGAAAGGGGATGAGGGGTGCTCAGCTTCTGTCACCCTCATGGGCTCACAGTGCCCTGTTCCTCGCCTTTGGTACTTCACAAAACGTGTTTCTCGCTCTCGCTCTCGCTCTCGCTCTGGTTTGCTTAGCCACAACCCATGAAAGCAGCAGAGATTTGGGATCTCCATTAGCTATTTTTCCAACTGAGTGACCACTATGGTTACATTTCACGGCCACTGGCTCAATTTTCTGCTTAAGGTAGGGCCAGCAAAGTTCTTTTAGAATTTCCCACTTCCTGAAAATGCTGCAAGTCCCCAGTTTTGACCCTGTCCATTTTAAGTTTTTAAGGAGTGACCTTTATCACTCCTGACCATTCCTGGCATGCAGCCCTTTCCTGTCCCCTGGTATCTTTTTTCCTCGTTCTCTTTTCTACATGTTATTCTACACTCACATGTGTGTATGCTTCCACATATACATATTAGTACATGCTAGATTTTGCATATAAGGGACAACATGTACTTTTTTCTTTTTGATATTGTATGAGTTGTAAAATAATATATAAAGCTAGTTGTTCTATCTAGTTCTGAATCTGCTATGGATTTTTCACTTTGGGTGTTAAAATACATTCAATGGTTGTCTTAGAGCTTTACTGCGGTGAACAGACACCATGACCAAGGCGACTCTTATAAGGACTGTTTAGTTGGGGCTGGCTTACAGGTTCAGAGCGTCAATCTATTATCATCAAGATGGCAGCATGACAGCGTCCAGGCAGGCATGGTTCAGGAGGAACTGAGAGTTCTATATCTTCATCTAAAGGCTGCTAAGAGAAGACTGGCTTCCAGGCAGCTAGCATGAAGGCCCGAAAGCCCACACCCACAGTGACACGCCTATTCCAACAAGGCCACACCTCCAAATAGTGCCCCTCCTGGGCCAACCAAACCATCACAGTAGTGCAAATGAAATAGCTAGTGTGATACTCCATGGGTCAGAATGGCTATTCTAAATGTATAGAAGTTCATCACAGAGCCTATGTTTTAGGTCTGGTTATTTCTTCTTCTTCTTCTTTTTTTTTTTTTCTACTTGCAAAGTTTTATAGTAAAGTACATAACATTAGCTGTTAAATTTTTCAATAAAAAACTTAAAGGGTAAGTAAGATTTTGGGGGACTGCAGATGTAGCTTGATCGGTAGCAAGCTTTTCTAGCCCACAGGAGCCCCTGAGTTTGTTGTCCCCCCCCACACACACACACACACAAGCTCCACATGCATGGCCTGTGCTCGTGTGGTACAAGTGATTAATCGCAGGAACAAGCAGAAATAGGAAAGATCCAAAGTCACTTTCCGATACATAGTTCAAGGCTAGCCTGGTTCACATGAAACCCTGTCTCAAATAGAAAAAGAGGGGAAATTGTTTGCCTAGGTAGTCTGCGGCCATTTCACGTTGAGTGTGGGTCATCAGGTAGAAGGGAAGGGTGAATGGAGAGAACCAGGGCATGGGAACATAATGACCCAGGAAACAGAACAAACTTCCGTTCCCCTCACCAAAACCTCTGCACCAACCCAGGACCAGCAGAAATTTATTCTCTGTAAAATTAGTAACTTCAGAAGCCCACGGATAGGCCTTCCTAAGGAGTTTGTTCAAACCGCATCCTAGCTCTGACTCACAAACTGGCTCTAGACACAAACACGAGTGTGGACCCGGCTTTGTCAAATAGATGTTTCCCAACAAGACCCATAAACATCCCCATATCTCAGAATGATTGCTCAGATGGTCAAAGCACCCTGAAGGCGACTGGGACGGCCATGAGCGACAGCAGATTGGATGAGTCATGTCACCGAGATTGTTCTGTGTTCTGGATGCTGGTCTGGGATCGGTATTTGTCATATTATTGTCAGAGCTAGGTTGCATTGTCTCTGTGCACTCTGAGAACCAAAGTGATGTGAGGAATTATGGTTTCAGACAAAACTTGCTCACAAAAATAGAAGTGTGATGGAACTCTTAAATTCCCCACCATCCTCAAGGAAAAAAGTCATTAGTTCTGGTGATAAATCATAGCGGTAAAGAGCTTGGGTGTTCCCGACCATGGAATTATAGCCCCAGTGGTAAACCTGCCTCCTTTCCTACCTCACGCCTGCCATTCGCAGTCATGGCAGTGATCTGGGATGGAATAGGAGCAGGTGAGGTAAGGGAAACCCCCGGCAGTGGGAGCTGGGTCCCCCAGAAGCATGACCATCCCCTCTCCTCCACTGCCTGCCATCCCCAGCCCCCCTCCTTTCCATCTCCCACAACACAGTGCTGCTATGGGAGGCAGAATGCTGATCAGGGGGCCACATCCCAGTCCCCGAAGCCTGTGAGCACTCCCTCCCTTGGCAAAGGAGATTTGCCGACATGTTCAGTTAAGTGACAGCATAGAGGCAGTCAGTCCATCCTGGCTCATTTGGGTGAGCCTTGTGTGATCACAAGATCCTAGTTGGGGCCAGGGGGCAGGAACTGTGAGCACAAGCTTAGAGGGAGGCTGGACCAGGAGCCCCCAGTTGTTTTTCTGTAAGTAAAGGAGAAAGTGACTTCCCCCTCAATCTCCCAGAAGCAGGTTGCTCTGGGAGTGTCTCGGCCTCAGTTCTGTGTGACTGGGTTGAGCTTGTGCCTTCAAGAACTGTCAGATAATCAAGTTAGAACAGCAATAGAAAACCTATTCCCAGGGACAAGCAGACCTGCATCCCCTGCAAAGCCCTTTCAATCTGTCATTCTCTAGTGCAAAAGTCGTGGAAACTTTCCAGGTTTAGCTTGGGACCTGGGAAGGAGGGGGCTATGTGAGAAGAGAAGGAGGAGAGGGCCCACCCGGAGCAGGCGGGGCTACTCTTTGGACTATACTTCCTAAGCGAGGGCTGAGAGAGATTATTCCTGACTAAGGGTTTCCTTTTGGCACCTAGGGTAAGCATTGACCTCGGTTTGACCTTGAGAACCTTTCTTGTCTCTTGTTTGCCTCGGTTTTCTCCTCTGTAAAGTGAGACTTTGCTTCCACTGTAGATAGTCTCTATCAAATGGGTTCCTGTGCATCTTGTGCTAGGAATAGGACGCCGCACACTGAGTCCTTTATTTTACACAAACGCCATGGAAGAAGAACAGACAGTATTTTAAGAGCGGAGCAGGCCTTAAAGAGTCCGACTTGTTTGGACCGAGTTCAGATAGGTCAGGTTGAGCAGGTTTCTTCCAGCGGAAGCTTCCTGGGGTAGCTTTCCCTTTCTGCATACAGCCTGGAGCTAAAAGCTGCTGACTGAGCCTCTCCGACTTACTTAACCATAGAATCCTTTAAGATTGACCACAGTCTCAGGAGATCGGACATGGTGTGTCAGTGTGGCAATGCTGCCGTGTGACGGCGCACTAAGAAACCTCTTACCTCACCCTACCCTGTGTTCCTGCCCCATTCACCACCAATCCACACCCTGGGAACATGTGTGCCACCAGTGCCAGGAGGCACCTGGCCTTGTTTCTAGACCTAAAAATCCAAGGCCATTTTTCCACGTTTGCTTTGCTGTGGCGAAATGTTTGTCATGGCACGCAGGTTGTCCTCTAAGCCACGCTGCTCCTCGGAGCGGGAAAGGGCGCCTGAATTATGGCATTTACCTTGCAGCCCAGCAACCTAACAATAACTGCTTATCGTTCCCAACGTGGGGCAGGAACAGAGGGTGCCTCTTCCGTATGATGCCGTCAGTTCGTGAGCAAATAACTGAGGGTTTATGTATCAAAATTAGTAATGTGTTTTTCATAGTAATTTTCAGGGGAAAAAAAAGAAAAAGAAAAGCATGTATCTTTCAGTGAAGAGACAGCGACCTCAGTTGTATTCATTCCGAGGCTCCCAAGAAACAAAGAAACAAGCCGTGCTGTTCTTACTCCACATAGGAAAGGCTGTGTGAAATCTAATTTCTGCAGAATTGCGTTCCAAGAACTTAAACCTCGCTCACATAAAGATACCTTTCAAAACGTAAATACAGCACATTCAGTTCCGCCCCGGTGACTTAGTTTGTTTTGGTTTTGAAAGCTATAAAGAAATAAACTAGAGTCCCGTTTATTTTTAGCCGACACCTCTAGAAAACCCTGAAAAATATTCTATTTATAAAACAGAGAAACCGTTTTCATGCCAACTGGCTTAGAAATCAGAATGAATAGGCCCGCGTTTCAGAAAAAGCAAACGTTTGTGTTTGCAAGATTGCTGCAATCCGTCCATCAGCAGTTCTGAAACACCTTAAAGCAATTGACCTGGTTTTGCTTTTGGCTAATGGAAGGCTACCCAGAAATTGATAAGTTGTGCTTAATTTTCTAAATAGAACTGAATGGGCAGCACAATGGGATTTACAAAAAAAAAAAAAAAAAAAAAGTGAAATTGGAAATGAGAGTGACTTTCATGAGTTACGCTTCAGAGTGAAAAGATCGTGAATTTAAGTAATTTTCTGGTTAAATTATTTCACTTTGACATTATATAGAACATTTATAATTTCATCATCCTTTAAGGGATTAAAAATGAAAGTGAAACCTTGGTTGAGTAAATTCAACGACTATAAAATACTCTAGAAATTGAATGTCTGTGACCCCGTGCCAGGCGAGGGCAGGTTAGGGGGCAGGCAGGCTGCACCCTGCCATTTAATCTTTCTGATCAGTGCCGCGCCGCGCTGTTTTTCTAAACACTGTAGTAACAGCAGCTAAAAACTTCACGTGCTTTTTTTTTTTTTTTTTAATTTTCTCAATAATATAGCAAAGAGGTAGGCACCGTGCCCATCTTGCAGATGTGGAAACTGAGGATTTGCAAGGCATACCAACTTGTCAAAGCTCACACTTCTGGAAGTATTGAAAGTGGTTCAGACTCAGGCCAGAGCTCCAGTCTAGGATTCCCTGATTGGAGCCAGCACTGAGCCGACAATGAAGAGCTCAGTGGCGGAGGCTCAAGGAGACAGACTGACATGTGTGACAGTCTGTTCTGATGATAGCCCAAGAGGGTTTGGGAATCTGAGGCAAACCTTCTGTCCTCATCCTTCATCCATTGATTATTAGCCCAGGAGAGCCTAGACCTGATACACGCCTCACACACACACACACACACACACACACACACACACACACACACCCGGGTATGCCATAGTGTTTCCGTGTTTACTCACAGCTGTCGGTTTTTCGGGATGACTCTCCATTCTCCTTTCACCTCTAATTCAGATCTTTCTTAATACAGGACCTGGGCTGTAGCAGTCATTCAGGAGGTGTATGAGAAGCCAGGGAAACCAAGTGCCTGCATCCACGTAGGCTGTATGTAGATATGGGCTCTCTGGCCATTGTATGGAGGGCTGGTAGCTCAAGCCACAAGAACTCTTGTGTTATTACCTCACTGTAATTTATCTTTGTGTAGAACATCTTATTGCATGCTTCAATAATGGTATTTTTTCCTCCACCATTTTTTAATGCAGTTTAAAGGATATAATTGCTTCCATTTATTTTGTTTTATAAATAATATTCTTAGTGAACAGCTTTATGCACAGCATTTTTATTTGATTATTTCATTAGCATATAATCTCTGAGTAGAGATTACTGGGTCATAATATAAGCCATGTATAAGGCCTGTGATGCACTGTCCAATCTGTTTTCCTTTTTCTATTTTATTTTATTTTATTTTATTTTATTTTATTTTATTTTATGTTATGTTATGTTATGTTATTTTATTTTATTTTATTTTATTTTATTTTATTTTATTTTATTTTATTTTAATGTGTTGCAAGTGTACAAGATTTATGTGGGTGCCTGTGGTAGCCAGAATGAGGCCTTGGGCCCCCTAGAGCTAGATTTACAAGAAGACAGTTGTGAGCTTTGTGACATGGGTTCCAGGGACCAAACTCAGGTCCCTCAGAGGAGCAGCAAGCACTCTTAACCACTGAGCCATTCTCCAGCCCCCACTGTCCAATTTAAATAAAACACGAACCACATAATGTAAAAGCATTTGAGGTAGCCATTTTAAAAAGTAAAAAGAATAAAATTTATTTTAATAGTTTCATTTAACCAAGTTACCCTCATATTATTTTATATGTATTTACTACAAAGGTTTCTTTTTTTTAAATTTTCTTTCTTTCTTTCTTTCTTTCTTTCTTTCTTTCTTTCTTTATTGAAAAGGGAAGTAAAGGGAAGTAAAAACACTTTATGATAAAATTAAAGATTTGTATGGAAAATATTTCAGATAAACACCTTAAAATTGACAATTTTCATGGAAGTGGTAGACATGTAAAACATTGCTAAATTAATTGAAATATGGGATAGAAACATTTTATGATAGATTTATTGAAACATTTTATGAACATTTGTGAACATTACATAAACATTTTATGAAACATTTATTTGAAGATTTATGTGGAAAATATTTCTGATAAAATTGTAGAAAAAATGTAGAAAAACATGTTAGAATTGAAGATTATCGTGGAAAATTTTATATAGATATAATAATGGTTGGTATAAAAGTATTCCTAAGTTGATTAAAAGTGGAATTATAAACATTTTCTGAAAAACTTGAAGATTTACATGGAAAATATTTCTGATAAAATTGTAGAAATATATAGAAAAACATGTTAAAATTAAAGATTATCATGGAAATTATATAGATAAAATGATAGGCATAAAGATAATTCTTAGTTGATTGAAGGTGGAATTATAAACATTTTCAGATAACACTGACAATTTACATGGAAAATATTTCTGGTAAAATTCAAGAAATAAATAGACAAACATTAAAATTGACTATTTCATTGAAAATTTTACATAAAGAATGGTTGATGTAAAAACTCTTTTTAAATTAATTGAAGGTGGAAATTAAAAACATTTGTTATAAAATCAAAGATTTACATTGAAAACATTTCTGGTAAAAAGAGGAAATATATAGAAAGACATTAAAATTGAAGATTATCATGAAAAATAATGCAGATAAAATGGTAGACATAAAAGAAATTACTAAATTAATTAAAAGGGGAATGCAAACATTTTCTGATAAAATTGAAGATATTTCGTTAGTCTTTTTATTGGGGAGTTGAGTGCATTGTTGTTAAGAGATATTAGGGAATAGTGATTGTTGCTTCCTGTTATTTTTGATGTTATTTTTATGTTTGTGTGGGTATCTTCTTTTGGGTTTGTTGGAAGAAGATTACTTTCTTGCTTTTTCTAGGGTGTAGTTTCCCTCCTTGTGTTGGTACTTTCCATCCGTTGTCCTTTATAGGGCTGGATTTGTGGACAGATATTGTGCAAATTTGATTTTATCATGGAATATCTTGGTTTCTCCACCTATTATGATTGAGAGTTTTGCTGGGTATAGTAGCCTGGGCTGGCATTTGTGTTCTCTTAGGGGTCTGTATGAGGTCTGCCCAGGATCTTCTAGCTTTTATCGTCTCTGGTGAGAAGTCTGGTGATTCTGATAGGTCTGCCTTTATAAGTTACTTGCCCTTTTTCCCTTACTGCTTTTAATATTCTTTCTTTGTTTAATGAATTTGGTGTTTTGATTATTATGTGCCGGGTGGATTTTCCGTTCTGGTCCAGCCTGTTTGGAGTTTTGAAGACTTCTTGTATGTTCATGGGCATCTCTTTCTCTAGGTTAGGGAAGTTTTCTTCTACAATTTTGTTGAAGATATTTCCTGGGTCTTTAAGATGTAAATCCTTGTTCTCATCTATACCTATAATCCTTGAATTTGGTCTTCTCATTTTGTCCTGGAGTTCCTGGATGTTTTGGGTTACCAGCTTTATGCATTTTGCATTTTCTTTGACTGTTGAGTCAATGTTTTCTATGGTATCTTGAGCACCTGAGGTTCTTTCTTCTAACGTTTGTATTCTGTTGTTGATGCTTGCATCTCTGACTCCCAAATTCTTTCCAAGGTTTTCTATCTCCAGAGATGTCTCACTTTGTGATTTCTTTGTTATTTCTACTTTCCACTTTTAGATCCTGGATGGCTTCTTTCAGTTCCTTTACTTGATTGTTTGTGTTTTCCTGTAATTCTTTAAGGGATTTTTGCGTTTCTTCTTTAAGATCATGCCTGTTGGCCCATGATCTCCTGTATTTCTTTAAGGGATTTTTGTGTTTTCCCCTTAAGGGCTTTTGCCTGTTGACCGATGTTCTCCTGTATTTCTTTAAGGGAGTTACTTAAGTCTTTCTTGAAGCCCTCTATCAGCATCATGAGATACAATTTTAAATCCAACTCTTGCTTTTCCTGTGTGTTGGGGTATCCAGAACTTGCTGTGGTGGGAGAACTGGGTTCTGAAAAGGTTTCTAGAAGTTTTTTTTTTTCTATGAAGTACCCAAAATGTGGTGCATGTTTCAAAGTTAGCACATCTCGACTGAGACCAACCTTATGCCTGAGTGCTCAGTACTCAATAGTAGCTGTCATAGTAGGCAGCACTGAACAATTAACATGTGTGCATTATGTACATATATATAATATATTTTAAACGTATTTATTTATAAATTTATTTAAGTGTATTTATTTATAAATTTATTATCTAGTCTTTTAAAAGAGCCGTTCAGTTTTTTGCTTTTTTGTTTTGGTTTGGGTTTTTTGGTTTTTTTGAGACAGAGGTTTCACTGTGTAGCCCTGGCTGTCCTGGAACTCACTCTGTAGACCAGGCTGGTCTGGAACTCAGAAATCCTCCTGTCTCTGCCTCCCAGAGTTCTGGGATTAAAGGCGTGCGCCACCACCGCCCAGCTAAGCCTTTCCATTTTGAACACAAAGCCTTGCTGCATCGTGCCCTGTCCTGCCCCCCAATCAAGAGTATTATCTGGATCTCTCCCTTTAGCATTTATTCTAAATATCCTGGTAATTTTTTCTCGTTACCAAGATTCCTTGATATCTGTTTCAAGTCATTCATTTTACCAAATCTTAGGGTACACCAAGATGAATCAGAAATGGCTTACGATCTTCTGGAGAAGAGACATTTAACCAAACTTTGACTAAAATGCCTCTAAGAGTAAAGGCGAGCACACACGCACACCTCGGCGAGAATGTAAAGTGTGATAAAGTTCACAAATGAGGATTAGACAAAAGGCTGAGGGGATTAGAGAAAGCTTCTTGAGGAAAATATAATTATGACCGGAGCCTTCGGGGCGCAGTGAAAATTTAATGGGCAGAGAGGGGGACGGTTTGGCCTGTAACTATCTCGTTATCCCAACCAGATGGCAGGGTGGCGAGGGCTGGGGCTTTCTGCTCTTTGTGCTTCGCTCTCCCCAGAGCGCCTTGCCAGAGTCTCACAGTGGAAGGTGCTCGTAATGTTTGTTGAGCCCAATTAATAATCCATGGTTGGCTGGCACTGGGTGAGGGGACACCGGCCCGTGGGCCTGCCTGCCTTCACCTTTGAACTGAAGGGCCTGGGTCAGCTTTCCACTCACTCCCGGGACTGAGTGCAGTCATGGCTGCCTCACTTCACTAACTCACGCTGGATTGAAACTAGTTCTTCAAAGCCAAAATGGTAGATAAACGGGGACCGGCGCTTTCACTTCCATCTGACCTATTTGTCACTTACTCCAATTCCTCTGAGCCTCGAAGCAGCCGAAATAGGGCTCAAGGACAAACGGTAACCTGGGAATGGGAAGGCACGTCGTCACCTTTCGTTTTATTTGTGACTCGATTATCCAGGCATTTGCTTGACAACCTGGCAAGTTTCACAGGAACTGTGACCCCTGTTTCACGATTCAGGAAAAGGGACTTCAGAGAGGTCCCTTGCTCAAGCGGCTGTGAAGAGTCAAAACTAGAAATCTCATCTTCTAATACCCAAGCGTTTGTCTTTCTGCATATCCTGAAGTTGGCCTGCCTGCATTCAAAGCTGACCCCAGTGCTCTGGGATGTGTCTGCTCCACAGTTCCCAAGTTTGAGAAGGAGGGAAGAGATAAACTTCCTGGTGACATAAAGAGTGGACAGTAGCAACCAAATTAAGGAAGCAGCAGCGCTAACAGTTAAACGACGCTGGCGGACATTATAGCGGGCACTGGCCTCTAGTTCTTAATTATAGGGAAGATTGCTCTAAGTGAGTTTCGCATAGAGTCATATTTAAACCTCACAACAGACCTGCGGGATGTGTGTCATCATACCCATTTTACAGACTAAAAAACAGATCAACTGTGTAAATATACCCAGAGTCATTAGAAACTAATGCAATCGCCCATTAAGCTCTTACCCTAAGACAACTATTTGGCCCGGTGGGTATATTTTTTTATAAGATATTTTGAGTTTATACTGATATATTAAAAGACAACACTTTGGCTTTCCACTGACCATCAGAGAATACATATTTTTCTCATAAAGTCAGAAATTCTCCAGAAGACTCACTGTTCATTCGGGTGAATTGCTCTGGGCTAGGGCCCGGGTCACAGTGGTGAGCCGACCAAAGCGTGCACGTCCGATCTACCTCTCCAGCTTCAGACCGCACTGGGCTTTCACAACCACCAGTCAGTTATTCTTCTGCAGTTTCCTTTTCAGGTGACGGGCTCTCTACTAGTGAAATCCTCCCCAGCTGCACCCGCTTTGTGCCCCAGAACATTAAATCGTATGTTAAAGAAAGCATCCTTAGCAACGTAAATGTCTGACACACGCACACTCTGCACTAAACCAAGCACAGTAAAGTGTTATTCCGTCCTCTAACGTGCCATCCTTTACCAGACCAGCCTGTACTGCAACACCCGGTGTTCTCTTACCATCCCAGTCCTCCCTGTGTAGTCAGTCAGTCCTCCATCACATTATCCCTATGATGCCAGCCTCTACCGTTCTACACGTCATCACACCATCCTGTGTGATACAGCCCTCTATTGCAGGATCCCCCCTGGTCCACCCTCCACCTGCTACCCTCGGGGCACTATTCTCTATTGCTCTCTCCTCTACTGTACGATGACCTCTTCTGTTTGGGGTAGAGACTTCATCGGTCTTCCTGGATCCATTACAATCGATCCCTGAGGGTTTACTCCGTAACAAGACAAAATCCAGCTGACCCTGAGCTCACCTCTCTCTCTCCCTCTCACTCTTTAAAACTTGAGTAAAGCAGGCTGTACCTGCTTGGTTCTCATGTGTCTGCAGGTCAGCAGGGGAGGGGGAGGGGAAACGCAGGTGTTCTCTGCCCGGTGCCCAAGGACTTGGCAGTCTTCCCGACTCTTTTCCCTGTGCTGTTCATTCTGTGCCTTAGCGCCAGCCAGGCATGTACCTCACAGTGGCCCCCTGGCTTGCTCTCTCCTGGGAGATGGCTTTTGTGTTTCCTGATGCTACAGCCACCTGCATGTTAGGAGGGAAAAGCGACTTCCCTGCAGTCCCACCAAGCATTCCCTGGGTCACGACTCACTTGGGAACCTGTCCATTCTGGGAACTGCGAGCTTATTTTTAGGGTCATTCGGAGTTTCCTGAAGGCTCTCTGAAATCAGATTGCCTGGAAAGGACAGCCGGAGTTTAGAGAATTCTTCCTATATATGAAATAACTGGCTGTCCGTTTTTTCGGGAAAGCTGTTGTGGATTCTCTTTGTCTAGCACCTAGCTTGCTAGAACATGGCTCACAAGAGGCAGCCAAACTAAAAGGTGCCCAGCGGATCCGTGGATGCCCCAGGGCCTCACCACCACATCCCCACTGGGCTTCTAAGCCACTAGGTGTGCACTACGCAGAGAAAGTAACTGGAATTCACGGCCCAGGTCTCTGTGTGGCCAGGCTTCCTGCCGGGCATGCACTGGGCATTCTGAAATCTTAGGCAAACATAAATACTGCGTTCTGAAACAATGGGATATCAGTCAACCACAAACAGTGGATTTCTGACTCCTGGTATGTTATAAAAACATTACACTAAGAAAAATAAGCCAAACACAAATGGATGGTCGTCTGTTTTCACTTATATGAGGTTTTCAGATTGTACCTGACCTTGTAGACGAGAGGCGTCAGGTATTTACCGAGAGCTGGAGGGATAAGCCAATAGGGAGCTGTCGTTCCGTGATGTGTACAGGGTTCGAGGGTGGACAGCAGTGACAGGCACATTGTGAATATACTTAGTACCAACACAGTTAAACTGTTAAACTGCGTATTGTATATATTTTATCATAATAAAATGTTGTCCATTTTCCTCCTTATTAAGATAAAATGCTACTTTCCTTTCATTCTTTCTACCCGGTTAAGCCGCCCTTTTCCAGAGGAGTTTGTGTCAGATGCTGAAGAGTCCTCCCTGTGCGAGGGGGTGGGGAGTGAGGGCTTGGGGAGCGGTTGTAGATGCAGTGCTCATTGCTGAAGAGTCCTCCCCGTGCGAGGGGGTGGGGAGTGAGGGCTTGGGGAGGGGTTGTAGATGCAGTGCTCATTGCTGAAGAGTCCTCCCCGTGCGAGGGGGTGGGGAGTGAGGGCTTGGGGAGGGGTTGTAGATGCAGTGCTCATTGCAGGAAATGCAGTTCTCATCCCGACTGCTCAGCAGCAGCGCAAGGCACCATTTGTGACAGTGGCAGTCTGAGCAGGGAACACCTCCCTTCTGACTAAGATGCCATTGATTTGCTGCAAAATAACACTTCTATAAGCCTCAGGTCAGGTCCTCTGGTGCCCACAAACAGTACTGTCTGTCTTGCTGTGATCTGTCCTGTGCTCTGCCGAGTTCTCATGGTATGATGGGTGACTTCGTCTTCTCAGTCATATGGAGGGGGACAGAAAACATGAACAGACTGAAATGACTTCTTTCTCTGCTATACTGGTGGTGTGTGTGTCTGTGTGTGTGTGTGTGTGTGTCTGTGTGTCTGTGTGTCTGTGTGTCTGTGTGTCTGTATTTGGATGCAGCGGGTAGGACTGGGGTGATTGTGTGTGTATGTGGCAGGGTGAAGATGTTTATGGCAGGGTCACATAACTGGGTGTGGAGGCTGGAATTGGATATCAGGTGTCCCTCTCCATCACTCTCTGACCAACAAGTCCCAGTGTTCTTCCTCTCTCTCCCCAGCCCACTCAGCTTTGTGGTTACAGGAACACACAACCACAGCTGGCTTTAATATGGGTCCTAGGGCACCAGACTCAGGTCCTCTTTTACCCACTGAACCAGCTCCCCAATTTGCTCTTCCTGCTCAGAACTTTTTTGTAAGATTAAACGTATACTTTTTAATACTTGCATGGGCTGTGCAGACACTATAACATTGTTTTTTTGTTTTGTTTTGTTTTGTTTTGTTTTGTTTTGTTTTGTTTTGTTTTGTTTTTTCGAGACAAGATTCCTCTATATAGCCCTGGCTGTCCTGGAACTCACTCTGTAGACCAGCCTGGCCTCAAACTCAGAAATCCGCCTGCCTCTGCCTCCCAAGTGCTGGGATTAAAGGCGTGTGCCACCAACGCCCAGCAACATTATTTTTAATAATTCATAGGGAGCCATGTTTGAAACTGGGTCATGCCGGGTAGTGGGAGGCACTTGGAGGACAGAGCTAGGCATATTTCTGAGCTCAAGGCCAGCCAGGTCTACATAGTGAGTTCCAGGATAGCCAGGGCGACACAGAGAAACCCTGTCTCAAAAAAAAAAAAAAAAAAAAAAAAAGAATAAGTAAATAAATTCAATTAAATTAAAAAGTCATAGTGTCTTGTTTCTAGATTCGTAAAGCAAGCTCCGTGCACACTTCCTCCTTTCCAAGAGGGGAAGGGACTGGTAACAGAGGCTCGCTTCTGATACTAGCTCCTTGTTAGTTACAAGACCGGAGCCCAGCTAGCATGTTGGAAAAGACGGCATGTCTGATCCTTTGGATCAGGAAGCCCCACCTGTAGGTCACGGGGCTCATGGGACTACCTGGCACCATCTCATCCTTTTGCATACACAGCAGACCACATTAGTCACCCAGGACTGCCCTTCATCAAAACAGTATCTTTTCATCCCAAGCACCTTATGACTAAAGGCGATACTACAAAGCCTAGTGAAGAGCTGGGACAGGACAGCTGTCGGAAGAAAAGCCTGCAGTGCCCTTTGGAGCAGCTGAGCCCGTGTTCTGGTGAGCAGCCTGTCCAAGCAGCTGCACAGGGTGGAAAGATTGAAGTTTTCCCTCTCTCTGATAACAATGGTGTGGTGCACAACACATACACACACACACACACACACACACACACACACACACATCCTTGATTCAAGTCAGTCTGTGGGCCAAAGCAAGACATCTTTTTAATTGCACAGGAAAGTAACGTGAAGGCTAGCCAACAGAAGGGCTTATGTAGGAGATGGGCAGGTTTCTCCAAACCCAGAGCTTAGGAAAAGCAAGGCAGGGAAGGAGGGAGCACAAGAGGAAGGAGAAGGGGACAGGTGGCTGCCTTTCATCTGGATTTTCAGGATGACACATCTGGTGTCAGGGAAACTGCTCTTTCTAACTGACAGGGAAGCTTTGCAAGCAGGGGAGGGCTCGGCCATCCCGCGAGCTGGAGATCACGAATTACCGTGACAGCTTCATGGCATGTGGAGTGTGGGGTGATTTTCACCAGCACTCCTTAAATTAGCTTCTCTTGGACTAAGTATGATGTGCAATCGGAGAGGGAGTGCCAGGCCCGAGGAAGGAGGACTGTGATTCCGGAGGGCCACTGTCTAGGAAAGAAATGTGAAAACTGGCCCCTGCTTTCTGAGTTTGGTTAAAAGGAGGTGCCAGGCAGCACTGGTACCATTAATTAGTAGCTTGTCAGTTCCTCCAGTAAACCATCGCTGAGTCCTCTATTATAACTATTCCAAAGATCCCGAACACGCCCGACTCTGAACTTCCTCAGTTGAAGATCTTGCCAAAAATCTAATCACCTGTGCCAGCCAGCTAAGCAGCCTTGACGAACTGCTGTGCCCTGTGCACTAGCATTTCAGGGATTTGCCTGAGCAAGACCGCATGAACGAATGAGTGATCAAGTGTCTCTGAAAAATCTTCCACTCGAGCAACGTGAGCTAAGGAAGTGCCTTTTAATAAGTAATCAGCCGGAAGAGGTCGGGCTGGCTGGCCATCTAGTAATGCTTGCTGGATCACTGGGGACCTTTAAAACATTCTGGAGCAGGGTGCTTTATGATTTGTTGAGTACTTGGCTGAAAAATTCCAGAAAGGAGAAAGAGCCTGAGTACACATATTTACGCATGTAGATATTTATAGAAACAGAGATATTGTTAATATATCATATATAAATAGAAATTCAAATTAGCATCCCTAATCCATGTCCTGCCAAAGGTTTTACATACAATTCTTTTATCTACATTGGATGATTACAAAGATGAGGAATTGAAACTCACAGAAGACAAGGAAGTGATTGGCAGGTGTGGGACTTGAACGTGGATCTGTTTGACTCTATAATCCACTCTCTTAACCTCTGCCTCTCAAATAAGTATGGCTGGCTTTTATAGAGCCTGTGGGTTCTCACAGCTGTAAGGGGGCCAGCCTGCCCGGTCCCCCACAGCTGGGTGTTACAGGAGCCATTGACCTCTCCTTCAGAGCGGCTAAGGAAATGAAAGAGACACCCCAGGGCTTCATAGCCCTGCAGAAGTACCCAGCAGACCCAGACCCAGAAGAACCCCAGTCTTTGTGGTATAGCCCAGTTCTTGTCTGCCCATGGAAGGTGAACAGCTACCCAAACCAGGACTGGGAACCAGAGCAGCACACCTGACCACCAGGTCTGCTGTCTGTGAATCATGTTTTGTCAGGACAGGCCCCGCCCCCTCTGAAGTTTGTGGAGGGAGTGAACAGCCATTCTCTGTCCAGGCCTCCTAGGATTTATGGCCAGCAGCTCCTGCTGCCTGCGCTGATGCGCTGTGTACTGCAAACACAGATGACCTTTGCAGCGATTTCATCTCAGCCTGCTTCCGTCTAGAAGACCTGGGTTTTGTTTTGTTTTGTTTTTAACGTTGTTTCCAACTAGTTTTGCCGGTTCACTCTCTTGACTCCTGCTGCCCTAGGACGTCCAGCCACAGAGGCTAACAGCTGGTAATTCAAGAGCCAAGATCTGATTGGTGCCTTGAAAGCATCCCCAGTTCCTATCCATCTGAGTCTTAGGCCCAGTGGTTACAGGCAGATGGAATTGCTCCCCTTCCTTCCAGACCTTTCTAATCTCTCCCCAGGAGGGGACGGGTTTCAGGCACAGATTGGCCCACGAGCATGAAGGTGCCTTGTGAGACCTTTTCCCACAAGCCGGTTCCCATGTGGTATTTGTTAGTCACAGCTAATTATGAAGTCCTTGGCCAAGGCACTAGACATTGTTCCTGGGATTCCTCCCCCCTTTTCCTCCCCCTTGCCCCCTGTCGCTGCAGAACAAAACCTATTGTGGCCCTCTGGAGGTTGGCTCTGCACATATTTTCCAGTGAAACTCTGATGGGCTCACTGCTGGGGTCTCATGTTTCAGAGTCAAACTGAACTGGATAGAGCATTATTCACTGACATTGACAGAGCCTGCCCGCCTTTGGTCTGCGCAGACGTTTCTCCCACACTGCACTGGGTCCCTCACAGGCAATTTGGACAATTCACTGAGAATAATCCACAGCTCTACTCAGAACCTGGCTAATCTGTACAGCATAGTATAATGTTGTGAGCGTCAGATCGTAGGAAGCTCAAGTGCCAGTGTCGCCAGCCGCCCCGGGTGACAAGGTTACAGAGGCCGAGGCAGCCGTGGGTCCCTCTTTCCTGTTCCCTGGCAGACTGCCTCAGCATTCACCTGCGCTGTGTACTGGGCTTCCGCCGAAAACTTCCACATCTTAAAAGCAAGCTTGAAATCCATAACCGAGTCCCCTCATTTGTTCACTCCTTGGACGCAGAGACTGGCCACTGGGGGCCCTTCCCTTACCTAAGGTCCACATGAACAAGTGGACTTGAGGACAGAATGAGAAGTAGAACCCAGGTCTCCCTATTGGGTCCAGGGGTCCCATTTCTTTCCCTGTGCTGGGCCAGTTCTGGAAAACATCACCAGGCTGCTTTTCTCCCTGCCTTATTGCCACTCTCTTATGTGAAGACCTTCCTTTTGCGCAGGAGACAGGAACTGTAGATGAATGGAAAATAGAAGCGACATTACAGTTTTCCCTAGGCCACCTGGCAATTCCATGCCATCTTCTGGAATCATCCAGCGTTCAGACTGAAAGGCTGGTGCTGATGCTGATGCTGATGCTGATGCAGATGCAGATGCCTTTAATTTTTCCATTATATTCATGAGACTCCCACATTAAAATCACATGAGGTGGGTTTTGTCACTATTGTTTAACAGAAGACCATAGACTTTGGAGTGGACCCATTTGGGGTTACATGGTAACTACAAATACCAGTGCTGGAAATGCTGATAAATTACTGTCACTAATGGCGTACTTCTATCTAAATATAGACTGAGACTGCATGGTTAAGGAGTGCTGTGAGGAATTAAAGCCAATAATCTAGATAAAGGCTGTGTGTAAAATAGATCAGGGCCTTGATAAATGTTCCTGTCACTGTAACGTAACCACTCAGTCATATATACACTGGGGCTTGAGTTCAAATAAAAGCCAGACACATTAAAACTTTGTCCTTAACTTGGACCCTTCTGCATTCTGTCACAAACTTAACATTAACCAAACACGGTTTGGGTTATCTATAGACCGTGAGTTCAGTCTGGTCTTTCCCTGGAAGCTTATAAAACGGAGCACTTCCTGAGAAGGGGAGGGCATGACTACAGGCTTCTAAAAGAAGGAGCTATCAGAGGAACATCGGAAAAACTGAAAAAATGAACTCCTGCTCCTCTGACTAGAAGGTCCCTAGGGTGTCCTGAGGCTCAGAGCTGCCTGTCTCCAGCAGAGTGCAGCCCCTTGCTGTCCCCACAACTTGGGTGTGCTCGGGACTCTTTCAAACGCTTCTTTATTTCCCATCCAAACAAGAACCAAAGGTCCAGAAGCTTGTTTTCGAAATTTAGGAAAGCAGATGTTTTTGCTTATTTTTTTTCTTTAGTCCCTCTTCTGCCAAAATGCTGCATTTTCACTGTCTTCTGAGGTTGTTTTTCTGTTTTGTTTTGTTTTTACTTTAAAGACAAATCTTGGGTCACTGTAAAAGGAAGAAGGGTGGGCATTTCCAAGCCGGGAGCTCTGCTTTTTAAGGCCTGAATAAAAATATGCAAGAACCCAGTGGTGGGCTTGCTAGAGGCCACAGGACAACAAGACCGATGGATTCCTTTCTAGAAGAGTCTCAGGCTTTCTTGCCGGACCTGTTGCCTGGGGCCGCCTAGTTACTCAGGAATAGGACAGTGAGCATCGCTTTCTCACAGACTTCTGATGGCGCGCATGCTGCGTGCCAAGTAAGGCCCAGCACTACTCACGGGCCCTGTAGCTCCCAGCCAGCTAAGCGTGGTAGATACTCATTAGTTTCTATGGCCTTTTAAACCAAGCAACAGGAACTAATGTCAACACATCAACACGCAACACAAATATGTCATATTTGTCAGTGTTAATCAAAGTCTGACTCTAGTCCTGCTGAGCTAAAATATAGGGGTGACGGGGCTCTGTCATTTCTTTTGACAGTCTCGGGGAGAGGTTTTTTGTTGTTGTTGTTGTTGTTGTTGTTGTTGTTGTGTTTTTAGAAAGAGTTTTAGAGGATAGCCCTGGCTATCCTGGAACTGGCTATGTAGCTCAGACAGGCCACTAACTCAGAGATCTGCCTGAAAGTTCTGGGACTGCAGGCATATGCCACCATGCTCCACCAACAATCCACTTTTTAAGTTTCTGTTATCAAGCTTTCCAAGGCCATCCCCAGCCTCCTAGACTTCATCCTCCATCTTCAAAGGCAGCAGTATCAGGTTGAGTTAGCTGTCTCTCATGCTCTACTCGGGCCACTCCTACTGCCCTTCAGAGGTCACTCTCTTGGGTGGTCAGGATAGACCCGCCTGTATAATCCAGGATTGTGTCTCTATTTTAAGGTTAGCGACCTCTGCTGCTGGAGGATATAGTCACAGATTCTAGGTGAGAACAATGGGGCGCTATTGCCCACAACAGATCACACGGCTCATTTTTTTATAGAGTGCAATGGTCCTTTTTAGTAGAACATTCAGTCAGTTATAAGAAGTAGAACTTAACAGAAGCTAATTAAAAGAAAGGATCTAACAAGAAGGAGTTCAGGTCCAGTGAGAAGCAGATGAATCCATGTGTCCAAGGCCATCATTAAAGCCCTCTTTTTCCTATGTTGGGTTTCCTTGGTGTTTGATTCTTTTTATTTATTTTTTATTTTATTATTATTATTATTATTATTATTATTATTATTATTAGTTTTTGGATTTGGTTTTTTCGAGACAGGGTTTCTCTGTATAACCCCGGCTGCTCGGGAACTCACTCTGTAGACCAGGCTGGCCTCGAACTCAGAAATCTGCCTGCCTCTGCCTCCCAGAGTGCTGGGATTACAGGTGAGCACCACCGTCGCCCGGCTGTTTGATCCATTCTTACATAGAGACTACAGGATAGCTGAAGCATCTCCCAGCCAATTTTTGAGACTTGAGATTCCAGGAGGAACGTGACCTTCTCATTATCAGGGCTAACAAACTCCCAGGGATGGCACTCAGCTGCCCAGCATGCACATCTGTAAGTGAGCCACAGGTAAATTATGTACAGACAAATGCAAGTTGCTTCATCCAAGATTCAGAATGGAATCGGCCTTCCTGGACACACAGGTATTATGACAGGGAGGGAGCAACTTACCCATGAAAATATGACATTGTCACCAGAGAAAGGAGAGAGCTGGGTGTGCCAAAGCAGCAGGTGTCTGTCGACCCCATCATATTACAGCTTGATTTCAGAACCATGAAATGCAGATAGCATTTGTCTTCAAGTCACAGAAAAACTCTAAAGAGTCCAGAAGCGGTTCAGCTAAGGCGAGTAAGTTTTTCAGGTAATACATAGGAAGAGGGACGGGCATGGTCGTTAAGTCTGGTTAGAACAAGATTGCCTTATTTTGTGTCGAAGTTATATTTACGTAGTTTTATCATTTGTAAAATGGATGGTACAGCTATCCATCCTGGGAGCGCTAAACATTGTGAGGTTGAAGTAAGCAATAAAATGCTTAGACTAGAACTTTGACGGTGTAAACACCTAATGCACAACAGCTGTCTTCATGGTTGTTACCATTTTATTATCACATTGTTGGGCACAGGCTCCCAGAAGATGACTCAGGGACTTGGAAGGTGGGTAGGAAGTAAATCAGGTGCTTTATTGGGTTCCACTTTCTAGCTGGAACCAATCTCTTCTTTCTTGAATTTTCTATCTTCACCATGGAAGAAAAGGTTGCTACTGTCGCCTGAAATGTGGCTTTTGAAATGGTTCCAGTGACCATCTTTCTGCCTCTGACATTGACTGTGCATGTCCACCCCCAGATGAATGTTCTGTCAGTGTTTCTGAGTTTGGGTTCTTGAGGGACTCCTGTTAGTTTGCCCAGAAACTGCCTTCGAATGAGACTGCTTAGTCCATTGGATCAGCAGTGACTGGCAGGTGGGGGCAGGCTAAGCTGGGAAGGAAAGTGGAGTGAGTGCTAGGAGGAAACTGTCCATCTTGTCTTTTGCAAGTGAACAGAGCAAAGCACAACTTCTCTAAGGAGCGAAGCCGCCATTTTCAGGGAATAATGCTCAACTTGAATGTTTTGGATGAGGACAACTGGAAATGCCTTGTAGAAGCATGCAGGGTTTCTAAAGAAAAACCTTCTCTCTCTCTCTCTCTCTCTCTCTCTCTCTCTCTCTCTCTCTCTCTCTCTCTCTCTCTCAACAAACAGGATATTTGTAAATGAGGCACGGTCAGGGCCAGTTAGACAGACAGACACCCCCATGACTTCACTCATATAGTCTCCATTTCAGAAACTCACTTCTGAAGCAGAAGCTCTGTGAAGAGTCTCAAAGATGCTGTTGGAAGCAAATTACAAAAAGATCAGGGGTGTCCCCAGAATCCTGCCTTTGGTGGCAGGAAGAGTTCTCAGAGCCCCAGGCTGTGCTCAGCAGCCTCCATTCCAGACTGTTCAGGACACTTCAGGGGACAGTGGACACTGGAAAGCCAAGTGTCCTTTGTTTGAGACTTGAACAAAGACCACTGCACCAAACCTCTATAGCAATGGGGGGAGGGTTAGGAAGTACTGCTGGTGTTTCTTATCTCTGCAGCCCTAAGGGGGATTGGGAATACTTTGGATCAGCGCTGGATATCTTGGGAAGCACTGAGATTTAGGAGGAGACAAAGCTTTGTCACAGTTTTGATAGAAGCCTGCTGGGACAGTCTACACTGTAGTGGCTCCCATGCCCCTTTCTAGTTGAACAATTCGCAGGCCCCATGCCTGCTTTCAAATGGATCGGTTTTGAAGCAGTCAACAGAAAAGCAGCCCGCTGCCAGGGCCAACCATCAAAAGAGAAAAGAGAGCATCGCAGACTGTGGGTGAATACTCGTGAGAAACATGACAGTCCAGAGGCTCATTCTGCTGGCCTGACCCGTGTGTGTTATCTTCCCAAAGGACCCCATGGTTTAATGGATGGGGCTTTAACCTACCCAGAGGCCAGTCTCTGCTGGACAAATGGAACCTCATCCCTGAAGGCATCGACATACTCATGACGCACGGACCTCCTCTAGGTAAGTAGCGCAAAGATTGGGCTTTCATCATACAAAACGCTCCCTCCCCTCCCGCAGCATAATAAATAATGCTTCAGGACCGTAATGATTTTCCTTCTGAAAAAAAAAATGAATACAAAAAAGAAAGTCAGTGTCTTTAAAAGAAACCCAGTATGGAAATTAAACTCAGCAGTTCTTCTAGGCTTACAGGTGTTCGTGAAATTATTTTTTTTTTCATTTAGTCAGGGGGAAAAATCAAATGAGCATGGAAAACCGTAGTCTTTTTACTTGGTAACTTATTTTAAGAACAGTATTCGCTTCACAGTAAAGGGATAGGGTGGGACACGGAAGAAGACAGAGACCTACCAATCATAGGCATTTGAATGGCAGGGAAATGAAAGAATCTTTTGTTCAAAGGAGCCCATTTTCCTTCTACACATAGCACTGGGCCTGGGGTATCTTTAAAGGTTAACATTTGAGATGATTATATGAGAAAAAAATTTTAAAGATGAAATATTTTCAGTAAGGACTTGCCCTGAAAATGACTTACAGATAGGTATTTTTCTGGCGCACTGTGGCAGCGTTCTGATTTATATGGTCTCTGGGTGCCAAAGCCACTGCCCTAGTGACCCAGATTATCGGTCAGAGATACTTATTTGATTTAAATAATTTGATCCTAATTATTGATGAGCCGGTTACTGGTTTGACTTGCTACAAGATAATTTGAGCCAAGACCCACCACCCCAGTCTCACCATCTACTTTGTACTGACACTTCCGGCTAAGCATGCTTGGAAAATGCAAATATTTCTATCTGAATGCACACATTGAGTTTTGTTTTGTTTTGTTTTGTTTTGTTTTGTTTTGTTTTGTTTTGTGTGGGAATGCCTTTTTTTTGATGTTTTTGCAATGCATGGTATTAATGGAGTTTTTGTGGACATACTGGGTGCAAGGTGACTTTCATGATTTCTGTTGCTGTTACCCTGTTGAGTATGAACCTCCACTCTGCCCGCCTGCTATGGCTCATTCCCAGTGCATATTTAATCTTTGTAGACACCCCTGTTAAGAACCACTCAGCACTGCTTTCCTTCCCTTCTGGAGGGAGGGCTCCATGTGTCCTGAACAGACGGAGAGAGGAATACAGGCTGAGGCATGGAGCCGCACGTTAGCGATGGTGGAGCGGCAAGAAAGGCTAATTCTGTCATAGTTAGTGTGGTACACAGGACCACCATGCCCACACCTCTCTCTGAAGCACACCACCTCTCCTGAGTTCCCTAAGACTGTGTTTGCCAAAGAGCCTAATCTAATCATTATCAATTTACCTCCTTATTAAACTAATTTAATCAGTAAATTGCCAACCAAATATTTTGGCTAGCGTGACTTACTCAGCAAGAGTGCACTGCAGGAACATTCTGGCCAGCTTGATTCCTCTACCTGTGCAGCCTGACTGGGTACAGTTCATGGTGGGGGTCCTGGATAGCTGCAGCCTGACTGGGTACAGTTCACGGTGGGGGTCCTGGATAGCTGCAGCCTGACTGGGTACAGTTCATGGTGGGGGTCCTAGATAGCTGCAGCCTGACTGGGTGCAGTTCACGGTGGGGGTCCTGGATAGCTGCAGCCTGACTGGGTACAGTTCATGGTGGGGGTCCTGGATAGCTGCAGCCTGACTGGGTACAGTTCATGGTGGGGGTCCTGGATAGCTACAGCACAGACGCATCCTCATCACTAGAGCATGCCTTCGAACATGACTTCAAACAGAACAGGCAGTTCACCATGAAGTCATTCATTTTGGCATGAGGCAAGTGATAGTAATCGCTGAGTCTCGACACTATAGTCTACACAATCAGACATCCTGGCAAAGCTTACAACAGAGGCTGCTGCCCCTCTTTTCGTAGTAAAAGTGAGGTAAACCAGGGTGTACATATATCAGAGGGAGGTCCACACCCAGAAGCTTCGTAAGAAGTCAGACAAAGCTTTCACAAGGTAAAGAGCTTAAAGTGTGGGATTCTTTGGAAAATGCAGTGCTGTTCTGGGGCTCGGGGGTGGGGCTGGAGAGTTTGAATTCTTGAAATCTCAGTGTGAAGGAAGCTCTATGTGTTATTTACTCTCTGCTATTAATAGTCTCAGCAAGATGTTATCTGAGGTGCTCATAGACATAGCAAAGTGTTTTTCCTTCTTCAAGAAAACACACCCACGAGGTAATAATGTTAATCTTTGTGGATTCAGAACGTTCCCTATTCTTGACAGTTTTGTATACCCTAGTTTGGATTTTGCTAGGCACTCACTCTCATCTGAACTCTTGCTATTCTCTCCAGCCGCTCCCCACACCCCGGCCACCCTGTCTTTACAGAGACTAAATATTCATGCCCCCACCTAGCCAAGTAGAACAGAAATCGGTCCCTTCCTGCCCAGCCATTTCTAACAGTAAAAAATACCTAATGGCACTGTGGGATGGATTTCCACAGATTGTGATGCAGCCTTTCATCCCACCTGGCTTCTTTATGCCCCATCCTGCTGAGGTGTGTGGATTTCATCGTAGGCCATAATCATCTAGATAGCTGACTTGTGCTATAATTGATGTCAGTGTTTTATAGATTTTCTGCATTAAGCAGAGGACTAAGTGGCTTTTACTTTAAAACTAGTCAATTAGCCCAAGCTTGCTGGATGCCACCATGAGGTCACGTTGTCTGTTCCTAAAGAGGATTGGAGAAGCAACTGGGTATTCCAGATACCCGGGAACCCGCAAGGGTTGAGAGTAATGTCTCCAAGCAGAGCAAGGCACCCTGCGGCCAGTTCCCAGGCAGGTCCTCCAGCTCTCCTTCCTGTGACTGTCATTAGAACAAACTGGTGCATCGACGTACAAGAAAGAATTCTGAAGAAGAGAAAGCAGCAGAATCGAGTGGGAAAGAGCAGTTATGGGGCTGCCGGGAATAAATGTCATTGATCTTATAAAGAAGATTCGAAACCTGTGGCCAAATAAATCAAACTTCTTGCAGAAAAAGAATGTTAATTAACTGGAAAGGGGGGAAAAATGGAAACCAAAAAAAAAAAAAAATTAATCAAGAATCCAAAGAAGACAAAATGATGAGTGAACGTTCCTTAAAAGCCATTCTGAGCTTTAATGGGGAGGCTGGGATTACAGATAACATAATAGAGCTTCCGTGAGTTATGGTTTCCTGAAAGTCGACAGGAAACCTTACCTGAAGAAGGAAAATTAAGAGTATTGATTGCATTCTGCCCTTAGGTTTTCGAGACTGGGTTCCAAAGGAGCTTCAAAGGGTGGGCTGCGTGGAGCTCTTGAACACGGTTCAGAGGCGCATTCGGCCCAAGCTCCACGTGTTCGGTGGAATTCACGAAGGTAAGAACGCAGGGTTAGACAGTGTGCCCTTCTCTATGACCTCATACTCTCCAGCGGGCAGCCTGGGCCAGACTTGGTGTGGTGAGAGCACAGTGGTTCCCGAGCGTTATCCGAAAGGAACTCTTTTATGAGATAAAACCTGATGAGAAGAACCCATGCCTGTGAAGCTGATGAATATTTTGTATTGTTGGTCTTTTAAGCAGAAAGGCCAGTAGGAGCCCTGTGTGGCTTACTTTACCACAGGCCCCACACTCTCCCAGGCAGTCCTCGAGTCTAGGGCTAATAAGCATTGCTTCAGCACCAATAAGGCCAGATTTTTTTTTCTTTAAGGGAGTTAGACAAGTTGCCCTGGAGGGTAGACTCAGCCCAAAGCATCTGTAGTCCCTGCCGGTCTCTGAGGTGTCTTACATGCCAGACGCAGAAAGAGCCAGGAACCCACACAGATCTCAGCAGGGCTGCTGTGTACCTTCGAGGATAGCTTCCTAACAGATATGGAAGGAAACACCCTCTGCAAACCAACATTTCCTTCCTATGCTCAGAATCGTCAGAAATTGTTAGCCCTGTTGGCTGAGGTTAATTGAAACAATGAACTCTTTAACAGAAAATGTCCACTTGTTGGTTTCTGTCTTTCGAGGTAAATTGAGTCAAGGTCCCAGAACCCAAAAGTTTCAAGGAATCGTCTGGTCTCTGGGTTTTTGTCTGCTCTGCCTTTTCAAATCGGGATGTCACTGGGTTTTGTAGACAAGCAGAGTCTTCCCATCCGCTGATCTGGGGGGGGGGGGGGTCTCAGAAGCTGCACGACTGGCTGGGGCGCGCATATTTGTGTGAAGCAGAAGTGCGTGTGTAGGCAGCGGCCACGATTCCCTACCCCCTGCTCACTGTGGCTCTCTGGAGTTACTTATAAATGTCAGAGTCAAGTTGAGGTTGTGTGGGGCTGTGTGCTTGGTGAAACGGAATGCCAAGTTTACCCCCACAGAGTACCGTGGCTTCCTAGTTAGCTGAGTAATAAAGAGCGTATTGAAAAACCGTCCTACAGAGGCCAGAGAAAAATCAGCTTGCTCCAGATACAGGCACCATCCGACTGGCTGGAAAGCAGGGGTGCGGCTCAGGCAGGAGGCAGAGGGGAGGCATTGGAGCGGGGCGGCTGGAGCTGAGTCTCCTCTGTTCCCCAGGCAGGAGTGAGTGAGCATTCTTTAGGAGAGGGGAGAACAGAGAGGTGGGACCGACTGCCCATCTAAACTGTATTTCCTGGAGGACCCAGTGCGGGTGGAGCTATTATCTTGAAAACTAGTTTGGATTCCTGTTGGATTCCTTTGAGTTTGAATTTCACCCTTTAAAAAAAAAAAAGAGGGGGGAAAAAAGGAGTTGAAGTCATTAATTTACCTTAAACTGGCCAGACAATTGGAGAATTCCACTGAAGCCTCACAATATAAACTTGCTTTAAAGGAAAGTGATCATATTCAAATAAACGTGACTTGCTTTTATTCACTTAAGACAGCTAAAGAGGGCAGAGAGAGGGCAAATACCAGCCTCTCGATGGAGAGAGATAACAAGACTTTCTGACCCCGGAACCAAACAGTGCACATTTTAAATGCAGCTTCTCTCTTCTTAGGAGATTTTTCCATTGACCCTCATTAAGCTCTCCACGGGCTCACTTGGGAAAATTTTAGCAAATGGAGCAGGCGGAGGGTGGGGGGATAAGAACCTCATCAGTAATTTCTGTAAATCTTGGTCACTTCATTTCTCCATTGCTGCCTTGATATACCAGAGTCCTGTGTGAACATAGAATTACAGACTCATTGCGGAAGCTGTAAATTGTCCCAGGAAATGTGCAAACCTCCAAGAAGCCTAAAAATGTCAACATGTTAAAAACTATGGAGAAAGTCTACATGCCAGGGATACCAGGACATTTTCCCAGCTTTCATGTTGGGGTGCTTTCTCGCTGTGCTCTGTCTGGGTATGGCCAGGACACGGGGTCCTGAGGCAGTTGAAGAGGCAATGCTTCTGAGTGAAGAGGAACTTAGCATTAAAGTCACATAACTCGAGGTAGAATCAGTGACTTGGGGTTGTCACGGAGACGAACCGCTGCAGGGATGAGGAGGAGCCTCAGCTCTCCCTCCTCCCGCCCCTCCTCCCGGAGCCAGGTTGTGCTCTCAGGCTGCCTACCTCCTTCCTCACACTAAATACTTAATGCAGGATTTTGAAATGAAAATGATACTTTAAAGGGAAGGAAAGGGTTTTCTTTATTCTCAGTGATACCGGTATCATGCCTTTCGCCTGATGAGTCCAGTGTTCAAGCAAAGGGGACACAGGGAGGAATCAATCGCTCTGTGTTGGAGGGGAGAATTCTCCCCCCTTTGAAAGAAAACAGCAAAATTGGCCAGAAGCTCCTGAAATCTGTGGTATCTGGAAAGGTCCACTGAGTTTCATCTCCCTGACAAGGGTGTCGTTGTTCCTCCTGCCCCAGCCCTGTGCTCAGCCGCTGTCATTTATGTATACTGCAGTAACTGCGTCACTGTCTCCTACAGGGTACGGCATCATGACCGACGGTTACACCACCTACATCAACGCCTCAACCTGTACAGTCAGCTTTCAGCCGACCAACCCGCCAATCATATTTGACCTTCCAAACCCACAGGGCTCCTAAAGCGCTCAGCGTCCCACTGGAATGTGAGGGACGGTCTACAAACTGCCATTTTTCTAATTATAAACTCACATTCTCTGACTTGTTTATTTCCGAAACCTGTGAGTTCTTTTTGTAAATCGTCGGAACCGGAAGGGGGGGGAAAGATGCTAGCCTTGTGCGGCCTCTTTTTGCTTTTTGAGTGGGGTATCCATTTGAAATCAAAGGAGCATTGTGAATTTGTAAAATGACTTCTGTTTGCTCAAAGGCCACGCCATTGTAAATTGTTAGTGTTTGCCAAAGGACAGCCAAGCTTTCTTTTAAAAAAAAAAAAAATGATGATTGTAAAAAGTCTTATTTGAATATGCTTTAAGCTGAAAGGAAAAGATTTAAAAAGAAAAAAAAAAAGAGAAAAAAACACAAAGGCAGTGTTTTGAAAATCACCCAGATTTGCACAACCTTAGTATTGTTTGATATGTTTTAACTTTCAATGTTTTGTTGTTGTTTTCTTGGAATTGCCTCATTTTTATTTTAGAGATGTGGCCCCAATTTAGAGCAATCTCGACAGAAGTTGCTTTGGAAAAACCTTAGCTTCACTCTGGCTATAAAGAAGACTGTCTGAGTGGGGGAAGAGCCGCCCTCCTGCCGAGGCCTAGCCAGGGAGATCCATCCTGATGCTACCAACTCTCACTGTTTCTTTTAAATTATTTGAGCTTTAAAAATAAGGAAACAAGAATCTGTTAAGAGATAGCCATTCAAGGAAAAAGAAAATGCGCAGACTCCTTTTCAATATGGATTTATATATAAATATATAACTATTTTTTGTGTATTATGACTCGGTTGGGAGTTTAATCTTGCCAAGGACAGTACAACTGCGAAACAGCAGCAGCAGCAGCAGCTCATCAGACGTCCGAAGGAACTGACCCATTCTTTCTGCGAACTCAAGGTCTGAGAGAGCTTGAGTCTGATCTAGGTACAATAACCAGTGTGTATAGACTTCAGCGGATGCATCGGAACCGAACTAAATAAGGCTTAGTCGTCCTTTCTATTTAAATGCCCTGCATTGTCTTCTCGCTCCCCTCCCCCTCCCATTTTGCACTGTGTGTTGATGCAATCTTTGCTAGCACAAAATATTGTTGCTAATACTCCTTTCTGGTCTCCCATTGTCGATGCCATTGAGTGCTATTCTATTTTATGTTACCTTCAAATTTAGGAAAGCAGTCGTTTTCTTTAAATTTATTGTGATATTCTATATCTAGCGGCCTTTATACGCAAATAAAATTGCAAGATTTTTAAGTCGGTGCTGCGTGGTTGGGCCGCCTGGGGGAGAGGGAGGGGGAGGTAGATTCATCCTGGGGCGAGGATGATTTATGTACCTGCAATTTGAGTCACCCCCTTCTGAACAATTTGAATAGTGGGTTTGTTTTTCTAATTTTTCAGTAAATGTTTATGGCCTACGAATCACAGGCTGGCAGGTACATTGATAAGGCACTGACAGCAAGCTCTCCCCCCGCCCCCGCAGCACACCGCCGTTTGTCTTGTCTTAGTTGCAGAAGGGACAGCTTCCATCTTCGGCCACCGTAATGTATGGGGACAGAAGGACCGTCAAGGCTGTGACTGCTGTTTGGGACGTGTCAGTGGTAGTGAGTTGAGGGCACCTCAGAAAACAGGCACCCACTCACTGAACATTATCATTTATCCTCATGGCGTGGGGTGGCTACCCTCACCCTGCTGTTTCATTTTTGTTTTAATGATTCCGCTAACGTGTTCTTTTAGTGAGAAGACAGGGCCAGTGGTAGGCTGGGGAAATTGTATATACCTCTTTTATTTTGTCTAGGACAGTGGTTCTCAACCTTCCTAATGCTGCAACCCTATTAATCCTCATGTTGTAATAACCTCTAACCATATAATTATTTTGTTGTTACTTCATAACTGTTATTTTACCACTGTTATGAATCATAATTGTAAATATATGATGTTCAGGATATCTGATATTTGACCCTTGTAGTGGTTGTAACCCTCAGGTTGAGAATGACTGGTCTGAAAGAACCATTGAGGAAAAGCAATAGGATCTTGCTATTGTTGTTTGTAAGGGTTTTTTTTTTGCTTGTTTGTAGAAGGTCATTTTGTTTTTTATTTTAGTGTTGTTTCAGTTTTCTGAAATAGTGCCTCAGATAACCCAGGCTGACCTAGAACTCTGTGTAACAGAGGATGACCTTGAACTCTTGATCCTTCCTCGCCACTTTTTAACTGCTGGGTTTACAAGGGCACACCCCCGCACCTCGAATTGCAGTAAGATCTTAAATCCGTGGTGTATCTATGGACTACTTTGCGGTCTGTGCCCAGGACATTGCATCGCCATTCCATCTAACCATTGTGGTTCCTCTGATGCTATTCCCGGAAGGAAGTCTCGATTTCAGCACCAGCTAGGACAGTCTTCTTCAAATGACAGCACAAATTCTCATAATCAACTCTGTCCATTTTAGTTGCATCTCTTAGGCTTGTGGGTTTATGATCTGACGCTGTACAACGGGTGCGCGGGCTTCCCAACAAGAAGAGTCCATGACTGTGGAAGCTGAGATGGATCTGATGAAGAAGCTGACAATCCTCCCTTAATCTGCTGACTTGGTGTGAAGACTGTTACCTTGCTGCCCCCTCCTAGAGGATGGACAGAGATGCAGAGTACTGAACAGATGTTTCCCCTGGCAGTTAACCATGACATGGGCTTGGACATCTCTACAAAAGGCAAAGGCAGATCTCCAGGGATAGAGGGATGATCCTGAGGACATGTGTGTGTACACATCCCTTGAAACCACATTTGAAGACAAATTAATTAAGTGAAACACTTGCTTAAATTGCCTTCCAGTGTGTAGTCGTAGGAAATAACCCATTCTGCTATATCTAGAGCATTGAACTGACCATCCACAGAAATCTCTGCAACCAGGCCACACTCTACGTGCATGAACTATTTCCTGGGTTTCCATAAAGACTGTCTAAAGCCTTCTCTGTTGGCATAATATAGCAAGGCAGCATTCAAAAATGGTGGCTAAAAATCTAGCGCTTTCTGTTTTATTATCAGGCAATCTGATGAACAGGTTTCATATTTTATTTTCATCCTCAAATTCTAAGCACTCATAAGCCCCAGTTTACAGAAAGTCAATACCACTACCAACAGAGTAGGTTTCCTTAGGAAAATGGAAGGTTCTGGGCCAGCTCTATCTGAGTCCATCACAATGTCCTTTCTGTTAACTCTGCCTCTGAACCAGAAATATTAATGCCTAAAAGCTAACAGAAAATCAAAGGGCCTGAGACATTGTCTGCTCCTCATGTAAGAGCCTACTGAAGCACCTTTCGAAGTGGCTTAGTGACAGCATCAAGTTGGAGGTCCAGGACATAGCAATGGCCATAGAAGCTTCCAAGCCAGTCCAAGTCCTAGCCACCATTTTTGAAGACTAACAGCAATGTCTTCAGGAAGAAGCATGCTATGTGAACTCCGACATGGCGTCTGGTAAATAGTGTGTGTTTGTTCAGTTTGGTCACCCTGTTCTGTCTCTAGATTCTCCAGGCAAGATTCTGTCTGTTGACCCTTTTCCCCAGAGAGGTTCAATAGCCTTGTGTCTGAGGAGCTGTGTTTGTGTTCATGCTTTGTAAACTGAAATCAACTCCCTTTTTTAAGAAATACGGGCATTTTTGAGAAGCAGACCAGAGAGTCTGAGTTTCTAGCTTGGATATCACACCTTACAAAATCTCTTCTAATCCCCGATTAGAGAGAGGCTTTGAGTACCGAGTTCCTAATGTGGTACATATTACTATGCTGTCTCTTTCGGTGTCTCCCCACCCCAATCCCCCAAATCTCTGCATTTTCTTCTAGCTAGCTCTGTCTCTTCATGATTTGCCCTTGCGCCATGACATTATTTTGTCTTACAAAGATGATAGGAGATTGCAGAAAATCCTTTCAGGGACAGGTCAGTATTCCTCTGACAGATGGCCAGCATTACGACTGCCTTCATCTACATTGCGTAAGTAAATAAGACTGTGACCCAGGTCAGCTGGGAGGATTTGGGGTTTGTCAATTGCAGATAAAGCACTTGGTGTGCCCAAGAATGATACCACCGACCAAGTCCCCTGAAAATGCCTGTCTCTGGCAAACCTGGGATGTCCCTCTGTTTATTTACATCCCTGTGTCTTTTCCTGTCCTGTCCTCATTTATTTAATTGCTAAGCAACAGTGAACTGAGGTATCCTTTGTCTTCTGATTGACGCATCTTTGAACACTGCTGCTATACCTGGGTAGGGAGGTCCCTGTTAAGAAGTCTTTGTGCTTTTCCTAGAAAGTTCCCAACTTTTTGCTAGCAATCAGCCTTAAGATAGAAAGATAGTTTTTAAGATAGTTTTTCTCCTGCTTTGTAACCATTAGCCGAATCGCTGAGCATGTGTGTTTTAAACATCCGCCGCACTTCTCCATAGAAGATGAAAATGCACTATTGCCTCAGCTGCATGAGAACCCCCGCTTTTATACATAACGTCGTTCCTATACAGAGTTCACCTCTGCAGATGATGTGAGGTTCACAGAGGCCACTGGCCCTCACCAGGGTCACAAAACTGATCAAAGATCAAACCCCATATTGACATTGGACTCTTAATGTTGAACTTGAACAATTTTCAACTTGGCATTCAGGAATGATCAAGATTTCGAGTTCAGCTTTGGGCAGAAAGAGGATGCTTTTGTAGTGGAGTCTCACTAAGCAGCCAGGAACAGACTGGATGGTTCAGAAGACCTCAGAGTGCAGGGCCTCTGGATGTCCCTCAAAGGGCGAGCGTTCCCTCTGTCACACAGTCTGCTTGTGGCAACTCTGCAAATACTCAATTCCTCCCGGGCAAGGGAGAGGTGAGTGCACGGGTCCATCCTGTCTGCGTCACCGTGCAGTTAGCGCGTTCATTTGCTCTCAGGCTCGTGCATGTGTGTGCAAGTTCTGGGAGATGTCCACCTCTGATACACACCGATGGCCTCGGCTACAAGCTTTTCTTCCTCCAGCCCCAGACCCATCCTGCAGAATGGGTACAATTCACCCCTCACCAGGCATATCTCAGAAGGTAACACCCCTGGGGCCCTGCGATTCATTATTTCATTATTCTTCTCATCATACTATGTTAAAGCAAAATTGTTTTTAAAAGGAAACGAAAACCCCACCATTTATCTTAACTTCCTGCTAGTCACGGCCCTTTAGATGAGAAAGGTAATTCTGGAGACTGCATGGCATGTTAGGGAACTAAAAACCCACCTTGGAGACCTGCCTTTTAAAATTCCTGCCTACCTAATTTGAACAACGTAACAAAACATTGTGGTGGGTTCCCACGACTCCTGTTCCTTTCTGGGATAAGGAAAGCCTTACAAGAGAAAATCTTGAGGCAAAGGCTCTTTCCTATCCAAGCGAATCGTGTCTGCGGGATGGTAAGAGAGGAATG
Organism: Apodemus agrarius; assembly: GCA_964023405.1. Lineage (NCBI taxonomy): Eukaryota > Metazoa > Chordata > Mammalia > Rodentia > Muridae > Apodemus > Apodemus agrarius. The sequence goes on along the minus strand of OZ030008.1, from coordinate 75,233,055 downwards.
CATTTCCATTAGGAGGCATAACCACACCAGCACTAAAAGCGGGAGCATACACGCACAGAGCGCCTCCTCCCCATCCATCAGCTTTGATTTTTATGAAGCCACAGTTACCATGAGGTACATCGAAGCACTCCGCACCTTCTCACCAGGAGAAAGGGTCCGTGATCTCATGGCCCATTTCCACCTTGATGTTAGTGGATGACTTTGGAGTCAGGCTGAGCTTTTCAGTAAGAGGCTCCTGAAATAGCAAGTGACTTGGAACACAAATGTCCCTCCCATGCCTGGGCTCACAGACATGCACCTGCTGCAGTCCCCTGTCATGCTCACACGACGGCTATGTAATTCTTCCAGGGATTCATATTTTCTGGATGCTTCCCTCAGTTTCCTCGGCCCCTTTGATGCTGCAGTAGCCACCCACACAGTTCTGTTGTTTGTGTACTTGTGAGCTGAACCCAGTGTTCATCCCTTCTGTATGTGTGTTTCCAGCTCCTCCAGTCAAGGAGCTGATTTCCTAATGAATTCATCAGTTTGGCAAACAATAGCTCGGCCTGCGAGAAAAAATGGGCAGAGCTAATGGCCGATGAAACCTGCACATATGTCCCGAGCGCCATGAGCCAGGCCGTAGGCTAGTATGATTTATTTGTACGACCCAGTACTTGCTTCAGATGCATCTTAAAATGGGGTGGAGAGAGTAAGCTACTGATACATGAAAGTGAATGGCAAGGACAGGGTTAAGTCACAGTTCCAGACAATGAAGGGAAATCAGGGTTGGCCAGACAGAGGCTTCCCTGGATGCATGAATGGCCATCAAGCATGAGGTGAAGGTCCAACTCTCAGACAGACATAGGTACCTAACCCAAAGAAGGGCTTCAGTGACAGTGGTCACATCAGTCCTGTGCAGCTTCGCTCTAGGAGGAGGAAAAGCACAGTGGCCAGTGGCAACTCCAAGGGTGTCACGTAGCTGGTTTGTTCTCTTAATTTACTCTATGAAATGGCTTCCTCTAATGGCATGCCATTGACGAAATGCACCATAATGTCCCCATCCATCACCTCCAAATGCTTTTGCATGCATCAGTTCTTGACTTGTTTTCTCTCGTTCAGCACATAAATGAGAGGAATGATTTATCCAAGGCCACCAGTTACTTTTATATGGAATCTGAAATAGCTCTCTGGAGAAATACTGCCCTGAGCACTCTTTGTGCTGCTCTGAGCTCATACTACAGGGTGCCTTTGGCCGGGGATTGCACTGGTACCTTGCTGAGGACTGTTTCCAGGGGAAACTGGTCCAGATGTCCATCTGCTTTACCTGTGACTCCTGGACACAAGAGCCGACATTTGGTCAGTGTGCCCATGAGCGGTGTATTACAGAGTGTGAAAGTCAGCACATCCATCCGCCTTTGTTGTACGTGAAAATTGATTGAGCTGTCATATGCCTCCTCACCCCCACCCCTCACCCCCAAAATGCTTTCCTGAAATCACACGCATCCCATATACAAGGGCATGTATTTATTTTCTTCACTTTACCAACCTGCTTCCTTGACCTCTGTCTCCTCATGGTGGGGATATCTAGCTCCTTGACCTTCAGGATTTTGCATAGATCAATAAAGGGTCTTTCAGGGAGCAGAGTATGGTATCTCTATGTAAGACCTAGCACTGTTTCAAGGAGGAAACAGTCTATATAGTTTTTGTCTCGTCAGATGAAGATGAGAGTGGACATAAAAGGGTCAAAGCATCAAATGACAGACCTGCACCATTAAACACGCCATTCCTGGCTATAGCATTAATTTAGTGGAACATTCTTTAAAGTGCCATATTTTTACCTTCTTGGTTCTTGTCTCAAAAATGTATAAACTGTAACTTGGACAGTTACACTCAACTAAGAATATTTGTTGAAATTGGCTGTGCAGGGACACCAGAAATAAGTATGCATCACACATGACTTTGCATTAAAGTATTCTCGGTAAGCATACATGCTTTGATAATGTGATGTCTAATAGATAATACATTCACCCTTTAATACAAGTGAAGTAAAGTGTTCAGGGGGTAAGAAGTTTCTTAGTTTTCTAAAGGGCTGAATGGCCAGTCTTAAAAACACCAGGTCACTAGTCCCAGTGGGAGCCATAGACAGGCTTCATCTTTTCTAAGATGTAAAAGCTATGGTAGATCGGCAGAGTGTTCTTCTCTTGACGTTGATTGTTGTTGTTTAATAAATCATCTTCACAAAGGAAGGTGGCATTGGTGGGAATAGCATACAGGAATAACAACAATAAGGAAATTCACATTTTTATTGAAAGTGTGAATTGACGACACATTTATTTTCTATGATGTCAGGACATCCTTAAACAAAGACAGGTGAGCATTGTCTCATTAATATGGAGTCTATTGGCTCTATGGGAAACAAGGAGGATTGGACCCCTCCCCACAATATCTGCCATGAGCTTTTCTACACAAGGGCACTGGCTGCTCTGTGAGGATATTGCTCTAATGGAAAGCTTTTCCTCAACAAATTATATCTCCGGTGAAGTGACGACGTGCAGGTGATTCTAGCTGTCTGTGGATTCAGCGGTATCCTATTTATTGACATGAATATTTATACCCATGCCAGTTGGTTGTGTAGCTTGTCTGGGATGCTAAGAACATCATCTACTGTTTTTTAAAGCTCAGCATTCTCGGGGCTATTTAAAGAAGCCCTCCATCACCACCACTTTGGACCACCACTTTGAATGCTAAAAGCAATTCAACAGAAACACTCTCTCATATCTCCCTAAATAATTATTGCTAACCTAGAGGCAATTCTGCAGGGAAATGTGTATTAATATTATATGGTTTCCTTTCAACAACGTTTTGTAGACTTATAATCATTCTTCAGTTGAACTCATGTGCTATCCCCTTAGCTTAATAAGAAAGTGTTTCTAGTATTCACATTCATTCAAAGGGATGCTGCTTTGATCCTCATTCTAAGGATGAGGTTTAGAGTGTAGGTGTCACACCAATATGCACATTTAGAGCCTCTGTTGAGGTCAATGATGCAAATCTACCCCCTAGAACCTTGCTACAGATAAATTATATTTATCATGTGGCCATTGTATGTCAGGTACTTACTTAATGGAAGAATTAGTTCAGAGTTAGGCCAAGGAGAAAGTCCACACAGACGTTTATCCAATAACCTTAACTAACATGGTGGTCCAACCTGCACCAGGGCGAATGAGTTATTTTTATACCAAGACACCAGTAAAAAACTCAACATTACTATTGTTCTTTCCCAACCTGCTCTCTGTAGTACATGGTCCAAATATTCTCCAGTGATTTTTGCAGACTATGACATATATGACAGGGAAAACTCATAAATTAGTTGAAGAAGATTTGATGACGTATCTGTTTTGCTTGGGAAAGAATATGTAGTGATCGATTTCAGGAATACAGTTGACGGTGGGTGTAGATAAAACCTGGTTAAAGCTAAATTTCAGAAGTGGAATTTTTATCTTTATAAATTTCACTGAGTGCTATGTTACAGCAAGTTAATAAGAGCACTCTCTGTTTTCCATCCATTTCCAAGTCTTTGACTAATACTGATATTAGCATCAGTAAGCCTGTGTTGGAGCACACCCAAATAATGAATGTCAAAGGACTTAGAACTCCGGAAGTGTGTGCTCCTCTCCTTCCCAAAAGCCAGAGCAACTCCTCACAAATATGCCTCTAATTAATTTTAAAGGACATAGCTGTAAGGTCAAGGTTTTAAACATTTCTCTAATATAGTTAAGAGTTTCAGGTCAACTTTAGTTGTCAGGAAAGGTGTGTGTGTGTGTGTGTGTGTGTGTGTGTGTGTGTGTGTGAGTGTATACACATGTATGTTTTTCAGAAGTGTTCTGTCTGTTCAAAAGCAAAATCTTAATGATTAAAGATTATGGCTTTAGTTGTTATCCAGAAAATGTGCTAATTAGCTGGAAATTCAACCAAATTATGTATTTATTTAGGTTCTATATGAGGTCTTCAATGAAAATGGAATATCCCTACCCTTTCTTCATTCTCCATTTACACGTGAGAAAATGATAACTTAATTCTAAAGATAAATGCCAGATTACCTTTACAAAGACAGGCAGCACTCATTACTCATCTCATTCTATTCTGGGCAAGTCCTGCCAACACAACATTGCAAAGGTAGACATACCAGTTTAAAAGATGGTGAGAAATGGTTCCTAGTTCCTCTGGAAGGAGACTAAATCTGGAAGGAAGGAGAATCAGAATTTTTTCCTTTACCTGTGTAATTAGGCAGTTCTTTAATAAAGTAGGTGGTTTGTGTGAGACATGAGGAAAAATAAAGACACTGCTTGAAAAACTACCAACAATATTAGCGAGAAATTGTCATCCTATATGTCCTAGACTTGAATTTAATTTACAAGGTGATTAGGTCCTCATAAAATAGATTATTTAATTTTTAAAATGTTTCCAAACACTGCCAAGGGCAAAGAGAACACTCTCTACCTTGTCAAATTATGTTGTAATATAAGGGTTAATGTTTAATGAAACTGTTAATAGAAGATATGGCCATGAAGGTACATCAGACTGCATCTTTAGCAAACAATTAATACTTTATAAGACATGTGATAACACCCAAATATATCTTATTTGTTCTATGACTCCTGGAAAACAAAACAAGCAAGCAAAAACCCTAACAACAACAGAAAGCACCACCATGTGACTGACCAAAGTGTATCATCACCATACTAGAAGAGAGGTCAGCCCCGTAGCCCACTGTGGGGAAGCTAACTATTTCTAGGAGGCTCTTACCATCACATAATGCTCAGCAAGAGAACTGTGTACTTGTGTACTTACACATGTGAACTATATACCACCATATATATACATGTATACTTCCAAAGACTTCTTCCTGTTTTTGAAAGAAACTTTAAAACATCTCCCTCAGCTAGATGCTGATTGATTCCAAGGAACTAAAATTCCAACCACCACAATCAATAACATGAATCAAGATCAGGAGGGGGAAAGAATCATGAATCTCTAGGTTCTCTGGGATCTCTAGCCTAAGTAATTATTCACAGATTTCAATTAGAGACATCCTAACATTTGAATACATGGGTTATTTATCTGATTAACTTCATCTACTCAATCAATGGGTACCCCCAAGTCTCTGTCACTGATTTAATCACAGTTGCCAAGGCTGTGGAAGGCCTAGAACTACCATCATGGGAGGGAATGAAGAGGGTTAAGTTTAGGTCAGAGCAATGTACAGCTGAGGATAAGTTTGCAGTATGACTGTCGCAATGATCATTCATTACTATTCTTGTCTGTGGCCTCACAACAGGCCTGTCGCTTACCCACCATCAGCATGGGGTTCAGAATTTGAAGAAGACGAAATGGATAGAGGTAAATCTATTCTTTTACAGAATGAGGACAAATTGTCATTCATAATCCCTGAGGTACTGACAGCCATCATTAGTGCCATGCTGATCTGCAATGGATCAAACTAAAGGAAAGAATTGGCCCAGTTACGCTGCAGAATGCCTCGTACACAGTTTGACTTCGCTCACGTTAAAGACCATAGTAGGCGGGTTTTAATTGCATAGTTGAGCAGGTCACAGTATACATAGTTAAAAGAGTGAATCTGAGATGATGGTTGCAGTGGTACATAGTTCACCTTTTAAATATTACATCTGAAACACATTTGGAAACAAGCAGGCATACTTGGTTCAAGCCAAAACTCCATTGCTCACTCACAGCCTGTGAGGTTTTGATCAAATTATGTATTTTGTTGTTGTTTGAGCCTTAGTTCCTTTAATGTTAAAATGGCGATATCAGTTGAGAAAATGGATGGAGAACTTAGCACAGTGTAAGGAACAAATGAAGTGCTGAGTGACAGTGTATTGTCGACAAAGGCATGACCATACCACGGACCTCAATGCCTCAGCCCATGGGAGTAACAGCTTGTGCTGGTAAGGCTCAGAGGGATAAGCAAGCCCTCCCCTGGTCCGAGTGCAAATTCTGACAGTGTGTGCAGAAAATGTCCACCTACCATTCTCTCTCAGATGGTTATGTTCTGAAGGCTGCTCCAGTACAGAAACCTACCAAGAGCTGCCTAATCTACCTCCTTGTTCAGCTGAATATAATCACCCTGCCTTTTTAAAGCTGTGTGTATTAACTCTGCCTCCTTGTTCAGCTACATACAAAAACCGCACTTCCCTATTCAACTGTATTTAATAAACACATTGAGCTTCTCCATCTGAAAGCACACACTACCTGAACAGAACTTCCGTGTCCATAATTTCTTCATTCCCTCTTTGGACCAGTTAGGTCAATCCATGGAACAGTGCAAGGACACAGCAACATAGTGCTTGCATGTTTGATAATTTCATACACACATGTGTCTTGGTTAAACCCACCACCATTCCTTCTTTAATTCCTCCTCTACTACATCCACTACGTTTCCCTCCCAACTTCATGTATTTGTTTTCCTAAGCCTACTGAGTTCACCTAGTTCTTCTACCTGTATGTGTGTGGTACAGGACAGTCTACTGGAATTTAAGTTGCTTTTCAGGAGCCATACCTCTGAAGAAAGCTTGTACCAACACCCATCAGTTTCAGTACTCCCTAGCTAGGCGTGGGACTTTGAGGCCCTTCACTTTCCATGTTTGACCTCATGCAGGTCTTGTCATCCATTCACATGTGCTATGAGTTTATGTGTGCCATGGTACTCCCACATCTAGCAAATACTGTTTTGATGCAGATTTTCATTATCTCTGGCTCTTCTAATCTTGCAGCCCCCTCTTCTGGGATAATTCCTGAGCCAATTGGGAGGGGTTGTGGTATAGTTATTCTGTTTAGACTACAGTCTCTTATTCATTGCACATTGACTGGTTGTGAGTCTCTGTATTAATCATCATCTACTGCAAAAGAGACTTACTTCTCTGATGATGTTTGAGAGATGCCCTAGCCTTGGGATATGAAGATAAGATATGTATTGTCATTACATGCACTTTACAGAATGATGCTATTAGGCTCTCCTGTAGGCTTAGGGTCTAGCTAGGAGTTGGGCCCAATTAATAGAACTAGGCATGAGATCCATCTGTGGGTTTAAATCCAATTAGAAAGCAGTAAGGCACTTCCAGCATAACATTTATGCAACTATTACCCAGTACACATATCTTGTCGTGTCAGTCATTATATGTTGTCCACACTATTCACAGCTCAGTAAGACTATTCAGGATACTTTTCTCTTCCAGTAGTGTGCATCGGACTTTGTACTACTATAAAACACAGATAGTTAAGAAGCTTCCATGTCAGTACCAGCATAACCTTTCCATGCCCTGTGACTCAAGAACATGGTGGTGTTTAGAGCAATAGGGTCTTACCATTATATTCTGAAAGATAATCAAGAGTCGTGATATCTTTCTCGCTTTGCTTCTCTGTTGCTGCGATATATACCATGACTAAAAGCAAGTTGGAGAGAAACGGACTTATTTTTTCCTCACAGGTAATAATGTATCGTCCACGGAAGCCAGGGCAGTAGTTCAAAGCAAGAACCTGATGTAGGAACTGAAGCAGAGTCTACAGAGGAATGCTGCTTGCTTGCTTGCTTTCTGCTCAATCACCTACATTTCTTATGTAACCTAGGGCCGCCTGCATTGGCCCTTCTACACGAGTCACCAATCAAGAAAATGGCCCACAGGTATGCCCACGTGACACTTTCTCAGTTGAGGTTCCCTCTTCCCCTTTGGTGGTCTGTGAGACATTTACCACCAACTTGAAAAGAGTTAAGCTGTACCAGGCAATTATGCTTTTTTTTTTAAATTTAATAGCTTATGTAATCTGGAAAAGGCATTGCCTCCTACTCACTTTTACTCAAATTGTAAAAGACCCTATAGACTCATCCAAAAAACTCGTGAAGCTCATCCATATATTTATTAAAATAGCAGGATGCAAAATTAACACAAAAAAATTAAGTAACTTTGCCATATACCCAGGACAAGCGCACTGAGAACAAAATCGGCATTCATACGTGCTTCAAAGAAATGAAAGACCTTAGAAGAAATCAACTGAGGAAGGAAAAATCTTGCACAATTCAACTTTAAGAGGCTGAAGGAAGCCAGGTCGTGGTGGTGCACACCTGTAATCCCAGCACCTGGGAGGCAGAGGCAGGCGGATTTCTGAGTTCAAGGCCAGCCTGGTCTACAGAGTGAGTTCCAGGACAGCTAGGGCTACATAGAGAAACCCTGTCTCAGGAAAAAAAAAAATCCAAAACAACAACAACAAAAAAAACAAAAAAAAACAAAAAAATAAAACAAAATAAAAAACAAACAAAAAAACCAACAAGAGGCTGAAGGAAGAAACTGAAGAAGATACCAAATGCTGGAAAACCCTCCCAGGCTCATGGATCGACAGGAATAATATTGTGAAAACGGCCATGCTACCAAAAGCAGCCTGGAGATCCAATATGCAATCCCCATCAAAATTCCAGTGCAATTCTTCACAGAAATTGAAAATATAGTCTCAAAATTTATATGGAAACATAAAATGATAGCCAAAACAATAGTGAACAGAAAACCTCAGCCGAGGGTATCAACATGTATCTCTTCGGTTCTATTGAAAAGCACCGAGAATAAAAACAGAATGGCACTAGCCTAGAAACAAACACAGTTGATGGCAAATGCAGTGGTGTGAGAAAAGGAACACCTAACTGCTGTGTAGTCGCACACTGGTGCAGTCACTACAGGAATCACTGTGGCGTCTCCACCAAAGCTAGAACAGTCCTCGCGGGTAACTTAATGTATCACCCTCGTGGATAGATATTTCCAGATAATTCTACATTTGCTCTTCCATGTTTATTGCTGCTCCACTCACAACAACCAGCAAATGGAAACAGTCTAGGTATCCATCAACTGGTCAATGCGTAGTGTGAATGTAATACAGCTATAAAGAAAAATCAAATTCACAGGCAAATAGGTAGAGGGGAAAACAGTAATTTTTGAGTAAGTTAACCTAGGCACAGAAAGACAAAGGCTACATGTTGGTCCTTGTAGATGGATGTTAACTTTGGGTCTTCAGGCGTGTGTGTGTGTGTGTGTGTGTGTGTGTGTGTGTGTGTGTGTGGTGTGTGTGAAAATTGGGATACCCACAGAAGTCAGGAAATCTGTCAGGGGCCATGGTGGGACTTCCAGGAAGTCAGGGAAGAATGCAAGTATTGTGGAGTAGCAATCGGAGTAGTAGAGCATAAAGGGTTAATTGGGATGGCGGTGGGAGGGCAGGGAAAGGGGGGGAGAGGAGAGATAACAAACACTAAAGACTTTTAGAAGGCCATCTGGAAACCTCGCTCTGTAGACACTGTCTAAAAGATACGCATACATAAATAGATTTTTTTTTAATTAAGAACTTTCAAGTGTATACTACCTACGTGCTCTCTGTGAAAAAGTGACTTCAGGAGATGCCCCAAAAACGACTGAAAGAATCCAAAGTGGAGGACGAGCCAGGGAACCGAGAGCAGGGGTTTGAAATGGGAGCGAGGCCAGAGGGGGAAAGAGGGGTCTTATTTGTGACATTTTTAAGTATCTTGAGTCTGGAGAAAAGGATTCTTAAGAATCCTGCCTGCTCTTCTAGAGGACCTTTTATAATCTCTGACCCCCATGCAGCAGCTCACAACCACTGGTGACTCGGGTCTCTGATCTCCACAGGCACCAAGCATGTTGGTAGGAAACAGACATATATTCAGATAAACAATCCTGTACATATATATATTCCGAAAGCCCAGAATGGTGGGACATACCTCTAGTCCCAGTACTTGAGAGGTTAAAAAAAAAACAAAAGATCAGGAATTCAAGTCCACCCGCAGCCACACAGTGAGGCTGAGGCTAGCCTGGGCTATGTGAAAGCGAAAGAAAAAAAATATTCTCTTTTGAGAGTTTAATGTCCATGTTTTGTAAATAATTGTATTACTTGATACTATAGTGAGTAGCATTTTCTTAATCACAGCACAGAAAGCAGTTTTCAGCATTATCGATTGCACATGAAACATCATTACAGTTACAGGACAATGTGAGTAGAACAGCGGGAGTTAATACAAAATTAAGGGTGGGAAACAAGGAAAGAGATGCCCATTAGGTACTTAGAGGCTCCGCTTCCTCTGTGGAGAGCAGGGAGCTAGCACCAACACACCATCTTACCTTTAAAATTTTAACCATATCATCTTTGAATTCCTCTTTGGATCCATATACAAAGCAAAATACCCATCTATTTTTCTTTTTAAAATAAACAACCAGGAAAGAGCATTCCAGCAGTGGCTAGGACTCTGAACTTAGAAGAAAACCTGATACTTCCTTCAGTAAATTCGGTTTCCTCCTGTCTCCTTGTTTTTAGCTAAAATGCCACACTTAACTCCAGAAAAATTCTATGAAGCCATTTGCAAGGCTTATATTTATAGCAACCATAAAATATGTAGTTAGGTCTGAGTAGAAGGATTTTGCAGTCTCGAGGATTAGAAATTCAAGGGAAGTTGCGGATACCCATTGCCAGCAGCTAAGAGCCAGGACGGGGATACTTCTGTCAGCTGGTGTTTCCTGCTATGGAATGCCTGAATTAGAGCAGTCGGGTGTTCAAAGGGCTTCTGCAGGGTCAAGTTACTCCAGATAGTTCGCAAGGTTATATTGTCTTCAAATCAAAGATTTTGCTCTATGTCCCTACATAGTGGACGCAGAAGACAAAGTTAGCTTTTAAGTCTCCAAGGACTCCGATCTGTTGCAAATAGCCAATGTCCAAGATAGGAGGCTGGGTCAGAGATCTGAAATACAGAGCCCCGCTAGAGCACGCAGATCCCTAAGAAGTGTCTCAGTATGATAAATAAGAACTCCTCAAGCCGGTCAAGGAATGGAAATCTAAGAACCGGTGAGGTGAAAGATCAGGAAATTTATGGCGATTATCTGCGGTTACAGTGTAGAGTGTTTTGAGGACGGCTTAAGTCAAAGAGGCCCCGTGCCTGTAAATCTTGAGGATGATATTAATACCTCTGCAAGCATGTGTATACAATATTTCTGAAAAGATTGATTGCAAGGGCCCGTTCCCAGGAAAGACAAGCAGGTAATTGGCATTTAATTAATGAGAATAAGTTCTATTAAGTTAAGGACATATAATCCTTGATTATTTATCTTGTAGCCAGTGTGACAACCTTCTCCTAGATTATTAAATTGTCACTGTTTTTATAAGAAGCCAAACTAAACCGTCTGTTCAGACTGTATAAATAGGAATATGTTTGCATCTCAACCATAGGAACAAAACACTCACTGGGAAACCACAAGTGGGTATTTTAATTAGAAATGATTTTTTAAAAATTAAGTCCAGCAAAGCATCTGTGTACTGTTGGGATTTCTCCAAAAGTCAGAAGCCAGAGAAGCTGACCCGAGAGCCAGAGGGCTGGCCTGGGGTTGAGACCTAGCTCTGGCTTCTATTAACTGGGTAGCAGTAGACATGTTGTTAAAGTTGTCTGAGTGTCTCTCTCTCTCTCTCTCTCTCTCTCTCTCTCTCTCTCTCTCTCTCTCTCTCCTTTCCCCTCTCCCCTCTCCCCTCTCTCTCTCTCTCTCTCTCTCTCTCTCTCTCTCTCTCTCTCTCTCTCTCTCGTGTGTGTGTGTGTGTGTGTGTGTGTGTGTGTGTGTTAATATTCAGAAATGAGGAAACAGTACTAATTGGAATACTTTATTTTGAAAATCAGATAGTACTATAAATGCCGATGGTCCATCACCAATCACAGCCCTTGCTCAGAAGTATTCAGCCTGGGCTAGGAAGATGGCTCAGAGGGTGAAGTCACCTTCTGCCAACCCTGATGACCTCAGTTGATCTCCAGGACCCATGCGGAAGAAAGGGAGAATTGCTTCTCAAGTTGTTCTCTGACATCCACTTTCAAGTGACCTCAACACAAAATAAATAAATGAGGCTTTCAGACAATATTAAGCCTGTTCTTATCACTTTCTGTTTGATAGCTTTCGATGATAATAGGAAATAATTCCAGGCCAAAGTCAGAAGACTCATGTGCTTTTAATATTCACCGTAAAGAGTCATTCACGAGTGTGTGGAGGCGCTGGTGAAGGGACGGGCGTGTAAACTGTGCGTGGAAGAGGAAAGCCAAAAGTGGAGCACTGCAAGCGCAGCCTTGACCTGTGGAAACATCGCAAATAGCCCCTGAAGAGAGGCTCGGCCTTCCAACAGCTGTGTCAGGAAAATTCCTGCTTTCCCCTCCCCCACCCCTCCACTCTCCACCCCTCTGTACCCCTCTCAACCCTCTTCTCTCCTCCTCGCACTGCTCCATCTCCTCAGCTTCCTTCTCATTCTCCACCTTTTTTTTTCCTTTTTTCTTTTTTTGTCTTTTTGAGACAGGCTCTCATTAGTATAGCCAGACAGTCCAGGAACTCAAAATCATTCTCCTGCTTCAGTCCCCAGGGGGTTGGGATTATGGGTGTCTGCCAGCGTATAATTACATATTTTTGAACCAACCATATAGTTTATATAATATGTAACTCCAAAGGAATCATCAGCTTAAATCACGATCATAAATCTAGAAAGCATTCACAAAGAACATAGCAGAAGACTCTCATACCCTAGAATGAGGCAGAGTTCTGATCTATGACACCTAATCCAATGAAAGAAAAAGTTGAGTTTGATTAAAATTTAAAAAAAAAAAAAAAACCTGCTGCATCAAAGAAATTCTTTGAGAAATGCAAAGACAAGCTATGCACGGGGGAAAAACTATTATCAAATGATGTGTCCGAAAAGGATACTATGGCTGCAATCTATAGGAGTTTTAAAATTCAATCAAATCACAATAAATAAGATACCAACAAGCACTTCACTGAAGAAGGTAAGTGGGTGGGAAGTCAGACGGCTGCATTCAACACGGTCAGTCTGAGAGAAATACAAATGGAAATTCAAACCACCATGCGATGTCACCATATGCCTATTCAGTCAGCTAAAAAGAATGGTTAGTTAACCAGTTAATCAATTGGCAAAAAAGATGAAAATCCGCCTACACCAAGAGCATCGGACCATGAGATTTCTCACGTTTTACCTCCTGTAACAGAAAGAAGTAAAGCCCCTGAAAATATTTTGCAGTTTCTGATCAATTCATTTAAACATATATTTACAGTATGCACCAACAATCCCACTTTCAGGTATTCACCCTAAAGAAATGAGGACATTATTTTCACACAGAAAGAGATGTATCCATACATATAGCATGTTCATTCATAGTGTCAGAATACAACCTAAGTCTATTTTATGAGTCTATATGTGGTATATCCATATGGTGGAATATTACTTGGAAATGAAAAGGAGCAAACTATTAACATATACAACAGCATAAACTCATCTCAAAGGTATCATCCTGAGTAAAGGAAAAGTCTCGAAAGTTTCCTTTTTGTGATTCCACTGATGGGAAGACAGCACTTAAGGATTGCTGGTTGCCAGGGGTTACGGGGGCAAGAACAAGGATGACTGCAAAGGTATATCTCAGGTGAGTGTTTGGAGTATGAAGACACTGAGTAGCATAGTGGTTGGGTAAGTCCACACATATTAAGATTCACAGAACAACATCTCACCCAGTTGTTAAAGCTCAAAAAAAAAAATACTAGAAAATAAAAAGAATCAAGGAACTTAGCAACTGAGTCCCTCAAAAAAATTCATTCGAATTGTGAAAAATAAGATGCAGTAACCTAAAGCTTCATCTTTAAATTTATTTTTATTGGACACACATTTATTGAGCACTACCTATGTGCCTACGTTATTTCAGATGAAGGAGACTGTCTTGTTATAATAAGCCCTGGTGAGATCTGACATCATATGTAGGGGCCGCATAATGTGTCAAATAGCAAAAGGCTATGATGACCATGATGAGGAGTGAAAGATTGTGCTGCCACCATTATATACAGGGTGGTCACGGGAGAACAGCTGAACCATGGACACAAAAAAAGCCGTTTGTAAATGTCTGGAGGATAAATATTGTAGATGGGGCTGGGAGGGAGGCTGCTGCAGAAATGGCTCAGTCTTCGCCATGTAAAGAGCCTGCATTCAGGTCCACAGCGCCCACATAGAAAAACCAGCTGTAGCAGTGTGCATCTATTGCAACCCTGGGAAGGCAGAGATATCCCAAAAGTGTGCTGGTCAGCCCGCCTATCTGAACTGGTGAGCTCCAGGTTCAATTAGAGAAGTCTGGCTCAAAAAACAAAGTGGGAAGTTATTGTGGATTTGGTCTAATGCTACTTATGTTAATTAGGTCCCCAAATTACACACGGATCTCCGTGTCTACATGTAAGAGGCTAAGGGTCCCTGCCCCCAGTTGGTTTGGATTGGTAAATAGAGTTGCTGGAGATTGATAAAGTTGCTGGAAAGCAATGGCTGGGCAGGGAGACAGAAGTGATATTTTTAGGATTCTCAGCCAAGAAACCGAGGAAGGAGAGGAAGAGAGTGAGCCGTCATTCCAGGAAAGGAGTAGCTGCCTCGCCTGAGAAGACAGGACTGTGGGACGGAAAACATGGAAGAGCAGCCCCGGGGAGCTCCCCGAATGGGTCTGGAACAACAAAGATGGAAAATAGGTTTTAGTAAGTAATAACTCAGGAGTGTAGGAGGAGAGGTGTCAGCCACATGTAGGTTTGGGAGTAGTGCAGCCACTGAGCTGTTTAAGGCATACTAAAATATAAGGGTATGTGTGTGTGTGTGTGTGTGTGTGTGTGTGTGTGTGTGTGTGTGTGTGTTTCATTCAGGAACCCAGAACATTGAGGCAGGTAGCAAGGAACATGCTGCCGCCAATGGAACAATTTGAGTAGAATTGCAACAAAACGTGATGAAGCAAAACAATCTGATGTGGATCTCCGGCCTTCACAACGCTCACACACGCAGGCAAATGCATTCGCCACACCTGCAGGCACATAAAGAACTAAAGCAACATTAGCTGGAACTCAAAACTCCACACAATCCTCATCAGCCTTGTTGAAATCTAACAGCAGATCCCTTGAGAATCCTTTTGATAAGAAATACTATGTGCAACGACTGTATCGGTCAAGCTTCTTCGGAAAGATAGAATCATTAAGATACGCGAGAGAGGATTTATTAGATGGATGCCCATGGAGGTTTGGAGAGCTCCCACGATGGCTGGAAAGTCAGAACAATCAGTAGCTGCCGGTTCCAAAATGCAGGAGACTTTAGGAATACAAGAAAGGCCAGTGATGCAGCCCAGTCCAAGGTGGGATCCCTGAAAGGCCCCTGGGGAACCTCTGGTAAGAGTCCCTGCTCAAAGACTGAGATACCTAGAATCTGGTTTCCACACGAGACAGCAATAAAAAACACCCACCGAAGAAGCAAGCATCCAGGAAAGTAGATAGATGTCTTGTTCTTTGACCATTCTTGTTCATAAGGGCCCTTCTGGCTGGTACTGCACACATTCAGGTCTGGGTCCTCCACATCAGTTAGTGGACTCACATACCATCTTCTCTGGAAACTCACAGATATACCCAGCCAACTTATTGATCAATTTCAAGACACTGTTCAAAGCAGTCAGGTTGACAGCCACAACGAATTAGTACAGCCACCAAATCGAACTATCACCGTAAAGACTTGGTTTTGTTTGAGACCAAGACAAAGATGATTCTCTGTACAAGATTTCGTACTCGGCACCAACATGAATTGTGATCCAAGAGTCTAGTGTATTCAAGATTCATGTTAGCCTAAAAAGTAAAGCCAAATTCAGATAAAAGAACCCCAGAGCCTGTGGCCAGCATGTGGTATGACCAGAGAGAAACAGCTTGCCCCTTAAGCAAGGAAGCCAAGGCAGGAGACAGCCAGGGAAAGAGTAGGTGTGGTGGAAAGAAGATAGTTCAGGTTTCCTGGAGAGAAGAACAACTGTTGACTGGAGGTTTCAAACTCCAGGGGTGTACATTTAGAGCACTGGTAATTGGGACGAATTTAGAGGAGACAAGGCCTAAGCCAAAAGGATGCTGCTCACCAGGTGCAGGTGGCAAGATAGAGGACTGGAAAGAAACTAGTGATGGATTGCCGCCTGCTTATCTGTCTTCAGTCCTGGGGAGAGCTGGCCATCTACACCCCTCTCAGGACACCCTTTTTTCTCTCCTCTGGATTAACCCAGAGGGACATACACCTCTGGGAAACAGCTGCTCCTGGAGGTGATCTTGAGAGACGGCATGCCTGAGCTGGACTGAGTGAGTGAAGTGCTTGCCCCTCCCTTCAGCCTCTCCAGCACTACACACCTCCCTCGACTTCAGTGGAGGAAACCCAAGTGAACTGCTCCTTTAAGAACCAGTGGCCAGCAGGGCCTGGCTTCCCGCCAGTGTGGAAAAGTAGACAGCGAGACATTTAAAGCCCTATTTGAAGGCTGTCATTTTTTTTTCCCAATGACCTCAGACGGAGTGATTAATCAAGAAGCGATTCCAGAGAGAAACTATCTTCTTTACCTACTTAAATCTCCCAGGTTAAGTTGTATTTTAAGCCCTGGATTATTTTTAGACAAGTTTGTCACTGCTGCCTAGCCCTATGTTAAAGCAATTATTGTCTGCAAGGGTCACACGGAGTTCAGTAGAACTGGAAAATTCAGTCTTTAGTATTGATGGGGTGAGTCGCCTGGTCAGGGTCTTTTCCTTAAAGAGACAGACCAATAAGAACAATCAATATGGAGGAAACCACACGTGGCTTCAAGAGAGAAAGGAAGTCCATTCTTTGTGACCTCTGGCAAACACCCTGGAATCAAGCAGCAAGAAAACAAAGAGAAGGCAGCCAACCCTCGCCTTCCCTAGGCTCAGAGAAGGTCGTTGACGTTGTTATTTGAATCTAAGTAGGAAATTAGGCATCTGAAAAGTGGAGGGGACAGACCTACTGTGTGTCTGGTTGCTGCCTATCTGTGCTCTAAGCTTAGTCCTCATATCTGCTCCTTTGGAGCTGCTGCATGCTCAGTGTGATTGCATGTCCTTTACAGGAGAGAGAAATCCGAGGCTTGGGTAAGTAATTTGCTCAAGATTGCACATGCCTAGTAACTGCCAAAGTCAGACTAGAAGCCAGGGCACCCTGACTACAAGATGAAGGAAGACTCTTTTTTTTAACACCACACCCAACACCTCATAACTGACGGGCAAAGGCTGGAGAGATGGCTCAGCAGGAGACTAGAGTTCAGCACCTACATGGTACCTGATAAATTTCCGAAAATCCAATGGCAGGGGACTTAACTCCTTCTTTGTCCCCCCCTACACACACACACACACATTGAATGTAAAAAATAATAACCAAGGCAGTTGAACTTTTCTTAAGTTAGTCTTATAAAGATTATCTTTATAAAGATATATTATGAAATTCATCTCAGACAACTTCTTTTTCAATTTGGCTTCTGAAATGGCTGGAAAGATAATGAAAACTCACACTTAAGCAAAATGGCATATGACAGTGAGCCCACACAGAACACACACAATTAAAATGTTTCACATGTGCAGTATTTGTCCCATTTTACAGAGGCAGAAGCTGAGGTGTGTGGTGTTGTGTTCATTTTCCTTTCACAGGCAGTGTGGGTATAGGATTCAATTCCAGGCATTGTGATACAGAGCCTGCAGGGACTCACCTAAGTAATAAACCTCAACACCTACCCCAGGTTCACTTTGTGGATGTGATCAGTGTGGAAGAAAAGGTGACTAGCTCTCACTGGAGACCAATTCCTCTCTAATCTGTGGATCTCAGATCCCTTAGACAAAGAACGTCCCATCTGCCTTCCCAAGCAAGCCCTTTATGAGGTAATCAGAGCCAAGGGATCTGAGTTTCAGACCTCACTCCTTCCCAACTTCCAGGCTTCTTTGAAGGCTTAGATAGTTCCTTTTGTATTTACTTCTGAAGTCTATAGTTCATCTGTGGTGTGACTCTTGTATTTTGCTTTAGGATTTTGGTTGTTTTTGTTTTTGTTTTTGTTTTTGTTTTTTCGAGATAGGGTTCCTCTATATAGCCCTGGCTGTCCTGGAACTCACTCTGTAGACCAGGCTGGCCTCAAACTCAGAAATCTGCCTGCCGGGCGGTGGTGGCACACGCCTTTAATCCCAGCACTTGGGAGGCAGAGGCAGCCGGATCTCTGAGTTCGAGGCCAGCCTGGTCTACAGAGTGAGTTCCAGGATAGCCAGGACCACACAGAGAAACCCCGTCTCAAGAAAGAAAAAAAAAAAAAAAAAAAAAAAGAAAGAAAGAAAGAAAGAAAGAAAGAAAGAAAGAAAGAAAGAAATCCGCCTGCCTCTGCCTCCCAGAGTGCTGGGATTACAGGTGTGCCCCACCACCGCCCGGCTTGTATTTTGCTTTAATGCCTTAACATCTCAGTTGTCCAAACCCTTTTGCATCCAAAGTTCACCATTTCTTGCAACCTGGGTAAGAGGCTGTTCCCACAACACTTGAATTCAGATTGCTGGTGAATAGAAGTTACTTTTCTCACCATTACACCTGACCAACGCAACCTGGGGAAGGAAGATTTCTTTGGGCTTCTGGTTTCATCCTATCATATTTGGAATGGCACAGCAGAATGGCTCACTCTCTAGCAGGAGGAGCTTGAGACTGCTGTGTCTCACGCTTTTGGTGAGTGAGGAAGCAGAAAAGGGGACCAGGATAAAACCCTCAAAGGCCCACCATTGTCAGTGACTTGCCTTCTTCCTCTACCTGTGCCAAAACAGCATCAATAGCTGGTGACCGAGAACAGGGGAGGGCACTTCGTATGCAAAGTACCATAGGCATTGTAGGAATGTTGCACTGAGACCACCTGTATGAAGAAACTGGTATCTGCCAAATATGACGACCCTGTAGAAGAGAGGCGAGGCACCCAGTGAATGTCCAGTGCCCACTACCACATGGGTGATGCTATGAGCATCTCCATCCTGCAGCCTACAGCTTCAGCAGAGGCAAAACCAAAATAGCAACCTGCAGTTAAACCATAGCTGCAAGAAAAATAATTGCTGTTTTAAGCTAATATTCTTTGGGGTGATTTGTTACACAGCAGAGGCTAACTGAAATTACTCCTTTGAGATTAAGGCAGGATAGCCTCAGTTGACCCACTTCTGAGATGGCCACAAAGCAGTCATTAGCAATGATGTTCTCGTAAACCCTGTCTCCACTAACATCAGTTTCACCCTGATGATTAGACTTACACTATTTAGGAGTACAATATTTCTGCTGAAGAAAAGGATCATGGGGTTTGGAGAGATGGCTCAGTGGGTAAAATGCCTGGTGCACAAATATGAGAACCTAAGTTTGGAGCCCCAGCACTGTAGAAAAGAGCAAAGCATCATAGTGCATGCCTGGAATCCCAGGACTAGAGGAAGAGAGACAGGAGGACCCTTGAGGCTCGCTGGACATGTGGCCCAGCAGAATCAGTGAGCTCCTGGTTCATAAAATTAAGGTGGGAAGTGATGGAGGAGACACCTCACATCACCTCTGGGCTCCCTGCCCTCTTGCATACACGCATACTGTAATGTATGTTATTACAGTAAATTGTCAGGTGCTGTTTGCGCTCACTGAGAAACAGCCTCTGGAAACACAGCTTCATCTCCACCTCCATTTCAAGCCCAAGCATGTTTGTCTCTATATCCTCCAAGTCCTCTTGTCTGGGGACAGGCAATGCCCCTAACCCTGGAAAGGAGAACAACACAGTCCAAGAAGAAAAAAACACCGTGCCCCTGAGATAAGCTAAAAATAAATAATCTATTTCCAGAAGATGTTACTATGCTTGTTGCATGATAGAAAAATACCTGCAGCGGGCAAGAGAAGCCGGAAGTGCAGCCATGGGGCCTTCAGCCGTGGGAAGTGCAGCCATGGGGTCTTCAGCCGTGGGAAGTGCAGCCATGGGGTCTTCAGCCGTGGGAAGTGCAGCCATGGGGTCTTCAGCCGTGGGAAGCGCAGCCATGGGGTCTTCAGCCGTAGGAAGCGCAGCCATGGGAAGCACTTCCTGGCTCCACCAGCTGACCACCTCACCTTGCTCAGCTGATGTTACTTCCTGTTGTGCCTTCTATGATCCTGTTATTTCTGTCCATTGCTAGCTGTTGCTTTACTTGGATGGCTCGCCTAAGGGGACTCTGAGGACTCTCACTGAGCACATTTTCTATTGGGATCTCCAATTACCTTAAAGGAGCTTCCCCAGTGGGTTTCTGCTGGATGTTGAGTACGTGGTTTGATGATATGTTCCCATCTACCTATCTGACCTTTACTTAATTTTTTATTTTGACTTGCTAGATACATAATCAATTCACTCATTCAAAGCTCCAAATATGGCTGTTGTAGATCATTCTCTATAAAACAAATGAACACACATACACACACACACACACACACACACACACACACACATACACACACACACACACACACACATAAGAATAGATACAGTTGATGATACAGGTAGGGCACACTGGATACTGGAGGGCCTAAGAACTCTGTGTTTGGCCACTCAGTTTTACTCTGACACTCCACCACTTACCTCAACCTGCCAGAAGCTCCTCATGCCACAGTAAAGGCAACTAATTTCAGGATAGGAACATGAACTATAGAGTATGTTCTAGGAAGCAGTGAATCACGGGAACACCAGTGCATAATGGGATATATGAAGGAGATCTTTAAGGATTATTGAAGTCTCGACTGGCTAATTGAGAATCATTATTATTTAATTTTTGAGACTTATTTTTTTAATCCAAATGTCATAAGAAGAAAGGAGGCAAAGAATCCATGAATTTCTGCACACTAGACTAACAAACACAGCCAGCCTATTTGAAAACACAAGAGAAAGAGCACTAGCACAGAAGCTTAGCTGGAGACCTCATGAACTTTCACTCCACATTAACCTCAGGAGAACAAGCAATCCCTAGTTCACCATTTTCAAATTGGAGCATGGTTGTGGGTGCCTGGATGGATCTCTTTCTTTGGTTCTCTGGATGTCTGTCAAGTGTGTTTGTTGATTTGGGAGTATACCTAATCTTAATTAACTTTCCCCTGAATCCAGGGTAAGTTGTTCAAGGGCTGCGCTGAAGAAAGGGGTCAGCTTTCCCGACAGGAGGTCATGAGGGTCATAAACCAAATCCATGAATCACGTCTTTGAGGCAACTGCTTGGGGGAAGAGCTCTGTTAAGAGCCAAGATTGCTCTTAATTTAATCTAGTGTAGTTGGTTCTCTGGAGAGGTGCCAAGGGGTTGTTTATGGGGATTGGGAAGTAATCAATACACCATCAGAGAGACAATTTAAGTCATGTTCATCTTAAGGAGGGCAGATGGAAGGGTGGAGAGGGGGAGAGAAGAGAGGCAGGGAAGAGAAGAAAGAAGGAGGCAGACTTTGCAACATTTTAGTCCTTACAGCAGTGAACATATTGATCTTTTGAAGTAGATACTTCCTGTCGGACTCATCACTCCATAGCACAGAGATTTATTAAACGTCATTTTGGCTTCTCGCATTTCATATGGAATCAGGCAGTGAGTCCCTGGCGTGACACCCTCCAAGTTTCTCATCGGTTGCTAGCAACTCTCAAATCCTTGCTTCAGCCTAAAATGTTTGCCCACCTTTCCAGACCCTTCCAGAAGCCAGAAGCCAGAGCTGCCTTCTAAGGAAGCATTCCAGACAGTGCTTTATGTTATTTTCAAGTCTGTGCTCCTTCGCTCTCCGCTCTGAGTCTCTGTAGATCAGCCTCCTGTTCTGAGTGACACCCAAAGTCCCTCCTATGTGTTCCCAGTCCTTTGGTTTTGCTCGTTTTGCCTTTTGTTGATATAACTTTTGAGCTTTTCCAAGAGGTGGAGAACAAGAGGCCAAAAGGGTGAATCTGTTGATTCCTGTCCCCATGCACTTCATAGTCGTCAGTAGAGCACTAACAACTCTTGGTTCACTAGAATAGGAGCTGCAAGAATCTGTCTGCGAGTGCCTGCCTTGAGAAAGGAAGTGGGAGGAGAGCGCCTCTCCCTGGTGGGATGCAGCAGAAGACAGGAAAAGGCGCATGCGCTCAAGTAAGAAAGCAGAGAGGAAATCTGGGAGAACAGCCTGTAACAGTTGGCCTTTCTCTAAGCTTCATCCTGCTCTACTGACAAAAGTTCCCTTCTACCCCTCACCCCCCTCCCAAATCCTCAAAACACCCTCCAGGAATAACTGCAGAACCTTCTCCGAGCTAAGCTTTTCTCAGGCTGTTTGGACCCTTTTGTGGGAGAATGGCTGGTCCCGCCTGTCTGTCCTGCTTCTTTCCAGAGTCTAGGCGGGATCCATGCACCTGCCCCTGATTTGTGTGGCGCAGTTGTAGTCTGGGAACTGAGTGACACAGCAGGTGCCGCCTGCCTGCAGACAATTCCATATTGCAATGGAGCATCGCCACCAAAGCTTATTATCTAGGGCAATAAAGTTTGGGATTAGAGGGATTCGGGATGATTGTGTGATTCTCCACAAAGCTTATCTTCTAATAGACCAGCTGCTTTATTAGGCCGCCCCCACCCGCAGCAGCCCCTTCCCAAGGCATCCAGAGTCCTCGGCAGCAGAGGGGGGTCTTGAAAGCAGCCCTGGGAGACAGCTAGGGGTATCATATCACCCTCAGTCTCCATCTGCGAGTGTTAAATTACAGGCGGCTTCCAGCTGGGCACACCCCAGATCCTACCTTCTTCCCACAAAGCCAGCCCAGGTCATTGTCATCCTGGGGCATCTGTCAAGGGCAGGGCTGCTGCTGCCTCTCCCCTGCTGGTCCTTACCTCTGAACCCTGAAAGAACCAGGCCTGGGAATTCACTCGCCTGGAAGGGTGTCATTGTTACTGAGTGTGGAGGACTGGAGGGGGCGGGGCACGGTGGAAATTCGCTTTGCAAATGGCACTCTGCAGGAACAAGAGATTGTGTGGGATCAGGCAGACTGTAGGGTTGTACTGAGCAGAACCCCAAGAAGCTGTAAACTTAGAAAGTTCTGGCAGGAGTGCCCTTGACTTAAGAGTCATTAACCCTGGAGTGTCCGAGGTGGGATTCGCTCCTCCTCTCTCCCTGATCTTGCAGTTCAGTTACTTTTCTGAGCATGGTCCCATGGTGGGCAGTCCTGAAGCCACACCCAGTCTATCCTTCTCTAAGAGGCCGTTTGGTTCCCATGCTCTGTCAAAAGAACTTTGTGAAAGAGTTTATTAGCAAGCATTGATGAACATACTAAGAACCTGGGAGATTTACAAATATTCTTCAGGCTTAATAAGTGTTCCAAATGGTATGTTCTGCACATTGGAATCTGGTGGATTCTGACACTTACATAGCACTTGTGAGTGGTGTTGAGTTTAGGAAAACTTGCCATAGAATTATTACAGAGATCCTACTTCAGGTACCATGATGCTATGTGTGAGAGATATTGGAAACAGCTGGTCCTTGGGCCTCTGTATTATTTAATAAAATGTTGCTGTAGGGCAAGCGAGAGGTCTCTGTGGATAGATGCCAAACCTAATGACCCGATTTTGATCCCTAGGACCCACAAGCAGAACACTGACTCCCACAGGTTGTCTTCTGGTTATATGCTTTGTCATACCTACATACCTACACATGTAGGGCATGCCTACACATACAAATGCATACAAATAAATAAATATATGATTTTTTTGGAATGATAGCATGTCTTAGATGCTATGTAAAAATGCTATCTCAAAACATGGTTATGTCTTAGATGCTATCTCAAAGCATAACATCAGCTGAACATTAATAGTCCAAACATGTCGAGCAGTGGTGACCCATGCCTTTAATCCCAGCACTCAGGAGGCAGAAGCAGACAGATCTCTGAGTTTGAAGTCAGCCTAGTCTACAGAGTGAGTTCCAGGACAACTAGGACTACACAGAGAAAGTCCTGTCTCAAAATAACCCCAAGTAAATAAGTAAGTATAAAGATATGAAAGTTGAACTGCTCTAAATTTTTTGAAACATGGAAGAATTATGTGTTTCATTTTGAGTATCATCCCCCAACATATCTCATTATGTGTACTAAATGTATATGTATATGCAAATATACCAAAGTCCAAACCTGAATTTCTTTTCTGGCCTCAAGCATTTTGAATAAGGCATCATCAACCTCTAATGAGATAAAAATGACTTAGAAATTCTGGTGGGGGTGGGGTGGGGCTCGTGCATGCACATGTGCCTGCACAGGCTATGAAGTGCATAATGCTAGGGCTCACATCTGTTTCCTTCACTCCAAGTTGTGTGGCTATTCTTTCCCACACAGCATCTAAAACATGCTTTTCAGGACCGTGGTGAGTATTAGAATTGAATGGGGGGCAGGTACATGGTCAACACTTGGCTGGTGCTCAGAAAATATTGGCTGCTATTTTTAATCATTATTATTGGGCCTTGCAGTTATTATTATTTGTGCTATGTAAACACATTTATTAGTATGGCTCACATAACAATCCTAGTGTAATCAGTAGAATTATGGACTATAAATCTACTGCACTCAATCAGAATGCTTTATTTTTTGAGTGAACATGAGGGCAGAATTAAACATGGAAACAACAGCATAAATTACCAAAGTTTACTTTATTATAATTCTGTCCATCCACTTAACATCCCAAAATTTGAGCACAGATAAGGCACTATTCTAGGTGCTGAGAAAACAGAACACAAGAATTTTAAAGACCTTGATTCTCTGGAACTCAAATTCCATTGGAGAAAAAAAGAAAGAAAATGAAATGGAAATCAGGTTATTAAAAATATGATTTTAAATTTTAAGGCATCTGATGAAGAAAATAATCCAATTAACAGGATAAAAATTGATTGGGATGGTGAAGGGACACAGAGAATAAAAGGAGAGAGATTAAAGACAGATTCTGACAGGAAACGGTGTGAGAGAAGACCTACGTGACGTGACGCGGGCAAGGCCCCCTCAGGGAAACCCAGGCAGAGGGTGCACAGAATGTGCACAGCTTGCAACTGAGACGCAGCAAAAGGCAGCTCGTGTGATGGGAGCAAAGCCACGGAGAGGAGGAGAGGCTGGGCAGCCTCTTCATCACATCAGACAGAGAGAGGTTTGCAGCCATTGGATTAAAATAGGATCTGCTTGTTGGGGCAGTCCACGGGGCTACTGCCTTGATAAGAGTGTGCTTGCATGAAGAATCCTTACCAAATCAACCAACAGAAATCCCATTAGTCATCAAAACAGTTTAGGAGGCCAGGACAGTAGGAAACCTAAGCCATCAAGGACCAGATTCCAAACAGTGATATACTATAAACAAGAAACCAAGGGAGATCATTGTTTGGGGACACGCTCAGATTGAATTGAGGCTATCTCAACATTGCACTCTCTACCAGCTTGAAAGCTTCAGGCTTCTGATCTAATGCCAAGGACAACTGTAAAACCTTTAAAACAGCACGAAGTTATGTCTGATAATCATTTGAATTTGTTGCTATGCCTGGTGCTCTTTTTCCTCTCTCTGTCTCTCTTTTTTTAATTTATTTATTTTGTTTATGAGAACACTGTAGCTGTCTTCAGACACCCCAGAAGAGGGCATCTGATCCCATTGCAGATGGTTGCGAGCCACCATGTGGTTGCTGGGAATTGAACTCAGGACCTCTGGAAGAGCAGTCACTGATCTTAACCCCGCTGAGCCAGCTCTCCAGCCCTCTGTCTCTGCCTCTTACACATTACAAACTTCACCTCAGTACCTTGTCTTCCAGAGAATTTGATTTTAATAGATTCACATGGGTAACCTGCTTAATAGGGAAGAAGATAAGTAATATGTCTTTTCTACTTTGCAAAGCTATTAGGAGTCATGTGCCCACAGATACAGCAGGTTCACATATATGTCTTATTTTGTGACAAACTCTTGTCAGCCTATGGTTGCCAATCAAACCGAAAGCAGATTGGATATATTCCAGTCTACATAAAAAGCTGCCCACGCTGCAGAATGCAGTCTTTTGAAACAGGTGTGGTGATGCCTGCCTGCTGTATCAGTTCACTTTGGCTGGGGCAAAATACCTGGCAAGAACAACTTAAGGGAGAAAGGGCTTATTTGGGCTTTATTGTTCAAGGTGCTAAGGTCCTTCTTGCGGGGAAGGTAGGCAACAGGAACAATAAGGCTTGTCTCCTTTGTGATTCTAGATTCCATCACACATATAACATCCAGCACTTAGGAGGCAGAGGCAGGCAGATTTCTGAGTTCGAGGCCAGCCTGGTCTACAGAGTGAGTTCCAGGACAGCCAGGGCTACACAGAGAAACCCTGTCTCGGGAAAAAGAAAGAAAACAAAAGATAGGAAAGGAAAGGTAAGGAATGGAAAGGAAAGGAAAGGAAAGGAAAGGAAAGGAAAGGAAAGGAAAGGAAAGGAAAGGAGAAGAAAAGAAAAGAAAAGAAAAGAAAAGAAAAAAGAAAAAAAGAAAGAAAAAAAGAGAAAGAAAGGAAGAAAGAAAGAAAGAAAGAAAGGATGGAAGGAAGGAAAGAAGGGAAGAAAAGAAAAGAAAAGAAAAGAAAAGAAAAGAAAAGAAAAGAAAAGAAAAGAAAGGAACAAAAAGAAAAGGAAAAACTGAGGCAGGTTAGCCATGAGATCCAGAAAAGCCAGGGCTATACAAGGATATCTTATTTCAAAAATAAATAAATTCCCAAGCTCATTTCATAATGAAACTTTCAAAAAACATTTGAAATTGGAAGGGTTCCTGTGTAATAACACCAAAGAAACAAAATTTCATTGTCCTTGACAAATGAGATTGTTTGTTTGTGTAGTCATTGTGACATCTACCACATTATAAGCTCTCAAAGTTGATGTTTGCTGAAATAAAATTGATGCTATAAATTGTCATTGTTTTCCTTAAAGGCAGAAAATGCCAAGATTCAAGCAGAATTCAGTGAACATCTCAATCAGTTAGGACAGAAACAAAGAATATGATCTCTTGGAAATCTCAAAGTTGTAGTGATATAATATACAGTAAACTAATAGTGCATGACACACTGATGACTTACACTCTGAAAAGATAGCTAGTTCATGGAGAACATGCTCTATTTAAGAAGGCCTTTTTAATGGTAAAACCACTCTGGAAATCAGTGTGGCGGTTCCTCAGAAAATTGGGCATGTCACCTCCAGAGGACCCTGGCATACCACTCCTGGGCATATACCCAGAGGATTCCTCTGCATACAATAAAGACACATGCTCCACTATGTTTATAGCAGCCTTGTTTATAATAGCCAGAAATTGGAAGGAGCCCAGATGTCCCTCAAAAGAGGAATGGATACAGAAAATGTGGTATATTTATACAATGGAGTACTACTCAGCAATTAAAAATAATGAACTCATGCAATTTGTAGGTAAATGGTTAGATCTGGAAAATATCATCCTGAGTGAGCTAACCCAATCACAAAAGAATACACATGAAATGCAATCACTGATAAGTGGATATTAATGAGCCCAGAAGCCCTAAATACTCAAGGCACAATTAGCAAGTCAAATGACTCCCAAGAAAAAGAAAGGAGAGGACCCTGGGCCTGTAAAGATTGGATCCAGTATTGTAGACCCAGAACAGAGAAATCGTGTGGGGGGGGAATGATTGGGGAATAGCAGGGGGGAGAGGAATTATGGGACATATGGTGGGGGGGGGACTGGGAAAGGGGAAAGCCTTTGGAATGTAAACATAGAATATAGAAAATAAAAATTTAAAAAAAGAAAAAAAAAAGAAGGCCTTTTTATATAGTGCAACAATAATTTCTGTCAATCGACCAGAAAAGAAACCTATCTAGAATAAATTACTATGTGTTTGTTTACAAATATTTACTAAGTATAAACTATATATCAGGTGTAAACAGGCAGGGAATATATAGAGTAACTTCCTTTTTTGTTTTATTTTTGTTTTTGTTTTTATTTTTGTGACAGGATTTCTCTGTGTAGTCCTAGCTGACCTGGAACCTACTTTGTAGACCAGGCTGGCCTCAAAAACAGATCTGCCTGCCTCTGCCTCCTGAGTGCTGGAACGAGAGATGTCCACCATGCCCATCCCATAGTGTCTTTCTTTTATACAATTTATATTCAACTGGGTTATCCTGAAATATGCACATATCATAGAACTACACTAGAAAATGATTTCAGGAATTGCAATAACAGAATTTCAGTAAAGCCGTGTAAGTCCATCTGAGGAAACAATGAACAACTGCAAATGTGCTTTTACACTAGGCATAGAGGGGCACAATATTATAAGTGCTTCATTTGGGAGGTGGAGACAGGAAGATAAGGACTCTGAGATTATCCTAGGACACATAGTGAGCTTGAGGCTAGCCTGGGTTACATGAGACTGTCTCCTAAATGGGAAGCAATGGTCATTGTAATCAAAAACAAAAGGACTGTGGTAATCAATAAAAGTTATGAAGGAAACTGACCATTTTTACATCTTCTTACCATGGAGACAGATTAGAAAAAAGCAAGATTAATCACATTACAATGGTACATTATATATGTATATATATGGAGAGAGACATACAAATTTCACTCTTGAATTATGTATTGACAGTCTATTCAACAGTTTCCATTACACAAAAGCCACATATATACCATCCAATTTTATTTTACAAGGGACTTTCAGACTGTTGTAATTTAAGTGTTTTTAAATGAAAAAATACTCAATGGGACATTATGAGCCTCTATAAGTAGGCATGCACGCACTGCAAAGCCTTGGAATATGTGTAAAATGGTTACCATTAAACATGAAAAGTCTCTGCTCTCTGGCTTGGGTAATGAGTTTAGAGAAGGATCCATCAAGATGCACTTGGGCATAACTCCTTTAGCCCAGAAAGCGGACGCGTTAATTGACAGATGTGATGCCCCTGCAGGACAACACAGCGAGCTCCTGAACGCGGGAGCTTTCACTGGGCGATGCAAACGTAAAATCAAGCGAAGCAGACCAGAGCCTTTCAGACCGAGTCCGTCTAGGAAAAGGAAGGAGCGACTTTACCTGGTACCGAGTCCCCATCCATAGTGATGCATTTCCTTCATTTTACACTGTCTTTTTCTTTGAAGAAAAAAAAAAAGATCATTATGAAATCTCTCACAATGAAGGGCAGAAAAGAAGAAAAAGTGCTCTGCTTTTAGAAAAGTAAGTATCTTGGGAGACACTATAAAGCTCTGCTCGTGTTCACATGAGTGGTGGCATGCGACCAAGGCCCTCATTGTAAAGATCATAACCAAGGCCTTGTCATAACCAAGGCAAGGGGACCTTATCCCATGCTCGTCCCAAGCTCTGCTTACAACAGAAGAAAGCAATTGTTCCTGATCCTGAAAACCAAATGGAAGACTGCCTGCCCAGACAAATCCCAGTTCTCCAGCCGAGATCAGGAACCATAAGCCCCGGCCTGGCCTCCCTAGCTTTGCTCCAAAGCTTTTTTCTTTCTTTCTTTCTTTTTCTTTCTTTCTTTCTTTCTTTCTTTCTTTCTTTCTTTCTTTCTTTCTTTCTTTCTTTTCTTCCTTCCTCCCTCCCTCTCTCCCTCCCTCCCTCCCTCCCCCCTCCCCCCCCCCTCCCCCCCCCCCCCCCCCCCCCCCCCCCCCCCCTCCCCCCCTCCCCCCCTCCCTCTCTCTCTCTCTCTCTCTCTCTCTCTCTCTCTCTCTCTCTCCTCTAAGAACACAGGGAATTCACTTTCCCAGGGCGGGCAAGCCAGACCTTCAAAACGAAAACAGGCAGAGGCCAGAGGACGCCTGTGGCACTTCTAAGCAACGCTTTCCGTTTACCTGGAGTGTGGTCATGGTGATGGCCCCAAAGAAAATAAAATGGATGTAGTTACCAAGTGTTGAGCAGAAGTAGGCCAAGCTGCTGACCTCCCCGCCCATGCAAAGTAGCCATGGCAACCTTCATGGCTTCACCTCCCTGTTTTTGCTTCTAGAACTGAAGATTACATCACGTTCCTGAGATTACACAAGCTTGGAATAAATTATATAATTTCTGAGTTCTAATATCTCCGCCTTTTGGTGGATGCTCTTGACCCCAGTGACCAAGAGGCTCCGTTTCAGAGCAACGTCTCACATAGCAAGCCCTGGTTCCAACAGCCCAGATGTAATTGAAAATGCTTTTCTGGTTTCTGTCGGCTCTCCTAAACAACGTCCTAAGGACTGAAGTATTCGCTCACAGAAATATTTAACCCGTTTTTGCCCTTTCCCCGCCCACTAATGTATCCCTGCTCTGTCCCAGCCTCCCCCCTCACATACTCCTGAAATTCCCGGCTGACCCACCACTCCCACACCTTGGCAGCGTTCATCTTCAGACTCCCTGTTCTCTTCATAGGTAGCTCGTTAATCAGATCGGTGTGCTGGGCACCTCTCCCAGCAGGAAAGGGTCCTTCCACTTGAGGTAAAGGGATACGAGGGAAACTTAATTATTACAGGTGTCACTCTGTTAATGGAGACAACTCTGCGAGCATTAAATATGATTATTCTCGCATCGACTCCATAAGGCTATTGTACGAAATGTGATAATGCCTAGAATCTACTAGAACCTTGAATATAGTAGATTCACAATAAATTTTGTATATTACCGTTGGCTTAATGATGCATGCTCAGTGATTCTTATATGCTGGTAGAAAACTCAATCAGACAAGGGTTACACTTGTTTATCAGGACAGACCTTGCAACCCTTGCATTGCACAGCTTCTCCACCTGGGGCTATTGCATCTACCTTGGACTTTCTGCTTTCGGCTGACCTCCATGGAAATGACCCTTACTTTGCTAGTGACCCTCATAGGCTCTTTACTACCCTGATACTCACAGCTGATACTGTCTCAGTGTAATCCTCACCTTAGCGTCCACCATGTTTACATAGAACTCTCATTAGCCAATAGCTCTAGCCATGGGGAAATGCCCAGTACCTGGCATTCTTTGGAGAATACTGTCATAGAAACAAACAAACAAAAAATATTCCCTAGCAAATCTTTTGGCTCCATTTTGGTGAACCCATCGCTCTCTTTCCCACTCTTGGATAATAAATACATACAGCAGAAAGGTCTGGGTTACTGCTATCTTAAATGGCATCTCCCCGTTGGTGATGGTTTGTGTCAGGATTCGGAGAAGCTTCCAGGAAACCTCTGAATATTTGCTTCTCTGCCATTTTCCTCTGAGCATTCGCTTGTAATAACACTCTGGGGAAGGAGTCATGATAACAGACAGTAATGATTAGGGTTGCTTCCTCCCCCTGGGCGCTCGCACACACACACACACACACACACACACACCCACACACACACATACACACACACACCTTTAAAAATCAAGTGCTAATTTTGGCCGAGGTTATCAACGTTGTCCAGCTCTGACAGCCTCAGTTCCACATTCAGACACGTGCTAGGAGGTGAAGGGGACTTAGTAATGCCTTCAACTTTCATTACTCAGCCAGATTGCAGAGTCTATCAATTATGCCAACATTGACAGTCGGGTGAATTAATTGGTGCATTTGACAAGGACAGCTATTACCCCTATGTTGTTCTGACAGCTGGTTTTGATATCGGGAATTTGTCAACCTCCCTTTCAGTTCACTGGAGCAGTGGGAGGGACGGTTGAGTGGTTCAGTTGAGAACACTGCAGACTCTCTTTCCTGACAATCTCCTCTGAGGTCGACTCAATGGCATCCTAAACCAGGGGGCACTCCAACACACCCCTGACTCTCACAGTCCCATGATATGCACTGAGTGGGCTAACACAATGAGAAAACAGAATGGGGAAGGTTGATAGATTTGTTAACCCTTTCAGGGTGGAATGGGTGCCCTTCAGAGACTGGCTTATCCTTGCCGGGGTCACTTTCCTGGGTTTGTTATGTGACACGGATACAGTGTACAGGACCATGAGAAAGGTGTCTTCAGTTGTCATGTGAGTGGCAGAATGTGACCAATTTTCTTTTGGGAAGCTGTTAAAGACATAATTATGCAAACAAATGGCAAATAAGGAGCTTTTAATAAAGTCCCTTTACAGCTTTAAGATGCTTAAGAATCTAAAGCTTTTTATACCTCCTACCACAATTTTTGTTTTAGAAGTATTCTCAAATTTAAAAAAAAAAATGAAAACACGAAATGGGTTAACCTGCTGACGCAGTGTGACTTTGAGGAAGCAAGGGATTTGCTGTAGGCTTCTGTAACCTGCCTGTATAATGAAGAGTGTAGCCTCACAAACTCACAGCTTCTAAATACAATTTCCCAAGACAAGGATGGCTTGGGGAAGAAAGGGTTTGTTTGGCTTAAGCTTCCACTTCACTGATTAATTGAATAAAGGGAGGAACTCAATTAGGGCAGGCATCTGGAGTCAGGCACCTGGAGTCAGGCACCTGGGGTCAGGCACCTGGGGGCAGGCACCTGGAGTTAGGCACCTGGAGGCAGGCACCTGGGGACAGGCATCTGGGGGCAGGCACCTGGGGGCAGACACCTGGAGGTAGACACCTGGAGGCAGGCACCTGGAGGCAGGCACCTAAGGACAGGCGCCTGGGGGTAGGCACCTAGAGGCAGACACCTGGAGGCAGTCACCTGGGGACAGGCACCTGGGTGTAGGCACCTAGAGGCAGATACCTGGAGTCAGGCACTTGGGGACAGGTACCTGGGGGTAGACACCTGGAGGCAGACACCTGGAGGCAGGCACCTGGGGGCAGGCACCTGGAGGCAGGCACCTGGAGGCAGAAGCTGATGCTGAGGCTGTAGAGGAGCTCTGCACACTGGTTTGTCCTTCATGGCCTGCTCTGCCTGCTTTTTCTTTTAAAATAGAAACCAGGACTACCAGCCCAGAGGTGGCTCTACCTACAAACTCTGACCTCTCAGATCAATCATTAATTAAGAAAATGCCTTACAGGCTTGCCTACCGACAGATCTTAAGGAGACATTTTCTAAAATGAGGCTTCCTTCTCTCTGATGATTTCTGTTTGTGTCAAGTTGACAAAAAACTAGCCAGCTTGAGGAGGGCAGTCAGAGGGAGGTAGTCAGATTGGGATAGCAATGTGAACTGTTCCAAAGACGAGCGTAGTTAGCCCAAGTCATTATCCCGACATTCCTCCTGGGGTTTGGCGGGGTGAAAAGCAAGAGCAGAGTGCTGATTTCGCCGGGAAGCTCAGAGGGCAGGTGTTAATCACAGTGTGCTACAGTCATTGGGTGTAACTAGTGTTGGACATTAATGCTGACCATGTGAGTTAACAACTCAGTAGGTTTGCAATTGTCTGGGGTTGAGCGAGAAGTGCTGAGCAGTAAGTGTAATCCACAATCCATAAAATTACGCCTGGTGGAGAAAATGCAGTTCAAGGACATTTAAAACAGTTAGGCAAGAGTAAAACTGATGCCCGGTTCCATTTTCCGGGTGGCATGTTGAGCTTACATTGTGGAAGTGACCCCTGGAGAGGTTAATATCAAAGCGTTCGTGGGAGGCTGAGCCGCAGGATGTGATTAGGGCTTTGCAAAGTATGTGGAGGTCTTTCTACTCAGGGTCTGCTGTGGATTCTTGCTTCACTGCAGAGGATGCCATGAAACCAAACTCTCCTCTGAGGCCACAGTTCCTCTTCATGAAAAGTTAGCTGTCCTAATTATTCCCATTTCTTTCAAGGCCCTCCCTTAGACTCTACGGCTGGATCGAGGTTGTACTGCTGAGAAAAACTCAAGTCTTAACGGAGAGAAGCAGAGGCTACATTGTAATACGCCTGTAGCTCATTACACTCCATTGGCTCTGTAAGGGAGGGCCTGGTGACTGGTTATGTGACCCTGGAGTTTTTACTGTAACAGGTCTATACTACCCTGGACCTCACTGCTTACCCCCACTTCTCTCTTCTTGTTTGAAACATTCAGAATATGTTTGTTTTTTCTTAAATTGATCTGAAATTGGTTACTCTGCAATTTCTATTGCTGGTTATAGATGTAGTTAGTCTTTTTGGTACCATGAGAAACAAATCTAACTTCCTCTCTACAAAACCATTCTGAAAACAGCTAACTCAGGCCTCCCCCAATGAAACGAGTCCAAATTCTATGGAGAATAAGTTCGTTGAACTCAAGAAAATGATACAAAATTCTAAAACAAACTTAACCTCAAAAGTAAAATCTGATAAAGAAAATAAACTATAAGAAATCAAACATTTTTACAAAGCTGACAATCCAAGTGTGACAGAATCTAAAACAATAATAGTCATTTTATCAATGAATGGTCCAGAATGTGTCTTACTTACTTTTTCATGTCTTACATCCTTTGGTTCAAAATGTTCATTTGAAAATGATCTGTTATTATGGTTTTCTAAGAAAAAAAAAAAAGAAAAATACTTCACTCTTTTGAAAGTTACATTTATTTATTTATTGACTTGTGTGTCTGGGGAGTGATCACTGCAGGTATGGGCCATGGCACACATGTGGAGTTCAGAGGACAAGTTTTAGGAGTTGGCTCTCTCCTGTCAACACAAAGCCATCAGGCTTGGTGACAAGTGCTTTTTTTTATCCTCTGGGCTCTGGTTTCTCTGAAGACAGGAGCTGGGGCCAGGGAGGAGTGAGAAAGCCTCAGCTCTGAATGGGCTCAGGAGGCCACCCACTGGCCCGGTGGCAGCAGCCTTGGTTTTGGGGTGTGGTTCAATAAGCATTTACTAGAAAACTGAACTAATAGCTGTTTTTTCCCCTTCTCTTACACTCTTTTCATCTATTTTCTTTCTTTATCCTTCTTGATTAATTCAGCTAATAATTTGTTTAAGAATTTAGGAATCTCAGTGAAGAGAAGCTTAAGGAATGTGGAGTTCCCACGTCCTTCTATCTTTTGTTGTCTTGCTTGTATCAAGTTCAGTTCTTTGTGAGCATAATTTAGAATTTTGGCTTTCCCACTTACCAGCTGTATGAGTTTTGGCAACAGATATATTCACAAGGGGCTGCAGTTC
Organism: Apodemus agrarius; assembly: GCA_964023405.1. Lineage (NCBI taxonomy): Eukaryota > Metazoa > Chordata > Mammalia > Rodentia > Muridae > Apodemus > Apodemus agrarius. Next base: position 75,198,246 of record OZ030008.1, on the reverse strand, counting down.
CTGCATTTATCAAATCAGGTTTATAAGCATTCCCATTAAAGTCATTGTGAGGAGCTGATGAAATAAAACAATGGAGCCCAAACCTTTAAAAACAAATTACTATTATTATTATTTTGCAATTACTTAAACTTTTTATTGTTCAGAAATAAAATTTGCAAATAGTATAACCTATAAATACATATAATAAAAATTCATCACAATACCTCTCTGTATGACTTAAATAAGATTTAAAAGGGAAAATATTATAATAAAATAGTTTATAAATGCTCAGGGCAGCTACACAAGGTGCTGTAAGGAAGTGGTCTGGGGTTTGCACCCACACTTTTTTTCCATATGCAAGATAGGATCAAGTACAGATGAAAATAGCATTGTATAAGCAACCAAAGTGACACAGAGAAAAATATGAAGTGCAGATTTCGCTCACTTTATGTAATATTTGCTTTCTGGATAAGCTATATATATATATATATATATATATATATATATATATGCAAAACATAATTCATAAATAAAATAAAATCTGCTTCTAGGACCAGGTAATTATAAATATTTACTTCTGGTACCAAGAATGTAGCTCAGTTGCTAAAATGCTTGCCTAGCGTGAGACAGCCCCAGGTTTGATCCTTAATACAGCGCAGAACTGGTCATGTGGTGAATGCCTGTAATCCCACCTGTCAGGGAGTAGAAGGCTGGGATCAGAAGTTCCAGATCATCTCCAGCCACAGATTGAGTTAGAAGCCAGCCTGGGCTCTCTAAGAGCTTGCCTCAGAAGAAGGAAACATGGGCCAGTTCAGAGATGCACTCTGGGTGCCAATCTTAGAGCTCTCGGTGTGTTTATTGTATAAAAAGTGTGCATTTGTGTTGGAGGGATGGTATTCCTGGGCTGACATATACTCCTATCCCTCAGTTGTTGGGGTCCAAAAGAGCTAACATAATCTGAAAGCTTTTCAGTGTCTCCAAAGATGATGATGATGTCGACTATTACATTGTCAAAAATCCCTAAAACAAAGAGGGTAAGAGGCCCAGTACCAAAGCCCCAAACCCACTGACCTGTCACTCTGCAACACAAAATCCGATGAATTTCTTAGAAACACTAGGGGAAAAGAGGAGGAGGCTGCAGAATGTGTGAAAACTTTGGCCAAGAGAATGAAGGAAGCCAAAGACAAATGCCAGAACCAGACTGCCAAGAGATGGAGGCTGTCCTCGCTGAGAGCTGGTACTTCTAAGTCCAGTCAAAAATAAGACTGTAAGAGTAACAAGTAAGTGATCAGACCTTGAAAAGAACAGTAAGAAAAGAAAGAGGACCAGGGAAAAGAGAAGAAAAGAGAAAGAGGAGAAAGATAACATTGAAGCCAGTAGCCCCTTAAAGAGCTAGGATCTCAAGTAAGGATTTAGGAATCTCAGTTTAAGGAATGTAGAGTTCCCACATCCTTTCTGAGTAAGCATGTCCCTGTCTAGCCCGCAGATGTGATTATAAGCAAGAAAACTGTCCATACATAATAGCTGGGGGTTTCCATAGAAACCTGAGGCACCATCAGTGATACAATTTTGATCTTCCTGAGCATCTCGTCTGAGTCTATCTAGCTACTCCTCACCACAGGAATCATCTCATTAGCTTCTAAAACTTGGTTAGCATACTTATAAAACTGGTTTCCAATCGTGTCAGAAGTTCTGCCAGGAAATTGGGGACAAATACTATTTTCTATTATGCAATACCACCCCATCAATGTAATATTCTACTCTCATTTTAATTTATTCTTAAAGATTTACTTTATCTTTTATGTATGTATACGTCTGTCTGTGTCTAGGAGCATATGAGTGCAGGCAGCCAATTGAGACAAGTCAGGGTACCAGATCTCCTAGAGCTAAGGCTATAGGTGATAAATTGTGAGCTGTCCATCGTGAACCAAATTTGGGTCATCCACAAGAACAACAAGTGGCATCACTTCAGTCCCTCAATGTGCTAGTTAGGGTTTGGTTTTGTTTGGTTTATTTGCTTGCTTGCTTGCTTGTTTTTTGGCCAATTTGATACAAGCCAGAGTCACTTAGAAAGAAGTAACCTCAAATGAGAAAATGTTCACAGCAAATTGGCCTATAGGCAAGGATGTGGAGGCGTTGTGTTGGTTAATGATGGATGTGGAAGGAATCAGCCCACATCCCTTCCACACCCATCCCAGGTGAGTGGTCCCATCCCTGGGTGAGTGACCCTAGAAGGCAGGCCATGAAGAGCAAGCCATGAAGAGCAAGTCGTTAAGCAGCATTCCTCCCTTGCCTATGTGCCAGTTCCTAGAATTCTGGGTTTCTCCTTGAATTCCAGCCTTGACTTTGCTACATGCTTGGCTGTGACATGGGCGTGTAAATCAAACAAATTCTCCCCCCACGAGTTTCTTTTGGTCATAATGTTTTGTTACAGCTATAGGAACCTAACTAGGACTCTCAGTTTATATGTGTATATGTATACGTATACGTATACGTATACGTATACGTATACATATATATATATACTCGGTTTATATATATATATATAAACTCAGTTTATATATATATATGTATGTTTATATATATGTATATTTATATATATGTATATATATATAATAGCTTCACATATTTTCAGAAAGGATGATCATTTGATTAGGTATACCAAATACATTCTAATTTATATATATCAATAGTTTTATTGAAGTGTATAACCTGTCACCAGACAAAGGGCATCTATTTCCAAATCACTGAAGGATAAGTCAATGAGAAAAACAACTATCACTGAGAGATCAACTTATTGATAGTTAGCAATTTCATCATGTCCAAATAAATTCAAAGCAGCTATAAATAGGGGATAGTCTTAGTTGTGTTTAAAATGTCATTGAGAATGCAAGTAACATCAGACTCTACAGGATTTGCTTTGTTTTATTGGGAAACCAGAAAGCAGTTGCCGGTGTCCAGAACATACTGGGCCACAGGAATTCTGGCAAGTACCCATGTTTCTCGGAGAAGAGCCAGTGGCTGTGGAAGATTCCTGATTCTAAGAAACTATTTCCTTTAAGAATCACTACAAGATTTTGAGCTTGGGTCTGGGGGAAGAAAAGAGCCTGAGAGATATCGTTCTTGTTCTGTGTAGTTGAGAAGTGTAGACCAGTATCTAGTATCTAAAGGTTACATGAGTGTCCCCTTTATTTTGCCTTTTGAGTTTGTGCATTCTTTTAGTCTGTGGTGTTTTTTGTTTGTTTGTTTGTTTGCCTTTCAGTGGAA